>OZ001644.1:18445508-19789359 GCA_963924145.1 Pyrausta purpuralis | reverse complement strand
CGGTTGGATAAGAGGGATGAAGGGCAGCATTTTGCGTCCACACCCTCTGTCACAAAGTGACAACTCGCTACTTAGTTATATCTATTTTCATAATCTAATATGTCAAATCAAGCCCACCATCACTTGACACAGTCTATTAACCTTTTTATAGCTTAGGTTCTCCTAACATTAATTTACACAGTTTCTTGATACCCAGCCAAGGCGTAATTGCATAAATTAACGCCAGCACACGATCAAAGGAAGCCAAATGGGGTACAAGTGCCTCACACTCGTCTCATTGAAGCTTTCCATTACTTAATAATGGCTACTCAGTAATTATATCGGTGTCATAACTGTGTAAGGAACTCCCCAACAAAGCATTAAGAAATACTAAATCAAAAATTCTGACCGTGACTTTAAGTCAAAAAAAAATTGGGTAAAGTTTGAAATTGAAAATTAGTAGCGTTTTTTTGTACTTTCATAAAGGGTTCACGTTTGTTTACTCCTATCTATTACATTGACTCAAGTGTCAGTCAAGTGAAAATTATTCGCCATTACAGCCATCGAAAGTATAAAACCAAATTGCCCCTACATAGTCTGAACTAATGTTTCACCCGTAAGGCTTGAAGTTCGCTTTACACGGGTGATTCAATTTACGTACAACGGTTTTAAACACATTGTACGCTCCTGTGACTCAATTTCGTAAGATAGGCGTCGACATTGCAGGGACTAGGAGATAGAAGTTTGCGTAACGAACTGTAATTACAGACTTATTTTCCAGACAATATGACGCCCTCAACGAACTTGAATCGCTAAATTACTCACTTTTTTTTGCTTTTGTTACATTACATATGATATTATATTAGCAGTGGATAGGATTTTAGCAGTGGACGTTCTTTGACTGTTAATGATGATGATGATGATGTAACGTTACATACATTTATAATTTTAGTTTTTGTTTTTATAGTGTTTTGTCACTATATGAACAGGAGGAATTCGAAGAAAGTAAGCTTAATTTTGTAAGTACTCACGTCTATATTTTGCGTGGTTTTCATTGATTTTTTATTTGTTTTCGAAAGAAAATCACACGCCATATCCAAACGAGTAATGAAAAACAAATAGAGCTCCAGGTCCGCCTGGTCCAGCCGGGTTGATGTAATAGCAATAAAACTATATTTTTTATGCAAAAACATGCTTCTGACTGGAAAAAGATAATGATTCAACTCTTATAACCCATTAACGCCTGCCTTACTATATTACAATACTACGCAATATACAACCTTAATTTAACATTAGAGATATTAAACACAAATTTTTGATGCCAGCAATATTTTTATACGGTAAACATAAAAAATATAAAATATTTAATAAAATAGGTCTCGTGGTCTTTTCTAATCACGTGAATTATTTTGTGTCTACTAGGGACAACTTATTTTTTTTAACTCTCAAAAAAAATGGTTTGTTATACTTTTTGGGTCGCAATTATTAATTGTGATATTTTAGTTCTGAATCTCCTTACGGAAAAATAAATCAATAATACTCCATTTTCCAATCACTAAAACTCTTTAAAAACCACTTGCAATATTACAAGGTCAAAAAAAGGCATTTACGTTACCCAAAAAGTTGCTTTCCAGATTGTTGAGTCGTAATAGGTTGCTATATTAGATTGAAAACGGAATGGGATCATTTTCTCACTCGAGAAATATGAAACACTGAGCGATATAAAAGTTAATAGGGCTCTCCAAGTCTTGTGGCGCTCTGTTCCGTATTTACTCCGTGTGTTATTGACCTAATTTGTGAGTCTCACAACTCTACAGATATACGGTTACTAGCGCAATTAAAACTACCCTTTAAATGTATGTACCTACCTTTAAATATTTGCTCACCAATATTGCTCATTACATAAGATCATTTGAAATACAGGAATCATCCTAATTCAAGTATCAATCAGCCCACCATAATCTATACCACAAATTGTTTTTCTTGATATTGAATTTTCACTATAGGGAGAAATAAATGATTATTAATTATTGATATTGACTTATAGTTCTAAGCCGTATTTACAATAACATTGCATGAAATCTCTTTACTTAGGTCTCAAAAAGTCAGATAAAGTGGTATGTATGGTAATAACCGCATAATGTCTATCCTTTTTCCAGGGCGTCATTTTAAAAACTCCAAAATACTGGAGCTCTAGATTCCAAAATAAAAGTTGAAGCAAACCTTCCCATCCGGCACGGGAACAGCACTAACCAGGCATCAACCATACGGAAGCAGGTTACGTAAAGGGAACAACAACGATAGGTAGTTATTTTTGTAAATGACGGCCCGTTTCACAGGGTGGACGGATAGTCGTCAACCAGCGGACGTCGCGCCGTAAGCGCGTTACAACGCATGCGCCGCTGGTCGAGAGTGCGTCCCGAGTTGGTCTCGAACCGAGGTGGTGACGTAACGAAGTTAATAGATGTCATTGATAGATGTGCGTTGAAGTATGGAGTTTCATACAAAGAAAATTGTAACGCCTCGAGTTGATACGGTGCTGTCACCGTGACGGGTTGATTGGTGGGCTTCGAACTTAAAAAGGTGTGTTGTGTGAACTCTGGTTTAATAACCAGACAAAAGGACGTACTTATATCGACTCCACGCATGTACTTATATAACTATAGTAACAACCTAGTGTAATATAAAGAAGTCAGAAGATTTTCTGTTTTACTCGTATTCATCAATAAAAGATTGCGATTATTTATCCCGATCCGATTATACTATATTGTTTGTGGAGCTTCACATCGTTTAATATGAGTTCATTAACTAATTAAGTTACCTACATACGTATCCAGCCAGTAAGTTATTGACCTATTTTATTACTACACTCAGCAACGTGTGCGTTCATACAAACACTCCATATTTGCGCTTGTCGCGGTGAATGCAATGAAAATATTTCATTACCCGACTTCCGTTGATAGCTAAGCCGTTTCTCTGAAAAGGTAATTTTCTTTGTACCAAGCTAGTTGTTTGTTTGTTTTATTTTGCTTAAGATAACTAGCAGAAAAGCTGTCTTTGGAAATGAAAAAGATTCAGTTACTTAACACTCAACGTACCCTGAAATTATTTTGTAATCGCTCTTCTTTTATTTTTTGAGTAAATAATAATGCATTGGGTTTCAACATTTGTTTAGAAAAAATATGTTATTATGTAGTTAAGTACGTTGTTTACAGTACTAACCCTTGTAAGTTTTACCGAAAACTATTATACAAGCGTATCTTATCGATACACTTTTAGTCCGCGGTGCATTACTGTCCCCGTTTGTACACTTATCTATCGGTGCTTTATAAATATTTCTTGCGTCGATTGTACGGACAACAGCACGTCAAGGTAAACACTGCGGTATCTTATGCAGTTGTAATAAGGGCTAGTTTGAAACAAAAGCGGGTAACCTGATGTGCTGTCGACTGTACTTCCAACGTCTAGCTATAAATATAAAACTTTGCAACAATACTTACCCAACCACGACACTCCTTTAAAAGATCTCTTAAATTTCGTATACATTGAGGTGACATAAGAGATGTTTGTAATAAGCCAAAAGAAATAAATAGAAACCTCCATTTACAAACAATACATTCACTATTCCACTAAGTCACAGCCGTGGTATAAAGATCAAAAGAATTTGGTAAAAGTTAAGTCATATTCGCTTGAGCTCGACTTGAGCCGAATGCTACTTCATTTATTTCTGTCACCGCGAAATTGTTGGGTTCGGGTTAAGGAAAGTAAATCTTAAACAAACTTTTTTTAATTTCCTAGCACGAGGCCTTACGGTTTAAAATTTGACGTAAAATTATTGTTTAATTTCAATGTTTTCCAAGTAATTGAGAGTCATGAATAACTTGTATGATGTATGTATTACCTTTGTCATAAAGAAGAATTTTAAGTTTGGTATTTCTATTATAACATTTCTGAGAAATATTTATTATAATTATATATTATTAATCAATCACTTTCTCAAATAATTTGTAAAATTGATATATTCAAACAACTGATTCATAGATTTTAGACAAACACGCGTCTCACTGATTACAGAAATATCTATAAACATGCCCATGATCATTCAATCACCTACACTTGGAAACGTAATAACAAAATATAAAACTCTTTGCAATTACATTACTGGGAAACATTTTTGTGTCTGAGCGGAATCTCCCAGCGGGAGAACGAGGCATAATCAACATTATTCCAAAGCATTGGGGTACATTTTCATTAGTTAATACCAATATCGCCGGTATCTTGGCGGTAAAAGCTTTTTCTAATATACGCGGCCCGCAAATATTATGCCATCGCAACCATAAGGTAGCGTCAGCCATTCATAACGCGGCGTGGCGTGCACATCACATATTATATAAATTGGATTTGACACTTCTAACGCATCAAATTTAACACACACGCTTCTAACGCATACAAATAATGCAAAGTCTTTATCTGTGAATCGGCTTTATCTTAGACTTAGGGTGCGTAGTCTTTCAAAGCATTTTAGCCGAACCTTCATCAAGGGAAATTCTCACGCAATGCGTATACGAAAAAAGTTTACCGATCGAATTTTCCTTGTCAAAGAAAAAATAGTTTTGGATTTCACAGGGTCACCATTTATATGTATTTAGATTTTGTTTGTGTGATTGTTTTTTTGCGTGTAGATATTTTACTTGTTTTTTTTTAGGTTTTACACTCGGGTAACCGAGTAATTACCGGGTAATTCGATAACGAGTGTAAACTCGATATCGAATTACCACACGAAAATAGTTCGATTGCCGCGAGAATCGGCCTCCAGATGCTGCTAAACTTGTCTGCGAAATGATTCGGTGATTCACCAGTGACAGTCACTTGGTTTCGTTGTTTAGTAATTGTTAGTAGTTTTACCGACTTCAAAAAAAGGAGCAAATCAATTCAATGTGTATGTATGTGATATTGTTGGAATTTTATAATATTTTAGTATGTTGATCTATATAAACTTCCAAACACGTATGCAAAATTTTGTATTTTTGTACGTTTGTATATTAGTAAAATTTGTTTGTTTGTCCACAGATTTCTCGAAACAGGAAGTCATAGCGAGATTATTCGATCAGGTATATTTCAACTTAGGGTACAGGGTATTTTTTATCAAAATCGGTTCAGTAGTGTATAATATATTGGTAAATAACTAAAAATTATGAAATGACAAATAATTTTTAAAATTTAAGCGCCTTCAAAAACGGACTAATAAGCTTAAGATAACGCATTTGCCCCCTCCTTAGGAGAATCAAATTCATTTGGATTCGGTGCATGATATCAACAGTCTACCCATAATTGTTTGGTTGTTCAGATAATTAAGATAAGGTTACGAGTACGATAGGACTGACACACCTACTATGTGAAAGTCCCTAAATGAATTTGAAGAAAAAGTATTTAGCTATCCGAAGTTCTGGTGAGCGTTACCTGTCCAATACTTCATATAAAATGAGGTATATTTTAATTCTTCGATGGTTAGCGCTTATTTGTGGATAGTGAAAGAGGCCCTTTGAAAACAAAGACGCCGAAATCTAATTGAATTATTCTTCTTCTTCTTCTTCTTCTTTCGTGTCGGCAAGAAACGGGCTAAATCTTACTTGCCCAGAAAGCGGCTACTGTTGTAGCCCTCTGGTTATTAAATTGAATTATTAACTTTAGATCATACAAATTAACCGATTTTATTTCGAACTTTCGTCCCGTAACTATTGAGCGCGGAGTTTTAAACTGAAATGACTGCAGCGAGTGACCAAGTGTGAGGTCCGTCCGCGGACAGAGAAAGTGTCGTAATAACATCTGTGGTGTGTGACGACACACATCATCACTCATACGTCAACTGACCTTTAATAAATAATATTGTTTTATTATCTTGTAAAATATTCCTATTTAAGTGAAAGGTCATAGGTTAAGAAAATGTCATGTGACGTATAATAAAGTAGGAAAAGCCTGTATATGAACCTTTGGAAGATGTACAATAAAGAGAGTTCAGTTACAACCACCCACCTTGTCTTACTTCAACACCACCTCCGCGCCCCGCGTAATTCCACACATCATAAACTTCGTTTTCCGAATCAATTCGAGTCACGTTCCGCGCGATCACGTTCGTCTCTGTTTTTTTTTTGTTGTAAGTGCCTAATCTATGATTTTTGTCTGCCCGCAACACATGCTCTTGATAAATCTCGCGGCCTCTACAAAAACGTGTGTATGAAAAATTGATCTCCTGATCCGAATGGAATAACAATATCCTACGTGTACCCTGGAGGGTTTATTGTAAATGTGATAATGTGTTCTTGAGTTTATGTTCTATGTAAGGGACATATAGCTATGAGTGGGATGTATTACGATAGGAGTCGGATAAACCAGTAGTACTTAAGTAATTGTTAACCATCAAAAATAATTTGTTTAGTCATAATTGAACGACAACAAGCCAACTTTTAAGTAAACAAGCAAAAGCTTTGCATCGTACTCCAAGTTTTTAACAACGCCAGGTTAACTTTAACTACATATAAACATATAAATTGAAATTTATCTATTGATTTGTGAAAAGGATTGATGCAACCTACTCGATATGATGATAATGTTCATAGGTAAGGTATTAATTATTATTATCTACGAAATTTCCAATAATATCGATACGAAGTCGCATTTAATTACTCAAACTACGCGGAAACGTCTTAAGCAGTTCGTCCAATTATCAGCAAATTAATTTATTTCATCAAGGGATTTAAGGTACTGGAGCACTATTTTTTAATCACTAGACGACGTAATTTTCGTTCGAAACTCGATAAAAGTGCAATCTGAGTTACGCTTAATATAGACGCAAGAAGTTACAAAATATTAAGTGTGGACCGCACTGCCGTATGAATTTTGACCTTTTTTTGTTCGAAAATCGAACATCAAAGAAAATCATATGCCATATTGACCCGAGGGATACAAAATAAGGGCCCCGGTTAGTAGACCTGCTTGACTATCCAATAAACAAAAACGACATTAACATGGCAGCATTTACAGCAATGCTCATTGTTATTCAAATGAAAAATCAACCTTTATAGCCGTGCCTGAGCTTATTTTTGCAGCTACTGCAGTTTAGTGCAGTTCCATTGAAATTTATGATCGTATAAATAACGAACCTTCGTGAAATAACCAAGCGAAGGCGTGAATAAACGTTGTAACTTGTTGTTTAAACGTTGTAATTTGTGATACCTTTTTACGACAATTTAAACCTTTACGATTTGCAGTTTCATGATTTACTTCAATGTTCAACTGCTGAACGTAGTTTGAGGTGTGATATAAAATGCGGTCATAAACCAACAAAGTTAAATTCTAGTATTCAGTAGTTTCTGTAATTTTGTTATCGCAGTATTCTAGATAAAGGTTTTTTAACACAAGTTGTAAGTCGATTTTAAATTGTGCTACATGGTCGTAAAATTCCAAATTTAAGAAGAAAATAACTAAGTGTGAACCTTAAAATCATGTTTCTTAAGTAGTATTATATTATCTGGGGTACTACTAAGATAAACACAATAATGAAATTTCTTCATGTGTGTCATTGCTTTTTTTTTCGTGAATGTAATTATTAGAACTTTATTAATAAAATAACCTTCTGTGGCAGGAAAAAAAAAATATTTTTCTGTAACTGATTCATTCAGTGTAATAAAGTGTCATGCTGATACTAACCACACAACTATACAGTACATGCAACTGGAACCATCTCTTGTTTTCGTCGAATCGAATCTTTCGTAACATACTCTTCCCAAAAGTAAATACATTTGCATCCACATGTACAGAATTACCCGTTCGAGCCCTCTGTCCACACACACCTCAGTGTACAGTCGCCAGCACATCGGGTTACCTACCTTTGTTGCAAACCAGCCCTTATTACCTAAAATGAATACTCCATTGTTTACCTTCATGTGCTGTTGTCAGTACATCTTACAAGTGTCCGCTTCAAAAGCTATGAGACGCAGAGACCATGAAACGCAAATAGCCCTGTTTGTATGAGACTTACTTGAGTGTGCTGAGAGATCAGCTGCTAACATCGAGTGTCAAAGAGCACTTGGTGAAAAAACTCAGTTGACATAAGAAGTAATTAAGCGGGCTGTATCAACTTAAGAGCGGACGCAGTAAGACTGCCCAAGATTAAAGATAAAAGCGTTTGCATCAAACAAGTCGGGTTTTATTACCTAGCTAGAAAAACAACATAGTCCAACATCGTTATCTCATTTGAAATAGTGGCGAGCTACAAAACAGACCCCTTGTCTATAAATGAGTTAATCGATAATTTTATTCGATCTCTATTACTTTATAAAATCCAAAATTTGTACGTGGGTTTTTCTATTCAGAAATTCTCAGGGTATCCCGAAGTTTGGAAGTTGGCGGTGTTTAACTCCCCGTGCCTCGAAAAGCACGAATACCGTTGATCCTGCGCCTGACCTCTCTCCGGTCGTGTCACTGTCATGGAGAGATGTTTGATATCCATGGACATCATGTCATAGACTCTTCTCCTCGCACCACAATGCAGAAGAGAACCATATGACTCGACATGTGATGGAAATGGACGGTTAAAAGAAGCAGAGGTGGCTCTTCAACTATCTTGATTAGAACCATTTCCAAGGATATGACGACGTTGGGCCTTACTCCAGCAATGATCCAGGATAGCTACAATAGGCGATCAAGTATCAGAAGGGTCACCCCAAATAGGGAAGTGCGCCAGGAGAATAATGATGCAGTTAGCTAGTCGATAAGACTGTCTACCGTAGTCAAAATCGGCTAGAGACACTATTATTACGTTATATTGCTGTCAAACACCATATGAACAATTTAGGCTGACGGAGAAAGGTACATGGTGAAATAAGCCCTTTTTTTATTAATAACTGACTACGGTTAAATAGGGCAGCAATTGATGATGCGTTCGAGTAACGGTTGTTTTGTCATGTTTGACCAGTAACGTCTCTTATAACTGTCTGAATAAATTCCTTATAAAATTTGTATAAATTTTGATGACAGTAGGTGCACCTAAACAGATATGATATTCTTAAGATTTTCGACGTGCTCTACAGCAATAGGATCCGTTTCCAACCCACCCTTACTGTATGTCGTTTCATTTGTGTCTTGTCAGGTGTTCACCTGTCGTAATTATTGAACCGTCTCGTCGTCTTATTTGGGAGATCGATGTGTGTTTAGGGCGGCCGTTAATGAAACGCGCCTCGAAAAGGACCCAAGATTATACTTACGTTGCAATTCCGTTTCCAGTTCTTCCTACTTACTTTGCTTAGGTAGGTCTTTTGTGTTTTACGTGTGTTCTACTTCGACAATTTATTTTAGGAGTTATTAAATACAAAACGAATAACTTCCTTTATTTGATAAGGAATCAATCTTAATAGTAGCTGCTTCCCTTTTTGTAATAAACTTAAAAAAAAATGTTACTACGAATTAATGAGGTCACTGCTGCCTTAACTCACGTGATACCTAAAATTGCTTATTCTTTGCATCGTCTTTTGTTTGAAGATTTTTCATTTCTCTATCGAGTGTGTCAAGATATTTTTGTTTGAAAGTAGTAAGGCGCCAGTGATCTCAGACGCACGAGTAATGTTCGTAGATGACATCATAATAGTACTTATTCAATATTATGAGTAGAGTATTAATATTTCAACCTTATTATTTTTTGGGAACGTAAGCCGCTCTTATCGACAATCTGGCTGTTGAACAACGTGTTTGTTTTTTTACCCGCAAAATTAATTAAAAACGTGTTGTTTCAAGTATACTTGAACCGTTAAAAATAAATAATTCCGGTATTATTTTCTCGGAATTTCATTGTCACGATCGCGAAAGCAGTGGTTTTAATTATTTTTATGGCACATATTTCTATTCTTCGCACGTTTTTCGAATTTTTAAACATCTCGGGTGTTAGTTGTACTTAGAGTGGATGCAAATGAATCCCGTTTGAGTATACCATTTGGGAGCGTGTTAACAAAGCGGCAGCCAGCCGAATTAGAATGTAGGGAAACAGTCTTTGAGGGCTTATGGGACTCCATTTTTTTCTCAACCAAAGGGATTACATTGGCTTTTGAAGATCCAACGCTTGATTTTTGTAATCATATGAACACTCACATGAAAAAGAGGAAATTCTTATCGTATTTCAAAAATGCTTTTCTAGCTTCTTCTTTATTTACTACATAGTAATTCTAGCAATTATCTGCGTGTTTTCTTTTACCTAGATGGTTATCGTATAGATAAATCATCGTTATCTTAACTTTTACAATTCCTAATTAATCTGCGTGCCTATGTTTGTTATTAAAATCAAAAGGTTCGGTAGGTAGGTACTCAAAAACTTATTCGATGTCTCTATGGAATTTAGTATTATGAATTACATGAAAGGTGATATTATAAAATTGTATTTGGATGTATTTAAGTAGATCAAAGTCATTTAGACCTAAGCATTTTTTTATCATACTGAAGCTTAACGACCCTATCGATCACGATGCCTAAAGTATAATAATAATTTATCATTCCTGGGCATACTCAGCGGAATAGCACACCGGTGACGTCAAGTTAAGTACCCGTCGCTTAAATAAGAAATTAAATTCAAGATTGTTTTATAAGAAAACAAGGTAAGTCTACAACGCTAACGATTAAAATAATTTGAATTGTAAGTACATTTGTATTATCGAATTCTCAGCACTTTCAAACGGAAATCGTTTGCAAACACAACACAAATACGGGCGTCACTTTAAATAAAAGACGACGCGAGGTGTAAGCAATTTCGGCTTTTAAGGTGATAAGGCGGCAGTGACCTCGATATTTATTGTTTGTAGGTACTACATGTTATGGCCAGTAAAATCCATTCAGAAGGAACAAAAGTTATGAAATACATCCAATGTCTTAATTACTAGTTTTATTTTATTTTATTTTAGTCTTGAATAGAAAAGTTTCTTCTGGAAAAATATTTTTTACCGACTTCAAAAAAAGTGGTACTACATTCTCCTTGTATTTTTGTTATTTTGTTGGAATTGCAATAATAAGTTACCTTGAAAACGACTAAAGGAGAACCTATGGAACTGTATCAGATAAAATTTCAAAGAACACAAATTGGAATAAGAAAATCTAGGACCGTTAAAAACCGTTACTTTGTCAATGAATTTCAAAGCTTTGATCACGCATACCTATTAGTTAGACTATTCAGTATGCCCCATATGATGAATGATGCCTCAACGCCATTTTGTGATTTATGGACGCAACCCATGTTTTCAATTCTATGGGTATTGTCCGGCTAGGGAGAATTGACGAGACAGGCGAGAAATAACAGGAAAATATTCAAGGTAAACTTTTCAAATTTTCATGATCAAATTTCTTTACATATTTGTGTATGTGACTCATTTTTATATATTTCAAACCGGCATTCTGTTTTTTTCTGCAGCTTTCATGCAAGATACTAGCCTCTTACCGCCAAATCGACTTAATGCATTACCATAAACATAAATGTACGTATTTCAGTAGCGAGCCGCTGTTGCGTTTAGATTAAATCATTTGATCACGCCTGTGATTATACTTATACTATTGTGATTGACGCGATTTTTTAAAAATATAGTTTCTTGATGCCAATATTCTGAGTGATTTTCGTTCAAAAATCAATTATAAATCAACAAAAAAACGGTAAATATAGATTCGAGTAGTTGAGAAATTGAGCTATCTTGAATTACTGCCGTGACAAATAAAACATTAATCAAATAAAATGACACGCCATATTTACGCGAGTGATTCAAAAAAGGACCTTTAGATAGTTTCTAGTAGTGCTACTAAAAGGAAAATACCCCATATGGGGGTAATATGGGGTATTTTCCTCGATAATATTCTTCGTAGATAGTAAAATTACCCTGTTACGTCAAATATTCCCCTTAAAGTTTTATTATTGCATGCCTGGACATACTGTATAGGTAGAAAAAGATTTGCTCCCCAACTGAGTTCCGAATCGCTGAAATCCGAATTCAGAAAAGCTAATTATATATGAAATAATCAGCCGCGCTGGCCGTTGCGCTGCTAAAGACGCCTAAGTGTGAAACCGCTCTTAGTCTTCTAGTCTGTAAAGTCATAAAAGTCATAAAAGTCATTTATTTATGCAAATAGGCCCACTGGGGGCACTTTTACACGTCCCAATATAAACCCTACCACAGCTTCGGGACAATTGTGGGCTAGTGCTGAGAAGAAGCTGCGCAAGAAACTCAGTCACTATTGTCAATGCCTTTTTTCAAAAGGTTTACAATGTTTGTAGTGATCATGCAAGTCCATACATTATAATCTTTTAAATAATCATCTACTTTATAATACCCTTTCGTCATAAGGGTTTCTTTAATAACAGTTTTAAATTTATTAACCGGTAAGTTTACAATGTGTTCTGGTAGTTTATTGAAAAATTTTATACCTTTCCCCATGAAAGAATTACCAACCTTTCGAAGCCTAAATTGTGGAATAGCAAGCTTATCCTTATTCCTAGTATTATGTTTGTGTATGTCACTATTTTTCGTGAATGAATGTAAATTTTTCCTTACATACATTAAATTTTCGTAAATATACTGAGAGGCTAGAGTTAATATTCTAATTTCTTTAAACACCTCTCGTAAGGAATCTTGAGGTTTAGGATTATAAATAGCTCGCACGGCTCTTTTTTGTAACACAAAGATTGTTTCTACATCAGCAGCTGCGCCCCACAATAAAATACCGTAGGACATCAAGCTATGGAAATAACTAAAATAAACTAACCTAGCTGTTTCTACATCATTCAAACGTCTAATCTTCCTTACAGCAAAAGCAGCTGAGCTTAGTTTCCCTGACAAGGCCTCTATATGAGGACCCCATTGTAGTTTGGAGTCTAATGTGATTCCCAAGAATGTTGTGGAATCAATAGTATCAAGCGGTTTGTCTTTTATCTTAACCTGAGTTGATGCCTGTCGGACATTAGGCATCGTAAACTTTACACATTTAGTTTTACTTCCATTAAGAAGGAGATTGTTAATAGTGAACCAATGTAATACTTGTGAAAGAGTATTATTTACATCGTCAAAATTTCCTTCACCTCTTGGAATTTTAAATATAAGTGAAGTATCATCAGCAAACAATACTATAATTAATGGAATCAGGCGTTACTTTGCGGAAATCCATTATTAAGTTGAAATTTATAAAATTATTTTGCTTTAAATTTCCGCGAAACGACGCCGGCGCAGGCAACTAACTACACGAACCGTCACCGCGTTTAGTATTAGTTCAGGCAAATGCAGGATGCACCACCCGCCCTCCCTCAATACGCATGCGGCACAGCTGATGCAATTAATATTACCCAACACCAACGTGCAAAAAACCTCGACGCGTTTCGCCACTACACGTGGCATCCTCAGGAGATGTTGTCGCCTCGGCGGAGCACGGACGACTGAATTGTGTCGACTGGCGAACAGGCCTTTTATACTTTCCGTCCACTAATGAGGTGACGTAATCGTTGTCACGGAAATTTGAAAATGAAGTTAATCCGTTGGTAGTTGGCGGTTATTATTAATAGATTGTTGATTTGAAAATATATTTAGAAGTGGAGAGGCGGTATAACTGACCTGTTCGTTCAACAATGTAAGCGTATTATCTTAATTATGTTTTATTATTTCTAATTGTTCCAAAACGGATAGTTTCAAGCCTTTTTCACAAGTATGAAGGACAGAAAAAGTATGATTATCAGGAATACTATGTCCTGAATCTAAAAGATGTTTTACGAAATGAGACCTCTCAGGATGGTTGTTTCGGTAAGCGAAAATATGTTCTTTATAACGTGTGTTGAAGCTACGGCCGGTCTGACCTACATAAATGGCGTTACATGCACTACAGTTAAGCCTATAAACACCATAAACGCCTGAACTAATACTAAACGCGGTGACGGTTCGTGTAGTTAGTTGCCTGCGCCGGCGTCGTTTCGCGGAAATTTAAAGCAAAATAATTTTATAAATTTCAACTTAATAATGGATTTCCGCAAAGTAACGCCTGATTCCATTAATTATCTAAAATCAGCCAGCATAGCTGTACAGGCACGTCTATACATAAAGCTTACGAAACTTCATCGTTTAGCTGTTCAAAATGTCTGGTTCAACCAACAATGTAAGCGTGAACATGTCATTCCAAATTATATAAATATACGTTCCAACACGAATAGTCGACAAGCAAATATAGCTATTAAAAAAGCACAACTGTTTTGGCTTAATGAGGAGTCTCGGCATTGGTTTTCGGTTAGAGATAATTTAAAACTACACCTCAAAATTCTTCATTCCCAATTATCATATTGTTTACATAACGTTGAATTCGATTTATTAGATCATAAAGCTAGGCTTCTTGCTTCACAGGAAGCACACAAAAAATACATAATTCAATGTAGAAAAATACGTGTGTTGAAGCGCGAGTCTCTTGATAACATGCAGCAGGGTTTCCACGAACAGCCGCAATCACATACATTCTACCCTCGCGTTAAAAATGTATCTAATGTTGAATTGTCCAGTGACGAAGTTTCATTATTAAGTAAAGGTTTAAAATATAATTTAAGACCGTCAATTAATCAAAAAACTTTAGAAAGATTGGCGGTTGACGTGGAAATTGCTGTTGTATGTAGTAAACAAGAACAGCATGTTAAATCCTTAGCCACTAATGTATCAGCTGATCAGATTAGAACGGCTTTGAGACAATCAAATCGTAGGTCACCTAATCAGGATTTTCATATTTATAAATCACTGTCTGTTAAAATTACTGAAAACGATTTGATTGTCTCCAAAGCTGATAAGGGTAACACGGTGGTGGTTATGGAACGTAATAATTATATTAATAAAGTAGAAGATATAATTCAGAGTGACGATTTCTTACTACTACAATCAGACCCCACCACAACATTCGCGTCCGATATAAAGGAAGCAATTAATTCAACTCAATTTTTGTTTCGGGATGGCCCGTATAAACATAATAACAAATTATTAGAAATGAATCCACGTAGTCCATGTTTATACGGGTTACCAAAAATTCACAAAGAAAATATGCCGATGCGTCCTGTAGTTTCATACATCGGCGCACCGGCATATAAATTAGCTAAACAACTAAATACAATATTAAGGGAGAAATCGTCATTCAAACCAAAATATTCTTTAATAAATAGCTTAGATTTAATTAAGAAAATACAATCTGTCTCTCTCCCTCGGAATGCAAAGTTGATATCATTAGACGTAGAAAGTTTATTTACCAACGTACCTTATCAAGAATGCCTTAATATTTTAAAAAATCACTTAGAAAAACAGCGATTGCATCCGGGGGAGATAGAAGATCTCATATCATTAACATTATTATGCATGAAACAAAATTATTTCCGGTTCAACAATCTATATTACAGACAAAAGGAGGGCTTAGCAATGGGTTCTCCTTTAAGTCCATTAATGGCAGATATTTTTATGGATTATTTTGAAAATAAATATTTAATTCAAGAAAGGAAAATACTTTATTATTATAGATACGTTGACGATATTTTGATTTGTTGGACCGGAACTAATAGACAGTTAGATATTTTTCTTTCTAAAATTAACAACATCCATCCTAAAATTAAATTTAAATTAGAAATAGAACAAAACGATAGTATTAACTTTTTAGATTTAACTATAACAAGGGTGCAGGGTAAACATGAATTTCAAATATATCGAAAACCAACACATACTGACACTGTCATTCATGCATCGTCTTGTCATCCGTGGCAACATAAGATGGCCGCGTTTAATTCATATATTCATCGTCTCTTCACTGTACCACTTAGTAAAGACAATTACCATAAAGAACTTAATATTTTGTATCATATCGCCATATCAAACGGATACAAGAGATGCATTATTGACAACTTAATAAAAAACAAGACTAACAAAATCATAACTAGTTTATTATACTCTGTTCCTGAAGAAAGGGTAGACAGGTATAATTCTAGTTTGATTTACTTAGGAGAGGTGTCGGAGCGTATTTCTAAAACATTAAAACGTCAAAATATCTGCGTAGCTTTTAAAACTAATAATTCTTTAAGATTAGTTTGTAACGGAAAAGATAAGCTTGATAAACACCAAAAATCTGGTGTTTATAGGCTTAACTGTAGTGCATGTAACGCCATTTATGTAGGTCAGACCGGCCGTAGCTTCAACACACGTTATAAAGAACATATTTCCGCTTACCAAAACAACCATCCTGAGAGGTCTCATTTCGCCAAACATCTTTTAGATTCAGGACATAGTATTCCTGATAATCATACTTTTTCTGTCCTTCATACTTGTGAAAAAGGCTTGAAACTATCCGTTTTGGAACAATTAGAAATAATAAAACATAATAAAGATAATACGCTTACATTGTTGAACGAACAGGTCAGTTATACCGCCTCTCCACTTCTAAATATATTTTCAAATCAACAATCTATTAATAATAACCGTCAACTACCAACGGATTAACTTCATTTTCAAATTTCCGTGACAACGATTACGTCACCTCATTAGTGGACGGAAAGTATAAAAGGCCTGTTCGCCAGTCGACACAATTCAGTCGTCCGTGCTCCGCCGAGGCGACAACATCTCCTGAGGATGCCACGTGTAGTGGCGAAACGCGTCGAGGTTTTTTGCACGTTGGTGTTGGGTAATATTAATTGCATCAGCTGTGCCGCATGCGTATTGAGGGAGGGCGGGTGGTGCATCCTGCATTTGCCTGAACTAATACTAAACGCGGTGACGGTTCGTGTAGTTAGTTGCCTGCGCCGGCGTCGTTTCGCGGAAATTTAAAGCAAAATAATTTTATAAATTTCAACTTAAACAATACTATATCACAAAGATTCCCTACAAAATGCGGGAGGTCATTTATATATATAAAAAATAAAAGAGGTCCTAATATAGATCCCTGGGGCACACCCATTGTTAGAGGTGCTCCAGAAGACACAGTTCCGTTTATACATACTTTTTGCATTCTACCTGAGAGATATGAATTAATTAAGTTTAATGAGTTCAATGATGCCCCATAGTGACATATTTTTTTAAGTAATGTTTCATGATCCACACAATCAAACGCTTTCGATAGATCACAGAAAATCCCTAAAGCATCATGCCTATTATCATAGGCATCAAATACATGTGTTAAAAGAGCAACTCCTGCATCCGTGGTGCTTCTTCCTTTAGTAAAACCGAATTGTTTGTTATGTAATAACTTGTTCGATGAAAAGTGTGCTAAAATTTGATTGAATATAATCTTTTCATATATTTTACTCAAGACTGGCAGAATCGATATTAGCCGGAAGTTTGAGGGGTCACTTTTGTCACCCGCTTTGAAAAGCGGTATTATTTTACTAATCTTCATTGAACAAGGAAACTGGCCTTCATCAATACACTTGTTAAAAATTAATGCTAGTTGAGGGGCTATTATGTTAATAATTGACTTAATAATATGCACAGATAGTCCCCACAGATCCTCCGTTTTTTTCATATTTAACTCTAAAAATGTTTTTATTATTACTTCAGGTCCTACATGCCTAAAGTGTAGTTGAGAATTACATTTACTGACATTTACTTTTAGAATAGATTCGGCTATTACTGAAGAAGAAGCAAGTTCTTTCGTTGTTGTTGGTGCAATATGTGAAAAAAAACGATTCAAAAGCAGTTGCAACCTCTAAATTTGAATTTATTGTTTTATCATTTATTTTTAATGCAAATTTACCATCTTTCAATTTATTTTTACAAGTTTCTTTATTTATGATGCTCCATGTAGCTTTTGCTTTATTTTTGGAGCTGGAGACTATTCTACGAAGATGATGGGATTTTGCTATAGCACAAACTTTTTTAAATATTTTTGAATAGTTTTTAACGTATTCAATAAAGTTTTGGTCTTGAGAGTTTTCTCGTAGACTATATAATTCATATAGTTTAATCCTACTTTTATGAATTCCTGGCGTGGCCCAATTATTAAATTGACATTTGACCTTATTTGATTTAGTCTTTTTTATGGGAAAAATTTCATTAAAATCGTTTTTAATTAAGTTAAAGAGGTCATCATATTGTTTATCTACACTATCATTAGTATTTTGTTTCACTGAATATAGTGTATCGTTAATTGTATCCCTGAATCTATGTAACCTATTTTCTGTGACAGGCCTATACATAGTTTCCACAGGTAAACTTGCGGTATGATTATGTTCAAATAAAACCTTTTGACCTCTATGATCAGAATTGAGGCCAATTAAAATACCTTTATCAATGACACTTGCGTTTTTGTCACAAAAAATATTATCTAAGCAAGTGGCCGTGGTAGGAGTTACCCTTGTAGGTTCACAAAAGAGATTTTTTAAATTAAAAGATTTGAAAAGGTTAAGAAATCGAATGGCGGTATTCCATTCTTTTAAAATATCAAAGGTTAAATCGCCACATACTATTATTTTCTTATTAGATTTTGAAACCTTTTCTAGCGCTGATTCCATAATTGGTTCAAAAAGTTGGTAAGTAGCGTCGGGGGGGCTATACACAGAAAAAATAATATAATATTCGAGCTCAGTACACGCTAATTCTATAGTACGTTCTAAAGAGAGTGACACAATATCCCCGCGATCTTTATAATTTACTTCATTATTTATAAGTATGAGTGACCCCCCTCTAGTTGTGGTCTCTCTTGAAAACGAACTACCGACTGTATAGTTTTCAATACTACGAGGGTCAAACTGAAAGTTCTTAGAAAATCAAAAACTGATTACATTAGCCAGTTATTAGTTTTATTATATCTTTTCAAAATATTGTCCATTGACGTCAATACACCGCTGCATGCGATGGAACCACTGGGAAAAGCACTTTGCCCACTCGTCCTTAGGGGTCTCTTCAATGGCATCGCGATACGCAGCCACCGCTTCTTCAGCATTCATAAACCGCTTTCCTTTAAGTTTTTCTTTAATTTTTGGAAATAAATAAAAATCACAAGGCGCGAGGTCGGGGCTATACGGCGGGGGACCCAGTAATTCAACGTTTGATGTCGCCAAATAGTCGATCGTTCGCTTGGCGGTGTGCGACGAGGCGTTGTCGTGGTGAAGGAGGATCCTACTGCGAGGTCGTTTCTCTCGAACTTTTTCCAAGACAAGTGGCAAACAATTGGTAGTGTACCATTCTGCAGAAACTGTTTTTTGATCCTCTAACACAATTGTTGCGAAATGACTTATCCTTCCAAAGAACGAGGCCACCATTTTTTTTCCCGCACTTCGATCTCTCTTCACTTTAGTTGGCAACTCCTCGAAAGGAAACACCCACTGAGCAGATTGTCTTTTGGTTTCAGGATCATAACAGTAAATCCAGCTTTCGTCACCTGTTAGTATGTCGAACACAGCATTTGAGTCACCTCCGTTAAATCTTTCAATCATTTTACGGCACCAATCCACACGATGGAGTTTTTGAGCCTTAGTCAAATTATGAGGTATCCACCGGGCGCAAAGCTTCCTGACCGCTAAATGTTCGTGGAGGATTTTGTGCACTTGACTCATACCGATGCCTAAGCTTGTCCGAATCTGCTGATAGGTCACTCTTTTGTCAGTCTCTATCATACGCCGCACAACACAGATGTTATTTTCAGTCGTCGCCGTAGAAGGCCGTCCCTCACGTACATCATCAGTGAGATTAGTGCGACCACGTTTAAACTCATTAAACCAGTTGTAAACAGTCGCACGAGATGAGGCTTCATCGTGAAAGGCCAATCGTAGTCTATCATAACTTTCTTGTTGACTTAAATGACATCGAAAGTCATAAAAAATCATTGCACGAAAATTTTCTCGTGTTAAATTCATGTTGCCGCCAAATCGTAAAACAAATGACAAATGAATGAAATATATACTCAGTAATATTGGCAAAGAGTTCTATTTTCAAATTTTAGAATATTTTTTTTATCATATTGTTTATAAGTGGCCAGTTCTAAGAACTTTCAGTTTGACCCTCGTAATCATTATTTCACATTTTCTATACCAATGCTCTGTTACACACATTACATGAACACTTAAATCGTGTAGAACTAATGATAGTTCAAGCTCTTTGCCAGCCAGGCCTTGTATATTTTGGTGAATAACATTAAAACTAGATCTGGCCTTTGTCTGCCCTCTTAGTTTAAAGCCTAAGAGGTTGTCTGGTTGATAACATCAACATTACTATTATTACTTACAAGTTGATAACCATGTGATATGGTTTTGTTAATTATGCAATTAATGTTATATGCTAACAAATTAGCAATTAGTTTTTTGATTCTATATGGCAGGTGTATAGAGCCGCCAGTCAGCAAAAATGAGTTGTTAGTAAATTTATTTGTGTCAAAAAACACAAATTTGTCACTATGACGTTGGATTAAATTAAATAATAAAGTATTCAATACATGAATACAGTTATTTTCCTGTGCCGTATGATTTTTGGAGAATGGTATGGCACAAATTATTATTTTATGTACATTTAAATTTAACAATATTGAATAATTTTTTAACAGATTTTTTTACTTAAATTTTGACTATTTCCTAACATTAACACAAGTATTGAACTTGAAGTTAGATTACTATTTTGAATATTAATAACTATTTGATCTAGTGATGCATCAGGCATACAATTGTTTACAATATTACATTTAAGGTTTTTATTCAATAAGGAACCATAACCAATTCCTAATCTGTCTGAAAAAACAATAACATTGCTACATTCATTATTGTTTTTTTTTGATGAACAATTATTATTAAGATATTGTGATTGTGATTGCAACTGTAAACTGTCATCCCCCTGCTTATCATGATCTTGGATGGAGTTTAGATTCATGTTTGGGAGTGAATTAAAATCGTTAGGTGTGTTTAATTTCAGAAGTTTATTTGCAGCCAGGATATGTTCTGATATTTGTTCCTGGGAAGAGTTATATTTAATTGTCATGGAATGCAATGACTCCTGCAACCTGGAGATGTCAGTCTGCAATCGCTCAACAGTTTGTTCACATTGTGACCTACTTTCATGCAACTTATTTTGATATATTTCCAGACTATCCAATAAATCTAACTTTTCGTTTCTAAGTTGAATATTTTTGAAAAAACGCCTATTTTTCTTGACAAGAATTTTAGTTTTCCTTATAAATTTACTAAGTTTTATATACTTTTTAACCCTATTTCTTCCTGACAATTTAATTTGAGCAGTTTGGTTTAGAGTTTGGTGTAAACTACAATTTAAGTCTGGATTGGTGACCACAGACCGACCACCGGGGGTCCCAATCAGCTCCTCATACAGATTCAAGGTTTGGATGTCAATTCTCAATTTGCACCCTATAGCCTGGGAAGTGCAATTGGCAGTGAGATAAATGTAGGGAATAATTCGCCTTATTTCAGACCGTGACAGCCGACTGCGCTAAAAGGAAAACTGAATAGTGCTTTAACTGAATAATTTATCTCTGACAAAAACCTAATACCTATTCCGTATTAATGAAAATGGAAGTACTAAGGCTGTGGCCCCATTTCTACGGCGCGGCGACGTACCGTAGTATGGTATAGGGCGTAGACATGGGGCCGCACAACAAGCGATAGAGAGTGCAATGGTGGGTGTTTCTCTACGGGATCGAATCTGAAATGAGGAGATACGTAGAATAACTAAGGTAACGGACATAGACTTGAGAATCAGTAAGCTCAAGTGGCAATGGCAGTGCACATAACTGATAGCCGTTGGGACAGGAAAGTTCTAGATTGGAGATCCTTCGACCAAAGACGTAGCGTAGGACGTCCACCGACAAGATGGACAGATGACCTTGTAAAGATCGCAGGATCTAACTGGTTGCAGATTTTTGAAGTGAAAACTTTTTTCTTTTCTGAGAGATTTTTCTGAGAGATAAACTTTTTAATGTAATTTAATATAATATAAATTGTAATGTTTGTGTACGATAGCGCAATAAATAAATATTGTATTCTATAAAAATATATTATTATTATTATTATTATTGTTATTATTATTATTATTATTATTATTGTATTCTATCACAAAAATGATAGTACTTTTATATTGATAATAAGAGCAATTCATTCAAAATTATTCCCTAACTATTCCAAAAAATCAAAAATGCACAACGTTGATATTCAAGTTTTCACTTCTGCCGGCACTCCCGGAGTGCAATTTTTGTTTTTTTTTTTTGATTGTGGCCCAACTGTTCTGGAAGCATATTCCTCATAAATAATATTCATTGTGTAAAGGAGTCAAAATAAAGCACAAGTCTTCATGTGCCCACATTCTTATTTCATCATGTTTTATTTTTTGTTATCACCCTTTTGTGCATTTCTATTTTGAAAGAAACCCCTGTTTAGAAAAACGTATTACCGCGCGGTCCCATCTTTGGGCCACAAAAGAATGTTAGTGTTGGTTATGCTGGAAGTACCATTTTGAAAGCTGATTTATTAAATTAGACGCTGTATTTTAAAGAACCCTTATTTTATCCACAGGGAAATGTGTCAAATAAAGCATACTTTGTTATAACAAAGCAATTTTAAAAAGGTTAGTCTGTGAACGCATTTTATTTCGAAATGCTTAGTGAAAGTTGTGGTTCACGTGGTGCTGTGTTGTTTGTGAAATAAATAATGAGTGCATGTGAAGTGTTCACAAAGTTTTCATACAATTACCAAGACTACGTCGAGATTTGAGAATGTTGCGTGTTCATGATTGAATTACAAAAATGAAATATGTAGGTACCAAGCAGTATCCACTGAAAATAATAATACCATTATTATTTTAATTATCCTCGAAAAACAATTCCTATCGAATTGGCCTCAAGTGACCCTGCTGGCATGACGTACAAACTCATCACTCGGGGAATAACGCAGTTACTACAAAAAGGACATATATATTCGGATAGTCCTTTTGTGTAACACTGCTGGGGTTTTTGCTTCTATGAATTTGTGATTACTCTCTCCTTTGAATAGTTTATCTAATCTAGATTGCTGTCCCATCTCTCATGTACTACACAGCAAAATATTGTTTATGAATCAATAAACTCGGTGTGATAAACGTGTTTAATTATGAGTGGATAATACATGTGTGAGAGGGCATTAAGATGGTGATAAACATATGTTATACTTTGCAATTTTGGGATTTAACGCTATTGTTCCATTCGTCCGAATGGAAAGAGACGATACTTAAAATGATAATGATGATTAAAGGGAATAGCTATAGATATTGGTACAATTATAATAAACTAAATAAAAATCGCGATTCCCAATAATATATATTAAACTGGGCTGATTATACGGCAATTTTGACGCTTGCCTGCCGCTGAACTTAAAAATTCCGAATGCTTACAGTCCTTCGCAACACGAGATAAATGATAAATATTCCCAGAGACTTCGAATGAATTATGAAACTTCGATAAAATAAATTAGCGTGGAAATTTTCGGGACGTACCGCACTGATTACTCTCAATCGTTAATTAAGGCTTCAATTTAGAGCATTTTGGGCCATTTAAATTTACAGACAAGTTTACCATCATAAATGTATGGTTATTCACATCGTTTGCAGCACATGTGTGAAAACAACATAAACTGTAAAGAGACGTTAATTATATATATGTTATTAGGTACTTATTTTTGGTCTAAAACCATATTGTTTCTATCGGAATGTACTTGCTGTAGAAAATTGAATCTAGTTACGTTAATGTTGTCATCTTGATGTGTTTGATTCATCATTTTTTTTAAACAGGTAGCCGCTTCCTTAGCGATGAACACTTAGAATTTTATAAGTTGAGTTGAGCACTATTAAAAGATAGCAATATCAAATTCATGTCTATCTCAAAGGCATACAAATAAAATGTACAAAGGTTATGAGCGTGACTGTACTCTGGGTAAAACCCAAATCCTTAGCAGAAAGTAATTTACCACAACCGTGTTTTGGCTCATATTAAAACTTTTTTCGTTCGTATTTTGGCTGCTACATGGATACATTATTTTTCGTGACATAAACGTCTGGAATATAACATGCCGTGACAATTCACTCAGCTATTATTTTATTCCAAATTGCGTTTTAGATATATATATTTTTTTGTTTGATTCGTTTGCAACAATTTTTAATATAGTGCAATTTATTTTGTCGTATGAAAATAGTATTTTTTATAAGATCATGAAATGAGAATTAGGTAAAACTAATGTGCACCGAAACACTAAAGTGAAAAGCCGTGTTTTGAAAACATTTAGAAAACTCAATTAAAATAAAAGTCACATTTGTCTCGGAACGGAGTTAACTGTGGTGCAAGCTTTTTGCGCCAAAATGCGTATATCTTGCCCGTGCAACTAATATTTAGTATTCATAAAGATGAAATAAGAAACCAAAAACTTGCGCACGGGCGGGACTTGAACCAGCAACCTTTTGGCAAACCGGGCCAAACGCTCTTACCAATTGAGCCACCGTGCTGTTAGTCCGACCCTGCGAAATTTGTGATTTCTTATGAAAACGTCAATTGCGTGACGCTTAGCGCCATCCAGCCGTCTGTTTATGAAACAGATGGCTGGATGGCTGATCTTTATGAATATAAAATATGACACTGTAAGTGTTAAAAACATTCTAAAAGCATAATATTTAGTATGTTGGAATAGGGTAACGTTATTTTGTTGGGAATAAAAGGTTTTTTCCAATGAGAGCTAACTTGTATTTTACTGTCTAATCCATACATCACTGGTTGAATAAATTATAGATTTTTACACTATTTAAAAAACATGGTAAGGTTTAGGTTCTTTTGTCTGATATCTCCATGAAATACTTCTTAATACTTGCCTTGTCTAAACGGAAAATAATTAGATAATTAACAGACCGGTTAAGGATATCCATCTACAATTTTTTCATTTCACTTATCGTAGTGCCTGCTAGTTAACTTATTTAACTAGCAAAAAGAGAAAATAGACATTTAAAGTTTTCAGAAACCTACATTTTATGACGTGTATTTAACCACCTATCTAAATAACGTTTGGTATGCAATGGCAAATAGTGGGCAGACTAGAAGCAACAGCCCTGACCAAAGTGGCTACAAAGCGTAAAGGGGTAACTACGAGTAGCTATCACACGTAACTGTGGACTGATTTGGACTTGGCCTGAAATTAAGGGGTCTACTCTCGAACACTATAAAGTGTGAGTTCTAGAGCCGAAAATACAGACGTGGTCGAATGAATTACAGTGCTGTTACCATCATACCATGAGTTTACGGCGGTTTTACTCGCTAGCGATGACGTAACTGTATGGAAAATTTATGTTCTGCAAGTGACTGCTAGAGGCGCTGTGCAAATTTCCATAGACTTTTTTTACGACGACGCTAGCGAGTAAAACCGCCGTAAACTCATGGTAACGGTACTGAGTCGAACATGTTTAATCGCACTATTCTCAAAGCCGCTATGTTTGTGGTCAAAGGAATATTTTCATCGAATGAACAAAACTGAATACAAACAAAGCTACTTAATAAAGTGCATTTAAATGTTTAGCAGTTGCACGATTAATCGGTTCGATTAGATCAGTTTGATCGAATATTCAATAGTTGGTGTGTTTACATCTGTAGTAAATCTATTCTACTAAAACACGCTTCATATTTCAAACACATATGCAAATGCTAATGTCCTAGTACCTTAATCACGAATAAGGTTAATTCAGTAATTTATTTCAGTGATTTGTGACAACTTGTAATTTTTCAGCTTATACTTACTACCTAGATTTTTTTTCTGTCTAAGCAAGCACAAAACATTATGGAGTGCTTGCATGTGTGCAAGTTGCGATCAACTTGTGCCGATCGCCGCGAAATTGCGCCATGTTATTAGGTTAGCGGCTCTTCGTTCATATTAAATTTCGCTTTTAAGACGTGCTAGACTGCTAGCTTCAACGTGTGCGTAATACCTCAAAATATAGAATTAGCAGCACCTATTTACAACGATACTATCTAGTCTGGAGTTATAGATTAATACCTACTGAATGTGTTGCTTTGTGTTGCTTTGGTTTCATGTTAAGGTATTCTAGCACGCCACATGTTACCTACTTACTTAGGAAAACTTACTCTGTTTTACTTTACATCGCACTGTAGAATAAAGAATGTACTAGATAACTGAAAAAGACATTTTTGACATAAGAATTTAGTAACGTTCATTCTCAAGAGTCTTACTATACAAATTTTAACCCATTAGAGTGCTTGATACTGTTCAGCCTTAAAAAGCAGTTCACATACTTAATTTTCGGTAGCGATTACTCCCGCGCCAAAGTGCGCCCATTTTTATGTGTTTAAGGGCCCATTGTGTGAACACTTTTGCTTATTTGTAGCCCATTTTCGGTGTTCTACAAAAATTTCGCCGTCTTTCTATTAACGAGAGCACTCCCGTGGGGCTGTGGTTATATTCGCTCGTTTAGTTTGTGCAGTCTGGGAATCTTTTGTTGGTAATGTAACTAATGGTCTCGCATTATTGGCTACCTTAGGGGCCGTTTTTATGAATTGCTTGCGAACAAATTTATCATGTTCTGTTGTGTAACAGATTCACTCAATGACTCGCATGTTAATTAATGGAATCAGGCGTTACTTTGCGGAAATCCATTATTAAGTTGAAATTTATAAAAATATGTTTGCTTTGAATTTCCGCGAAGCGACGCCGGCGCAGGCAACTAACAATACGAACCGTCACCGCGCCGCGTTTAGTATTAGTTCAGGCAAATGCAGGATGCACCACCCGCCCTCCCTCAATACGAATGCGGTACAGCTGATGCTGATTTTGTCTGCTGCTGCTGATATTGATGTTGTCGCTGATATTGATGTTGTCGCTGATATTGATGTTGTCGCTGATATTGATGTTGTCGCTGATATTGATGTTGTCGCTGATATTGATGTTGTCGCTGATATTGATGTTGTCGCTGATATTGATGTTGTCACTGATATTGATGTTGTCGCTGATATTGATGTTGTCGCTGATATTGATGTTGTCGCTGATATTTATGTTGTCGCTGATATTGATGTTGTCGCTGATATTTATGTTGTCGCTGATATTTATGTTGTAGCCTCGGCGGAGCACGGACGTCGTCCGTCTCCTGAGGATGCCACGTGTAGTGGCGAAACGCGTCGAGGTCTTTTGCACGTTGGTGTTGTGTACTAATAATTGCATCAGCTGTACCGCATGCGTATTGAGGGAGGGCGGGTGGTGCATATTGCATTTGCCTGAACTAATACTAAACGCGGTGACGGTTCGTGTTGTTAGTTGCCTGCGCCGGCGTCGCTTCGCGGATATTTTAAGCAAAATATTTTTATAAATTTTAACTTGACTCGCATGTTACATTAGATATTATTTCAAATTAATCCTGATCAATAAATATCAGACGGTCTAATTTAACAATTCTTCCACTATGCGACCCCCGGGGCGTTCACTTTTGGATATATAATGGCTGGGAATGGTTATAAACTTCCCAATATGTAATAGAAGTGTCCTACTAAATGGCATAGTATTCCCTGCAACCATGATATTTGTTTGGGTAAAGTTTACGTAGAATTTCATTTTGCACTTCTGGCTTGATTAATATTAATGTTTGCTTAGTTGTGAGTTCCTTCTGTAGAGAAGCTGTTGCGATACCGCAAACATAAAGTTGTCTTTTACATAACATTGTGATACAAACTATTGTTTTGCCGTTATTAAGTTTGCCTGTAGCAGTTATATTATCAGTAGTTGCTAGTTTAGTATTTATTGTCTACATTAATTTAAAGATTTGCTTCATGATTGACAATCTATAAAAAAGACTTAAAATTCATATTATACCGAAGTTTCTAGTAACACTAACACACGTTTTTTTATGTAGATCTAGTAGTAAAATAACAGGCACGTGATATTTTATTTAAATATGGAAATAGTTTTCCGAAATCTACCCTAACCGGTAAACACGGAATAAGTCGCGTAGAACCACTATTAATTTGCGTTCAAAATTCACAATCGATGAAAAATAAAACGCAAAGCAGACGGCTCGTTAGTGGCCATACGTAGAGCTTTAAAAATAACTAGCAGTCTCCTGCGACTGCGTCCGCGCGTATGGGATTGCTCCCTCCCCTCCCGTCGCAGCGTGATGTTTTATAGCCTAAAGGCTTCCTAGATAGATAAGCTATCCAACGCAAAAAATAATTACTTCAAATCGGTCCGGTCGTTCTTGAGATTAACGCGTTCAAACACAAAAATTCTTCAACTCTATATACAGGTTGTTGTTTTGGTTTGCAATCCCCGAGTCGAGGGTGGTTTTATAAACGATACTGAAAACAAAAAGATATAAAAACACTTAATTTTTTTTAATGGGAAAACCTACAATTTAATTTATTATTGCGATATAAGCGAGCGAGTCGAAAAACTACCAAAGTGCTCGGTCAGCTCTTTGTAGCTTACTAGTTACGGCGTGTATTTCGTAGTCGTAGCTACGCGCGAGCTATGCGCGATGTTGTGAATAGGTTTTCATTTATAAAACTTATATTATTCGACGAAACATTTTTTTTAGAATAAGCATTACACACAAAGCATCCCTGAGTCGGGGGTCGCTGACCAAAACAACACCCTGTAACAACCTGTATAACGGTCCCCCGCGACTGCGTTCGCGTGTTTCAGTTTAGTCCGTCCCCTCCCGTCGCAGCGTGATAGTATACTATCACTTTGCGAGGAATGCCTACGATTATAAATTATAATTTAAACAAGCTCGGTAAACAAGCTATCCAATTTTTTTTTTTCAATCAGCCCTGTACCTAGATCCTAGTTTTATTCCGTCGACAAATTGCGGTATTGTCACGCAAATTCGTATTTATTTGAATCGAATTTATCGTTGCGATGTGAAATTTACGAGTGAATATGTTTTGTTTGCCTTCCCGGTACATGGGTAATAACGAGGTCTGAATGTTTATAAAAAGCTTTTGAGTAGGTTATTATCCCACACAGGGCTTATTTTTACACCCACGCAATATACCTATATTATGTACAAACAAAACGATACTAACAAAAACAAACAAAATAACAAAAAATAAACAACGTTATAGATGTATCGTTTTAAGAAACTAATTGTTCGACATTGTCAGTAATCATGATTACCAAAATGAATCTAAGTAGGTTATCAATATTTTTATAAGAAAAGGCCTTTCCCTCTGTATTTCAAGGCTGTATTTGCTGACCCTGCTAGTAATTAAAGAAAACATCGAAAAACATCGATGTTGCACTTTAAAAAATATCGATATTTCAGTATCGATATTTTTTTATGAATGATGTTGCATCCCCATCCATACAGGCGTTACCAACCCAATACAAGTTCCTAACAAGCGCAAAAATGATGAAAATAAATGGAACGTCGAAATCACTCTGCCCCTCAAATGAAGGATGAAAAAATATGAAACCCCACCAAAATGTCGACTCATTATTCAGGAATGAACGGAAAGTTTTATAAAACGCAAGTCACCTAATGATGCGAACCTAAAATAGAGGCTGGAAGTAAAAAAAAAAACTTAATTTTGAGCAGATAAGTTAAGAGAAGTGTTACCTCCGTTGTCGGGATCCACGAGATAAACGATCGCTTCTTGTCTGCCCTAGTGATGGGAAAGATTTGTCATGAGTACCTACCGTATATCGTAACCGTATATACATGTTAATTATTAAAATATTAGTCGGGTATCAGATCCGTTGCAGAATAATCACTTAAAACATTGCATACAAAGTAGGATGTGTCGGAAATGATTTTCATCGTTAAAAAAAATTATTCTTCAAAATCTTTCTTCAATTACTTGAAGAAAAGTTTTTGTAAAAATAATCCTTCTTTTTTTAAATAATATTTAACAGGTCTATGTTAATACCTACAACTGTCGTATATTTATCGCGTATCTTTTTGATATGTAAAAGTATAAAAAGTTTAAAAAATACGTATTTTACACTCGAACGATTTTTTCGAATTCAACCATCCATCAGTAGCAGTGCAAATGGTTGTAAAATTTTTGAATGAAGCAAACAACAAACATCGAAATTGAATCCGTTAAAGCTACACGTTTTGAAGATTTGATTGTTTTGTTTCAACTGTATATATTCAATTTTACTTTACGAATATATATTTTTTAAAATAACACACCAATTGTCTGGTTTCGAAGTAAGGAATTTCCTTCCTAGTGTTTCAAAGTACGTACCAGGTTAGTATGACTATGACGAGGATGGTTTATTATGTAGGAATTATGTAAGCTGTGGAAAGTGTGTAGTTTTAAAATATTACACACTAGTGTGTATTTTTTCAGACACAGGCGAATAATTGCATACATTGCTATTATACTCAAATTATTGTCGTAAATAATGCACATATGAGAATAAATAACAACGAATAGATCATTAGAAAAAAGGTATTTTATATAAGTATTTTTTTAAATATGGGTATACCCAAAAGATACTATCAAGGTTTCTAGGAGCATCACTACTGTGGAGGTTTTGCAAAGCGACGTAATAAGGACTTAGCGACATTGATTGCTTAGGAAGAGAGGTTTCGTGTAAGCGGGCAAAATATTCAGTACCGACGGGGGCAAGAAATGACGAGACCAATCAGTTTGTGACATGTGCGTAAAGCACATGCTACTACAGTGCATACATACATTCATACAAAGACGACGTTGGAGCACAGGGTTAACGCAACTACAACCGGATAAAATCATAGTCCTTTGAGTATCAGAATATACTGTAAACACATAGTATAAAACGGTATAGTAGCATAAATGGAGAAAATAATAAACTAAGCTGTATAATAAATAATGATGATAAAAAAATAGTTGTCTGGAGCTCTTAATTCAACTTTTCGTAATAATTACAGGAAAACTAGGCACGGATCGAAGAATCTGTAGATTGTGAATATAAAAAATATCTAAATAGAAGTATCGGGTAAATTGAGTTATCGGTAGTTGATTAAGCCCAGTGTCGGAAGTCTCGACATAGTTCCGTGTAAAACCACCAGGTGACGCTCGAAAAATGCTGATACAAAATTGGTGTTTTCGTGTATTTATTTATTGAGAAGAATTTTTGAATGATGCTTAAAAAACTACAAATATTTTTTAAGATTAATTAAAGATATAGCTACGTAAGTAGAAATGATATTTGATGAATTAGAAAATTATAGAATTGAAATTGTCGACGCAAAATTTCAAAAATGATACATCAGACTTCGCCCGCTGGTAAATGAAGCTTTGAAGGAGAGAATCAGCTCTTATCTTTATTGTATTAAATCCATGTAACTTGCGTATATTTGCGATAAATTTCTTCAATTTTGATACAGAACCTTTAGTTTTCTCTTGGGACAACTGAACTTTTTCGGGTTTAGAGACAGGCAGGTACCAAGTACAAGTAATAGTCATGGGAAATTGAGTAAGCATTAATAGGAAAAATAGCTTTGTTCATGTTAATTTACAGATTTTATCACAGAATATACCATTTTAAATATTACACCCTCTACATACGTTACTACGAGTGCACCTCATCATTGTCAGTATAAGGATTTATAAGTTTCTTAATATAATCTTTCTGTAGTTAAATTTAATGAGGCTTAATGTCACATGTACTATAAATATACTTTTAAAAGTTATGCCAAAATAAACGGTAAGTCGAAGTATCAAAACAACCTTCAGAGGCATTGAACCAAAACATTTGCAAAAGGACAGATAACATAATACCCATCTACCAGTCCGCGTCGATGGGTATTATGTTATCTGTCCTCATACTGTAAGAAGTCGCTCATACTGCGTGCAATTTATGAAGGGTTGCTTGCGTACCAACTGAATGATTGCATGCGCTTTCAAAAATATATATTGGAAAATAGACTCATTTTTTTTTATATATTTTTTTTATTTACTATGGGTTCGCTCTTGACTCCAGTCCAAGCCTAATGCGACTAAGACGAAGTCGAAGATAAAACGAGCTCGCCCGAAGAAGCCTGTTCACTCGAATTTTGAAAAGATTCGGATTGTAATCCCTTGGAAACACCGACGCGGGCAGCGAGTTCCACTCCTTTGCCGTGCGCATTATAAATGTTGACGAGAAGCGCTTAGTTCTTCTTTTAAGTTATCTGGCTGACTGGTTACATGCACAGGTAAATATTCAACATTTCAAAGTCAAAATACCTACCTCTAATTAGACCGGTGATTTTTTGTCTTTCGAGTTCCACAAGACAAGTAAAACGTTCAAAAGTATCCCACTAAAAGCATTTCCATGTAAAATGCTGCCAAAAGCCGAGATCGTATGATTTCATAGTCAAGAAGTAATGAGATCTCATGTAGAGCCAAGGAACACACCCCAAATCAACGTTACCGAGTCATCAACTCTCTTGTTTTATGTTTAGCGATACTCGATTTTTGTGAGAACTAGAATATTTTAAAAAACCTTTCTATTCCAGTACCAACATAGAGATTCACAGTGAAATCGATATCACCGTTCAAATGAGTAGTCTGTCATAACACTCGCACTTGCAATGTTTCACAATGTGCCGCGGACCAGAAACTACATCTATTCTCAACAAAATTCCGGTGCAGGTATCGAAGTTCCCCGACTGCGAAATCGTTCAGAACTCAACACCCGGTTGCGTGAAGTGGAATTTATATTTTCCGCGACGTCGCCCTCCGTCGGACGCTGAAGTTTAGCTTCTATTACGTATACGTAGTGTAAGAGTCAGAAGCCCGTATTACAACACAAAAAACATAATTGACAATAAACATACTTGAATACATACAATTATTCATACATAGCGTTTGTATGAAGAACAAAGTTATGTTTGCGGTTGTTGAAAATGTGCTATATCTCAAAAAACTACTAGTTCGATTCCTTCGAAACCAATTTTCGTTGCAAGTATTTGTTAAGATCTACATCACATATTTTTTCAAAATTTTCATTCGCTTAGTTAAGAAGTTATAAGAGTGAGGAGAAGTGGGGGAGGGGGGGTCATTTTACCACTTTCAAACGTTACACTTAAAAAAATGGTTTTAGATACCTCTATGTCATTTTAAAAGACCTATCCATAAACACCCCACCCGCATAGGTTAGTTTTTTTTTTTTTCGATTTTAGTTTTAATGTATAGGATGTATAGGCCCCCCCTTTAATATCATTATTTTTTTATTTTTTGTATAACAATCGTAAAGCGGTTAACAGGATACATCTTCCTACCAATTTTCAACAGTGTGATGCGTATAGTTACAGAATAAAGTGGCTGTGACATACGGACGGACAGACAGACAGACAGACTTGACGAAACTATAAGGGTTCCGTTTTTTGCCATTCGGCTACGGAACCCTAAAAATTAAACCATAATATGTACCTTCGGGTATACTATGTACATTTTTACAACTAGCGAAATTAAGAATATCACCATCGTCATTGAAATAAATGAGGTCTCAGTTACTCTCATGCCGTTTATGCAAACGTGTAATTTATAATGAAGTACAATACTAAACATGCCGTAACGCAATAGTCGGGTTGACATAAATTGGACTATAGTAACTGCTGAATTACTTTAACAAGCCCCATGTCAATGTCGCGCGCGACTCCCAACGTTTCGGTGTTCGTTAAAATTCCTAATTTAGTACGTAATTCTAGCATAATACTGTTTACAAACCGACCGCTTTCGAAATCGAAATTGAACTTTATCGTGAAACTCTTTGAGGTGAAAATTATTTGCACAGATTTGTTATTTTGAAGAACTGAATGTCGTGTTCACTAGCTCTACTGAATGTGAGCTTCATTTGTATAGGTATTACCATTGATAAAGAATTTTGTAGAATTCGCTTCTCAATTAGAAATAAGAGTAGATTATTTACTAACATTTACTTCATCATCATCATCACCATTATCAGCCAAAGGACGTCCACTGCTGAACATAGGCCTCCCCCACGGTTTTCCACAGCGACCGATTACTAGCGGTCTGCATCCAGTTTGATCCTGCAATCTTTATAAGGTTGTCTGTCCATCTTGTTGGTGGACGTCCCATGCTGCGTCTTTGGTCGAAGGGTCTCCAATCTAGAACTTTCCTGCGCCAACGGCCATCAGTTCTTCGCGCTATGTGCCCTGCCCATTGCCACTTAAGCTTACTGATTCTCAAGGCTATGTCCGTTACCTTAGTTCTTCTACGTATCTCTTCGTTTCTGATTCGATCTCGTAGAGAAATACACAGCATAGCCCTCTCCATCGCTCGTTGTGTGACTTTAAGCTTCTTTATAAGGCCCATAGTTAGAGACCATGTTTCGGATCCGTATGTCATCACTGGTAACACACACTAGTTGAAGACTTTCGTCTTAAGACACTGAGGTAAATGAGACGAGAAGACGCTCTTGCGCAGTTTCCCGAACGCTGCCCAGCCGAGTTGGATTCGTCGATTGACCTCTTTCTCAAAGTTGGACCTACCCAATTGGATCACTTGTCCCAGGTAGACGTACTCGTCGACAACTTCGAGAGTTGAGTTCCCAATGGATACTGGAGTGGGTACAACAAGGGAACTCGACATAATTTTCGTCTTCTCCATGTTCATTTTAAGACGCACTTGTTGGGATACTCGGTCGAGGTCTTCGAGCATAGTGCCTAAATCATCCAGCGTCTTTGCCACAACGACTATGTCATCGGCAAATCGGAGGTGTGTGATGTATTCGCCATTAACATTGATGCCGAATCTTTCCCATTCCAGAAGTTTGAAGGCGTCTTCCAATGCCGCTGTGAACAGTTTCGGAGATATGACGTCTCCCTGTCTCACACCTCTCCGCAGTGGAATCGCCCTCGTGTTCTGCTCCTGTACTCGGACAGACATGGTGGCGTTGTTGTAAAGGCACTTTAAAACCTCTATATACCTATAGTCTATGTTACACCGCTGCAGAGACTGAAGCACCGCCCAAGTTTCGATCGAATCAAAGGCCTTCTCATAGTCCACAAACGCTAAGCATAGAGGCTTATTATACTCCTCTGACTTCTGTATAATTTGCCTAAGCGTATGGATGTGGTCTATGGTACTATAGCCTTTTCGGAAACCGGCTTGTTCGGGAGGCTGGAAGTCATCAAACCTACGTGCGAGACGATTCGTGATGACCCTTGAAAACAGCTTGTAGACATGGCTCAGGAGTGAGATGGGTCTATAGTTCTTCAATAAGGTTTTGTCTCCTTTTTTAAAGAACAACACCACCACACTCCTGTTCCACGCCTTGGGCGTGATACCCTCCAGCAGCACGGAATTAAAAAGTCTCTGAATGACTTTAAGTACCGGTGTTCCACCCGCTTTCAGGAGCTCTGCTGTGATTCCGTCCTCACCAGGTGCCTTGTTGTTTTTGAGCTGTTTAAGGGCCATCCTAATCTCGTAGAGGCTGATGTACGGGATGTCTTCGGTGTAGTGTCGGGTCAAGATAGCTCGTGGGTCTCTGGCCGAGCTATCTACGGGTTTGGCAACTGAGGTGTACAACTGTCCATAGAACCTTTCGATCTCTCTCAAAACCTCTGCTTTCGTCGACGCTTCACTGCCATCCTCCGTCTTAAGCTTTGTCAACATACTTTGCCCAATAGACATGTTCCCTGCAAACACTTTGGAGCCTTGGTTCCGCTCTATCGTTTCTTTAACACTATCAGTGTTAAAGCAACGGATTTCGAGTCGCAGGGACTTCCATATTTGTCTATTGAGCTGCTTATAGTTTTCAGCATTGACGGAGGTCTGCAGTGCCATAGATCGACGTTTTGCCATAAGGTCGAGAGTGTGGACCGACAGTTTTTGAGGTTTATCTTTACGGCCAGGCCTAAAAAACTTCGACCCCACCGTTTGGACAGTTTCCACAAACCCGTTGTTTAATTCGTCCACTGATACGCAATTCTTTAGGCAATCGAAGCGGTTTGACAACTCGAGTTGAAAGCTCTCGGGATTTTGGATATGAGCACGAGTCGGTCGGAGCGTGGACTTCATCAGGCGGGACCTTTCCATTTTGACATTTATATTCAATGTGCCTCGAACCATTCGGTGATCGCTACCGGTTTTCACCCTGTTGATCACGGAGACATCATTGAATAACCGTCTCTTGGAAGTCATGGTGAAGTCGATCTCGTTTCTCGTGAAACCATCGTGACTCAACCAGGTCCACTTCCTTTGAGGCGGCTTCTGGAAGAAAGAGTTTATCGCAAAGAGTTCCTCTTTCTCCAGAAAGTCGGCCAGCCTCTGTCCCCTGGCGTTTCTTTGCCCGTATCCAAACCTTCAACTCATTCTCGCCTCGCTTGCCCAGTTTTGCGTTGAAGTCCCCCATAACAACAGTAAAATAGGTTTTGGAAGTATGTATGGCTCTACTTACGTCCTCATACATTTCCTCCACCTCTTCATCCGGGTGTTTCGAGGTCGGTGCATATACGAGGGTCAAACTGAAAGTTCTTAGAACTGGCCACTTATAAACAATATAATAAAAAATATTCTAAAATTTGAAAATAGAACTCTTTGCCAATATTACTGAGTATATATTTCATTCATTTGTCATTTGTTTTACGATTTGGCGGCAAATTGAAAATTGTCTGTGTCACGTCAACATGAATTTAACACGAGAAAATTTTCGTGCAATGATTTTTTATGACTTTCGATGTCATTTAAGTCAACAAGAAAGTTATGATAGACTACGATTGGCCTTTCACGATGAAGCCCCATCTCGTGCGACTGTTTACAACTGGTTTAATGAGTTTAAACGTGGTCGCACTAATCTCACTGATGATGTACGTGAGGGACGGCCTTCTACGGCGACGATTGAAAATAACATCTGTGTTGTGCGGCGTATGATAGAGACTGACAAAAGAGTGACCTATCAGCAGATTCGGACAAGCTTAGGCATCGGTATGAGTCAAGTGCACAAAATCCTCCACGAACATTTAGCGGTCAGGAAGCTTTGCGCCCGGTGGATACCTCATAATTTGACTAAGGCTCAAAAACTCCATCGTGTGGATTGGTGCCGTAAAATGATTGAAACATTTAACGGAGGTGACTCAAATGCTGTGTTCGACATACTAACAGGTGACGAAAGCTGGATTTACTGTTATGATCCTGAAACCAAAAGACAATCTGCTCAGTGGGTGTTTCCTTTCGAGGAGTTGCCAACTAAAGTGAAGAGAGATCGAAGTGCGGGAAAAAAAATGGTGGCCTCGTTCTTTGGAAGGATAAGTCATTTCGCAACAATTGTGTTAGAGGATCAAAAAACAGTTTCTGCAGAATGGTACACTACCAATTGTTTGCCACTTGTCTTGGAAAAAGTTCGAGAGAAACGACCTCGCAGTAGGATCCTCCTTCACCACGACAACGCCTCGTCGCACACCGCCAAGCGAACGATCGACTATTTGGCGACATCAAACGTTGAATTACTGGGTCCCCCGCCGTATAGCCCCGACCTCGCGCCTTGTGATTTTTATTTATTTCCAAAAATTAAAGAAAAACTTAAAGGAAAGCGGTTTATGAATGCTGAAGAAGCGGTGGCTGCGTATCGCGATGCCATTGAAGAGACCCCTAAGGACGAGTGGGCAAAGTGCTTTTCCCAGTGGTTCCATCGCATGCAGCGGTGTATTGACGTCAATGGACAATATTTTGAAAAGATATAATAAAACTAATAACTGGCTAATGTAATCAGTTTTTGATTTTCTAAGAACTTTCAGTTTGACCCTCGTACCTGTATGACCTTCAGCGAATACCTCTTAGATATTCTGAGTATAAGGTATAACATCCTGCTCGACACGCTCTCGATGGTCTCGATATTAATGACGAGGGACTTGTGAACGAGAAACCCGACACCGCCTTGGGACTTTTGGTCACCCTCCCGGTAGAAGAGCAGGTTGCCGGACTGCAGAGTTATCGTGTCCTCGCCCTCTCTACGGACTTCTGATAAACCCATTATGTCCCAGTGTAACCTGCTCAATTCTTCCTCCAGCTCGAGCAACTTCTCATCTGTACTCAGTGTGCACGCGTTATAAGTTACCAGGGCCAGTTGTCGTCGGGGGTGGCAGCGCGATCGCCTCCAGGGATTCTTAGCACCCCCTGCCCCGCCGTTACCGTGACCGCTACCAAAGTCAGGAATAGCGGGGCTGCCGGATACTGGGGGCCTGGTTTTCTTGTGTGCAAACATGAGGGGATTTTGCCAATACTCGCCACGCTTGGCAGGCGGGTTGGCGAGCGCAGAGGCGCAGCCCCTTGCAGCTGTGACGCTGCTGCCCGTCACAGTCCAACATTTAGCTGCGCCTTATATTGGATGGTTATACCGCCATCGGTCGGTCGCCAGAGCCTCGTCTGTATAAACAGGACGCACCACGTGAAGGTGAGGTTGGCTTGGAGCTTTAGCTCTTGGTCAAACTCCCTTACGTCCCATTTACTTAAATAAATTAAATTACAATTTAAGTAATACCTATAATAACGTTATAATTAAGTCCTTAAAACTATAAATTTAAATCTAAAAAATATCATTTAAAGGAGTCCCTTAAGGTAAGGTTCAAAGATACTGGCAGCGTTCCGACAGCGTTCCGTTCCGGTCCGAGGTAGCTGCCAGCTGAAGAGCTGGCAGCTACATCGTCGTCACTACAGGAGACCGAAGGGTCTCCTGTGACGACGACTAACCTTTTTGAAATCTCCTTAAAAAGCCTTTTAGCGCTAGGACCCCACGGACCAAGGGTCTCGACACCGAAAGGGACAAAATCATATTCGGAGCCTAGACCCCTGTATTTACAAGCTTAAGCTTTTTCAGCCGCTTCACAAGCCGCACCAGCTCTGTTGATGGTTCCATGTAGATGGAAAGGGGCCAGCGTGTCTGAACAGGTTGCATCCCATACCAGCACCCGGCCCATCTTCCATGGAATCGAACTCATGCCATTCGGTCTCTTGCCATCGTCTCTAGCAAAACCAGCCGGTTCAAGTAGACTTGGCACGTTGACAGTGGCAAGGGACCGGCGTATGATATCGTTAAGTGCGGCATGTCTCGAGAAGCGGCCTGCACTTTTTTGGCATGACAGTCCGTGATGTCCTAGCTCGTCGACATCACAGCCACAGGGACATTTATGAGGAACGCAGACCGGAACCCCAAGCCGTAGACAGGATGAGATTCGGAGCGTGTTCGGCTCAAGAAATGTCCCAGTATTTGTCGAAGGGTACGCGTGAAGCCAGTAGCCGGCCTCATGCGTACTCACGGCCAAAAGCCTGGCACGCGCCGAACCTGTACTACAGCTTAATACGTGAATTTTGAGAAACTGGAAAATTTTGACCTGGGCATGCAATCAAGAAAGCGTTTCTAGCTTCTTCCAAGCCAGCAATCTCAAAGGAAATGCCCTTAAAATTTTACTTATGAGATTGGCTGAACTATTAATAGAAGATAGAAAGGCTGGTAAAGCGACACTGGAAATTTTGCGAATCTCTAAACCACCATAACGGATGGGTAGGGATGCTTGGGTCCAAGATTGCTCGTTCAGAAATATTCAGAATCGATTCTAAGCTTATTTTCATTAAGTTGTCTACATGAGATAAAAGATCTGGGCGATTCCATAAGGGGCAGCAATGGAGCACATACGTAAATTTTGGGACGAAAAGACAGAATTTTAAGATGCAAAGTGCATAATGTGGATTTATTTCAAGGAGACGGTCAGCAAAATTTTGAAATTTAATAATTGAATTGTTAATATATTCAGAAAAACATTCATTAAAATTTGGAGAACCTAACAAGTAAAGGCAATTACTGTCAACAATTTTAATATTTGAAGCCAAAATATTAAATTTTTGTTTAACGTCATTCAAATTTAAGGCGCAGTTATTTATAAAAAGTTCGCATTTGCTAAAATTTAGCTCCAAACCAATGGCTTCAAATTTACTTTTGATTAAAAAACGATCTGAAAACACAGTATCCACATCACCTCTTAGGGTTCCGTCGTCCAAATACCAAACGTTGAATTTTGAATTTAAATTTTTAATAATCGGATTTATAGCCAAACTAAAAATTCCAGGCCCAAGGGGATCACCTTGTTGACAACCTACTTCCGAGGACAGTTCGTTAGATCGATATGACAATTTTGTTGGGTCCTCGTAACTGAGAAGAAGATAATTGTATATTTCCGGTATATGTTGTTTTATTTCCGTCAGCAGGTTATCCCTATTTACCGAATTGAATGCATTTTTAACATCAATTTTGAGCAACACGTCAGGCTGTCCGTAAGTTAAGAATGAGCGTAGGGTATGAACAGCAGCCCCACACCCTCCTTTCACACCGAAGCCTAACTGTACGGGTTCAAATTCCGAATTTAATTTTGGTAAAATATGTCGAACAGCAATTTTGGAGGCCAGACGTCTTAGTGTTGACCCAACAGCGATTGGTCCCACCCCTCCGTCCTTTTTAGTGAGGGCAATGAGGTTAGCGCCGAAAAGAATGGGAACAATTTCTGAATTGTCATTACCGGAATACATATAGTTGATTAATTTAGTGATCAAATTTATGAGTTGCTCGCCTGCATCGCCCACAGAATGCGATGTTAAGTCTTTCAAATGTTGGGGTGAGATTCCATCTAAACCTGCAGCCGAACCTGGTTTAAAAGATAAAATAGCATCCGTAACATCTTTGATTTGAATTTGGAGGCATGCTTGCCTCGCTGTTGGTGGGTCGAGAAAATATGGGTTTACTGGAGCTGGAGGATGTTTTGTCCGTAAAGCCTGAAGGGTGTCAGGGGTATCTGGGGATAGCACGTCGTTGGAGAACAAAAAGCGAGCAGCACCTTTAAGATCTCCATCACAGATTTTGTTTTCTATCAATTTGTTGCGATTACGAGGGTTGTAACGATGTTTGATTAGAGGTGCGGGTGTAGGCGAGGAGCTTACAGCACAGTTATTCTTAATCTTTAATGTCAAGGAAATATTCGGTTCATCAGTTTTTATTACATGTAGTGTGCTGTATGAAAATAAAAATAGTTTCTGCCAGTCTTGAGTACGATTGCTTATGTAACATTTGTGAATTAATTGTGACAAATGTGTTGCAACGGTTATGCGAGCTCCTCGAGGGATTCTTTTGACTATGGGTACAGTATTTTTTAAATGGCTGAGATATGTATGAAAAGGAGTTGGATCGTTGGCTGCAGAAGTAGGCGCACTCGGGATAATGGGATAGACGTCTAAAGGTAAACAGTTTTGGCTAATACATTTCCTGTGTGTTTTTGTTGTGTGTATGTTGAGGCCTTTCAACGATTTAAATGACTTGTTGCACTGTGTACATGTATAGGTCCAAGATTGGGTCACGGACTGCATTCACAATGGCTAAATACGTTCACAAATTAACTTAAAAACAAATTGAAAAACACAACAAAGTTACCGAAAATGTACACTGAAAACATAAAAAACTCAAAGTCAAAATATGACGGACGGATGCTTCTGGTAATAACACGCATGCGTCGTTACGTAGGTGCGTCACAGGATCGACTTTTAATTGGACGCTGCAGTCGTGCTGCAGTGGAAGATGCCTAGCAACGCATTTCGTTGCTAGGACAACCGATGGCGGCCTTAGCAACCGCGTCTTAAAAATGTCACACGCGCTTACAAAGATTCTAAAGAATGAACAGGCACTTTGGTCGCACTTAAGGAAAATATGTTCGTAAATTTTTCTGTTGAGGACTGAGTCGTCAGGAAATTTAACTGGCTTCAGGTTTGATTTTATTTAGATTTTATTTTTGGACAATGACATGTCATGTTTTGTGATAATTATTTGATAGAGTAGATTTATATTATTAAGCCCAAAATAGAGGGGTTTTATAAGTTTAACGTGTCTGTGTTATATCGTAGCTCTCAAACGGATGACCCGAAACAAAATTGTGTCATGGATAATTTTATCCTAAGTTTTCTTAGCCATGTTTAATGAAAAGCTGGGCGTTTTTTTATTTGTGACAGTTTTTTTAATAATTTTAAATTAAATAAGATTAAAAGTTAGACGTAGCTACTGTAACACATAAAAAGTCAGGAGGTGCCTACATATTTTTACAATTTCATGGAAATACTTTCATAATTCTGTAAAAGAATCCTTAAATTATAGTTGACAGGGTTTGCATTTTAACAACGGTTATTTTTTCCCGCGTTGTAAATTAAGCTAGAGTGGATAGCTAAAAGTTAACTAACTATACTGTTGGAAGTTGTATGTAACATCATTATTAAACTACGTGTCGTGTATTTGAAGCAACATTGGATCGGACTTTATTATCTTCCCATTTCTACAGCGCTCTGTTATCATTGCAGTTGAAAGTTTTATCTTATCCTAGTGCTGTTTCATCCACTTGGTTCAGTTCCTAAGTTTACAGCATGCCATTACATATATGAAGTTAGTTCGCGATACTCGCTGTATGCAGCATCCTATGGGATGCTACTATGAAGTTTTCAGTAGGAAAAAAAACGCTAAAATAGCCATCCTATTTAGTAACTGTAGAAATGTGTACGTATGATTCCCGAATGCGGGTAGTAGAAGAGTTACGACATTAAAATACTGCCTTATAAAACCTAAGCTTAAGCATAAGCGTAAACCAAAAAAATAGTATTTTAACATCAGATACGCGGTGATTAGTTTATACATATAAAAAAAGAACTTTGATTCGCAAATGATTCATTTTTTTGTGAGATGCATCTGTGGACCTGGAATTAAGTAGAGGAAAGACGGTTAAATCGAAGAATCGAAGTTCGGATATCGCATTTCAAGTAGGATTTAAAGGTTACTTGTAATCAAATAGCGAACTTAATAAAAACGAGAAGCCTTAGGCTTTGTCTGTTTGGTATCCAGTACTTACTTGGTCTTGGACAGAGATAAATTATCGTCTGCAATGCTGAACTTGTTTTTGTAGCTTTTGTTCGGATTGTTTTGTACTATACTTCCTGTGTAATTAAAAGTACCTAATATTATATTAATAGATAGCGATTGCTGCAGCTGCTTTTACACTACATGCAATTTTTTATAAGTATATGTATGTTTGTATGCTTGTTTCAAGATTTCTCGAAATCAAGAAGTTGTACCGGGATGATTCTTTTGAGTTCAATCGGGTATTTACAAAATCGGTCTTATAGTTATTGAGATATGGATAATAACTAAAGATTTATAAAATAGAAAAAATATTAACCGCCTTCAATAATCGGACTAAAAGACTTAAAAAAACGAATACTTACGTCCTCTTTTTAGGAGAAACAAGCTCTTTTAGAGTCGGTGAATGATGTCAAGCTTACCTACACCAACAGTCTACACTCAGCATGCACCGATTTTGAAGGAATTCGTTTCTTCTAAATTAGAATCTAACTTAGAAGACGAATCTGTTATTTAAAGCGATATTAAGAAACGGTTAAATTTTAGATCACGATTGTAATGATAGACACATACGTCTTCCCTATGAAATAACAAGCCAAACTAGGCATTTTAAAGTGAGGAACACATTGACAATAAAAATTCAGTTTTACCATTTGTTCATGTAGGTGTCACTGTGTAGTTTTAAATTTCAATTACAGTGGCTTAGATCCGACACGCAATATGAAGTAGGTACAAAGTATTTACAAACAAAAACCAATAGTAGTTCGAATCGGAATTACTATTCAATATCGACAGATTTATGTGACAGTGTTCAGAAAAGAAACTAACACTTATTTATTAAATCCTTTATTCAGTCCGATTTGTACAACTTAGCTTTTACTGGTGATATAATTTTTAAAATCCGTTAGCCCTACACAGTTACAAACTACTACCTACACTTATCGTAATTATTATTTTTTCTTTTATAAAAAATACTTTCTAAGGAAAATTACGGAGTCTTTTAGAGCTGTATTGTTTTTTTTTTTTTTAGTATGGGTTCGCTCTTGACTCCAGTCCAAGCCTAATGCGACTAGGACGAAGTCGAAGATGAAACGAACTCAACCAAAAGAAGCCTGTTCACTCGAATTTTGAAAAGATCTAAAGTCTAAGATTTTTTTCATTCCCTTTCATACTAACAGGTGTCGTTACTCATATTCATTGAATGGAACTTTTTCAGCGTCTTTCAATTTGCCAAATGATTTGGAAAATCCCGATAGTTGTATGTCGCCTTTTATAGGATATTAGTTATTATTAACGGCATCGGTAGTGTATAGTGATCGTATATCACGTTTAACAGGTTATAGGGTAGTGCTATTAAAATAGGTCAATGTTAACGTCTGATAGGAAAATGCAGCAAGCTGTGGAGTGAGGTAGTTATAACAATAACAATAGCCTTTATTCAAAACTTCAACAGTTAGACTCCTTACATTATGCGACTTTTAGCATCTCGACACTAGCAATGAGCAGATTTTTACATCGATGCTGACGCGCATGAGTATCGATGCAGTCGCGCGGCTGCATCGATGCTAATGCGCGTTAGTATAGGTTAGGTAAGGTTGCTTCAAGGCGGCTTGGTGGGTACTAAGTACAATGCTATTTATTAGGTATCTCAAACTACTAGTTTTTGAGTTTTTAAAAATAAAGTCTGACCCATCCTTACTTCAATTTGCCTTTGCTTTATACTTTCTATTTTAATTACCTACTGATTGATGAATCTTATCATACGTTTAACGCTAATTCCTGTAATTGTAGTGTAAAGACTGCGTTTTGTTTGGGGCACACAACTTTTTTTGATTGAATATTATAAAAATTACTCACGAACACACATATGGTCCACTATATAAGTTTGCAAATCTTTGTTATAAAACAGCGCTTTGTATTTTAAAATAATATTTTAAAATACAAAGCGCTGTTTTATATTCTATACTACAAATAACTCTGCTCTATTAAGCCAGCGAAAATATAGTTCGCTCCGTATTCCGTTACTTAATGCGCATCTTTTGAAATACATTTTAAAGTCAATTAAATTTTGAGCTTTACTAAATATTCGCGGTGTTAAATGGCGCGGAATCCTGATAGGTCGGCCTTACTGCACGCATTTGTAATATTCGTATGTGTACGAATGCAAAAAAAAAAACAATGAAAATATGTGGCGGTACAAAAATATTATTATTAGCCAGAATTAATTTTTAATTTTCTCGAAAACGTAGTAAAAGTAAATCAGTAATTATTGCACATGGGAGTACTTTTATTTGTTTACTTATTTTTTTATAATTATAATTTTTCTGATTTTTGAGAAAATTATCTGCTACAAGAGGCTAGTTGACGAAACTAGTTACTACTTTTCCTTAGTTAGTAAAGGGATAAACATTTTTTTGTTATTAAAAATATAGCCTTTTATTTTTAAAATATTTAACATTTACATTACTTAATCATGATTAAAAAATAATTGATGTGAATGGGTCTCGTACATTGTAATTTGTTCTTAGTGGAAACCAGCATATTGTGTTCGAATACTTGAAAGACTACTTTTTGCGCTTTGTCTGTGTTTATCAAATGTCTACAAAATGAAGTTAATCGTGACCTAGACGCAATATCTACTAATTGCCGTAGTCTAATAAAATCACGTATACTATTATCTTCAAAGAGATCCATGAAAAGTAACTAGTTGCAATTAATTATCCGAAGAGACGAACCTCTTAATATTCTTTACTTTATTGGTTTGATAAGGACTCGATTATTCATAATATAAGTATTTTCCCTGTATATTTTGATTAATACTGCAAGAAATAAATAGCTGGCTCAGTGAAGTTTGGTTCATTATTATTTTATATAGCCAAGCTTATGCCTTTATTTATTTATTTATTTAATTACTTTACATCAATCGACAGCTCTTAAGACTAAGAAAGTAAACAATATTTATATATATTACCTACAGCCAATAAAGGATTGACATTTTACAACTGCTCCTATAAATTAATTACAGCGAATGGTTGTGAAAGATAAATTTACAACAATAAGACGTATAAAACTCTTATTAACTTCAGATTATATAACAAATTAAAAAGAAATAAATTAAGCAAGAGTCATTTTTAGAATAATAAGTAAGTAAGGAAGTAGGTAAATAGCTAAACGCCAAAAGTTAAAAGCATACAGTTAACACTTTATTTCTTTAACCTTTTACGCATAAAGATCATGCTATCCACACATTAGCGTAATACATGCACTCACAATAAAGCAAATCAAAAATACATTAGAAAGTCGTGCTAGTAGTAGTGAACTGATTTGGCAGACAAATTAGAATACACACAGCAATAGCAACGCCGCTTACGGCGCGCCGCCCGCTAGTTGACGACCATTCGTCCACCCTGTCAAATGGACTGTCAATCACAAGAAGAACTATCATAAGTTGTAGTAAACACAATTCGAAACGAGCCGTTCGCTATCCGGTGCCGCACGTTCCATCCGTTGCTTGCCGAGGCGTTGCTGTTCCCTTTACGTAACGGTATGGTTGATGCCTGGTTGGTGCTGTTCCCGTACCGGGTGGGTACATTTTGTTAACTCATATCTAAGTAATTGGTAGACCGTTTTGAATTTTATTTTTCATCTTTTGAGAGGGTCTATCTTAGTTGATCCTATTGTGTGTCAAATCCGGATCTGATGATGGGACCTTGGTGTGATCGAGAGAAACCCACAAAACTTGAAGGGCATATGTGGTGTTTTTCTACTAGTATCTTAATGTAGTCATGTGTTTACGTCTGATACTCACCATTTTATTGAGCTAAGCTGATGGTGAAATCCCATAACGCTTAGGAGTTCGGTGATTATGACGCCAGACCTTATGTAAGGTACTTTGTATCTGATTGAGGAACGAGTCAAACTTTAAAAACTAAATACACCATCAAAAATTTTAATAAACTCGTTTTTGAAGTTTTTTTTTAACCCAATATCACCCCTTTTTTAACGTTTTTGCAGCTAAATGCTATTGGCGAGCATTTGCCAATCTCAAATTACTTAGTCCGGGCATTTGAATGCGAAATGCCAATGAATTTTAGCAAATAATGATTTTTTTTTGAGTAAACATTTTATAGCACGTATAAGGGGAGTGAAATAAATCATGTTGGGAATAAATTGTTATAAAACCCTTTTAGGAAGTGATATTAAAATAAACTTACTCCATATTATTATTATAACAAAACCCAATGATTGATCCGCTACATTGCTAACAAATAAAATAACTTCACATTCCGAGCAGCAAAATTCAGAAAACATGTCTCGCATTTGCCTCGAAAAGTTTCACCAGCTTTAATGTAAAAACTCAATACAAAATGTTATTGAACAATATTGAACGTGTACGAAGCCTTTTTCTTCGCCTGAAACATGCAGGAAGTTTCGAGCAAAGCAGCACAAGGCTAGAAAAACGTAGGGCATAATGTGTTCTCAAATTTGATATTGCTTAGACTCCCCTTTTTAACCGACTTCAAAAAAGGAGGAGGTTATCAATTCGACTGTATGTTTTTTTTTGTATGTTTATTACCTCATATCTCAGTAGTTTGTCGACCGATTCGAAAATTTTTTTCGCCTACTTACAGGGTATACCTTCTAGTTGGTCCTATTTTTTTCAATTTGGGATCTGATGCTGGGATCTTGGTGTAATCGAGGGAAACTCTCAAACTTTAAAGGCACGTATAGTGTTTCTTAACTTGAATCTTAATGTTGACATGTTGTTACGTCTAATAGTCAACATTTTGTGGGGCTGAGCTGATGGTGGAACTCCTTGACGCGTTCGTTGCGTTAGGAGTTCAGTAATTATAATGAAAGAACTTATAATAGGTAGTTTGTAGCTTCTTAAAAAACAGAGTCATAAGGTGCCCCCCCCCCCCCCCATACTCCTGTAATCTCTAAAAATGAAGAAATAAAATTAACTTTAAAAAAAGTAAAAACCGACTTCAAATCCAAAATGCACTAAAAAGTCTTAAATAAACTCATGACTATTGAAAGGAAAAGAACCCATTTTAGGCAACCAATTCTTTTTGGAGTCGGTGCCATCACTTTGACCATCAAGCATTAACTATCACAGCACTGACTCCAAAAAGAAATTGTTTGCCTAAAATGGGTTCCTTTCCTTGCAATAGTCAAGAGTTTATTTAAGACTTTTTAGTGCATTTTGGTTTTGAAGTCGGTTTTTACTTTTTTTAAAGTTAATTTTTTATATGGAAATTTAACATCAATCGTTAAGCGTCTGAAAATGTTTTTCAGGTTTTTTATTACTGTGATTTGCTGATTTTTCTCGGACATCCGAATTCACATCCAAGTACTTACAACACATTGTTGTGTTTATCAGTGTTTTGAACTTTTTTCTCTTTATTTCAACAAAATACATAATACAGATATTGTTAGTAGAAAGCAAGTAAAGCTTTCCTTTAAAACTCTGTAATTAAATCTTATTCAGATGGTAGAGCGAATAATTTAAAACACAAAGTTAAACCCGACTAAATGACGTTAGCACTGCGTAGTTAGTTTAATGAATTTCATTGAAGTGAATCCCAGGATTTAATTAAACTTATTAATTCGCTACTGACCACCCGCGGCTTCTTTTGCCTCAATTTGAAGCTGAGAAAAGTTGTAGGGGAATCTTCATTTAACATTTTGTGGCATTAGTGCAAATTAATAGAGAAAACTTTGATGAAATAGTATTATTAAGGCCCGATTTTACCAACGTCACATAAAGAATATTCGTCGAATATAATATAAAAGGCTTATTTGAAAACGTCACCTATTAATCGGCAATAATTTATGTAAATGTCATTTTCAAAAAGTCGTTCTAAACTTATTCAGTCGGAAAAGTCCTGTCTGACATTGCTAAAACGGTATTCGCTTTGTGCAAAACCCCGAATCTATGACAACGATCGCAGTGACCAAAAAAAAACAACGTCGGAGGACGTCTGTCACCATTAGTAAAAATTTTACGTATCCCTACATTATATATTAATAATAAGTATAAATCGACACTATCATAACGTAATTCAATATAATAAATGGATAATTACAATATTTCATTGAAATCACTTTGGTTTAACTAATTTTCGTAGTGACAGCCAGCCATTTGTCATTGCAACGTCCTTCAATAGCTTGTGACGCTATCGTCGTGCACGGTTGGTACTAAACTGCTCGCGTACTGCAAGTAGCCTTAATTTTTTAGTGCTGAAAAATAAAGCACCTACATTTTTGAGACTTAGTTAAGTTTGATAAACCAAAGACAATTTTAATTAGTTAAATAATTCAACGATTCACATGGCTTATAAATGTCTCCTTATTTTTAAATTATTTAAATATTGAAGGTTCGGTACATATCTGTGTCACTTATACTAACGTTAAATAGAAAATAATTGGCTAGTGTACATAAGGTTAATTGACACCATTTTAATACGTACCTACCGCAGTTGGTTAAGTAACACAAATCTCTACAAAGGTAATAGAAAGAAAAACATTATCATAAGAATATCTACAAGAAAATAGTTTTTGCAAGATCGGGAATATCTCCCAAGTAAAATACTGTTCAAGATATCCTTGAACCATTGTAATAACATCGCAAGGAATCCGAAATGTAAATTATACTAGTGGATGGTTATCTTGCTCCGTCCGATGTGTTCCACCAAGCGTGCGAATTTATTGTCTGGTCCTCTATATGTTCGTAGTACCTAAAACAATATGTTATTTGGCACAAAACATGCCGTGTACCACTCCAATGTCTTAATAGATAGGGAAAGTTATATTGTCCTGCCTTCGACTCTGAGATTTAATTGACCATGTAGTATGCCCTGCTACGCGTCTATTCACTCGCACACAGGTTTAGCGCAAGAAGGAGAAAGTAGAAAACCTCACTCCCTCCCACGCCTCACAGCACTGCCAGCCGCCTGTCGCTCATTCGTGTCCGTGCGCGCGCGCCGTTACAACGCACGCAGTAACCACAGTATGTAACCGTTAAGTTTTTATTTCGTGCTAAACGAAACTTACCTTATAGTGATACGTATTTATTCATAAAGTGAATGTGAAGTAAAACGCACTACCCAGCGTGGCTGCACCATGCATGCTTTACGCTTCGCGGCTGAGCTAGCACGCGATGCTAGCCAGTCCGCATTTTCCGCTCCGAATCAATACGCGATATTGATCTGTAGCAAATACCGGCCGAGCTGACACGCGATATCAGCCAGTCCTAATTATCTAGATCATTTTTGATCTCAGCTGAGACTTTTGGTATGCGTTGCTTCCAATATCCTACCCTCATTTTCATTGCGAAAAAAGAGGAACAAGTTGGGTGAATTTACAGTCAATTGGGCTTTAATGCTAATAATAAATTACAGCCAAAGACATTCATACATAATTCCACATACTAAGCAGCGCTGACGATGCGCCATCATGGCCTCTAAGTATGAAGCAGCGGCTCTCGCCCGCACTCATCCGGCCCAACAGGCGCCTGCGCCTGTATGTTCTACCTGTGCGAACGCGACGGCCCCTGATGCGCCGCGAATTACTTCGTAACGGTGACCTACCGTCACAATTCCAGCGTTTTTTCAACGTTTCGCACTTGGAATCAGAATCCGACCAAAAAAGGTATGTGTTTTTATGAAAGCTTTATTATATCACCTTAAAGCCGTACGTACATATGTACTTATTACGGGCTACCGTATTCCACTCGTAGCGAAACCACGACCGAACACTTGTCTCAGCCAATCTTTTGATAATTATTAAAATGGAGCATAATGTAAGCCATCACACTAACAAACAAAAATAGCAATAAAATAATACAAAGCACCTTTTCGTAAGTACCGAAAAATAGTGGTGGCAGATTTATTTCAAATCGAATAAATTTTTATTTATTTTGTACATTTTTGCTCGGAAAAGTCAAATAGAGATTTCAAAACACTTTTACTGCCTAGACCTTAATCATAAATACACGTATTCTGCAACCTGCAGTACACGCTTTAATTTTTTTCCCAAAGCTCTAAAATCGGTAGCATGGCATCCCTCCATAGCTCATGTAGTTATGTATGTTATAGCTATATCCGCCATTGATTACAACTCTTTTGTGTTTATTTCTTGCCAATGGCTATAAAATTGGCCACTTAGACAATGCTATGGAAAACACAACATTGCTTAATAATACTACTTAAAATATCGATTTTTTATAGATTTTTTAAAAAGATAACAATTTACTTTTTTAGAAAGCAAGTTTCTACATACATTTCTGCTTTCTGCTTTTACCTATTTAACTTGTGGTTGGCTCTTTGATTATAAATAGCAAGCAAGCAAGCTGTAAGCTTGCCCAGTACGTACCAAAATATGGTTGGGTCCATATAAAAACCGGTCCGTTTAAAAACCCCATTTTTTGCTTTCAATTTTAACAGCTATGATAAAAATGAGAATGAGCTTTGCTCAATACCTGGCATATGTATAATTCTGAATGGTAGAAAATTTTACATATTAAGTTTTGAAATCCAACTAAGATTTAATCAATTTCTCAGTAAATAAATCGGTAAAGCTAAGATTTTATTTACCGACGCAATAACAACTAGCTCGAAACCGTGATTGTTTTGAAATGTATCTAATCAAATTCCGTAATCAATATAGTACTACCGTCATATTAGATTTATTAAGGTGTCCGCGGTATTCCATTGTTTTGGAGTTTAATTTTTAGAAAAATATGCTGTGACAGTGATACGCTTTTTTATGAATGCATTCATATAATCGTCGCAAAGTTCGGTACTTAATCTCGAGTCGAGAAAACTGTGTCCTTTATCTTTGGAAAAGTCAGCCACCGACCAGCAAAGATTGTGGAAACCTTTGGTCACCTTAAATTAATTAACTTTTGTTTCTATGAGCTTGTTTTTTAACATATGCTACCACGATCACCACCGAAGAATAATTCAAATAAAATGTCATATTGTATGACATTTTATTTGATATGAAGTATCCGCAGATAGCACTAACCAGAACTAATCAACACATTGTTAAATATACCGTAAGAATAGGTAGCTACAAAATTGAAACAAGTCCATTTTACGAAAATAATGCCTTTTTTGTTTTTTATGGATATGCAATAACAAAGCATATGAATTGGTACAATTTAATTTTCTCAAGTATAATATTATTTTATTTAATATTCTTCGGTTATTTTTATTTGCCATGTGCCACATGTCACACGTAAAACGTAGGGACGTTTAAGGTGTGATAAATACAAGACATGTTCATTATTACACAAATACTACTATCGATTTTTATTTTTTTAACAAAAGGCAATTATTATATATTAAAATAAAATAAAAAACTGGCGTATCCTAAACGCAATGCTGCATTAGACCCAAATTGCAGTACAATTATCTAATTCGAGTTATTGGAAATATGAACCATGTTAATTTTCCTACTATTTATTCTGTGATTTAAGAATAAACTACATCAAGTAAATATATTCTCTAATCATCAGTTTTTTCCACCCAATTACATTCATCCACTCCACAACAATCTTCCCCAGAAAGCCACTAAGTTACTAAGGAACGATTCTTTGGAAACGTTGCTCCAATTAGTAATAAAATAGATTCTTATAATATGAACTTTATCGTTTGATGTTTAAAGAATTCGATAAACTGTGTTTAATAAATTTTCAAAGGACATTTCATCTTAATATTCACCAGTTACTAAGGTATGGTGGAACAATTGTAGAATTAAAATTAATAACAAAACAGGTCTAGTGGCAATAGTCCGGCCCGCCTCCTAGTTGGAAAAAAAAAAACATTTTCAAAATGTTTTTTTAAAGGACTTTCCCTTCACTCTTACGCCAGAGGACGTCATGTGATACGACAATTCATTAAAATTTGAGTCAATTAATTATTGTAAACCAAATAATTCTTGTTTTTTATGAACCATATATAAGAATGTTTTTAAATATGTATGAAACCAGTCTACCTTGGGATCTCGATATGACAAAGGTATACGATATCAGTTTATTTTTAGATTTTTTGTCCAAATAGGTACCCTAATTCTGAATCATGATCAGATTTTTTTTTGACACTGCTCATAATATTGAAACAAGTCAATATTTTTCAAACTTAAATATATATATAAATAATTAAATAAATAAAAAACTCGTAGTAACTAACTCGAAAGATAGTATTGATATTTATTATAATCCTTAAAAGTTATCCAGGCAATAAAATTAAGAGTAAATTTACAACGAGTAATCTCACCATGTGCCGACTATCGAATACTTGGCGAACATTCCTGGTCGATTAGTCGAATATTAGATAAACGTATTTGGCCGGGGCCGGGTAGTACCAAAACTTCTGTCGGAGAAATTGTTTGCGGTCGTTCGCCCTTATAAAGTCACAAAGCTCTCAGAAGCCGATTTTTAATCTTCTTCATTTCTGAAGAAGATTGTATATTGTATATTAATTGATATAGTTACTTTTAAGTTACCAAAACACTTATTGATTTTTTAATTATACATAAATATATAAAAAAATCATAACTTACCTACTTACCCATGCCTTAAAATTTCTGATAACGATAATACTTCAAAGCCATTGAATTTTCGTATTATTTTGGTAACTCAGCAAATAATCATATAGCATTGATAGACACCTGTGAATATTTCGTGATCTTAAGAGAATTTCATTCCTTAAAATAAATAAATTAATCAATTGCTTTTATATCAATCATCTAACACTTTTTATAACCAAATGTTTTCTCAGGTATTCGAAATTTAAATGTATAAAATATTATTTATATGTTTGGTATTCGGACGTATATCTTTAAAACAGTCACATTAATACCTAAATATCCCATACTAAAAAGCAATAGAATATCATGTATGTATTTCAAATCTATAATTATAAAATATGTTAAAAAATTGCAAGACAAGATAACGATTTGTCAGACTTACCTTCCAGCCCGTTAACTTACCAAAGATAATGCGCTTACTAAAAAGTGTTTTCTGTATGTAGCTTTCCTCGTAATAAAATTATCATTTGTTTTACGTGCCAAATTCAGTGTGTAAAACTATAAAATTCGCAAACCGTCTCAGCTCAACAATACGTATTCCGTATTGTTTGTTATTTATATAACACGCCACAAAGATAACCATCCACTAGTAGAAATAAAATTATTTCAGTTTCAGATTCCTAAAATAAATAAATTATATATTTTTAGTTAATCATTAAAAAAAAACTCACAAATATCTTCTTTCTTCCTAGTAAAAATATTTGTTTATAGTAGAAAGTTATAACTTATCATAGTTATCATACATCCATTCTTTTTTAGTAATAGTAATACATCTAAATGTCAAAGATGGTGACGTGAACAATAAATTGTTATTTAATATGATCGTTCTAATGATCAAACACTAACAGAGATGTCAACTTATTCTGTTGTAACAACATTGATTTTACTCCGAACATCTACATGGTCAATTAAATCTCAGAGTCGAAGGCAGGACAATTGGATGATCAAACGAACTTACCTTAAGTGAAGTTCGATCCAAATTGTCCTGACTTCGACGAAGAGATTTAAGGTCCCACCCTTCCCAATTCCCGTGTACGTTTTTTATGCAAAAATAATCGTCACCCATACCATAGGTATAATCAATGTTGTACATCTCATACATCAGTCTCCTTGCTCTGAAATGAATGAGCGACAGGCGGCTGGCAGTGCTGTGAGGCGTGGGAGGGAGTGAGGTTTTCTACTTTCTCTTTCTTGCGCTAAACCTGTGTGCGAGCGAATAGACGCGTAGCAGGGCATACTACATGGTCAATTAAATCTCTTCGTCGAAGTCAGGACAATTTGGATCGAACTTCACTTAAGGTAAGTTCGTTTGATCATCCAATTATACGCTATACGAGTTGGTAGAGGAAAAGCCTAATTGTATGAAGTTAAAGTGAACATTTAAATTACTTATTTATTTTAAGTCATAAGGAAAACTTAACAATCATGCTCATGACCGTGTTAAAGTTAAAGCTCTTATGGTCAAATTCACACCCAGAAGTTGGCGAATATGTAGATAAAATTACGAACTAGCTCAAACTTAGACAAGTAAAAAAAAATTGAAAAAATAATCGAATACTTAAAAAATACTATCATAAAACGGTATTACGTGGATAGCCCTGGATGTAAAGAATAAAAAAATATATTAGACGTCACTGTTTGGGCCACCATATTTTAACAGATATCAACATGAAGTTAATATATGTACTTACATAAGTCCGTAGAATCTTGCGGATCTTTGAATTATAATACAACTAGGACACCGATTCTCCCGGTGTGGTTAGGGTTTCATTCGACAAAACGCAGAAAATTGTATAAAAATTTGATACCACACTTGCCTAATTTACGACACGACGTGCTTTATTTACAATGGGGTCATCCCCATAAAAGGATCCATTCCCCTAAAAGGGGAAAGGATGCCTAAATTTTGGTAGGACTCGGTAGATCCTGATTCCTAGAGCCCAGATAAAGTTATAATCCACCTGTAACAATCAATACGAGTAACATCGTTGTATGCAAATGTATAGAAAAATATTGAATATACTCATAGGTTACACTTTCTACGAGTACCTTTTTGAAATAATTATTATTTCTGTCACCATTCTGCGAGCAAAATTAGAATAAGCAATAATTAAATGAACTTTATTGCGTCTCTTTTAACGATTTACAGGTGCCGTTTATGAGTCAGTTGCTCTATTCAGAATTTTCGTGACGTAGTTGAGCATAAAACATTTGCATAAAAATGCGACATTATTTTGATGGATCCTTACGTGTTGCATTGAAATAACGTTATAATTTACCTTTTTTTCTTAACTTTAAAAAATATATATACAAACAATTTTCCTTGCCATATCATTTTACGTTGAAATGGCGTGTATAGTCATTTGTGTTATAATTTATTGAAAATGGCTATATTTTAAAAATGGCTTATAAAGGCCTCTCAAATAATAGCAAAAACGATCGGTTTGTGAGTTTTTTTTAATTTATTTCTCATATTAAATGATTGATGACTCAGGGCCTCTATTTTTGAATCACTTGCTTGGATATGGCGTGTGATTTGCGTTCGAAAACGAACAAAAATCAACGAAAATACCGTAAACAAAGACGTAAATACTCACAAAACTTAGATATATATTTTCAAATCGCTTTTGAATGGATTTCAACTGGTTTTCATTCCAAAATTGGAGTATAATCAATGAATGTCATACGCCATCCTGTCGCGAGTATTTCAAAAATAGGGCCTCTGTTCATTAAAAGTTAACTTTTTAAACAATGCTTGTGCAACAAAAAAAAAAAAATACAGTATACGTTCGGTTTAAAATCAAATATCAAATATTAACACGTTTTGCATTTAATTGGAGCTGTACGCCATGGATTATATATTTGAGTTTCGTGTATATTTGTTTTTAATAAATCTTTCGTGGGTGTATTTTTATGTATTGTAATTATCCCAAAAGAAATAACATACGATTTTTACGCAAGGTAACGAGTACACAACTAAAATGCCCTAACAAGACCGAATGAAATTGCAATTTTCACTTGATTCAGTTGCTAAGATTTATTTACACTATAGTGTTCCTTCATCAAAGGGGAAGTCTTATATATCTTGGATATTGGCTAGAATTATGTAGGCAAATATTTTATAATAATAAAACGAACGCGGACGATTAATCAATCTCGGCACGTATTGTAAACTTTATTTTGTTTAGCGAATTCAGCCTTTGATGAATTTCAAATATCAGTATATTTAAAATTATTTCACCAATGGTTTTAAAATGTTTTTAACACCCACAGTATCATATTACATGTTTTTAAATATGACATAAGAACCAAAAATTGCGCACGGGCGGGTCTCGAACCTATAAACTTCTGGCTAACCGGACCAAACGCTCTTCCAAGTGAGCTACCGTTCTGTCAGTTTAAACGTGCGTAATTACTAAGTCCCGATTTCTGAATCACTTCCATCGTGACGGTGAGAGGCGTGTGATATAAATTGATCACTATCCGATTTTTCAATCAAAAATATATAATTCCACACAAAGTTGCTTTAAAAAAAGATAACTGATTTTTGTAAGAAATAAAATATAGGCATATTTTGCGTGATTTCCAATGATTTTAAATTGTTTTCAAAACAAAGTCATCAAACACGCCATTTTCAAGCCATATCAAATATTTCAAAAAAAGAGTCACTGGTCGCTTATGGATACGTCATTACTCGTGACGTCACCAGCGTTATCTAGCCGTCTGTATTTATTTCACCATTCAACAACCTACATTATTTCGTCAAACCCGAAGAATATCTTAGGGGACGCGATAGCAATTGATTGGCTATTATATTTAGAATTTTGGTACTTGACTCAATTCTCGAGTACCTAGTAATGTTACCCATTGAACTGATATTTAAAATTATTTCTCCCGTAAGCAACCTACATTCTTTTCGAGTGATATAACTATAAGAATTGATATATTATTTGGAGCCAACTCTATAACCCTCTGGAGTAACTCTCAAAGTAATGATTTTGACCATCTGGACATACTCGTATACGGGGTCAATTACTGTATCAGTCGACCCTCACCGTTTCTATACGGTTATGTTGCCTATTTAATCGGATTTGGAGTATACGAGAATTAGGGAATGCCTTTTCTAGACGTCCTCTGAGGTTACTCAGAGATCCTACAATTTAATACACACTTGCTGGCTTAAGTGAGTTTTTTTTAATATAATTTTAATCTTCATTTCGAACAAAATGAAGTACAAATGGCGGACTTAATGCTTTGAAGCATCCTCTACCAGTCAACCATTGGGTATAGCAAATACTTGCATGTAAAAACCTCATTGCCTTGTTAAGTGGTTTATTGAACACAAAGGTACACATATTAAATGCTAAGGAGCCAATTGGCTACCTTGATTCGTCTCCGAAATTCAATTTTAGTTAAATCATCATTCTACTACTGTCAGTTTCTTTAATGTTGGATGACTGAAATAAAAAAAACAAGACAGAATGGCGTGCGTGAAAGAAAATTGACTGAACTGTTGTTAAGCATAGTTAATTTGTAAAATCTGGCCTGCGCAAGTAAATCAAGTGGCCTGTTAATTGTATCCAATGTCCAGAATGTTATAGCGGTAATTATTTATTGTTAGCCATGTTTTTTTATTCTGTTGGCTGGCAGTCAAAACGCTTACTTCGACCATGATTTTCGACAGATAATTTCGACTGGACATTGAAAATTTACGACCATAATCCAGGATTCAACAGTAGGGCTCTCGTTGTGGTTAACACCTTCTATAACGACTCCCTAAATGACACACAGGTGGCGTTTTGGTCGCCCATTCATTAGTGGGGTCAACATAATTCGGATTTTGATAACATAAAATAAATCCCACACGCTTCGGAACAAAAGTCACTTGTAGGCCCCTAACGGTCACGCAGGTGTCCGGTAATATTAATCCGGTTTATGTTAAAAGCTTTACGCAGTATTTATAATGAATATGTGAATTTCAGTTTACGTAAATGCGTATCGTACTTATGTGATCGGTCGCTGTGGAAAACCGGTGGGGGCCTCCCCACGGTTTTCCACAGCGACCTATTTTCAGCAATGGGCGTTCATTGGTCGAAAATTATGATGATGATGATGACATATGCGTCATAATCAACAATAGTGTTAAATGTTATCTTAAAATTATTCCTTTAGTATAGTAATTGCTACATTTTTAACCGACTTCAAAAAAGAAGGAGGTTATCAATTCGACTGTATTTTTTTTTTGTATGTTTGTTACCTCATATCTCAGTCGTTAGTTGACCGATTTGAAAATTTTTTTCGCCTACTTAGAGGGTGTACCTTCTAGTTGGTCCCCCTAGTTTCAATTTGGGACGTGTTGTTACGTCTGATAGTCCACATCTTGTGGGGCTGAGCTTATGGTGGAACTCCTTTACGCTTAGGAGTTCAGTAATTATAATGACAGAACATATGATAGGTACTTTGTAGCTTCTTAAAGAAAAGAGTCATAAGGTGCAACTTCCCCCCCCCCCCCCCTCTCTTGTAAACTCTAAAAATGGAGAAATAAAATTAACTTTAAAAAAGTTAAAACCAACTTCAAAACTAAAATGCACTACAAAGTCTTTCTGAACAGAAAAACTCAGGTATATATTTTTGACCCGACCCGGGGACTGAACCCGGGACCTCTGGCGCAGCCGTAAAGTTTGAGGCAGACAGTCAACAAACAAACAGTAACCAACAAATAATAATTTTCTAAATTTGTATGTCATTCAGTATGATGTGTCTAGTGGCAAGCACTAAAAATAACTTATTAGGATTCATAAAGATGAAATAAGTAACCAAAAATTTGCGCAAGAGCGGGAAATTTTTGGTTTCTTATTTCATCTTTATGAATATAAAATATGAAACTGTGAGTGTTAAAAATACTCTAAATCAACTTATTAGGATGTTGCAAAACAGACCGTAAGTATTTTTTCTTTTTGTACATTGTGTTATAGGTGTGCAGTGTACAAATGTTAATAAGTACCTCTTTTCGCATCGTTTTATATCATTTCAGTAATTTCACGGATGGTGGGTTATCATAATACTTACATAGAACAGTCTTATCTAGTCACTTACTTACTCCAGATGACTAAAAACTTGCCTTTATAGATATAGATTGTACACTATAAAAATTGCATGTCTGTCGTATAAAATTGAAACAAAACACTTTATATTACATTTTAATTACATATTGTCATAAATAAATAAATAAATATGCGGCATGCAACTTATCTTGGTGTCGAAGTAAGGATTTTTCCATGCATTACGAATACCAGACAAGTCTCCTTAAATACTTAAATGCAAGTGTAAACATCCATGACTTACGTACAAATATTCGCGATTATTTCACAAACATGTGCCCCGTGCGATATTCGAACCCGTGACGGCCGGCATAATAGTCAGGAGCGCTAACCACTACACCAAACGCGTCGTCATCATTCAATCATCGTACTTTTATACATTTTGATACGTTTGTTACAAAAGTAGGTGGAGGGATATGAATGTGTGAACAACATAACAAGCTGAGGAAACGCACGGAAGAAATAAGCGTTTATTAAATCATATCGGATGGTGTAGTCGAGAACGAGTGTTTTATTACAGATCCCGTGGGGCTACAAAAACAGCGTTTTAGGAATGTTTATTCATACAAGTGCTGTTACTAGTCACACATCATCTATCCTGGGCGACATCTACACTTACCATCAGGCGAGATTAAGGCCAAAACCTTGAAAGTAATATTATATATTCGTTCTTGTACTTATAATTTAATACAAAATTTACGCATCCGTGCATTATGTTTACTTAATAAGCTAAAATCGACAACAAAGATTTGATTTTAGTTTCGTCCTCCTACTTTTAAACTAAGATAAGGTAGTGAACTAAAGGCTGAAGCAAATCTACCCACCCGGCATGGGAACAGCTCTAACCAGGCGTCCACCATACGGAAGCACGCTAGGTAAAGGGAACAGCAAAGCCCCGGATGAGATCAGCACCGGATAGCGAACGCTTCGCCTCGGATCTTTTTTTTTTTTTTCTTGCTATAACTTATGACAGTTCTTCTTGTGAATGACAGCCCGTTCGACAGGGTGGACGGTCGGGCGATTCGAGGTGGTGACGTTACAAAGTTGATAGATGTGCGTTGAAGTATTGAGTTCGTACAAAGAATACTGAATGCCTCGAGTTGATACGGTGCTGTCGCCGTGAATGGGTTGATTAGTGGGCTTTGACCTTTATAAGTTTGTAGCGACATCTATGAGCAACCACTGTCACTACATTTCAACGCAATACGCTGACTCGGCTCGACACGACTAGATGGCGCTATAGTCGAAGTATGGAGAATGAACCGCGATATTAAAGATTTAGAGCGGACTAACTACATATGTACGAACCAAGACGGTGATCATCGGACCTTGGTCCCCGGCCATAACACCCGGTCGGTAGGAAGCGCTTCCCTTTGCCTTCCTAACACTGTTGCGCCAAAATTGGTGACCCCGACGTGATACCATCCATACCTGTGGAGCCGCACCGTCGTCGTCAGCGTCGCCTTCTTCTCCTCACCACCAACCAGCAGCATCCAGCCAGCAGTCTCCTCCAAGCCAGTTCCGGCCTCAAGGACTCCACCGCAGACCGCACCGGTTCTTCCTGGGTCCTCGGCAACCTCACCAGCTCATCATCCCGACTCACCGTGGACTTCGAGCTTCATCCTCACGCATCGTGGACACCGCGCATGTACATCCCGACTCACCGTGGACATCACGCATGCTCATCCCGACTTATCGTGAGGACATCGCGCATCTCATCCCGACTCACTGTGGACATCGCGTATCTCGACGCACCGTGGACATCAAGCATGCCCGTCCCAACTCACCGTGGACATCGCGCATGCACATCCCGGCTCATCGTCGAACACTGGCACTTGCAAGCTCACTACGCACAGACTGCTGAGCTTAACCACCTTGGCTCAATCAACCTCCGGTTCTTCGGAGGGGAGTGATGTAGCGACATCTATGAGCAACCACTGTCACTACATTTCAACGCAATACGCTGACTCGGCTCGACACGACTAGATGGCGCTATAGTCGAAGTATGGAGAATGAACCGCGATATTAAAGATTTAGAGCGGACTAACTACATATGTACGAACCAAGACGGTGATCATCGGACCTTGGTCCCCGGCCATAACACCCGGTCGGTAGGAAGCGCGTCCCTTTGCCTTCCTAACTCAGTTGCGCCAAAAGTTAAAAAATCAACGTGTATTTTGATAGGCGCGCTATGATAGAGACCTATCATCAATTCTTCATGAAAAGAACTGACACAAAATAATTATGACCTCTATACATACGCGTTTTAATATAATGTAAACTTAATTGATTTGATAGTGTTAATTTGATATATTTTGTTGCATAATAAATATATTAACTGTTTACACGGGATGTTGTTTTGGTCAGTGACGTCCAGCTCACGGATGATAATATGAGTTATGCTTATTATATAAAGAAAACTTTGAATTATATGCAAGTTTAAAAAAAAACAAAAGAAGTTTTGAATTAAATGCAAGTTTAAAATGACACTGGAAACTCGCACCCTCGCGCGTATCTACGAAATACTACGCCGTACCTACGAAGAGGCGACCTGCAGGATAATTCAGAACGTTCGATAAGCCATTCGACTTGGGTTCCGATAGATTTTCTATTCATTTTTAAATTGATATCATAGTTTCAACATGATATGTCGATGTGTAAGTTCTGTAACAAATAAAATAAAAGAACAAAATAAAATAGTTGCATCGGATAAATCTACGTTATTATAATTTCATTATCATATGAAAGATCGTAACTGAATCGGAGGCTGGTGTTTATTTTTGACTCGTTCGCTATTATCACAATAATAAATTGATTTTGTGGGTCTTATCCATAAAAAATATTTTTATTGGCATCAGTATCGTTTCTAAAACCGCCCCTGAGTCGCTCGTCGCTAACCAAAAATCACCCTGTATCCTTTGGACATTCCCACACATCAAAGTAAGCTACTCAAAGCTTGTGTTATGGGTGCCAGACAACGGATATAATACTTAAAAACCTTTTTTTTTGTAAATACATACATGATATACATAGAAATCACCCAGACCAATACAAACAAACATGTTCATGCACACAAATGTTTGTATTGTGCGGGGATCGAACCCGCAACCACTTCTCTCTTCTCGACCACTACACCAGATGGGTCGTTTTTTGAATAACGATACAAAAAAGCGAGCGTCGTCTAATACAGGTTTTTATAGACTTAAAATGAGATTCCCAACACGGGTTATAATATTTTATAAAAAATAGAAAATATGAATATAATAACTACTAATGTATTAATTTTCATTTTATTAAAGTGTACTACCAGAGAGTTTTATGGCTCAATGTAATGTACGCGTTATATGTAGCGCACATAGCACAAAACGCCGAAATTACATTAATACTGTATATACAGGCTTTTTGTTTGCGTAAAAACGCTTTTATTACTTAGTCCTTCAATTTATGTTATTGCTTTGTTTTTTCGTATCTTTTGTATACGTCAACTCGTGTATATTCGGACTAAAATAAAGTTACGAATATTGTGTTTTTTCAGAAAAAGAATAGCTTCAAAAATAATAATCTATAGTATAAAAAAACACTTCCGTTGAACTAAGATTCATTTAAATATTTGTTTTTGGTTTTATGTTTAAGAATCCAATATTGTCTTTTAGATACCATGCGACATCGAGGCACTATTTCATTAAATAGTTTCTTTAAGCGATTTAACTATAGGGAGATAAGTATCCATTTTTGTAAAATAATCATTGGCTATCACTTACGTAGGTACACAAAAAGTTTGTTCAGTGGAAATTTAATACAGTGCCCAAAAGTTTACTAGCAGTACCTCGAGCCCGGTGGAAACTCGTTAAAAATCAATACGGGCCGTGTTTACACGTAGTCATAGCAAAACGGACGAGATTGGATATCCCCCAATAGCGGCCGATATTTACCGAACGCCATGACAACCGGCGCACCTGTCCCGCAAATATTTGGTCAATACAACAAACTTTTCACATAAACGCGCCACTGCGATGAATCAAGACGCGAAGAAAAGTACAAACATTTACGGTAGAGTTAACGTGCCGCCAGTAGAAAGATGCCGCGTAAACTTTTGCACCGATTTGGAGAAGTCCGTCCTGATGAGCAATTTCGAGAGACGCGGCTGGAACCAAGTCGGCCCCGACGACGAGTGGAACTTTTATTGGGCGTCAACACAAACTTGCAGAAACCTCTTCAGTGTCGAAAGCGGCTACAGAATGAACGACAACCAAATGATTATCCACTTTCCAAACCATTACGAACTCTCAAGAAAGGATTTGCTGGTCAAGAATATCAAGAGGTACAGAAAAGAACTCGAAAGAGAAGGCAGCCCTCTCGCTGAGAAGGCCGAAGTTATGCTTCACGGGGGACAAGTTGTCACTCGATACGTTCACCTCGACTTCGTGCCTGTCACGTTCGTCCTCCCGGCAGACTACAACATGTTTGTCGAGGAATACCGAAAATCCCCGCAGAGTACTTGGATTATGAAGCCGTGCGGAAAGTCTCAGGGCACGGGAATTTTCCTCATAAACAAACTATCGAAGCTGAAGAAATGGTCCCGCGAGGCGAAAACTCCTTTCCACCCACAACTGAGCAAAGAAAGCTACGTGATTTCCCGATACATAGACAATCCTCTGCTAATAGGAGGCAAAAAGTTCGATCTGAGACTCTACGTGTTAGTTGCGTCGTTCCGACCTTTAAAGGCTTATCTGTTCCAACTCGGCTTTTGCAGATTTTGCACCGTGAAATACGATACTAGCGTTACGGAGCTAGATAACATGTACGTTCACCTCACTAACGTCAGTGTGCAGAAGCACGGAGGTGACTATAATAGCATTCACGGCGGGAAAATGAGTGTGCAGAATTTGAGGCTATATTTAGAGGGGAGCCGGGGCCGCGCCGTGACGGAAAAGCTATTTGCCGCGATGCAGTGGCTGATAGTGCATTCTTTGAAGGCTGTCGCTTCGGTAATGGCCAATGACAGGCATTGCTTTGAGTGCTACGGGTACGACATTATAATCGATAACCAGTTAAAGCCATGGCTCGTCGAGGTGAACGCGTCGCCCTCTTTGACGTCTACCACAGTGAACGACAGGATATTAAAATACAAGCTAATAGATAATAGTCTATCGTTAGTGTTGCCACCCGATGGGGTACCTGATGTGCGTTGGAATAAATTGCCGAGTGCAGAGGCTTTGGGGAGCTTTGATTTACTGATAGACGAAGAGTTAATGGAGAAGCATGAACCGACCTCCAGTAGCCGTGTAAAAGGTCGTAAAAGTTAGTGAAACCTACACAAATATGTTTCCAAATTCAAAACAATTTCTACTGATTTGTAACATGTAGTTTCTTAGAAACTTTTGAAAAAGGCCCGAGTTAACATTTCTCTCGTATCCGAGATTAACACCTACGCGCGGGCAACGTTCGTAAACAAGCTCATGAAAATGTTGCTTCAAAGTGCATCAAAGGAGGCGTTTGTGGAGGTTGTGCATATGCCGCCATTCGCATTTTAATGTTTGCCGCCGCGGAAAAATAACACCGGCCGCCATTTTATATGCTAAACAGGAGTGAACACCGCACCGATTAATTTTGCACGAGTTTTATCTGCCGTGGGAAGTTGCCGTTGTCACAAAGGAAGTTCATAATTTGGCGCCGCCCCGGGACAATCGGAACTTCTGGAATTGGCCAAAGATGTCGCGGTTTCTTACCAGTTTTGTTTTACAATGTTACTGGCGATATCTCTTTGGACTTTCGCGAAATTACACTGTTTGTTTTGGTGAAGTTGAGTAAAGTGCTCATTGTCAGCGAACCCCACTTAATATTGTTACTACGCTTTTGTAACGACTTTTTAACCATTTACAATATAATTTTGTGAAAATAACTAACTCTGTAGATTACTATTTACTTTATAAAAGCAATGTCTTTTACTATCAGGAAAATAATACCCTTTTTAAACATAAAACATTTATGTATAATCTCCTTGCTTTGATGTTGATAAATATTGCTTTATCTTGTCAAGATAAGAATATAACTGTGTATTCTTAACATCACGTAAAACGGATTTCAATCGTGAATCGAAAATTCGGCGGGTAGACTCGTATGTAACTAAGCATTTTTTCCTTTTGAACACACCTACAGCCTACGTTATCCATCCAATTTGGGCTTCACGTGAGAGAGCGCTATCTCCTAAATAAATTCATATAATAGCAGAGCACCTATTGTGCGTGTACAATGGTACAGTACACCGAAGAGTTGTTTGCTATTTTTCGCTTTACCCTCAGTTATAAGGGTCTGAAGTGGATGACATCTATACTTCTGCCGACGACTATACTTCGTGAATGGCCAGATTACGTGTATTTATTGGAGGTCCTTTCATTGACAAACACTCAATTTCAACTCTGTAGTCGTTAGAAATGATTAAGCAGAACTAGCTTTGGTAGAAATCCAAGTTCGCGTCGGAATTGATTTTTCCACATCGCACTACGTTAGGTCAGTGATAATTACGATGATCCTGGTATTTTTAGTAGAAAAATATAAAAGATTGATTAGAAAATATTATGCAGGAATGCATAACATAACTTTAACAAATTATTACAACTTATTTCAGTTAGTTCCGAGTGATCATCTTTTTATTATTGTTATTTAATCCACACCTCGCATAATTAAGGTAATCTTACAAACTAAACTGAAAGCCATTATCGAATTTGACATGCATTATCAAGACATACTTCTTACATTAGTTGTATTTTTCTAGGTTTTGATTATCAGATTAATAACAATGCATAATAAAGACAGAGAGAATCATCATGAATAAAGACTACATACTAAATTAACGACTGGTTTTTGATCATTAACGTAGGTAAATGTAATGTTTCGCTGGTAACAAAATCTCTACAATTTCATTATTTTATTATCATTACCACAGCCTGCAGCATAAAATTTACAAAATTTTACTGTTATGATCGCCTCATGAAGTCACCGGTAAACATAATAATATCACAGAATATGAGAAATAAATAAAATGGCATTTGGTACGGCCGTGTGTGCCGATGGACCGTCTGTAAATATTTTAATAACCCATATTTTCCTCATTCCGAATGTTCCAATAATTTCAACTGATAAATATATGAGATACTTGACATATTTTGTTTTGGGCAAAAGGACTGGATATTTTTAATAAATTGATTGATATTTTTGGCAACAAGTGTGATATGGTATGGTATTCTGATAGCGTATCATTAATGGTGTTTTTTTAGATTATAAAATGGCATTACTATTATATGATTAATCCTTAATGCTTTAATTACTACTAGGTCAGGAAAGGAAGGATTAAGAGGGAATAGCTTCAAACAAACTTTTTGAAATTTTGGACTAGTTACAGCTCGTACCTCATGAGCTAGGAAGGCGAGGGTTAAAATTTGGGTATTTTTTTAGGGTTTTCGCATTTAAATCGAAAACTTTGAGTCCTAGTCACTTGAGAGCGTCTAAAAAATCAAAGCTACCATATCGTGTCCGAGATATCCGTGAATAATAATAAAATTATACAAATATACAAATATCAAACATGCGAACCAAATTCAGCACACATTTTTAGAAACATTAATATAGTATCAGTCAGTGTCAGTGTTCGTTCGGTTCTTGTTACGACCGCACGCAAAGCATCGACAGTGCTCCGTTATTCTCGGACCGGTCGCAATTTTTAGTGATGTGCCATTATCGATATCGACAAAATGGACAAGTACGTTACCAGGTCTCCGTCGACTCCGAACCAAGACAGTAACCCTACCAAAAGACCTGGGGGTAGGATCAACGAGTGGCAATATCCTAAAAGAATTGCTATTCCTAAACGACCTTCGACAGAGAATGAAACTCCCACTAGCAACAGCTTCAGTAAACTTCAAGTTGATCAAGATACTGAAGCAAGCGAGCCCTTCAATATGGCATCTAAAAAGAAAAAGGTTGGAAATGTCCCACCGATTTTCATTGAACTCCACAAAGACTGGACACATCAATACATCAAGGACTTGATCAGCAAGTACGACAAAAACTATTACCTCGAGTATAAGGGTAACAACAGGGTCAAAATCCAATGTTACACAGCTAACGGACACCAGGCGATCAAGAATGGCCTTCTGAATGAGAATGCGTCGTTTCACACCTTCACCAGAAAAGACGAAAAACTCCACAAAGCCGTTGTTAAGGGATTGCCGAATAATCTCATTGATAGTCTTGCTGCTGAACTAGAAACTTTGGGGTTTCTTGGAGCAACGGCCACTCATATCAAACTGAGCAAACCGTCACAGTGTCCACCTATTATTGTCCAACTTCCAAATGGAACCGATATGTCAAAATTTAAGCAAATAAAATATCTCTTGAACTGCGCTATTGCGATCGAGCGCTTCAGGCCCAGCAACAAAAAATGCACTCAATGCAATCGATGCCAAGATTTTGGTCATGCCTCCTGTAATTGTAACAGACCTGCTAGGTGCGTCAAGTGCTCCATGGATCATATTACATCCCAATGCCCCACGAAGGGCCCTGTTGAGTCGGTACGTTGCTGTAATTGCAAAGAAGACCATCCAGCCAACTACTCACAGTGTAAGGAACGGCTAAAGTATCTAGAACGCATCCAAACAAAACGAACATTGATTCGTAATGCCGTCACTAGTACCACAGGTCCTGCAAAATCCTTCTCCGAGGTAACCAAGAATGCTACGAGCACCAGAGCTCGTATCGTTAATCGCAGTGAAGCAACACATCACAATCGCAGGGAAGAAGCATTTAAGCAACGTGAAGCGCTCAACCACCCACCACCGCTCAACAGCTTGAACGTGAGGACTCCTGCCTCTTGTGAAGACCCCACCAATACCCAGAGTGACCCAGTGACGAGCGAAATTCTTCAAATCCTTTCTACAATAAGGGCCCTAAAACAGGATTTTATGAAATGTCCCACCTTTATGGACAAAGTGATTCTTATTATGACTCACCTTGGACACCATGTATAAGTTCAGGGAGCTACGTATCCTTTACTGGAATGCTGACGGTGTTCACAGAAAGCAGCAAGAACTTGTGTCATTTGCGGTTAGTGATCTTGATGTCGACATCATCGCACTCAACGAAACTAGATTGACCAGGAAACTCACCCTTAGCGTTCCAGGCTTTTCCTGCTATAGGCTCGATCTGAGACCTGATGGCTCGGGTCAGGGAGTGGCTATACTAGTCAGAGCTGATTTAAAACACAGTCTTGTCCCCACTCCATCAACCCAAAACCTTGAAGCCATAGGAATATCCCTCAAACTATCTAGTGGGGACATAACTGTTTACTCAGTCTACCAATCACCTAATAAGACTTTGATCCCTGCCGACATTGGTGCTCTCGTGGCTTCGGGCAACAAAGTTCTCTTGCTGGGTGATCTTAATGCTAGACATCCATACTGGTCCCCTGGCCCCATCAACCCCCATGGTAGGGTAATTTTTGATTTAATGCTGTTCGACGAGCTTACGGTCCATGCCCCCAGTGAGCCTACACTTATTCACTACAATGCGGAAAGCCAACCAACAAACCCAGATCTACTCTTGTCTAAGAATTTACACGCTATAGACTCACTTGATACTTTTCATGCACTTTCCTCAAACCATTTACCTGTTCTTGTTAAACTCGCTATTAAGGCGCAACGTAAGCCAATTCATAAATTAAATTATGCAAAGGCTAATTGGAGTGGGTTTCGTGATTATTTAAATGCTCACATAAATCTAAACAATAAGACACTTGTTTCTGTTGACGATATAGACCAAAATATTGCACAATTCCAAAACTCCATAATTACAGCAAGAGACCTTAACATTCCTATAACTGCATTAAACTCCAGGGAATCCACTCTACCAAGATGCATTAAAAGGAAAATAAAAAACAAAAACCAGCTGCGTCGATACTTTGCTAAGGAAACCGACACTCCTACACGTAAACTCCTCAACCTTGAAGTTAAGTGCCTACAGCGAGAAATTAACTCGGCATTAAGAAACCACCGCGACAAAACATGGAATAGTAAACTAAAACTGGTAGATAACCCTAGCTCAGATATCTGGCGAATCGTGAAGGGGCTGAAGTCGTCAAAATCATTTGCGATTCCTCCCCTCATATCGGAGAACGGTACCCTTAGCTCAAATGTTGAAGAGCAGTCTAACATCTTGGCAAGCACTTTCTTAAATAATATGCTCCTCACACACTACTGGACTAGTGATGAACAGAAAACTCCAAGTTGACTCGCATGCTCAATTAGTCAGACCAGCAGAAATAATTAAATGCATTTCGACACTTAAGACGCGCAAAGCAGCTGGCCCAGACGATATATCAAATACCCTCATCAAACATTTGCCACGTAAATGCATAGTCCTGTTGACAAAAATCTTTAATGCCTGTTTGCTTTTGGCCTACTTCCCAAAACATTGGAAAATAGCGAAAGTAATTGCTATTCATAAACCTGGAAAGGACCCTTCTGATCCTGTGGGTTACCGTCCAATCAGTCTACTTCCATGATTAGGCAAACTCTTCGAGAAAATCCCACAGTACCGTCTCAGATTGGCTACTGATCATGTTCTGATCGACGAGCAGTTCGGGTTTCGTGAATCCCATTCTACAACTCAACAACTTGTAAGAGTGGCTGAGTCCGTGTCTCATTGCCTTAATATGAACCAATCGACTGGAATGTTTCTTCTGGACATTGAGAAGGCATTTGACACGGTCTGGCACGCTGCACTTATTCACAAGTTGCTCAAAATTGGTGTCCCTGGTTCAATAATAAGAATAATTAAATCTTACCTTACCGACCGCAGCTTTAAGGTTTACATTAATAACGTATCATCTGAAACCAAAATTGTCCCAGCCGGTGTACCTCAAGGATCTATCCTGGGCCCGCAGCTCTTCATACTGTACCTGAATGACCTACCCATACAGACACGAACTAGCCTTGCGTGCTTTGCTGATGATACAGCTTCCTTTTCTTCCTCCTCAGATATTGACCTTATAATTGACCGGCTCCAACTATCGCTCGAGCTATTAACATCATTTTTCGACAGGTGGATGTTAAAAGTTAACGCTTCCAAAACGGAAGCAATCATGTTCTCAAGGAAACGTTCCCTCCCTTCCCGAACCCTTAAAATTGAAGGACACGAGATCCAGTGGAGTCACTCCGTTAAATATCTGGGCATTACTCTAGATAAGAAACTCAATTGGAGTGAGAACACCCTAAAATTAAGGCTCAAAGGTATGAAGGCGTTAAATGCCTTAAGTCCTATCTTAAACAGAAAGGCTTGTCTCAGCAGCCAGACAAAAGTCAACAAAAAATTCAAAAAAAAAATTCAAAATTACTTTATTTTGTACATAGGCTATTGCTAGCACTTATACACGTCCCAACATTGGCCCTACCACAGCTTCGGGACAATTGTGGGCTAGTGCTGAGAAGAAGCTGCGCAACAAACTCAGTCACTATTATCAATGCCTCTTTTAAAAATATTACAATTAAATGTTCTTACAAGCTAGACCATACATTGTTATCGTTCATATAATCATTTATTCTATAATATCTTTTAGTCATTAAACATTGTTTAACAATAGATTTGAATTTATGTAAAGGTAATTCAATTATATTTTGAGGCAATTTATTAAAGAAAGTAATACATCTTCCAATAAACGAGTGATTAACCTTCTGAAGTCTGAAGTTTGGAACGGCAAGTTTATTCTTGTTTCTAGTATTGAAATCATGTAAATCACTTTTTTTAGGAAATAAGTGCAAGTTTTTACGAACATAAATCAAATTTTCATAAATAAACTGTGAATATACTGTAAGTATCTTGACTTCTTTAAACAAATCCCTTAAAGAGTCGTCAGATTTGAGATTGTAAATAGCCCGCACAGCTCGCTTTTGCAGTATGAATATTGTTTCAATATCTGCAGCCGAGCCCCATAACAGGATACCATAAGACATGCTACTATGAAAATAGCTAAAATAAACTAACCTTGCCGTTTCAACGTCAGTCAAAAGCCTTATCTTTCTTACTGCATAGGCAGCCGAACTAAGTTTCCCTGACAAGGTCTCGATATGTGGACCCCATTGAAGATTATGATCTACGGTTATTCCCAAAAACGTTGAGCTTTGTATAGTATCTAGTGGCTCATCTTTAACCATGATCTGCGTTGGGACTTGTCTGACATTAGGCATTGTAAATTTTATGCATTTGGTTTTACCCGCATTAAGCACTAAATTATTAACGGTAAACCAATGAAGCACCTGTGAAAGAGCACCATCTATCGTACACTGGTTCGCCCTTGCATCACCTACGCATGCCCTGTATGGAGCAGTACATGTGCTACTAATTTCGGCAAACTTCAAGTTATTCAAAATAAAGCACTGAAATATGCCTTTAATACCCATCTCAAAACAAATATTAAGAAATTACACAAAAAAATCAAACTTCCTACCCTTTACGAATACATTTATAAATTATCAAAGAAATTTTATGTATACAAAAATGTTAATAGTAAAAATAAATACATTAATAACATGTGCAAATCAAGGATGAATAACTTACCGTTCATCGACAAATACAATCGATATAAATTACCACACCATTTGTTCCTTGAGTGCGATGATGAATAGAAACCGTGGCCGGCGCATGCACCGGCGCGTCAGTGCGCGGTGCGCGAGCTTTTCTCGCCCTTATCACCTTAACATAGCACCACCTTAACAGCGGACTCTTGCGCTGCGCGGGAGACTAATGCGGGGCTTGCGCGGGCGACTGTTCCTATTGACGAGCTCACTTGCCTATTACCGCTCTTTTGTTGTCGTTTGTATTCATGTTTGTCTAACTAATTGGTTTCTCTTTGTTCATATACCTTCGTAAATACCATTATCTGTTGTTTTTTTTTTTTTAATGACCGATCTGGTTGATATTTAAATATAATTGTTATAAATTTAATGCTGAAGTATAGCTTGCATAAGTAATTAAGTTATTTAAGAGATTTAAACGTTGCTGCGTAGTTCACGTTTCGTACTTACGACGTATATAATCCAATAAAATAAATGTCACTTACATACCAGTCAAATTGATAACCTCTTTCTCTAGGGGATCCATAGCCGAATGGCAAAATACGGAACCCTTATAGTTTTGTCAAGTCTGTCTGTCTGTACACTAATAGTTTTGAATAAAGTGTCGGACAGACAGACACACAGACCGCTTTACGATTCTCATACAAAAAATAAAAAATGATGATCCTATACATGAATCTGCCTCCTAAAAAAAATTTGTTGGCAAACCCATGCGTGTAGGTTGTCTATAGATAGGTCTTTTAAAATGACACTGCGGATCCTGAAACCATTTTCTCTAAGAGTCTAACGTTCGTCAGATAGAGGCTTCCAAATTGGTTAAATTGAACGAGATCGAATTAGTAGTTTTGAAGATAGAGCACATTTTCAATAACCGCAAACGTAATTGTTGAAATGTTATTTATACAAATATTATGAAAAACAAATTTATATTTACTGTCAACAAAATATTGTGGTATTTAGACTAAGTGGAAGTAAGTGCATCATTCAGTTAAAATTGTCACGAAACCCTTAGTGTGCGAGTCCGACTCGCACTTGGCTGGCTTTTAAAGTCTGTTTTGAATTGTTATATTTTGTTTAATGTCGCAAAAACGCAGAGTTACTGATAATTAAGCGAAAACCAAAAAATAACCTTCCAACCACCTTCCTCCCGGCTCAAGGGCTACGGGCTAGGACTTTTGGTGTGATACTTCCTGGCACGCATAAAAGCAATTTTAATGAAATTTGGCAGATGAATTGTCCGCAAATAGTCCTATCCTATTTTGTCCTTAGTTTTAAGAAAAATGTTCTAAAATTTCAATTTTGTTTTTATAGCGTTTTGCCACTATACAAACTTAATTATATAAATTATTGCACTTGTAAAAAGCAACTTTGGCTGTGTGATAGACGTTCGTATTATTTTTTTAAAGCAAAATTGTTTTAAGCCTAAGACTAACAAGGACTCATTGAGGACAATTGTTTTGCCATAAATCATAATACCCTTATAAAACGCCACGCCATTAAATTTCGTTCAATACTTATGAAACCAAAGCCGGTCCCAGATTGCTTCTTTGTAGGTTATATTTCAAAAATCTAGTTTGAATTGTAATTGCACTGGTATTTTAAGGGTAATTTGGTTAATAAGTATTACTTTAACGAATTACTTTTAAAGAATTACTTTAGTAAAATATAACAATTGCCTTTTGAATGAATCGAAATGAATGCAGGTGAGGTGCATTAACTCTACAATTACAAAACATAACCTCAAAATGCCTAATATTCCATTTAATTCCTCGTAAACCCCTGATTATTTTTCAAAACAAAAAAATTGTGTTTACTTTTTCAAATATTTACATATTTTATCCGAACATTCTGTAAAGACGCATGCTGACCCAAAGTGGGCCGAGTTTCTTTAGAATTTGGTCAATATCCTTTAAGACTTGAACATGTGTCGGTGGCCGAGTTGTATAGGCATGCGCCCGGATAGCGTAAGATATAGGGTTCGATTTCTCGTCTAACATAGTTGCTTTTTACAAGCGCAATTTATGTTACTTAGAAAAGCTCTGAAATACTGAAGAAAATTATATTAAAAGTTTCTATAAATACTGATTTTAATTTAAAAGTTGCTGTTGTTAGGAATTGAATAACAAAACATTTATAACCACGCGTTAAATAATAATGACATAATTATTTTATTATTAGCATTCATTTGATTCAAACTTAGAAAATGTGATATCTTAACTTACCTTTTTCGGAGAACCATTCAAATATTGCGTGGAAACTTCAACCATATAAACTTCGCGCAAGATATATTGAAAAGTGTTGTATCCATCAAAATAAAAATAATCCTTCTGAAATACAGCTCGGCTGCGAAAATGCAGCCGCAAAGATTTCAAAAGTGGACAGACAGACGTGGCTGATAACACTAGCGCATATTCTACTTGAATTTCTGTGAGTTAGATCACTTGCAAAGCGCAGTGGCATCGTAAAACTCACCCGAGATCTGTTTTGAAGAGTCACAGTGGTTTTTGATGCTTTTACTTTTTATTTTTGGCCAGTTGGTTTGTGAAAATGGACTAACTTAAGTTGTTTTCAAAGCATCAATAAGCCATCCATGTGTTTCTCTGTTGTTGATGTTTCACATATTTATTGGTAGTTTAATGAAAGTGGTAGTTAATTAAAAACGGGCATTATTTTTTTATAACCAAAAGGAGATGTATGCAAATTATATACCTTTCTCGTTAAAAATAATCTTCGAAATGTACATAGAAAAGGATAACATAAATCTAATTCAATACAATACATTCAACATAAAACTTTAATTACAAATAAGAATACTTCTTGGAATTCGAATATTATGTTCTAGGGCACCAATATTATGACTTACTTGTTTCTATAAACTTCAGACATTAACATGTTTTTCCAATGTATGCTGTAATTGAAGTCCGTTTTTCCGTGCTAGTCCAATATTGTCAACAATATTTACACAACTTTTAAACTAATATCAGCGAATAAAACTAATTTGTTTTAAATAAAAAAGATCTTAGTATATAACGATGAATTGTCTAGGTAAGATTTAAGTTTTGTGTTTATATTATTTTTAAATGATTAATTTTGTTAAAAAGTTCAATATTCGACTATCAAAAAAACGGACTTCAATCTTCATGATATGATGATCGCTGCTCGATGATAATGAATTTATTTAATAAAGAATGCTTTGTTTACCAACAAAAATGGTAACTCACATCAGTTAAATATAGAAGAATAAAAGTCGACGCTTTCTATCTTTGATTTTGGCGAATTGCGGACTCATGTTTGTATTGTTTCATTAGAGAACAGCTTTTGTATTTTGTTGTTCTTTCACATTCGTTCCTAGAATTGCTTACTACTTTAAAAATAATAATCGTTTTATTATCTGGATCACTGATAAACCGCGCGAATCAAAATTTTAGTATACGCATTATAGCCATTAGTGCACTCATGTAAGAACAAATACGAGTAAATTACTATAATGAAACTTCGTAGCAACTCACGTAGCGCTATCCGTAGCGTTGTCGTCAAAACTTGTGTTTGTAGCACTTAAAGTAAACTCATAATGAGATTTAAAACTTAATTGCTTCAAAGCGCATATTCTTTTTTGCTTTTCTACAAGCTTTTAATAACGCTTAAATTTTAATGAAAAACCTTTTCGCATTTATTGTTTTATTGACTGCTGTGCCAGATCATAATTACATTATTGTAAAATTATATTTTTGTTATCAATGTAAAATCGACAATTCATTGTTAATGTAATTACAAAAATACTACTATTATACGAGTATTTATAACATCTGTTGTTTTAACATAAATACGTATTCTTAGCTGCGGATAAAGTGATTATAAGAACGATTTTCGTATTTTCTGGGGTAGTTTAATGGGCTCATTTATCATTTCACAATTTTGCCACTGATTGCTTTGTTTATGATCTTAAGATAATTAGTTTAAAACCATAACCGAACTTGCCAAAGTTTTATAATAGCATCATTACTTAACGACATTGTCGTAAGGTGGCAGGTTTCGTTGAAAATTCAGACGTCAAAAATGAAATAAACGAGGAAGTCATTTTGATTTTGATTTTTATGATTGTATTTATTAATATTTAATATACGTATATATGTATGTTTAATATAATATATTACTAATTACATAATTTGTCTTAATTTAGTATGTACATAATACCCCTTTCTAAAAGCTAATTATTTATTTATCCAAAGGTTGTCTGGAAGAGATCGCTTATAGCGATAAGACCGCCTAAATGTATAATTTTCTCGAAATGGATTTTTTATTAACCTTTCTGGTGTGCAATAAAGAGTTATCTTATCTTAAGTATTGTAAAACACTTCAAAGTATATAAACATAGTCGCTTCCCGCTCTTTGTATGTATATATGCTTAAAAGTTTAAAACTACGCAACAGATTTTGATATCGGTTTTTGTTTTTATTATAAAGAGTGATTCAAGATAAAGGTTTATATGTGTAATACATCCAATAAAATACTACAGGTTTCTAAGTAAAGTCAAACATCGCAAACGATGGCTGAGCCCTGCGAGATGGATCAAAATAATGTATTATACATCTTAATACAGTATTGTACACCTTAAAAAGATCTACAAAAAAGCTCGCGGTGGTATATGTCTATCTATTAGGGATAACCCAAAGTTAAAAAAAAAACTTTACTCTTTACGAGGACTAAAGGCTTAACTACTACCCGATTTTAAGCATTTCAGCAATAATTATTTCCACAAGTTTCTTATTGAGATAGATTACTGTTTACGTCAGTACGAATTGATTTGTTCCAGTCCATAAAATCATCATCTTGAAAAAGCGAAAATTGAAGGGGTAGAAATTTAGGGCTCTGCATTATCATGGTATGGAGTTGTAAAAATAATTTAAATAAAAGCTCTACTAATTAATTTGCACGCGGTTCTCATTGCGCACTGCATTTATTATGATTTCGTAATGGATACAAAAAAAAGCATTTGGCAGACATTTTGATCACTGATTTTTGGTGTACAATTATTTGAAATTTACTTAATCAAGCAAAAACAGGTATGACTCGGGATTAAAATGATTCTTTATAGTTTGTCTGTAAAATTTTGTTTGACATTATTCGCTGAACTTGCGTTAACGATTTCTTCTGTTGCTTTCTCTAAACTAAGTGTATTGTTGAAATTATATTGTAACTAATATTTTGACAAAGGCTTTAATTAGGATTCCGTAGGCGCGAGAGGATTGCGCGTAGAGCGCGTTGGATTAAAAAAAATAAACCGGCCAAGTGCGAGACGGAACCGAAGGATATGTTTCAAGGGTCATCACGACTTGTCTCGCACGTAGTTTTTTTTTAAGTGTGTGTATTTTTTCGAGGTTCCGCTATACTCGTGGAGCTATCGGATTACTCCGCGAGCATAGATGAGGAGTGATTTGGTTTAGTGGTTGTTTATTGGTGGCTGTGGGGGCTCATTGAATGATTTTAGATTGTTTACTATATGTTTAAGAAAATTTTGAAAGATGTTTATGGTGGTTTCTTTTTTGCCAGAATCTGAGTCATATTTGCTAGAACGGGTCTATATTTAATGTGTATTGCATACTGTTACTTGGTCTGAGCGTTTTGCAGAGAATCGAGGACAATATTCTATTAGGTACTTCCAAGATTGTGATACTTGATTGTCGCAGGGACAAGTGTCGTCATCGACAATATGAAAACGTTTAAGGTATTCTTCGTGGTACGAGTATCCGTGATAAGTTAGATATTGCGTTTGGTAAATACACAGTCTGGTTATAAATACTGTTACAATTAAAATTAAGAAAGATATTACATTTGAATTTGGAATCTGTTATTTTAACACGATTGCTCGTTGTGTTTTCTAATTTTGGCGCCAATACATTTTATAATATTTTGCGATATTAAAATGGAGTGGGGTGATAGAACCGAATCGCTGTGATTGCATTACACAAAGTTAGTATGGAGCCAAATGCAATGTTTAAACTCTCCATACGCTTGGTATTGTTTGGATTTCAATTGATGGTGTTTGGATGGGTGACCATTCCGACCATATAAGTGACGTATATCACGAGCATCTCCGTGCTTCGGAAGGTACGTTAAGCCAGTGGTCCCGGCTAATATCGGTTGATATTAGTCGTTAAGCCTAGTCAGAGGCCTTATGGGCGGCTTGATAACATCTGACAGCAGGGTTAGTCACTTGCCTTGTAAACACCCCTCCACCAACCCGCACTGAGCCCGCGTGTTAGAGTATGGCTCAAACAACCTCACAGTTGAGGTAAGGCCTTTGCCCAGCAGTGGGACGTTACGGGCTTGCTTTACTTTTTTGTTTTATACGCTTGGTATTAGTCAAATGTTTGTGTACCAATAGGTACAATGCGACCTCCTCTGTTTGTGACGGAAAATTATTTGGCTATCCACGTAGTGTTCGTACGAAAAAAGGTGGTCAAAGCAGTAAGGGAAAGAATTCGCAGAAATCCTGTCCGAAAGCAAAAGATTTTATCTCGGGAGATGAAGATAGCACCCAGAACCATGTCGCGTATTTAAAAAGATTGACGCACTGGAGATTTTTTTACTGATAATTTAAAAAAGAATAGGGTGGTAAAATCGAAAAAACTACTGAAGCGGTACGCAAAGGGAGGTCACAGAAAAAAATTGTTTACGGATGAGAAAATCTTTGCAATTGAGCAATATTTTAACAAACAAAATGACCGTATTTATGCTCAAACCTCTAAGGAAGCCTCCCAATCAGTCGGCAGAGTGCAACGTTGGCATTATCCGATTTCAGTGATGGTTTGGTGGGGTGTTAGCTATGAAGGAGTGACTGAGCCATATTTTTGGTAAAAAGGTATCAAAACATCGGCTCAAGTATATCAAGATACCATTCTTGATAAGGTAGTTAAGCCCCTTAACAACACCATGTTCAATAACCAAGCATGGTCTTTCCAACAAGACTCGGCGCCGGGTCATAAAGCTCGGTCCACGCAGTCTTGGTTAGAAGCAAACGTTTCGGACTACATCAGAGCTGAAGACTGGCCGTCGTCTAGTCCCGATCCTTATCCGCTGGATTATGATTTATGGTCAGTTTTAGAGAGTACGGCTAGCTCTAAACGCCATAATAATTTGGAGTCCCTAAAACCATCCATACGATTGGCAGTGCAGAATTTTCCCATGGAAAGACTGCGTGCTACTATTGCTAACTGGCCTCAACGTTTAAAGGACTGTATTGCAGCCAATGGAGACCACTTCGAATAAGCTTTTTATATTTCAAATTGTTTTATATTTATGAATAAAACTAACACACTGTAAAATTAATAAATATTGTTTAGATTAAAAAAAATGTTTTTTCTTTGTGACAATATTTATGGCAAGACTAGGTATGCAAGTGTAGGGGTTCATGTATAGTGCTTCTGATGCGTCTTCAGATTAAGGTTTGCTTTGAAGTTTTTTCTGATAACAACCGCAATTTATTTAAGTACAACCAAAAAACTGATGTATAATGTCATTTTGCTTTTGCTTGGCGAAGTAGATAAAATATAATTTTTATGCGAAGAACTAATAGGCGTTGAGGCAGGAAAGTTCTAGATTGGAGACTCTTTGACCAAAGACGCAGCGTAGGACGTCTACCGACAAAATGGGCAGACGACCTTGTAAAGACCGCAGGATCAAACTAGATGCAGACCGTTAGTGATCGGTCGCTGTGGAAAGCCGTGAAGGAGGCCTATGCTCAGCAGCAGACATCCTTTGGCTGACAAAGAAGTGAAATGAAGTGTGCACTTCAATCCTGTTTAAAAAAAAAACCTTCAAAAGTTAGAGCCTTCAAAAGTTTTTTAAATAAACGCTTATCATACATAAGAAAAATAATTTTGAGTACACGTATTCCATGTTATGATCGTTTTGTACCAAAATAAATCAAAAAAATAATATTTAGGAATTATATAGAGTAATCATATAGCTTAAGTTTAGAGTATACATATAAGTAGTAATGAATAAATCCATACTATGTTGTTAGGGCATATTTATGGGAAACCCAGACTGCCTTGGTTACTTTGCTATGGTACAAATCTGTCTGATACTCGTGCTATATATTAATAAATACATAATTAGAATACTCTATAGTGCGCATCACTTGACTTTAAAAATAATGTTTACTATAGGAAGTTAAAATAGTATGCAATTAGTATTTATGATCTAGTAATGTGACGATCAAGTCGTGGGGCAACGAACTTCACGGATCTGCAGATGCAAGACAGAGCTGCCATGTGTTATTTGGGCCTGCTTCTGAGCGTCGGTTGCCTAAACGTATCGATGTGGTCTATGGTTCTAATAGCATTTTTGGGAACCAACTTGTTCAGGAAGCTGGAAGTCACCAATGCTACGTTCAAGACCGAGAAATTTGCATCAACTTTGCGGACCGCAAAGTTAGCAAATTTATGACACACGGCTGTATTTAAGGCTCCGTCATCCCACGATTTGCCGCAAAACCCTTGGACCATACCGTTGCCTGCAACACTCTTAACATTGACCCATTAGATATCACTGAAATAATTACAAAAGAAACCACTATGAATACATTCCACAATTTTCTTAAATACATAGTCAACCACCTCAAAGATTTTAACAAACCACCGCAAGCACAAATTAATCAATAACCATCAAACTGCAGCACATTGGTTGTGCTCTCAGAGTAGTCCAATAGCTTTGAGAGTATAGCGAAACTCAAAACTCCTTTTTTTAAAAAAAAAAAAACATTCTATACGAGCGTTCACGTTACGAGGTCACGACTTTGCTAAATGCGTTAAAAAATCGGGTCTACCTTGTTTCGCAGAATTTTTATTGTCATAATTTTATTTGGCATATCGTCAAATAGCATAAACTTCCTTTCGCAGAACATCAATTAGCATTCACTCATTTATCAGACATTCAAAACGCATAATCGTGTAAGCTAGAATCATCTTTAGGCAGAAATTTAATATCCATAAAAGTCTGAAAGCAGAATCATCCTAACGCAGAAAGTTCACAGATAGAATCGTCTTGTGGCATACAATTCGTATATATAGTCATTAATAGGCAGAATCATCCTATCGCAGAAAGTTCACAGTCCGAATCGTCTTTTGGCATATTTTTCATATTAAATATTCTCCTATAAACCTTAATTTCTCTGTGTATCCCAAAGTTCTATCTCAGCAATACTAACATACAACATGCATGGCAAATCAAACATGCAGCATGCAAGCAAGCATTCAGCAAGCATTCAGCATGCAAGCAAGCAAGCAAAGCATGAAGCGAGCAAGCAAGCATGCAGCAAGCAAGCAAGCATGCAACATGCAAGCAAGCATGCAGCATGCAAGCAAGCAACAGCTTGCATGCAGCATGCAACATGCATGGTTTCTGTCACGGCTCCGGCGCTGCGGGGCTCCGGCAGTCCCACGCGAGCTTGTCGTCGCAGATGGTTTTCGCTCACCACCGCAGCTTCGGCTTGCTGGCCGGCTTTGCCGCCCAGCCTCAGCCGCGGCGGCGAGCTTTCAAACCACCTGCTCCTCAGCTCGCGGGCTGCCTCGCCCCTCCGCGCCTACGCGATTTTGAATTACACTCTAGGGGTGGGGCAAACAAGACTGCGTGGAGTCGGTTTTGCACCGATTCGTTTCTGTCACTAACTTTTTTACCACAACTTAATGACTTTTTAATTCAATCTTAGGGTAAAATACTATTTAAAAGAAATAGCAATATGCGTAGTGAAATTATTCTAAAGGAAATTATGCTTTCTTCATAGTATGCCTAGTCAAATTATGCCAAATAAATATTATGCTTAGAGAAAGTATGCAAAGTAAAATTTTGCCAAAGGTAATTATGCCTTATAACTTTCTGCTATCTTAAAAGTATGCCATTGTAAATTCGGGCATATAAATATTCGACCAAACAATAATTATGCTAACAGAAAATTCTGCCTGAATAATATTCGACTAAAGAAAATTATGCCAAGTGTGTTATGCCAAGTGACTTTCGGAACAAAAAGATTCTGCCAGATAGAGGGAACCCTAAAAAATCATTTGACGTCTAATAGTGTTGTGGTCTTTAGCAAATGTAGATATCGATGGTTTATCCATAAAGTTTTAAGTTAATTTGTTATCATTATGTACCTAATTTTAGTTATGTTAACAGTAGCCAAACAAAAATACCAAAGAATCGTTTCTTATTACATATTATTATGATGACTTATATTAGTAAAATCTCTTCTCATAACTACATAAAAATATATCAATCATATTCCGAAAGATGTCGAATCATGATGAGTATTTCGTATCTACGGTCGAAGTCTGAAGCATAAAAAAATACAAATTAGTAACATTTCGCGTAGATAATTATTGAAGTTTATATATTCTGCTGTATAATTGTTATAAAATATAAGTAAAAAAATTTTGATGCTGGTACCACCCGAGACAATAATAATATGGAAAATTATCATTTCTACATTGACCCGAATGGAAATCAAACCCGGGACCTGGAAGCGGCAACACCTTGAAACCATGCTGGGTTATCTTCTACTTATCCACTACACCACGGGGGTCGTCTATGTAATGTAATGTAATGAATATTTGTAATTTTTTTAAGCTTAATTCAAAAAATCTACTCCATAAATACTCGAAAACACCAATTTTACTTTTGCGCCGAGAACGTTTTTCGATGGCCTTTTTCTACAAAAAAGCATGTGACCTCTGTTCCGTTTCTAATAATCTTCAATTTATAATGCTGTAATCATTGCAAAGGCGTAACAAATTCTACATTTAACTATAAAAATAAAGCGCAAAAAATATTTTATGTGTTTAGTATCGCTTAGTCTTGATGTGGTTTTCGATTTTCATACTTTAATAAAAATTAAACGTTGTTAATTATAAAACCACTTCTATCTTCGGTCATTTTTTTGCAAAGGACTGAGGGTACCACAGAAATGTTCATAATGTTCATAGGTCAGAAATTCGGATCATTTCTCGGTTTTCAACCGTAATGAATGAAAGCCCACCTTCCAAAGAAATTGAATGGTGCTTTACATCTTGAGATTCATTAGTACAATCTTTTTACAGTTTGCATCATTACTGCTTTTATTTATTTTATTCTGGTCAGTGAGTTTGACAGAAAATGAGCACAGCTCCAGCTAACGGCACAGCTAACAGTAAGTAAGATACATACTGTTATTATGATTTCTGATGGTTGTAAATAATATAAAAATAAATCACGGCGACGTTATGTGTTTAATTATTTTTTAAGAAACTAAAATGTAAGTACACCCAATTTTATGTCTATTATTTAAAAAAAAAAAATTTCCTGACATTAAGGATGAAATCTTGCATCATATGCCTTTATTAAAATATTTCTATCTGCTATCTATTTTTTTGTTATTCACGTTACAAAATTACTATCTGGCGTTTGTTTTCAATTTGACCAAAAAAAATGAAACGAACTAACTGTAACGAAACAGCAGAATAGACAAAATAAAATACAAAATATCTTGCATATAAATTGTTGTCAGTATAACAGGAAACCAATAAGAACAAGATGTGTCTTACTCCAACGAATAATATAAATACAGCCGTCGCTTCCCCCTGACATTATAAAAAACTCATAGCGACAATATGAGGCGAGGGTTGATCGCGGCGTAGTTTAAGAAAATGATACAAACAAACAAAGAACGAAAAATATTGAACGAGATTTCCTCGGGGGATTGAAGTCTCTTCCACTAAAATTGGATGATAAACTGAAGGTACAATAGATTTTGTTTCTTTTTACCGTAACGCTCGAATTCATCTTTTGTTTGGATAATATTTTAATACACTAAATATTTCATTTAATAATATATTGACTTTTATTTTCATTGTTATTAATATGTTGAACTTGCAGACGTATTAATCGTTTTAATAGCATGTTGTACATACTTCATTTTAATTTCTTATTTATTTTTAGGGAAAATTCACAAGCTAAATATAATAAAAACGTCACCCTGTATATTATATTATTATTGTTGGTATGTATTTATTTTAATTTACAAACGTAATAATGTCGCAAGATAACAAAAAAGGTTTCACAATTATTCGGGGCAAGGGCTTGACCTCCGCTTTGGACAAAAAAGTTACTTACTGCACTGATTTGGAGAAATCCGTCATAATGACCAACTTCGAGAGGCGCGGCTGGGTTCAAGTCGGCCCTGAAGATGAATGGAATTTTTACTGGTCCTTCACAACGAATTGCCGTAACATTTTCAGCATCGAGAGCGGATATAGGATGAACGACAACCAAATGATAAATCACTTTCCTAACCACTACTAGCTGTCCCGAACAGATTTATTGGTGAAAAATATCAAAAGATACCGAAAAGAATTCGGGGAGGGAGCGAAATCCTCTCGCGGAAAAAACTGAGATACCGCTGCCTTATGAGTAAATCATCACCCGGTATATTCACTTTGACTTCATCCCCGTCACTTACGTGTTGCCTGCTGATTACAACATGTTCGTCGTGGAATATAGAAAATCCCCGCAAAGTACATGGATCATGAAACCTTGCGGAAAATCGCAGGGAGCTGGAATTGTCTTAATAAACAAACTTTCAAAACTTAAGAGATGGTCTCGGGAAGCAAAAACTCCGCTCCACCCACAGTTCAACAGCAAAGAGAGCTACGTAATATCACGTTACATTGAAAACCCGCTCTTGATCGGAGGCAAAAATTTCGATCTGCGTCTATACGTGTTGGTAATTTTGTTTCGCCCACTGAAAGCGTATTTATTCCAGCATGGATTTTGCAGGTTTTGCACGGTGAAATATGATACCAGTGTAACTGAGTTGGATAATATGTACGTTCATTTGACTAATGTGAGCGTACAGAAGCACGGAGGGGACTATAACAGCTTGCACGGCGGGAAAATGAGTTTTCAGAATTTCCGTTTGTATTTGGAAGGGACTCGCGGTCGGAACGTGACTGACAAATTGTTTGCTGAGGTGCAGTGGCTGATTGTGCACTCTTTAAAGGCGGTTGCGCCAGTGATGGCTAATGATAGGCATTGTTTTGAATGGATATGACATTATTATTGACAACAGTCTAAAACCGTGGTTGGTGGAAGTAAATGCGTCGCCGTCTTTGCAATCGACTACTCATAACGACAGGATTTTAAAGTATAAATTAATCGATAACATCGTCTCGGTTGTGGTACCTCCTGATGGCATACCCGATGCTAGGTGGAACAAGATACCTACGGCTGACGCTCTCGGGGACTTTGATCTGTTGATTGATGAAGAACTCATCAAAAGGGAGGACGCCAATTCTCGCTATAATAAATACCACCGTTTTAGACAGTAGTTTTTGTTTTAAAACCTTTTTTTAAAATAAATATCTTACTTATCATACCTTGATTTCATCTATGAATTACGAGCTTACACAACTTGTAATGATAAATACGCAAAACCTCATACACCCCAAATAATTTTATTATAAATTTGACCTAATTATGAAAGAAAAAAATAAATGAATTATTTAATATTATATGTGGTGTTTTAGTTTTTCTGGCACTTCTGGTCGTTTCTTGCTCTATGGATGACGCTTTGTTGAGAGAGGAGTCGGTAGGTAGTTATATCACCCTGGCCGCTGCGAAACTACTTATAATAATTACTTTCCATGCTAATAAAAAACTTATCATTGCTTGTTTTCAAATTTTGGCAGGTTTGCGCATGTGATAGCTTGCCTCACAAATAAACAGATAAAGCAATATTTTATTGAAGATTTTTTAAAAATGTTACCTATATTGATGAGTTGTTTAATTGTATCTGCTCGTTATTTAAATCAAAGTATTTTCAGGTTTTGCGCATTTAAAGTTACACGTTGTAGGTAAAAAGAGTAAAAAATATATCTAGTTCCTTACTAATTTGACTGTGTACTAGTATGTGGAGTAAGGTAGAAGTAAACTACAAGTACGAGTATGTGCCTACATAAATAATAAGTAAGTATGTATTACAAAACATAAACGTTTATTTCAGTCTTACTCAACAACTACCTATTCCTCATTTCTGATTCTTGGATCTGTTACATGTTTTACTATCTGTCTGTGAGAGTTCTGAATCCTCTTTATGCATGGAGTCTTCATCGATGAGTATTTCGAAATCCCCTAACGCCTCGGAAGAGGGAGTTTTATTCCAACGAGCGTCTGGAATCCCGTCCGGGGGCAAAACGACTGACAAAAGATTGTCAATGAGTTTATATTTCAGGATTCTATCGTTGACAGTCGTCGCCGTCATAGAAGGAGACGCGTTTACCTCTATAAGCCAAGGCTTTAGATTGTCATCAATGATGATGTCGTATCCGTAACACTCGAAACAATGACGGTCATTATCCATCACAGGGGCAACGGCTTTTAGAGAATGAACGATGAGCCATTGTATCTCCTCGAATAACCGGTCGGTCACTTTTCGACCCCTCGTCCCTTCCAAATAGAGCTTTAATTTTTTTATGCCCAGCTTCCCTCCGTGCATGCTGTTGTAATCTCCTCCGTGTTTTTGCACGCTCACATTCGTTAAATGAACGTACATGTTATCCAGCTCCGTCAAGCTCGTGTCGTACTTCATTGTGCAAAATCTGCAAAACCCGTCACGAAACATATAAGCCTTTAAAGGGCGAAAGGACGTAACAAGAACGTAAATTCTTAAATCGAATTTCTTTCCTCCGATCAAAAGGGGATTATCTATGTAGCGTGATATAACATACGTATCCTTGCTAGTGAGTTGATGTTGCAAATATTTTTTCGATTCGCGGGACCATTTCTTGAGTTTCGACAGCTTGTTTATGAGGAAAATGCCAGCGCCCTGCGATTTTCCGCATGGTTTCAAAATCCACGTGCTTTGGGGGAGCCTTCGGAATTCTTCAACAAACATGTTGTAGTCTGTCGGCAAAACGTAAGTCTCGGGTATGAAATCGAGGTATGTGTATCTGCTGACGATATGTCCATTTGAAAGTTTGACGTCCGTTTTAGCAGCGAGGGGGTTGCAGTCTTTTTCCAATTCTTTCCTGTACCGTTTAATGTTCTTGACGAGCAAATCTTTGCGCACTAGCTCATAGTGGTTTGGAAAGTGATTGATCAATTGTTTGTCGCTGAGCCGGCACCCACTGTCAAAGTTAAATATATTTCGACAGCTCAGAGTGTTGGCCCAATATATGTTCCAATCTTCGTGGGGAGTTACTTGTTTCCACCCTCGTCTGATAAAGCTATTAATTACGATGGACTTCTCAAAGTCTGTACAGAAACTGGCGCGTTTGTTATCAAATCTTGAGTTATAGCTGCGGCTCGTAGTTGAGGTAGATTTTTTGCCATAACAAGCCGTTGCGTGGTTCATAATATTTTCGTATTTTTTATCAGTGAAGATTATTCATTTCTTTTTAAATTTCCCACGTTCATAACCAACTCGATCAACTTATAGTGCTTATATACAAAGTACTCTGCGGTGCTTATAGTAAGCTGTCATACAAAACTTTGGCATTGACACAATCTCGAGGCCCTATTTTGAATCACTCGCGTCAAGATGGCGTGCGATATTCATTGATTTGAGTGATTCAAAAAATTAAAGCTTAATTTTGTGAGTAATTATGCTTCTATTTCAAAAAAATATGGTTGATTTTTTATTTGTTTGTGAACGTTAATGACACGTAATAACCAAGCGAGTGATTCAAACATAGAGCTCATGGATATAACGAAAAAAAAGAAAGTATCTTTGAATATCTGTTTAAGCAGTTTCGTATAAAACTACTTACCAGTTTTGTATGAGACTTATCGGATAATTTCAGTTTCATCAGTTAATTGGAAAATTATGAAATAAATAATACATTTCATTATACCCAAATACAGAGGTACAACTATAAAACGCATACAATTAATAACTCAATTACAGTAGTTTGTTGACCTGGGTATGAAACCTGAATTATCTATGGCATGGAGGTTCGCTCGTGAGGCAGGTATGACTGCCAACGTGGTGTCATGTTGTCTAATATTCATAAGGTTTGCCCATTAATACGTGTTAATACTCTATGCCTTTACACAATGATCGTTTAGTTTCGCTAACGAGTCAAGTAGTTTATTATCTCTATGGCTCCGTGCAATCCTTTTATGGCGATATAAGAACTGCCCAAATTCCTTTTAATTGCTATACACAATTATCTGCGCATCATGGTACCTATTTTTATTTCTCATAAAAGTACCTAATCAACGACCCGTATGCTAAACGATTCGTTGCGCGGATACGGCAACCCACATGTTAAGCCAGGTTAGTCTTCCGCGGTAGGGTTTACCATACAACCGTTATGCCTCGCTTAGCCTCTTTCCTATGAACAACTTAAACCTCTCCCTGCATGGGAGCCTCATCTTAACCTTAAATATTTACGTTGCTCTTTCACGCGTTGTTTTCACCTAATGAATAAGCAATCATGAATTTGTATCTGATCAGAGAAATATACGTTTATTGCGAGCCCTCCTTGATAGTTTGCGTTATTAAAGCCCCTCATAAATCATCGGCAAAAATGCAAATTTGGGTTCAATTTTATAGTAAGCGTTTAAAACTCCCTAACTAAGCTGTTTAGGAGATTTAAAACAGGTGCTTAGCACACATATTTACTTACTTGTACATACATCATATATGCCCCTCCCCTTCTGTCTAAATATTTTAAGATAACTATAAAATACATTTGCGATACCTTTCTGTTTACGTTTATTAACCTATTACCTATAAGTAGCTAAGGCAGGAATAGAATATATAAAAACATATATATAGCTATACTAATATTATAAAGCTGAAGAGTTTAAACGCGCTATTCTCAGGAACTACTGGACCAATTTGAAAAAAAAACTTTAATTTGTGTTTGATAGCTTATACTTAAATTTTTGTTTTTATAGTGTTTTGTAAAGAAAGCGCTTGCAAAATTCAACAGGCTTGCTAGTGTGACGGTGGCCGAGTGGTATAGGCATACGCCCGGATTGCGTAAGACACGGGGTTCGATTCCTCGTCTGTCACACAGCCAAAGTTGCTTTTTACAAGTGCAATTTGCAATTTATATTATTAAGTTTTTATAGTGACAAAACACTATAAAAACAAAAAATTAAGTATAAATTGGCTTCGTTCATCTAAACCGATTGTCAAATATTTGTAAAAATATTTCCTTTGGATATTGTGAGAGCAATCTCGCAACATTGATTACATCACGCAGCCTACGCGTTAAAGAAAGCGCTTGCAAAATTCAACAGGCTTGCTAATGTGACGGTGGCCGAGTGGTATAGGCATACGCCCGGATTGCGTAAGACACGGGGTTCGATTCCTCGTCTGTCACACAGCCAAAGTTGCTTTTTACAAGTGCAATTTGCAATTTATATTTGATAGCTTATTAAAACGGAAGGCTTTATACGGGACATCACGCTGCGACGGGAGGGAAGGCAGCGAACTTAACTCAAACGTGCGTATTAAGTCGCGAGGGACCGCTAGTATAGAATATAGTGGGAGGTATTGGAATTTTAATTCATATAATAATATAATATTTTAATATTCAGTGATGATCCTGTGCCATGGTGATTAAAAATTTTGTAACATTTATTTATCCTGAACAGATTTTATCAAACTGATCTACGAATATTAACTAATCTGGGTCAGCTGATGTTGACATCACGTAATATCCTTTAAGATAAATATTGCTTTTATCAAAGAAATTACTGTGTAGGTAATAAATGAAAGTTATCACTCTAATGCTTAAATTAAGTTAGAACTGATATTTGTATTTTATAATATGTAAAAGCTCCACCAAGTGAGCTTAGTTCTTAAATTTGATGATCAACATGAGGCAGAAATACGGCATAACCTAGCCCGTTCTAAGGTCAATGTGATCGAGACATTGAGTGGTTGTTTTAGACCCTTTAAGCACTGTGACTTTTAGCAGCGATGCAACATCGATGCAGTCGCAAATCAACCTTTACAAACACACTTGCGCTACTTTTAGCATCGATACAGTCGCGATTCTATCGCACGTTAGTATCGATAGAGTTGCGATGCAAAAACTAGACATTGACTCATTTTGTACTGTATATTGTTGACTGCTATGTCGATACTAACGTGCAACAGCATCAATGCCAAATTAAATCTATTAATTGCGTGAGTCGCGATGCTGTCGTGCGTTTCCAAAACGCGCGAATGCATCGATAATAAAAGTCGCAGTGTGTTAGGGTCTGAGGCAAATTTTACTTTATTTTATTTTGCAATAGGCGGAGACCCAGGAGTGAATAAAACGTGTTGTTTGGTCGAACGTCCGTTTATTACTAATAATCTTACACTAAAGCCTAATATATAAACCTAACCTAAGAGAGGTGCGTCACACACTACACCTCCCCCGTATTTGAGAAAAAAAATGAATGAAGTGAGTTTTTTTTACAATTTAAAATTTAAAGCAAAACCTAAGTTATTTCAAATAATTATTCGTATACTAAAACCAATTATAATTAATGAAAAAAAAATACCAAGATTTTATGCTCAAAATACATTTGCCTGATTACTTATACTGTGCGATTATAACTAAAATCTGTATAACATTGTTTTTAACAACTGTATTTTTTAACCAAAACAAAATTAAGTTAGAACAATTCGAATCCAAAATCATAAGTTATGTAAAAATTTTCAAACTGATATTTCCAAAAAAAAAACTTTCCAAAAAAAGAAACAAAGTTGTAAAAATATATTTAGAATACAATAATGTTTAAAATGTTTATCATTATGTTATAATTTAGTTTAATAGGGTATACAAATAGTAGAATAAAAATCTTATGTAAATATTATAATAATTCAATGGTACCAAAATAAAACTGAAATGATACTGAGACTATTGAAGTAAGGTTAACAAAACAAAACCATTGTATAGGACACCTTGAATTTAGAAAAAAAAAACAAATGCAACTTATCATTCATTTGAAAATCAAATTAATAACTACGTTTTACGTTATACTAATGCGTTATATTTTATTTATTAAGTAATCACTATTTTTATACGATTGGTAGACGAGTCAATCAATATTTTCGAAACACATCTTCATTTTAAAAGACAATTATTAATTTGCAGTGTTAGAAAATAAATTAAACTCATTACAATTAAAACATAATATCGGTAACACAAATACCTTCTTTAATACCTATTATCAGTGGATACCAAAAACAACATTATCTTTTTAATTAATTCAAATAAATATTCAATTTCAAACATTATAAACTTATTCGTGCAGAGTCACTCATATCAGTAACTATTCTCTAATCTGTGCTCATATGACGTGTTTTTTTTAAATAATTTCCTAAAAACCACTTACCTTAAAATGTATGACCTTATTGAAAAATATTAATTTAGTATTTGCCTATAATCTTACCTTTATTTTGTCTCATTATCATAATAATTTTCCTATAACTCTGACACCTATCTACAACTATCTAATCTCTTTAGTCATTTACTCATATTTAGCGTATTCTTCTTTAATATAGTTCGTAATCGAAACAAACATACGTACATGTATAAATCATAAGTATTTATTACATATCTCTTTTATTTATTTGTCGGTTGGCCAACCTTTGTCATTTATTAAAACACAATAATGTCATTTCATATTATTGGTACATTTATATTTTATTTATAGTCGACTTAATTGGTACTTTAATTATTTATTTATTTATTGGTACAATTATTTATTTATATAATTTGCTATGCATAGCCTTATTAAGTAGGGGCATGTTTTAAGATTCATTGATCTCCAAATATTTTCACAGAGAGAAACTCGTCTACACTATGATCAAATAAAGGATCTGACACCCTATATTGTACCTTGTACCATTTATTTGTACCTTTTTATAATTTCATAATAAAACGGGTTATCATTTAAGATCTTTTCTGATCTTCAACGGCTTACACGAAGAAAACTCGTTTACGTCATGATCAAGCTGAAGGATTCTACACCGTTTTTTGCCTCTCGTTATAAGGTAGGGCAACCTATTTTACTACTTCTCCTACTACTTTATCTCATTACATAAACTTGCATCTAACCTTCAAAACCAAAACATAAAACATATAGCTAAATGAATTCTTCGTCAAATTATTTTGTTTACTTTTGGGTGATCAGTCCAATCGTATGACAAAATATTTTAACCAAGTATTCGCCTTTCCTTCATTAAACTTACTAACATACCTTTCAAACTTATAACATTCCTACCTATTCCTTTTCCATACTAATTACAATATTCTTTTCTAACCCTGTATGAATGTAACTAATGCACTCTACATTGGTACAAAAGCTATATAATACATAAACCTACAAATCATCACAACAAATCGTATCCTATACTCCCTTCAATATTTTTATTTAATGTCATTTCCGTAAATTAAATTGTCGTATCCGTGAAAGAAATAAACTCAGTTCGTCAAATCAATTAACTAACTATCCACTCTTTATCTTTCTTTACTATCTTCTTTAATTTCTTGTCAATATAAGAAATATTTTATGATTGTAAAAATGTTTGGTATCCTACTGCTAACAAGTGATATAAAACTTTAGAACTTCCCAGAACTTATTACGAATAAAGATTTAAGGTGATGCAATAGAAATGCTATCATACAAAACAATTTCTAGTAACGCTACATGATATTCACTACGGTCAGCTTTACCCTTCTTTAGAATCGTCGCGAACAAACAACTGCAATAATGTCACTCATCAGCAAATTTGATCTACACGTGCGAATGTGAACTTTGTATGATGTCGCAACTACTTCCCTTTTTAGGATTTCAACAAAACTCAATTAAAAATATACCTAAAGTGTTTATAAATGAAAACTTAAAACAAATTATACTAATTTGGCCTTCTTTAAAGTTGAACAAGTATGTACTTACTTCTCAAAATAAAATAATAAGGTTTAATATGGTACCTTTGGTATGTAACGAAGCAATGAGATAATTTTAACTAGTTTGAGTCCGCTACAATGGGTGCTACTTAGTACAAAAATAGCAATGATGTAGATAGTTTGCAATTTGGAAACCCATTAAAGAATGAAAGATTTGACTTTGAAAGTTTTTAAATTAAAAAGAGTACAGTCAGATTGTAATTATTAGAAAGAAAATACATAATAACTTTGTATAACCACGTAAGCCAAATATCAGCGATATTAATGTTATAATAAAATTTAGTTATATGTACTGAAATTTACATATCCATGAAACTAAAACAGACTTATTACTACGGACTTACCTCACATGAAATTTTGGCTGCTTTGTTACAACTATTGAAAAATCAGACTTACCTTTGTAGAAGTTATACCTAACTTACTTAAAGAAATATTGTTCCACAAAAATACTATGTTAATAATTTAGAAATACGAATTAAATGCTATTTCCATGTTACCTTGTCAAAATGTTCTTTAATGTTTAACCTATGCACCATTTAATTAAGCATAATGGAATATTTTTATGGAAAAAAAATGTAATAACGTGACTTTAGAATGAAGTATAAAAATATCAGAAATATACTATGAAATTGACTTGAACTGTACGTTACAAAATTAAATAAGTTGTTCTGTTATTATAACTTTCGTTTACTGTTAGTTACCTCTGAAGAACTGAAATAACACTTATTATCATCAAAACACAATATAATGAAACACAATAGATATAAAGGTTGAACTGTACCTAGATTCATGACGATTAACCGTAATACTTTTTTTTGTAATGTCTATAAAATAAAATTGTAGTTTTCAAATAAGAATAAATTAAAGTAATTATTATTACCTAAAAGTCTGTTTACTCATAGAAACTTAATTTGAAAATACTGTAACTTTTCTAAATATACCATATATTTATCGAAAACCTAAAGAACTATTAAAAACACTGTCTATAAGTTTATGAGAAAATCACAATTACTTTAAAATATTTGGAAAGTTAAATATGATGACCTAAATTACTGAACATACACGGGTGCGCCAATGCTATCTTGAAAAATGATGACCGCTACATTCCTAGCAGATAATATTACTGTCTGCAGCTAACTACTAGATACTTGCTCTTTGTTAGATAAATAAAAGTAATTAAGTCGAAATATTGATTGTCAGTTATAAAATCTTTATATCGAGATTCTGCAACGTCTGAAAATACTAATTGAGTAATTTAAAGGTTTATTAACGAACTTGATTTGACTCGTCTACTTGCGTACGTGCGCAAGTAATAATAATTAAATACTAAAAGAGTATAAACATTTTAAAATACACAATATAAGCAATTTAGTTAAACATGGTTTTAACTTAGGATACATACTCATAATATCATCTTGATTACTCATGGCCATGGTATACATATTATATTATTAAATTTTACATGAAAAAGAGAAAAAAAAAAAACTAATCTACTTCTGCTATTTCAACGCTTCTTTCCTGATGGTATCCCTCCAATTGACACGCTTGACACTCCCGGCGCCTCCTCATCTCGACACGAACATCTCCCAGCGCCCAGGACCAAAATTACCATCAACCTCTGACACCATCTACGCCCGGCACCCAGCAAATCACCATCCGACATCTGACACCATGGTATCGCCCGGCTGCCAGCTACATTCTCTTGTTTTTCAAAATCACTTTCCTTCTTTTTTTTGTTTAATGCCACATTCTATATACTTGTATTCTTCATTTTAAAGTTCTTTATTTTTTCACCACGTCACTATTTTAAGTCCACCATTTATTATATTTTACTATTATTATTTTTCAGTCCGATCCGAATTATATTTTATTTTTTAAGACACAAATCAAGACACAAATCATATTTATTTTATTAATAATTGCACAGCACTGCCCGAAGGCAGCACTGGCAGGGTCGCCATGCAATAGGCGGAGACCCAGGAGTGAATAAAACGTGTTGTTTGGTCGAACGTCCGTTTATTACTAATAATCTTACACTAAAGCCTAATATATAAACCTAACCTAAGAGAGGTGCGTCACACACTTCAATTTAATTGTATAGGTTGGTACTGTTCCTGTATCATAGGTTAGCATTACTTGTGCTAAAACTCCCAAATCGAAAAAGCTTAATATTGTCTAATGAGCAGAAAACGTTACCATTATTACATTACCATATCAAGCATGTCTTTATAATAAAGGACAGGCAGCCCAATTAGAAGCCGTATGTGTAATTTTCATGACATATTATTTTTCCCCGACAAATAATTATGTCGTGTTCAGCGATGAGTAATTACGCCGCATTCAGAACCTAAGAGATACCACGCGAAAACTTGAAATATTGTTCGTATGATAAATTGGGTGGCCCGGGTTAGTAGACCATAATATGTAAAACGCTGTTCGTTCATGATGACTGACAGCTGAGAGTAATTTATTTCTGTGGATAATGTGAAAAGATAACAGATAATTAATAATACTTGATGGAAGATACAGCAGATAGATTTTGAGTACATAGGAGTTGCAGTAATGGGAGATAATATATATAATAGACCTGTAAGATATACAATAGTACTACAAAGATACCAGATTCACATTTTCTGCCTGTTTCACAATATCCTCATAGGTCATGGCTAGCGTTATCTGTCCTTAGAACACATGGAACGTCATTTCGTAAGCTTCATATGAAAGAAGGTTCCATGTGTGAAATATTCGTCAGTTAGTGCTTATTTGTCGATGGTGAAACAAACTCTTAAAATCCAATGATGTGGATGAATTGCCGCTTTTTATCAATGTTACTTAACTGGTTGAGCTTGTATTTTAGAACTTTTTATTAAATTATATTCTGTAGCCGATGATCGAAGCCAGACCGACTTGTTTGTCTATTTAAAACACGCTCAAATATCGATTCATAAAAGCAAGAAATAGAGTCGCTACCATGTAAATATTGAACACAATCACCATGACGCACTGTAGTGAAAGTGCATATGAGATTCATTGCATTAATTGATAGAATATATAAATCTTATGACAGCAGTTTTGATGAGATTCGCAAGAAATTAACTGGGAGAATTTGACACGTTCAGATGTACTTACTTTCTTTTAGTATGGGCTTGGGCGTTATACAAAGTCAGTGGTCAAAAAGTCAGTTAAATGTTTAAGTTATGATAAGCTTTCCGTAAAGAGACTCCACTAACATAAATTTAAGAATATAAGGTAAACAGATGTGATAAATGACAAGAATATACAAAAAATAATACTTATATTTATGTATTACAATATTGAGAAAACCAAATATTTTAAGAAAACTCGGAGCATTTCATGATTGCATTGAAGCCTTATTCCTTTACCCTCTTCCATGTACGATTTACCTCATATGCCCTTAATGAAAAACATAAGTACTTTTCAGAATTCCCACTAAACTCGAACGGAAAGCCGAGGCAGCAATTGCTTTAAATTCTAAATTCGTTACCGAAGCCTGTAAATCTAGTTTTACGATTCATTGGCTAGTTATCAGTCTTCGTAAAGTTTACGTTGCCCGAAAATTTTCCGCGGAAAAGCCATCGATTATCGTTTATCGTTTTAAAAATGGAACGTAGACTTGTTTGAGTTTTTATTTCAATTGAGGTTAGTATTCACAACCAGAATTTCGCTTTACAATTCACGGCTGCATGGAATTTATAGCTAAAAGTTATTTAACTGCAACGCTCAGGGCTATGTTCACACAGCATTGAGATATCACATTAAGTCACTGAAACGTAGTTTTTGTGACTTGAGACCCCTTATACACTGCGAGCATCGATGCAGTCGCGGGTTTTGAAAACGCACTTCAGCATTGCGACACACGCAATGAACAGATTTAATTTAGCATCGATGCAGAAGTGCGACTGAATCGATGCTAAAGCGCGTTAGTATCGACGCAGTCGCCGAAAAGCAGTACATAATTTCACAATTTTCAGCTTCTGCATCGCAACTGTATCGATTTTAACGCGCGTTGGAATCGCAACTGCATCAATGCCAAAAGTAGCGCAGTGTGTAGGAGTTGACATTTTGTGACAGCATCGATGCTAACGCGCGTTAGCATCGTGACTGAAGTCTTGAAGTCGCAGTGTGTAAAGGGTCTGAAGTAAACCGCTTTTTTGAGACTTCGCCTGCGGGGCACAGGGGCACGGGGGGAGGTGAGAGTGGTGTGCGTGAGAGGTCCGCGCCGCCCGGACTCCTTGCGCACTCAATTTCTTAGTCTAGCATAGACAAGATAATAAAATTATTCCAGTTCAGAATTATCTGCTATGCAAATAAGTACTAAACAATTTCGATTTGAATTTTTCAACGGTACATCTTTGTCTTTCTATGAAAAGTATTAATCTATCATATTTTTAAACCAAATTCTCGGATCGGTATTTCATCAAAATATTCCATAGCTAAATCAAACAGATAAGAATAAAACTGAGTAGGTACAAAAATATAACGACACAAAAATGTCATTAGCTAGACTTACTAGCGTCAAGTTATTGTACATTATCTATCATTAAAAAAATGTTTACTAATAACATCATAACTTTCCAAATATTCGTTTAGCTAATTAAAATTTCACAGAGTCGAATTTCATTTTTTAATGTAAACGCGTCTTTAACGTCGATTATGGATCAAGGCTTGGGAGGGTGAAACGTTAAACTATGCCAAAGTTGCTGGTAAAGCCTGTTTGCGCACTTTATTTAGAAATCATTTCACGGCCGGCACGTTGGTAGCCGAAGTTTGTACGAAGTTTAATCACGCACCTAATAAAAAAAGCGCGTGCAAAGCATCAAGGAAGGGTTACGTTTTGAGTCTGTGTACGTGATAAGAAATCGTTTTTTTATTGGCAATCGCCAAAATTTTGTGATAACTGTAACTAAGTCAGGTAGTTTTTGAAGTTGCGTTTTTTTTTAAATATGGCTAAGTTGGTACAGCCTTTTTCTAGATTAGAAGTTTTGCAATCCATTGGTAATATTCTGCATGGTATTCCTATTTATTTTGTACCGAAAGTAAGCGGCTTAGTTCCTTTTATGTGATAAGTCATCATCATCATCATTATCAGCCAAAGGACGTCCACTGCTGAACATAGCACCCCCCCCCCCCCCACGGCTTTCCACAGCGACTGGTCAGCGGTCTGCATCCAGTTTGATCCTGCGATCTTTACGAGGTCGTCTGTCCAGCTTGTCGGTGGATGTCCTACGCTGCGTCTTTGGTCAAAGGGCCTCCAATCTGGAACTTTTCTGCCCCAATGTGATAAGTAGAAATTATAAATCAATGATTTGTTAAAATATTTTTATATTATTTATTTGACGACCTCCGTGGTGTAGTAGTTAAGCACGCTGGTTTCAAGGCGTCGCTGCTCACAGGTCCCGGGTTCAATTCCCGGTCGGGTCAATGTAGAAATCAAAATTTTCTATAGTGTCGGATCTGGGTGTTATGGTACCACCATTGTGTCTGATTACCATAACACAAGTGCATTAGCTACTTACTTTGGGATCAGAGCAATGTATCTAGTATGTAATTTTGACTCTTCGGTCATTGTATATTCTAGAAGTAGGTATTTTTGACAAATGTAATCCTCATCTCTTTTCCCGTTTATCCGATACTGTCACACGCAATCGACGAAATGGTGATCGACTGTGCCTATGCACATCAAAAACATTGTTATTAAAAAACAGCGTCGTAAGTATGGCACCTAAAATCTTGAATAAAATCCCTAATGAATATAAAATATTATCTACTGAGCAATTCAAATCGAAATTTAAAAGATTCCTAGTTGATAAGTGTTACTATAATATAAATGACTTTCTTGATGATAAATTTTGACATTTATAATTGATTATTGTATTACCGACTTAGTTATTATAATTATTATTTGCTCAAATTAAGGATTACAATTTCGACATTACATATTTACATGCCGAGTTTTCGGTAAAGCACGTTGATACTAACTAAATGTAATTAATTAAATTGACATCTACGAAACCGATTTAAGATGTCAGTAACTAACATAAGTAAGTAACATTTGTAGCTTTAAATGAGATAATCTTTCGATCAGGTGATTTATAACAATGTTCCTAAGTTAAATATAGTAGTTTACTGCATGATAAACAGTCGACACAAAATATTGAACATGCAGCTCTAGTGTAAAACTAAATATTATTTCAGTATCTAAAATACTCGTATATACATTTCCTGTGTTTTTCTGTCTTTACTTTTTACGTAAATTAACGTTTGTAGAATAGGATAATCAAACTGCGTGCTTTAAATTTGAAGCGCATTGGTAAATATAAGTAGTATATTAAGAGGCTTTGATTTGGACTAATTTACATGTTAAATGATTATTTGTTGGGTTATTCCGCTGTAATGAACAACAATCAATCACCGATCAAGTCACCATGTTTCAACAGAAATATTTCTTCAAAATATACACATTTACACATAAATTTTCAAAAACTCAAATGAGAGAAATTTTCAGCGAGCTTTCCTGAGCATCTGAACTGACTGACAGCTGCTAAAAACGGTTCTGCTACTTCGCATCTCACATCTCTTTTTATCACACAGCTTTCTGCTAATGACATCTCGCTTTTGTCGTTCTATTCCAAAGGGATAATAATTTTATGGTTAATACTAAGCAACTGTACACGTGTTTACGTAAATAAATACATCTATCTTTCTTTCTTTCTTTGTATGTGATTAGTGTCCAATATATATTAAATCACATCATCATCCACAAAGTTAATGGAAATACCTGTGTTATCTACTTTGTTGGAACAACAGCTAATACAAACAAGTTTCCAGTTACTTCACGAAACGAAAGACGGTGGCGAAGCAAACAAATCAAATGCAGTGTAAGAGTTATTTCTCACTGTAACTTTCGCTTCATTTCCCAGATGTTGAATAATGCGCGCAGCCACCGCGGACCCTACTATAGAACTCGAATTCAAATCGTACGGAATCGTTTTAGTTGCGTATCTGGAAAATTAAAAAAAAACCGGCCATTTGCGAGTCGGACTCGCGCACTGAGGGTTCAGTGCTAACTTTAACTAAATTTGGGAATCCACTTACTTCCACTTAGTGAAATCCACAATATTTTGTTGACAGCAAATATAACTTTGTTTTTCATAGTGTTTGTATGAAGTACAATGTTATGTTTGCGGTTGTTGAAAATGTGCTATATCTCAAAAACTTTGCGTTCGATTCCATCCAAACCAATTTTCGTTGAAAGTATTTGTTATGATCTACATTACATTTTTTTTTCAAAATTTACACTCGCTCAGTTTAGAAGTTAGATGGGGGGGGACGCCCATTTTACCACTTTGGAAGCGTCTAGCTTTGAAACTTTAGACTTTAAATTATGCTCCGTATTTTTGCATGCAAGTAAGCATTTACATGACTGATTCTTGTCATCTTAAAGCTAACGGCATAAACGAGGTACGTTTGGATTGTTTCAATTAATCTGTTCTTAGATGCGAAATGTCTGCTAAACGATGTGCGAAAATAATACTGGATGTTCTGATAAAGCTCACATCATGTTAGTATCAGATCCTTCATTTTTCCATACTAGACAAAGCTTTAGGTACAACTTCAACTTGATCAATCAAAAGTGTAGAAAACTTAATGTGTTTTAGGAGGTGTTTATTTGCTCTATTAAAGTTGGCTACTTTATAAGGCCTTTTTAACCGACTTCAAAAAAGGAGGGGGATATAAATTCAAATTCAAATTTTAAATTCAGATAACATTGATCCATACTTATTATTCATACAATTCATTAAATAAAGTAAAGAGAAAAATTGCAATAAAATAATAATAATGTGTCAAAAAGAAAATACTAATAGGAATTAAATTGAAATGAATATTAAAATTACAATGCATCAAAAATATATATTATTATTATTATTATCATTACAATCACATTATAATAAATATCCTTAGACATTCCCACACATCGCCATCTAGTCTCAAAGTAAGCTACTCAAAGCTTGTATTATGGGTGCCAGACAACGGTTATAACACTTAAATACTTTTTGTTTGTAAATACATACATGATATACATAGAAAAAACACCCAGACCAATACAAACAGACATGTTCATGCACACAAATGGTTGTATTGTGCGGGGATCGAACCCGCACCCGCAGAGTAGTAGGCGATTTCTCGACCACTACACTAGACGGGTCGTCTGTAAAAGGATATACTTTAATTAATTTAGAAGCCCCTTACCTCAGCAACTGGGACATGTCCGTCGCAGCAGTGCCGGAGAAAGAGACAGTCCAGTCTATCTCCTATCGCCTTCAACATGACATTGGAGCTGGCCCGTACTCTGCGCACCATTGACGCGCACCGTTTACGCATAGTAGCGTGGAAAAAAGCAGTGCGCGCCTCCGCAAACATGCCCGAGGCACTACAAAAACGGGGCAGCCCTAAAATCACCCTGAAAGCGTTATTGTACAGGATATGGAGATCGCTGTAGCACCGTTTATTATAGTCAGCCCTCAGGATGGCCCCATAGAGCGATGTACAATAAGCTCGGAATAATGTTATTTTGACCACCTGTGAACATCGCACAAATCTGCGGGCTATCATATTCACTCTAATGGACAACGATCTCCGCTTCCGCTCGATGTCCGCATTGTCTTTGAGGCCATGAGTTATTACTTAAAATGATCGACAACATCTAAAGGGGCATTATATATATATCTGAATTTGACTGTATGTTTTTTTTGTGTTGTACTAGATTTATTTATTTTGTACTAGAATTTAAATGTTGACGTGTTGTTGCGTCTATCAGACGCTAAGCTCAGCTGATGGTGGAACTCCTTAACGCTTAGGAATTCAGGGATTATATTGACAGATTTGGGAACAGGGATTATATGATAGGTAGTTTGTAGCTTCTTGACGAATAGAGTCATAAGATGCAAAACGCCCCCCTCCCCTCTTGTAATCACTAAAAGCAAAGAAATAAAATTAACCTTAAAAAAAGTTAAAATCGACTTCAAAACCAAAATGCACTAAAAAGCCCCAAATAAACTCTTGACCTTTTAAAGGAAAGGAATCCATTATAAGCGAACCATTTCTTTTTGGAGCTGTGCTCTGATAGTTGATGTTTGAGATAGTTATTTTTTTATTAATCCGGTTAGTAAATTATCAATGTATTTGATGAAATTACCTACATCATATTATATTATTTGACTGGTCACATGAAAATCAAAAGGCACAAGCTTAGATGTTAGGTATCTAAGCTTGTGCCTTTTGATATATTTATTTGCATATTTTATTATTTATATATTTTATTAACCTATATCGAGAAGCAACACGTTCTACAATGATGTTCGTATATTCAAATAGTGGTAGGGGCTTCGAACCTTAATCAACTGCGTGATTCTTACAAGTTTGCTCCTTGCGTAACTACGTTATCTACGTTTCAGTGGTTTTGGTGACCTTTTCTATTAGTTTTCTAATTTCCTTCAGCTATTTGAAAGACAATGTTTGTCGGAGACACTACTGTCTATTGTTTTCGGCGGCTATTGTTGTGGTTCTGTAGGCTAACATCTATTCATTCTGTCAAATACGTAGATCAAACTGAGATCAAGGTTTTTGTGTTCCTATCTAGGAATAAAACATACGGATACAAAAGAATGAAATTCTTCCGAAAAAATCGGCTCCCACTTCAGTAAAAACCATATAAGCTTAGCTGATGATAAAGAATCATTTAATTAGCATCAATAACATTAAACAATGTTGAGTACCTTAGGTAGATATAACTAGTCTGAAATTACTTTCTAAAATGAGACTAAAGCAAAAAAAGGGTTTCGCACTCCTAATCTCTTAGACCAATTTTCAGTAATTGTCCTTTGGTAAATAGGTTCAGACATTAATATTACAGTTTCTCGTTCTGAAAAAAAAACTTTTCATTTTATGCTTTAGTGGGCTAAATCCGAACATGAATCATTCTCGAAACTTGACGAGAAAAACCTGTCTGAGCGTTCGTCGTTTGTTTATTTTGAGGAGCATTTAGGTTAAATGCTACATTCAGGTTAAAAAAGTGCCCTTTGGGGGCCTTTTCACTTAAACGAACGTTTCGAATTTGTATTTTCTTCGCCAAATTACATTTAAAAACCTCGCTCTGTAAACATTTTTTTTCTCGTTTAAAACGATTAGTTCTTCCGATAATTACCTTTAAAGAGTGTCAGTACCGACAATAATTATCTTGTTTTTAATTAATAATTATTAAAATTTGCGATGCACATAAGTAATGTTGTCTAAATCTTTTCTTTTCTTTTCTTGTGTCAAAGCAGAGTAGCAATAAGGTCTAACTATAAAATTTCAACACCGATCCTTAGGCTACATAATATAAATACTGAGGTAGTAATTAAAACACAAACCTACAACAGAGCAACTAATTAACGAAGTAATTAATAACTAATTACCACTTAACTAAAGAAATGTTGATCTACTACATGGCCTTGATTTTTCACGAAATACAATGTTGAAGGTAGAAATAACCGGCCAAGTGCGAGTCGGACACGCGCAGGAAGGATTCCGTGCTATCGAATAGGTAAACAATTGATATCGAGCTTTAAACACTCTTTCTTTTTTCCTTTTTTTCTAGCGGCCAAAGAAATACATAATTTAATTTTGTGAAAATTTCAACTATTAAGCTATCAAGATTCTTGAGATACAGGTTGGTAATAGACAGACGGACGGACTGACAGACACCGAATTTATTAAAAGGCTCCGTTCTTACCTTTTGGGTACCTACGGACCCAAACTCATGTTTTTATTAAATAAAAGTCAGCAAAGAAACAAAGTTCATTTATGTAAAGAAAGGATAATCTAGGCTTATCTTTAGTGCCAAAGTAATTTTAAGCACAAATTAGTCCTAAGTACACAATACAATTCAATTATTTTAAGTAAGAGTGACAATGGCAAATAAATTTAATTGCTGAAGATTTACACTGTAGGAGCTTTAATGTGCCTCGTTTTACTTATGATATTATAGCTTTTTTATGTTTGAAAAGCTATAGAGGTCTGCCATAAAAATCACGAACATAACAACGTAGTATTTTGATTTTTTTGTTGTTCAACACTAAAATCAGATTAAGATTAGGTTACCACTATATCACCGTAAAACATAGTTCTAATCGTAACTTACGCAAAATGACTCGTTTAAGAGTCATCTTTGAGTCTCTTGCGGCCTTGGGTAGTATAAAGTCGCAGTTTGTTAGAAACTCATTCGTTCGCATGTGAATAACCTCTTAAATTCTTCATGTAATATGTAAGCTCTCTTGCACAGAACTTCATAAAAAGACGATTTATATTGAAAGCTTATGAAACTGAAATCAAATGATGCAACATATTATTCTCGTTGTTATTTCTTTTGATATCTTGTTTGGTATGTAACCTTATTTTATTTTGTTGATACTGATAAATTAAGAATAAAACACAATTTAGATTGTTGAAATGTCTTTAATTTTAATAGAGATTTAAAGGTTATTAATTTGGTTTCAGCGCATAATTAACTTGCGGGGCTTATAAATGTATGTACCTATTGAGATGATCTAATAACGAATGTGAGATGGTATTGGTTTAAGCATGTTAAGGACAGAACTAAGACCACAGCAAAAATAGGCACCATTATAAGTTTGATAAATAATAAATTGAACTTGTCATGGCGGTAATGAAGTATATAATGAGCTAATACCAGACTTAATTAAGATTAGTATTACAAAAGCGCTTCTTCTGCAAAAAATCTTTACGTAAATGCTGACATTAAAAGGTTTTCAACCATAACAACTTGATTACCTTTAAACTTCGACATTCCTGAAAAGTGCCATCTACGTGTTTTTTTTAACTTCAAATACATTATGAGTGAATATCTTAAAATCACACCTTAGCGAATACTAAAAAAGAACAAAGGTAATAACGTCTGATAAAAAATTAAATATGCAAAAGCCATAAAAATTCTGAGCACGATTCCCGGGGCACATGGATTTCATGACTTGCCACCGCAGACTAGATCCTGCTATATAAATAAATTCTGACATGCACAAACCACCCCTACTGTGGATATTAAGATAAACGATTTTGTTCTGTTGTGGCTAAAAGCATCGCGACGGAGCATTTTTTTTTTAACTTCATTTAACCTCATTTGTGTTTTTGACCTAAGCTTTTGCACTGCGATTCTGGAATGAGATTTCTTGTCGAGTTATATCTCTTTGGACGGACAAAACAAGTTATTATTTCTTCTGACTAAGCCATAATTTTTCCTTTGTTCCTGATAAATTATATTTCACGATAAAATATACGTGTATGAGAAGTACAAAGATTTCGAAAGTTATCCTTTAAAGAAGTGGAAAATCTATTCGCAAATATTATAACAGCTGAGTAAATTATTTGTATTGAGTAAAGTGTCGGAATAAAACCTTTTTATAATTCTTGTTGAATCACATTGCGTAATTCTTCTTTTTAAATGACTTCAAAAAAGGAGGAGGTTATCAATTCGACTGTATGTTTTTTTTTGTATGTTTGTTACCTCATATCTCAGTCGTTTGTCGACCGAATCGAAATTTTTTTTCGCCCTCTTAGAGGGTGTACTTTCTAGTTGGTCCCATTTTTCCATTTTGGGATCTGATGATGGGATCTTGGTGTAATCGAGGGAAACCCTCAAATTTTAAAGGCACGTATAGTGTTTTTTTACTAGAATCTTAATATTGACGTGTTGTTACGTCTGATAGTCAACATCTTGTGGGGCTGAGCTGATGGTGGAACTCCTTAACGCTTAGGAGTTCAGTAATTATAATGACGGAACTCTTATGATAGGTAATTAGTAGCTTCTTAAAAAATTAAAAAAATAGAATCATAAGGTGCAACCCCCCCCCCCCCCCCCCCGCCCCTCTTATGTAATCACTAAAAATAAAGAAATAAAATTAACTTTTTAAAAAAGTAAAAACCGACTTCAAAACTAAGATGAAAGTGCCATTACTTTGACCATCAAGCATCAACTATCACAGCACCGACTCCAAAAAGAAATTGTTTGCTTAAAACGGATTCCTTTCCTTTCAATGGTGAAGAGTTTATTTAGGACTTTTTAGTGCATTTTAGTTTTGAAGTCGGTTTTTACTTTTTTTAATCAATGATAATAGTTCTTAATGTCTTGCAACAAAGTTAAAAATAGGCGTGTTTATTTAGACGGATTTCAATGGAAGTATAGAATTTGTAGTGCTCATTACTTTAATAATATCGAGCAAATTCGTAACTAGCTTCACGAACAAAAGGATTTTATTATATTTACTTGCGTGGTTTTTATGATAATCGAACATCATGCAAAGTTCTAGAAAAAACAACCTAATCTAAAGAAAAAATAATGGTTATTTATTTATTTAAAAACTTCATGCACAAATGATACATATAGCGAACTTAGTGCTACAAAATTTCTCTACCAGTCAATCAAAGGTTTTAACACAGAGAATACAGGCAGGAGTATAACTGTAGTATGATCGAACTTCTGATCATATTTTTACGTTCCTGAAAGTTACGACAAAACTCGAATTCCGAATCTCGTTCATTAAAATTCATGGCAAGGTGTCCCCAGTCCCTTTATAGTAGCTGGCTTTGCGGCCGACAACTTATCTCACAATTAAATGAAGCTTCCCCAAGTCCCGTCGTTTTCACTTATTTGTAAGTTAAGCAGATTTTCATTTGGCCTTTACTACGGATTTAGTTTCAGCTTAACTAAACTCGTGGTAAAAGCCAAATGAAAAGTCTATATACTGAGTATATTGTACATAACATAAGTTTGATTTTACTAAACATAATGGTATTAACAACGACATCTGTGTATTGATTACATTATACTTGTCTTAAATTGGTTAGTGAAACTAATCTTAAATAAATTTAACACGATATTACTTATTATCGATGGTTAAATAAATTAGTAAAAAAATATTTTATACTTCTGGACCGTGTAATTAAACATAAACTTTTTGTTCTCAAATACAAATAGATAGTTATCAGGACAGGTGTCAGGAAGAATAAGAAATTCATATTATAATGAGGAGCAAATATGTAATTTTATTGCCACCTCTGGAGCTTGAAAGTAAATGGCTGCAAAATAGGCAGAATATTATGATTAAGGAATGCGCAATACGAACGTATCATTATTATTTTACCGAGCTTTCGTTCCTGAGTTTTTTAGCAAGCTGCTAAGCAACGCTATTTTGATCGCACGTTGCCATTTCATTAGGAAATCTTTATCAGCAATAATAGTATAGCTAGTGTTCTAATTGCTGGCGATTAGTGATCGAGCAATGCAATTGCAGCAAATGGCTACTGTCTGTATTTTGTGATGTGAAAGTAAAGATTAAGAAATAGTTGATGTTGAATTAAAGATCTATTACACACATGGATGGTAGCTAGTCACATGACGCCAACGCTACACGTCACAAATATCGTCAAGTGCTGTTCAACGGCATCAGCTTACGTAAAATCCATTTATTTTGCTTGTCGAATTATGTAAATAATCTTCACATTCCTTTTTACCGATATAATTTATTTTAAAATAAGATAAACACAAAACTCACCAACTACATACCTAAGTAGTTCATCGTTTAGCACTGAGATCTTTTTAAATCTAATAGTAAATTAATTTTACTAACTAATATTGAATGATGAATTTTATTATAATTGTAAAAGGATTGTTTACATTTTTCGACTGGCAAAGAAAAACAGACCTTATCTATCACGATTTATAAGCATAGTATATGCAATCATGGACATAATAATATATGGCAAGGCCTATTAAAAGCAAACTGCGGAGAAGTGGGCACTACTATTCGTACTGGAGGGACGACCTTGTAAAGGTCGCACGATCGCACTGGATGCAGACCGCTCACAACTGGTCGCTGCGGAAAACTTTGGGGGATGCCTATATTCAGTAGTGGACGTACTTTGGTGAATAGTGATGATGATGTTGACCACTCGAACTTACTTACCATGTTGTCATTTTAAGTTGCATGGTCGCCTGTAGTGCAGTTAAGTGATTTGAATCTTTTAACGCGTGATATGGCGCAACCAAAATCCCGTCGCTTCTTCTACAAGCTACGTAACTTTAGTCCTAACGATAAAAACATCCTGATCCAGATCGTATACTTTCACAAACAGTATTCTTACGAGGGCTTTCAATTGTACGGCTTCTTAAATGAATAGCTTTCAGAGTGAAAGAAAAATCCTTGACTGAACGAAGCCGTGTTCAATGTTTACAAGGTGAATAGGAAGTCTTGTAAAAGTAAACGGGATATTTGTTTACCTTTCCTACTATAAGAAGAACTGTCGACTTGTCAATACTATCTTTAACAGCGATTTATTGTATTCGGTTCTGAAGTGTACGCGAATACTAAGGCAAATTAATCCGATAAGTGTTTTAATCAATGGGTGTTTCATTGGCATTAAATAATAATAAATTTAACTGAAACAACCTAAACTCTTGGATAATATAATGAAAGTAAATAAAAGATGTAAATCGAAGAGTCAATATTGAATTTTCTAACTAAGTAGTAGATTTACACGCAAATGTAAAATTCAATGTAAGCTTTAAATTTATTTAAAAAACACGCATTTTTTTCCTCGTTTTGCAACTTGTGCTTAGTGGTAGGTAGGTAGGTATAGAGTTATTATTATTTGCAATGCAGCCTCTATCATATAGTACTCTGTCATACAATGATATAGTACTTAGTAGAAGATGACGTCTCGCGATCTAAAAGAGAACACAAATATGGCATCGTATGATTAATAAATGTCAATGGATTGACATCCATCACATCAGACATCAGTTTCGGAACAGAGTCATTATAGAGTAGCTTTCTTAATATCTTTTTTAAAGTATGTAGGTACATTACAATATACTCATTAACCTCATTTTAAAAACGAGTTCACACTTTAGCTCTGTAGTATATTAATAAACAACATATTTAATTTTTAATTATTTAACATTTACAATATTGAATAATGATGTAATATATGCAATGTGAATGTTCCACCTGAATGTTAGAAATGTCATGGCGCACATAAAAGTCACGTTCACTGCTAGTCATTCACGATCACGTGCCCACATGTATATATATATATATTTTTCAAATTAAATTAATGAAAATATTTACACCCCTTATTTAAATAAATAAATAAAAAATACTTATGAATACACCACAGTCATATTGCATCATGTAAACGCGATGATTTCTTTAAATAACATACTAATAGTTAGCGTACAATTTTTTTTCTATAAGGTAAGTATCATACCTCATGGATGTGTTTATCAACAGTCTTATGTAATACTTTTGTTTACGCGAGCGCCGGCGACCTTTTGGTCCGTAAACGTCTACGCTGTTACTTTAAAGAAATTAAAGGTGTAGTTTATATTTATAATAACACCGAGAGAGATATAAACATACATGTCCATAGACATATGTATTAGGGTCATGCGGGCGCGATTCGAACCCGCGACTGCTTAAGTTTGTAGTCAAGAACGTAAGTAACCACACTATGATGGTCGTTAAGTTATTGTTAAAAATAATAGTACCAAAATACTCCATGTATGGCACTGTCTTAGAAAAACGAATTTTGACGACATAAAAACCGACTTCAAAACCGTTCCTTTCCTTTCAATAGTCAAGAGTTTATTTAAGACTTTTTGTGCATTTTGGTTTTGAAGTCGGTTTTTACTTTTTGTAAAGTTTATTTTATTTCTCCGTTTTTCGAGATTACAGGAGAAGGGTTTTCCTTATGACTCTGTTTTTTAAGAAGCTACGAACTACCTTTTATAAGTTCTTTCATTATAATAACTGAACTTCTAAGCGTTAAGGAGTTCCATCATCAGCTCAGCCCCAAAAATGTTCATTATCAGATGTATCAACAGGTCAACATTAAGATTTCAGTAAAAAACACTATACCTGCCTTTAAAATTTGAAGGTTTCCCTCGATTACACCAAGATCCCATCATTAGATCCCAAATCCAAAAAAATGGGACCATTTAGAAGGTAAAGTCTCTAAGTAAGCGAAAAATTTTTTTGAATCGGTCGACAAACGCCTGAGATAAGAGGTAACATAGATACAAAAAAAAAAACATACAGTCGAATTGATAACCTCCTCCTTTTTTGAAGTCGGTTAAAAATATCGACCATGTTGGTGCATCATTAAATACAATTTACTTCAAGAAAACATCTTACTCGGACTCAAAGTTTTTCTTTAATTAGTTGTTTCTGCAGTTATTAAAGGCGCATTGAGGCTTTGAGACACGCATGAACGCTGACGCAATCAAAAACAGACTAAGTCAAAGTTAAGACCTCACTTTGACGTGAGGTGGTGTTTGCTTGACAATCTTTTAGCGTCTCACCGGTGATCTAGTTCTTAATGCAATATCATTGCTACCATAACTTCATTTTCACATGCAACCAAACAATCTGCTGATTCAGAAGATATTTTAACGAAAATCTTTTATCCATAGCTCACCTTCCCTCCTTCGTTTCCGATAACTCACCTTCGCCGGGATAAGGCAATGTTTTAAAGCTCCTTTCCATAATCGAATAAGCCACTAGTCCGTAGATTGTCAGAGACGAATATGTATTCTCAAAGTGAACGATAAATGTCGATATAATTGAACGGATCCTCCTTTGCCGCTGCATTTGTATTCGTGAATTTCAGATTCGGTAATGTGAAACGAAAATTCTGATAGGGAAATGTAATGTTACTATTTGAGCTAAGAAATATAAGAAGATATTCATCGTGTGTCATTCATAACATAGTAATAATATAAATGACCTTCTGAAGTTTGAAATATCTACATATAATCAGTAAAAAAAACAAATCAAACGTTACAAATTCTAAATACAAACTCGTAATTAATATATGTTCGATGGAAGTCGATCGATTTGAAGATGGAGCGCAGACGGTCAATGACCCCAGATGAGGCGATGAAAATGAAAACGTATGTTTGTCTATGTTGATATGATGGTATTTCATGCTGAATTAAACTTTGTTATAGAAACTAGAGAAAAATAAACTTTAAAAAACCATTAAAAAAATACGACGGCTCAAAACGGTGATGACCAAACTATGTATAAAATAATTAATATTGTAATAATTATAATGTAATGGCTGTGCCCTTACGGGGCGCTACATTGTAATTATAATACCTTGTACCTTATCTACTATGTGTACCAGAATGTAGTATGCAATAAAGATGAATCTGAATTTGAATCTGAATCGGCTTAATTTGAATTATGAAAAACTGGTGTTGAGGTTTGCACCTACTCACACAAATTCAGTCAATACCAAGTCATTCGCAGGTTTCAAAGTTTAAAAATATGAGCGAAATTTGATAACGTAAAGTTTTAATCTTGATTCTTGTCATATTTTTACTTTCCTAGCTATATAAGTTTGCCATGAATAGATAGATTAGATTTCAAATTCAATGACCATTAGTTAGGTTATTTATCTTCACCACTCGAAACGACATTTTACCATTAATAACGATGATAAAATTGGGCTTTAGTCTTTTCCTTTACCAAAAAAGGTAAAAGTTTATTTCGAAAATTTCCTGAAAATTTAACAAAAAATAAGAAGATTCCTAAAAATCTGCTAGTAAACAGGGGTAAAGCAAAGCTTAGGCACAAGATTGAACTATAAATCAAAATACATTTTGTAATCCTTGTTGCTCACGGATGAAAAGGCCGCCGGCGGTCGCACTAACAATTAACTTTAAAAAAGTAAAAACCGACTTCAAAACCAAAATGCACTAAAAAGTCTTAAATAAACTCTTCAACATTGAAAGGAAAGGAATCCATTTTAGGGAAACAATTTCTTTTTGGAGTCGGTGCTGCGACAGGTGAGGCTGAATTTTCAAAGTGATGGCACCAACTCCAAAAAAAAATTGTTTCCCTACTGTCATTATAATTACTGAACTCCTAAGCGTTAAGGAGTTCCACCATCAGCTCAGCCCCACAAGATGTGGACTATCAGACGTAACAATACGTCAACATTAAGATTTAAGTAAAACAACACTATACGTGCCTTTACAATTTGAGGGTTTCCCTCAATTACACCAAGATCCCATCTTCAGATCCCAAATCGGCAACAATGGGACCAACTAAAAGGTACACCCTCTAAGTAGGTGAATTTTTTTTTTCGATTCGGTCGACAAACGACGACTGAGATATGAGGTAACAAACATACAAAAAAAAAACAGTCGAATTGATAACCTCCTCTTTTTTGAAGTCGGTTAAAATCATAGACAATTCTGTTGATAATCACATACGTGAGGAATTAAGGAGTAACTTTTTAAATAAAATAACTACCTACTTTAACCCATTAAAAATATAGTATTATTAGATATACTTACGCTCTTTACTAATATCTTCGTATAGATTTTACAATTAATTTAAATTTTGCTGCACAACGAATGCTATGTTGACGTTTTCAATTTTTACATAAAAAGTATGGAAAGAATTTCAATTTTCCTGACTTTATCAATTTTCATGCAAGCTTTGAAAATTTAAAGCGTCAAAATAACGTTTCTGAACGGCTTAATTATTGTGACCGAATTCTGAAATAAATACACACCAACTGTCATGGTTTCGTGGTAAGCATTTTTGTCCCTTGTGTAACCAAAAAACAATAATGACGGGGGCGTCTTCCATACTTCAATACATACATAAATATCTATACTTAGATACAAATATTCGTGCTCATCACACAAATATTTGCCCCGTGCGAATTTCGAACCCGCGACGACTGACTTACTACTCTGGAGCGCTAACCACTATACCATAAGCATTGTCAAAATAGTAAGCGACAAAAGAAAAAACTCTCAGAATTCCGCATATTTTTAAATTTAATTCTTTAAGATTATCGATAACATCACACGGCATTCTACCAGACATGAGAAATAATGAGAGTCCGTGAAAAATGATAACGCGCACTATAAAGTGAAATTCGTCATAAGACTCGTGGAAGGGTTATAAAAGAAGTATTTTGAAGTACATTGACGAAACAAATACTTGACTTCGTTTATCACATTTTTATTTTTCGGAGAACCAGGTCTTACTTTAGTCCATAGTTAACAGTTATGGGTCTACCTTGTTTCGCATAATTTTTATTGTCATAATTTTACTAAGCATATCATCAAATAGCATAAACTTCCTTTCGCAGAACATCAATTAGCATTCACTCATTTATCAGACGTTCAAAACGCATAAGCGTGTAAGCTAGAATCATCTTTAGGCAGAAATTTAATATCCATAATAGTCTTAAAGCAGAAACATCCTAACGCAGAAAGTTCACAGATAAAATCATCTTGTGGCATACAATTCGTATATATAGTCATTAATAGGCAGAATCATCCTATCGCAGAAAATTCACAGTCCGAATCGTCTTTTGGCATATTTTTCATATTTAATATTCTCCTATAAACCTTAATTTCTCTGTGTATCCCAAGTAGTTCTATCTCAGCAATACTAACATACAACATGCATGGCAAATCAAACATGCAGCATGCAAGCAAGCATTCAGCATGCAAGCAAGCAAGAAAAGCATGCAGCACGCAAGCAAGCATGCAGCAAGCAAGCAAGCAAGCATAAAGCTTGCAAGCATGCAACATGCATCGTTTCTGCCACGGCTCCGGCGCTGTGGGGCTCCGGCAGTCCCACGCGAGCTTATCGTCGCAGATGGTTTTCGCTCACCACCGCGGCAGCCTTTCAAACCACATGCTCCTCAGCTCGCGGGCTGCCTCGCCCCTCCGCGCCTACTCGATTTTGAATTACACTCTAGGGGTGGGGCAAACAAGACTGCGTGGAGTCGGTTTTGCACCGATTCGTTTCTGTCACTAACTTTGTACCACAACTTAATGACTTTTTTATTCAAATTTAGGGTAAAATACTATTTAAAAGAAATAGCAATATGCGTTGTGAAATTATTCTAAAGGAAATTCTGCTTTCATCATAGTATGCCTAGTCAAATTATGCCAAATAAACATTATGCTTAGCGAAAGTATGCAAAGTAAAATTTTGCCAAAGGTAACCTTTATGCCTTATAAATTTCTGCTATCTTAAAAGTATGCCATTGTAAATTCGGGCATATAAATATTCGACCAAACAATAATTATGCTAACAGAAAATTCTGCCTGAATAATATTCGACTAAAGAAAATTATGCCAAGTGTGTTATGCCAAGTGACTTTCGGAACAAAAAGATTCTGCCAGATAGAGGGAACCCAACAGTTATAGGCCTGTAACTTTTTGCGCTATACAAGGTAGGTTAGGTGCACGTTATTGAAGAACTATAGACCCATCTCACTCCTGAGCCATGTCTATAAGCTGTTTTCAAGGTTCATCACGAATTGTCGCACACGTAGGTTTGATGACTTCTAGCCTCCCGAACAAGCCGGTTTCCGAAAAGGCTATAGTACCATAGACCACATCCATACTTTTAAGCAAATCATACAAAAGTCCGAGGAGTATAATGTCGTAATTTTCAAATAAATAGCTGCTATCGTTTATTCGAACTGGTATTTATAACAGTTATATTTAAATTTATTTCCTGGCAACACCGATATATTTTGGAGGGGAGTTTTGTATTCGGGGAGAGCGCGGAGTCCGGCAGTTCAGTTGGTTTGCGGCATCAAGTTGAAGAGGTTGTATCTAAAGTTGTACCCTGTTTGAAGAATAAAAGTATTGAAAAAGTCTCAGTCTTATAATTTCATTGCAAGTCAGAAGTGGTGCTGTCCCACGAGCTATGTCCGAGAGAAACTGTAAGTAGTTTTTATTATTCTTAAAGTGATTATAACGCTTCTCAGATATTAATAAACGAATTCTATATACAAACCACACTTCATACACTGTTTTCACACCCATTGCTCTCCGGAGTCACAGGCACCCCTTGTGGGCACTTTACACGAAGAGACAATGATGGTATTGAGTGGGCTAGTGCTTGCGCTGTTTTTGGTCGGGGCTACTCTCCGATAAAATAGGTGCAGCATTTGGCTCATCCATAACCATCAGATTAGACTGTTTCATTTTGAACATTGTATTTAAATATTAGGTTTAGAAGAACTTGAAATAACCTTACATTATTCTCATTAACCTCTCAAGCGTGTGTGAACGAGACACGATAGATATTTTATTGTTATGCCTGCAATTGCTTGGATATTGAAAAGTTAATTGCCATCAGAATTTCAACAGATTCATTTTATTTAAAGGTTATATGACCTTCAATAAAGTTATGAGAAGTTCTGATGTCATGTGATATTAGTATTTGTTTAAAATGAAATTATTTGAAGGCCATGAAGCCATGTAGCCATGTATGTGTGCTGCGTAGCAAAATAATAGCCATGTAGGTGTGCTATTAAAATATAGCCATGTGAAGTGATCTTGGTTTTTATTTGAAGTGAATCTGAAGGCCATGTAGCCATGTAGGTGTGCTGCGTAGAAAAATAATAGCCATGTAGGTGTGCTATTAAAATATAGCCATGTAAAGTGATCTTGGTTTTTATTTGAAGTAAATCTGAAGGCCGTGTAGCCATGTAGGTGTGCTGTGTGCAAAAAAAGTAGCCATGTAGGTGAGCTGTAAAAATATAGTCATCCGAATTGATAATGATAGCTGTGCCAAATTAATGTAACTTATAGTCGTAAATGTATGCTATTAGCATAAAAAGTAATATAATGTATAAGTGAACTCAGTTTTAGTTTCATTGCTAGATAAGTTTAAAGGTTTTGTTTTGTGCTATGACCCTGACGAGAATAATTTGCCTTAGACTGATTAAGTGTGTCAGTTTGTACTTTAATATAAAATGATTTCGGAGCTAATTATGCTACTTTATTGTTTTCTTTGTTAGGGAATAGTTAAGTGCGCTATGACCCTGACGAGAATAATTTACCTTAGACTGATTATGTGTCAGTTTGTACTTTAATATGAGTTGCTTTCGTAGCTAAGTGTGATACCTGGTTGCTTTTTTTGTCTGGGATTAGTTAAGTGTGCTATGACCCTGACGCGAATAATTTCCCTTAGACTGATTAAGTGTGCCAGTTTGCACTTTAATATAAAATGATTTCGTAGCTAATTATGCTACTTTATTGTTTTCTTTGTTAGGGAATAGTTAAGTGCGCTATGACCCTGACGAGAGTAATTTGCCTTAGACTGATTATGTGTGTCAGTTTGTACTTTAATATGAATTGCTTTCAGAGCTATGTATGAAACCTGGTTTTTTTCGTTGTCTGGGAATAGTTAAGTGTGCTATGACCCTGACGATAATAATTTGCCTAAGACTGATTAAGTTTGTCAGTTTGTACTTTTATATGAATTGATTTTGTAGCTAACTATGCTACCTAGTTGTTTTATTTGTCGGGGAATAGTTAAGTGTGCTATGACCCTGACAAGAATAGTTTGCCCTAGACTGATAAATTGTCAGTTTCTACTTTCATATGAATTGATTTCGTCACTAAGTATCCCAACTGGTTATTTTCTTCCTCACTGGATAGTTTTATGCCTATCGAGAATAATTTGCCTTCATACTGATAAGTGTATCAATGTCAGACTGAATAAGATGTACTTCGATATGAATTAATTTTGTAACTAAGTACGCTATTTCATTTTTTTCCATACCGAGAAATAGTTAAGTGGGCTATGACCCTAATAGGAATTATTTGCTTTAGAGTGATTAAATGTCACTGCCAGACTGATAGTCACTGACAACTTTTATATGGATTGGTTTTGTAACTAAATATGCCGAGTGGTTGGTTTTTTCGTCGGGGAATTGTTAAGTTTATTACTTTTATATGGACTGATTTTGTAGCTAATTGTGCAAATTGACAGGTTCCTTGTCAGATGATAGTTAAGTGTGATATTTCTCTGACGGAGGCAACTGTGGCTGATTATATGTCCGTTTGTACTCTAGTATGAACTGAGTTTGCCATGCGGTTATTCTCTTAATGACATAATTTTTTTGATACAGTGATATAAGTTAATGGTAAACTTACAAGTGGCTAACATAGCCAGATAATAATCTTGATGCTAGGCAAAGTTATATAATGGTGATGAAATTTTGAGTGCTATATTAATTACCTACCATAAATGAAAGATATTTTTATATGTAAAAGTTAAATAAAATATGCAATTTTTCATAAATATTACCTTATGCCCTTGTGCTAATTTTTTCATAATTGCTTTTATTTTACTTCTTAAAAACCCTTGAGAAAAATATTTACTCATAACTTCGAATTCATAATTGAAATTTTCTGGTTCAAAATTAATATTCTATTAATGAATAAATGTTTTCTGCCTACTTGATTAAATTCAAATCATTTACTAGCAAAAATGTGTTAAAATATAAAATGCTAGTTAAAAGCACAGGTTCACAGGTTTTTACAAAAAGCAATGCAAGGCGTGAAAACTTTATTTAAATGTCATACAATATTTTGTCCCGTAGCGAAATCTAATTTATCAATACATGACAAAGTTTTTCATATTTTATTACTATAAATTATAAGTGTATTATTATTAATTTCTACTAAGTTATGAAGACTAATGATTATACAATAAAGGCATCTGATGAATCCTAATGATTTTGTTTCATGCGATCTGATGAGTCTGCATCACACGCGATGTCGCGCATGAGCTCGAAAGAAGCAAAGACCCCACGGTGAACGATGGAGGATGTCACTGAGAGGCAGAGCCGAGAAGGAAGACGTGTAGCTGGCTGGACCCACTCAAAACTCCAAATTATACCCTAATACAGCTTTGGGGCAATTTTGGGGGGTACCTTATGCTGAGCAGCACAAGAAACTGTCACTGTTTTCAATGCCTCTTTTCAAGGAGTTGTAGTAGGTATTCAATTTAAGTCGGTACATTTTATTAGCCTTGAAATAATTTTCTGCGTTATAATACACTTTTGTAATGACCTACCCTCTTGAGGGTTTCCTCTTTGTAACAATTGTTTTAAGTGTAGTATTGGTAAGTCTATAAAACATTCTGATGATTCAAAAAAAAAAATCATTTCCCCATGAAATAATCAATCAAATAATCCCAAAGAGCAATATTAAGCAGCTAGTATAGCTGGAGTTTAATTTTTCTAAAGACATTCTTATGAATAGGCTATTTGCCTAAGCTTTTAAAATTTTAGACGAAATATTATTTGAAATTTAATTTAAGTAAATCGTAAAGCAAGTACCTATTATATATACTGCCTTAGGCTCTATTTTACTGTTGTAGTTATCAGAACACGATATTTGACATATTTTCATCAAATACTGCATTATATGATTACATTCAGAACAACAAAAATAATACATAATAGCAAGCTTTCATTTTTAATTCTTACAACTTATATCATTGTATATTTTTTTCTTTCGATGAGTTTTATAAATATATCATAGTGTTTCTGTTACTAAACCGTCTTTGTTTTCATACTATGAAAACAAGTACCGTATCTTACCTAGGTCTCAGTGGATTAAATTAGTAACACTAGAACCATTTAATATAATTTCCCCATCATGCTAAAAAACTATTACTTGATTCAGAATAAGGTTAATAAATTTGGGAAAATAATGCTTTTTTTGTGTGTATTCATCTTAACTTGCAATTTCTTGTGCGCACAACCAACCATTCCCTATCGTATGGGTTGTTTTTGCTGAATTTTTGGTTCACAAAAAGGGTATGATTGTGATTTCTTTTTTAAATTAAGTAAAAGTACACCACAGCTTTTTGCTTGATAAACCTTAATTATTTATTGCTCCCAAAGAATACAATTCACTTGACCAAAGGTATACAAAACACAAATGGTATTAGGAATTGCAAACAGGTGACATGTTACACGAATTATTTTTATTTTTACTTTTGGCTAAACTTTAACAAGAATCGAGTCATTCATTAAGTATCAATAATGTTGCGGGTGGTTTTGATAAAAGTTTCGTCCTAACCGGTTCTCCGTTCGCATTTGAGAAACGCATTACGTAACTGTAAGTAACTGTAATTGTTTTTTTAATTATAATTTTATAAATAATAAGTGTTATAAACTTTTAATCTAATTTGATGATTTATTGGATTTGAAATAATTTATACACTATTAAATATCGAGATCTTTTAGAAAATGTTGTATCATGCTTCTTTTAACAGATAAACTGAATATGATTTAGTTTTTAAGCTGTCTGGCAAATGTTTGGTACATTACACCTTGATAATGTAAAAGCAATACACTGCACTTTTTATAAATAAAATATTTAGGTTACATTACAAAACTTTATTAGCTATGTTTGAAGGTTAGTAAATGTAAGATCACTATTTACAGACGAATAACATTACGACTTAAACTCTCAAAACATTCTAAAGCGTATTTTATTAAATTTAATTCTTTATAATGTGCACTTAGCGTTACATAAACTATAACTTAATTAACAAATTGCACTTTAAACTTAGTTACCGCTAGTTAATGAGTAAAACTAAACAGTTTTAATGTAGTGAATCTACAAGTCTGGTATTAAGCAGCCGCTTATAAAGTTACAAGTTACGTTTGTTGAGAACGTTTTAATGGATTTTGAAAGTTATTTTTTTTTTATGAATATTCAGAGTACGCAAAAGTAAACTTACTATTGTTGAAATCGCCGCTTTTGATGAATGATTAGATCAATTGACAACCTAAAATAAAAACACTGAGACGGTTGTAAGCTTGAGTCGAAGTAGTACACAAAATCTGCAAGATTTTAAAATATTTTTTTAAAATATTAGTTCTACAGCTTATAATTACTCAATGTAGACATTGTTGCTGTATAATCAAATCAATGGGCATTTTTTTTATAATTTTACGAATTCATAGCATTTTATCACCATATCCATGAATGATATCTATCATAAATTATCGCCATCTAGTGATGGTGTTGGCGACGCTGTAAGAACAATATTTAACAATGTTTGCTGGCACAAATATTTTATCTGCCATGTTTAATGTTGTACAATGTTTGAATTATTTGCTTTATTTTATATAAAATAAAATAAGACCCAAAGAAAACTAAATTAATATTGATTTACAGTTTTAAATATTACTTAATCTTGATAAATCTTACCAAAATTGTATTCAAATTATTTATATGCTGTTTCGAATGGTTAAGTAGATCAATAAGAAGATATATTTGTATTTAGATTTAACTTTAGTACTAGACGGTCTGGTATATACAAAATGTTGAAATATAATTTAGAATATTTGCTATTATTGCGCGAATGTCGTAATGACTCAAGGAAATTATTAATTATCTGAAACAAATTTTATAAATACTTTCTTAGCATTTTGCAACCAAATTTTCATTATTATGAGTGTAAAATAAAAATTTCATGTTTTATTTATTACACTATAATTTTCATGGCATTAATAATTATTCATGCACATGTTAAATTATTTAAATTCCGTTTGAAAACTTTAGATTGCACTTAGATGCTATTTTTACTATTCAAAATCATAAGGTAATGTTTGGTTATTTGTGTACTCGTTTCAACCCAACTGAACTGCAAGCCATTCGAGCGCCATGAGGCTGCTCGATGTAGTACGGCCGAATGTCGTAATTTTCAAATAAATAGGTGCTATCGTTTATTCGAACTGGTATTTATAACAGTTACATTTAAATTTATTTCCTGGCAACACCGATATATTTTGGGGGGGAGTTTTGTATTCGGGGAGAGCGCGGAGTCCGGCAGTTCAGTTGGTTTGCGGCATCAAGTTGAAGAGGTTGTATCTAAAGTTGTACCCTGTTCGAAGAATTAAAGTATTGAAAAAGTCTCAGTCTTATTATTTCATTGCAATAATATGCCTCTATGCTTAGCGTTTGTGGACTATGAGAAGGCTTGATTCGATCGAAACTTGGGCGGTGCTCCAGTCTTTGCAGCGGTGCCACATAGACTATAGGCATATAGAGGTGTTAAAGTGCCTTTACAATAACGCCACCATGTCGGTCCGAGTACAGGAGCAGAATACGAGGGCGATTCCACTTCGGAGAGGTGTGAGACAGGGAGATGTTATATCTCCGAAACTGTTCACAGCGGCATTGGAAGACGCCTTCAAACTTCTAGAATGGGAAGGAATCGGCATCAATGTTAGTGGCGAATACATCACACACCCCCGATTTGCCGATGATATAGTCGTTGTGGCAAAGACGCTGGACGATCTTGGCACTATGCTCGAAGACCTTGACCGAGTATCCCAACAAGTGGGTCTTAAAATGAACATGGAAAAGACGAAAATTATGTCGAACTCCCTTGTCGTACCCACTCCAGTATCAGTTGGAAACTCAACTCTCGTAGCTGTCGACGAGTACGTCTACCTGGGACAAGTGATCCAATTGGGTAGGTCCAACTTCGAGAAAGAGGTCAATCGAGGAATCCAACTCGACTGGGCAACGTTGGGAAATTGCGCAAGAGCGTCTTCTCATTTCATCTACCTCAGTGTCTGAAGACGAAAGTTCAACCAGTGTGTGTTACCAGTGTTGACATACGGATCCGAAACATGGTATCTTACTATGGGCCTTATAATGAAGCTCAAAGTCACACAGCGAGCGATGGAAAGGGCTATGCTGGGTGTTTCTCTACGGGATCGAATCAGAAATGAGGAGATACGTAGAAGAACTAAAGTAATGGACATAGCCTTGAGAATAAGTAAGCTCAAGTAGCAATGGGCAGGGCACATAGCGCGAAGAACTGATAGCCGTTGGGGCAGGAAAGTTCTAGATTGGAGACCCTTTGACCAAAGACGCAGCGTAGGACGTCCACCAACAAGATGGACAGACGACCTTATAAAGATTGCAGGATCAAACTGGATGCAGACCGCTAGTAATCGGTCGCTGTGGAAAGCCGTGGGGGAGGCCTATGTTCAGCAGTGGACGTCCTTTGGCTGATAATGATGATGATGATGATGATGATGACGTAGATCAAACTGAGATCAAGGTTTTTGTGTTCCTATCTAGGAATAAAACTTACGGATACAAAAGAATGAAATTCTTCCGAAAAAATCGGCTCCCACTACAGTAAAAATCATATAAGCTTAGCTGATAAAGAAGAATCATTTAATTAGCATCAATAACATTAAACAATGTTGAGTACCTTAGGTAGATATAACTTGTCTGAAATTACTTTCTTAAATGAGACTAAAACAAAAAAAAAGGGTTTCGCACTCCTAATCTCTTAGACCAATTTTCAGTAATTGTCCTTTGGTAAATAGGTTCAGACATTAATATTACAGTTTCTCGTTCTAAAAAAAAACTTTTCATTTTATGCTTTATCCGAATGGGCTAAATCCGAACATTAGTCATTCTTGAAACCTGTCTGAGCGTTCGTTGTTTGTTTATTTTGAGGAGCATTTAGGTTAATGTAGCATACATTCAAGTTAAAAAAGTGCCCTTTGGAGACCTATTCACTTAAATGAAGGTTCCCAATTTGCATTTTCTTCGCCAAATTACATAAAATAACCTTACTCCGTCAACATTTTTTTTTCCTCTTTTAAAACGATTTGTTCTTCCGATTACCCTTATAGAATGTCAGTTCAGACAATAATTTTCATGTTTTTAATTAATAATTATTAAAATTTGCGATGCACATAGTAACAAGTAACATTATCTTAATCTTAGCTTTTTTTTTCTTGTGTCAAAGCAGAGTAGCAATAAGCTCAAAGTATAAAATTTCAGCACCGCTCCTTAGGCTACATAATAAAAATATTGAGGTAGTAATTAAAACACAAACCTACAACAGAGCACCTAATTAACGAAGTAATTATTAACTAATTACCACTTAACTAAAGAAATGTTGATCTACTAATTGGGCTTGATTTTTCACGAAATACAATGTTGAAAGTAGAAATAACCAGCCAAGTGCGAGTCGGACACGCGCAGGAAGGATTCCGTGCTATCGAATAGGTAAACAATTGATATCGAGCTTTAAACACTCTTTTTTTTTCTTTTATTCCAGCGGCCAAAGAAATACATAATTTAATTTTGTGAAAATTTCAACTATTAAGCTATCAAGATTCTTGAGATACAGGTTGGTAATAGACAGACGGATGGACTGACAGACACCGAAATTATTAAAAGGCTCCGTTTTTACCTTTTGGGTACCTACGGACCCAAACTCATGTTTTTATTAAATTAAATTCAGCAAAGAAACAAAGTTCATTTATGTAGAGAAAGGATAATCTAGGCTTATCTTTAGTGCTAAAGTAATTTTAAGCACAAATTAGTCCTAAGTACACAATACAATTCAATTATTTTAAGTGAGAGTGAAAATGGCAAATAAATTTAATTGCTGAAGATTTACACTGTAGGAGCTTTAATGTGCCTCGTTTTACTTATGATATTATAGCTTTTTTATGTTTGAAAAGCTATAGAGGTCTGCCATAAAAATCACGAACATAACAACGTAGTATTTTGATTTTTTTGTTGTTCAACACTAAAATCAGATTAAGATTAGGTTACCACTATATCACCGTAAAACATAGTTCTAATCGTAACTTACGCAAAATGACTCGTTTAAGAGTCATATTTGAGTCTCTTGCGGCCTTGCGTAGTATAAAGTCGCAGTTTGTTAGAAACTCATTCGTTCGCATGTGAATAAGCTCTTAGATTCTTCATGTAAAATGTAAGCTCTCTTGCACAGAACTTCATAAAAAGACGATTTATATTGAAAGCTTATTAAACTGAAATCAAATGATGCAACATATTATTCTCGTTGTTATTTCTTTTGATATCTTGTTTGGTATGTAACCTTATTTTATTTTATTGATACTGATAAATTAAGAATAAAACACAATTTAGATTGTTGGGATGTCTTTAATTTTAATAGAGATTTAAAGGTTATTAATTTGGTTTCAGCGCATAATTAACTTGCGGGGCTTATAATATGTATGTACCTATTGAGATCATCTAATAACGAATGTGAGATGGTATTGGTTTAAGCATGTTAAGGACAGAACTAAGACCACAGCAAAAATAGGCACCATTATAAGTTTGATAAATAATAAATTGAACTTGTCATGGCGGTAATGAAGTATATAATGAGCTAATACCAGACTTAATTAAGATTAGTATTACAAAAGCGCTTCTTCTGCAAAAAATCTTTACGTAAATGCTGACATTAAAAGGTTTTCAACCTTAAAGTAGGTAGTTATTTTATTTAAAAAGTTACTCCTTAATTCCTCACGTATGTGATTATCAACAGAATTGTCTATGATTTTAACCGACTTCAAAAAAGAGGAGGTTATCAATTCGACTGTGTTTTTTTTTGTATGTTTGTTACCTCATATCTCAGTCGTCGTTTGTCGACCGAATCGAAAAAATTTTTCACCTACTTAGAGGGTGTACCTTTTAGTTGGTCCCATTGTTGCCGATTTGGGATCTGAAGATGGGATCTTGGTGTAATTGAGGGAAACCCTCAAATTGTAAAGGCACGTATAGTGTTGTTTTACTTAAATCTTAATGTTGACGTATTGTTACGTCTGATAGTCCACATCTTGTGGGGCTGAGCTGATGGTGGAACTCCTTAACGCTTAGGAGTTCAGTAATTATAATGACAGTAGGGAAACAATTTCTTTTTGGAGTTGGTGCCATCACTTTGAAAATTCAGCCTCACCTGTCGCAGCACCGACTACAAAACGAAATTGTTTCCCTAAAATGGATTCCTTTCCTTTCAATGTTCAAGAGTTTATTTAAGACTTTTTAGTGCATTTTGGTTTTGGAGTCGGTTTTTACTTTTTTAAAGTTAATTGTTAATGCGACCGCCGGCGGCCTTTTCATCCGTGAGCAACAAGGATTACGAAATGTATTTTGATTTATAGTTCAATCTTGTGCCTAAGCTTTGCTTTACCCCTGTTTACTAGCAGATTTTTAGGAATCTTCTTATTTTTTGTTAAATTTTCAGGAAATTTTCGAAATAAACTTTTACCTTTTTTGGTAAAGGAAATGACTAAAGCCCAATTTTATCATCGTTATTAATGGTAAAATGTCGTTTCGAGTGGTGAAGATAAATAACCTAACTAATGGTCATTGAATTTTAAATCTAATCTATCTATTTATGGCAAACTTATATAGCTAGGAAAGTAAAAATATGACAAGAATCAAGATTAAAACTTTACGTTATCAAATTTCGCTCATATTTTTAAACTTTGAAACCTGCGAATGACTTGGTATTGAGTGAATTTGTGTGAGTAGGTGCAAACCTCAACACCAGTTTTTCATAATTCAAATTAAGCCGATTCAGATTCAAATTCAGATTCATCTTTATTGCATACTACATTCTGGTACACATAGTAGATAAGGTACAAGGTATTATAATTACAATGTAGCGCCCCGTAAGGGCACAGCCATAACATTATAATTATTACAATATTAATTATTTTATACATAGCTGTATTCGACATAGTTTGGTCATCACCGTTTTGAGCCGTCGTATTATTTTAATGGTTTTTTAAAGTTTATTCTATAACAAAGTTTAATTCAATGCTTTAGAATGTTTTTAACACTCACAGTGTCATATATTATATTCATAAAGATGAAATAAGAAATAAAAAAATTGCGCACGGGCGGGACTTGAACCAGCAACCTTTTGGCAAACCGGGCCAAAAGGTTGCTGGTTCAAGTCCCGTCCGTGCGCTAATTTTTGGTTTCTTATTTCATCTTTATGAATATAAAAAAAGTTTAATTCAGCATAAAATACCATCATATCAACATAGACAAACACACGTTTTCATTTTCATCGCCTCATCTGGGGTCAATGACCGTCTGCGCTCCATCTTCAAATTGATCGACTTCCATCGAACATATATTAATTAAGAGTTTGTATTTAGAATTTGTAACGTTTGATTTATTTTTTTACTGATTATAATATGTAGTAATAATTTTTAATAGTAATAATATGTAGTAGTAATTTGTAACGTTTGATTTGTTTTTTTTTTACTGAGTATATAATATAAATGACCTTCTGAAGCATGAAATAAAGCTTCAGAACGTCATTTATATTATTACTATGTTTTGAATGACACACGATGAATATCTTCTTATATTTCTAAGCTCAAAAAGTAACATTACATTTCCCTATCAGAATTTTCGTTTCACATTACCGAATCTGAAATTCACGAATACAAATGCAGCGGCAAAGGAGGATCCGTTCAATTATATCGACATTTATCGTTCACTTTGAGAATACATATTCGTCTCTGACAATCTACGGACTGGCAGCTTATTCGATTATGGAAAGGAGCTTTAAAACATTGCCTTATCCCGGCGAAGGCGACTTATCGGAAACGAAGGAGGGAAGGTGAGCTATGGATAAAAGATTTTTGTTAAAATATCTTCTGAATCAGCAGGTTGTTTGGTTGCATGTGAAAATGAAGTTATGGTAGCAATGATATTGAATTAAGAACTAGATCACCGGTGAGACGCTAAAAGATTGTCAAGCAAACACCACCTCACGTCAAAGTGAGGTCTTAACTTTGACTTAGTCTGTTTTTGATTGCGTCAGCGTTCGTGCGTGTCTCAAAGCCTCAATGCGCCTTTAATAACTGCAGAAACAACTAACTAAAGAAAAACTTTCACTCCGAGTAAGATATTTTCGTTAATTAAATTGTATTTAATGATGCACCAATATGGTCGATATTTTGTCGTCAAAATTCAATTTTCTAAGACAATGCCATACATGGAGTATTTTGGTACTATTATTTTGAACAATAATTTAACGACCATCATAGTGTGGTAATTAACGTTCTGGACTACAAAGTTAAGCAGTTGCGGGTTCGAATCGCGCCCGCATGATCCTAACACATATGTCTAAAGACATGTATGTTTATATCCCTCTCCGTGTTATTATAAATATTTGACGACCCGTCTGGTGTAGTGGTCGAGAAATCGCCTACTACGCAGCGGGTTGCGGGTTCGATCCCCGCACAATACAAACATTTGTGTGCATGAACATGTCTGTTTGTATTGGTCTGGGTGTTTTCTATGTATATCATGTATGTATTTACAAACAACAAGGATTTAAGTATTGTATCCGTTGTCTGGCATCCATAACACAAGCTTTGAGTAGCTTACTTTGGGACTAGATGGCGATGTGTGAGAATGTCCAAAGGAAAGATATTTATTTTAAATTTTGTTTCTGTAAATGATTATTCCTATATTATTTAGAACGATATCTAATGCTTTGTCAATTAATTTAATTACTTCTCCTTATTCCGTGATAATTTCTAATAACACTATTATTTTTGATGACGTAGTCCAATAAAGAATCCTTTTAGTTTCGCCATGTCCGTCTGTTCGCAATTGATTTTTAAATCACTAAGCATGTGACATGTGACTGCTTTGGTAAATGTTCGTTTTTTTAACAAAAATCCATCTGACTTTTTTCGGTAATTTATAAGATATTTCAATTATGAAACTATTTTCGTCTATATTTAGCGTGAATAAAGTGGTATTTTACTTGTTTTTTAAACGAAAATCACTCGTTATATTGTCGCGAGTGATTCAAACGTAAAGCTTCTGAGATGCTAGAAAACTAAAATTTGGCATGAGTATGTATTCTTATCTCATCCATATATTCTTATCAAAGTGGTAAAATTATTTTTATTTGGCTACTTCTCGTACAAGTAAGATGGGGATGATATTTTTTTGTTCTCAATTTTTTTTGACCCCAACGTGGGGGTCATCGTTGAATAAGTATTTTTAAATAATTTAAAATTTTCTTACTTTTTTTATAAAGTCGCCTGTATTCATTACCTTCAGTTTCAAAGTGTAAAGTTTTTGTGAAAGTCCAATGTCTCCACCCTCTCCCAACTAAAATGGTAGAAGGTGGTGAATACGTGGAGAAATTCATGGCAGTCGCATATATAAAGATCAATTTAGAATGAAAACTATCACAGTTGTAATAAGTAAACAAATCACAGAGTTATGTTATTGTGATTTTTCGTTAAAAAGTTTTTACCTCCAAATTGTGTTAAGACGTGAGACTGAAAATGTAGTCAAATATTAATTTTGATTGTTTCTTTTAGCTTTAAATTCAATCGAAATTGAGAGTCATTGCCATTGAAAGATGAAAATGGTTTAAAATCATAATTTCGGATATTTTATTATTCGAAGGGAATCAAAACCCTATAAGAAAATCTTAACAATATTTTACAAGACGTTGTTATGGCAAGTAAAGTCTATACATACAATATTAGATACGGAATCTATCGTGCACGTTTTTTACTCGCACTTGGCCGGTTTTTTTTTATTTGTACAAATATAATATTAATGTGCACTCATGACTGTTTGTTTTTTAATTAAAACTAGTAATAATAATAATAAATAATAAAAAGTTTATTGGTACAAATTAATACATCTGGTATCTTAAACTAGGTACAAGCAATTGGCGACATAATAATAAGATACGGTTGAACGTTAACGGCTGTACTACTAGTTTTATTTTAAAACTGTATGACAGTCGTTAACGCCCTCCACCGGACTTACAGGACTCAGGTAAGTTATTGCCATCTTTAAATATAGGTATATATTATGTGTAGATTGAGATGTTTAGCAATGTTTTTTTTAAATCAACAGTTGAATGTGAACATGAACAACAGTGAAATATAAAGTACACCTTTAATTTCTTTAAAGTAACAGCGTAGACACTCACGGATCAAAAGGTCGCCGGCGCTCGCGTAAACAAAAGTATAACATAAGACTGTTGATTGTCCTGCCTTCGACTCTGAGATTTAATTGACCATGTAGTATGTCGTCCATTCACTCGCACACAGGTTTAGCGCAAGAAAGAGAAGGTAAATAACCTCACTCCCTCCCACGCCTCACAGCACTGCCAGCCGCCTGTCGCTCATTCGTGTCCGTGCGCGCGCGCCGTTACAACGCACGCAGTAACCACAGTATTTAATCGTTAGGTTTTTATTTCGTGCTAAACGAAACTTACCTTATAGTGATACGTATTTATTCATAAAGTAAATGTGAAGTAAAACGCACTACCCAGCGTGGCTGCACCATGCATGCTTTACGCTTCGCGGCCGAGCTAGCACGCGATGCTAGCCAGTCCGCATTTTCCGCTCCGAATCAATACGCGATATTGATCTGTAGCAAATACTGGCCGAGCTGACACGCGATGTCAGCCAGTCCTAATTATCTAGATCATTTTTGATCTCAGCTGAGACTTTTGGTATGCGTTGCTTCCAATATCCTACCCTCATTTTCATTGCGAAAAAAGGGGAACAAGTTGAGTGAATTGGGCTTAAATGCTAACAATAAATTACAGCCAAAGGCATTCATGCATAATTCCACATACTAAGCAGCGCTGACGATGCGCCATCATGGCCTCTAAGTATGAAGCAGCGGCCCTAGCCCGCACTCATCCGGCCCAACAGGCGCCTGCCTGGGTATGTTCTACCTGTGAGAACGCGACGGCCCATGATGCGCCGCGAATTACGTCGTGACGGTGATCTACCGTCACAATTCCAGCGTTTTTTCAACGCCTCGCACTCGGAATCAGAATCCGACCACAAAAGGTATGTGTTTTATGAAAGCTTTGTTATACCATCTTAAAGCCGTACGTACATATGTACTTATTACGGGCTACCGTATTCCACTCGTGGCGAAACCACGACCGAACACTTGTCTCAGCCAATCTTTTGACAAATATTAAAATGGAGCATAATGTAAGCCATCACACTTACAAACAAAAATAGCAATAAAATAATACCAAGTATCTTTTTCGTAAGTACCGAAAAATAATAGTGGCAGATTTATTTCAAATCGAATAAATTTATATTAATTATTTTGTACATTTTTGCTCGGAAAAGTAAAATTGAGATATTTAAAAACACTTTTACTGCCTAGACCTTAATCATAAATACACGTATTCTGCAACCTGCAGTACACGCTCCAAATTTTTTCCCAAAGCTCTAAAAACGGTAGCATGGCATCCCTCCATAGCTCACGTAGTTATGGGTGGTTTTGGTCCTATATCCGCGATTGATTACAACTCTTTTGTACCTACTTATTTCTTGCCAATGGCTATAAAATTGTCTAATTAGACAATGCTATGGTAAACACAACATTGCCTTATAATACTACTTAAAATATCGAATTTAATAGATTGTGTAAAAACAAAACAATTTACTTTTTAAGAAAGCAAGTTGCTACATACATTTCTGCTTTCTGCTTAAACCTATAAATATTTAGCTTGTGGTTGGCTCTTTGATTATAAATAGCAAGCAAGCAAGCTGTAAGCTTGCCCAGTACGTACCAAAATATGGTTGGGTCCATATAAAAACCGGTCCGTTTAAAAACCCCATTTTTTGCTTTTAATTTTAACAGCTATGATAAAAATGAGAATGAGCTTTGCTCAATACCTGGCATATGTATGATTCTGAATAGTAGAAAATTTGCCGTATTTAGTTTTGAAATCCAACTAAGATTTAATCAATTTCTCAGTAAATAAATCGGTAAAGCTTAGATTTTATTTACCGACGCAATAACAACTAGCTGGAAACCGTAATTATTTTGAAATGTATCAAATTCCGTAATCAATTTAGTACTACCGTCATATTAGATCTATTAAGGTGCCCGCGGTATTCCATTGTTTTAGAGTTTATTACATTTTTAGAAAAATATGCTGTGACAGTGATACGCTTTTTTATGAATGCATTCATATGACCGTCGCAAAGTTTGGTACTTAATCTCGAGTCGAGAAAACTGTGTCCTTTATCTTTGGAACAGTCAGCCACCACCCAGTCAAAATTGTGACAACCTTTGGTCACCTTTCTCATAGAAACAAAAGTCAATTTTGTTTCTATGAGCTTGTTTTTTAACACATGCTGCCACAAGCACCACCAAAGATTAATTCAAATAAAACGTCATATTGTATGAAGGCAGGTCGCACTAACTAGAATTAATCGACACATTGTTAAATGTACCGTAAAAATAGGTAGCCACAAAATTAAAACAAGTCCATTTTACGAAAATATTGCCTTTTTTTGTTTTTTTATGGATATGCATAAACAAAGCATATGAATTGGTAGAAATTCATTTTCTCAAGTATAATATTATTATATTTCATATTCTTCGGTTATTTTTATTTGCCATTTGCCACATGTCACACGTTAAACGTAGGGACGTTTAAGGTAAGATAAATACAAGACATGTTCAATATTACACAAATACCACTACCTATCGATATTTTTTAACACAAGGCAATTATTATATATTTAAATAAAAATACTGGCGTATACTAAATGCAATGTAGCGTTAGACCCAAACTGCACTACAATTATCTAATTCGAGTTATTGGAAATATGAACCATGTTTACTTTCCTACTGTTTATTCTGTGATTTAAGAATAAACTACATCAAGTAAATATTTTCTTTAATCATCAGTTTATTCCACCCAATTACATTCATCCACTCCACAACAATCTTCCCAGAAAGCCACTAAGTTACTAAGGAACGATTCCTTGAAACGTTGCTCCTATTAGTAATAAAATAGATTCTTATTATATGATTTTTTTTTGTGTTTGATGTTTATAGTATTCGATAAACTGTGTTTAATAAATTTTCAAAGGACATTTTATCTTAATATTCACCAGTTACTAAGGTATGGTGAAACAATTGTAGAACTCAAATTAATAAGAAAACTGGTCTAAGGGCACGATAGTCCGGCCTGCTTCCTAGTTAAAAAAATATATATTTTATTTTCAAAATATTTTTTTTTAAAGGACTTTCCCTTTACTCTTACGCCTGAGGACGTCATGTGATACAATAATTTATTAAAATTTGAATCAATTAATTATTGTAAACAACATAATTCTTGTTTTTTTTTTATGCACCACATATAAGGATTATTTTTAAATATGTTTTAAACCAGTCCCCTCGGGTACTCGATATGACAAAGGTACTTGTATACGATATCCGTTCATTTTTAGATTTCTTGTCCAAATAGGTACCCTAATTCTGAATCATAATCAGATTTCTTTGACACTACTCATAATATTGAACAAGTCAATAGTAGTAAATGAATTGGGAAGTCTAGCTCACGACGCCACTTAAAACGGCGACGTGAGCTAGACTTCCCAATTTGAGTTACTGATATGCAAACATACCTGTTCTTTCAATCGACGATGATGAAACCGATGCACAATTGAGAAAATAACACACACGCACACAGATACAGTAATTAATTATTTCAAAAACTTATGTTCTTATTGTTTGATCTACTAATTGTGAGATATTATTAACGGTTATTATAAATAATAACGGGCTGAACTGATTTTCACTCTAATAAATAAAAACTTGCGTTCTCAATTGGTATTGGTACTTTATTTGGCTAATACTGAGCTTAAAAATTAACGTTTTAACTCTAAATTTTAATGGACGTTGATAAAAGGTGTATTGTTAATGCTCTAGTTTACAACCGTACCATAATGGGTACTTATTTCAGGCTGTATCCCGGACTTGCAGGGCACTCACATAGGCATTAAACAATTATCTTTACAATCAACCATCCAACTTAAAATAAAACGTTAAAAATTAATAAACTTACTATTTGATTGTGGGTATATAGTAATGCCTTGTTTACAACCATACCAATTTGGGTACTCATTTCAGGCTGCATCCCAACTTTCAGGGCACTCACTTAGCATTAAAAATATCACCACAATAAAATAATACGTTTAAGATATTTAAACTTTAATTACCTAATTCAGCACGAAAAACAATTCAGCCCTCCTATTCAATAAATGATGATAATAAATATTAATAAACGATTTCAATGAACATTTAAATATTAAAAGCAAAGTTTTTGAATATTTAATTTTAACTACTTAATAACACACTAGCTGATCGGAACTTTGCTTCAAATGAAAAAACGTGACATCACAGGTTTACTTGCGCGTGAACATTAAGGCGCGGGCACACTGTTCATAGCCAAGCATACTAGGTACTTAATTTATTTATTTTAATGAATAGTTACTTACAGCGACTACAAACGACCACATGATCGAAAGGCATGCACACAGTTATCAAAGTGTTGACAGCGTTGGAATAACGGATTCGATTCCGTGGCTTTTTTGTCTCAAGTCTGGATCCTTGTTTCTGATTCCATTACCCAGGCGCTTAATAGGATCGTGTGCAGACGGAACGCAGCGCGAGTTTTCATACATTTCGAACGCCAACGGTCGAAATATGCTTGCGGGCGAACACGTTTTCCTACCCGTAAACATATTTGTAATAGCGTCGCTTGATACTAATGGAACTTATGCTAAACTGGATTCTCATCACAGATTATTTTGGTTTCAATTAAATTATGATCACCTAGAATATTAACCTGGGAATACGTAAATTAAACTGCATCTAAGATAAATCATATTATAAACACCCAAATGATGCAGTGTATTCACAGCTTTATAATCAACTTTGCTTAATAAGCACACACAGTGTGCGAACCTAATTCTGTTAACTTAACATATCTTATTACACATTACACTTGCGTGCAATGAATGGTAACTAAGAATGTTAATATGTACAATGAATTCAATAATTGTTATACCTCAGTCTTTATATGTATATTGTTTAATATCTTTAATTTGATTCTAAGAACTTTGTAATGTTAGAAATCTGTATGCTATGACTTATTTATTAACATGACATTCATTTTCAAAATATATGTGACAATCCTTATGGGTACTTACATACTATAAATTATATGCAGAAGGAATTCGAGGTTTTCTAACAAGTGATAAAAACAGTTAAGATTATGATTGTGATTCTAAAGAATTTAAAAATCACATCAATATCTGTATTTTTTTTAAAATCCTAAAGCCAATCCATTATTTTGCTCTCAAGTGTATGTTGTGTAAACTGATATAATATTGACGTCAAAGTTTTCATCGTAATTAATATAAATTTTTGTTTTACTCGACTGTCAAAGAAAGGTTATGTTTTTCGCACATGTCATTCTGCAAGTATGTTTTTAAATTTATTTTTTACCTCATATCTATCATGCGAATGGATGGATTTCGTAGTTACCAATCGATTATTGTCTTGTTACTGATAAAGCTTTACCAGCTGAACGGATTAAGATGAAATATGGATCTTAAATAACAAACTGTCAAGACTGTAAGCTTAGCTAGTAAATAAACTAGTACATTATCATCTTTGGGTAGAGGATCCTCTACACCAAAATCTAATAATTTAGCAAATCCAGACAATTATATCAGGATTACCACAAGTACCTAAACCATTTGAGGATCCTGTAGGTATTCCTACTATTGGGAAACACTTATTGTCTCAAGCTACATACCTAAGATTTATAAAATTGTAACAGAAGTGTGCCTGCAAATTGGAGGTGCTCATTTCAGGAAGCTCTGAATTTGACATACTATTAGCTACTAAGATGATTTCTTGAGACTGATTTGGATGAAATTGGCAAGCTAATCTTTATAAATCAATTTTGTTTAAAAAATCTAGATCCTATGCGGGTGGAGCCGCGGTCAATCCCTATAGATTGAAATAATTATTCGTAATTTTCATGCGAATAAAAGTTGCTGATAGGTAAAAAATATTATTAAAGTAATTTGATAAACTTATTTGTTCAAACAATTGCTGATCGGCATTATTTAGTGTGTGCGTAATTGTGATTGGGGTTACAGTTTATGTGTGAGTGAAAATTCTGATATAAAATAAGCGGTAAGTGAAGTAATTATCATTATTATCGCCGATAATATCTAATATCTTCAACTCTTCGTGCTGCAACTCGTCGCTCCAGCTTCACTTCTGGGAAAATGTTCGTGAGTTATTTTTTGTTTTTTTTATTATTATTTGTTTTTTTTTTGGGACCGTTACTGTCACACTGCTAGGCTAATGACCCCCAAACTTTTATTATTATTTTTTTTTTTTCGGCTCTCAAGGTTTAGGCAGTAAACAAATGTTCATAGTAGACTCAGTACGACTGTTTTGTTTAAGTGTCCCAATTTAGGGTTTCAGGTTGGCTAGACTACTGAAATACTCAATCCTTAGTTCAGATGTATTTTTCTCTTTATTATATTTCTTATAATTTACTTACAGGTCGGAATCAGACTACAAGAATCGTAGCGCCGCAGCTTGCTTGGAGTCAGAGTCAGAGTACTCGTCGGAAGAAGATACTCGGTAAATATTCATTACTAAATTATAAAGACTAAAATATTAGTTGATAACAATACTTTGAAACTTGCTATAAAACCTAATTTTCTTACAGCCCGCCAAAGAAAACGAGCAAAAGCAGCAGAAAGTCTAAGGAGACGAAAAAAAAGTCAAGGTTCGTACCCTAAATTAATAAAATTTGTTAGGCTAATGTACAATTTACTATTTCATTTATTATTGTGATAACTCTCAAATGTTTATTTTAATAAATGCAGGGCTGAATCAGAGTGTAAGAAGCGCAACGCTGCTGCGGCGGGTTCTGACTCCTCGAGCTCCTCGGACGAAGAAGAAGATCTAAGGTACATTTAATTACCTTCTTACTATGTTTTTGTTATAAATTAATGATATTTGTTTCTGATCAACACCAATTTTGTTACAGTCCCTCCAAGAAAACTAAGGTCAGCCACAGCAAGATCAAAACTGCAAAGAAGGAGTCGACCAAAAAAAAGACTGGGTACGTATAAATAACATTGTTGTTATAGCAAATTTTAACTGTGTTATTGCCCTATTAAAATAATTAACAGCTCACTTGCACTTTGATTCCATTTAATACTAATTTAAATATTTTTAATCCTATATTTTCCCTTTGTTTAGTAATTAAATAACAGTATTTATTAAGCGTTCGCGAACCATTGTTTCACGACTAGTAACTAATTAGGATAACATTTTTGAACAAGTTTTTTTTTTTTTTTTTCTCTAGGAAGAGGAGCAAAACTAGCAGCGGCATTTCCGATGAGCTGTTTGGAGACGCCAGCGAGCCTGCTTTAAAACATCAGTCGCTGTGGTCTTCGCTTTCGCGGCGGGTTGCAGGCGGCATCAGCCGCCAGGGCATGCTGCAGGCTGACGGCGACGTTTTCATAGACCTGCGTGTGTTCGACGTGGCGGAAATAATTGGCGTCAACCCGAGAGAGCGCTTCGACAAGTGGAACGGCTGCCTAAGAGTCCGGCTGAACCACGACGAGCCGTTATGGGCCAGTATTAAAAAACTATTTAAGGATAGTAGGAGATTGTTTAATAATATTGAACCCACATATTACGCTGATAAGAAAAAGTAGATTAGATCAACTTTATTTCTGTTTAGCTAAGATTAGATTGTAGTTTATTTTTTTATTACATTTGTGTTATTAATGGATTATAATTTGTAAATAAATATTTTTAACATTAGTTCTTAATATTACCTCTACCCTAAATCTTAAAATGCCTAATTTTAAAACGATCTTTTGCTCAGTATGTCAAAAATCCATACTCAGAAAAGCATTTTCAGGACACTTGCGCAGTAATATTCATAAGAACAATACTGTAATATATTATGATGTAGGAGTTGAGACAGTTAATTCAGCTTTTAAGGGCCGCATTGTATCATACCGTATCAGCGCCGAACGTGAGCGTGCGCCTAATGGTGAAGAGTTGGCAATAATTTCACCATTGCACTTCATGCATTCTATTTCGTCTAGGCTGCGCAAAGTACTTGATTCCGCTATTGCTTCCCACATCAGTGTGAAAGTAAACTTTGAATTATTTGCTAAAGTTGTTTTGCCCAGAGATGATTCAATGGAAATTAAATCATTTGCCACAGAAAATATTCCTATATTTCAAAATTACACTTTCGATGATTTATTAGAAAACGTTTCTCAAATAATCTGTAAAAAGATAGATGAGTTCCAAGAAAAAGGAAGTGGTTGGTCCCTTTTAGATATTCTATATATTGAAACAAACATTAACAAATATTCACCATTGGGAGGTTCTAGTTATATAGATTTGCCAAAAAAAATCAAGGCTAAAAAAGCATGTATAAATATTAAAAACAGTGATGCATACTGTTTTGCCTGGACAGTAATGAGCGCTTTATATCCTGATGTAAAAAATCCTAACCGAGTATCGTCATATCCATACTTCACTGAAGTTTTGAATGTTGATAATATGCATTTTCCAGTATCATTAAAAGATATTAAAACTTTTGAAATAAATAATAATGGCATCAGTATTAATGTGTATGGATTAGACGAGAAACACAACATTGTCGGACCGTTATATAAAACGTTGTTAAAGAAAAAAAAACATGTTAATATGCTTTTGTTAGAGAAGGACTCCAAATCCCATTATTGTCTTATAAAGGATTTGACAAAATTGGTTCGAAATCAAGTTACGAAGCATCATGGGAAATTACATTATTGTGACGAGTGTTTGTTATTTTTCAAATCAAAACAAGATCATGATAGCCATGTGTGCGGCGGAGTGGTTACGTTATTGCCTGACGGTGGTACCACGATGCAATTTAAAAATTATCATTGCATGCAGGATGTACCCTTCATCATTTACGCTGACTTTGAGACGATATTAGAACCTTGCTCCGAAAGTACAGGCGCATACACTGCAAAGGTACAAAAACATGTGCCATCAGCGTTTGCCTATTATATTGTTTGTAATTATGATAATTCGCGTAACCATCTGGTGACATATCGAGGAACCGACTGTGCTACAATATTTGTTAAAAGGTTACAAAAAGATATAAAAAGAATTTACACACTTATTCAATCTGCGTCTGATAGTCCTGTTCCTATAATTTCTGATGAGGAGGATCGAACGAACTTTGAAAAAGCTGAGAATTGTTATTTGTGCTTGCATTTACTAATTGATGATAAAGTGCGGGATCATTGTCACTTTACCGGTAAATATCGTGGTGCTGCTCATTCGTCCTGTAATCTTCAATTTAGGATTCCTAAATTTATCCCGGTATTTTTTCATAACTTATCAGGTTATGACTGTCATTTGTTTATTCGCGAATTAAGTAGTTTTCCTGGAGAAATAAAAGTTATTCCTAAAAACAAGGAGAACTATATTTCTTTTACCAAGTTTATTCAGATTTCAACTACTAACTTTGTTGCGGTGCGCTTTGTTGACTCATTTAAATTTTTGGGTACAAGTTTAGAACAATTAGCTAAAAATCTGCAGCAAAATGATTTCATAAATTTGCGTGCATATTTTGATAATGAAAGGCAAGTGGCTTTGCTTAGTCGAAAAGGTGTATACCCGTACAGTTACATGTCAAACTGGCAGGTGTACGAAGAAAAGAAATTGCCTTCAATAGAAAAGTTTTATAATAATCTGTCTGATGAGGCATTAAGCAAATCGGATTATGATCATGCAAAAAATGTTTGGCACTGCTTTAATATCAAGAATCTCGGAGAATATACTGATTTATATGTAAAGAGCGATGTTTTAATATTGAGCGATATTTTTGAAAAGTTTCGTAAAACCTGCAAAATGAATTATGATTTAGATCCTGCATTCTATCTCACAGCACCAAGTCTCAGCTTTGATGCTATGTTATTAAAGACAAAAGTAAAATTGGAACTGCTTTCAGATTTAGAAATGATACGAATGATACAGCAAGGAATTCGTGGGGGCATTTGCTTGTGTTCAAAAAGGTATGCTAAATCGAATAATCATTATCAGCAAGATTATGATCCCTCTCAACCAAACAAATATCTTATGTATGTAGATTGTAATAATTTATACGGCTTTGCAATGTGCAGCTATCTACCTTACGCGGATTTTAAACTTATTAATGAAAAAGAATGTGAACAACTCAACATAACAAATATTCCTGATGACAATGATTATGGATATATTCTCGAAGTTGATTTGGAATATCCTGAGAATTTGCATGATTTACATAATGATCTACCATTTTGTGCAAAAAATTTTACTCCGCCCGGTGCTAAAAATGTAAAACTTACACCGAATTTGTACAATAAATATAACTATATAATCCACTACGTTCATTTAAAGACATGTATTCAACATGGATTGCGTCTAAAAAAAATTCATAAAGGAATATCGTTTAGACAAAGCCCGTACTTAAAGGAATATATCGATTTAAATACTAAGTTGCGACAAAATTCGAATTCTTTGTTTGAACAAGACTTTTTCAAATTGCTTAACAATAGTATATTCGGAAAAACATTAGAAGACACCGAACGAAGAGTAGATGTAAAACTTGTTAGCAAGTGGCATGACCAGCGGAATAGAACCAAGAAATATTTCACAGCTGAACAATTGATATCACGTCCTAATTTTCATAGTGTATCAATATTTGATGAAAATTTAGTAGCCATACAATTAAAACGTGAAAAGGTTATTCTTGACAAGCCCATATACATTGGTTTTACAGTCTTAGAGCTCTCAAAAAATCATATGTATGATTTTCATTACTCAGTTATGAAAAAATACTACAATGATAAGCACAAATGATTTTTATTCGGACTTGAAGGAAAACTTTTTGAATTACTTTGATACTAGCAATTATGATTTGGACAATTGTTTTGATATCATCCCTAAAAATAAAAAAGTTCCTGGATTATTCAAAGATGAGTTAGGGGGTAAAATATTACTTGAGTTTGTAGGATTACGATCGAAATTATACAGTATTAGAACAAACAGTCATGAGGTTAAGAAAGCAAAAGGAGTTAAAAAAAATGTAACGAAGAAACTCAAATTTTCTGATTACACCAATGTTTTATCAACTGGTATAGAGTTGAGACGTAAAAATATTCTTTTTAAATCAATAAAGCATCAAATTTTTACCACAGAGCAAAACAAAGTGGCTTTATCAAGAAAGGATGACAAACGTTTTATTACAAAAGATAATATTTCTACTATATCCTGGGGACATTATTATATAACGGTCTAGTTATCGTATTTTCTTTTTGTGGATGAATGACAAATGTATTTAAAAGTAAGTTCTTATGATAAATAATTGTGAGCCTAGTTAGCCTAAAATATTTTATAACTGTGTAGTTGTAGTGTAAGGGTATTTAGTAATATTTTCATTGTATAGTTTTAAAAGTTTAAAGTAAATTAGCTAAACAGAAAAACAGTGTTTCATTTATATTTCTACCCATTCCTTCTTATGAAATTCATAATAGAAAACTAGCTGGCATTTCATTAAACTTATAACTTAACATGTATTCAACACGTTTAGTTGCGTCAATTCTAGTATTTTCGGAAATACGATGAGGAGATAATTCTGAAACCCAACATTATTTTGTACTTAGTTATCAGTTTTAGAATAAGTGTTAGTTGTACGCTCCCATTGCATGTATTTAACAAGTCGTAGCTTGTCCAAGGTAATATATTAAAAATATCTTACGACACCCGATATTGTACACGTGCATCTACACCAGCCATAAAAAGGACAGACAACATTTTACTTTTCAATCGGTATCATTTTACATCACATACACTGTATGCACTAAACAAGTCGTAACTTGCCATAACCTACATATGTCGATTAAGGTCGACTGAAAGAGTCAAGTCAACATTTTTTTAAAAATCTATTCTACTAAAACCGCTTATTTATAAGTCATTATAATCATTCTTCATTCAGCAGCGTTGAGATTAGCAGCGAGCCAATTCGTGAATTTATGTAAGTAATGCATTTTTTATTTTTATTTTTTTATAGTAATACTTTATTTTGAATATCTCTGCGAAAGTATTTGTACTAAACTAATATATATTTTGATTGTTACAGAAAATGGAAGATTCAGCCGACATAATGTTCAGCCAATATGCTCAGGATCCGTTAGAAAATTTTACCCAGCAATACCAGGAACTAATGAGGAATCAGCCGACAAATTATGAGAAAAAACGAAGACAGAAACGAGAAAACAATAAGAAGAAGACGAATGCCTCTAAGTCTTTTGTTATAAGAAAGGAAAGCCGAGAAATTAAACTAGTCCAAATCAAAATATTGGATCTACAAAAAGAATCAGCGGTGGAGAGTTCGGCTGAAGAGAAAGAAAATGTGGTCGTCAACGCGCAGTATGTGGTGCAGGATTCTGTAGATGAAATTGCAGATCTTACCGAGGTTTTAGTAAGAAAGATTTCTAAAAAGCTCTGTGGTGATTTCGGTTTGTTATAATTATTTTGTAAGGTTTAATAATAGTTTTAATAATATACATTAAAATTATAATAAGTTATAATTGTATCTTACTTGAGGAATGAATAAACTTTATAAGTAAGTGAAAATGCATTTTAATTTCTTTCTTTTTACTTTTAAAATCAAGTTTTAAAATACAAATAGTTCTATCGGTATAAAGGTATCGTGAGTAAAACATTTTATTTTTCAGAATTATTTTTATTAATTGTTTTCTAAACACCATTTCTTTATACACAAAACATTTTTCAATGCACAAATATTCTTATGATAAACACAATTAGTTATAAAAACATCGTTTCTGTAAATTTCAAACAATTTCTTAAGATTGGGAATACCTTCATCGTTAATATCTATAACATTTTGATGACCACATAAGTCTTGTAGCCATTTCACCTTTTCTGCTCCTTTCACAATAATAATTCGATCTTTAAAGTATGGTTTCATTATTCTTAGAAATTCTTTGTAGTCAATATATCCATCGCTCCAGGAATATCCCCTATTCCTTTCTAACCACCGAACACGCCTTTTTTCTTCTTCAGTAAGTTTAGTGAATGAATGTGGTGGTTTTATCAAAAAAATATCAGTATACTGCAAAGTAGCTATAGCCAATTCTTTGACTATGAACTCATTGTGTAGATTTTTAAATCCTTGCACATCCACTATAACCGTATTGTTATTCATGTTAACTTTTTTACAATATTACTAAGCGGTTTGTATTCGAATAAACAGTCGTTCAAAATCAAACAATATGCTGCTGTTTGTTCGGGTATATCTTGGTCTGCTTCAATTTCAACTCTAACATCGATTGATCCCTTTAGGGTCTCGTGCTGTCTCGAACAGTCAATAACAAACAGAGGAGCTATGTCTCTGAATTCTTTTAAACTCAACAATGGTTCTGAACGACGTCCGTGATACGACTGTTGAAATCTTGTGTATTGTTCGTATAATAAAGTAAATTTGTCATCTGAAAAACTGACATTCAATCCCTCATATGGATAATATGACGAATTTAAATAGACTCGTACATCACGTACATGACAATGATCGAACTCCGCCATTGACAATTTACTATTTTGTTTCCGATTGGTTTGTAAGGCAATCACAACAAATCGTGGTTTCTCTGTTTGGGAAGAAGTTTTGATAGACCAAGTATGCTTACGTGTTTTGGGCAGTAACGGGTATTCATACAGATCCCAATTACGAAAAGCTAATGGAATAGCTCGATCTCTCTCTAAATGCTTTAATAAATTTATTCTTTCACGATCAGACACTTTAATGTGTGGTACTCTCCAAATTATCTTACTTATTGTAACATCACCAATAACTTCTTTTGAATTTAACTTAACCGCATTAAGATTTGAGTTGCTTCTTAGTAACACTAACTCGTGCTTGCAGTTCATTATAATTTTGTCATAATCTTCAGCAAAACCCAATATTTTGTTTAACGGGATCGATACAGAAAATGCTCCAGCAGAGACATTATTTATTCCTTCAGGCGACCAGCCCCAAACTCGTGCATATTTTGATTCATTTTCATTTAAAGATAGATACGATTTTATAGTAGTAGTAACACCAGCGTTCTTAATTTTATCAATTTCTACTCCATTTAATTCATATCGCACGTCTTGAAATAAAAACAGTACTGAATTATTAACAAAATGTACATTAGAAACTCCTGCTTTAGAAGCGCTGTCGTACACATTTACTTTTCCTTCGATGTATAGGCTACTAAGTGAAGGCAACACGTACAAGTCCTGCTGGTTGATAGGAATTCTTATTTCATCATTTGTGTTAAAACTTGAGACGTATGGTTTGTAAGAATGGTACTCAAAACTTTCAATGGTATTGTCATATGACGTTTGTTGAGATATATTTAAAATATTCATTTTATTAACCCAATTAGCTTAAGAAAATCTTTGTTGGCTTTGGTAAGCTTCTTTTTAAGTTGAAGAGATGTGCCTTTGTGAGATGATCTTTGAAGACTGTCGTAAATAGTCTTTGTGCTGGGGTTTTTATTGAAATTTATCATTTTTTCTTAAAATGTAAATATAGTTGCACTTCTTCGCCCCGTAAATTTATCTCTTTATTATCTGCGTCTAACAGCCTTATGTTGATAGCACTTATAGAATTTTGATTAACAGGAAAATAAATCAAATTTTTAGGTATTTCAATTATCCGGTATCCAGGTGGCACGTTAGGTACAAATTCATAAATTACATGGCTTGCTTTTCCATTAACAAATGAACCACTAACTACGTCACATTCAATCCTCACGATGGTTGTTGATAGAATGCTAACAGGATATTTCGATTCAGTACTTATATTTGCTTTTATTGTTTCCATTCCAAATCCTAATATTTTACCCAATGATTCTTTTTTATTAAAATGGATCTCTTTAGAACAAAATATATTTGTTTTCAATGTATTGTTATTGCAGGTCAATTTTAAAACACTGTTTTTAATGTTACTTTTTAAATAATCACATATATCTTGAAGCTCATAAGATCCCTCAGGAATTTGTATAATTTCATTTTCACCATAATAAAACTTATTGTTTCTTTCATCTATATTAGGAATAGAATTGAACGTTGAAAAATACACAAGACCACATTCGTAGTCGCCTCGGAGTTCCAAAGTTGGGGAATAGTTTGTAGACAAAGAGGCTCCGCTCCCAGTTATAGACACAGTGAAAGACATTTTTATAATGACATTTTTATTTCAATCACTTATTATATAAATATTTTTTCCAATAATTTCTTAAAAAATTAAGACAAAGGTGACCACAGTTTACAGTGCCAAAAGATTGATGTCTTGTGTAATTGTAGTTTATAGGCAAGTTATTCACATACTTTATAAATTCTAAAGGCGGTTTTAAATCACCAAAACTATCATAATATTGAACGTAATTATTTTTCTTTACAAAGGCTACCCAATGTGTGCCAGGATTTGAGATGCTATCCAAATTCAGTATTCCACATTCAATTTTTCTAGGTTTCGAGGGCAATGTATCTCTCATGTAAACGCCACGAAAGTGTGGAATGTCAGTGGAATGCTCTAATATATCAAGGCTAGTGAGTGCACGTCTGGGTAACCGCTTTATTCGTTTTTTGATGGGTTTAAGTATAAACCCGCTCCTTTTTTATGAGGTTTAATGTATAATCCTTTTCCAAGAGCTAACGCTTCCATCGTTCTGTTATGTCTTTCAGATTCTTGAAGACTCTTTTGCGCGGCTTTAGAATCATTCACAGCTTTTGCTATACCAGCAGCCCCTCCAGCAAGTGAACCTAACGCTGACAATCCCGCAAATATAGGAATAAGGGGCAAAAGACCTCCTGATTTTGGAAGTGGAATACAACGGGGCAAACGTATTCCTTTGTTCTTTCTAAATAGTTTTTTTGCAGCTGCATAAGCATATTTTATTGCAGAATGGTGGTCCTTGTATTTATTTTTTTTCAATTGAGACTGAATTGCTTTAACACCTTTCTTGAAACATTTTATACCACTGCCTGCCCTTATTTTGGCTTTCATAGCATTCTTTACAATCCAAGAAGCAATTTTTTCTCCTTTACCAGCGTCCTTTGATTTTAACCTCTTCTTAGCCATATCCAAAAGTTTTAAATCAGCTATACGTCGAGCGCTCGAGTCTTTGTTAATGTATGCAATATCGTGGTACATGCAAGCTTCATCCAATTTGTTTACTCCTCGTTGACCTTTATTTATCCGTTTTTCAAGTTTAGTTCCAGGACCACAAAATTGATAGCCAGGTAAATGAACTTCAAACGGTAAATGATCTATCCAGCTATTAATTATACCACTTCCTCCCTTCATTGATAGGCAAAGAGTGAGTTTATAAAGTATTAGTGTTGTTTATATACTTATTTGACTAATTCACTTTTGTGAACCCAACTGTTTTCTTCATTACTTAACCCTAACCACTTTACAAACAGTTTGTTCCCTTTTCTTTTAATAACCTTTTCAATAAGATAAACGTCTGGGAATTTAGTTTTTTGTAGTTCATAACCGTAAAAAGAACCTAGGATATACTGATTGTGTTTGTCTTCCAATTGATACGTCTGCGGATTTGTATGATTTATTTTTGCAATACGAAATATTTCCGTAGACCAATTAGGAGTATAACTTTTATAGAAATCACCTTTGTATTTACTTATACGAACAAAGTCTCCAATTTGAAAAGTAGGTCCTTGTCGTATTTTTAGCTGATGGGGTTTATTAATGTTAGATTTTACTTTACTCTCATTCGATTGATTAACGTCACTCGGCTTAAATTTTGTAATGCGATGCACAGTATTATTGTAGCTTTGCACAACTGAATCTAAATTATTCTGAACCCAGTGATATTTACCACACAGACTAAACGATTTGTAAAGATGTGATTTTAAAGTTCTAATCACACGCTCTACAATGGAAGCTTTCTTAACAGAGTATGTGGAATAATGATTTATATTATATCTTTTCATTAACTGATTAAATAAATCGTTGTAGAATTCTTTACCTAGGTCTGTTTGTAAATTTTTTGGTTTTCTTCTAGATACGGATAATACATTATTCATTGCATTTGTAACACATTGCTTGGATTTTGACTTCAACGGTCTCACCCACACGTATTTTGATAAAGCATCAATTACGACGAGAACATATTTAAATCCTTTATTAAATGAGGAGAATTTTTGAAAATCCATTAGGTCAGCTTGCCATAGATCGTCTAATCCCTTAATGATCGTAGATCGACGAACGAAATTTCTTCTTACAGCTTTATGAAGCTCATTTACTACTTCTTGTTTACTCATTCTTAGCAGGTTTTGGTGCAACTATGTCATCAATTTCTTTTTTTGTGTAGTACAGTTTACTCAAACTGACAGAAGTTAATTTTTCAAGATTATTAAGGTATTTTTTAATGTCACTTTGAATTTTTTTCATTTCATTTGTTAGGTCTTGAACACAATTATCTACGTATTTTTTATTCACAGCCTCATCATCATTCTCGGGAATTTGTAGTCCTGTTAATCTGGATAATTTTAAATCAAAATCACCTTTGTCGGTTTTTATCAATGTTTCGGAAATAATGTCAGTAAATTCGGTTTGTCGAAGACGTTTATGTACGTGGTGACCAAACTTATCAATATTCATTGTCGTCCAGTCCGCTTCTTTAGCGCAATGATACTGCCTAATCCTCCCGATGGAAGCTTTATATATTTAACTTGTTTGATAAGACCAGCTTCGTGCAGTTCTTCTATTATTGAATATATTTCATTATGTACCCCAGTATTACCAGCAGCCCAAGAAGCTAGTAATAATTTTAGCCGTTCCACTAACTCATTTGGATCATCCCAATAAACGAAATCAGTATCTTTTTTTACTTCTTTTAAAATTTCGATACCTTGCCCTTGAGGGAGACTTTCTACACTGCTTGTATGAGGTCTAGAAAATTTAAACAATGGTTTGATCACGTTCATATATTTAAATCCTTTGTTGCTATTTATTGGATTCTCTGCATTGTAGCCTCGTCTGTGCACATTAGTGTCCGTAAGAATTATTTTATAATTTTGTAAGTCTTCTAAGGTAACAAATTTCAAATTTGGTTTCTTTTTATATAATAATTCTTTCAAGCCTAGAGTTTTTTTGAAACTTCGCTTCCCAATTTTCAGAATGCGATCATCATGAACACGAGTTTTACCGAGCATAAGTTTCCCATTGACAACTCTTACACCATAAGGTATATTCGAATCCTGTATTGCTTCAGATGTCATCGACCATGATAAAGAATCATTGTCAACACTTGGTAATGACTGAAGCGATTTGAATGAGCTATCAGGGTCATCGTGGTCTTCGGCGGGTGATGATGTGAGAGTTTTAGGCGTTTTACTAACATCATCATCATCCGAAATTTCTTCATTATGAACAACCTTGTTGAAGTAATCGAAATCCTCATTCGAATTATTTGACGACTCACTGTCGGTATTTTTTGTTCTTTTTATTAATTGGTTTTGTTCCATTTCTTCATCTGTGTGATGTTTGTTATCAGTTTTATTTGTTAAGAGCTTAAGTGGGCTTACGATAGGTTTAAATATTGTTTCGAGAGCCATATCATTTATATTTTTTGAATCTTTTATCATTTCTACTTTTCTTTTTACAGCTGCTGCAGATTTTACAATTTGCTCCTTGAGACTTCGTTCCATCGTATTATGTTCCACTCTGTTTGGATTCTTATATGAAACTGATTGATTAAGAACTCGGCAGCTATTTAAAGCGTTCAATCCACTTCTATAAATGTATCAAACTTCATTCTGTAGCAACCTTTATTTCGTTCACAATCTTTATTAATTACAACGTAATTGAAAGGTTTACTCCAAACAGTTGAACACATTTCCCGAAACTGAGACCAGGTCATGTCAGTTCCCACATGCTCATCATAAACGTGTTTCAAGTTGATATCATCTTGCTTAAATAATATAATGAGGTTAGAATTATCTCTTACTAGTTGTTTTGGTATTTTTGTGTATGTTTGATTTATATAGAAACAGTCAATATTTTTATGACGACCCATAGCGAAGTAGTCTCGTATATTGTTTTGATTTTCACAAGCAACATCGTCGAATATAATTATCGAGTTCGGTAATGCTTCGTGTGGACTTAAAATTTCACTGTTATGATTATATTTGTAATAGGACGTATTTGCTACATTTTCCAATACTTTCTCCAAAAATACGTATTTAGGTTGATATAAAGATTTTGAATAAACATATAGGTTACGAAATCGAGGTCCATTCTTATGTAACAACAAACTGATTACTAAGTTGGTTTTTCCACAGTTGGATGGCCCACAAACAATACTGCGAATAGAATTTGGTAGTAAATTTCCGTGACGTTTAACCTCTGTTTTTGGAGCGGGACAGATACATTCCAATTTAAGAGATTCTTTTTGTTTAAGAAATTTCATTATTTATACGCGACCGTTTAGATCCATGGGTTTCAACAAAATAATTTAACATATTAATGACAAACCCTTTTTACTCATGAATTGGGGGGGCTAGATCAAGACGATGTTTTTCAAAGGCGCGGCAGGCCGCGCCGTTAGCGAGCTTGCGAGCGGTTGAAATACAGCGTTCTTGAGCTAGACTTCCCAATTCATTTACTACTGTCAATATTTGTCAAACTTAAATATATATATTATATATAGTTAAATAAATAAAAAAACTCATAGTAACTAACTCGAAAGATAGGATTGATATTTATTGTAATACTTAAAGGTAATGCAAACATTTATCCAGACAATAAAATTATGAATAAATTTACAACGAGAAATCTGACCATGTGCCGACTATCGAATACTCGGCGAACATTCCTAGTCGATTAGTCGAATATTAGATAAACATATTTGATCGGGGCCTGGTAGTACCAAAACTTCTGTCGGAAATCTTTTTGCGGTCGTTTGCCCTTATAAAGTCGCAAAGCTTTTAGAAGCCGATTTTTAATCTTCTTCAGTAACATAACTTGAATACTTATTAAATTTTAAGTTATATATAAATAATTAAAAAAAAAACATTACCTACTTACTTGCCTTAAAATTTCTGATAACGATAATATTTCAAAGCCATTGAATTATCGTTTTCTTTTTGTAACTCAGCATTTAATCATATAGCATTGATAGACACCTATGAATATTTTTACGATCTTATGAGAATTACATTACTTCAAATGAATTTATTAATCAAATGCTTTTATACCATTCATTTGTTGGTTGGTTTTTACAACCAAATGTTTTCTCAGGTATTCGAAATTTAAATGTATAAAATATTATTTATATGTTTGGTATTCGGACGAATATCTTTAAAACAGTCGCATTAATACCTAAATATCCCATACTTAAAAGCAATAGAATATCATGTATGTATGTCAAAACTATAATTAGAAAATATGTTGATAACTGCAAGACAAAGATAACGATTTGTCAGACTTACCTTCAAGCCCGTTACCTTACCAAAGATAATACGCTAACTAAAAGGTGTTTTCTGTATGTAGCTTTCCTCGTAATAAAATTATCAATTGTTTTACATGCCAAATTCAGTGTGTAAAACTATAATATTCGCAAACCGTCTCAGCTCAACAATACGTATTCCGTATTGTTTGCAATTTTTATAACACACCACAATAATAATAAAAAAAAAACTATTTCAGTTTCAGACTACTAAAATAAATAAATTATATATTTTTAGTTAATCATTAATAAAATTAAATAAAAACTAACAAATATATTCTTTCTTCCTAGTAAAAATATTTGTTTATATTAGAAAGTTATAACTTATCATAGTTATCATATATCCATTCTTTTTTAGAAATAGTGATACATGTAAATGTCAAAGATAGTGACATGAACAATGAATTGTTATTTAATATGATCGGTTTAATGATCAAACACTACTAACATCAGAGATGTCAACTTATCCTAATGTAACAACATTGATTTTACTCCAAACATCTACATGGTCAATTAAATCTCAGAGTCAAAGGCAGGACAATTGGATGATCAAACGAACTTACCTTAAGTGAAGTTCGATCCAAATTGTCCTGGCTTCGACGAAGAGATTTAAGGTCCCACCCTTCCCAATTTCCGTGTACGTTTTTATGCAAAAATAATCGTCACCCTTACAATAAGTATAATCAATGTTGTACATCTCATATAACGGTCTCCTTGCTCTGAAATGAATGAGCGACAGGCGGCTGGCAGTGCTGTGAGGCGTGGGAGGGAGTGAGGTTATTTACCTTCTCTTTCTTGCGCTAAACCTGTGTGCGAGTGAATGGACGCGTAGTAGGGCATACTACATGGTCAATTAAATCTCTTCGTCGAAGCCAGGACAATTTGGATCGAACTTCACTTAAGGTAAGTTCGTTTGATCATCCAATAAACACATCCATGAGGGATGATACTTACAATTATAGAAAAAAAAAATGTACGCTAACTATTAGTATGTTATTTGAAGAAATCATCGCGTTTACATGATGCAATATGACTGTGGTGTTTTCATAAGTATTTTTTTTATTTATTTAAATAAGGGGTGTAAATATTTTCATTAATTTAATTTGAAAAAATATATATATACATGTGGTCGTGAATGACTAGCAGTGAACGTGACTTTGATGTGCGCCATGACATTTCTAGCATTCAGGTGGAACATTCACATTGCATATATTAGATCATTATTCAATATTGTAAATGTTGAATAATTAAAAATTAAATATGTTGTTGATTAATATACTACAGAGCTAAAGTGTGAACTCGTTTTTATAATGAGGTTAATGAGTCTATTGTAATGTACCTATATACTTTAATAAATATATTAAGAAAGCTACTCTATAATGACTCTGTTCCGAAACTGATGTTTGATGTGATGGATGTCAATCCATTGACATTTATTAATCAGACGATGGCATATTTGTGTTCTCTTTTAGATCGCGAGACGTCATCTACTACTAAGTACTATATCATTTTATGACAGAGTACTATATGATAGAGGCTACATTTCTTTTTTATTAATAAAACTACAGTCCACAGACTCTTTGGTCCGTGCCTTTTTTGATTTAGGTTTTTTGTTAGATTGGGTAAATTTTTATTTTTGCTCCGCGCAAAATTTACAGTGATTTTTACAATACTTATTACAAGGGTTGTTAGTTTATGCTATAACTCTCTTAAAGGGTAAATATCGTCTCTTATTTTTACTAAAGATAACTTAATTTTAATATATATATTTGTATTTTTTTATTTTTTCATGTGTTGTTGTTATTATTGCTATTTTCTTTTTCTATATTTATTTGTATATGTACGTATACTTTGTTGTATTGTTTTTTTTTTGTTATTATTATTACATATTTGTATTATTCTATAAGGTTTTGGAATATAGAGGCTACATTTCAAATAATAATAACTCTATACCTACCTACCTACCACTAAGCACAAGTTGCAAAACGAGGAAAAACTTGCGTGCTTTTTAAATAGATTTAAAGCCTTGAATTAAACTTTACATTTGCGTGTAAATCTACTACTTAGTTGGAAAATTCAATATTGACTCTTTGATTTACATCTTTTATTTACTTATATTATATTATCCAAGAGTTTAGTTGTGTTCAGTTAAAACTATTATTTTTGAATGCCAATGAAACGCCCATTGATTAAAACACTTATCGGATTAATTTCCCTTAGTATTCGCGTACACTTCAGAACCAAATACAATAAATCGCTGTTAAAGATAATATTGACAAGTCGCTAGTTCTTCTTATAGTAAACAAATATCCCGTTTACTTTTACAAGACTTCCTATTCACCTTGTAAACATTAAACACGGCTTCGTTCAGTCAAGGATTTTTCTTTCACTCTGAAAGCTATTCATTCAAGAAGTCGTACAATTGAAAGTCCTCGTAACAATACTGTTTGTGAAAGTATACGATCTGGATCAGGATGTTTTTATCGTTAGGACTAAAGTTACGTAGCGTGTAGGAGACGCGACGAGTTTTCGGTTGCGCCATATCACGCGTTATAAGATTCAAATCACTTGACAGCACTTCTGGCGACAGTGCAACTTAAAATGACAACATGGTAAGTAAGTTCGAGTGGTCAACATCATCATCACTATCCGCCAAAGGACGTCCACTACTGAACATAGGCCTCCCCCAAAGGTTTTCGCAGCGACCCGTTGTGAGAGGTCTACATCCAGTGCAATCATCCGACCTTTACAAGGTCGTCCGTCCCTTACGAATTACGAATAGTAGTGCCCACTTCTCCGCAGAGTTTGCTTTTAATAGGAATAACCATATATTATTATGTCCATGAATGCATATATTATACTCATATATCGTAATAAATAAAATCTGTTTTTCATTGCTAGTCGATTAATGTAAACATTTTATTTTTAACAACTTTTTAAATAATACTATTTAAAAAAAATCATTTACTTTTAGAATATGAACTACCTATGTAGTTGGTGAGTTTTGTGATCATCATATTTTAAAATGAATTATTTCGGTAAAAAGGAATGTCAAAATTGTTTACATAATTCAACAAGCAAAAAGAAACGGATTTTACGTAGGTAATCGGATGCCGTTCAGCGACGCGAACGCAGCGATCGACAATATCTGTAACGTGTAGCGTTGGCGTCATGCGGCTAGCTCTAATCCGTGTGTGTGTAATAGCTCTTTAATTCAACATCAACTATTTCTTAATCTATACTTTCACATCACAAAATACAGACAGTAGCCACTTGCTGCCATCGCATGACTCGATTACTAATCGCCAGCAATTAGAACACTAGCTATACTATTATTGCTGATAAAGATTTCCGCATAAAATGGCAACGTGCGATTAAAATTGCGTTGCTTAGCAGCTTGCTAAAAAACTCAGGAAGGAAATTTCGGTAAAATAATAATGATACGTTCATATTGCAGCCATTTACTTTCAAGCTCCAGAGGTGGCAATAACATTACATATTTGCTCCTCAATATAATATGAATTTCTTATTCTTCTTGACACCTGTCCTGATAACTATCTATTTGTATTTGAGAACAAAAAGTTTATGTTTAATTACACGATCTAGAAGTATAATGTATTTTTTTACTAATTTATTTAACCATCGATAAGTAATATCGTGTTAAATTGATTTAAGCTTAGTTTCACAAAATTATTTAAGACACAAGTATAATGTAATTAATACACAGATGTCTTTGTTAATACCATTATGTTAAGTAAAATCAAACTTATGTTATGTACAATATACACAGTATACAGACTTTTTATTTGGCTTTTACTACGAGTTTAGTTAAGCTACAACTAAATCCGTAGTAAAGGCCAAATTAATGAAAATCTGCTTAACTTACAAATAAATGAAAATTACGGAACTTAGGGAAGCGTCATTTAATTGTGAGATAAGTTGTCGGCCGCAAAGCCAGCTACTATAAAGGGACTGGGGACACCTTGCCATGAATTTTAATAAACGAGATTTGGAATAACTCCTTTCACGCGGATGAAGCCAGCGTAAGGATCTACAGACCTTTGTTCCTTCGAACGGAGACCAACAATACAGAGCTTTTAATCTGATGGAAATATCAATTTTGGTAAAATACACAAAAATAAGGAGTAGGTTCCAACCCCTTATTTTTAATAATGACAGTGGATGGCAGCGATTTGTATACATTTATTGAATGAAAAAAATATCATAAAAACAATTTAGAATCATTTTGAGGAGTTGTATAATGTAAAGAAGTACATGCATTAAAAAAGCGATGCATTAGTGAGTTTAACATGTTTAGTGACGCGTTGAATTAAACTAAAATTTAAAAATCTTTCATTATTATCAAGGCAAGGACTTTATTTGAACTTAAAAGAAGTGGGTAAGTAGGTAGTACGACACATTTATTACAACTACACTTATGATGTCTAAAATATTTGGTCTTTTCTTTTATTTTAATAAGTTAACTTCTATTCATTTTGTTTTAAGATCAATTAAAATAGCGGCAAAAGGGAGTTTATTCATATTATCTCTGGGATTGAGTTTAGAAATTATTTGGAACCTTTCCTTTATGAATGACTCGACGACAAAGCAGTTGTAATCTTGATTATGGGGGTCCGTAATTTTCCCCTTTCCTTGTGTTTATTGTTTTCGTAGTTTAATTATATAGGATGTTTTTGTATTGTTGTGTTTAAATCGGAGGATCTGGCCTCGTGCACATTGAATACGAGTTTAGTCGTAACCTAGATACGTAAACATATGATCAGGAGAGCGATCATAATATAAATTATATTCCTGCCTGTATTTTCTCTGTTAAGACCTATGATTGGCCGGCAGAGGCTGTTTTTAGCATTAAGTCCGTCAATTGTAACGTTTGTTTGTGCATGAGGTTAAGATTAGGTTGTGAATCCTACCAAGTTGTGAGTTTTTAGAATATTTACTTGAATTGGTGATATAAGAGACAAGTGCCCATGTAATTGACGCCAGTCACTACTAGAAGGAATGAAAATGACGACAAAAGTTTAAAGACGATTTTTAATTTGGTTAATTGTAAAAACTATTGTATTCAGGTTCTATAAATATTTTTAGTGTGTATATTGTCATTTCGTCTTAAATATGAAGTAATCTTGGTATAAGCAACTTCGTCAAAGCTCAAACATCATGTAAAATGATATCCACACCGTTTTACCTAGAACATTGTATGATGTTTTATTATCATACAAACCTCGCAAGTTAATATAATAAAATCCTCTTGTTTGTGAAGCTTGTTACGCATTTGCTTGATATTATTAAAGTAATGAGCACTAAAAATTCTAGCCATCTTTCCATTGAAATTCGTCTGAATAAACACGCCTATTTTGAACTTTTTTGTGAAGGCACTAAGAACTATTATCATGAAAAAGAAAAATTACGCAGCAAGAATAATAAAAAGGATTCATTCGTTCAATTTACTCAATACAAATAACTTACTCAGCTTTTATAATATTTTCGAACAGATTTTTCACTACTTTAAAGCATAACTTTCGAAATTTTTGTATTTCTCATACACTGTATACTTAAACTTGAAATTTAATTTATCAGGAACGAAGGAAGAATTATGTCTTAGTAAGGAGAAATAATAACTTGTTTTGTCCGTCCAAAGAGATAAAACTCGAAACAAGAAATCTCATTCCCAGCATCGCAGTGCAAAAGCTTAGGTCAAAAACACAAATGAGGTTAAATGAAGTTAAAAAAAATGCTCCGTTGCGAAGCTTTTAGCCACAACAGGACAAAATCGTTTATATTAATATCGGCAGTAGGGGTGGTTTGTGCACGTCGAAATTTATTTATATAGCAGGATCTAGTCTGCGGCGGCAAGTCATGAAATCCATGTGCCCCGGGAGTCGTGCTCAGATTTTTTATGTCTTTTGCATATTTAATTTTTTATCAAGCTTTATCACCTTTGTTTATTTTTCATTCGCTAAAGTGTGATTTTAAAATATTCGCTGATGATGTATTTGAAGTTAAAAAAAACACGCAGATGGCAGTTTTCAGAAATGTCAAAGTTTAAGGGTAATGAAATTGTTACGTTAAATATAAAATAATTGCACGCGTGCAACGATCTAAAATAGTAGTTGTTATAAAGTTTGAACGTAATATTATTTTGATTGAATTTGCTAAGCCTACTTGAACTGTATGTGTATGTTTACTTTACGAGGCCTTATAGACATACAACCGTGAACTTTGCTACCATGACACTATTAGTAATAGAAAAAAGAAAATAATTTTAAACATTCTCAAAATAACACATTTAAAATATAGTCTTAGATATACTTACGCTCTTTATTTGCAGGTATACATATGTACAATTGATTGAAATTTTGCTGCACATCAAATGCTATTTTGACGTTTTCAATTTTGACACAAAATGTATGGAAAGAATTTCAATCTTCCTGACTTTAACAATTTTTATGTTAGTTTAAGGTTTCAATGTTTGACAATTTAAAGCGTCGAAATAACATTCTCTGAACGGCTAAATCAAAGTGACCAAATTCTGAAATAAATACACACCCACTTTCATGGTTTCGTGGTAAGGATTTTTTTCCCTTGTGTTACCAGAAAACAATAATTACGGGGGCGTCTCCTATACTTCAATGCATATATTAATATTATATATACTTAGATACAAATATTCGTGCTCCTCACACATATATTTGCCCCGTGGGAATTTCGAACCCGCGACGATCGACTTAGTAGTCTGGAGCGCTAACCACTACACCATAAGCATTGTCAAAATAGGAAGCGACAAAAGCCAAAAACGCTCGAAATTCCGCATATTGTTAAAGCTGTAATTCTTTAAGATGATCGATAACACCACACGGCATTCTACCTGACACGAGAAATAATGAGAGTCCGTGAAAAATGATAACGCGCGTTATAAAAGTGAATTTCGTCATAAGACGCGTGGAAGGGTAATATAGAAGTATTTTAAGGTACATTGACGTACCGAATACTTAACTTCGTTTATCACATTTTCATTTTGCGGAGAACTAGGTCTTAATTTAGTACATAGTTAACAGTTATAACCTGTAACTTATTGTGCTATAAGCGGTAAGGTCAAGCAAAATAGGATTAAATTAATGAAGTTTTTTTCAGTTGTACCTCCGAAGTTTAGCAAGAAGTAAATGATTGCCGTATCTATTAACATCATTAAGTATTTGGTGAATTCCTGGCTACCACTCAATCTTCACAAGCAATTGTTGCACTGCAGGTGTATAAAACACTTTATTGACGGCTTACGAATCTACAGTTACGCGTGATACTTACAAAACATTTTTTGTTATCCTGTATGCCTTCATGAGATGACACTACACTAACTAGAGAGAGATATATATCTGTTTAAGAAAAGTCTTGGTTTATTTAAGATTTTCATGGCCATATTTATACCACGCTGCATTTTCTACTCTAAATGCCATCGCGCCATTACATCATGTCAAAATTAGAGCATTCTGTTCCATTCGGCTTAACAGGCAACCCTATAACGATTAAACCGCATCGTTCGCTCCACATCGGCTCGCGCCATCCCAAACTATACGCGACGCAATCAAATTATCAATGACTCCCAATTTTCAATCAATATTGACTTTACAAATGAGTCAGGAACGACTGGCCGTGATGGTAAAACCAAACGCCGCTCCTGTGATATACTTGACCGTGATTGATCGATCGTATTTAATTTTCAACATCACATGCAGTTTACTCGTTTATTAAGATTGCTTTTATTTACTGCAGTAATAAAAAGCTGCTCCAAAGATGTGACACCCCTCTCATTGAATACCACATTTATTCGGGGAATGAAAATGCATCCAATCTTGTGGTAGATTTAATGAAGTGCTCTTGCAGGTTACAAAGTAACAAGAAGCATTTCTCAAGACATTTTCCGTATGTGGAATTACTTCGATCAGCGTAATGTAATACGGAGAAAATTTAATTCTGTAAAAAACGTACAAATGCATTTTTTAGGGTTCCGTAGCCGAATGGCAAAAAACGGAACCATTGTGGTTTCGTCAAGTCTGTCTGTCTGTCTGTCTGTCTGTCTGTCCGTCCGTATGTCACACCCATTTTATTCTGTAACTATAAGCATTACACAATTAAAATTTCGTAGGAAGATGTATCTTGTTAACCGCTTACCGATTCTAATACAAAAATTAAAAAATAATTACAGTTAAGGGGGGGGCTCCCATACATGAAACTAAAACAAAAAAGTAAATTTTGGGCAAACATATGCGTGTCGGGTGTCTATAGATAGGTCTTTTAAAATGACATAGAGGTTCCTAAAACTATTTTCTTTTAAAGTCAAACGTTTCATAGCTAGACGCTTCCAAAGTGGTAAAATGGGCATCCCCCACATCTAAATTTTGAAAAAAATATATATGATGTAGATCTTAATAAATACTTTCAACGAAAATTGGTTCAGACGGGATCGAACGAGTAGTTTTTGAGATATAACATTTTCAACAACCGCAAACATAACTTTGTACTTCATACAAACACTATGAAAAACAAAGTTATATTTGTAGTTAACAAAATATTGTGGTATTTTACTAAGTAGAAGTAAATGGATTCCCTTATTCAGTTAAAGTTGGCACGGAACCCTCAGTGCGCGAGTCCGACTCGCACTTGGCCGGTTTTTATATGTAAGAATGGCTAAGGTTTGGTATATTCGAATGGTTAATAATCAATTACCATATTATAATCTATCAAATCAATTTACTTAAGAAAACTTTTATTTCATGAAGTACATTTGAGCTTTCAAATCAGCTAAATGTCAGTTAAAATAGAAAAGCAGATTATACGAGTCTAGCTACTAGTCATTTGAAACATTCTTTTCAGGATTCCTAAATAAGAAAATGGAACCTTGTTGTCCATTAAAAAAGTTATTATAATTAAATTAAAATTCTTCTATAACCAGAAATGCTAGTTGTGTTTTAAGGTGACTCTTTAGAGGACACAGAATTACATTGTGCGTTCTTTTACTAGATGTTATAATGTAACGATTTTTTTTTATGTTTGTGTCTGTCTATTTTAATAAGTAAGACATTGTAATCTACAAGCAAAGCGCTAGGGCTCTAACTAACTTTTCTTCATCATCATTATCAGCCAAAGGACGACACTGCTGAACATAGCCTCCCCCGGGTTTTCCACAGCGACCGGTTGTGAGCGGTCTGCATCCAGTGTGATCTTGCGATCTTTACAAGGTCGTCCATCCATCCTGTCGGTAGAGGTCCCAAGCTGCGTCTCCAATCTATATTTTTTCTGCCCAACGGCCATCAGTTCTTCGCGCTATGTGCCCTGCCCACTGCCACTTGAGCTTACTGATTCGTAGGTATATGTCTGTTAACTTAGTTCTTCTACGTATCTCCTCGTTCCTGATTCGATCTAGTACAGAAACACCGAGTTTTAGCTTTTTGAGCTTCTTTTGGAGGCCCATGGTTAGAGACCACGATACACCACTTAGTTTAAACAGGACGCAACGCGTGAAAATGAGGTCGGCTTGAAGCTTTGAGTCGTGGTGAAGCTACTTTACGTCCCGTAAACCTTTCTTCAGTTAGTATTATCAGCAGTAGTTACACAGCTCTGCCGCAATCTATACAAATATAAAGCTGAAGAGTTTGTCTGAACGCGCTAATCTCAGGAACTACTAAACCGATTTGAAAAAGCCTTTTCGTTTTGGATAGCTTGTTTATCCTTTGGAAGTCCTTATGCTTAGTACATCACACTGCAACGGGAGTGGAGGGAGCAAACTAAAATAACCAGGCGAAGTCGTGGGGGACCGCTAGTTCAATATTAAGGGTTCACGTCAAGTATCACGTCGTCTTTAATGGTGCTATTTTTTTCGAATTCAAATAAAGAGGTAATCAATTAATTTTTTGTGTCTGTGATATCGTTAATATTTTATAATGCATGAGTAATCCAGAAGGAAGTAACTACATTTGTGATCGGTGTCCAATATTTATTATTAATATTATTACTCATAATATTATATTTTTAAACACGACGGAACTCAAAGTTTCTCCCAACACGCGCTTCACCATTTTTTTTGCGTTTTGCTTCTCTAATGGCCATGAGTCAGACACAACTGCATTCAAAGCTGTATTTGCACACCCCGTCAGCCGTATAAAAACTACATACGAGTTTCAGTTGGTGCATACTTTTAATTAGCTTTTGCGGGAAAGAAATACCTCTTTTAAATGTAAATGGTCCTTTTTGTAATTTGTTTTAACGCTACCAGAGTACTTTTGGTAAAATAAAATGTTCTTGGTAATTTTAGCTTGTTACCATGCAATATGATTGTGCATATTTTGAAGAAATAATACCGTTACCAATTAAAATAGCCATTCTAAATCTTCCATAAGGTATTTTGCTTTAAAACACGCACCCAGTCTCAAATATCCAACAGCTAGTAGCGACATTTAAACATAACTTGAGTTAACTATCGATCACGCAACCGGGCCTTAGTAGTCTTACATTCTATGATAAAACTACATAAACTTTCAATATTTTAACATCATTAACAGTTTTCCTGCCAGTGAACGGCTATAACTGTAAAAAAATAAAAGTTCTATTGTTACTGGGTTACTGTTCTGTAAAGTAATAAATAATAAATATATTTACGATGAAATTTAATTCATTATAGCTTTATTTATAACGTAATGGAGACAAAAACATAAAAAAGTTATTTATATGGTTCAGAATGTTTTAAAACTTACAATGATATGTTTTATACGTATAAGATGAAATAAGAAACTAAAACTTCGAACCCGCAGCCTAGCAGCTACCATACAATCCCACCTCCGCCCATGAGTCTTCCTGCCGTCTTGGGATACTACCCGAATCGTGGGAGACGCCGACCGGTCTTTCTTCTCCGTGCCTGCTAATTAGGCTGCTTCACCGATCGGCGCTTGCTTCAGGCTCCCTAAAAGTTTCTGTTTCCTGTCCCCTCTGAATTTCACCATACCAGCAGCTACCATACAGTCGAAGTTCCAAGCTCATTGGAAAGAGCGTTGGCCTGGTAAGTCAAAGTTTGCGGGTTCGAGTCCCGCCTGTGCACGAATTTTCGTTCCTTATTTCATCTAATAAGTATTTTATAGCTAATGATTTAACGTATTTGAGATGGTTTTATTTTTCCCCGTCCTTTCCACCAAAAATAGCTTTTTGAACATTGATTTTAACCCATTGTATACGATATCAGACTGGCAAGGTTCAATCTCTGACTGATAATTTCCGATTTATAATAGAATCAGATAAAGGATTCAATTCAGTGCGTGACTGAAATCGTTTCAAATGTGCCAACTATATTTTGTGTGGGCTGATCAGGCAATAAGTGGAAATGTTAATTTCCATTTGCAGTGTGATCATGCTGCCATAAAAGATTTTCATTTATCTGAGTTTGTTCCAAAAGCCATGGGTGCAATTCAGGCGGCTTTCCAATGAATGTTATGTAATTCTCAAAAGATTTCCCGATAAAAGGCTGGAATAGAAGTTATTTGTTTTTGCTCTCGCGACGAAAAATATTTTTATTCCATTTCTGTTTTGATTTTATTCCCGAGTGAGAAAGTGGGTTGCGCCCTGTCAGGTGTAACTTCATTTTTAATCCCATTGATCTATGCTAAGCGTTCGGAAAATTCAACGTTCACAACACGGAATAAATGTCTTATGTATTGCTTGGATCGTGAAAATATTTGCTTTTAGACACATTAATTCGTTGTTTAGTCAAGTAAGACAATTGAGTATTGTATTGTATTATATTTTATTAGCTTTGAAAAGGTGTTCAATGTAACGTGACGAAAGCTACTGAATGTTTATGTCTGCGCCACAAACACGTCGCTAGTACCGTCGATTCCAATCGGCCAACCGCAGATGGCTCTGCACGTAGTTCACGCGGAAATTGCATGTGCACGACGCATTAGTGCCTCCCGCAAATTATATCGCAATCTTGAACCATCTACGCCTGGACGGGAGCCGCGGTATTATAGCAGCTATGAAATTTTATGAGCATGGAAATTTTGTGAGTGCCAGGTATCGCTAAAAATGCTATTAAGAACACTGTAATGAGATTTGTTTATTGCTGTTTTTTTCTGAGTTAGTAAATGCATTATGTAATAAAGTGTACTTTATTACATAATGCTTACTAAAACATGTAAGTACCTACATACTCGTACATTACATACTAGTAGCGAGTAATGTATTTTATAAATTTTTAACCCATTCGCAGCTGCGTGGTTACAGTTTATTTGGTTAAATTAGCAGTTTCAGGTTGATGCAGACAATATCATTTGCCAAATATTGGAAAAAATATGAAAACATATTGCTTTTTGTAATAAAATTTTCAACAAGTTGCATTTTGCCATACATGTAGAAAATCTATCGTTTTCCTTGCTTTCTAAAATTGTACACGTTCCAATAAACGACCAAAACAATTGTTTTTGCAGTTAAGCAAAAAACAAATCAAGTAATTGCTTTTGTAAATAAGTACTTTTTGCTAATACAGAACGATCAACTGTTCTACATTGAAGGAGTTGCGAGTCCAATGGTTAAGTACAAATAATTAGTTTCTGCTTTACTATGAGCTCTGAGTAACACGCTTTCTTTGTTTCAAAATAAATACCTATTAAACTGAAATACTACTTTCGGAAACGCAAACAAACTTAAAAACATGGTATTATTTTAACTACGAAGTATAGGCCGTGTTCAAAAACCGGTGTCCGTGTCATTTGACAAAAAAATGATAAATTTATATTTGAAAAATAACATTTGACAAAATTTTATTTGATACATGTATTATTTTACAAACTATTGTTTAATAAACAACTTATTAGACAATATATTTATTTAAAAAAATATGTAATGCTAAAATAAACAATTTCTAAATTGATTTTTTTAAACATGTAAGTTGGCAAAACAACGTTAAGCATAAATAATATTTGAAAAATGCATTGATTGGTATTCTATCCAAAGTCTTTGTTAATCAACAACAATATTTCTTGGTTTACTATTGTTTAACAATAAAATTATGACCAAAGATCATTTTACAAACAGAAGAAGTATTCTATTAAGTACGTGTATATTATTACTTTGGGTTCATGAATGAAAGACTAATAATAATAAATAAGTTAAATAATCATAATAATCAATAGCTCAAAAACAACAGGGCACCTGGCGAGGACGGAATCACAGCAGAGCTTCTGAAGGCGGGTGGAACACCGGTACTTAAAGTCCTTCAGAGACTATTTGATTCCGTGCTGCTGGAGGGCATCACGCCAGAGGCGTGGAACAGGAGTGTGGTGGTGTTGTTCTTCAAAAAAGGAGACAAAACCTTATTGAAGAACTATAGACCATGTCTACAAGCTGTTTTCAAGGGTCATCAAGAATCGTCTCGCATGTAGGTTTGATGATTTCCAGCCTCCCGAACAAGCCGGTTTCCGAAAAGGCTATAGTACCATAGACCACATCCATATGCTTAGGCAAATTGTACAGAAGTCAGAGGAGTATAATATGCCTATATGTTTAGCGTTTGTGGACTATGAGAAGGCCTTTGATTAGATCGAAACTTGGGCGGTGCTTCAGTCTCTGCAGCGGTGCCACATAGACTATAGGTATATAGAGGTTTTAAAGTGCCTTTACAACAACGCCACTATGTCAGTCCGAGTACAGGAGCAGAACACGAGGGCGATTCCACTGCGGAGTGGTGTGAGATAGAGACACGTTATATCTCCGAAACTGTTCTCAGCGGCATTGGAAGACGCCTTCAAACTTCTGGAATGGGAAGGAATAGGCATTAATGTCAATGGCAATTACATCACACACCTCCGATTTGCCGATGATATAGTCGTTGTGGCAAAGACGCTGGACAATCTTGGCACTATTCTCGAAGACCTTGACCGAGTCTCCTAACAAGTGGGTCTTAAAATGAACACGGAGAAGTCGAAACTTATGTCGAGTTCTCTTGTTGTACCCACTCCAGTATCCATTGGGAACTCAACTCTCGAAGTTGTCGACGAGTACGTCTACCTGGGACAAGTGATCCAATTGGGTAGGTCCATCTTCGAGAAAGAGGTCAATCGACGAATCCAACTCGGCTGGGCAGCGTTCGGGAAATTACGCAAGAGTGTCTTCTCGTCTCATTTACCTCAGTGTCTTAAGACAAAAGTCTTCAACCAGTGTATGATACCAGTGATGACATACGGATCCGAAACATGGTCTCTAACTATGGGCCTAACAAAGAAGCTCAAAGTCACACAACGAGCGATGGAGAAGGCTATGCTGGGTGTTTCTCTACGGGATCGAATCAGAAATGAGGAGATACGTAGAAGAACTAAGGTAACGGACATAGCCTTGAGAATCAGTAAGCTTAAGTGGCAATGGGCAGGGCACATAGCGCGAAGAACTGATGGCCGTTGGGGCAGGAAAGTTCTATATTGGAGACCCTTTGAGCAAAGACGCAGCGTGGGACGTCCACCAACAAGATGGACGACCTTATAAAGGTTGCAGGATCAAACTGGATGCAGACCGCTAGTAATCGGTCGCTGTGGAAAACCGTGGCGGAGGCCTATGTTTAGCAGTGGACGTCCTTTGGCTGATAATGATGATGATGATGATGAATAATCAATAGTTGGTTAGGTTAGGTTAGAACTGCGACCACAACGCACGAGCCGAGCAAGCGAAGCGAGCGTGCCGCGGCAGCGGGCTGCGAGTGCCAGAACCGAATTCTTTTTATTTCTCTTAATTCAGGCAGGGTGTATTAAATTATTAAAATACCTAAGTTTATATGGAATAAGTATTAATACAAAATTATTACTTGCCTATAAATAATCTGTCCAAGATGAAAATTACAACCATGCAATTTAGTATTTTCAAAATTTGATCGCAGGCTTAAGATAGCTGCTTTTTCGAAGTCTGATATGCACACTTTTGGTTTGATATCTATATTATTTTCTGTTCTATATTCCATGATAATTTTAAATATTTTATCATATGTCCTCTTGTCCTTGTGAGAACGGTTCTCCCTTATATTGTCGAAAAACTGATAAATTTTAAATTCAAAACTATCGGGTTCTTCTATTTTACTCCTTATTTTGCATTTTTTGCGATACATGCACCGCTTAAAAGTAGATGTTGCTGGTTGACTCTCCAAGACTTCAGAAGGTACATCGGACTTATAAAATACCGACTTTTGTACGGCTTTGACTAATAGTAAATTTTAAAAACGAATCATTTATCTCCTTACTTTTTGTAAAATCACCAATTTAGCAAACGAATTATTTACGAAGTGAAACATTTGGGAAACATGTATGATGTTAAATGATTGTTTTTAAAGTAATATGTTTGCGAAATGAAAGTTTGTCAAATGATCAGTTTTTCAAACGTTGTTTGTAAAATGATCTGTTGTCATCCGTTTTTTTGTTAAACAATAGTAAACCTCAAAAACCAAATGCTCCAAAAGTCCTGAATAAACTCTTGAAAGGACTGAATTTTAGGCAAACCATTTATTTTTGAAGTCGTTGTCATTATAGATGATGCTTGAAATGGTCAATGCGATAGCACTGACTCCAAAGAGTAATGCTTTGCCTAAACTGAAGTCCTATAAAAAGTTTATTTAAGATTTTTAGTGCATTTTGTTTTTAAAGACGTTTTTTTTATAAACTTTATTTTATTTGCAAATGTTTAGTGATTTCTAGAAGTAAGAGGGTTTCACCTTTTTACTATATTTCTTAATAAGCTTCAAACGCAAAACACCTAACATAAGTTTTGGCACATAATCTATGACGCGAATCAACGCCTCTTAAGCGTTATGAAGTTCCACCATCAGCTCATGGCCCCTATTTTTAAATCACGCGTCGCGTCAAGATGGCGACCAAGATCCCATAATGATCGATTTGGACCACCTAGATGGGAAAACCTCTAAGCAGGTGAAAAAGAAATTCAAATCGGTTCACAAATGACTAAGATGTGAAGTCAACATAGAAAAAAAAAACATACAAGTAGTCGAATAGATAACCTCCTTATTTTCGAAGTCGGTTAAAAATGTTATTATAACGCAACGTATTTCATAATGCTGTATTACTTAGGAAAAAAAAAGTTTTTTTTTTCTTTTCTATCTTTTTGATTAAAAAAAACTTCTTATTTAAAACAAATCCACTGCGAAATCTCAAGGAAACCTTTTGAAAACTACCCCATTTCCTTAGACGGTGTGTGTCCCAACTTATCTTCCGCACTTTGCGTTTAGTTACTTTGGATGCCGAGCGAATATCAAACGACCTCGCCAAAAGCGTGACGTAGATCTAGCGCGACTGGAAACTTTATTGTAGCTGTCAGTGGTGATTTAAAATGGATCCGGTAGACTAAGTTGACTGAAAAGTAAAGTTTTATCCGGCATTTGAATTTCAGAATGTCTATTAGTGTTGATAGTAGGGTTTAATGCGGGACTGACGGTTAAATAACATCCAGTGCAACCGAACAGAGTAGCGCGTTATCCTCTGCTCTATATGTGAACAAACGTGGACCGTGTAAGATGATCTTTTTTTTTTTATTACTGTGTTACCAAAAACAAATAAAATTATAGCTTTAATAATGTTACGGCATGATTCTTCATTATAAAAAAATAGTATAAAGTCCTCAATTTAGGAGAAACAAATCCTTTTGGAGTCGGTGCATGATGTCAAGCTTAGCAGCAAATTTGAGGCCGAAAGCGTTATTTTATGCTTTTTAGTCAGTCTTTTGAAGTCGGTTTTTTTTTTATTAGATACTACCCTTATCTCAAAACCTACTAGACTGATTTTGATGAAACTAACACTATACCCTAAGTTAAAGTATATTTGATTAAATTAAAAACAGTCATCACGCTATAGCTTCTCGTTTCGAGAAATCCGTGGACAAACATACATACACTTACGAAAGTCTTCATTTTGTTGGAAGCCCTAATAGATCAATATACTCAAATATAAACATATTCTAGCGATATTGTTTAGATACACATTGAATAATTTACCTCCTTTTTTGAAGTTGGTTAAAATTAAATATGTTGTACACGTGCAGTAGTTGCCCTGTCTCCAAAACATTATTTTTTCGGGTCTCAGCAATGTCAATGGGCCTATTCGTCACTTTACCACGACAGATTATATATTAACGACGACCCGTCTGGTGTAGTGGTCGAGAAATCGCCTACTACGCAGCGGGTTGCGGGTTCGATCCCCGCACAATACAAACATTTGTGTGCTTGAACTGTGTGTTTTCTATGTATATCATGTATTTATTTACTTACAAAAAAAAAGTATTTAAGTATTATATCCGTTGTCTGGCACCCATAACACAAGCTTTGAGTAGCTTACTTTGGGACTAGATGGCGATGTGTGGGAATTTCCAAAGGATAAAGGATATTAACACCTTATAAAGCAAACCTCTATATTAATGTAATTTTCCAACTCATATACCCACAAGATGATATTAAAAGCCTCACGAATAACTTTCCGGCTAAATGCTGAATTTTAAAACGGTCTTGCTCGGCTGCCTCATATCTCGTACGGTATGAAATGGACGAGTGCAACTAACTCAATTGAGCTCACTATGGTAAAAGTGTTTTTTTTTTACTATTAACATCATCAAATTTAAGAACTAGGCTTTTCTTGGTAAAGTATTTCCATCTTTGCGCTTTTCCCCATTCTCTTGACCTCCTGATACGATGCGACTTTTATCTTTTGTTTTATTTGATGTATATAGCTTATTCTTTTACTTTTTCTTTTCCTTCTGACTTCTTTTCTTCTCTATTAAAAATACATTTATTAAAAAATAAATTTAAAATAAATTTAACACATGCAACGTCAAAAATACAATTCAGCAACCATCATCATCATCATCATTATCAGCCAAAGGACGTCCACTGCTGAACATAGGCCTCCCCCACGGCTTTCCACAGCGACCGATTACTAGCGGTCTGCATCCAGTTTGATCCTGCAATCTTTATAAGGTCGTCTGTCCATCTTGTTGGTGGACGTCCTACGCTGCGTCTTTGGTCAAAGGGTCTCCAATCTAGAACTTTCCTGCCCCAACGGCCATCAGTTCTTCGCGCTATGTGCCCTGCCCATTGCCACTTGAGCTTACTGATTCTCAAGGCTATGTCCGTTACCTTAGTTCTTCTCCGTATCTCCTCATTTCTGATTCGATCACGTAGAGAAACACCCAGCATAGCCCTCTCCATCGCTCGTTGCGTAACTTTGAGCTTCTTTATAAGGCCCATAGTTAGAGACCATGTTTCGGATCCGTATGTCATCACTGGTAACACACACTGGTTGAAGACTTTCGTCTTTAGACACTGAGGTAAATGAGACGAGAAGACACTCTTGCGTAATTTCCCGAACGCTGCCCAGCCGAGTTGGATTCGTCGATTGACCTCTTTCTCGAAGTTGGACCTACCCAATTGGATCACTTGTCCCAGGTAGACGTACTCGTCGACAACTTCGAGAGTTGAGTTCCCAATGGATACTGGAGTGGGTACAACAAGGGAACTTGACATAATTTTCGTCTTCTCCATGTTCATTTTAAGACCCACTTGTTGGGATACTCGGTCAAGGTCTTCGAGCATAGTGCCGAGATCGTCCAGCTTTTTTGCCACAACGACTATATCATCGGCAAATCGGAGGTGTGTGATGTATTCGCCATTAACATTGATGCCGATTCCTTCCCATTCCAGAAGTTTGAAGGCGTCTTCCAATGCCGCTGTGAACAGTTTCGGAGATATAACATCTCCCTGTCTCACACCTCTCCGCAGTGGAATAAAAATAGCGCCTGGCCATAAAAATAGACCTCAAAAACTGTCGGTCCACACTCTCGACCTTATGGCAAAACGTCGATCTATAGCACTGCAGACCTCCGTTAATGCTGAAAACTACAGGCAGCTCAATAGACAAATATGGAAGTCCCTGCGACACGACATCCGTTGCTTTAACACTAATAGTGTTAAAGAAACGATAGAGCGGAACCAAGGCTCCAAAGTGTTTGCAAGGAACATGTCTATTGGGCAAAGCCTGTTGACGAATTCAGCAACAATTGTAAAAAAATACAAAATAAATAATTTAGCTTTACGCGTACCTAGTCGGTCTAAAGGTCCCCATTGTACTCGATGCATTTAATTATGCTCTATTAAATTATGGTCCTGATAAAGCTGAGCCGGTACCAAAGTCAGATTATTTATTTCAGATACTAAGATCTTACAATTTAATATTCTTATTACCAGCTTCAAGCCCTAATTCCAATATCTGTTCAAATCAAATCAAGTTTTTTTCTCAACAAAAACAAAACACATGTTCACATATAAATTTATTTTCGAACGAAAATCATTATACTGACGCAAGTGATTTAAAAATAGAGCTCCAGAGGTGTAAACAAAAGTAAGTTGAAACAAAACTTGATAAAGATATACATGGAAGCGAATACAAAAGAATTTTGTTTTATTACATGTTACATATTATTCACGTATTAAGTAGATATAAACCGAGTAATTAGTGGCAGATTATTTGCGTGTTCGTACAATTATGTTATTTAGTAAACGCTTTTCATTCTGCTCATTAATTTGTTTCGCTTTGAAATGATGCGTGAGTAATCAGAACTAGAAAAGAAATTCAATAATATAAATAATGATTAAATAATGTTTCGTCATATAAAAATGCTAATAGATTTCAAGGTAAGATGTACGAGAGTCCAACTGAAAGTTTTAAGAAAAAAAAAAAAAAGATGTATTTATATGTTATTATTTACACTGTTTTTCAAAATATTCCCCATGCCTTTCTATGCACGGTCGCAAGCGGTGAATCCATTTTTGAAGCAGTAAGCTCATACTTCTATAGGGATCTCCTCCACGTAATTTCCACACGATAACATGGTGCCTTCGGCGTCCCTATACCGAAATCCATGAAGTTCTTTTTTAACTTTAGGCAGCAAATAATCGAGAGGGAGGAGTGCTTCTTGGGCGCTGCTGTCGATTTTTTAAGCACTTAGTACAATGATGTACATAACAATCAGTTTTCGCAAAAGTTACGCTAGAAAAAAAAACACGGTTGCTTTTATTTTCTAGCGTAACTGTTGCGAAATGTCCCGTCTTTCCAAAAATAAGAGACAACTTTTTCCTTGGAGTCTTTTTTCCTTGGCTCCTGCCCTTATTCACTTTTGTTGGCAAACATCTATTCAACATTCAACAGACTGTCTTTTGCTTTCGGGCTCGTAAAAAAATACCTTTAAAAAAAACCGACTTCAACAATTTTATTTCTTCATTTTTAGAGATTACAGGAGTGAGGGGGAGTTGCACCTTATGACTCTGTTCTTAAAAAAGCTACAAACTACCTATCAGAAGTTCTGTCATTATAATTATTGAACTCCTAAGCGTTAAGGAGTTCCATCATCAGCTCAGCCCCACAAGATGTAGACTATCAGACGAAACAACACATCAATATTAAGATTCTAGTTAAAAAACTTATATGTGCCGTTAAAATTTGAGGGTTACCTCGATTACACCAAGATCACATCATCTGATCCCGAATTCTCAACAATGGAACCAACTAGAAGATATACCCTCTATATACTAGGAAGGCGAACATTTTTCAAATCGGTTTACTACCGACTGAGATATGATGTAACATAAATACAAAAAAAAACATACAGTCGAATTGATAAAATCCTCCTTTTTTGAAGTCGGTTAATAAATCCAGCTTTAATCACCTGTGACGATGTCAAACACAGCATTCGAGTCACCGCCGTTGAATTTACTGAAAATTTCTTGGCACCAATCTAAACGCCGGCGTTTTTGGTCTTCTGTCAAATTGCGGGTACAAAGCCTCCTGACACCTATATGTAGATTTTGTGTACTTGACTCATACCAATTCCGATACTTTTCCGGACCTTGATAGGTCCGTAATAAAAGATGAAAAGAGATCGACTTACCGATGTAAGTTACTCTCTTTTCACCTTTTATTAGTTGTCGGACAGCACTGTCGTTTTCATTATGGCCATGGCCTATTCTGAAAACTGTATTTTCGATAAAAGTAGGTACACAAGCTAATATTCTCATCCCTTCTTCATTTTTTCAATTCAACCAACGGATTACGTAAATAGTTGTTTTTATGCTTCAAATTAATTTAATTATTGCTCAAGAGTTGTTACACTGTTGAAATTGTAACATTGTCTACTCAAATCACATTACTTACTTTTTGTAAAATAAAAACTGTAAAAACAAGTATATTTTTCTTTAAACTTGGTCTGGCACGCAGCCGTGCACCCATTTTATTGTTTCCGTAAAAAATATATTACACAACAGTAAGCCAAACCTAGTTTCGTGTTTTGTACACAATTAATGTGCTTGACGGCGCATCGATTATTCGAGAGCGGGAGGCGAGTTGGTTTCGCCCTGCTCTGACGCAACGCCGGGCGCTGGCGCGCGCGGACAGTCGAGCGGCAGCCACCACGACGGTTACATCGTACTGCATCGCGCTCGTACGTCACGTGTTCGGCGGAGTGTCGTTGATTTTCGATTAGTAAAAATATCGCGTATCAAATTGTAATTACATTTCGTTGAAACAGTAAAGTAATTCGTCATCAATTGAGAAAGCGCATTTGATTTTCCTCGCCCGCTAACCCACGTCCCACGCCTACCCACATCTACGGTTATTATACAATGAACTCGCGAAACCCAGATAATGGGATTAATCCCTCGCATCCTGTCCCTGTGCCTACATGCTTATTGTATCGCTTTCTTTACAGAACTTGGTTTTGGCAAACGTAGATTGCCAAACAAGAACTTATTGTTCTATTGTTAGTTGAAAGCTAGAACAAAGGAAAGAAGATTTATGGCAAGCAAACAAATAATCGTACTATCCATAATTATTCGATAAGAAAGAAATATAGTGTTAACTTTGCTTATACTGCCTGATGGAAAATCAGCTACAAACGAAGTCATCTATCTGTATTTCCAACAGGAAAACTGCTATTAATTATTTATTAATCAACCTGTAATTAGATAAGTTGTAGAAAAATATCTCCTATCTCCCTTCATAAGCAAACAAGTCAAACTCATAACATTAGATCAATAATATCTCCGCCATCTTAACGTTAATTAATCATCTACAATACACGTGCACTAAATCCAGAGCTGCTAACAGCTTAATCAATGTTTAAGTCAACATAAGCAAAGTAATAATCAGATTAATTAAGTTTGTTCTCCCATGAGCCGCATGTGTATTCTTACTCCGTTTAATTAATTAGGGCGGTATCTTTTAATAATGAAATCGCCTACTACGCAGCGGGTCGCGGGTTCGATCCCCGCACAATACAACTATTTGTGTGCATGAACACATCTGTTTATTATGGTCTGGGTGTTTCCTATGTATACTCGTATCATGTATGTATTTACAAACAAAAAGAATTTCAGTATTATATCCGTTGTCTGGCACCCATAACACAAGCTTTGAGTAGCTTACTTTGGGGCTAGATAGCGATGAGTGGGAATGTCCAAAGGTTATTTATTTTAAAGGATATTTATACTTCGTGATTTATAATTAGTTTAAAAACGCGACGTTTCAAAATTTAACAACTTTTTTCTTTCATAAATAAACTGGTACTGGAGCAATATACTTCACAAAATAACGTTTTGCATTTTAACTACATTAAAAAATATGTGATTTTATCAATATTGCAATAATAATGTAATATATAAATAAAACAAAGTTTGCTTGATTGGTAAGAGCGTTGGCCCGGTTTGCAATTTTCGTTTTTTATATTTGTTACGGCTAATAGCCGAAGTGCGGCTACACCTAGTTTTAGCCGGCTAGAACTAGGTGCAGCCCGCCACATGCGGGTAATCTTAGGTGTATCCTACTTATCTTCGGTTACAACTAGGTTTAGCCTTCACTATAGCGGCTAGAACTAGGTACAGCCTCACACTGGTGGGTAAACTAAGGTGCATGCTATTTATTATCGGTTAGAACTAGGTTTTAAGTTTAGTTAATGATTTTGGTTTTATTTTGAGATTCGTATCTTGCGTTTCCTGATTGATTCGATTTTGTATCATCAACTCGGTAGAAAGTGATGATATATTAGAGTTTGTTGATTTTTGTATTATTAAAACTGAATTAATAAGTTATCCTATTTGTTTTAAAAATATGAGAGAAGAGAACAAAGATTTAGTTGATTTTTTCATAGTTAAGAATTAAAGCTTTAGAGTAAAGTTTTATAGTAAAGCTTTATGGTAATGCTATATGTTTATTTATTTTATCTTTGCGCCAAAGATGTCTAGTTCTGTTAGTTTATGAAGAAAAGATTCATTACTTATAATAACGTCTTTTTTGGTTAAAAGATATTTGCCAGCGAGATAAGAAAATACGTAAAATATTTTCCAATACTTTTATAAAATTATAATATAATTATTATAGTATTTTGTGTAACTCTAAATGTCATTCAAGTTTATCTTGTTCAAATAAGTGATAGACATTCTTGCAACATACTATCATATATGAGAGTTTGATGATTTTTGTATAATTAAAACTGAGTAAAAAACTTATCCTGTTCGTTTTAACGTAAAAATAAACGAGAAGAGAACACAGACTTAATTGATTTTTTCATAGTTAAAAAGTAAAACTTTATTTTGTTATGTCTAGTTCTGTTAGTTTATGTAGAGAAGATTTGTGATTATTATTTTCTGGTTTTATAACCTATAATAACGACCTATTATAATGACCTATTGAGGTTTCTAAACAAATATGCTAAATTTTGTTAGTGTATGCAGGTATGTTTCATATTCGTATCATTCTATTGTTAAATAATATATTATAGACACCAATCACATACATTGCTCTAATCCCAAAGTCAGTAGCCAATTGCACTTGTGTTATGAAAATCAGACACAACTGTGGTACCACAACACCCAGGCCCGAGACAATATAGATAATTTTGCTTTCTATATTGACCCGACCGGGAATCAAACTCAGGACCTCGGAGCGGCTACGCCTTGAAACCAGCGTGCTTAGCCACTACACCATGGAGGTCGTCATTATTTGTATTATTTTAACGGATAACTTAGATACGATTTTGTGATTTAGTTTTTTTTTTCATTGAAGCATATTTCAATTCAGATACCAGTGTTACTTTCATCAAAATCGGTTTAATAGTTTTTGATGTGTGCAAAAATAAATACTATAGAATAAAAAATAGTATGTTGAACTTGTAAACTGCTTTTCATTAAACTCCACATGACTCTAAATGAATTGGTTTTTTCTAATTAGAAGGGAAATATGTTATTACAGCTTTTTTTTAAATTTGAAGAAAGCGGGTTAAAAGTCTGAACATATATTATTTTATTCCGTAGTATTTCTTTTTTCCATATCTCAAAAACTTTTGAACTGATTCTTATGATTCTTACACTAGTCCTTAAGTCAAAATATACTTAATTGATTTGAAAAAAGACACAGAAAGATACACAATATCTTGTTTTCAATATAATCGTAAACATACACAAAATTTTACAATATTATACAAAATATCAAACAAACCAAATTTAACACACTTTTTTGAAAACCTGTATAAATCATCATACTCAAATATTATCTGAGTCCAATGATATCGAAGGAATAGTGGGCGATTTGAAAACCTCTTTTTTTGACGTCGGTTCAAAACTAAATTGAGTAAAACTTGCAGCAAATCTTATTAGATTTGATTTTAAGGTTTCATGTCGCTAAGACGCATAGTTTCCGATATACGAGTTTATCCGAAAAAGCTAAAAATTAACCTTCAAGGAGTACCGGCTGGGACTTTTGGTTAGTATGTTAACCTCTTTACGAGTCTAAATAAAGTTATGAAGTGAACCGCATTGAAAAAATGTGTTCAATGCGATTCCCTCTAGTATCCTTGCTTGCCTGATCTAATTTATCTGGCTAGCCTTTGAAAAACAATATACGCAAATACTGTTTAGCACAAAAAGTGGGCACCAAATATAATTTCCATAAAAAAGGCGATGACGGCGATAAAGACGTTCATTCGTATACAGAACATTGTATTTTGGGAACAACAAAAAGATATAGGATCGTGTAATGTCATGAAATTGGATCCCTAAAAGAAAATCACATTTCGTTTATTTTATTTCAACTGTAACTGTACCGACTTAAGCAGAACGATAAAAAACATGCGCATTTAAAAACGCAGCGATAAAGTTTGTGGGTTCTTAATTAATTTGGTAAGATTCGGGATTTTTTCCTCTCGGTTTAGGGACAAATGAGAAATTCGCCATTCCACTTTATTAAGATGCGGTTCGACGCGGATGGTATATTTTTATTAATTGTCCATTTAGATTACTTTGGAAAAAATCGGCTTTTAGTTAATTGGCACATTGAAGCGAAGTAGCTGTATTATAGCGGCTATTTAAAGCGTTCCATCAAACAGCTTGATGGTGATTAACTTTGATTAGAGCTATCAAGTTAGTGTCGCTATCTTTGCTTTAATCGAACACTTTAGTCTCAGTTCTTAATAGGGCATGTTTTGTTGAATGTATATGTTTAGCTGAGTTGATGGCCAAAAAATATGTACGTTTGTATAAAAATATACGTTTTTAGGGTTCCGTAGCCGAATGGCAAAAAACGGAACCCTTATAGTTTCGTTAAGTCTGTCTGTCTGTCTGTCTGTCTGTCTGTCTGTCTGTCTGTCTGTCTGTCCGTCCGTATGTCACACCCATTTTATTCTGTAACTATGAGCATTACACAATTGAAATTTGGTAGGAAGATGTATCTTGTTAACTGCTTACAGATCCTCATACAAAAAATAAGAAATAATGACAGTAAAGGGGGGGCTCTCATACATGAAACTAAAACCAAAAAAAAAATTTTTTGTCAAACCTATGCGTGTGGGGTGTCTTTGGATAGGTCTTTGCAAATAACATAGAGGTTTCTAAAACCATTTTCTTTTAAAGTCAAACGTTTCAAAGCTAGACGCTTCCAAAGTGGTAAAATGGGCGTCCCCCCCATCTAATTTCTAAACCAAGCAAGTGTAAATTTTGAAAAAAATATATGATGTAGATCTTAATAAATACTTTCAACAAAAATTGGTTCGGACGGGATCGAACCAGTAGTTTTTGAGATATAGCACATTTTCAACAACCGCAAACATAACTTTGTACTTCATACAAACACTATGAAAAACAAAGTTATATTTGTAGTCAACAAAATATTGTAGTATTTTACTAAGTAGAAGTAAATTCCCTAATTCAGTTAAAGTTGGCACGGAACCCTCAGTGCGCGAGTCCGACTCGCACTTGGCCAGTTTTTTATTTTAAAACATATATACTCATTGAAATTGATTCTAACACTTTTTGGGCATTGAACTTAAATAAACTAATAAATACATGTAAAAGACGTGGTACATAATTATGAGTGACTTTAATACGAATCTTTTCGGAGAAACTCCGCCGTCCTATGACCTTCGTTTATCTCCTTCACCTCATACTCCATCATGGACAACTACCTGCTCCTGGGTTCTCTCAACACGATCTTATTTTCATCACTTATAAGTTTAGTACGATCAAACCCAAACCCACTGTATTGGCATTGCGTAACTTTGCTGACGTTAATATTGAAGAATTAAAAATCGACGCCGCCACCATTGACTGGACGTGTATACCACGAAAAATAATTTCTTCAATTGATAGAAAAGTGGAAAATTTCAACTCGACTCTTCTAATATTATTTGATGCTAGAAAGTGGTCTATAAAACTTAGCGTAACCATGTCTCTTGTTACCTATGTAATGTGCAATAAAGAGTTATCTAATCTTTTCTTATTAATTATTTGTGTAATATTGGTATGTGGATTTATATGTCAGTGATTTTTACTGCTTATATTTTGTACAACTATTCTCACTTTTTATTAATGTTCCGGCACTGATTAAAGCACTTCCAAACGGTTGACTGGTAGATACTTCCATAACGCATTAAGTCCGCCAGTTGTACAAGAATGCTGTAAAGTTTACAGACTGCACGTCAAAGTTTAAGTATTTCTCACAACTTACTTTTCTCGAAGCTTGGGTCATTTTAATAATTCTGGCATTTAGTCGATAGCAAAGATTAATTTTAGTTTTTAATAAGGTTTTAAAGTTTCAAATTTATTGAATCATGAATCTTGCTTTGATACATCGATTTATGCGTACACATAAGTCGTTGTGTGATATCTCAATAGTATGGATATCATCAACTTTACGTTCTAGTGTCCCAAAAGTTCCCCGCAATTGTAGCTGAATTAGGTACTGTTATGTATGCTGATATCCGTAATTCAGATTCGTCCTATCCCGAACATAATACTAACTATAAACTTATTTGTACACGTGCTGATTCTGGGAACACATGCCGTCTAGTAGTCTATATAATGAAGTATGCCTATAGTGTAGTATCTCGTAGCATCGTAGCAGTTGTAGCTGATAGACTACGATCTACGAGCATTGTCTAGTGTCGCTATTGTGTATGTGCTGATAAAGAGATATTCTAGTTGATCTTTTTTAGAATGCTGTCTTGAATTTACCACTATTCTTCGCATAAAAGAGGCACACATTTTCCTCATATCAATAAACGTTTGATTAAACCAATCAGTCACAAAAGTTAGCTTTACACTACCTTAATACGTAATAATAAATCAACTTACGTCCATTTTCATAAAGTTCCATAACAAGAAAAGAATTGGTTTTCTCCATTTTCCTTTAAAAACAGTTGTTAAATTTTATTTTATATTTTTGGAAATCTTACAGCTAGAAACTAAGATGTTTTTAAATTAAGTAGATACGACCTACGCGCTCGAAAATGGCTACACGAAAGTCAGGTAATTGCCCGGAGTGCATTCAGTTGGCCACGCTTTCTCTTTATGGCTATACGTCCCGACAACGCGTTAAATTATTTGTCGTTTGCTGGTAAAAATGCCTTCCTGTGTGTTTAGGAGTAGTACCAATTACGCTGCAACTGTTAGAAACAAGAAAAACTTGTCATTACATTCATTAGTATAGTTTTTTTCATTTAAAAGTATTAAAACTATAAACACCTATTTATGCTTTACCATAATTTAGCTATGGCTGACATTATGCTAAAGAGCGAGATGTCACGCGCTCGCGCCAATGAGCGCTCAGTAGCAATCAATACGTAACGGATGTTATATATTTATCTCTTTCTATCAATAGGCATGCCCCATCTGTTGTCTTTATTAGCGCTTATTGTCGTAATACACAACTATACGTTCGTATATTGAGTAATTCTTGCGCCACTTTAAAATGCTTTAATGTTGGTGTAGAACGTGTCTATACTTTAACGTCATTGGCTAGAAAAGCATTTCTTACCTAGTAAATTAATAATAAAAGTTTAGTTCAATAAACTGACACCTAAATTAATAAATAATATACATAATAAGGTCGCAAACAAAAGCCACTGTAATGTAAATCTCACAGTGAAATTGAAACGCATTGCAATGAAGCCATACCCACTGTCCAAACAAACATGGCGTCTTTGGATGGCAGTAGCGAGCGTCTGTCTTTGTATACATGCTGCTCAAGAAATGGAACCAGCTTTTAGATTTGCCTCTATTTTTTTCTCTAAGAATACATTTTCAAAATGTGATTCCAATGTGACATTACATTTATATATGTGTCATCGCGCACGTATACTGGCAACATTAAATTTGCTATTATGACTGTACCGGATATTGAATTTGATTATTACTGATTTGATTACGTTGTACCGGATCTTTAAACTAATTGGTTAAATTTATTTGTGAAATGGTTACTGATTTGACTCAAATTGGACGACGTAGTACTAGATCTTTAATTTGATTGGTTGATATTTTGTACATTGCCTACTGATTAGACTACTTAGGTACCAGATCTTTCATTCGATTGGTTGATTTATTTTGTAAAGTGCATTGAACGCAGTGTGGTGGCGCTAGTATCGGTTTTGGCGCAAACACACGAGGACAGAGTCGATCACTTTCTTTTTCGGCGCGCAAACGACCGCCGCTTATTTCGGATTTATACCATCGAACCTGTCACGCACGTTCAGGGCACTCCAATACGACATATTGTGACTTTGGAATAACATTCGTTATCATTGCAATCTGCGTTTTTTTGGCTGACCTATCAATGGACGCCCTACCTCGACATGATGACGGTGAGCCACCTACCGATTCGCCTCAGCCCCTGCCGTCATATGCTTAAAAACAACATAAGATCTAAAGCTCGTAGCACGAAAATTGTGTTAATGCTGTGAAAAATTATCGGTCTTTGACGGCACGACGGCTGCAGCCAACGGCACTTCTATAGGATGTTGGCGGCAGGGGGAGAACTTCTTGTCGACAGCAAACTATGTATCGTCCGAGCAAAAGATCCTTGAAACGACCATTTACTTACATAATACCTATTTCAATCTCCTAACCATTTTATTTTGTAAAGGCTTTGTTAGATTAAACATAAAAAAAGTAAGGTAACTAATTCGGACTACCTATAATAACTAGCGTAAATCGTTTCCGTCCATATTGGTTGTATATTTAAAGATTTCCGAACACCTATCTTTGGCTACTGCAGCTGAATTGAACATATTTTATATTGGAATGTCCATTGTACTATTATGAAGCAAAAGATTTGTAAGACCCCGATAGGACGGCAGGGAAGGTTTGAAATTCCTTTTGTAATATTGTCATTTCACCGAAAATATTTTGGCGAGGTTTTTCGCAACTCAGAGTATTTCGAAGAAATAAACGGTTCATTTATTTTGATATTCGTATTATTTGTGTTTCGCTTTCTTAGACAAAAAAAGTCTACAATAGTGTCTGATAAAATTAAAAGCGTAAGTAGGGATATAATGTATGTTTCTCATGGCCTTACGTCTAATTAGGATGTCACATACATTTTAAGTTATAAATAAACGCGAAATGTGAGGTGAACACCGACTCAAAATTAATGCGTTTTCAATAAAAACAATGACAAATGTGTTATTTATCCTTTTCGGGAGTTTTATACTTTGATAAAAAATATGTTTTTAGTTATTGGCTGTCCCAAAAACCGCTGAACCGATTGAGATGAAACATACATACAATGAAAAAGAATAAGAATCTTCTCGATATAATTACTCTTTTCTGAAAAAAAATACAGTAATCTAAGGAATAAAAGTAATAGGAATTTTGTAGAGTCAGATGCCGTCAGCTGTTAACTTTAGTACCACCGGCACTACAAATTAATGTTAAGTTTCATATTGTAACTCATAAATCAAGATATATATTTTCTTTAGGTCTTTCTTAAACTCCTGTATTATTTCTAGGGGAGATGATAGGGGAAGAAACAGTAATTTCTGAGCGTGTTTTCATATCGGAAATGAATAACACATACGAAAGCTGCAATCGTGCTATAATTCATGCTTTCTTTCGGGTTGGACCATAGAGGTATAACCGATTTTTGTTAGGAGCAGGAGACGTACTACTTTTACCTTTTGAAAATAAATTTAAAAAACTTGCTGTACACTTATAATAATAATACTACTTAAAAAAAACTATAGTTTGAAAAGGTAATTGTGCTTAGATAAATTCATGGTCGTCTCAAAACCATCTTTATAAGATCTAAAAGAAAAAACAGGATGGTAGGGTAGATTGGAATAGCTACACTGAGAGCATAAAGTATACTCGTATTTGGCAACCGCAATAAAACGCTACGCTCACAAAAACGAACATGTAAATTTCCCCGTTCGCCATGTTGTAAATGCAAGTCGTTATTATGAAAGTTCCGCTGCGCCTACCACAATGTTTAGCACTGTTCCTAACAGCAGAGAGTATGATGGGGAAAAATATACAACAAAATATTAATAAATGTTAAGTTCAAAAGCAGGATGATTATGACACAGCCAAATGTCTTAAAATAGATTTTTATTTCAGAATTACGACAATCTGTATCATTATATCAATGAACGTAATAATCTTTGTTACGAATTTATCAATGACAGAGATTTATCATTGTTTCTCTTCCTTTTTTTTTGTAAAATCAATGTAACTCAAATATCAATAAACATACAAAAAAACAAATTATAGATGAAAAATCTTGAAAAATTAAATTGCAACCAAATTAACATCCGTTGAAGGCAGACTTCTCTCTGTCACTGCTATTTTAATAATGAAATGAATGATTAACACCATTGATTTGTAAAAACCTTCATAAAGATGAAATAAGAAACCAAAAATTTGCCTGTTCGGGACTTGAACCAGCAACCTCTTGGCTGACCGGGCCAAACGCTCTTACCAATTGACCTACCGTGCTGTCAGTCCGACCTTGCATTATTTGTGGTCTCTAATGGATATGTCATTGCGTGCTGGTTCAAGTCCCGCCCGTGCGCAAATTTTTGGTTTATTATTTCATCTTTATGAATATAAAATATGATACTGTAAGTGTTAAAAAAAAACCATTCTAAACCATTGTAGGAAACTATTTAAAACGTTAACCTATAATATTTATTCTCTTAAGACAGTATTTCCCAGCCCACCCTCGTACAACAACACTTCCCAGTGCAAGTGGTATGTATTACATTTTCGGTACTCACGTCTGCGGTGGAAAGTTCGCCCGAGTTCCGCGACAGGAAATTAAAGTTCGCAATATTCTACTGCTTGAGGTTAAACTTCACTTTCAGATATTTAAAAATTTACACTTATATTGTACAAATCCTTTTGCAGACGGAACTCATCCGAAAGTCGTTGGTTACCGTTTTCCTCACTTGTCTTTCAAGTGACGGTAAATAACTTTTCGAGTTGTGATTGGGTTTGGAACTTTGGAATGGCATGTAGCAGCATGGTGGTTTAAATTATTTTGATTAGTTTATAACTTAAAGGTTTAATTAAACGGTCAGTTTCACAAGGCAATATAAACATGAAGACGTGTAATATATCCAATATGACCATGGGATGTTCAAGATGTTCCTGATCTAAGTTTCGAGAACGAGGCCACTCAGTGTGTATTTAACTAAGTATTTTGGTAGAGATATTTGGATTAATTTAATAAATGAATCGAATTTGCGTGTCATCATAAAGTTCTATTACCACTAACAATGCCAACAAACTGTGTCATATTTCTACTGTTTGATCATTATTAATTAAGGTAGGTACTTATTTGTACAAATTCGCTGCGTATTCTTCAGGCTCTAATTTCCATTACAAGCGATTTATACGTCGCTCGCATTCAGATCACAACGTGACACCGTGTGACAACAATAGCGAAAACTTCGAATTTCCCAATAATCACAGGGTAGAATGATACAAATTTGTCAGCAACCAGAAGCCCTGCGGCGTTGCGTCACACAATATTAATGAACATAAAAAACGCGAGTCTCGTGACCTTCGAGATCGTGACGCGATGTGAGCTTCTTACAATTACGGCCCTAAGCATTCGTATCCAAGAGTACGTATGTTGTTCGATAATTTCACGGGAAAAACAAAACGTTTACCTAAATCGGATGGAGAATTAAATGCGCACTGTAATTAAGGGTAGTAGATTTATTGTAAAGTATGGTTTTCTTTGCCGCTCGAATATTTTAAACAATCTTTTTGTAACTATTAAAATGATATCAGTGAATAAGATTAATTAACTATAAGAATTAAAAAGGTCTTAATTATCTATGTAGTGTTTGTTTATTATATTTTATAATTAATCATTTCGTTAATAAGGAATGACGAGATTGTTAACAATATGAGATAAGAAAAAAACGGACTTCAAACTAATTTGGTCGCAGAAATAATAATAATCATAAAGTTATTGTAGTTACCAAACCAATAATACAACAAAACTATCATTTTATTAATTAAACTCAAATCATTACCAAAAGTTTGATATTGTGAACAAAATATCATACAGTCTTTGTTGTCTGAAATATTGAATATTTATTTATAGACCCAGGAATCGAGGCAATTGTGAAATATTGGATAGGTCAACATAATAAATATTGCGGTGACAAATATTGGACATTATAATAGTTATTTTGCGTCGTACCAAATGGACGCGTTTTATTAAGTGCCTACAGTTTTTCATGAAAGCTGTCGCAATACTTTCTGTTCAAATTCGCTGATCTTGCTTTCCACAATCTTTCATTTACTTAAGCAAGCAATCAGAATAACAAAGGATGCTATGATGAAGCTCATTGTCATAATTTTTCACTGTCGCTTGTCAAGAAAGGAGTTTTCTTTATTAAACTTATTTCAGTTGCTCACCTTACATATAAACCACATCTGTAAGAAGGTGTATTTGAAGTCAAATTAGACTAAATAATGAGAAATTGACATAAAATAAGTATTAGATTGTTCAAATTGTATATGTGTGTTTAATCAAAGGACCTTTTAAATTAAAACTGTTAGTTTAATTTGTTGAATTAGTTTCAATTTATTCAACTTATTTCAATCTAAGCATATTTAATAGACTTTTAAGAATAGTGATACCGTTTCTTTTTGCTTGTGAATATTGTAAACAAGCTTGACATTCCTTTTTATCGAAATAATTCATTTTAAAATAAAATAAACTTAAAACTCGCCAACTACAAAGGTAACTCGTCGTATACGGCTGAGGTCTTTTTAAATCAAGTAATAAATGAATTTTATTCACTGATATTATCAAAAAGTTATAAAATATTGTTTACATGATACGTCTAGGAAAGAAAAATGGACTCGATGAATTTCACGAACCTTTACACTAGATACTAAAATATTCAACAAACAAAATTGATGTTTTATAGAAATATCTTTAGTTCCTAGTCATACAATAAAAAGTGTATTATTTTATTTCATCTGCTTAAGTCCGTTCAATTTGGTGTATCGTACTTGATTCATTTATTTACGAATATTAAAATTTATGTAATGCAGCGAATGCTCTCATAGTTTACACGTTACGTCAATTACTTTTATTAATTAAGTCACATCATCGTTAAAGCTTAAAATATTGAAAAGCATTGCTTCCATGTTTCAATGACTACATATAAAATTGGATCGGCGTCATTTTACGATAATTTAATGGGTTGCTCATTCCTGGTCAATTTCTCTTACAATAAATTAATGATATATTGTTATTTATTGTAAATCGGTGTCCTCGTGTCCCGGGCAATTACCAGAGTGCCTGCAAAGCGTTTTTTTCTTGATCGCCTTTACGGTCTAGCTAGTGCTCTCACAGAGAGCTATATGGAGCATAGTGCCGCTCTGTATTATACACGAAAAATTTCAAAATAAACATGTAAATAGCTGTGTAAATACAATACTTCATTGGTATTCCGAGTGGTAGGTATTGTTACTAGTTAATGTTACTTTGTAATTTTATTTACTGTTTTTATAGTGTTTTTTTTACTTAACAAACTTAAAAACATCAATTGCACTTTTAAAAATTATGAGTCTTAAAAATGAATGTTCTATTGGGTGGGACAACATTTCAAATATATTTCTTAAGATACACAGAAAATATTAGTTCCAATTTTAACATATGTATATCTTCAATAGGTGTCTGGATTGTGGAGTGTTCCCGGATGCTTTCAAGAAGTCTATTGTAGTACCTATACATAAGGGCGGGGATAGGGACCGAGTCAATAATTATAGACCTATTGCTATTCTACCGGCTATGTCCAAGTTGCTTGAGAAAATTATTAATAAACGACTCATTAACTATTTGGAATCAAACAATTTACTTTCTAACAATCAATTCGGTTTCAGACCAGGCCAAAACACCGAGGGAGCAAGCTTGAACTCACAAAATTTGTAACAGAAAACTTGGACAAGGGCAAAAGATGCCTAGCAATTTTTTTAGATCTAGCCAAGGCTTTTGACACGGTCTCTGTTCCAACACTCTTGAGCAAATTGGAGAGGCTTGGAATACGCGGTAACCAACTAAGACTGTTTGAGAGTTATATGCGCAACAGGTTGCAATGTGTCAAAATTGGCAACTATAAAAGCACATTCTTACCTGTGAATTATGGTGTGCCACAGGGCAGTATACTGGGCCCCACCCTGTTTACGATTTACGTGAATGACCTTTGCGACATGCAACTGTCAGGGGGTTTGTCAATCTGTTATGCGGATACAGTGCTTCTTTTTACCGGCAAAAATTGGAACCAAACCTTTCAAGCTGCACAACAATCTTTTAATAGTGTACAAAAATGGTTGTGTAGAAACAAACTTACATTAAACACAGACAAGACCAAATATGTAACATTCTCCATTCGTAACACAACACAACCGGTAAATGCATATAAAATATTTGCCCATAGTGGTCGCTGCTTTTTGAACTCTTCTGTAGCATCTTGTCAATGTCCATTGTTAGAACGAGTGGAGGTTGTTAAATATTTAGGGGTTCTTGTGGACAAAAATCTAAATTTTAAGCCTCATTTGCAATTAATAATAAGACGCGTTCGCAAATTAATTTATGTCTTTAAGAAATTAAGACATGTTGCTAAACCTAATCTTTTAAAAGAAGTGTACCGAGCTCTATGCGAACCCATAGTAAATTATTGTATTGCTGGGGAGGAGTCGCTAAAACTAATCTACTTCCTCTAGAAAGAGCTCAGAGAGCAGTGCTAAAGGTTTGCACTTTCAGGGCGTTAGATTATCCCACGTCACTTCTTTATGGATTTTGTTAGGTACTAACTGTTCGGCAAATGTTTATTTTGAGCATTATTAAGAAACAACACCAACTACTGGACTCAGACTCTGACAGCATAAATAGGAAACGACGTAAAGACATGGTGGCAAATCGTGACTTTAAGACTAACACAAAATTTTGTAAGAATTTCTTTAAATTTCTTGGCCCAAACTTATACAATAAGCTAAATGGTGGCAAATCGTGACTTTAAGACTAACACAAAATTTTGTAAGAATTTCTTTAAATTTCTTGGCCCAAACTTATACAATAAGCTAAATAAGCTACTTATAATATATCCTATGAATAGGCACGCATGCAGCAATGTTGTCAAAGAGTGGCTACAACAGCAGACATATGAAAAAACGGAGGCGCTATTATCTGTAATTGAATAGCAAAATTTTCAATATCTATGTGTATATATATACTTACTAGCGGTCCCCCGCGACTTCGTTCGCGCGTTTTGAGTTTGCTCCCTCCTCTCCCGTCGCAGCGTCATGTTTTATATCCTAAAGCCTTTCTCGATAAGTAAGCTATCCAACACAGAAATATTTTTTCAAATCGGTCCAGCAGTTCCTGAGATAAGCGCGTTCAAACAAACAAACTCTTCAGCTTTATAATATATTAACGCAGGCGCACGTTGTACTTAAGCTGCGAACATTATTTTGGTGCGGAGTTATGTTAAAACTGTGATAGCTCCTAAGATATTTATTGAAATCAAATGATATAAAGGGCAACTTGGTTCTAAATGAAATGCTCGTGATGATGAATGTATTTATTTTGATAAAAATAAATACTTGTGTGTATAATACACCTCTAAAAATAATGCATTATTTTTTTACAAATTTATTAACATAAAAAAGGTTGTAGTAAGTCAACCATAAAAGATAGATATATGCTGTCGCGGACTTTATTATAGAACTTTTAATGCTGAACAATCCTGTCATACATGATTTTTGTGTAACTTAAGCAGTTTCCGCAGCGTATGCAGCGGAAGCTCTGAAAAGGAATATCTTTCTCCCGTTTTCGCAACATTTTTCATTTCTGCTGTGGTGTTATGAGTCGTATCTTTATGTTATATAGCCTACTAAAGCCTTCCTCAATAAATGGACTATCCAACGTAAAAAAAATTTTTCAAATCGGGCCAGTAGTTTTTGAGATTAGCGCGTTCAAACAAACAAACAAACAAACAAACAAACTCTTCAGCTTTATAATATTAGTATAGATTCATGCTTTTACTCATGTCATACTTAACATAATATGTAGATGCTATGGATTGTGAAGTGAAGTGTTCGTAGGACTTGTTTTGTAAGTTCTTCTTTAAAAATCTATTTTAAAGATAACCAACTACACAATACTTAGCATAAAAATACAGTTTTAGACGACAGCACTTTAAGCTTAACGCTTTGATATCTTATGGAATTGTTATTTATGGGTAATTTTTTTTTTCACCATAAATGAATGGCCTGATGTGCTGGTGACTGTATATTAAATGTTGATATTGTGCATACCTACACGTATAAAAAATATATAAAAAAAACGGGAGGAGCATCTTGCTTATCCTAAAACACAGGGTTCTTTCCCTAACTTAGGAAGCAAAGCTCTATGATTAATTAGTACATACCTATTTGTAAGGTAATTAATTATGATCCTCTGTTAAAACTACATTGTACTTACCTTATACTGAAATAAATTTGATTTGATTTGAAAAAGCTGGCCAAGTGCGAGTACGGAACCCTCAGTGCGCGAGTGTAAGGACTCGCGCACTGAGGGTTCCGTGCCAACTTTAAATTAATAAGAAAATCCACTTGCCAATGTGTCGGTGGCGGGGTGGTAAAGGCATGCGCCCAGATAGCGTAAGACACAGTATGATTTGTTGTCTGACACAATTGTTTTTTACTAGTGTAGTTTATGTTAAAAGGTATCATTTTTTAAAATTGAGAGTAATTACTTACCCTTTTAAATTGACCTTGGCATAACAAAACTAAACTAAATGAAAAGAAATTACTAAGTCTACCCTTTCAATCATATTAATTTGTTTCCTTGAGTTGTTTGTCTCTCTGAAAGTAGAACACATTGCCGTAGTAATAAATGGCATTGAAATAAAATATTACAACATTGTGAAGCTAGAATCGTCTCAAGCTGTATGTCTACTAAAAGCTATCGTGTAAACTTAATACAGCAGAGATAAATTACGGCACAGCGAAGCTAGCTAAATCCTGGGGTTGCACTGTGGAAAACGTTTGCACTGATATTTTAAGCTGAATTATCACGTTCTCTTTGTCGGGTCGATTATACAAATGTCAGATAAGGAATATTCGTCGAATATGATACAAAACGCCTAATTTCAAAACGTCACCTCTTGGACAGCAATAATGCAAATGAAATTTTAAAATCGAACGTTTTATACTTATTTGATCGGATAAGTTCTATCTGACGTTAGTCAAATCGACTCTTACTACAAAAAAATATGGGCAGCTAAAATAACTGTGAAATGTGCGGATTATTGCTGTTGAACCGCAGTTATCCAGAAGAAACCAGTTCACTCTAACTTTGAGGGTTTAGGATTCTACTACCTACTTGGTCATCGTTAGAATGGACCTGCTACTGTCACTGCCCATGGGAAAAAGGTGCAGAAATGATATCGACATGAAACGGTGAACGCGGGTGGATAAGCGGGGAAGCGGGAGGAGTTTGACAGGTTGACGTCCTTTCTTATGATAACCGAGTTGTATAATTCATTAAGAATCAGCGACTCGAGAAGCGATTTTATCACGCATTTGCATTATTATTTTGAAGAAGCACGTTCATATGAGCGGAATATAAACGCATAAATAGTATCCTGTTGAGTGTCACACACGTATGTTTCAGAATAGAGCCCCAGGTTAGGTCTAAGTGTAGGCGTGTGATGGAGGCGCCTAACATGCGAGGTGGCTGTGATTCATTTAGTGCAATCGCAAAAGAGCTTGCAATCGCGTCACGTAAGCCCATCCGGCATTGATAAATCGCTTTTTAAGTACCTAGTTACTCATCTCAACTTAAAATAATATAATGTGAGTGTTTTTCGACATGATCTGCATAATACGTTAGTACATATTTAGCTTGGTGTATTTATTTAAAATGCAGGGTATAAAAATCGGTATTTTAAAATAATAATAGTTTAAGGTTCGATTTTACCAAAGTCAGATAAGACTTATCCGACTGAATAAGTATATAACGTCTGATTTTAAAATGTCATTTACATACATGATTGCTTACAATTAATAGATGACGTTTTCAAACTAAGCGCTTTGTATTATATTCGACAAATATTCCTTATCTGCGTTAGTAAAATCGGGCCTAAGCCATTTTGTAATCACTTATGACAAGGTATATTTCAAAATCAAAAATCAAAATCAAAAATAAAAAGCCGCCTGAATGTTCAAAAATCGCTCGCTCTTTTCGTCGTCTTAAGATTGAAGTGATGGCCGTTTCTATGTCCTATTCAACGATACATTTCAAAGTGGTTAGGTGGCAAAGACATTGAATATGAATGCATTCCATTTACCTTACAACAGGGTTGGTAAGATGGTTTCAAGATAACCTAAAGTTAGACCAAGGCTCATTTGAATACTGATAGCTGCGGAGGATTACAGTGTTAGTGTGTATGTACAGTGTATGTAGTAGTACGTAGATAACACTGACTCGACCGTGCGTAGATACTACATAATTGGATCGCGGACCGCGCGGCCAAACTATGTAGCGTTTAGTACGGTACAGTTTAATGGAAAAATAAGTTTCGTTTCCAATATTATTTCTTGAACAGACGATTTATTAGGGATTCAGATGGACAATTGTACAACTTACAATGGAATAAAGTTAATTAAAATAAATAATATATTTACGGTTTTTAATGTATTTTACGTTAGTTGAAAGTTTTACACGCGAATGGAAACTAGTTTCAGATTATTTTCCGTGTAAGATATTGCTTTACTTTTAACAAATCTAGAGAAATTACCGCAGGCTTTAGTTTCATCGTGAAATCTAGAACCTAGAAGCTGAATGAACATTTAATACTGAAGGAATTTTACATGAAGTCATATTTTCTGCCATCGATTTCTCGTACCTATCGCACAGGCTTACATTGTATGTGAAACATGACCTAGATTCCGATTCTGATGAAGATGGAAAGGTCAGTGCTATTCGTTGTTCGCAAATGACAAGGAATTTTAATAGATTTTTAGAACGAAAATAACACGAAATATTATCGTGAGTGATTAAAAACTAGAGCTCTGGATATAATAAAAATATCATTTGTGAATTGTAACTACAGCTAAGGTCAATTTCAATGTAAGCAATCAATATTCTTGTGAAAGTAACTAGGAGTGATTACAACTCCTTAAGAGATAATTCTATTGCATTTAGTCAGATGAACTGCTATCTAATTAGTATTTGTATTATTATTATATTATATATTTTCATTAAATTGCAGTAGTTCCGACGTATGCTATATACTGAGCAGACTGTACTTCCATATGTCGGGCGGCACATTATTGTGACTGTAGCAGGAAGTTAATTGCGTGTTCCTTGTCAGCCGGGTTTGCGGATGATTTAGGTATTTTAGGGCCTCAGTGCACAATATACATGAGTATGAAATCAGTAGGCACTATTCTACTCCAATCTAGCTTTAAGTACTTACAAAGAGGTAATAGAGTAGAGTTTACAAGCCAGTAAGGCGCCTTTCTATAACATAGTTGAACTAATTTATCCCTAACACCAGTAGAAAGATACACAATTTCTGACGTGCAAAGCCGAGAAGGATCACGACTATCGTATTACGGCCGTTCCCTATATCCATTCTAACTGTGGTTTTGCCCTACTAGAGTTAGAAATGGTTATCTACCTTTAGATTTTTTGTTTCTATAAACCTACTGGCAGTAGGGTAAACTATCTCTGGATGCATCTTATCGATGGGAGGACGGATAGCTTACTAGCGATAGGCATTTGTATGAAATTGACATTTATTGCGTTCCTATAATGTTTTTCATCTGACTGTCAGTCAGTTTGACTATCTCTAGTAACCCCAGAATTCAATCCTAGGATTTTGGAGGATAACGCTCTTGTACACCCTGGCAAATTACTAGTTTTAAATGTTTCATTGATTTATTTATGTAAAAGTCCTGTTGCTCACAAGGTTAAGATAGAAACTTTCTCCCTAGTGGCGAAGATGTTCCTTTACCCTAAGAAACTGACCCTAGCCATAACCCCACCCCGCCTAACAAAAGATACTTAGATATAATAAGGATGATGTGGTAGGAGAGCTGCGTTCAGGCCATCCAGGGCAGCAGCGTTAAGATGGTAGATAGGTGGTGGGACCCGCTACCAGTCTGACAGACTGCCCAAACTGATCTTAGGGACGGATAAAGGTGTCTGCTGCAGTGAAGGAAAATGAGAACAACAAGGACGGATAATATCTGATTTATTGGTAGTAAATTAGTTTATTTAAAATATTAACAGATACATTAATAGGTGGGCCGCCAGTGTGAGTTCCGACGGTGCTGGATTCTGCTATGTAGGTCACTGACGTGTTCGTAGTTGTAGAATGTAAGGTGCTACCTCATACAATTTATGAAAAACATATAAGTTTCGGGTGGCAAACAATATTGAATCCAAGTTCAAGCAGTCAACTTTTTCTCTGGGATCAGCTGAGTGACTGGGAAGGTACCCGATGCTTTGCATAGCATTCGATGAGCCTGAAATAATTCCACCAGCATCATCATCTATGCCTTTGTCAAGGGAAGGTGGACTTTTTGCTGTGGCTGAAAGAAGTAAATAAAACAAATCAGTATAACATGAAAACAACTGGTATTTAAGCAAAGGATATTGACCAAAACTCTATAGAAACTCTGCACACTTTGCGGCAGCATGCGTCTTTACAAAATGTTTGGATAAAATATATACCTAAATATTTGAAAGAATACACACAAAAAATATTTTTGATAAATAATCAGTTTTACAAGGAATTCAACGGCAGATTAGGCATTTTGAGGTTATGTTTTGTGGTTGCAGAGTTAATGCACCTCACCTACATTCATTTTGATACATTCAGAAGTTAATTGTTATATTTTACTAAAGTAATTCAATACTTAATAACTTAGTTACCCTTAAAATACCAGTACAATTATAATTCAAACAAGATTTTTAAAATATAAACTACAAAGACGCAATCTGGACCCGGCTTTGGTCAATATCCTTTAAAAACCGTAATCGACTTGTTTGTGAAAGTACAATTGATACTCACTCACTGCACTTATTTTATGGAAATAAAGTCCTCCTTGAATACATTGTTTACCAGCTGGATACATTGTTTTTTCTAAGCAATCGGACTGATAGCATTCTGAAACGTTTGCGAAAATAAACTGGAACTATAACTTTCTATTTCTTTTCAATCGATCGTTTTGAATTTTAAAATTTATAAATACTTTTTACGTTAAGAAGTATTAATTTTTAATCAATTGACGTAGGTATGATGTCAATCAATCAGCTGTCTGTCAGAGCTCAAAAACGTTCCATTTTACGTAAAGTCTATGCATGCTTCACATAATATTTTTACCCAAAATAGAATATATATATAATTAGGTACATAGCAATAAAAATAAATATTATTTTAAACGTATTATATAAATATTATCCTTGGTGTATCATAATGACCACAAATATCGTGAAAACGTTGACGCGACGTAATTGAGAGGGTTTTGTACAACTGCGTAATTCGAAACGTAAGGGAGGGCTTGGATAATGTGGCCTATCTTCTGCTAACTAGAGATAAGCAACACCTATCTGTAATATAGAAACTGTTTATTATGGTCGATAGCTGGTGACAACAGTTCGAGGATAGCTATCTATCTTTGATCTTAGTTTGCATATAGGGAACGGCCGTTAGTCGACTAATATAATACCTAAGGTAGTACCTAATTGATTATATATATAAAAATAATAAACAAAAGCATCGCAAGATTTCTTATATTGAAAAATGAAATAAAACAGAGATGATTTCATTACGAAGCTGTCGTGTCTTTAAAAGGTAATGTCGACGTTCTCTTTGGTCGTAGAATATCAAATACAAACAAATCATCAATCTATTCACCGTGAACGATAGACAGTTCTGACATAAAATGGAAGGACCAACAGGCCTTTCTGCTGCATAATTCATCCATCAGTCATCACTAACAATAGAATAGAAGCATCGGGATTATATATGGTTGCATGAATTACCTACAAACCTTCTGTATAAGCGGCCGTATTTTCAGTTTTGGAGCTTGCATTCTATGCACCGTGCGGTTGGACTGTGTGACAACTAGAGTCGAAATACCAAGTGTCATCTAACGAATTTCGAATTTATGAACTTCCAAGCTACCTTTGATTGAAATAGATTAAAAAAAAACCTATCCCAAAATTGGAGAATAGCATTTACATACACACTTACACTTTTGATGCTGTTTTGATAGTCCGTATTCTAAAGAACATAGTATGAAGTTTAATGCTCGGATTGATTTGGTCAATTAATTGCGGTCATCGAAAACAAGACCTTACTTCTTTATTAGCGTTTAGTAAGGCTTTCTGGAGCTTTTCTATTTTGTGACAGCAGGCTCCGTTTCATTTAGTATGAAACTTTACCGCATAATTGACATTTGTTATATTAACCCGCCCCAGATCGCTGTGACCTTTTACGGGTAAACCCTTATTTTTTGTATGGGCGTCAAAACAAACGTAGGCCGGTCTTATTGGGTAACAATTTAGGGTGTCATTATACAATTAATATTTTAATCATGTTACATAAAAAATAAATTTAAAATCTACCTATTCAAAGACGAAACCATTTCCATGCGGCTAGATGCTGGTTGCGTTGCCGCGTTGGATATCTATAATCCTTTGAGCTAGGAACCAACACTGACGTAAAAAAAACAGCCAGCTTTATTATTGACCGTTACAGCATTTTATTTTGGCGCAATTTTTATAAACAAAAATTTAGCAGAGGGTCCCTACGGCCCAAATTTTTCAACCCCAAACGGCGTGAACACATTATCACTTGTAAGTGAGACGTACTTGCGACGCTTGGCGTTTTCAGCCAACTCGGCTGCTGTTCCAACTCAAAGGACTGATTCTCTGAGATGGGAGGGTAAAAGGCAAAAGTATCGACAAAGGTTGCATCATGTTGTATTTTACTTAAGTAAAAATTAGTATTGATATCTTGGTATAAGTACGAGGCAAATAAAACCCAAATCTGTCACATTATTTATTTATTTATTTAATTCGTTAAACAAATGTGTAAAATTCCAAAAGGTACATGAAAATGTTAAAAGGTTATAAACAGATATTGGAAATAAAACTGCCCCAATATGACCAGGAATTAAAAAACTATACTTAAGATCAAGACGTGTACATTGCAATTACTGAACTAATGACATATTTTTAAATGTAAGGACGTTAGATATATAAATTGTCCGAAACCAGTACGTCATTATGCACGCTACGCGCTGGATAGAAGGGAATTCAGTCAATAAGCGCAAAAACCACAGCTAAGTTAAACACGGATTATAACAAAAATAGGCGCTTTTACTGCTCCGAGTTCTAAATATCGAACTCCTGAAAGCCCAGCACGTTCTTCGTCTTGTGCACCCCACGCGCGGGCTGTTGGGCTCGCGGTACGATCGACATTTGCCGGCCGGCTGGCGGCGGGGACGGCTCCGTGCGCACGCCTGGCATTATTGAGAAGCGCCTGAAAGACATTCTAGGGGTTAGTTAGATTTCTATAGCTCTTTTTTGTAATACAAAAATTGATTCTATATCAGCAGCCGAGCCCCACAGTAAAATACCGTAGGACATCAAGCTAAGGAAATAACTAAAATAAACTAACCTAGCTGTTTCTATATCAGTCAAACGTCGTATCTTTCATACAGCAAAAGCAGCTGAGCTTAGTTTCCCTGACAAGCCCTGTATTTTATTTTTATTTTTATTTTTATTTAATAGGTTCACCTACAACTAGTACATTGTTACTTAATATAATATATTTCACATAATTAAAATTTGCTAAATGTACAGTCTCTTACAGGTGAACACAGCATGCACAAGAAAAAGTCACTTATACGATTATTAAAAGGAAAAAGTCGTTTAAGAAAAGAAAGTGCTACAAATGTAAAACTAAGACAATTCAAATAATCTTTTGCGAAATTTACAAAGAGACATCGAACATATGTCAATATCGGAGCTTTGGCTCATTAGGTTATACTGCCTACACAATCTAGGGATAGGTGAGTGGGCACCCATTACTGTTCTCCTAAAAGGAATACTAAAAAGGCCCAGCGGACGACGGGGTAGTCGGAGAGGAACTCTAAGTTTCAGTCTTAGTAGCAATTCGGAACAACATGTGTGGTTATTGAGGGCTTTGTAGAGGAAGACCATATCGAGAAGGTCTCTGCGCTTTTGAAGGCTAGTCATTTTAAAGAAAGCTAATCTGTCCTCGTAACTGAGTCCCGATCTAGCCACAGTGTAAGCAAGGTATCTGGTGAACTTTCTTTGAACTCGTTCAACTCGCAAGGAATGGCGTACTCAAGGGTTGATCTAACGAGACAATTAAATAGTGTTATTTTTGTTTCCACATTTTTAAACCCTTTTGAATTACGTATCACAAATCCCAGTAACTTAGCTGCCTTTTTAATAATATGATCAATATGCGGTACAAATGATAACTCCCTGTCCATCAGAACTCCCAGATCTCTAATTACTTGAACTTTACTCAGGCTAACCCCGTTGATGTAGTAATTAGTAGGTACAATATTTTTTTTTCCGAGCAAATGTAATAAAAGAGCCTTTTTCTACATTGAGACTCATTCCGTTACAATGACACCATTCTTCGAGCGAGTCGATGTCCCTTTGAAGCAGTGTCGCATCCTCCGCTGATTCAACAACTCTTGATAGTTTTAGGTCATCCGCAAAATAAGTAAGGTATAGAATAGCAAAAGCGGGACGGTAAATCATTCACAAAAATATTGAACAGAACAGGGCCCAGATGTGAACCCTGTGGAACACCTGACGTAATTTTGAGGGTGTCGGATGCAAAACCATTCACAACAACGTAAAAAACCGCTCTATGAGATATGAGTTCAGCCACTTTAACATGGGCCCAAAGAAACCACACTTAGCCAGCTTTGATATCAGCAACCTGTGAGGAACTCTATCAAAGGCCTTACTAAAGTCTATGAAGATCACGTCAATTTGCCTTTTTAAATCAATAGATTCAACGATACCTTCAGTAAATGTCACCAAGTTTGTACATGTTGATCTACCTTTCAGAAGCCCATGCTGATAATTAGAAACAAATAGTGAAAAATAGCTCTGAATGTAGGGACAGACCAGACTTTCCAAGGTCTTGGCCAGAATGGGAAGAATAGCTATTGGCCTATAATTCTTAACATGCTGGGGGTCGTCAGACTTGAAAACTGAAACAATTTTAGCAATTTTCCATGTTTTCCCCAACGTACAAGCTGGCGAAGCATTTGGCGAAAACACTATCTGTACTACGAGGAGGAACTACGGCACATGTTAAGGATTCCTATGACTTCATAAGCCAAATAAAGACCTTGCAATTGTCAGAAAATGAAACAATGGTTAGTTTTGATGTACAGTCCCTATTTTCAAGTTTACCTGTGAAAGACTGCATTGAAATTACCAGAAGGAAGTTAGTTGAATTGGATATGCCCATAGAGTATGCAGAACTTTTAGAGCATTGCCTTACATCTGGCTATTTATTATGGGATGGTGAATTCTACATACAAATTGATGGTGTAGCGATGGGTTCCCCAGTATCACCTGTTGTTGCTGATATCTTCATGGAAGATTTTGAGGCCACAGCTTTGAACACATCACCTATATCACCAAGGTTTTATAAACGGTACGTAGATGACACCTTCACAATATTACCCACAGATAAAGTTTCTGCTTTTTTGAACCATCTTAACTCTATTCATCCACAAATACAATTTACTATGGAAATTGAGGCAAACAATAAACTAGCTTTCTTAGATGTTTTACTTACTAGGAATTCTGATAACACACTTAGCCACACAGTTTTTAGAAAGGCCACCCATACAGACAAATATCTCAATGGTGCATCTCACCATCATCCTTCACAGTTAGCTACCGTGGGCAAAACTTTGTTTCAGAGAGCGTTGGGCATCTGTGACGACCGACACCTGGCTGCTGAACTTCAACATGTAAGGAAGGTACTACGGGACAACCAGCTTCCAGTACCACGTCGTTGCAGACCCCGTGCCAGTGCCAAGCCTATGACAGTTGAACGCCCACCTGCCGTACTACCTTACATCAAGGGGGTCACTGACAAGATTGGGAATATCTTGAAGCGAGCTTCCATCAAGACTTATTTCAAGCCGCCTAAGAAGATTAACCAATTTTTACCACCTGTCAAGTGCACCATACCTCTTCAAGATGCAGGGGTGTATAGACTGGAATGTGACTGTGGCCTTTCCTACATCGGGCAAACCAAACGAAGTATAGGCGTGCGGATAAAAGAACATATAGCTGACGTTAAACATAGACGAAACATAAAATCTGCAGTGTGTGAACATGCCTTAGACAAACCCAACCACTTCATACGCTTTGACCAACCTAAAGTACTATCAAAAGAACGTCGGTTCATTCCACGTATGCTACGCGAAGCTATAGAAATAAGAAAACATCCAAATTTCAACAGAGAAGATGGTTGGAAAATTCCACCTGCATGGGATCCAGTTCTAACTAGGACCCAAGCTAGACCACTCACTGCAAGATCACAAGACACAGTTAGCTCTTTCTGCGTGGATAGGAACGTTAATTAATAATATGAGTGACGGTAGTGTATATTTTTTAAAACTCTGTAAATGACAAATAACATCTTAGTCTACCCGTGACCACGAACGCTGTAAAGTGTTCGAAACGTCGGGATAAAATTAATAAACACGCGAAAAGTTAATCCGTAAAAAAGTTGTTTTATTTCAATGAGTAATATTCGCGTAAACTTCAGAAACAAATTTTCCATGTGTTAGGAAAAACGCCTGTTTCTAGCGATTTATTGTAGATCCTACCTAAAGGCTCCGCCAAAATATTGGCGCAATTTCTAAGAAATATCGGCGGTAAGCCATCGGACCCTGCACCTTTACTTATGTCCAGAGATTGAAGTTTCTTGAGTATAGTAGGCTTGTCGAGTCTCATAGGTGCAAAACTAAAGCTATCGGACTGTGAGCTAGTGGTAGAAGATGCACTATCAGTAAACGTAGCAGGCTGGGAGCTATCATAAATGGAGGCAAAGTGCGAGGCAAAAATATTACATATAGTAGAGCCATTCGAATAGGACGTGTTGCCATCAGTTACTGACGACGGATATGATCCAGTCCCACCTCTTTTATTTTTTATATAGGACCAGAAATATTTAGGGTCGTTTTTAATACTCTGCTCTACTTTATGCATATAGGATTTGTAGCAAGCCCTAGTAAGCCAACTACATCGATCAGACAACAACCTGTACGTAATTTTGTCAAGCGGGTTCTTGTACTTTTTATATCTCTTTCGGTACTTTTCTTTTTCATGCAAGCGGTTGATTAAATTGCGGCTAAACCAAATTGGAAAACGAGCACTACGGGGTTTATGTATCGGTACGAATCTCGTTAGTGTGTTCTCAATGTTTTTGTAGAAAGCGTCTGACATTTCGTTCACTTCTGATTCATTTACAAACACCTGGTCTCAGTTAACTTGTGTCAAGAAATTTTTAATTTCAGAGTAGTTTGCCTTGTGAAAATTTCGTTTAACTGAGTCACTATTTGGCAGAAGAGTGCCTCCATTGCCCAAAGTCAGATCGATGACAAGAGGTGGGTGCAGTGGGTCTACTTTACTCAATACATCGGTTGCTCTCGACACAGTGCAAGAGGACAGATCAGTCAAAACAAGATCGAGAAGCCTATTCATAGAGTTCCTCTCATAATTGAGCTGGGTTAAGCCATTCACGGCTATGAAATCCATAAAACTTTGGTTTAATGAAGATAATCACCCGTTATCATTTGGATTCCAGTTTATGCCCCATAGATTAAAATCAGTTACTATACATAGATTATTCAAGTTGTTCTGCTCAAAAACTCGTTTGCAGTTATCCATGAACCTCTCGACCGTAACTTTCTTACAGGCGACGGCAGGTTCGCATCGCACAACGTTAGTGATATCGAGGGCTTTGTATTAGGTAACAATACTTCTACCCAAAGATCTTCGCATTCACTCTCCCAGTTGAACATTCTTGAAGATAAAATATTTTTAGAAACCGCTATTAATACGCCACCGCCATCAGTTTTCATGTTTAAGCTAGTGATGCCTCTATCGCGTCTATGAATTACATACCTACCGTCGAACAATTCTGAACTAAGTATATTATCATTCAGCCAAGTTTCGGTTAAGATTATTATATCATAGTTCGAATTCGCTAGGTTACAATAAAAGTTATATGTTTTGGTTCGCAGACCACATGTATTTTGATAATATATGTTTGATGAAATGAATTTTATAATAAGACTAGCGACCTGCCCCGGCTTCGCACGTGTGCAATGCTGATACTAAATACACTACAGAAAAACTGTGAACGTTGCATATAAAGACATAGCGGCTCGCTCCGGCTCCGTATACCATATGTTTCTTTACGATTTCGTACAGGGTAGGATCTTCATCTTTATCCGGCAATTCAGCTGAAATAACCCTGTCAATTTGGTTTGGTCTAATTTTGTTCACTAACCACACCAACAGGTGTACATGTGGCAAGCCACGTTACTGCCATTCTATTGTGTACATATAACAGCACGGCGGACATCTGTAATATCTTCGAAAATATTCACTTTAATCATACGGTGTAACGGGCCATATAGATCTATATTAAATAAACAATGTATTCAAGGTATTTAATTGGTTAAGGATCAATGCTGTATTAGTTAAAATCGCTTCGAAAATTAGCCATTATTTGTCGTAAAAAGTAAATGAAAAAAAAAGTTATTGTGGGTTATCCATAAGAGATAGATATATACCATCGTGGGCTTTTCTGTAGACCTTTTCAATGTGTACAATACTTATTACATTATTTTGATAAAACTCGTAGGGTTTAGCCTGCGTTTGCAATGTAAGCGGAAAAAATGTAATTATTTACGACATCACATTAGAAACCTCCAAAATAACAGTATTTTTCCACTATTTAATGGATGTTATTATACATATTAACCTTCCTCTTAAATCACTCTATCTAATAAAAAAAACTGCATCAAAATCCGTTGCGTAGTTTCAAAGATTTAAGCGTACAAAGGGACATAGGGACAGAGAAAGAGACTTTGTTTTATACTATGTAGTGATAAAAAGAGTAACATGCAATTAAAAATAATTCAAACTATTACTTAAGATTTTCCAGAGATTTGAGGACCCCATTGTAGTTTGGAGTCTAAAGTGATTGCCAAGAATGTTGTGGAGTGGATAATATCAAATGATTTGTCTTTCATCTTAACCTGAGTTGATGCCTGTCGGACATTGGGCAATGTGAACTTTACACATTTAGTTTTACTTCCATTAAGAAGGAGATTGTTAATTGTAAGCCAATGTAATACTTGTGAAAAGTATTATTTAAATCGTCAAAATTTTCTTCACCTCTTGGGATTTTAAATATAAGTGAAGTATCATCTGCAAACAATACTTTATCACAAAGATTCCCTACAAAATACGGGAAGTCATTTATATACCTATATCAAAAATAAAAGTGGTCCCAATATAGATCCCTGGGGCGTGTGCCCCAGGGATCCATTGTTGGAAGCGCTCCAGAAGACTCAATTCCGTTCACAAATACTATTTGCGTTCTACCTGATAGATAAGAATTAATTAAGTTTAATGAGTTTAATGATGCCCCGTAATGACGTATTTTTTTGAGTAATGTTTCATGGTCCCCACAATCAAAACCTTTGGATAGATCACAGAAAATTCCTAAAGCATCATGCCTATTATCAAAGGCATCAAAAACATGTGTTAAAAGAGCAACTCCTGCTTTCGTAGTGCATCTACCTTTAGTAAAACTAAATTGTTTATTATGTAGTAACTTATTTGATGAAAAGTGAGTTAAAATTTGGTTGTATATAATCTTTTCATATATTTTACTCAAGACTAGCAAAATCGATATTGGCCTGAAGTTTGAGGGGTCACATTCGTCACTCGATTTGAAAAGCGGTATTATTTTACTAATCTTCATTAAACTAGGAAATTGGCCGTCATCAATACACTTATTAAAAAAAAATATTGCTAGTTGAGAAGCTATTGTGTCGATAAATGATTTTATAATATGCACGAATAGTCCCCACAGATCCTCAGTTTTTTTCATATTCAATTCGAGAAATGTTTTTATTATTACTTGAGGTCCTACATACCTGAAGTGAAATTGAGAAATACATTCGTTGACATAAAGTTTTAGAATAGATTCGGCTATTACTGAAGAAGAGGCGAGTTCTTTAGTTGTAGTGGGCGCAATATGTGAAAAAAAGAACGATTCAAAAGCAGTTGAAAATTAAGTGTTTTATCATTGATTTTTAATACTTTTTTAGCCAGCGATGATATTAGTTGCATTCGTAAATTGAACTCTAAACTTTTGATTTTTAGTCTAGTATCAATAAAAATACGAGTTATTTTGGTTTTAAGTGTTCTTTTTTTCCTGTGTTGTTGGTATTATTGCTATTTTCTTTTTCTATATTTATTTGTATATGTACATATATTTTTGTTGTATTGTTTTTTTTTTGTTATTATTATTACATATTTGTATTATTCTATAAGGTTTTGGAATTCTATTATCCTTGTAATTTTGCTATACAATATTAAACAATATTGCTCTTATTCTAGTTTGTGTTAGTGATTGTGTTTGTGTTTGGGGAGTAAAGTAATCCCTCTACGTCGTCGCCTTTAGGTACTAAGATGTTCTTAGTGACTTGGTTGATGGAGTTAGGTATGTTAGTGGATTGGCCAATATCTTGTTTCGGACTTGCTCGTCGCCCCTGCGCATGGCCATCCGCAGGTTGTAGTCCCGGATTATTGTTGGTGTGGCCTTCTCTGACCGGATTATCAGACGAGCTGTGGCGTCGTCGGTAGCATTGTCTGTGTAATAAACACAAGACTTTGTGTGTCTAGAGATGGCCACAACAGCGTGAAGAACACTCTTTAGGAGATGGGATTTTTTTGATACTGTGCGCACTATCACCACTGACTCAAAAGTCTGCCCCTGTGCTTCATGTATGGTAAGTGTGCGTGATCCTTCGTCTTTCCCGTGTCCTTGGCTGATTAGGCTTGCCTTTTCAGCTTGGGTGTGAGTGAGGTATAGGGTTCTTTCCGATTTTGGGATCACTGCACCTGAGAAGCGCTTGAGGGAAAGGGACTGTACTTGAATATTGGCTGAGTATATGCCGCTGTAGATTTCACTAAGGGCATACGCTACATCCTAGGGGTTTCGATAGGTGCACAGTAACTCCTTAGTAACCTCTGTGATTTTATTAGGTCTGTTGTATTCCAAAGTGAAGAGATTACAGCGATCTATGTATGGGACTTGGTTATTATCTCCTAACAAAGTCACCTCTCTGGCTTTCGCTATTTGGATAGTCAGTACAATGGATCCAAAATGGTTCATGAGGGCTTCATCCACCATGAGGCGTGTGCACGATTCTCCCTCACTCATACCATTTACAAGTAGAGATGCCATTGTTCTGACTCTCCTTTTCGCCCTCTCTTCCCCTATTGTCGTTGCCAGTTTCTCTCGGAGGTCCTTTGCTGCTTCAGTCGTGGTTGTGATTATTATGTCCTGTTCGGGATTTATTTGGGACATTACCCACGTGGTTTTGCCACAACCAGGGACTCCATTGACCTATGTAATTGTCGGTATAGTCCAGTGTTCCGGGACCTTACCTTTCGACAGATCTCCCGATATGGTGTTAGCCATTTCGATTATTCTGTCGTCGAGCATGACCTTCGTACACTTTGCGACTACGACTATGGGGTCTTCGGACGGTGTTTTGAAGACAAGTTTTCCCTCCTCTAAGTTATTCGTCCTGTCCCACGAAGCCACACGCGTTTCTGTATGCTGCCATATACGACCCCGAAATTTGTCCATGGATAACCTTGGATTGTTCGCTGTCTTATATTGCGGCCTCTGCGTCCTTTAATTTAGCTCGCAGCAGTCCCAGATTGTCAAGATTGTACGCTTGCACGATGCCCTTGCAAGTGTCTTCGTTGACTTTTCTAGTGGCTTTAGTTACCGCTACGAACTCGATAAAGGCATTTAGTGCATGGGCATGTGCTCCTGTGGTTGACAGGCTGGTCTGAGAGTCGGTGGAGCTACTTGTCCCATGTCTGCCCTGGTGCGTTCCACTCTTGGGTTTGTTTCATCCTCTGGTGGTGGTGAGGTAAACTTTTCGACTGCTTTCTCGATCGCTGTTATACTTCTCATTCTCGTTATTTTTCTGGTGATCATCTCCTGGATCGCCTTGAAAGCACTGCTGAGTGCTGCTGTCATAGTGAAGAGTGTGTCTGTGGTTTTAAGTGTTCATATTACCCCTTAACTCATCTTACGCAATGTCAATGTTAGTTTATTAACCTGCCTACGTTATGGCGAAGATAATTGTATTACTTTAATAATTAAGCTAGAAATTACGATTGTAGTAAGTATATCAGTAATCGATCTTTTGATAATCTAAAAAACATGTAACATGTTTGGGATTTTCAATATAAACATTAGCACGATGAAGCGTATTAATTACGCTAGTTTAATCAATGAAACTTAATTAACTGAAGCCTTCTTCCCGTGAAAATGCTCCCCAACATTACGCCAGATCACTTTACTGGAACCCAACTCCGTCTGCCATAGTTTGTAACCATGCCAAAATGCATACTGATCGGTTTATGTCTAGACTCCACGTTGTTAAGCAAATTAGGTAGACATTATATCATGATAACTAGACTGTAAGAGCTTGCCTGATTCGCAATTTTTTCGTAAGTTAGTATCAGTTCTCAGAAAACCGTTTTTTTTGCAGAAATACTAAATATCAACGGTTTCATAATTATAAAGGATAATTCTCAAATTCAAAAAAGCTACGATAATGATAAATAAAAAAACTTTTTTTTTTTATAAAACATCAAAACAGTAACAAATTATAAGCCTCCTCGCTGAAGATGGAAGATGAATATTAAGAGAAATCGCATTATAAGGGTATCGTCTTATAAGGGTTTGTTTCAGGGGATTTTTCTTGTCCCTTTTATTCAGAGGATATTATTCTAATGCTTCATTTTTGAGCAAGTCCGCCAAAAAGAAACAGCACTTTCTGGCCCTTTGTGGCGTCATCTTTCTAGTTAGAAGTGATATACAGTAGCACTTACGTTTCGTGACTAAGCTAATGTAGACTATTTTTTTCCTTCTTTAAACATTTTGAGGCGGCACAACGCAAAAGCAATTGTTTTTCCTCTCTACCTGCCAATCTTTACTTTCGTTATTGCAACGTTTGATTTTCGTTTAGTCAGAAATGAGCCATATATGTATGAAATTATCAGCAGCGCAACAGTCGCGCGACCGTTGACCGTCGAGCCGCTACAGTCGCCTATATGTGAAAGCGCTCTTTATTTTGTTATTTAATTTAAATACAAGTATCTACCTGACCGTGACCAGTGACCGCAGAATAAATAAAAAGCTTCTGTGACTATCAAAATTACGTCTTCTCTTACGTCTTTGCAAGAGTTCCTATTTATTGAATTGGGGATCATTCTATGTCATAAACGACATTTTAGATTTTTTGTATGACTTTCTACTTGTAAATGAATGAATGCTTAATGCAGTATCACATAGGTATTAATGTGAACATTACACACGCTCTAAACCCCATTGAGCCCGCATCATCATATCAAACATCGATTACACTGTACACTAATTGTTAAAGTTTACGATATTTTTTGAATAACATTGCAGTTGACGTATGTACGTTAATAAAGCATAAACTTTAAATATGACAGTAAAAGTTTGCTTGTTTGCAACTAACTGCGCTCTATCGAATCCAATCTATTATGGAATAAGTCCACTTTGGTGTCAAAGCAGTTATCATAACTAATCTAAATCTTGACCCTAGCGTACATTCTCGAGTTAGTTTGACCGGTAAAGATCAAACTCTAAATAATTGAGCTGAAATCCTGTAAAGTTGAAATTTATAAAATTATTTTGCTTTAAATTTCCGCGAAGCGACGCCGGCGCAGGCAACTAACTACACGAACCGTCACCGCGTTTAGTATTAGTTCAGGCAAATGCAGGATGCACCACCCGCCCTCCCTCAATACGCATGCGGCACAGCTGATGCAATTATTAGTACCCAACACCAACGTGTAAAAAACCTCGACGCGTTTCGCCACTACACGTGGCATCCTCAGGAGATGTTGTCGCCTCGGCGGAGCACGGACGACTACCTGCATTTGCCTGAACTAATACTAAACGCGGTGACGGTTCGTGTAGTTAGTTGCCTGCGCCGGCGTCGCTTCGCGGAAATTTAAAGCAAAATAATTTTATAAATTTCAACTTAATAATGGATTTCCGCAAAGTAACGCCTGATTCCATTAATTATCTGAAATTCTGTAATCATGAGTCTTGAATCCTAAAAAATTGTTTTGAATTTATTCAATGCTGCTTGGTTTTGAAGTAGTAGTACCTATTTATCTGTGGTTTGAATGTCAACCGAGCTAACTAGGTACCAATTAATGCTTCACGAATTTAGTTTTTTAAACATTTAAACCTTACTTATTTTCCTTTTGTGTACAACTTCTGTTACGATTCTCTTGATGATAAACAAGAGAATCGATATAGATATCGAGATACCAAAATAAATCCTGGGGTAAACATAGACATTCGTCGAAATTCATTATGCACCAGAATAACCATCCTTCTTTCGCTTTTACAGGGTAGCTGACAACCCTAGTTCTATCGAGCGATTCATTTAAAAACTGGCAATATAGTAACTAAGTATATAGGAGTAAATATACCTGGCCGCGGGTAAGACAGACATGCGTCGGAACAGATGCTCCGCCGCGCTGCGAAGGTCGTCATCCTGCATCAGGCTGACCATGTCCTTCTCTCGCTTCTCTGAGGTCTCATCTGCTGCGCCTACTTCAAACAATAAGAATTGTTCTAGATGTGCATTTTAGTCATAGCTTGTCTTAGCTTAGAATAGCTCAAAAAGGTTTTTTATTTTGTTACTGTTTCCTTAATGAGCAGTTTTCACACATCATTTATATCTCATTAAATAGCGTTAAGGTATTTACGAACTTGAAAAAAAGTCTGCACATAAAGTAAAAATTTCAAATAAAATAAATAAGTTGTTTATGCCAAATACGCATACGCCTAAATGTGTGCGTTGAAAATGGAGGCGAACACTTTTTTTGTAAGATTTAATTTTATTGATTACTATCACAAGTTTTACTTATTCACCATTATGAAATACCACTGATAATGTAAAATAATGAAGTAGCCATCTAAATATCACAATGATGTGTTGCTTGACCTGTGAATGATTTTACAAACCTATACCGTGCTCATCACAAGAATTTTCTGCTGGACGTACTAGCACGCATTTTACTAACAATATTTACATAATACAGGACACACCGCGAGCAAAGTGGTGATTGAATTACTTTGTTTGAAACTCGAAAAACCTCAAAAATGCGAATGCTGATTTATATCCTTAATTTTTGAAAAACAAAAAAAAACACATTGTTTTTTTTATATGTTATATCATGTAAATGTGTCAGTAAAACGTTATTAAGTTAAAAATATGAAGGCAAAAGTAAATAAAGACTTCAGACCAACATTTATTTCCGACCTTCTGCAGCACATTGCTCATGATAAATGTTCCACAACTGTTCTCAGCATACACTGTATACGCAAAATCGGACGCTGCGGTGTCACACTGCACGACGTTTTGTCATCGCATGCAATACTTGCACGCGGCACACTACGCGTCTGTTTCCCAAGGGTAAACTTACGTGCATTGTCAGAGGAAAATCCTTGACACGCTATAATACTAAGCCAGGCAGAACTTCGGTGGTGACCGTAAGTTTGGGGATGTGTACCGTTAGGTAAGTATGTTTACTATTTTATGGTTTTGTAAAATGTATAATTAAAATATTTTTTAATCCACTTAAATTTAAATCCCTTCTGATACTGTAATAATTAACAACTCGATTCCGTTGTAATCGAAATTTATCTGCGAGTATGCATACAAATCAGTTCGAAAGCTTTACGGCATCGTCATGAGGTTTATGTAGAATAATAATTTTACGATTCCCCGAAATTCTTGATGCCGCACACTTACCTACAGCCTTGTTATATAAACGAGGTCAGATAGGCACAGAGGTCAGATTTATGAGAGCACTCAAGTAAGGCTCAAGAGGCTGGGGTGTACGGGTGGACACGGTATTAATGGCTAGGCGTCTAATGTAATACCCATAATCCGTATTAAACCACGTTTTCACAGCCCAAATTAGATGGAAAATTGGAGTCACCCAATCTCGAGTAGTCGCTGCGCGACCGACGACAGACCGCCGCGCGGTATTCACCTAATATTGTTATTATGCTCGCGATGCTCCCGCGCGGTATTTAGATACCTACTTATATCGACATCGTTATTTATTATTAAGCTCTTCTAGCACGCATGAATAATTACTGACTGAAATACATTTATTTTTAAGCTATGTCAATGGGTCATAATGATAACATTAGCTTTACCTTCGTATGTTTAACTTCAACTTTTTTTTTTTATTTTTATTAGTACTATGTTTCAACCGCTGTTTTCTCTTCTCAATAATTGTAAAAATACATTGTATCACATATCAATATCAAAGATATATTTCAATACGTAATAGATAATATAATTCAATACGTAATTTTAAACTGTAATGAAGGGACCGGTCGTAGACCAATAGCGACGATCCCTTCAAATTCATTATAATCATGTAATTAATAGGCTTAATTAGTTTATAAATATATTTTTTTTTCAATAAACAAGTTTCAAATAAAAAAATCTCGAGTGGTTACGCGTATTATGTTTTCGGAAACGCTTACGGGCAACGTTATACCGCAAAACGTAACTTTTGAAACCCGCTAAAAGTATTATGGAACTTATGCTAGCACATTTTGCGAGCGTATAAATATTGTATTAATCCGTTATTAACGCTCACTTTTTGCCTGCGAGTTAACAGTTTTGCTCGTTAATTTATTAAAAAAAGAATGCGGTTGAAAGAGGACATTTAAAATATGACGTGTAAATTAAATATGAAAAGTATGATGTGCGATTTCGATATAATCGTACCTTTTTACGTACAAGGAAACAGAAGGTAAGAAAAGCTATGGGCTTTCAAGTTCGTACTTTAACTCTTAATATGTATATTTTTTAATGTATTGTAATTTACTAAGTTCTTTTGATTATTGTTTTGGACTATGATGCGACAGCTCCAAGACGAGGTGCTCTTACTTCTTTGGAATCAGATTGCTATTTATGATACTTTCAGTATTAATGCATTTTATTTCAACTTACAGTGTCCATAAAAGAAGCAACGTCTGTGAAGCCAAACGTGCGAGCAAGCCCAGCTGCTTCGATCAACGCTGCGCGTGCTTCGGGCCTATTGTTCTGAAGGAGGTGGCAGCGAGCCAGCAGGAAGTTAGAGTTGAGCAACCAGAGACGTTGGTTCGCTGCTCGGGATTCTGCATAAAAAAGTAAGAGCTACTTTGGTAATAGACATAAGAAGACGGTAAGCTATTCGACAAAGTCAGCGTGGCCGGCTGGCCAGCAGCGACGCTAAATAGCCACGCGGGATTCTATGACTATGATGACAATATTATGTCAAATTCGATCGAATTTCAATCACAAGTCCGGCATTTTTCGGACTCTTTCACTTTTTCTGTGATTAGACTTTGGAATTCTCAACCCAATGATATCAAAATGTTCCCCAACAAGTTAACTTTAAAAAAAGTCTATCCGCATCCACTATCTTAACCTTGGCTCACTTCAGAAATAACTACCATTATCTTTCACTTGTGTCGCTTTGAATGTCGTCAATATCTTTATTCACAATATCGCATTCATTAAATATGTGTATTCTATGTATATTCACAGGTCCTTTATATGGCGAATTATAATTTATTTGTGTGATATTCATATTTATGTTTTATGTTTTTCATTATTTTTCTTGAAACACTCTCAATGATTAATGTTTCGCCACTGATTAGACTCTCTGCATTTCCAAGTGGTTGACTGGTAGACAATGCCTCAAGGCATTAAGTCTGACAATCGTACAACTTACAGTACAATAAATTTTAAATAAATAAGTAAATATTAATTGATAAAATTTATACAAGTTCTCAAAAAGCAATAAAAATAAAAGATTTCGAGGTAACGTAGTTAAAGCAAAATCCTTCTTAAATTCATAAGTTCTAAACTTACTGGAAAATAGCTGAAACTTAAATTGATTACCTCAAAAGTCCAGCTAATGCGCTGTCCAATCTTATTCCAAAGCCAAAACTTAGATTCATACCTAATTGCATAGCATCTTAACAGTGCCGAGTGATCCATTATAACCAAATTGGAGATGATTAACGTTGTTAGTCACGTATAATAGTAGCGTGTATCCCGTCTAATTACGTCCCGATAGGGTGAACAATCAATCAGCAAGGCGACAGTTCTGCGAACTCAATAGTTGATATGTCTTAATGATTACGCTATTGACAGATACACCTCAGGGGGTATCTGTGAACTGTAAACTTAGGTTCAGAGTGATTGATTCAGTTAAAGTTTGAGTTACGGCCAAAAAGCAAGGGGGATGACGGAACATGACTAATGACACTTTAATGCTTTTACTGGATCATTACACTGTAAGAAGATTAATCTTTAGTAGTATTTTCTAAACGAAAACTTTAATTGTGTGTACGATGGATAATATATTGCAGGTGAAGACATGATCTCTTGTAATAATGTAAACAATCAATATTCAATCCGAATTAATCCAATCACATATTTTCTAAATAGTAGAACTCACCACCCGCCCTTGTCCGCTAACAACTCAAGTGATGATATTTATAAATGCTATCCACTAAAACTTGACTTCAAATACCTGATTGGCATTTCAAAGCGAAGAATCTAGCTCGGTGCGCTTGTTTACTCTCGTTTAGAAGACGAGCCAGCTCATGAAGAATATAGCAACGTTCAGGAGGTCGTGTGCTCATAACCAGAGAACGTTCTAAGGTGCGAATACGCGACCTAGAAGAAAACACATTAATACAACTTATATAATTTTATTGAAGATGATTTAACAGCATAGTTACAATTAGAGAGCTATAAGCTCATCATTATGAATTGGAAGATGTTGTAAATAAGCTGAAAACTCATTTGTAATTTGATTATACACCGCGTTTCTGAGGATATAGATTAACTTTGAATAATACTTCTATAGCTCTTGTAAAACATATCGTACAAAGGAAGTTGTACTATAAATGAAATAGTTTTTAAGTTATTGCTAATTTAAGTTTGAACAATTTAATTTTGTTGTGCAGTAAGAAAGAGTCTTTATGTTGCAACCTATCAAACTGAATTTCATATCGCAATGTAAAGTATATTTGTAACAAAATTACCTAAGTAAGAGGTATTCTGTGTTGTGTTGTGATAAAATGAGTTTGAAATATAAGATTAACACGATATTTTTATAGCAATTCCATGAAAAAATATATCATAGTTAAAAAATTCAATTTAATTATTGTCCGAATGACATGTCGAAGTTAATGTACAACCTCACGGACATTGTATAAAAAGAATGCCATATGGCGTTATATTCATATTTTGTATACATTTTGGTTGTGCAAAGAAGTATAAGTAAAAACACTCAGCTTTTAATTGCATGTTACTAAGCGGTATTTGTATTGAAAAACACTCTATGATACCTCTTATAATTATAAGCGGTAATTTAGTTTTACATCAATATACATTGAATAATACGGGAAGAATGTGAAAACAATGTGAAAAGCGATCTACTTCATTACATTTCTAAAATAGACACGCTAGCTTTCGGATCCATTCATGAGTCACGTGAATACGCTTATCCGTTCCGACATTCCGTTTTAAAATTCAAACTAAAATTAAATTTTAAAATGCTCACAGGTGGAACTTTATTTAAAAGTTAGCGAGGTAGTTTTTTAAGTGAATGAGGTAGACTGATAGACTTACCTTGCGTCTCGGGGCGGGGCCGGCGGCCTGTGGCGGAGCACAGAGTCCCTACTTGGCTCTCTCGACATGTACATTCCAAGGAGTATGAAAGCTCTCTTTTCCCGGTCCGATTCGCTCATTGTGTCCTTGACACGTTTCTGCGAGTAATAAAAGGGCTGTGAAAGTTTATTGCTTGCGAGGTACTTTCCTCCGGCCTAACATGTCACGATGTAGATACTCACTTACATAATTGTGTTAGCTGCCTACGTTGGAGTTAAACTTTTTTACGAATTTATAGTTTTAACGTCATGCCTTTTGTTAACGACCCATCTTCGCAATTTTTACTTTATCAAATTATTTTTAGTGAAAAGATATCATAATTGAATCTTATGTAACAATAGGTTTATTATAAGAAAACGTTCAAACATGTTTATTGTTATAAATATTATGCGCCTGGAGTGCGTTCCATTCCTTGTCTGACACAGTTTTTACATTTTCGTTGATGATGTATATTTTTGATAAAAATTGTATAAAATCCGGGAAAAAAAGATAACGCGATTTTATAAGTAATAGTGTCAATATTTTACTTGATTGTCGTTATTAATTGATTTTTGTATTAAAATCTAGCAATATTGACGCGAGCGATTCCAAAATAGAGCTCCAGATAGCCATTTTCTTTTTCTTCTGATGCGACCTGACATTTAACTATTGCTTAATTTTCTGAAATACCTTTCAAAATAAATCAAACAAGAGCTAACTTTCACATATTTTTTTTTTATAGGATTGTTTATAATCCTTCCAGAATTTCGTAAAATAGATACCTGATCCAAAAACGCGTTAGCAACTAGATCATACAGCTGCTGCAGAAATTTCTCTTTCGCTGGCAGCAGTTTACTCGTCTTCCTCGAAATTTGATCCATGGCAAACTCCGCGCTCTCCAGACATTTGGCCGTGTCTCTTTCTTCATAGGTCTGCTGGGTGGATTTGACGAGTCGTTTGGCGTCGATTGCATGTTGGCGTTGCGCGCGCGTCTGTTGTTCCTTACGCGCGCGGGACAGACGTGCGCGGGCGGCGGCTTCAGATGCGCGCGCGGCGTAGAGTGGACGTCTTTCACGGAGAACTGCCTGTAGACAGTTAATTGTACTGCCAATTGCATAATGTTGTATCGATAATACTGATCTTATTGCAAAACGTATTGACAATCAACCTATTTTAATTTTGAGGCACAGTTTTGCTGTGCTGAACTTTTATTTAAATACTTTTATTTACCTTTGTATTAATGAAGATATAATATAAAAATAAATTATTTAATCGATTTGATTGGCGGTGGCCACGCAATGCGTACATATCTAATGATATTTCATTATTTCAATATGCACCATCATGCCTGACTTTTATTTCATTTATTTTTTATTTATACTTTATTTCACAATAATACAATTTTGTACAAAAGGAGGACTTAACGCCATATGGCGTTCTCTACCAGTCATGCCTTTGGGCTAAGCAGAAATGATTGTTATGACTTTTGATAATAATATAGGTATAATACTAACTACTTAACGCTGAGCAACATTGGTCGGAATAAAAAGCTTCATTTCCAAACTTATTTGTTTAAAAAAATAACTGGTAGCTTATTTGACAGAATACTTTACTGCATCGTAGACTTGTTTATACGCTTTGCTAATTAGAAACTGGCTGTTATCTACCTGTTTCTTTTACATATCAGCGAGAAATTGGCTATTAATACTATTCGCTTATAATAAGAAATTGTTTTTCTCACCCAGTCTCCCTAATTTCCACATCACCAAGAACTTTATTTATTGTGCTTTTCGCAAAAAAATCTGTCTCAAAAAAAGGTTCTTAATTCTTGCTGTAAACTTGTTTTAGTTTGCGATTATTTTGCGTTTAGTTGTTACATTTTAGGGATGATATGTATTTTTAACTTCTAAGTCCCTACCTGTCTCGTTTCTACATGAGCGAGGGCTTTATTGGCCAGCTGTTGCAGCATTTTGGACCCTTGTTTATTAGCCGAACACAGTCGCTCATCCTTGCACAGAGCTGTGAGGAAGTATTTATCGTGTGCCATCCGCTCCAAATATTTTGACGCCATAAGACGGTTTATTTGTTCTGCTCTTTGCCGCTCCGCAAGAGATATTTCTTGCACCTGGAATAAAAATGTTCATATCACTGAATACTATTCCAATATATTGGAAAGCTTCACACAAATTTCCGTATTGCACTGTTTTGAGCGGGTCATGTTTAGTATGTGAATATTTTCCACTTATTGCTGAGTCGCTGATTCCTAAAAAAATAAAGATAGGTACTACACAATCACGTGGCAAAAACACAGTGATTTAAGTTGGGTTGATTTCAAATACCTTCTGTATTATTGAAAAACAGATCTCAAAAGTAGGTATGTTTTTTCAGACATATTCGTATATCCTACTAATATTATAAACGCAAAATTTTGTGAGCATGGATGTGTTCGTTTCTACTTCACGAAAACGCTACTGAATAAATTTAAATGAATCTTTTTACAAAAACTTAACGTTTATATTGGGACAACATCTATGCTAAATTTCATAAAGATATGTATTTTAACACTAAAAGCACACAAAACACCAAGAGCACACAAACATAAAGAGTGTTGTTTTGGTCAGCGACGAGCGACTCAGGGGTGGTTGTACAAACGATACTGATGCCATTTTTTTTAAATGGAAAAAAACAAAAACAAAAAAAAAGCAATTTATTACAGCGGTCTTGTGAGTGAGTCAAAACTATCAACACCAGGTCGCCTCTTCGTAGCTTACTAGCTACGGCGTAGTATTTTGTAGATACACGCGAGCTACGCATGAGGGTGTGAATTTCCCCATTCGTTTTGAATATTTTTAGAATGTTGCGAAGAGGTTTTTCTGCATAAAACTTACAAATAATTTAAAGAAAATATACTTTTTAGAATAAACATAACTCATATTCTTATCCCTGAGTTGAATGTCGCTGTCCAAAACACCCTGTATTAGCTACACAAGATTTTAACATTAATGGAATCACTACACTGGTAGGTCCTCACCGCCTATCTAAGGTTTCTGTATAGAAAAGCTGCTTCCAGGTCACTAAGACCTGAAAGCAGCTCTTCTATCATCATCATCCTTATTATATCTTAAACCTGCTAAGAAAACGGAGCAGAAGATCACCTACCACCTGGTTAGCGAATAAGCTGTTCTGTAGTGACATGAACTATAATATACCTTTACAGATAACCCAAACACAGCTCTGTTGCGCAAATGTAATAGGAAACCCGATCCCGATTCAGACTGGAGCTGATGAATTTTATCATGACTAAATAATATGTTACCTATTAAAATGTTTTATTACATTACGTTTTATCTTAATTACGTACGAATAAAAATGAAAAAGAAAATGTGTTTATAGGTAGTTATATTCCGTATTTACTAACCGTTTTTAAACATGGAAGAATTAAAATTAAAATAATTAGTAATTTTCATGGCAGACATATACAAAACGTATTGGACTAAACTAACATGAGATGCGCAAATCTAAGCGGGGTGACAGTTTTATAGCAAATCTCAAATCACGCAGGTGAAACCACGGGGGCTGATAGTAAACTATATTAACCTTCATGCTAGCTATGTAAAATGATACTTCATTTTTCTAATCCTCTCAAGAAAAAAAAGCACTGTAAATTATTACGTACATTCCAGAGCATTTTAACTGGTTCTACAGGAGTGCCGAGAAAAAGATAAATTGGAATTCCGGAACCCTTCCACGTCCAAGGTTAAGGTAAGTTATGTATGTACTTATTAGGACATGAGCTTGGTATGTGACACCCATGAAGATGTCTTCAGTGGAACGCTAGAGGTGTATGAATAGTTTAACGTGATGTTTGTGAGATAGTAACTTCCTTACGTACAAGTAGGTAGGAGGTAGAGTACACATGAATTATAGAATAATAATTATTTGAAGGCAAATAATTATACCTACTACCTCAATCAGAAATCTCTGTTATTTTTCACAAAATAAGTCAACATAACATTTACGCTAGTGGGTTAGTAGTGTATACAAAAAAAAAAAATGTGCCTATGAATCGTCTATCAAATAATGAGTAATGTTCCTTATAATTCACAAAATAAATGGCACCTAAACAACTCAAATAAATCAGCACCTCCGGGGTGTGAGAGCAAGCGAATGATCTTGCATGCTTTTAAAAATCTTTACAGTTAGCTGTTGCAACTACAGCAGAGCATTGCTAGGAATATATTTTATGACTCCATTACATTAAGTCGTTAGATGCATTCGGGTAGCTCGGGTAGAGCGTCCGAACACGCCTTTGACATAGCCAAGTAAGAAAAGATTAATACTTATTTTACACTAATATCCCATATAACCTCATTTAATAGAGCTCCTAGACAAAGCTTAGCGCAAAACATAACAAATGAGAAAGCAAAAATTTTGGGAGTACCTACCTAAATTAATTTGTACAATAACAAGGTCAAAACATCACTTATGAGGTCCTAAAGTAATGAAAGTCTTGAGATTGTTCGCAACTTTTGATATTTTTTCTTTCTTCTTTCGAGTGGGATAATCAAGTTAGATTAAAAAGTACAAGATTTACACCCGGTTTCTGAAACGCATGTTATCGTAAAAATTACGTAACAAGGTGTTAATCTCTATTTAAACGCAGTTCGGGTTTCTGAACCTGCCAATTGACAGGTTGTCATTGCAAATGTCACATCTCTCATTAATCGCCAATTATGGAAGATTTGGGTTTCCGAAAACGTTTTTTGCATGTCAACTTCTTGTTAATACTAAATTAGCTAATTAGCGAAAATCGATCACTTAACGGACACTCCGTTTAGTGATCGATTTTCGCTAATTAGAAGATTTGAAAGAAAAGAAAAGACTTTTGCATACTTCTTTTTTATGAACTGAATTCAAAAAATACAATATCATCAGATGATGATATATCCATAACAAGCCACGAGGAAGATCTGATGCCAACTCGCTTGTTTAGAGAGCGAATGCATCCAATAGATCACTATAATGATTTGGAATTTAGGGCCCGCTACAGAATTTCAAAAAATGTTTTCTTTGAACTAATGGGATTACTGTCACCTCCAGATGTGGTTCCAGAACCCATGACCCAACGTAACCATGCCATCAGCGCTGCGGAACAAGTGCTGCTGGCCATAAGTTTGAAAATTCTGTGATCTGTCAATCATAATTTCTTGACACCACAGATTATTCTTTGATGTCAAAAAATAGAGACAAAGGTATACGTTAAACAGAAACAAAATATGAATGATTGAATGAAGGTGACTGATTTAAGCAAGGGTGGTCAGATCAAAAAAAATATCACCTGTTAACAATCGATTCGCTAATTTTAGGTTGAATTGCTTTTCAGCAACCCACAGTTGTTTAACAGATTGACAATTATGACTGACTGTTAACGAATTCATTATTTGACAAGCGTTTAGAAACCGGCCGTTAGAGTAAGCTTGAAACGGCTAGGCTTTTTGTCGTGGGTAGTATACGGTATACATAAAGAAAGACTGTCAAGGGTTTCCATCGTCCGTATACTTGATTTCAAAGAAAATTCCAAAACACGAATGATTATTTGCCAATACACCGTGTTTACAAGTTTAATCAATCTGTCCGTCAGTCTTTCAGTTCAAATCGCCAGTCATTTTCTACGCCATGAAGGCTGAACGCCGCAACAGAAAGGCATGACTAACAAGATCAAATTTTCCTATCAATTATTAAAAAAAAATTGACTGCCTACATTGTCCATGCTGTTGCATATTCGTGTTTCCCGTGGAAACATTAAGACCATTTGGCATTTTTGCTCAAACACTGAATGCAGCCATCTCGACGGAAAACTACACATTCCAAACATCTGCCTTCGGAAGATGATGTATGAAGTATCAGCTATGTTCCACTTTTATTTACTTTGTTATAGTGATGTATTTTTTTAAATCAATTTCACATCCAAACAGCCTCCGATTCAGAACCATCTGGTTACAATTTTCGGTGAAGAACTTTCACTAATTAATAAAAGTTATAATAACATGGATTTATCCGATGCAAGGATTTTATTTTGTTCTCCGTATATTTTTTATCGAACTGACAAATTGACATCCGATCAAACTAAAACATTAATTAATTCATAAATTGATAGAAAATTAAAAAAAATGGTAGCCAAAACGCAAGGCTTGTGGAACGGTTCTAAAACGCCCTAGGTTTAATAGATAATATGAAGATGTACGCGAACAATTTTAAACGCATTGGTATGTGTTTGTACCAACGCCGAAACAACAGGTAGTTACATTTTGATTTAGTAAATAACCTACTGATTAAGTGGTAAATATAATCAAAAGTGAAAAAGTCATATAATATTTACTGCCCACCTACCAAAATAACATGAAACAACAACAAATAAGAAGTTTCATCGATTTCTTTGCTCCCAAATAAGATAACTTTTACTTATCTTACCTGTTGCGTAGGTTTCTTTTCCATGCGACTTTGCCTGACTTTTACCAAGGGTGCGTTGGAGTCAATCGATTCTTTCTTCAGTTGCTCTCGACGGTGACGGTGACGGTGACGCGGTTGATGCGAGCATCTTTCCAGCGCTTTTTCCTGTACATTCTCGGACCTGACAAAATTATAAGAATAGATAACAGTCATCTAACTGAAATATCATAATACTGTTTTGCACTCTATGTAGCTGAAATAATGCAACTTTCAATAAACAACATGTTCAGTCGATTGCGCTAGACCAGGCTACTTTCTTCACGAAAAATCAGTGCGGTACCGTCACCATGAGATTACAGCGGTAGCGACGACGTAAAAAAAGTCAATGGAAAATTGCACATCGCCTCTAGCGATCATTTGCAGAAAAAATCAAATAAAATTTTCAATACACTTTTTTTACGCCGTAAACTCATGATAATGGTCCAGGATATAGAAAAGTGTCGACTTTATATTTTAAGTCGTCATCACAGGTGACCGAAGAGCTGGCAGCTACCTCGGACAAAGAATTAGTCTTGCTATTCTAAGGGAGAACGCTGCCAGTATCTTCGGAATCTCACCTAAAGAGACTCCTTTTAATTGTTTAATATAAATTTAATTTATATTTTTAAGACCTAACATTCTTTTTTTCTTTATTACTTAAAGAGTTTACAATATTTAATTGAGTTTTTCCTTTAATTTGTCAAGGACACTTGTGTTGGGAATAACTCGCTATATTAAAACAGATTAATAATATCTATAAGTTATAAGAATTAACAGTCAATTTATTCATAACTATTAACTATGTATGTACATAACACTTAGTAAGTGTCTATGACGTCATCATTTTCGATTTTACAACTGGACTCTTAAAATTACAAAACATTTAGCATATGTTTATGACGTCATTATTAAATAGTAAATAATAAACATTTTTAATCAAAACTTTTTCTGATTTCTGATTTTTCATTCAGAATGGTTATTAAAATATTCAGCATAGGTAGTCACAATTAATTTGTAAATACAGGTTATTTAAATTTTATTAATCCCAATTGGTGGAGTATGCATATACAATAGTAAGTAATTAGTAAAATGACTATTGTTAGTCGATAGAACATAAATAGTTATGTCAACCATTGACTCTGGTTTACAGTTTTCTTGCGTGAGAGTTCATAATATTTTTGAACGATTATTTAGAACTATGGCAGATTGACAGACTTGGTGTCATTTAGTAGAACCTACGTTCGTTAAAAATCGTCTGAGAAATAACTATCGATCATGATACTTGTCAAATCGTCAAATATAGGCTTGCTTATTAGTGCTTCTATTTTAGAGTCACAATCTTGCAAGAGTAGAGTGTTAAAACTGTAACTTTAGATTTTTATAAAGAGAATTCATTTTGAAGTTTGATCTATTCGTAACTCCTTACCTAAGTTATTGTATAGTATGTATCTGAGCAAATAAAATTACTATTGTTTGTTAAATTATGAATCGCTATATTTGTGCAGATCGCCGCTTTAATTAACGACGCCGTCTCAAAATAGCCTTATTCATTTTTGTGTTTATAATTTATAGCTCCTGAAGGCGGGTTATCATATTTCTTCGAAACTTCAACAGATTTAATTAGATTTCGTTTTACATTAAACGCCGCCGATTCAATGGATATTTACGCTAACGTTTATAAGTTAATCCGGGATTCTCTGGAATTGCTTAATATTCAATAGATAGCTAATTGAATTCGGTTCCAATAAAGGGAAATTGCTTAATCACAGCTTATAAGTTGCCAAAGGGACGTGTCGGATTTAACGGCTGGGTTGAAAGCTCTGTCGAAGGACCAATATTAGTTTTGCTTTTGTTGCATTTCGAATTTGATATTTAAGATTTTCGTTAGTTGTTTGTAGATCGTTATAAGTTAGGAAATTGGAATTATGCTTTTTTGATATCTTTGTAGTAAGCTTTCTAAGTGATCCATTGACAGATAATTAAAAATAATGAATTGAAAATGGTTAAGAAAATTTGGCCAAAGTCCTAGTTTTGTGATTGATAGTACGGTCTACGGTCTACCGGTCTCAATGGTTAAATTTCGTTACCAGTGGTAAAATATTTACAGTTGTGCGTGTTTTAAAGAAAAAATGCTATAATCAAACGAAAAATTTAGCATTTTTACGACCATTGCTTAAAATTACCATGACCAAATGTAAGATTGGGAATTTTAACGACCATTGCCTAGGGTATTATTTCTTAAAAAAACGCACATAAATCAATTAAACAAAATTGATAGTCGGCATTTAACCAATAGTTGTCCAACTATTCATCACGAAACCGGTTCTACGACTACAGTATACCGTTTCCTCTGCAAGTCTGGCACACTGCGCAAAGTTAGGCGGCAACTTGCGCACGCGCTGCCCCCGATGAGCGAGCAGCAATGCTCGTTCAGGAGCACACTTCTCATAGTCCGTCTGCGCTCTTATTTGCAAGGCTGTAAGGTTGCCGGGCTCCAGTTCTGCAAGTAATATAATACTTAGTATACCTTTATGTTAGACCACTTACACATCATCATCATCATTATCAGCCAAACGTCTACTGCTGAACATAGGCCTCCCCCACGGCTTTCCACAGCGACCGATCACTAGCGGTCAGCATCCAGTTTGATCCTGCGATCTTTATAAGATCGTCTGTCCATCTTGTTGGTGAACGTCCTACGCTGCGTCTTTGGTCAGTACATTATTTGTCAATTTCCAGCTTCGGCATCGCGAGTGTATCGATGCTAATTCACGTTACCATCGCGACTGCATCGGTGCTCAAAGTGGCACACTGTATAAAGGTTGACATTTTGCTGACGTGCGTTAGCATCACTGCTAAAAGTTTCAGTTTGTGAAGGGTGTTTACGACAGACTGTATCTATCAAGAAATAGTTTGAAAAAGGGTAGCCGACTACGAATTAAACATTTTTGTATATACTAAAAAACTATATGACGATATAATATCGAAAACTTTTTATTTTTATGTTCCGCAATATACGCCAAAATAAACACATCTTGCCACTGAACTCGTTTTACACTTTAGTATTAGTTTGAGTCCAACTTTGTCGGTTTTCTTGCTCTTCAAAAACCGTACCATAGGGTACATTGAGAACATTGTGTGGCACTGGCACCTAAATATCTAATATCTCATCACTACCCCTTAATTAGAGAAATTTAAAATATTTTTAAATATAAGCCTATTTAAAAAAAAAACATCTAATTATACATACCGTTAGCTTTTTCAGCATCTGCCAATGCTTCAGCATAGTGAGTTGACTTGACACGTGCCAAGCTGCGTCCAAGAAGTGAACGCACATCGCTGTTCTGGTAAGTGAACGAGGTTATTAAAATGAGTAATCACCCTAAGATGATTTTAGTGTTAGTAGTGCACAGCGAATACTATGCCTTCGACGCCACTGTATTCACAACATGTATTCTACCAGACGCTCTAACTACTGTCTAACTTTGATGGTCAACAACAATCTAAGTACTTATATTTGTAAACTGTTACATTCATCGGTTTTTAAACTGTTTATAATAACTTTACTTCTATCCCAACTATATACAGGGTGATTTTTTATCAGTACTGAAATTTTGTGTAAAGACTCCACTGATTAATATGAACAACTTTTACTATGGGGGCAATAGTGAAGTCCAGAAAAAAATCAGCTGTTCCATACATTTTGATTGCGCCCAATTGAATTTATGTATGGAACAGCTGCTTTTTTTCTCGATTTCACTATTGCCCCCATACTAATAGTTGTTCATATTCACCAGTGGAGTCTTTACACAAAACTTCGGTACTGATAAAAAAGTCACCCTGTATAGTATCTAATAGGTATTAATTCTGCAAAACGTTTTTACTTCTGTCCAACTTCGATGGTCAACAAAACTCCCCAGAGATCTTGCTGATTGTGGCGGTACGAGTACATACCTTAGACCCCTTACACACTTCGACTTTTAGCTTCGATGCAGTCGTGCGTTAACATCGATGCTAACACGCGTATTGACAACCTAAAAAGGAAAAGTCTGAACTTTTTATATAGAATCTTTACTATCTCTTCCTCTTGACAATCATAAAAACTATTTTCTAACTATCAAACAAAATCATCTTTCAAAAATACATGACCTAAAAAAGTATAAAAACACAATTTTGTTCGAAAGTTAGAAAATAGTTTTTATGATTGTCAAGAGGAAGAGATAGTAAAGATTTTATATAAAAAGTTCAGACTTCTCCTTTTTAGGTTGTCAATATTTCCTTCGAGCTATGTTAACCTGCGGTAAGAAGTTACAGATGAAAAGAGGGGAGATGCCAGACTCTGCACCCCCTGTAAGCGAAGGTAATCCACAGCCCACTAATTTAGTTGAAGAGAGGATGCCAGACTCCGCAGCCCCCTTCGCAGATGTTAGTTTTCAGCCTGCTATCGATTACGATGCGGCGGATTCTCCAAATCCACAGTTAACGACCAAAAGTTCCTCCCACCGCAGCGCCAGCTCAGTGGTCGCACGACGATTGGCAGCAGAGGCCAGACATGCCGCTGCCATCCTGCAGGTAGAGGAGGAGAAAGAAGCGCGTTTAGCTGAGCTCCGCATCGATGCACAGAATCGAGCACTGGCGGCGAAACTAGCCGCCATCGACGCAAGTTCACACAGTTCACGGAGTAGGTCTCGAATGTCGGATCATGATCCCATTAACTCTGTTCATTCTTGGGTTCACAGCTTACCAACCCATATGCCTATTCCGCCTACAGCTGGGACGACATCACAAGCTCGTCCACCAGTTCCAGAAGCTGTGGGCCCGGTAGTGAGACTGGACCCAGTCCCGGAGATTCAAAGTTATCCCGAACCAGCGTCCGAGGAGGTAGTCCCAGGTTCTGTTATCCCTCCTAACGCGCAAGCTCCATGCTCTCACGTCGCTTCTAAAGGGATACCTAAAGGTTACTCCAATTACATACCTATTCCAACATCTAAGCCATCATCGTCCCATCACTGTACCTTAAATGCTCACGAACTCGCTCAAGCAATTTCTAGCCTTGGTCATAGACCCAGAGTAAGTGAGTTACCATTATTCAGTGGTAGGGCGAGAGATTGGCTATGTTTTAAGCAAACTTATATCCAAAGTAGGCAGTCGTTTACGTCTAATGAAAATATAGCGCGTATACGGTCTGCGCTTAGGGAAGAGGCCAGTTTAGCCGTATCAGCTTTAGAGCTCACTACCGCTGACCCTGATGAACTAATGAAAGCTCTCGAGGACCGCTTCGCGCGTCCGGAGGCCATCCTGCTCGAGGAGCTGGCTTTAGTTCGCGCGTTGCCTCGTTTAAACAGCGACTACAAAGATTTAAATATGATCTCATGCCACACTCAGAATTTAATTGCAGTTATAAAACACTTGAACAAAGTTGAATATCTTTATTCGCCTGAGCTATACAACACAATTTTATCAAATATTGACAACCTAAAAAGGAAAAGTCTGAACTTTTTATATAAAATCTTTACTATCTCTTCCTCTTGACAATCATAAAAACTATTTTCTAACTATCAAACAAAATCATCGATCAAAAATACATGACCTAAAAAAGTATAAAAACATAAACAAGTATAAAAAGGTTGATAGAGCTATCAGTGCCCAACAACGCGTTAGTATCGATGCAGTTGCCAAAATCAGTACATAATTTGACAATTTCCAGATTCTGCATCGTGACTGTCGATGCTAACGCGCGTTAGTATCGTGACTATATACTCAAAGTAGCGCAGCGTGTAGAGGTTGCCATTTTGGTTGACATTTTGCGACTGCATCGATGCTAATGCGCGTCAGCATCGCGACTGAATCGCTGCTAAAAGTCGCAGTGTGTACAGTACAGGGTCTGAGGCCTCTTCTATGGAGCCGCAACCATTTTCGCGATTCAAATTGCGCGAAGCGGGCCGCCAGGAACACAAACATACGGTGTAGTAGCAGAGGCTGGAACTTCGGGCAACACCGCAGCGGGTGAAGCAATTAATTATTTACTTTTTAAATAATAATTATTCTCTATACTTGTCCGAGATGGTTTTACTTGTAGTAACGGTGAAGGTACTAGCACTGAGTCACAATTTTAAAAGCTAAAAAAAATCACAACATATACTGTGGCAACACCATCTAATGTCATTACGGTTTTTTTGTGCGAGCGCGGTCACGTAACATTTTCGTCAAAATGTGTTATATCTTTATAAACCATGCGAATTATACCCTAAAACGTTATAATTATGTTATAAAATAAAGGTGGTTTATTGTTCAAAGTGTTAACAATACGTCGAATAGTATATTTGTGTAAATAATACAAGAGGAAAACCGGACCAACACAAGGTCAAGGTTTGTTATGTAAACAAAAACGATGCACACCTTTATCACAGGTATGATTTGATTTATTTTTACTCCTACGCGATTTGTCGCGTTCACTAAAGTTTCGAGCTGTAATTTTTGAGAGCAAAAGAAATAATAACCTAAAATTCATTTTTTAATTTTTTATGTGTTGTCGCAAAAGAACCAAGTTGACGACCCGTCAGAGGTGGAATTGTGTAAAGCAATCGTATTAAATTGACAGTTCATAACGTACGATATGATCTGTCAAACGCTTTGTTTTTTGCCGTTTGACAGATCATACCGTACGTTTTGAAATATAAAAATGAATACGATTGCTTTACACAATTCCACCTCTGGTGTAGTGGTCGAGAAATCACCTACTACGCAGCGGGTTGCGGGTTCGATCCCCGCACAATACAAACATTTTGTGTGCATGAACATGTCTGTTTGTATTGGTCTGGGTGTTTTCTATGTATATCATGTATGTATTTACAAGCAAAAAGTATTTAAGTATTATATCCGTTTTCGGGCACCCATAACACAAGCTTTGAGTATCCTACTTTGGGACTAGATGGCGATGTGTGGAAATGTCCAAAGGATATTTATTTATTTATTTTATAGTTATATCCATTCAGCCTGTCAGTTTTGCTTCTGACCTTCAATGCCACTTCCGGTAACTTTAAGTACCTAATGCTATAGAATAAGTGAACTATGTTTTTTTTTCTCATTCTGTCTTACCGGATGTTATGACAACATAGAAATAAATAAAGTTTATGCTTTCTTTACGAAAGTGTGGACCGTTTTTTATTTTGACTTGTTTGAATATGTTCACAACAATAACCGAAAAATTACTCTCGCGTTCTAAGTATTGTATCGAAGCAAAAGGAAATTTCAAGAAGCAAGATATGGGGAAAAGAAAACGAGATGAAGATTATTATAGAAGAAAGATTCGAAAAATGGAAACCAGACTAAGGAAACTTCAAGATTATCAGAGCAGCGACGAGGAAACATCTCGACCTCCGCCACCGCCTCAAATACCGCCACTTTCATCACTACCCCTTCTTAAAGTCCCTCCTGAATGTGTTATCATCGAAGATGACACCAATATACCAATAGGTGAGCGCTTAATATCAACTAATATTAATTTTCTGCAAGAAACTTCAAACGTAGTTTTATGTACCACATCACATATCATATTATGTGTACATAATCACATGATGCATATGCACCCTGCATTCACTTACGGTGATATATTTTGCATTGCTATAGATAGCTACAGAGTAAGATCTATAAAAAAGCGAATGGACATACTATTGTATACTATAAAGCAAGCGCTATCACTTGAGGATAGACAGGCTTATGTTAAGTGTTGCCACAGTATATGTTGTATTTATGCTTTTTTTTTGCTTTAAAAATTGTGTCTCAGCGCTAGTACCTTTACCGTTACTACAAGTAAACCCATCTCGTACAAGTATCTTCGTATAATTATGATAGAACTTCACTTAAAGTAAGTTCGTTTAATCTTATAATTATCTTTAACTAATTCACGGACAGTGACCGCCTATAGGCGTGATAACAATAAAATTTCTATTGTTTCTGGAGTACTGTCCGTAAAAGTGTTAAGCAATATGTCAATGAAGTCGTCTATTATTACGAACAATACACACGTTTACTCTTTGTAACTAGTTAGACCCGACTGGCTAGAAGGATGCCAATAAGCTACGAGAGTCGCAGTGGGTGTCGCTCAGAAAGACGCTCATACATGTCTATAGTTTGAGTTATCGCGTGAGACGACGCAAGTCGCTTCACGCATCGCCTCGTATAATTCGCTCAACGCGCCGCGCAAAACCATGCATCGCCTTTAAGATCAGTGTACATATGATGTTCTGAGTATACAAGGTACATTGTTACTAATTAAGGTACCTTGTAATTAAGCAACGTGCCTTGTTAGCATGCAAGATAGCATATCATAATCATGCAAAGCAAGTACTTTAAACAACATTTGAACATCACATATATTAACGAGCTGCTGTTACTTAGCGTCCAATTCACTAAGAGCTATCATCAACGTTGATTTACAACCTTCAATCATTTATGACTGAACGGTTATAAATGGTGCTGTTGATCGATTAATGCACACATTAACTCTAAGCGATCCCCAGGCGACAGTGGAATAATGGCTATGGGTTATTAAGGTGATCTCAAGGCAGCGGTTAATGTGTGTCAGCGTTAATTTAATAGGCACTAACTACGACACAATCGCGTTGAAAGCATTGGTATTAGAATGATTATTTGGTGTTTTAATAATATGCTCCAACGTTAGCATAAAATGACTGAAAATTTACCAGCCATATTAATGAGTTTACAAATAGAAAACAACTATAATCTGCTTATTTTTTGTTGTATTTCTACTTTTATGTCTTGTGCATAAATAATAAGACATGGAAAAGTCTCTACAGGGACTGGTATTTCAGTATCATTACAAATAAATGAAAAGCTTAAGTGAATATATTGTTTATTTTATAATTTTGTTGTTAATTCTATTTTGGTTTCTGTTACAGAATTTTACTTGGATGGTGAATCTATTTTATCTAAAATCATTTAAATGTGAGAATGACACGAGTACTCACAAAATTGAGGTTTTTTTTATCATCCATATGAGGATTTCATCCAGTTTTCATTTGACAACCCAAAATTAATCAATGAATATCCGATTTTTGAATGAAAAACAGTTAAACTCCACATAGAACTGATTGAAAGAAATATAACACAATTTTGTGAGTATTCACGTATATAGTTTCCTCGATTGTCGCTGATTATGAGTTCACTTTCGAACGAAAATCACACGACATATCCAAACGAATAATTCAAAAAAGGGCCTACAGCTAAGGTTTCTGAATTTTTTTGAGGCAGTTAATATCTAACTTTGACTTCCTTTGGCATTTAATATGAAATATCTTTAAGACCACGTTTTAAAAGTTCCAGAGGAAGCAAGTATTGGACAAAGCTGACACATATTCTGATCAATTTGCTTGTAAGGGCTATAAGCACTTACCGCGGTACACATGGATGTTAATCTCTATAGCAACCACAAGTTTTGAAATACCCCTATGACGGCGCTATCTGAAAGAGTTCAGTGTTTTCATTTCATTTTCCGTGATAAAACATTAGGTGTCGGGATATTGCAAGAAAACGAAAATGTTTGCACCCTTAGTATGTGTCAGTTGTTGACTGGTAAATAACTATCATGGCTATGATAAGTAAACAAATTACAGAGTTATAGTTCATAAACTTAAATCAAAATAATGTAAATGTAAATTTTCGTTAAAAAAGTGTTTACCTCCAATCCAATCGTGTTATGGTATGAGACTGAAAATGAAGTCAAATATTGATTTTGATTGTGTCTTTTAGCTTTTAATTTAATAAAAATTGAGTGTCATCGCCATTAATAGTTTTACTCGTAACTCATATTTATCATAGGATATTTTGTTATTCGAAGGGAATCATAACCTAATAAGGAAATCTTAGTCATGTTTTACAAGACATTATTAGGGCAAGTAAAATGCTTACATACAATATCAGATTCGGAACCCATCGTGCACGAGTTTGACTCGCCCTCGGCCGATTTTTATTAATTTGTGTATTTGTACAAATGCGTATATGTAACATCTAACATGAATGTGTACTCATGACTGTTAGTTTTATAATTAAAACTAGTGAACTAGATTTCGACCAACAGACGTCAAACACATAAAACCTTATAGACCCTTTACACACTCAGACTTTTAGCAGCAATGCAGTCGCGATGCTAACGCGCGTTAGCATTGATACAGTGTAACTCTGTTCATTGCGTGAGTCGCAATGCTGCAGCGCATTTTCAAAACGCGCGACTGCATCGATGCTAAAAGTCACAGTGTGTAAATAAGAATTACTAGCGCCCCAGTTGCTTTTTACCGCCAATAATAACACTGCTAATTACGGAAAAAGCGTATTCCCGTACTGACCGCGCGCTGACCGTACTCCGTAATAGTGCGATAATTAGAAACTTTTTCACGGATGTGTAGTTAGAAGAATGATAACGATATGGATGCAAACATTATCAACGTTAGAAGCCTAATTGCATGATTACGTTAGGAACAGGCGAAAACCGACTGAAGGCAAAAACGGTAGGGGGATAGAGTTCCGGCATGGCAACTCTTCGGCCATAATTGATAGTATTTCACTATCAACATTACATTTATTTATTAGTAGTCAAAGAAAAATACACAAACAACATCGGGTATTATAGTCATAAGCTAATTTACGTATTTAAAAATCGGAACATTCAAATAACTCTAAGCTCTTGAACAGGGTGGGATTTTCGTTCGAAAACAAATTAATAATCAATGGAAATCACGCGAAATATACAAGTACTCAAAAAAACATATGATCATATCTTTTTTTATCACTTCCGTGTGGAGTTGTACTATTTTTATTGGAAAATTGGACATTAATCAATTAATATCAAACGCCATCTTGACGCGAATGAATCAAAAATAGCGGATCAGGACCTGTATGTCTCAAAAAATCTGAAATTTATGATGGTCCTAAGATTTATTAATCCGATACTAACGTAGATACTAATAGATTACTTTGAACGCCTAAGTTTGCAAAGTTCAAATAATAATTTACCTGTTCCCAAAAGATTTATTTGAAAAGCTCAAAGGTCAGTGATACTTTACCCGAAGGTCGCAGAAAAGACGTCTCTTTAATTTATCAAATTGATCTTATCTTATATGTATACTCTGATTTCTAATTAGATGAACTAAAATGTTATTTGGTGGGTGGCCACTTTCGCGTAAGTTAAAAATAGTGTTATTCCTAAATAATTGTTAGTTAATTTTTTATTCAATCGTTGTTTGCATTCGATTATAAAATAATTACATAGTCGTAGTTTGAATTTGAGATGTGCACAAGTTTAAAAGCATGAATTGTAACAGTGTTATGTCACAAAAAACTTCAACGAACAAATCTGTTTAAATCGTGTTTTCTACAAAAGTCATTATTATTTCTCTTAGTAATTTATTTATAGAGGAAGTAGTAAAAAAACCAACAAGATATGTAAAATCAAACAAGAATATTGCTATTGCAAGGGAACAAAATTACACAAACTGATTTATGTATTACGTTTCATTATAGCTTTATGAAAAGTTTTCGATGTATTTTTCATCCGAATGATTATAATCACATTATTGAAAATACATATCATAAGTTCAATTATTCGCGTACAATTGAATTGTTACAACTCTATTGTTAGTACGTCTGCAAAATTATAAAAAAAAAAGTGAAATTGAAGATTTCATTCTGGTCTATCTAATAAACAAACAGTCTAAGTATATTAAAGAAAATAATAATAAAAATAAAAGAAATTAACCTTCGTCTCGACTTACATATTTGTATCGAATCTAAATACTTATACAAGGCTCCAGATGTTTTAATGTTTTTCAAACATATGAAAAGCTATCTTAAATGTTCAAACTAGACTTAATTCATGTTTGCAATCTGGGAATACATATTATTTACTTCCAAGTTCCACTACCTTATTATGCGAATGAATCTAGTATCTTTGAGTGTAAATTTGAAGGCACCTCCTTCGGAAATTTAGGACAAGTATTCATGTGGGAAGTTTTATACACCTACATTTGATATTATCATTAATGATGCATTTCAATTTTAACGCTGCTAGGATAGCAACACATTCGCATGAGGCAGCAATGTGAAGAAACAATACCGATAAGGATGATTATCGCATCAAGCTATGTAAGCAAGAGACATAGACATTTTTTGTGCCCATGTGACATGCCGAAATCAAATGTCACTTTCCACATGCGAATGCGGCGGGTGGGCTAACGGCGTTAAAGGTTGAAGCAAATCTACCCACCCGGCAACTGAACAGCACCAACCAGACATCAACCATCCGGACGCAACGCCTCGGCATGAGATCGGCACCGTATAGTTAATGTCTCGACTCGAATCGTGTTTCCTTACTTATGAAAATTTTGATCTTGATCTGAGGTGGTGACGTTACGAAGTTGATAAATATGCTTTGAAGTTTGACGTTTTTTTAAAAAATAATACTGATCACCTTGATGCTGAGTTAATACCGTGCTCTACCCGTAACGGAAGTCTAAATGTGCTATAACCTGAATGTCTGTAAGATGTTGTCGTTTTGTAACTGTTACTGTTCCATACGATGAAACTCGAAATCGAAATGAAACTAAGAAACTGACAACAAAATAATGATAGCATTTTTTAAACCTTGTAAATGGTCTCTTAGATAAACTAAAGAGATGCACGGTTTCTTATCACAGAAAAAACCGGCCAAGTGCGAGTCGGACTCGCGCACTGAGGGTTCCGTGCCAACTTAACAGAATTAGGGAAACCACTTACTACCACCTTCCTCCACTTAGCTAAAATACCACATTTTTTTGTCGACAGCAAATATAACTTAACAAAGTGCGAAAACTTAACAAAGTTATATTTGCGGTTGTTGAAAATATGCTATAACTAAAAAACTTCTTGTTTGATCTCGTCCCACCCAATTTTACCACTTTGGAAGCTTCTAGCTGTGAAATGTTAGACTTTAAAAGAAAATGATTTCTTTTTGGAGGTTTCTAAACCTCTATGTCATTTTGAAAGGCCTATCTACCTATATAGACATCCCACACGCATAGGTTCGACTAAAAAAAATATTTTCGGTTTTAGGTTCATGTATGGGAGCCCCCCTTAAATTAATTATTTTTATTTTTTGTATAAGAATCCTACAGCGTTTACCAGGATACATCTTCCTATTAAATTTCATCACTGTGATGCTTATAGTTACAGAATAATGTGGCTTTGACATACGGACGGACAGACGGACAGACGGAGAGACGGACACACAGACAGAATTGACGAAACTATTAGGGTTCCGTTTTTGCCATTCGGCTACGGAACCCTAAAAAGGGATATACGTTGGAAAAAAGAAGAAGTCTATGTATTAAGATGGTAACGATAATGATGAGCAGTAGCAATAATACTGGAACAAATATTGTGCCATGTCATAAATCTTTTTTTTTTTCCTAAATATACTCACATACCATTTCGAGGCTTCAGTGTACGCTTGGATCGCTTTTTCGAAATGCTCTAAGCGCTGCAAGTAATTTCTGCCGACTATATAATGTGTGTCAGACGTTTTTTCCAACATATTGCTACGACTATTTGTTTTATCAAGTCTACGCTTTAAGTGATATTGTTCTTTGTTGTTTGTACGCTCTGAGGCATGTTGTTTATCAGTCACATACATTAGGCCAGTCAATATTATATGCTCTATGTAGACTCATTGATTTACCAAGTGTATCTTATTTGTATATGGAGGGCAAATCACTTAGAATCGTCTAGAACTTTATGAGTTTTGATAAATCAGTCATTCGTACTTTTTAATAACAATATGTACAACGTAATTTTTTTGTCATCAACTGGAGATATTTCTTTTAGTTATTTCTTCTTTATCATAATTTACTTCGTTATCATATCAATTTACAATAAAATAATCAGTAAAATTATAGACGCGTTTCACAAATAGAGGTTTCTTTTTGCAAGTATTTTCTAAAGGTTTGTCCTCTTTTGTATTCGCTACGGCCTACATTCTTACTTACTAACTAACATGTGTGGGTTATCCATTCAGTCGACCTTAGAAGGCAGGATCGGAAACGTTTGATAATTAAATCTGAATTTCAATCTTCTGGAGAAGATTCTTTTTACTTTGAACGTACAGAAAACATGTATCTTCTGTGCGTCTTAATTTGAAAACTTGTGGCCACTATACTGTTTAGGTTTACTGCCCTGAAACAGTATAGATCGATGGTGCGTTTTATTAAAATTGGTCATACAAAATCTTACTTCGGGGCTCATTCAGGGGGAGTCAAGGGACATGTAGGGATGTTTCTTTGTCATATTGAACGTGTGATCATAATTTGTTTTAATTAAGTTTTGATTGTTACCCACATTAAGAAAAAAAAAGTAAATATTAAAAACATAACGAACTGCGCCCCCATACAAATGGCTTTTGCGAGCTCGTATCGGACGCGTGCAATCGTGCTTAGGGGTGTTTTGAGGGGGAAGGTAAGTTTTTTTTAACTACGAAGACACCAGAGGCTTCCAGAAATTAACTAAATATCAAAAAATCTTAGTTTTCGGGCTGAAAGGGGTGTCTGCATATTCCTCTATTGACATTGTGGGCTCACGACTCAGCTAACGCACATTCTCAAATAATATAACGCGAATTCCTTACGACAATACAAGGCTGACAGTTGTATCGAGTTTAAAAGATTCTAAATGATGTAAGCTGAAACACTGATAAGTGATTAATTCAAAGCACTATTGCATTTGTAGGGTGGGTAAAATAGTAGATAGGCTACTTTACCTAACCTTCTTTTTTTATAAAATGGCACTTGTCTTCAAACCAGTTGCAGTAAATCGTCTCAGTTATTACTCGAAGTAAAATTTGAGCTCACGGCAAGTGTGTGGCATGTCCAATTAGGTTGCAGAATACCTACTTACTTCTACTTACTTCCTTTATGGCTAGGTGCAGGGTTGCGGCGAAACTAGGGCTCTACTTCAAAGGATTTTACGTGGTTCTTCTAAATCAATTTTTAAAGGTAAGAAAATTGAGTAACGTGATTGGCAAGGAACTCGGGAGTTATTTATCTCATGTCTGAGTGACTCATACAACAAGTGTCTTTGCAATATATAAAAGAGTGGAGTGGCTTGTCATTCCTTTCTCTATTGTACACTCTTGCAACCACTTAACACACCCTTACATCAAATTTTCCTCATGATGTTTTTCTTATTGCAGTAAAAAAAAGACTAAGAGACTGTTTCATTATCAAATAAGCTAACGAATAATAAATCAAATATGGAACATCATTGCGTATAAAGTAATGGACAGATACCGTTATTGGTTATTTATAAGGCGTTAGGACATTGTGGGATAGGCTGTAAGTAGACTGAGATTTTGTGGTAAAACATTGTTACACGTTGGGGATCAAACACTGTTCTTAAAAAAAGAGTCGTTTAATATTCACACCCCGACCATCGCTGTCATTATGGCAGAACAAAGGCATGTTTCGTGCAGATACAAAGTAGAGCCCCTATACAGGACGGCTTACCTATGTCGACCTAAACCCCGACACAGGTGCAGTATTATCTATTCTATTACGTTACTTTTTTTACTACCTCCGTTAGATAATGATAGAGTGCAAACTGAGAAATAAGACTAACTTTCCTTAAAATTGTGTAATATAAAAACTGGTCAAAAATTACATCCGCGATACATAATCTGCATCTGTATCACAGTAGATTTATCTGTAACACAGCAGACTGAAAACTTTAAAATCGTAAAAATAAAAGAGTTCATTGAACCTACTTTTAAACTCAATTTTTAAATGTGGCCAATATTTAAATACTAAAAATATTTATTCAGTTGTTGTATGCTTACTACTTTTATTGCCACAATTACCCCAATGTTATTAGCAACATATCACAAAACTTTGTACCACAATTTCTATCATATATAAAATATTCTTTTTCAAAAGAATTTCAGGTATCTGTTGATATCCTAGATACCGAAATACTTACGTACTATGAAATGTCAAATGGAATGTAGGTACTCACCCGCGTTCCCGAAACACAGCCACTGCGTTACATATGGCACTCCTCTGGCATTAATTTCTTCCTCATTTTCGTCTCTCCGAAGCGTCGCAGTGACAATTGTCACGTGTGTTTGTACGTTGCTACGTACCGTGGAAGCAATCTAGGTGACCTCGATCTCCTGTATTGCGAGATGCGAAATTCATGATAAGGCTTTAAGTGCTTGTAATACCTAAGTACTTAAGAATTTATAGAATCTTTTTGTGAAATATAGTGGTGTTCAGGTTAATGAAAAGAGAGAATACTTATTTATATTTTTATGATTTTCTGTATTTTACCTGACTACGCCAGCTTGAAGGCTATTTGTAAATACTCTACAAGAAGATTGCGAAAAAAACTGATCCTAAACAAAACTTTCCTTGATGACTTTACAAGTGGTAAAGTTTACTTTACTGGCTGATTTTTATTTTATTTGGCCTACTGATAAAGATAACTCAACTCATTTAATGACGCTCGTAAATTGAAACATGCCATGTACATATATCATGGAAACTTCTAGTGTAGCTTAGTGTAGCTTTCTTTGCACGTCTTGTGCAAAGAAATTGACAATATTGTGCTAGCGTTAGTACTTTTGTTTTGAGAACCTGCTTTCGGCACTTTAAGAAAGTCTTAGCGTAGTACGAGTACCTATTTGTCCGGGGCAAGTTTAACGTGTGTACATGAGCTTTGTAACAGTCTTGAACAAGTAGGATCTTTACTATATCGAAATTTTGACCAAAAACTATTGTAAGCACCATAAATAGTTATATAAATAAAATAAGATTTTTTTTTCGTGTTCCTTAAATAAGTTTTTTGATCTTATCACGTTTGCTACAAATCCTATGTCCTATGACGTCACCGAATTATTCGGTTCACAAAGAGTGTTTTGATCATATTTTGCCATCGAACCCCTTTATGACAAAGGCAAAATATTTTCTTTGTCATTTTTTTAACGTTACTATAGTACTTATGTTAATTTAGGTAAGTTACATACGAGTAAATTGTAACTACCTACATTACAAGAATATTGTGTGTGAGTGATAGTACGTAGAAATCACATCGCCCTGAGAATAGCGCGAAGAACTGATGGCCGTTAAGGCAGAAAAGTTGTAAGTAGATTGGAGACCAAAGACGCGGCGTGGAATGTCAATCGACAAGATGGACAGACGACCTTGTAAAGATCGCAGGATCAAACTGGATGCAGACCGCTTGTGATCGGTCGCTGTGGAAAACCGTAAGAGAGGCCTATGTTCACCTGTAGACGTCTTTTGGCTGATAATAATGATGACGATGATGAGTAATTGTACTACACTTAGTTTATGTTTATGAGTAGATACTCTATAGTTCTACAAGACGAAGTATTTTCCTAATGTAGGTTTGTAATTTTCTAACCCTAAAGTGTGGTAGACCCAAAGAGTCGCCAATTTGCTCCGATTTGATATTTTCCGCACCAATAAACCTTAAATAGCATTTTTCCATATTCCGATCGACCAAAACACAAAGCTAATCGCCCGTGCTATTATAATAAAAGAAGGCAACGACCCCATAAAAATATAAGGTAACAATTTATAAGGCTGAAACAAAATAATTTTCTGAAAGAATCTCAACTTTGTAGGAACAAAAAAGAAAACAAATTGCAATCTCTCCATTAAAGTTAAAAAAACAGATGATTCCAAAAAGTTTCCTTGCTAGAATGAAAGAATTAAGCAGTAAAATCCCTGAGGAATAGAAGAGTTAACAACAGTACAAGATGACGGGCTCTGATTAGAGTTCCTGAAGCCTCCATTTTATGATAAAGGCGGAATAATAAGGGCTTTGCTCAGAATGGGTCACATACTAAAACATACACGCATTTGAAAGGGGTTTTCCGTGCTATCTCTACCTGGGGACAACATTTACTGTCTATATTTACTTATTATTTTGTGAAAGATATCAAAGTTAGAACTATAGAAATATGCCATAAATAAACGTGAATGTGAAAAGTTAAGTCCAATTTAATTAAAGATTTTTTTAAAGTTTGAAACAAAAAAAAAATAACATTCATTTTTTCATCAGTGATTCATTCAAGCAAAATTTAGGCGGTCTAGTGAGTATACAGTCTCTTCAAGATAATCTTTCTAAAAAAAAGAGGACAAAGTTAACACAAAAATACAGAAATACCTATCTGTCTAAATAATATAGTAAGGTTTTTAGTCTGTTGCAGGAATCTAATGTTTCAAAAAAAAAAACATCATAGTAACATGCTTACACAGAATTTGCACAGAACAGTAGGAAGGTCGAGCAAAATTATTTTTCCTGGAAAACCTGTTACTTTTTAAGCTACAATCGCGTTTTCCCAGAAACCGTTGATATCGAAGTTCCGTGTGTAGCCCATTAAGCAACATTGCTTGTATTTCGTTTTCGGTGCACACTCACAATGTGGCTTTCTCCGCCTTACACCATAACTTATTACCTACTCAACGCCATTACAGCTGTAGACTTTTGTGCTTAAAATACAAACACTCCTAGGTATTGTTGTAATGTGTAACGCACTAAAACATGGTTTATAGATCCTTTAATTTGTCAAAATCGCTGCTCGCATTGATGAACTTTATATTTTTGCCCGAAAATTACGCCTGCCGTTTAAATGGGCGGGTGGTTTTATTATAACAAAAACGCAATGGAAAATAGTTAAATGATCTTTTCTTTTTTAAAGAAAAACCGTACTTATTACTTCGTTTTTACTGGAGCTTATCAAAACAAACATTAAAAACGTATGTCTCCGTTGCACTTAATTGTAATAACCATAACCAACACTATATCCAACACAATATTTCTAAAAATTTTAACACTTGCTCGTTCTACTCTGATTAAAAGCAGCCAACAAAAATAATTGTAAAAAAATCTTGAACATGGAATATTCTAAGAAAAATCCGACTTCAAAACCAAAATGCACGGTTTTTACTTTTTAAAGTTAATTTTATTTCTCCATTTTTAAAGTTTACAAGATAAGGGGGGGGGGGAGTTGCACCTTATGACTCTGTTCTTTAAGAAGCTACAAACTACCTATCATATGTTCTGTAATTATAATTACTGAACTCCTAAGCGTTAAGGAGTTCCACCATCAGCTCCGCCCCACAAGACGTGGACTATCAGACGTAACAATACGTCAACATTAAGATTTTAGTAAAACAACACTATACGTGCCTTTAAAATTTTAGGGTTTCCCTCGATTACACCATGATCCCATCTTTAGATCCCAAATCGGTAACAATGGGACCAACTAGAAGGTACACCCTCTAAGTAGGCGAAAAAAATTTTCGAATCGGTCGACTAACGACTGAGATATGAGGTAACAAACATACAAAAAAAAACATATAGTCGAATTGATAACCTCCTCCTTTTTTGAAGTCGGTTAAAAATAACGTGTGTTACAAAGTTGTTGTTGTTACAAGTACTAACGAAGGAGACACTAGAAGTAATGAAGGTTGACTGTTGTATAATCAGGCGCGTTATTTGTAGTCGCGAGGTGATTCACTATTGTTTTTCTTCGTACCACCTGCGGGAAAGGAACACAACTAATACAGGCACTCTAGTCAACTGACTTTATGTCCTTGGACAGAAAACTTAAGATTGTTCATTTGTAACTTGTTTGTGTCTTATTGCAAACAACAAGAAATAAAGATCATTTTTAATGAAACTAGCGAACCGTCTCAGTTTCTTACGGATGCAATTAAGACTTACTTATTCCTATTTTGTACTTAAACCTTAAACTTTTTCAGCTCTTCATTTTCATTTTTTTTTCTATTTATGCACAAAATACCCCTTCCTATAAAACTCATAATTTATTTACCCAAAGGTTGTCTGGAAGAGATCGCTTATAGCGTTAAGACCGCCTAAATTGTACATTTCCCTAAAACGAATTTGTAAATCAATTTATGTCATGTGCAATAAAGAGTTATCTATCTATCTATCTATCTAACTTCCTGATGAATTACTCATTTTATTAGCAAAACTGGATAACAGATGTGTACCTTTTTTTTAGTTTTTCGTGAAAAAAAAGACAATACATGCGTCGCAGGACCTGGTTTCATTAATTTAAGTAGCAATACAATTAGTTTTTATATCAAAAAGGAAGTACAAGCTTTGTTCTGAAACAAAAATAAATTCGAATATGGCTAAGAATCACATCTCGAGAACCTATTTGATGAAACGTAATTTATTAACCTTTTATTCTTACAGGTAAAAGTTGCAGCTAGCACTCAAAAACAGCTAAGACCATAAATTAATTACATCACAAATTATTTCCCTAGTCGAATTACTCATTTTGTTGTGCTAATTGATTTGACCGTAACTTTAATCAAGTTGTTGAATTTCAGTAAAGCGATTTGTTTGAATTTATTACCTATTAAAGCAGTAAAGTTTGTATTTTATTAAAATTACGTGCTCTGCTGCTTAATGATGGACTTGCCAAATAATCTAATAAGGATTCCGTGGCACAATGTAAGCTTTGAATTTGTATCCAACGATTAATATTAAATGGGCAAAACCTGAATATAATTTGATTGGAATAACGAGTACAATTAATTAAACCACTTATGATATGGGTCACATTTATTTTTTCTTCATATTTTTTATTTATTTATAAGCACAACAAATAACGCAATGGTTAGTTCTATGAGCGTAGATAAGTAATAATAATAATGTAAGCACGGCGCAGCGGCCTGGGGGCCAATTCTCATGCAATTCATACACGAAAATAGTTCACCGATCTAATTTTCTTTGTTGAAGAAAAAATAGTTTTTGATTTCTCAGGGTCGCGACTTCTGTGTATTCAGATTTTGTTTGTTCGATAGTTTTTTGACGTGTATATATTTTACTTAATTATTGAGGTCAAATGGTTAAACCCTCTATCGAATAACCACACGAAAAAAGTTCGATTGCCGCGAGAAAAAGCCTGCAGGTGATATTACTAACTGCCGGCTTTTCTCTCGACAGAGCATCGTCTACAGATCAAGAAATTAGTGCCAGTAAAACTTAAGCACTGCATAGAACATTAAAATATTTTTAAATAGTTTTTTTATTTTAGAAATAGGTCAGTAGAATTAAATATCATTTAGTGTGTTTGACATTTTGCGCATTTAACATTACACGTTGCATAAAAAAAAACATATTTTGTGACTTTTCATAGTTATGATAAAAGTACCTTCGTGCACCAAAGCCCAAGTATCTGACATCATGGCTTTATTTGTCAACAAGTGTGATAATCATAAAGAAGTTGAATCGTAAAAGGGAGATAAGAGAACAGAAGTTGCTTACTTATTTTACCGTTGTTCTTGAGTTATAACGTTTTCAAACACTTCTTCAATTATACAGGTTGTAAAAAATACGCGAGCTACATTCAAAGGGGTGGTAGAGAGTCGATTGTGACCGCGTGTGGGGTGCTTGAATTATAAACACGTAGTTCAAATCTCCAGGTTCTTCTCCAATAGTTTTATTTCAACAAAATATCACAAAGATAGGGCACAAAGTGAGAGTAAGTACAAACAGAGGCTATATTTTGACATGAAGCTCGCTTTTATACAAATCAAAACTCTGAACCACGGTAGGAAAACAGTGGGGACGACATCCGTTTCCATATATGAACATTAACTATAATATTTATTTGTAGGGATAAACAATCTGCTAATTAAATATATAAATTCTTAAATTATTTAGTTATTCATCGTAATGAATTTAGTAAGCCTTTTAGATTATTATTTAATAGTTACAATATTTAAAATAAATCTAACCTCCACCAACCAATCAGAGTCAACTTCCTTTTGGCGGCAAAATGAACATTTGTTATACGGCAAACATAAAAATCTAACAAGTGTCCCAATAATCTTTAAATAATCAATTTACAATTAATAAAATATTATTACAATTATAAGATAATCTAAAGATTAATCCATAATATTCTTATATCATAGCCAAGTTACATTTAACATGGTGGACTCTTCCGGCATTTCCATAACAAACTTTAAATAGGTTTGACACCTAGATAGGTGTATAAATTATGATGTATTGAAACTAATATGAGGAAGAGAATGTGTAATTAAGTGAATACAGTGTGGTTACATAAGTCACACACAGTGAGTATGTGGTTTAGTGCATAAGTCTACTATTACAAAACTAAGTAAATATGTGGGGCAGACTAGGATCGGGCATCATCGTGTAACACGATTCTTAACTCGATTGACAACAAACTCCTTAAATTTGGCTCGTACTTTTTAAACCCTGTATACCTGGCTAGCTATGTTTAGGCCATTGATCTTTTCCGTCCTCAAGGAACGTCTAATCCGAAAATTCATCAACTTTAATCTCTCTCAACAAACTTGTTGCTTTACATTCTCCGAATAGCGGATGTAAGGTTACGAATAATCTACCTTAAAGACCATTCGAGAGTACCTACATATGGCGACACATCAACCCACCCGGACGTGTTAAAACACCTAAAATAATATTAAGCCGTATCTCTGTAGCAATTAAGCAGAATTTTGGCTGCAAAAATTTGATATATTACGAGTAGAGTAGTTCGGTTTGACTGTATGTAAGGTTTGAAAGGGTTGGTCTAAATAGCGAGCATTTGTCCGGTTCGGCGTAAAAAGGGCCGGCTCATCTTATAATGAGCCTGATAATAACGGTCCGGGTAACGATGGAGGCGCTTGCCAGGTCAAAGCGCCTAAACTACGTTGAGAGGCACTGAATAGTGTGGATGGCAGACTAAACCCGACACACAAAATTATACCTTCGGACGTTTGAGGACGTTACCCTTGAAAACCTCTATGGACGATTTTGTCTGCAATAAAATTATTATAATTTATTTTTTATTTAAAAAGAACGGCAGACATAGGCCAGAATATATACCAAATATTCCTCACCCATCCAAATATTTATCACAAATTAAATATTGTGCAAAAAATATTTCATTGTCTGTTAACCCTTGATCTTCAATATAAGGAAAAACTTCATTAATAATCAAATATACATATAAGCATAAACAAACACAGTATTATTTTTGGAGTAACCACCAAACCATATTTATATTACTGTTTATCACTGTATCTGTAGCTGTAAGATAGAAAATACTTAATGTTAACCTACTTGTTATGATAGAAACCAACCAATGTTCGTTTTACACTTAAACCTATTAAATGATAATAAAAATTAAATAAGTGTCCAGATGAAATAATATGTTATCAATTTACATAATATTTTAATACTAATTCTTTTTTAATATTATGTTAATAAATCAATCTTACTAAAATTTAGCTACTTCTTATATTACGTGTTTAAGTTTTGCTCTTTTCCATTTTAATAACACCTACTTATCTACGGTTGAATGACGGGGTTGAAGGGCAGCATTTTGTGTCAACACCCTCTGTCACAATATGACTCGCTACTTAGTTATATACATTTTCATAATCTAATATGTCAAATCAAGCCCACCATCACTTGACACAGTCTATTAACCTTTTTATAGCTTAGGTTCTCCTAACATTATTTTACACAGTTTCTTGATACCCAGCCAAGGCGTAATTGCATAAATTAACGCCAGCACACGATCAAAGGAAGCCAAATGGGGTACAAGTGCCTCACACTCGTCTCATTGAAGCTTTCCATTACTTAATAATGGCTACTCAGTAATTATATCGGTGTCATAACTGGTGTAAGGAACTCCCCAACAAAGCATTAAGAAATACTAAATCAAAAATTCTGACCGTGACTTTAAGTCAAAAAAAAATTGGGTAAAGTTTGAAATTGAAAATTAGTAGCGTTTTTTGTACTTTCATAAAGGGTTCACGTTTGTTTACTCCTATCTATTACATTGACTCAAGTGTCAGTCAAGTGAAAATTATTCGCCATTACAGCCATCGAAAGTATAAAACCAAATTGCCCCTACATAGTCTGAACTAATGTTTCACCCGTAAGGCTTGAAGTTCGCTTTACACGGGTGATTCAATTTACGTACAACGGTTTAAACACATTGTACGCTCCTGTGACTCAATTTCGTAGGATAGGCGTCGACATTGCAGGGATTAGGAGATAGAAGTTTGCGTAACGAACTGTAATTACAGACTTATTTGCCAGACAATATGACGCCTCAACGAACTTGAATCGCTAAATTACTCACTTTTTTTTGCTTTTGTTACATTACATATGATATTACTCGTATATTAGCAGTGGATAGGATTTTAGCAGTGGACGTTCTTTGACTGTTAATGATGATGATGATGATGTAACGTTACATACATTTATAATTTTAGTTTTTGTTTTTATAGTGTTTTGTCACTATATGAACAGGAGGAATTCGAAGAAAGTAAGCTTAATTTTGTAAGTACTTACGTCTATATTTTGCGTGGTTTTCATTGATTTTTTATTTGTTTTCGAAAGAAAATCACACGCCATATCCAAACGAGTAATGAAAAACAAATAGAGCTCCAGGTCCGCCTGGTCCAGCCGGGTTGATGTAATAGCAATAAAACTATATTTTTTATGCAAAAACATGCTTATGACTGGAAAAAGATAATGATTCAACTCTTATAACCCATTAACGCCTGCCTTACTATATTACAATACTACGCAATATACAACCTTAATTTAACATAAGAGATATTAAACACAAATTTTTGATGCCAGCAATATTTTTATACGGTAAACATAAAAAATATAAAAATATTTAATAAAATAGGTCTCGTGGTCTTTTCTAATCACGTGAATTATTTTGTGTCTACTAGGGACAACTTATTTTTTTAACTCTCAAAAAAAATGGTTTGTTATACTTTTTGGGTCGCAATTATTAATTGTGATATTTTAGTTCTGAATCTCCTTACGGAAAAATAAATCAATAATACTCCATTTTCCAATCACTAAAACTCTTTAAAAACCACTTGCAATATTACAAGGTCAAAAAAAGGCATTTACGTTACCCAAAAAGTTGCTTTCCAGATTGTTGAGTCGTAATAGGTTGCTATATTAGATTGAAAACGGAATGGGATCATTTTCTCACTCGAGAAATATGAAACACTGAGCGATATAAAAGTTAATAGGGCTCTCCAAGTCTTGTGGCGCTCTGTTCCGTATTTACTCCGTGTGTTATTGACCTAATTTGTGAGTCTCACAACTCTACAGATATACGGTTACTAGCGCAATTAAAACTACCCTTTAAATGTATGTACCTACCTTTAAATATTTGCTCACCAATATTGCTCATTACATAAGATCATTTGAAATACAGGAATCATCCTAATTCAAGTATCAATCAGCCCACCATAATCTATACCACAAATTGTTTTTCTTGATATTGAATTTTCACTATAGGGAGAAATAAATGATTATTAATTATTGATATTGACTTATAGTTCTAAGCCGTATTTACAATGACATTGCATGAAATCTCTTTACTTAGGTCTCAAAAAGTCAGATAAAGTGGTATGTATGGTAATAACCGCATAATGTCTATCCTTTTTCCAGGGCGTCATTTTAAAAACTCCAAAATACTGGAGCTCTAGATTCCAAAATAAAAGTTGAAGCAAACCTTCCCATCCGGCACGGGAACAGCACTAACCAGGCATCAACAATACGGAAGCAGGTTACGTAAAGGGAACAACAACGATAGGTAGTTATTTTTGTAAATGACGGCCCGTTTGACAGGGTGGACGGATAGTCGTCAACCAGCGGACGTCGCGCCGTAAGCGCGTTACAACGCATGCGCCGCTGGTCGAGAGTGCGTCCCGAGTTGGTCTCGAACCGAGGTGGTGACGTAACGAAGTTAATAGATGTCATTGATAGATGTGCGTTGAAGTATGGAGTTTCATACAAAGAAAATTGTAACGCCTCGAGTTGATACGGTGCTGTCACCGTGACGGGTTGATTGGTGGGCTTCGAACTTAAAAAGGTGTGTTGTGTGAACTCTGGTTTAATAACCAGACAAAAGGACGTACTTATATCGACTCCACGCACGTACTTATATAACTATAGTAACAACCTAGTGTAATATAAAGAAGTCAGAAGATTTTCTGTTTTACTCGTATTCATCAATAAAAGATTGCGATTATTTATCCCGATCCGATTATACTATATTGTTTGTGGAGCTTCACATCGTTTAATATGAGTTCATTAACTAATTAAGTTACCTACATACGTATCCAGCCAGTAAGTTATTGACCTATTTTATTACTACACTCAGCAACGTGTGCGTTCATACAAACACTCCATATTTGCGCTTGTCGCGGTGAATGCAATGAAAATATTTCATTACCCGACTTCCGTTGATAGCTAAGCCGTTTCTCTGAAAAGGTAATTTTCTTTGTACCAAGCTAGTTGTTTGTTTGTTTTATTTTGCTTAAGATAACTAGCAGAAAAGCTGTCTTTGGAAATGAAAAAGATTCAGTTACTTAACACTCAACGTACCCTGAAATTATTTTGTAATCGCTCTTCTTTTATTTTTTCAGTAAATAATAATGCATTCGGTTCAACATTTGTTTAAAAAAATTATGTTATTGTGTAGTTAAGTACGTTATTTACAGTACTAACCCTTGTAAGTTTTACCGAAAACTATTATACAAGCGTATCTTTTTGATACTTTTAGTCCGCGGTGCATTACTGTCCCCGTTTGTACACTTATCTATCGGTGCTTTATAAATATTTCTTGCGTCGATTGTACGGACAACAGCACGTCAAGGTAAACACTGTGGTTTCTTATGCAGTTGTAATAAGGGCTAGTTTGAAACAAAAGCGGGTAACCTGATGTGCCGTCGACTGTACTTCCAACGTCTAGCTATAAAAATAAAAACTTTGCAACAATACTTACCCAACCATGACACTCCTTTAAAAGATCTCTTAAATCTCGTATACATTGAGGTGACATAAAAGATGTTTGCAATAAACCAAAAGAAATAAATAGAAACCTCCATTTACAGAAAATACATTCACTATTCCACTAGGTCACAGCCGTGGTATAAAGATCAAAAGAATTTGGTAAAAGTTAAGTCATATTCGCTTGAGCTCGACTTGAGCCGAATGCTACTTCATTTATTTCTGTCACCACGAAATTGTTGGGTTCGGGTTAAGAAAAGTAATCTTGAACATACTTTTTTTTATTTTCGTAGCACGAGGCTAAAATTTAAAGGCACGTAGTTTAAAATTTGACGTAAAATTATTGTTTAATTTCAATGTTTTCCAAATAATTGAGAGTCATGAATAACTTGTATGATGTATGTATTACCTTTGTTATAAAGAAGAATTTTAAGCTTAGTATTTCTATTATAATATTTCCGAGAAATATTTTTATGATTATATATTGTCCTGCCTTCGACTCTGAGATTTAATTGACCATGTAGTATGCCCTGCTACGCGTCTATTCACTCGCACACAGGTTTAGCGCAAGAAAGAGAAAGTAAATAACCTCACTCCCTCCCACGCCTCACAGCACTGCCAGCCGCCTGTCGCTCATTCGTGTCCGTGCGCGCGCGCCGTTACAACGCACGCAGTAACCACAGTATAAAATCGTTAAGTTTTTATTTCGTGCTAAACGAAACTTACCTTATATATATATTAATGATACATATTATAAAGTATATTCATAAAGTGAATGTGAAGTAAAACGCACTACCTAGCGTGGCTGCACCATGCATGCTTTACGCTTCACGGCCGAGCTAGCACGCGATGCTAGCCAGTCCGCATTTTCCGCTCCGAATCAATACGCGATATTGATCTGTAGCAAATACCGGCCGAGCTGACACGCGAGGTCAGCCAGTCCTAATTATCTAGATCATTTTTGATCTCAGCTGAGACTTTTGGTATGCGTTGCTTCCAATATCCTACCCTCATTTTCATTGCGAAAAAAGGGGAACAAGTTGAGTGAAGTAACAGCCAATTCGGCTTTAGTGCTAATAATAAATTACAGCCAAAGGCATTCATGCATAATTCCACATACTAAGCAGCGCTGACGATGCGCCATCATGGCCTCTAAGTATGAAGCAGCGGCCCTCGCTCGCACTCATCCGGCCCAACAGGCGCCTGCCTGGGTATCTTCTACCTGTGCGAACGCGACGGCCCATGATGCGCCGCGAATTACTTCGTAACGGTGATCTACCGTCACAATTCCAGCGTTATTTCAACGTTTCGCACTCGGAATCAGAATCCGACCAAAAAAAGGTATGTGTTTTTATGAAAGCTTTTTTATATCACTTTAAAGCCGTACGTACATATGTACTTATTACAGGCTACCGTATTCCACTCGTGGCGAAACCACGACCGAACACTTGTCTCAGCCAATCTTTTGACAAATATTAAAACGGAGCATAATGTAAGCCATCACACTAACAAACAGAAATAGCAATAAAATAATACCAAGTACCTTTTCGTAAGTACCGAAAAATAGTGGTGGCAGATTTATTTCAAATCGAATAAATTTTTATTTATTTTGTACATTTTTGCTCGGAAAAGTAAAATTGAGAGATTTAAAAACACTTTTACTGCCTAGACCTTAATCATAAATACACGTATTCTGCAACCTGCAGTACACGCTCTAAATTTTTTCCCAAAGCTCTAAAATCGGTAGCATGGCATTCCTCCATAGCTCACGTAGTTATGGGTGGTTTTGGTCCTATATCCACCATTGATTACAACTCTTTTGTACTTATTTCTTGCCAATGGCTATAAAATTGTCTAATTAGACAATGCTATGGTAAACACAACATTGCTTAATAATACTACTTAATATATCGAATTTAATAGATTGTGTAAAAAGATAACAATTTACTTTTTAGAAAGCAGTTTTCTATATACATTTCTGCTTTCTGCTTATACCTATAACTATTTAGCTTGTGGTTGGCCCTTTGATTATAAATAATAAGCAAGCAAGCAGTAAGCTTGCCCAGTACGTACCAAAATATGGTTGGGTCCATATAAAAACCATTCCGTTTAAAAACCCCATTTTTTGCTTTTAATTTTAACAGCTATGATAAAAATGAGAATGAGCTTTGCTCAATACCTGGCATATGTATGATTCTGAATGGTGGAAAATTTGACGTATTTAGTTTTGAAAACCAACTAAGATTTAATCAATTTCTCAGTAAATAAATCGGTAAAGCTTAGATTTTATTTACCGACGCAATAACAACTAGCTGGAAACCGTGATTGTTTTGAAATTTATCTTATCAAATTCCGTAATCAATATAGTACTACCGTCATATTAGATTTATTAAGGTGTCCGCGGTATTCCATTGTTTTAGAGTTTATTACATTTTTAGAAAAATATGCTGTGACAGTGATACGCTTTTTTATGAATGCATTCATATAACCGTCGCAAAGTTCGGTACTTAATCTCGAGTCGAGAAAACTGTGTCCTTTATCTTTGGAAAAGTCAGCCACCGACCAGTAAAGATTGTGACAACCTTTGGTCACCTTAAATTAATTGACTTTTGTTTCTATGAGCTCGTTTTTTAACATATGCTACCACGATCACCACCGAAGAAAAATTCAAATAAAATGTCATATTGTATGAAGAATCCGGCAGATAGCACTTACCAGAACTAATCAACACATTGTTAAATATACCGTAAGAATAGGTAGCTACAAAATTGAAACAAGTCCATTTTACGAAAATAATGCCTTTTTTGTTTTTTATGGATATGCAATAACAAAGCATATTAATTGGTACAATTTAATTTTCTCAAGTATAATATTATTTTATTTCATATTCTTGGGTTATTTTTATTTACCATGTGCCACATGCCACACGTAAAACGTAGGGACGTTTAAGGTGAGATAAATACAAGACATGTTCATTACTACACAAATACTACTATCGATATTTATTTTAACAAAAGGCAATTATTATATATTAAAAAAAAAAAAAACTGGCGTATCCTAAATGCAATGCTGCATTAGACCCAAATTGCACTACAATTATCTAATTCGAGTTATTGGAAATATAAACCATGTTAATTTTCCTACTATTTATTTTGTGATTTAAGTATAAACTACATCAAGTAAATATTTTCTCTAACCATCAGTTTTTTCCCACCCAATTACATTCATCCACTCCACAACAATCTTCCCCAGAAAGCCACAAGTTACTAAGGAACGATTCTTTGGAAACGTTGCTCCAATTAGTAATAAAATAGATTCTTATAATATGAACTTTATCGTCTGATGTTTAAAGTATTCGATAAACTGTGTTTAATGAATTTTCAAAGGACATTTTATCTTAATATTCACCAGTTACTAAGGTATGGTTGAACAATTGTAGAATTAAAATTAATAACAAAACAGGTCTAGTGGCACGATAGTCCGGCCCGCCTCCTAGTTACAAAAAAAAAAGTATTTTTTTCTTAAAGGACTTTCCCTTCACTCTTACGCCAGAGAACGTCATGTGATACGACAATTCATTAAAATTTGAGTCAATCAATTATTGTAATCCAAATAATTCTTGTTTCTTTTTTATGAACCATATATAAGAATGTTTCTACCTTAGGATCTCGATATGACAAAGGTACTTATATACGATATCAGTTTATTTTTAGATTTTTTGTTAAAATAGGTACCCTTATTCTGAATCATAATCAGATTTTTTCTGACACTGCTCATAATATTGAAACAAGTCAATATTTGTCAAACTTAAATATATATATATATATATATATATATATATATATATATATATATATATATTATAGTTAAATAAATAAAAAACTCATAGTATAGATATTTACTATAATCCTTAAAAGTTATCCAGGCAATAAAATTAAGAGTAAATTTACAACGAGAAATCTGACCATGAGCCGACTATCGAATACTCGGCGAACATTCCTAGTCGATTAGTCGAATATTAGATAAACGTATTTGGCCGGGGCCGGGTAGTACCAAAACTTCTGTCGGAGAAATTATTTGCGGTCGTTTGCCCTTATAAAGTCACAAAGCTCTCAGAAGCCGATTCTTAAAGCATTTCTGAAGAAGATTGTATATTGTATATTGATTGATATAGTTACTTTTCAGTAACTAAAATACTTATTGAATTTTTAATTATATATAAATAAATAAAAAATCATTACTTACCTACTTACCCATGCCTTAAAATTTCTGATAACGATAATATTTCAAAGCCATTGAATTTTCGTATTCTTTTGGTAACTCAGCAAATAATCATATAGCAATGCTATATGATTATTTGCTATAATAGCATTGATAGACACCTGTGAATGTTTCATGATCTTAAGAGAATTTCATTCCTTATAATAAATAAATCAATCAATTGCTTTTATATTATTCATCTAACACTTTTTATAACCAAATGTTTTCTCAGGTATTCGAAATTTAAATGTATAAAATATTATTTACATGTTTGGTATTCGGACGTATATCTTTAAAACAGTCACATTAATATCTAAATATCCCATACTAAAAAGCAATAGAATATCATGTATGTATTTCAAATCTATAATTATGAAATATGTTAAAAAATTGCAAGACAAGATAACGATTTGTCAGACTTACCTTCCAGCCCGTTACCTTATCAAAGATAATGCGCTTACTAAAAAGTGTTTTCTGTATGTAGCTTTCCTCGTAATAAAATTATCATTTGTTTAACGTGCCAAATTCAGTGTGTAAAACTATAAAATTCGCAAACCGTCTCAGCTCAACAATACGTATTCCGTAATGTTTGTTATTTATATAACACGCCACAATAAAAATAAGAAATAAAACTATTTCAGTTTCAGATTACTAAAATAAATAAATTATATATTTTTAGTTAATCATTAAAAAAAATTAAAAAAATAAAAACTCACAAATATCTTCTTTCTTCCTAGTAAAAATATATGTTTATAGTAGAAAGTTATAACTTATCATACATCCATTCTTTTTTAGTAATAGTGGTACATCTAAATGTCAAAGATGGTGACGTGAACAATAAATTGTTATTTAATATGATCGTTCTAATGATCAAACACTAACAGAGATGTCTTATTCTGTTTTAACAACATTGATTTTACTCCGAACATCTACATGGTCAATTAAATCTCAGAGTCGAAGGCAGGACAATTGGATGATCAAACGAACTTACCTTAAGTGAAGTTCGATCCAAATTGTCCTGACTTCGACGAAGAGATTTAAGGTCCCACCCTTCCCAATTCCCGTGTACGTTTTTTATGCAAAAATAATCGTCACCCATACCATAAGTATAATCAATGTTGTACATCTCATACATCGGTCTCCTTGCTCTGAAATGAATGAGCGACAGGCGGCTGGCAGTGCTGTGAGGCGTGGGAGGGAGTGAGGTTATTTACTTTCTCTTTCTTGCGCTAAACCTGTGTGCGAGTGAATAGACGCGTAGCAGGGCATACTACATGGTCAATTAAATCTCTTCGTCGAAGTCAGGACAATTTGGATCGAACTTCACTTAAGGTAAGTTCGTTTGATCATCCAATTATTAATCAATCACTTTCTCAAATAATTTGTGAAATTGATATATTCAAACAACTGATTCATAGATTTTAGACAAACACACGTCTCACAGATTACAGAAATATCTATAAACATGCCCATGATCATTCAATCACCTACACTTGGAAACGTAATAACAAAATATGAAAAATATGAAACTCTTTGCAATTACATTACTGGGAAACATTTTTGTGTCTGAGCGGAATCTCCCAGTGGGAGAACGAGGCATAATCAACATTATTCCAAAGCATTGGGGTACATTTTCATTAGTTAATGCCAATATCGCCGGTATCTCGGTGGTAAAAGCTTTTTCTAATATACGCGGCCCGCAAATATTATGCCATCGCAACCATAAGGTAGCGTCAGCCATTCATAACGCGGCGTGGCGTGCACATCACATATTATATAAATTGGATTTGACACTTCTAACGCATCAAATTTAACACACACGCTTCTAACGCATACAAATAATGCAAAGTCTTTAGCTGTGAATCGGCTTTATCTTAGACTTAGGGTGCGTAGTCTTTCAAAGCATTTTAGCCGAACCTTCATCAAGGGCAATTCTCATGCAATGCGTATACGAAAAAAGTTTACTGATCGAATTTTCTTTGTCGAAGAAAATATAGTTTTGGATTTCACAGGGTCACCATTTATATGTATTTAGATTTTGTTTGTGTGATTGTTTTTTTGCGTGTAGATATTTTCATAAAGATGAAATAAGAAACCAAAAATTTGCGCACGGGCGGGACTTGAACCAGCAACCTTTTGGCAAACCGGGCCAAACGCTCTTACCAATTGAGCTACCGTGCTGTTAGTCCGACCCTGCGAAATTTGTGGTCTCTTATGAAAACGTCAATTGCGCGACGCTTAGCGCCATCTAGCCGTCTGTTTATGAAACAGATGGCCCAAGCAGTTACTCTTTACAGAATAAATTCAACTTGGAAATTGATGTCGCTTCGCTATCTAATGCTTTAGAATGTTTTTAACACTCACAGTGTCATATTTTATATCCATAAAGATGAAATAAGAAACCAAAAATTTGCGCACGGGCGGGACTTGAACCAGCAATCTTTTGGCAAACCGGGCCAAACGCTCTTACCAATTGAGCTACCGTGCTGTTAGTCCGACCCTGCGAAATTTGTGGTCTCTTATGAAAACGTCAATTGCGCGACGCTTAGCGCCATCTAGCCGTCTGTTTATGAAACAGATGGCTAGAAAAAAAAAAAAAAATTTGGTTTCTTATTTCATCTTTATGGATATAAAATATGACACTGTGAGTGTTAAAAACATTCTAAAGCATTAGATAGCGAAGCGACATCAATTTCCAAGTTGAATTTATTCTGTAAAGAGTAACTGCTTGGGCCATCTGTTTCATAAACAGACGGCTAGATGGCGCTAAGCGTCGCGCAATTGACGTTTTCATAAGAGACCACAAATTTCGCAGGGTCGGACTAACAGCACGGTAGCTCAATTGGTAAGAGCGTTTGGCCCGGTTTGCCAAAAGGTTGCTGGTTCAAGTCCCGCCCGTGCGCAAATTTTTGTTTTCTTATTTCATCTTTATGGATATAAAATATGACACTGTGAGTGTTAAAAACATTCTAAAGCATTAGATAGCGAAGCGACATCAATTTCCAAGTTGAATTTATTCTGTAAAGAGTAACTGCTTGGGCCATCTGTTTCATAAACAGACGGCTAGATGGCGCTAAGCGTCGCGCAATTGACGTTTTCATAAGAGACCACAAATTTCGCAGGGTCGGACTAACAGCACGGTAGCTCAATTGGTAAGAGCGTTTGGCCCGGTTTGCCAAAAGGTTGCTGGTTCAAGTCCCGCCCGTGCGCAAATTTTTGGTTTCTTATTTCATCTTTATGGATATAAAATATGACACTGTGAGTGTTAAAAACATTCTAAAGCATGTAGATATTTTACTTGTTTTTTTTTAGGTTTTACACTCGTTATCAAATTACCACACGAAAATAGTTCGATTGCCGCGAGAATCGGCCTCCAGATGCTGCTAAACTTGTCTGCGAAATGATTCGGTGATTCACCAGTGACAGTCACTTGGTTTCATTGTTTAGTAATTGTTAGTAGTTTTTACCGACTTCAAAAAAAGGAGCAAATCAATTCAATGTATATGTATGTGATATTGTTGGAATTTTATAATATTTGAGTATGTTGATCTATATAAACTTCCAAACACGTATGCAAAATTTTGTATTTTTGTACGTTTGTATATTAGTAAAATTTGTTTGTTTGTCCACAGATTTCTCGAAACAGGAAGTCACAGCGAGATGATTCGATTAGGTATATTTCAACTTAGGGTACAAGGTAATTTTCATCAAAATCGGTTCAGTAGTGTATGATATATTGGTAAATAACTAAAAATTATGAAATTACAAATAATTTTAAAAATTTATGCGCCTTCAAAAACGGACTCATAAGCTTAAGATAACGCATTTGCCCCCTCCTTAGGAGAATCAAATTCATTTGGATTCGGTGCATGATACCAACAGTCTACCCATAATTGTTTGGTTGTTCAGATAATTAAAATAAGGTTACGAGTACGATAGGACTGACCTGCTTTGTGAAAGTCTCTAAATGAATTTGAAGAAAAAGTATTTAGCTATCCGAAGTTCTGGTTAGCGTTACCTGTCTAATACTTCATATGAAATGAGGTATATTTTAAATCTTCGATGGTTAGCGCTTATTTGTGGATAGTGAAAGAGGCCCTTTGAAAACAAAGACGCCGAAAACTAATTGAATTATTAACTTAAGGGATTGTGAAACTATTAGGTGCCTTACTTAAATACTTTATATCTTCATCGAGATTATTCTGAATCATACAAATTAACCGATTTCATTTCGAACTTTCGTCTCGTAACTATTGAGCGCGGAGTTTTAAACTGAAATGACTGCAGCGAGTGACCAAGTGTGAGGTCCGCGGACAGAGAAAGTGTCGTAATAACATCATAAACTTCGTTTTCCGATTCAATTCGAGTCACGTTCCGCGCGATCACGTTCGTCTCTGTTTTTTTTGTAAGTACCTAATCTATGATTTTTGTCTGCCCGCAACACATGCACTTGATTAATTGCCAAATCTCGTGGCCTCTACAAAAACGTGTGTATGAAAAATTGATCTCCTGATCCGAACGGAATTACAACATCCTCCGTGTACCCTGGAGGGTTTATTGTAAATGTGATAATGTGTTGTTGAGTTTATGTTCTATGTAAGTAATATCTATTGATTTGTGAAAAGTATTGATGCAACCTACTCGATATGATGATTATGATCATTGGTTAGGTATTAATTATTATTTTCTACGAAATTTCCGATAATATTGATACCAAGTTGCATCTCATTACTCAAACTACGCGGAAACGTGTTAAGCAGTTCGTCCAATTATCAGCAAATTAATTCATCTCATCAAGGGATTTAAGGTACTGGAGCACTATTTTTTAATCACTAGACCACGTAATTTTCGTTCGAAACTCGATAAAAGTGCAATCTGATTCACGCTTAATATAGACGCATGAAGTAACGAAATATTAAGTGTGGACCACACTGCCGTATGAATTTTGACCTTTTTTTGTTCGAAAATCGAACATCAAAGAAAATCATATGCCATATTGACCCGAGGGATTCAAAATAAGGGCCCCGGTTAGAAGACCTGCTTGACTATCCAATAAACAAAAACGGCATTAACATGGCAGCATTTACAGCAATACTCATTGTTGTTCAAATGAAAAATCAACCTTTACAGCCGTGCCTGAACTTATTTTTGCAGCTACTGCAGTTTAGTGCAGTTCCATTGAAATTTATGATCGTATAAATAACGAACTCAACATTGCGTTATAAAGCTTCGTGAAATGCCCAAGCGAAGGCGTGAATAAACGTTGTTACTTGTTTAAACGTTGTAATTTGTGATATCTTTTTACGACAATTTAAACCTTTACGATTAGCAGTTTCATAATTTACTTCAATTTTCAACTGCTGAACGTAGTTTGAAGTGTGATAGAAAATGCGGTCATAAACCAACAAAGTTAAATTCTAGTATTCAGCAGTTTCTGTAATTTTTTTATCGCAGTATTCCAGATAAAGGTTTTAACACAAGTTGTAAGTGGATTTTAAATTGTGCTACATGTTCGTAAAATTCCAAATTTAAGAAGAAAATAACTAAGTATGAACCTTAAAATCATGTTTCTTAAGTAGTATTATATTATCTGGGGTACTACTAAGATACACACAATAATGAAATTTCTTCATGTGTGTCATTGCTGTTTTTTCGTGAATGTAATTATTAGAACTTTATTGATAAAATAACCTTCTGTGGCAGGAAAAAAATATTATTTTTCTGTAACTGATTCATTCAGTGTAATAAAGTGTCATGCTGATACTAACCACACAGCTATACATGCAACTAAATACATTTGCATCCACCTGTACAGAATTAACCGTTCGAGCCCTCTGTCCACACACACCTCAGTGTTCAGTCGCCAGCACATCGGGTTACCCACTTTTGTTGCAAACCAGCCCTTTTTACCTAAGCATGAATACTCTAGTGTTTACTTTCTTGTGCTGTTGTCAGTACATCTTACAAGTGTCCGCTTCAAAAGCTATGAGACGCAGAGATCATGAAACGCAAATAGCCCTGTTTGTATGAGACTTACTTGAGTGAGCTGAGAGATCAGCTGCTAACATCGAGTGTCAAAGAGCACTTGGTGAAAAAACTCAGTTGACATAAGAAGTAATTAAGCGGGCTGTATCAACTTAAGAGCGGATGCAGTAAGACTGCCCAAGATAAAAGATAAAAGCGTTTGCATCAAACAAGTCGGGTTTTATTAACTAGCTAGAAAAACAACATAGTCCAACATTTTTATCTCATTTGAAATAGTGGCGAGCTACAAAACAGACCCCTTGTCTATAAATGAGTTAATCAACAATTTTATTCTATCTCTATTACTTTATAAAATCCAAATTTTGTACCTGGGTTTTTCTATTCAGAAATTCTCAGGGTATCCCGAAGTTTGGAAGTTGGCAGTGTTTAACTCCCCGTGCCTCGAAAAGCACGAATACCGTTGATCCTGCGCCTGACCTCTCTCCGGTCGTGTCACTGTCATGGATAGATGTTTGATATCCATGGACATCATGTCATAGACTCTTCTCCACGCATCACAATGCAGAAGAGAACCATATGACGCGACATGTGATGGAAATGGACGGTTAAAAGAAGCAGAGGTGGCTCTTCAACTATCTTGATTAGAACCATTTCCAAGGATATGACGACGTTGGGCCTTACTCCAGCAATGATCCAGGATAGCTACAATAGGCGATCAAGTATCAGGAGGGTCAACCCCAAATAGGGAAATGCGCCAGGAGAATGATGATGCAGTTAGCTAGTCGATAAGACTGTCCACCGTAGTCGAAATTTGCTAGGGACACTATTATTACGTTATATTGCTGTCAAACCCCATATGAACAATTTAGGCTGACGGAGAAAGTTATATTATTTCACCATATAGCCCTTTTTATTAATAACTGACTACGATTATATAGGGCAGCAATTGATGATGCGTTCGAGTAATGGATGTTTTGTCATTTTTCTCTTATAACTGTCTGAATAAATTCCTTATAAAATTTGTATAAAATTTTGATGACAGTAGGTGCACCTAAACAGATATGATATTCTTACGATTTTCGACGTGCTCTACAGCAATAGGATCCGTTTCCAACCCACCCTTACTGTATGTCGTTTCATTTGTGTCTTGTCAGGTGTTCACCTGTCGTAATTATTGAACCGTCTCGTCTTCTTATTTGGAAGATCGATGTGTGTTTAGGGCGGCCGTAATGAAACGCGCCTCGGAAAAGACCCAAGAGAATTTATTTTAGGAGTTATTAAATACAAAACGAATATCTTCCATTAGTTGATAAGGAATCAATCTAAATAGTAGCTGCTTCCCTTTTTGTAATAAACTTTAAAAAAAAAATGTTACTACGCATCATTGAGGTCACTGCTGCCTTAACTCACGTGGTAGCTAAAATTGCTTATTCTTTGCATTGTCTTTTGTTTGAAGTGATGCCCATCTCTCTATTGAGTGTGTCAAGATATTTTTGTTTGAAAGTAGTAAGGCGCCAGTGATCTCAGACGCACGAGTAATGTTCGTAGATGACATCATAATAGTACTCATTCAATATTATGAGTACAGTATTAATATTTCAACCTTATTATTTTTTGGGAACGTAAGCCGCTTTTATCGACAATCCGGCTGTTGAACAACGTGTTTGTTTTTTAACCGCAAAATTAATTAAAAACGTGTTGTTTCAAATATACTTGAACCGTTAAAAATAAATAATTCCGGTATTCTTTTCTCGGAATTGCATTGTCACGATCGCGAAAGCAGTGGTTTTAATTATTTTTAATGCACATGTTTCTATCTTTCGCACGTTTTTCGAATTTTTAAACATCTCGGGTGTTAGTTGTACTTAGAGTGGATGCAAATGAATCCCGTTTGAGGATACCATTTGGGGTCGTGTTAACAAAGCGGCAGCCAGCCGAATTAGAATGTGGGGAAACAGTCTTTGAGGGCTTATGGGACTCCATTTTCTTCTCAACCAAAGGGATTACATTGGCTTTTGAAGATACAATGCTCGATTTTTGTAATTATATGAACACTTACATGAAAAATGAGGAAATTCTTATCGTATTTCAAAAATGTTTTTCTAGCTTCTTCTTAATTTACTACATAGTTATTCTAGAAATTATCTGCGTGTTTTCTTTTACCTAGATAGTTATCGTGTATATTAATCATCGTTATCTTAACTTTTACAATTCCTAATATTATCTGCGTGCCTATGTTTGTTATTAAAATCAAAAGGTTCGGTAGGTAGGTACTCAAAAACTTATTCGATGACTCTATGGACTTTAATATTATGAATTACATGAAAGGTGATTTAAAAAAAATGTATTTGGATGTATTTAAGATGAGCAAAGTCATTTAGACCTAAGCATTTTTTTATCATACTGAAGCTTAACGACCCTATCGATCACGATGCCTAAAGTATAATAATAATTTATCATTCCTGGGCATACTCCACGGAATAGCACACCGGTGACGTCAAGTTAAGTACCCGTCGCTTAAATAAGAAATTCAAATTCAAGATTGTTTTATAAGAAAACAAGGTAAGTATACTACGCTAACGATTAACATAATTTGAATTGTAAGTACATTTGTATTATCGAAGTCTCAGCACTTTCAAACGGAAATCGTTTGCAAACACAACACAAATACGGGCGTCACTTCAAACAAAAAACGACGCGAGGTGTAAGCAATTTCGGCTTTTAAGGTGATAAGGCGGCAGTGACCTTGATATTTCTTGTTTGTAGGTACTACATGTTATGGCCAGTAAAATCCATTCAGAAGGAACAAAAGTTATGAAATACATCCCTGTATTTTTAAGGCGAAAGAGCGGTAACAATGTCTTAATTACTAGTTTTATTTTATTTTATTTTAGTCTTGAATAGAAAAGTTTCTTCTGGAAAAGTATTTTTTACCGACTTCAAAAAAAGTGGTACTACATTCTCCTTGTATGTTTGTTATTTTGTTGGAATTGTAATAATAAGTTACCTTGAAAACGACTAAAGGAGAACCTATGGACCTGTATCAGATAAAATTTCAAAGAACACAAATTGGAATAAGAAAATCTAGGACTGTTAAAAACCGTTACTTTGTCAATGAATTTCAAAGCATTGATCACGCATACCTATTAGTTAGACTATTCAGTATGCCCCATATGATGAATGATGCCTCAATGCCTTTTTTTGTGATTTATGGACGCAACCCATGTTTTCAATTACACGGGTATTGTCCGGATAGGGTGAATTGACGAGACAGGCGAGAAATAACAGGAAAATATTCAAGGTAAACTTTTCAAATTTTCATGATCAAATTTCTTTACATATTTGTGTATGTGACACATTTTTTATATATTTCAAACCGGCATTCTGTTTTTTTCTGCAGCTTACAAGATACTTGCCTCTTACCGCCAAATCGACTTAATGCGTTACCATAAACATAAATGTACGTATTTCAGTAGCGAGCCGCTGTTGCGTTTAGATTAAATCATTTGATCACAGGCATCAAGAAACTCTATTTTTAAAAAATCGCGTCAATATTCTGAGTGATTTTCGTTCAAAAATCAATTATAAATAAACAAAAAACGGTAAATATAGATACGAGTAGTTGAGAAATTGAGCTATCTTGAATTACTGCCGTGACAAATAAAACATTAATCAAATAAAATGACACGCCATATTTACGCGAGTGATTCAAAAAAGGACCTTTAGATAGTTTCTAGTAGTGCTACTACCCCCATATGAGGAATTTTTCTCGATAATATTCTTCGTAGATAATAAAATTACCCTGTTACGTCAAATATTCCCCGTAAAGTTTTATTATTGCATGCCTGGACATACTGTATAGGTAGAAAAAGATTTGCTCCCCAACTGAGTTCCGAATCGCTAAAATCAGCCGCGCTGGCCGTTGCGCTGCTTAAGAGGCCTAAGTGTGAAACCGCTCTTAATCTTCTAGTCTGTCAATTCACAATTTGTACCCTGGAAGTGCAATTGGCAGTGAGATAAATGTAGGGAATAATTCGCCTTATGTCAGACCGTGACAGCCGACTGCGCTAAAAGGAAATCTGAATAGTGCTTCAACTGAATAATTTGTCTTTGACAAAAACATAATACATATTCCGTATTAATGAAAATGGAAGTACTAAATCTGTGGCCCCATTTCTACGGCGCGGCGCCGTACCGTAGCATGGTATAGGGCGTAGACATGGGGCCGCACAACAAGCGATAGAGAGGGCTATGCTGGGTGTTTCTCTACGGGATCGAATCAGAAATGAGGAGATACGTAGAAGAACTAAGGTAACGGACATAGCGCGAAAAACTGATTGCTGTTGGGATAGGAAAGTTCTAGATTGGAACCCTTCGACCAAAGACGTAGCGTGGGACGTCCACTGACAAGATGAACAAATGACCTTGTAAAGGACGCAGGATCAAACTGGTTGCAGATTTTCTTTGATCGTGGCCCAACTGTTCTGGAAGCATATCTATACTAATATTATAAAGCTGAAGAGCTATATAACATAAAGATACGACTCACAAAACTACAGCAGCAATGAAAAATGTTGCGAAAACGGGAGAAAGATATTCCTTTTGAGAGCTTCCTCTGCGTACGCTGCAGAAACCGCTAAAGTTACACAAAAATCATGTATGACAGGATTGTTCAACATTAAGAGTTCTGTAATAAAGTCTGCGACAGCATATGTCTATCTTTTATGGTTGACTTACTACAACCTTTTTTAAGTTAATAAATTTGTAAAAAAATAATGCATCATTTTTAGAGGTGTATTATACACACAGGTATTTATTCTTATCAAAATAAATACATTCATCATCACGAGCATTTCATTTAGAACAAAGTTGCCCTTTATATCATTTGATTCCAATAAATATCTTAGGAGCTATCACAGTTTTAACATAACTCCGCACCAAAATAATGTTCGCAGCTTAAGTACAACGTGCGCTTGCGCTAATTATATTATAAAGCTGAAGAGTTTGTTGGTTTGAACGCGCTCATCTCAGGAACTGCTGAACCGATTTGAAAAAATATTTCTGTGTTAGATAGCTTATTTATTGAAAAAGGCTTTAGGGTATAAAACATCACGCTGCGACGGGAGGGGAGGGAGCAAACTCAAAACGCGCGGACGAAGTCGCGGGGGACCGCTAGTTCCTCATAAATAACATTCATTGTGTAAAGGAGTCAAAATTATCACCATCATCTTGTTTTCATTTTTATTATCACCCTTTTGTGCATTTCTATTATGAAAAAAACCACTGTTTAGGAAAACGTGTTATCGCGCGGTCCCATTTTTGGGCCACAAATCAAATCAAATCTATTTTATTTGTGAAACACAGGTAAATATGGTGTTATTACAGATAAGGTGAAAAAAGGTACATGCTGTGATCAGCCAAACTGGCATACAAATAGGTAAAATAAAATAAAATTATATTAAATTAAATACACAATGTCAAAGAAAGTTAAGGCTAGTCAAATACACAAGGTTCAAGTTATGTCAAATTAGATACATATTACAATTTGTGGCGTTACCCCAAAATATAATTCCATATCTTAGCCTTGATGCAACAGAGCCAGGGTAGGCAAAGCAGGCTGACTTACTTTTTTTGAAAGATGGAACAGGCTGTATGACGCCTGAGAGACTACTTTAGTTATAAAGTCTATGTGATTTTCCCACTTTAGATTACTGCCAATCTGCATACCTAGAATTTTTGTAGTCATGATAGAATTTATCTCTTTACCGCTGAGCTGAACGGCTGTGGTTATTGTTTGGTTAGTTCTTTGTCTAAATTCTATTATTTTAGTTTTATCAATGTTTAATTCTAATTATTATTCTGTAGGCATGTATTAAAAGAGGTCAAACTATTGTTTATAACATTTTCATTGGTGAATACATTAGTACAATCGTCAGCAAACAATATCATTTGATCATCTACTGACGTTGTGATATCATTTATATACACCAAGAAGAGGAATGGGCCCAGTACACTTCCCTGAGGTACACCGAACGTAATTGTTCTGGGAGTTGAGTGAAAATGTGTTTCTTGTTTTGATTTGGTACATATCCTGCTTATTGATGTAATCTGTGTTCTATCACTCAATGAAGACCTGAGTGAGTCCAAAGTATTGCCTCTAATACCATACGCCTCTAATTTTCTTAATAGAATCATGTGGTCTACGCAATCAAAAGCTTTAGACAAAAGAATGTTAGTGTTGCTTATACTGGAAGTACCATTTTGAAAGCTGATTTATTAAATTAGACGCTGTATTTTAAGGACCCCTTATTTTATCCACAGGGAAATGTGTTAAAATAAAGCATACTTTGTTAAAATTTTAAAAGGGTTAGTCTGTGAATGCCTTTTATTTCGAAATGCTTAGTGAAAGTTGTGGTTCACGTGGTGCTGTGTTGTTTGTGAAGTAAATAATGAGTGCATGTGAAGTTTTCAGACAATTACCAAGACTGCGTCGAGATTTGAGAATGTTGCGTGTTCATGATTGAATTACAACAATGAAATATGTTACTACCAAGCAGTATCTACTGAAAATAATAATACGTATCCTCGAAAAAAAATTTCTACCGAATTGTCCTCAAGTGGCACCGCTGGCATGACGTACAAACTCATCCCTCGGGGAATAACGCAGTTACTACAAAAAGGACATATGTATTCCGATAGCCCGTTTGTATAACACTGCTGGGGTTTTTGCTTCTATGAATTTGTGATTAATCTCTCCTTTGAATAGTTCATTTAATCTAGATTGCTGTCCCACCTCTCGTGTACTACACAGCAAAAGATTATTTATGAGTCAAAAAACTCGGTGTGATAAACGTGTTTAATTATGAGTGGATAATACATGTGTGAGAGGGCATTAAGATGGTGATAAACAAAGGTTATACTTTGCAATGTAATTACTTGGGATTTAATGCTATTGTTCCATTCGTCCAAATGGGAAGAGGCGATACTTGAAATGTTAATAATGATTAAAGAGAATAGCTAAAGATATAGGTACAATTATAATAAACTTATTAAAAATCGCGATTCCAAATAAATTAAACTGGGCTGCTTTTACGGCAATTTTGACGCTTTCCTGCTGCTTAACTTAAAAATTCCGAATGCTAACAGTCCTTCGCAACACGAAATAAATGATAAATATTCCCAGAGACTTCGAATAAATTATGAAACTTCGATAAAATAAATTAGCGTGGAAATTTTCGTGACGTACCGCACAGATTACTCTCAATCGTTAATTAAGGCTTCAATGTAGAGCATTTTGGGCCATTTAAATTTAAAGACAAACTCATAAATGTATGGTTATTCAAATCTTTTGCAGCACATGTGTAGTTATAAAATGTAAAGGGATGTAAGTACCTATATGTTATTAGGTACTTATTTTTGATCTAAAACCAGATTGTTTCTATCGGAAAGTACTTGCTGTTGAAAATTGAAGGTAGTTACGTTAATGTTGTCATCTTGATGTGTTTAAGATTTATCAAGTTTTTCAATCAGATAGCCGTTTCCTTAGAGATGAACACTTAGTATTTTATGAGTTGAGTTGAGCATTAAGAGATAGCAATATCAAATTAATGTCTATCTCTAATGCATACCAATAAAATGTACAAAAATTTTGAACGTGACTGTACTCTAGGTAAAAGCCAAATGCTTAGCAGAAAGTAATTTACCTTATTTCGCTCATAGTTTTGCTGCTACATGGATACATTATTTTTCGTGACATAACTGTCTGGAATATAACATGACGTGACAATTCAATCAGCTAATATTTTATTCCAAATTGCGTTTTAGATATGTTTTTTGTTTGTGCAAAGAATGTAGTATTCGTTTACACCAATTCTTAATAAAGTACCATTTATTTTGTCGTATGTAAAAAGTCTTTTTTATAAGATAACGAAATGAGAAATAGGTAAAACTAATCTGCACCGAAACACTAAAGTAAAAAGCCTAAAAAACACGGCTTTTTACTTTAGTGTTTCGATTAAGAACACAAACGAAACATTTAGAAAACACAATTAGAATAAAGGTCACATTTGTCTCGGAACGGAGTTAACTGTGGTGCAAACTTTTTGCACCGAGATGCGTATATCTTGCCCTTGAAACTAATATTTATTATGTAGGAATAGGGATACGTTATTTTGTGGGGAATAAAAGGTGTTTTTCCAATGATAGCTAACTAGTATTTTACTCTCTCATCTCTACATCACTGGTTGAGTAAATTATGGATGTTTACACGATTTAAAATACATGGATTGGTTTTAAAACATTTTCTTTATTAGGTTTACACTTGTAAGAAAACTGTGAGGTGCCAATAACCCGATCCTCAGAATCTGAAGATTCTTTTTTATTTTCATTTTAATCAATAATTATAAGATTAAACGAACTTACCTTAAGTGAAGTTCTATCATAATTATACGAAGATACTTGTCCGAGATGGGTTTACTTGTAGTAACGGTGAAGGTACTAGCGCTGAATCACAATTTTTAAAGCTAAAAAAAAAAACGAAACAAAAAACAACATATACTGTGGCAACACCATCTCATGTCATTTCGTTTGAAGATATAAGCTTATGAACAACCCAAACATTTGGGATAATACTATTCAGTATTAGTGGGCGGGTTTATGGGACTGCCATCTCGGACAAGTATCTTCGTATAATTATGATAGAACTTCACTTAAGGTTAGTTCGTTTAATCTTATAATTATACTCTATACTTGTCCGAGATGGGTTTACTTGTAGATGTTTAAAGGTGGGTTGTGAATAAATGAGACTATTTTTTAGAATAAAAAACAAAATTGTAATTAAGGCAAAACTTTTACATTAAAAAATCATAAACTTTGTAAGAATCAACATTAACATATTAAAAAACATTATTGAGAAATAGTATTACACACCGCATTACTGAATGCTGACAGATTTTGGGAAATTGGCCTATTATAATGCCAAGCAAAGACAGAAGAATTCTAAGACCATCTTGCAGTTTTTCTGATAACATCAATGCTAACACCTGATCTCTGTGCAGCAGATGTTGATGCATGTCTAGTGCTGTGAGCTGAGAAGATTGTGTCATCAATACCAGCTTCTCTCATGGTGAGCTTGATCCACCGACTTATGGATTGTGATGATGCACTTCTGTATGGTTTCTTTGTGGTAATAATCAAGGATTCTTCATTTTTCCTTAATGCAGTGGTCTTCTCTATATAAGATTTAGTTGTAGAGACAGGACAAATTTCTATTCGGTGAGTAAAGGTTTCCAAGTGAAACGACGGCTGAGCATTTCCTTTCCTTGAGGTTTTTATTAAGTCAGGTATGTATATGAGCACCCCATTATGTGTGAATTTGATATTTGATATCTTTATCATTGATAAAGTTTGCACACGGTGTCCAGTTGTCAAGGCAAGTAAAGTGACCAATTTTTTTGACAACTCTTCCAACGATACCTCCTCATTTGGATAGTATCCTGCTTAGTGATTCAGGACTAATCCTGGGTCCCATGTCAAATCATATTTTGGCTTTGGTGGCCGTGATCGGAATACACCTTTTGTGAATCTCTTGATTCTGTCATCTGACCCAATTTTGGGACCAATCAGTAGAGATAGTGCTGATCGAGTAGTGTTAATGGTACCAATAAGATGCTCCATTTTCATAGGTGTGTGTTAAAAAACTCATAATGTAAGGAATGGAAGCCTCATAGGTATCAATTTTGTTTTTACTGCAAAATTTCCACCATAATTTTAACTGTGAGTCATATTGTTTTATTATGTCAAGAGCTGAGTTTGGAGTGCCCCGCCTTATAAATCCTTGCCTGATAGCAGCCCTGCAGCCAGGGTAAGCTGCTGATATAAGGGATGGCAGTCTCTGAAAGGAGATGATAATAATTTTCTATTAGGCTCAAAAATTATGATTTCCTTGATGGCGGTGGCCTTAACTAGTGGGAACCAAGGTTGTGATGGCCAAAAGGGGACGACTAATATTCCAGTGGCTTTATCATTTTTAATTTTATTTAAGCACTTTAGAAGGAGTGAGAATGGTGGAAAAGCATAAAAGAAGTTATCTTTCCAATTAAGTGTGAAAGCATCCACTGCGAATGCTTCTGGGTCACATTTCCAAGAAACAAATTTCGTACACTTCCTGTTAGTCCTGGAGGCAAACAGGTCTATTTCTGGGACACCAAAACATTTTATTATTTGATTAAAAACTTTTGAAGAAAGTTCCCAGTCAATATTAACTTTTCTTGATTCCCTATCAGCCTCAAAATTTTCTTTGGTATTTATGTAAGAAGCGAAGATCCAAGTGTTCCTACTTTCACACCATTGCCATATGTCTCTAGTGATGCTGTTAAGATGAGGGAACTGTATTCCACCCATTTAATTGATATAAGCTATTGCAGTGGTGTTATCGATTCTCATTAGAATTTCACAGTTATATGTGTCTTTCGTAAAACATTGCAAGCCTAATAGTGCAGCTTTTAATTCTAAAAAGTTAATATGATGTGTTTGTTCTGCACGGGACCAAGACCCAGAAGCCTTCTTGTGACCACATACAGCACCCCAGCCTGTGGTTGAGGCATCGGTGTGTATTTCCATGAAAAAATTAAATTGTTTAATTGGATTGCTAATCCTTATATTGTTTTTCCACCAAATCAGTTCTGTCTTTACTTCCTGAGATATAGGCATAACTGAATCAAAGTTTTCTTGTGATTTGAGTAATTCTAAATATCTTTGTCTTTCCATCAGTTTTGTGTAAAGCCATCCATAAGGGACAGCCGGACAAATTGAGTTAAGTGATCCCAATAATTGAGCAAATTCTCTAATGGTACAAGTATTAATACTACAAAAGGTTTCAATTTTTCCTAATATGTACATCTGCTTCTCATGTGGGACGGATAAGGTTTGCTCAATTGAATTTAAAATAAAACCTAAATATTTACAATGTTGTTGAGGTACTAGTGAACTATTCTGAAAGTTAATGGTAAAACCCAAATTTTGCAAGAGTTTACATGCCACATCAATGTTATCTTTGCATTCATTTGGAAATTTATTAAAATACAAACTGTCGTCTAAGTAACATGTTAATATTATATTCCTACTAGCGGTCCCCCGCGACTTCGTCCGCGCGTTTTGAGTTTGCTCCCTCCCCTCCCGTCGCAGCGTCATGTTTTATATCCTAAAGCCTTTCTCGATAAATAAGCTATCCAACACAGAAATATTTTTTCAAATCGGTCCAGCAGTTCCTGAGATAAGCGCGTTCAAACAAACAAACTCTTCAGCTTTATAATATATTAGCGCAAGCGCACGTTGTACTTAAGCTGCGAACATTATTTTGGTGCGGAGTTATGTTATAACTGTGATAGCTCCTAAGATATTTATTGAAATCAAATGATATAAAGGACAATTTGGTTCTAAATAAAATGCTCGTGATGATGAATGTATTTATTTTGATAAGAATAAATACTTGTGTGTATAATACACTCTAAAAATAATACATTATTTTTTTACCAATTTATTAACATAAAAAGGTTATAGTAAGTCAACCATAAAAGATAGACATATGCTGTCGCGGACTTTATTATAGAACTCTTTATGCTGAACAATCCCGTCATACATGATTTTTGTGTAACTTAAGCGGTTTCCGCAGCGTATGCAGCGGAAGCTCTCAAAAGGAATATCTTTCTCCCGTTTTCGCAACATTTTTTATTTCTGCTGTGGTCTTATGAGTTGTATCTTTATGTTATATAGCCTAAAGCCTTCCTCGATAAATGGACTATCCAACGTAAAAAAAATTTTTCAAATCGGGCCAGTAGTTTTTGAGATTAGCGCGTTCAAACAAACAAACAAACAAACAAACAAACAAACAAACAAACAAACAAACTCTTCAGCTTTATAATATTAGTATAGATTTCTTAGGTAAGTACTCACTGGTTTGAGAAGTTTAGTGAAAACATATGGGGCAGTGCAAAGGCCATAGGGCAAGACATTAAACTCATATAAGGAACCGTCAAAAGTGAATCTTAAAAACTTTTTACTACTTTCAGCTATAGCAACAGAAAAGTACGCTTCTTTCAAATCTATTGAGGCCATATAACCGTCTTTAGACATAAGTTTGCAAGCAGTTCTAATATCCTCTAGTTTAAAATGTTCTGTGTCAATATATTGATTAAGTTTTTTCAAGTTTAAAATAAATCTAAAAGTACCATTTGGTTTTGGAACTAAGAATATGGGAGAAGTAAATTGTTCTGCTAAGTATGAACACTCAGATATTGCTCCTAGGAGTAAAAGTTTTTCTATCTCAGAGGCAATTATATTTTTCTCCTTATTAGGCCAATGCTGTGATTCTATGGAATTAGGAGGTGGTATAGTGCTGAAAGGGATTTCATAACCCTGTACCCATTGTAACACTACTGGATCATTTGTTATCTCAAGCCAATTATGTATAAAATATTTAAGTCGTCCTGCATGTACCTGGCTTCCTATCTGTTGTGTCTCGACTTCGGTCTGGCCGGGGGTCGTCTCCTGTTCTGCTGTCGGGGTTGCTGCCCACCGCGGGCTTGCCGATGTTGAGGCTGCTGGTTCTGCGGTGGGCCTTTCCAGTTTAACTGTCTCTTATTTGATGTTGGCTGCTTGTTCTTCTTTGTATTAGATATTTGTGCTCCTGTTCGCTGGATGGATTGTGCCATTTTTATCTTGTCAGCACAGTCTAAACCAAATAAAAACTTGTCGGTTTTGGAGTTCCTCACTGCCTCTTGAATGTTTTTCTCAGCTCCAGATAAGGCAAAGAATTTTCTGGAACTGGAATCTTGGTGATATATTTCAGCAGCAATCTTCGCTGCATCGTTAATTTCCTCCACAAGAAGCTTTGAGTTGATATTACCTTTTATAATGTTGGTTAGGGATCGACCCAAGCAAGTCAATAATTTCCCTGTGAGGTTCTGTCGGGTTGAAGTTCGTCTGTCCCTTTTTATTGAGGGCTCAGATAGTGAAGCCATTATCTCTGGATTCAAAATGGGGGCTAACTCATTCGGGAAATTAGATGGAGTTTTGTATTTCCCCAAAATATTGGAGCGTGCTTCTTTACCAAGGCCTTCTGCCATGATCTTTGTCCAACGCAGGGCTAATTCTGGTCTGATAGGCTCCCCAATTTCTTCTTTTTCTTCACCCTCTTTACCAAGAGCTAAAAGAAGCTCATCTGGGATTTGGTCTTCATCTGAAAATGCATTTTTTTCTGTTCAGTACAAGGAAGTACATTGTCTACCCGCTATGTGGTAGCACTACACAATTTTTAAATGATCAAAATATGGAGGCCTTGTCTAGCCGCAGAGTGCTAGCGCTTGCCCTTAACATAAGCCTGTCTATCCTCAAGTGATAGCGCTTGATTTATAGTATACAATAGCATGTCTATTCGCTTTTGGTAGATCTTACTCTGTAGCTATGAAAGGCAATGCAAAATATATCACCGTAAGTGAATACAGTGTGCATATGCATCATGTGATTATGTACACATAATATGATATGTGATGTGGTACATAAAACTACCCAGGCGTTTGAAGTTTCTTGCAGAAAAATTATATTAGTTGATATTAAGCGCTCACCTATTGGTATATTGGTGTCATCTTCGATGATAACACATTCAGGAGGGTCTTTAAGAAGGGGTTGTGATGAAAGTGGCGGTGTTTAAGGCGGTGGCGGAGGCCGAGTTGTTTCCTCGTCGCTGCTCTGACAATCTTGAAGTTTCCTTAGTCTGGTTTCCATTTTTCGAATCTTTCTTCTATAATAATCTTCATCTCGTTTTCTTTTCCCCATATTTTGCTCCTTGAAATTTCCTTTTGCTTCGATACAATACTTAGAACGCGAGAGTAATTTTTCGGTTACCGTTGTGAAAATTTTCAAACAAGTGAAAATAAAAAACGGTCCACACTTTCGAAAAGAAATCAGAAACTTTATTTATTTCTATGTTGTCATAACATCCGGTAAGACAGAATGAGGAAAAAAAATCATAGTTCACTCATTCTATAGCATTAGGTACTAAGTTACCGGAAGTGGCATTGAAGGTTAGATGCAGAACCGACAGGCTGAATGGCTATAACTTGGTTCTTTTGCGACAACACATAAAAAATAAAAATAATGAATTTTAGGTTATATTACATTTGCTCCCAAAAATTACAGCTCGAAACCTTAGTAAACGCGACAAATCGCGTAGGAGTAAAACTAAATTAAATCATACCTGTGATAAAGGTGTGCATCGTTGTTGTTTACATAACAAACCTTGACCTTGTGTTGGTCCGCTTTTCCTCTTGTATTATTTACACAAATATACTTTTCGGCGTATTGTTAACACTTTGAACAATAAACCACCTTTATTTTATAACATAATTATAACGTTTTAGGGTATAATTAGCATGGTTTATAAAGATATAACACATTTTGACGAAAATGTTACGTGACCGCGCTTGCACAAAAAACCGTAATGACATTAGATGGTGTTGCCACTATATGTTGTTTTTTTTTTTTTTTTTTTTTTTTTAGCTTTAAAAATTGTGACTCAGCGCTAGTACCTTCACCGTTACTACAAGTAAACCCATCTCGGACAAGTATAGAGTATAATATTTATTTCTCATCACATACAATCTTATGTATAAATAGTGGCAACTTAGATACTTAGTTACGTTAGTTTAGTTACAAGACTTAGTTAGGAACAAGACGTACGTGTGAGACTGGTGCCTATGCTAGGTATAGTACCTGTGTTACAGGTCACCAGACTCTCACCACTTCGAACGGCCATTCATATCATACACGTGTGTGTGTGTGTGTGTGTGTGTGTGTGTGTGTGTGTGTACTAAGACAGAATCGTAATTAAATTTTCAGTAGACTCATAATCATGGTCTAACAGCCACAGGGTACAATTTTGTTCTTGCAGGAATATCTGGGTAGAGGATAAATGTTGAGGGCAGTGTTAAGTTTGGAGTATAAGTAGTCGCCCAGAAAACAGAAGAATCTCTGGGCAAATACTGTTCTGAACGGTGGTAACGCTATGCGGTCCAAAACTCTCCTACGTCGGTTGGGTATCAACTCTAGATTAAAAGGGACTAACGAGTGTTTACGCAGCACTATCGATAGGATGAACAGTTGTCGTACAGTAAGTACTTTCCAGTAGTTGTATACTTCGGTAGTGGGGCATTGCATGGGAAGGAAAGCAGCAGTTTTTAAGACAGCTCTTTGTGCTCTCTCAACTCTTTTTAGGTGAGTTTTGTACGCGCCACCCCAGGAGGAGATGCAGTATCCCAAGAGGGACTGGCACACCGATAAGTAGACCATTTTGATCGTCTTGAGGTCAGCAAGATGTCTCAAGGTTTTGAAGATGTAGAGTGTCTTCCGGACTCTAGTGGAAATTAGGTCAAGATGGGAACAGAAGCTTAGATGTGAGTCAAGCATCACACCCAAATACTTGACGGCATCGGAGTGTGCCAGGTTCGGACATAGGCAGTGCAGGTTATTGGAGCATGTATTTGCATGAGATATTAGTCGGTTGTCCACGAACGTTGATGGAAAAAGTTAGATAAGTAGTTTTTGCTACATTAGGGGCCAGGGATTTTGCGGAGAGCCAAGCAGATACCTGGTTCAGTCCATCCTGGGCGAGACAGTAAGCTTTGCTCCAGTCACTGGCACGAAACAGCAAGGCAGTGTCATCGGCAAAGGCTATGAGTTTGCCATTACTTAGTTTTAGGTAACATAATTGGTTCACATATATCAAGAACAGCGTTGGCCCAAGGACACTGTCCTGGGGAACACCATGTGTGACCGGGAGCTCAGAACTAACCAGATCATCAATTTTTACGGCCTGGGTTCGATTAGTCAAGTAATTGGCGAAGAGTTGATGAGCCGTGCCTCTCACACCTACTCCCAACAACTCATCCAGCAGTCCAGGGACAGAGACAGTATCGAACGCCTTGGCCAAGTCCAAGAAGATTCAAGACTTTCTCCTTGGCATCCAAACCCCTAGTAACAAAATCTGTCAGTTCATGAACAGCATCATCAGTTGACCTCCTCGACCGAAAGCCATATTGAGATGAAGATATTATATTATTTCTGTCAAGGAAGCCAAGCAGACGCTTGTTCAGAAGCCGCTCCAGAATCTTTGATATAGTTGGGAGGAGAGAGATGGGTCTGTAGTTGTTAACACTAGTCTTATCACCACTCTTGTGGATGGGCGTAATGATAGACCTTTTGTAAATTTCAGGGAAGACTCCTGATTTAATGGAGAGATGGCATATGTAGGTGATAGCTGGGATTAGCACTTTTTGGTGCTGTTTTATTAGCCACCCAGGTATCTGGTCAAATCCAACAGCACAAGAATCCCTGAGCCTCAGAACAAGGCACTCAACTTCAGCCTCGTCAGTAAGTAAAAGTACTAGCGAGTTTACTGGTGACGGGGTACCTCTGGCAGGGCTATTGCTGTTAGTTGCCCCACAGGTAATGGAAGAGGCGATAGATTTGCCAATATTGGCAAAATACTCGTTGACACCATCAACAAGATCCCGCGGACTGTCACCCGAAACCAGGATTGAGGCCGAACTGCTAGACTTATGGCACTGCGTTATGTTTTTAATGGCGTCCCATAGTCTCTTACTATTTTTGTGCGATTTTTGAATAAGATCTCTATCATATTCGCGTTTAACTTTTTTTAGCAATAGGTTACAAAAGTTTCTATAACGCTTATAAGTTGTCGTTATGACCATATCATCGGGATTTTGCTTGGCTTTCCTGTGAAGATGATCTCTGTTACGCATACATCTTAGAAGGCCAGGAGTTATCCAGGGTTTGGTGATGACCTTACGCCTAGATGTTCTTACTTTCTTCGTGCAATTATTTACTGCTCCTATCAGTAAGTTAGAAAGATACTGAGCAGCGTCATTTACATCGTCTGTACTATACAACGGTGCCAGGTCCAAGTTTTCCATCTCTAGATCAAGACTCGCCCGGTCAATATAGCGCCTTGTCAGACCCCGAGACACGAGGTCTTTAGTTAAGTCCAGTTCCAATGCGACACTATAATGATCAGTGATAGTAGACGGCATAACAAAACATTTAGCTTGTTGTCTAGTTCTGAGCATTATGTGGTCCAGACACGAGAGACGGCGGGTAGGAACTCTGAGACCAGGGTGAATATTAAACCCTGCCCGAAGATTTAGGTAATCGCATGCATGCTGGTCATCAGAATTATTATTGTTTATGTTAATATTGATATCACCAATGACCACAACATTCCGGAATGAGCTAAGTCTAGTTAATACCGAACTTAGCGATGACAAAAATGACCCTGGATCTCCGTAACCTGGAGGACGGTAAGTAGCCACAATAACAGTTGCTGGGTCAATCTTAATTATTAGACAATTACCGTCATTAAAAATCGGTTCTTCGGTTATCGGATGTAAGTGATTTTTATAATAAACAACAACCACTTTATTTTGAGTCAAGTTATTTTTAGTCGCGACATGGTCGTAGCCCTGGATTGCTGGTATATTCTTGGAAGACGGGAGCCAACACTCAGTCAAAACGAGCATGTCCCAGGAAATACTTGTCCTCATCAACAGTGTATGAAAATTATTGGAATTACATTCAATACTCCGTATGTTCTGATTTAGGACTCTTAGTGATGTGTGGTTGTGATTGAAAAGGCGATGACAATCTTCAGGGGCACATGTAGTTACATGATAGTTACTATAAGAGTCCAAATCAGAATTAATTACATTAATATCTGTGTGTGAATTATTATCCATATCTAGTATGTAGTACAGGTGTCAGTTGGTGCACAAGAGGACGAGTAATATGGATCTCACATTGCGTTGACAAATTAGTATGATATTGAATGGTTGATTGCGCACTAAGGCGAGTAGCAGCAGGGGGCATTATTGTTCGAGTGTTGAATGATTGAGTTGTTCGTACAGGGTTAAAGACAATACGATGAGGTAGTAATACGGCAATCAAGATGTGTAAGATGTGTATCACGGTAGAAAATGAATGGGTAAATGGAGCGGGTCTGTGAGAGGATATGTAAAGTATAAAACTTGTGTAGTTGAGTGTGGTATGAGTATGGTATGAGTATCTACAATTAATACATTTAGAATAAAGTACTTTATGTTTATTTACACTTCAGATAAGTAAACAAAGAAAAGGTATAAGTAAAATGGAACAAGGATTACCTACAAAGGCCAGCTTTAGAAGCGTCTTGTTACTTATCGTATTTATGTAGGAGTTCTGCGTTATCAATACGCAGCGAAGGCCCCCCCTCAACTTCCCTAATGTAAACCTTGTTGTAGGAAGTCCAACAAGCCGCATTTTTTTTTATTCTTGACAAGGCCTCTAGCAAAAAAAATGTATGTCGGGTTCTAGTCGATAGATGTTCTGATAAGTAAATACTATAACTTTGGCCTGACCTGTTTATGTGAGAAGTATTCAATTGCGGCTTTTGGAGCCCCTCATTTTATTTTAATGATGATACATTTGGCGTATCATTACATTAGTTAAGAAAAATGAAGCTTTTTTAAGTTTATTAAATTATTCTTTAATTTTTGTCCTTAAAAATTAATTGCTGGTTGCATTTACTTTTAAAAAATGTACACTTAGTAGTAGAAAGTTTTTATGTACTAAATTTTGCGATGAATAGTGTATCAATTGCTGGTAAACTAAAGTTAAAAAATGACATCTTCATTCTGGGATTAAATAATAGCAATATTATCAATATTTGTTTGATCTTTCAAAGCAGTTTTTAATTTTCTATCAATATTAACGTGCTGTGAAAAAGACGATTCACAATTTACTACCGTGTCGGAACTGCAACAGCATATGCAGATGCAGCAGATATCTCCTCCAAAGCCTCAAAATATTGGGCCCTGTCATGGCTCTCGAAAGGATCTCTCTTGCTATCAGTCTGCAATTATTTATGTGGCAGTGCTTTTGTATATTTATATCCATTACCTTCTGTGAATGCTTGCATCTGGGTTCCCTTATACAAGAGGCAATCTGGTTTTAGTATCTTTTAGACACGAGGGTGAAATAATTAGTTCCATAAAATGGAGGACAATAATGCGTTGAACTGCGTAGGAAATCTTAATTAAATTAGATTTACAAGTTGAATAATAACAGTAGTCCCCCTAGCCGATTTCGACTGCGGTGGCCAGTCACAACGACTAACCGACTGCGTGGGACATATTATAGTGCACAAGTGTGTGCGCAAATACAGGTGCACTCTCTATTCCTTTCACTCTCATAGCCCGATGGGATAGCAATCTGACACGACCGGAGAGAGATCAGGCGCAGGACCAACGGCTTTATGTGCTTTTCCTAGGCACGGGGGTGAAACACCGCCAGCTTTCAAACTCCGGGCTACCCTAAGAATTTCTGAACAGAAAAACTCAGGTATATATTTTTGGCCCGACCCGGGGATCGAACCCGGGACTTCTGGCGCAGCCGTCGCTATAACGTATGACCCTCTTACCGCTGCGTCACCGAGGCAGTTCACAAGTTGAATAATAATATATCTTGGGTAGGCACTTCATCAACATCCCGTTCTATTTTCTGATATCTCCATGAAATACTACTTAATACTTGGCTTGTCTAAACGGATACTCGTAAGAATTAGCAAACTAACAGGCAGTTTAAGGTTATCCTTCTACAATTTATCATTTCACTGAGCTCTTATCTTAGTACCTACTAGTTAATTTATTTAACTAGCAAAAAGGTAAAATAGTAATTTTCAGTTTTCGTAACTCTACATATTATGACGTGTATTTAACCACCAATCTAAACAACGTTTGGTATGCAACGGCAAATAGTGGGCAGACTAGAAGCAACAGTTCTGACCGTAAGTGGCTACTAAGCGTAAAGGGGTTACTACGAGTAGCTAGTAGTAACTGTTGTGAACTGAGTTGGACTTGGCCTGAAATTAAGGGGTCTACTCTCGAACACTTTAAAGTGTGAGTTCTAGAGCCGAAAATACAGACGTGGTCGAATGAATTACAGTGCCATTCGTTTCATCATACCATGAGTTTACGGCGGTTTCACTCGCTAGCGATGACGTAACTGTATGGGAAATTTAAGTTCTGCAAGTGACCGCAAGATGCGCTGTGCAAATTTCCATAGACTTTTTTACGTCGTCACTAGCGAGTAAAACCGCCGCGGCGTAAACTCATGGTAACGGTACTGAGTAGAACATGTTTAATCGCACAATTATCAAAGCCGCTATGTTCGTGTTAAAAGGATTATTTGAATCCAATGAATAAAATTGAATACAAAGAAAGCTACTAAATAAAGTACATTTAAATACTAGGCAGTTATACGTTTAATCGGTTCAATAAAGGTGTGTTTACATTTGTAATAAATCTATTCTACTAAAACACTTACGCTTCATATTTTAGATACATTTGTAAATGCCAATTTCCTAGTACCATTAGTACGAATAAGGGTAATTCAATACTTTATTTCAGTTATTTGTAACAACTTGTAATTTTTGAGCTTATACCTACTATCTAGATCTTCAACTTGTGCAGATAGCCGCGAAATTGCGCCATGTTATTAGGTTAGCGGTTCCCCGTTCATATTAAAATTTGCTTTTAAGACGTGCTAGTCTTATAGCTTCAACGTTTCCGTAATACCTCAAAATATAGAAGTAGCAGCACCTATTTATAACGATGCTATCTAGTCTGGAGTTATAGATTAGTACCTACTGAATGTGTTGCTTTGGTTTCATGCTAAGGTATTCTAGCACGCCCCATGGTACCTACTTACTTAGAAAAACTTACTTTGTTTTACTTTACATCGCACTGTAAAATAAAGTATATACTAGAAAACTGAAAAAGACAGTGGTAACATAAGAATTTAGTAACTTTAAATTTTTTGACTCAACAAAATGTTGTTTTAATACCCTTCAGCTTAAAAAGCAGCAGCAATTTGTTCACATAAATATTATGTATTGCCAATTTATTGATTGCCGCGACACCCCACATACTTACTTTTCGGTAGCGATTATTCCCGAGGCAAAGTGCGCCCATTTTATGTGTGTTAGGGCCCATTGTGTGAATACTTTTGCTTATTTGTGGCCCCATTTTCGGTGTTCTGCAAAAATTTCGCCTTCTTTCTATTAACGAGAGCACTCCTGTGGGGCTTTGGTTATATTAGCTCGTTTAGTTTGTACAGTCTAGAAATCTTTTGTTGGCAACGTAACTAATGGTCTCGCATTATTGGGTACCTTTGGGACCGTTTTTATGAATTGCTTGCGAACAAATTTTGATGTTCTATTGTGTAAGATTCACTTAATGATTTGTATTTGTGTATTCACTTAATGATAGATTTCATTTAAAGTTTATCCTGATTAACAAATATCAGACAGTCTGAAAAGCTCAACAATTCTTTTGAGTTTATACTTTAATGTACGTCTTTATTGCTGTAGCAAAATGTATCATCAAAACAAATAATTTAGCCTCATAAATCTAAAATATAGCTGGAATGTTAGAAATACAAGTTCGGTATCCACTATGCGACCTCCGGGGCGTAGTTCACTTTTGGATATAATGGCTGGGAATGGGCATAAACTTCCTAATATGTTATAGAAGTGTCCTACTAAATGGCATAGTATTCCATGTAACCATGATATTTGTTTGGGTAAAGTTTATTACGCTGTTTTGAAATGAAAGGGTTATTACGATGTTTGAAGAATTTCATTTTGCACTCCTGGCTTAATTAATATTAATGTTTGCTTAGTTGTTAGTCCCTTCTGTGGAGAGAGCTGTTGCGATACCGCAAACATAAAGTTGTCTTTTACATACGAGTAACATAGTGATACAAACTATCGTTTTGTCGTTATTAAGTTTGCCTGTTGCAGTTATATTATCAGTAGGTGCTACTTTAGTATTTATTAACTACATTAATCTAAAGACTTGCTTCATGATTGACAATCTCAAAAAAACTAAAACTTCATATTATAACGAAGTTTCTAGTAACACTAACACACGTTATTTTATGTAGATCTAGTAGTAAAGTGACAGGCAACGTAATATTTTATTTGAAAATGGAAATGGTTTTCCGAAATGTACCCTAAGCGGTAACAGAAAAAGTCGCGTAAAATTACTTTTAATTTGCGTTCAGAATTCACAATCACTGAAAAATAAAATGCAAAGCAGACGGCTCGTTAGTGGTCATACGTAGGGCTTTATAAATAACTAGCAGTCTCCTGCGACTGCGTCTGCGCTTAGGGATTGCTCCCTCTCCTCCCGTCGCAGCGTAATGTCTTATAGCCTGAAGCCTTTCTCGATAGATAAGCTATCCAACACAAAAAAAAATACTTAAAATCAGTCCAGTCGTTCTTGAGATTTGCGCGTTGAAACAAAAACGTCTTCAAATTTACATACAGAATAAAACAGAAGAAAAAGATATAAAAGCACTTTATTTTTTTATGGGAAAACCTTCAATTTCAATTTATTATTGCGATATTAGCGAGCAAGTCGAAAAACTACCAACGCGCTCGGTTGGCTCATTGTAGCTTACTAGTTACGGCGTATATTTCGTAGCTACGCGCGATGTTGTGAAGAGGTTTTCATTTATAAAACTTATATATTATTCGAAGAAATATTTTTTTTAGACTAAGCATTACTCACAAATCATCCCTGAGTCGGGGGTCGCTGACCAAAACAACACCCTGTAACACCCTGTATAGCGGTCCCCCGCGACTGCGTTCGCGCGTTTCAGTTTAGTCCGTCCCCTCCCGTCGCAGCGTGACAGTAGTTTATAATCGTAGGCATTCATCGATAAACAAGCTATCCAACATTTTTTTTTCAATCGGCCCTGTACCTAGTTTTTGATATTAGCGCGTTCAAACAAACAAACTCTTCCGCTTTATATAGTATAGATAGAAGTATAAATTTGTTTTTCATACTGCGAGTGACAAGCGAACCCCATTCAGAGCGATGCTAGTTTTCATTCCGTCGACAAATGGGGAAGCAAACTGTCAAATTAGTTCCTTATAGAGGGCGCCAAATGTTTGTTACTCAGGAACTGTCAAAACCCATACAAATATTTGTTGCTTTGCTGTTATAAGAAGTTTTTTAAAAAATGGGGCGCTGTACAGCTATTGGGAGTGGAGAAATAGGTTCCTAGAAATTCCCCAGTGATCCACCACAGCAAAGGAAAATAATGGAAAAGGCATTGAGAAGAGGAAACTTTAAATTAAAATTAAAATTAATTAATCAACTCATTTGGGGTTCAGCACTACTCTTGTAATGGATTTACAAAGTTGAAGTTTCTGTCGTAGGGTTTTAATCTAGGAATGATAACTATAATTTAGAGACATAACTATATTTTAGAGGTTATGTCGCGTTAACAAATTTTTATCCTTTGGAAATGATAAAACTGGGATTTTTATACAATAAGCCTTTAGTTTATACTTTATTTGATCAAATTTAATCCTAGATTTGCTATCAAAACGTGTAAAAGTATAAAAACACTATGTTATCTTACCTGTCGACTAGGTCAGCTTTTTTCCTTTTTAACGAAGCTACACATTTTCTCAACACTTTCTTTAGCCTATCCAAACGCCAGGAGTCCACAAAAGGCCACAAAACAAGGGTCCAGAGTCAAAAAAAGTTCACAAATCCACAAAAGATTTAAATCAATAACAACAACAATATTTGACATGTAACAAACACACAGCGCCCTCTACCAAAAAGTTTTGCGTAATCTTCCCCATTGCCACGGTAACGTTATCTACAGTATTGTAACTCGGCCGACTCTTTAAAATAAATACCTACAGCCGCGCGGTACCTAAACGTGCGATAGGGCTGCCTGTCCGCCTCCAGCATTTTACAATTGCCTACTTTAGTGTTTACATTTAGTTTTGTGATCGTAAATATACTTTTTCATATAAACAAATAATATATTTTGTGGATTAAATAGGAAGTATTCAATAAAAATGGGTGTTGTTTTTTGCTTGTTAGATTTAATTAAAAACATTTTTGTGTTTAAATGACAAATCGATCTTATAAATTTGCTACCAAAAAATAATTGCGCAACGACTTAGACGTATGGAATGCTCAATTATTAAATTTTAAAGTATAAAAAAACCGCATTCTCATATAAAGCTTTATTAAAAATCAAATCAGCACAATATATTCTATTCGTCTTAATAAAATGTACTTAAACTTATTTTTCGAGAAAGAAATCGCGCGACTATTGTTAAAAAAACAACGCACCGTCCGTTCGTCATTGTGGCACAGTCGCGACTGACTGCCTGCCGAACGCATGCCAAAGTCGAGGCGCGTAGGTATAGCTCGCGTTTTGTCCGTTTGTATGGAGTTGGAATACTGTTTAGATAACATTACCGTGAAATTGCGGTATTGTCACGAAAATTCGTATTTATTTCAATCGAGTTCGTCTTAGCGATGTGAAATTTACGAGTGAATATGTTTTGTTTGCCTTCCCGGTACATGGGTAGTAACGAGGCCTGATTGTTTATAAAAAGCTTTCGACTAGGTTATTATCCCACACAGGACTTATTTTTACACGCACGCAATATGTTATGTATTAGGGGTACAGACATAGTGTTTCAACACAATTCAAACCATTTATTTTAGGACTAAGAGCCCTATATTGTGTGCGTATGTGTATTAATAAAAACCTTTGACATTATTTAAAAGCATCAAATACGTATCTAGCTGAAATAATAGTAGGTCACCATTATTTCACATTTAGTTATCTGCTATACAAAGGAATGTAAACCAGACCAGAGTTATCATCAAAGCAGTCCATATAGGCGTTATTAACCCAATACAAGTTCCTAACAAGCTTAAAAATGATGAAAATAAATGGAACGTCGAAATCACTCTGCCCCTCAAATGAAGGATGAAAAAATATGAAACCTCACCAAAATGTCGACTCATTATTCAGGAATGAACGGAAAGTTTTATAAAACGCAAGTCACCTAACGAATCGGACTTAAAATAGAGGCCGTGTGGAAGTTAAAAAACCCTTGATCGTAAGTAGATAAGTTTAGAGAAGTGTCACCTCCGTTGTCGGGCTCCACGAGATAAATGATCGCTGCTTGTCTGCCGTAGTGGTGGAAAAGGTTTGTCATGAGTACCGTATATCGTAACCGTATCGTAATCGTGTTAATTATTAGAACATTAGTCGGGTATCAGATCCGTTGCACAATAATCATTTAAAACATTGCATACAAAGTAGGACGTGTCGGAAATGATTTTCATCTTATGAGTACTACTACTCATAAGATGAAAATCACTACTACGAATTCCTCCCCAATTAATAAAAGAAAGATTTTTATAAAAATAAGTCTTTTTTTCTTTAAAATATTATAAAACAGGTCTATGTTAATACCTGCATCTGTTGTATATTTATCGCGTACATTTTAATTTGTAAAAGTACAACAGATTGGAAAGTGTACGTTTTATACACTCGAAATATTTTTTTGAATTCAACCATCCATCAAAATCAGTGCATATGGTTGACATTTTTTGAGTGAAGCAAACAACAAACATCTAAATGAAATCTGTTATAATCCGTTATAAAATTATATCCGTTATAATATTACACACTTATGTGTGCAATTTTTCATTGCTATTAAACTCAAAAAATTCAAATTATTGACGAAAATAATGTACTTATGTGTGTAAATAACTACAAAGAGGTCGTTACACATAAGTTGTGAGTAAATACTTACAAATGTATATCCAAGGGTGCGATTGTCTAAAGCAATCGTATTCATTTGACAGTTCAAAAGGTACGGTATGGTCTGTCAAATGGCAAAGAACAAAGGGTTTGACAGATCATATCGTTCGTTTTGAACTGTCAAATGAATACGATTGCTTTACACAATTCCACCTCTGATTAAGTAAAAATCCAATATTATAAATTGCACTTGTTACGTTTTTGTTTTTTATAGTATTTTGTCACTATACAACCTAATAATATAAATTGCACTTGTCATGTAAATATGATTGTTAAAATATTAGTAAAAATATTTCCTTCGGATATCGTGAGAGCAATCTCGCAACATTGATGAGGTCACGCTGTCTATGCGTGAAAGTAAGCGCTTGCAAAATTCAACTGGCTTGCTAATGTGACAGTGGCCGAGTGGTAGAGGCATACGCCTGGATAGCGTAAGACATGGGTTTTGATTCCTCGTCTGTCACACAGGCAAAGTTGCTTTTTACAAGTGCAATTTATATTATTAAGTTTGTATAGTCTAAACACTATTTAAACAAAAATTTAATTAAAAATTGACTAATTTGGTTATACATTAAATATAGGTACTATCAAGGTTTCTAGGAACGTCACCACTGAGGAGGTTTCGCGAAGCGACGTAATAAGGACTTAGCGTCATTGATTGCTTGAGAAGAGAGGTTTCATGTAAGCGGGTTAAATATTCAACAGTGTACTGAAGTGTATGGGAAGGTTGGTTAAAATTATTTATCATATACTACAGTTTAATTTACATATATTATTGACTGAAATTAACATATTTCATGTTATGAAATAATTTAAAGATCTATGTGGTAAAAAAATATTTATTTTTAATTTCCGTAGTTAATCAGTACCTCTGTCACTTTCTATAATGGTATCTAAGCTACTATCAACATATTGGGAATAATTCGGCACTTCGGGCACTATGAGTAGTGCTATTACTTCAGTAGGTATTGTTTTTATTTTAGATTTTGGTAATACTTGCCGACTTGATATACAAGGATCTGAGGAAATCATCAACCTATGAAATAAATCGGACATAGTTGCTTTTCGAAAGCAATTCCGTAAATTATATTGTCTACTGCGTTTTTTATCCCTATTGCGCCTCATACATTTCTGTGCCTCTTCTGAAAAAGCGCCTATAGGGACTATAAACCTGTCAATAATATCGCTTGAATGAAATAAGATTTTGTGGATACTTGTAGACATGTAATACCACGCATACAGTATTTTAAATGCCTATGTTTGCTTTCAAAAGTCTTAACAGGATTTGCAAAACAATTCTCTACTTACTCAAGTCCCGTTATCTGCAAAGTGCCTTAAATACCTCAACACCCGAGCGGTCGTATGAGACCGCATAACAATAGAATATCTATTGTGTCTCGTTCACATACGCTTGAGGGATTAAATGAATAATAATTTTAAATAATTACCAAATTTGTCTTAAGACCAAAATTGTTAAGCCACCGCAAAAATGCGCAAGAATTGTTGACCGAGTGTGAAAGTAAACACATTAAACTAAATTTTGTCCAAATATACTTGTATATAGAAGTGAACAGAAACATTACAAAAACACTCGTAAACAAACTATTTTCGGAAAAATCACTGTCGATATTTTAAGCTTAAAAAAAAGATCAAAAGTTAAAAATATTATACTTAAGTATACACAGTCCGAAAGTTCATACTTGAATCTTAAAAACTCATAATAGTAATAAAAATTATCACTTCTCAAAATAATATAAAAAATAACTAAAGCAACACTATAAATTGCGTAAATTTCCGCAATGAATCAATTATGTCAGTTAACAGTGTTCGTACCGATTATAAGTAACTAGCGGTCCCCCGCGACTTCGTCCGCGCGTTTTGAGTTTGCTCCCTCCTCTCCCGTCGCAGCGTCATTTTTTATATCCTAAAGCCTTTCACGATAAATAAGCTATCCAACACAGAAATATTTTTTCAAATCGGTCCAGCAGTTCCTGAGTTAAGCGCGTTCAAACAAACAAACTCTTCAGCTTTATAATATATTAGCGCAAGCGCACGTTGTACTTTATTTTAGTGCGGAGTTATGTTAAAACTGTGATAGCTCCTAAGATATTTATTGAAATCAAATGATATAAAGCGCAACTTGGTTCTAAATGAAATGCTCGTGATGATGAATGTATTTATTTTGATAAGAATAAATACCTGTGTGTATAATACACCTCTAAAAATAATGCAATTTTTTTTTACAAATTTATTAACATAAAAAAGGTTGTAGTAAGTCAACCATAAAAGATAGACATATGCTGTCGTGAACTTTATTATAGAACTTTTAATGCTGAACAATCCTGTCATACATGATTTTTGTGTAACTTAAGCGGTTTCCGCAGCGTATGCAGCGGAAGCTCTCAAAAGGAATATCTTTCTCCCGTTTTCGCAACATTTTTCATTTCTGCTGTGGTCTTATGAGTAGTATCTTTATGTTATATAGCCTAAAGCCTTCCTCGATAAATGGACTATCCAACGTAAAAATATTTTTTCAAATCGGGCCAGTAGTTTTTGAGATTAGCGCGTTCAAACAAACAAACAAACAAACAAACTCTTCAGCTTTATAATATTAGTATAGATTTATACCTACCCACAGTTGCCTGAATTTAATAAAAACACAACTAAGCTATATTTAGATAAACAAAAAAGTGGGGTAGATCAACATTTTTATTTGCAATAATGACCAAGCTTCCCATACAGGCTAGTACAGTGTGCCTGGGCAAGAAATTACGTGACTAATCAGTCTCTGACATGTGCTTAAAGCACTTGCTACTGCATGATACTGCATACATCCATACAAAGACGCCGGTGGAGAGCAGGGTTAACGCAACAACAACCGGATAAAATCATAGTCCTTTGAGTATCGGTATATACTGTACACACATAGACAAAACGGTATTAGTAGCATAAATACAGTAAGTAATATACTAAGCAGTTTAATAAATAATGGTGATAAAGAAAGAGTTGTCTGGTGCTCTTAATTCAACTCTCAGTAATAATTAAAGGAAAAATAGGCACGGATCTAAGAATCTGTAGATGTAAATATAAATATTTTTTTAATAAAAGTATCGGGTATATTAACTTATCGGTAGTTCATTAAGCCCTGGTAAATGAGGCTTTGAAAGAGAGAATAAGTTCTTATCTTTATTGTTTCAAATCCATGTAACTTGCTTATATTTGCGATAAAAACGCTTATACTAAGTCTGCCCTGCCTATAATTTTGACACGAAACCTTCCAGCTTTCTCTTGGGACAACAGAACCTTTTCGGTTTAAGAGACAGACAGGTACCTAGTACAAGTAAAAGTCCTGGGATGTTGAATAAGGAAAAATTGCTTTGCTCAGGATATATCACAGATTTTACCACAGAATATACCACTTAAGTGTTACACCATCTACATACGTTACTACGAGTACACGTCATCATTGTGAGTACAAGGAATATTATCTTTCTGTAGTTAAATTTAATACAGCTTAATGTCACATGTACCTACCGTAAATAAACGGTACATCGAAGTAGCAAAACAAACTGTCCAGCGTCTCAAGGGATTCACCTACAGAGGCATTGAACCAAAACATTTGAAAAGGGACAGATAACATATACCCATCTACCATTCCCACCAACCTTTGACCTTTTTCTTACGTTCGATTGGAAAAAAGTCGTTTATACTGCGTGCAATGTATGAAAGGTTGCTTGCGTAGGTACCAACTGACTAATTGCATGCGCTTTCAAAAATATTTATTGGAACATAGAGTCACATTAGGTTTGTTTAATTATTTCTCCTTTTCAGTTATCTGACTGTCTGGTTACATAACATGTAAATATTAAACATTTCAAAGTCAAAACACCATACCTATAATTAGACCGGTGATATGTTGTCTTTCGAGTTCCACAAGACAAGTAAAACGTTCAAAAGTATCCCACTAAAAGCATTTCCATGTAAAATGCTGCCAAAAGCCGAGATCGTATGATTTCATTGTCAAAAAGTTATGAGATCTCATGTAGAGCCAAGGAATACACCCCAAATCAACGTTACCGAGTCACCAACTGTCTTGTTTTATGTTTGACAATACTCGATTTTTGTGAAAACTAGAATATATAAAAAAAAAACTTTCTATTCCAGTACGAACATTGTGATTCATAGTGTAATCGAAATCACCGTTCATATGAGTATTCTGTCATAACTCGCACCTGCAATATTTTAAAATGTGCCGCGAACCAGAAACTATATCTATTCTCAAATTCTCAACGAAATACTGGTGCAGGTATCGAAGTTCCGCGACTGCAAAATCGTTCAGAACTCAACACCCGGTTGCGTGAAGTGGAATTTTCTATTTTCCGCGACGTCTCCCTCCATCGGACGCTGAAGTTTAGCTTCTATTACGTATAGGTAGTGTAACAGTCAGTAGCCCGTATTACCCGAAATGCGGCACATTCGGGGTCAGAGGTGCTATTTTTGAGTAGTACCAGTAGTAAAATAATAAATTAAAAAAAATGAATCCTATAACAATAGCGTGTGATATTCACTGATTAATGTCAAATTTTCGGATGGATATCAGTTTAACTCCACACTGTACGGAAGGGAGTGATTAACAAAAGATGTTAAATTTTTTGCATGCGGAAATCCAAAATAACATACTAACATTAAAAGCATCCTGATGAAGTAGGTGCTCCGATCCATACACAAGTTAACCTTATCGAAGTCTTGCCTGTCTGTGAGTTTTCATACGATTGCCAATGTTTATCCGAGACGAGGAACTTTTCCCTTTCGTTCCGTTCAAATTAGTCACCGGCCTGTTTGGGTTTAAACATATTTGGTTCTGAAGTTCACGCATACTACTTATTGGAATAAAAACACTTAGGGAGTTATTTCGCGCACACGCATTTTAAAATATACGCCTGACGTTTTGAATGCTTTCATCACCAACATCCGTGGTCACAGGCAAGATTAAGGAGTTATTTATACTAAGATTTGTATTTTTTCAACTCGCGATATAAATAATATCACCATCGTATCGTCATTAAAATAAATGAGGTCTCAGTAACTCTCATTCCCTTTATGCAAACGTGTAATTTATAATGTAGTACAATACTAACCATGCCGTAACGCTGTAGTCGGGTTGACATAAATTTGACTATAGTAACTGCTGAATTACTTTAACAAGCCCCATGTCAATGTCGCGCGCGACTCCCAACGTTTCGGTGTTCGTTAAAATTCCTAATTTAGTACGTAATTCAAGCATAATACTGTTTACAAAACGACCGCTTTCGAAATCGAAATTGAACTTTATCGTGAAACTCTTTGAGGTAAAAATTATTTGCACAGATTTGTTATTTTGAAGTACTAAATGTCTTGTTCACTAGCTCTACTGAATGTGAGCTTCATTTGTATATGTATTACCATTGATAAAGAATTTTGTAGAATTCGCTTCTCAATTGGAAATAAGAGTAGATTATTCACTAACATTTATTTAATTAAATTAAATTACAATTTAAGTAATACCTATAATAACGTTATAATTAAGTCCTTAAAAATATAAATTTAAATCTAAAAATATCATTTACAGGAGTCTCTTTAGGTAAGGTTCCGAAGATACTGGCAGCGTTCCGACTTTGAATAGCAAGACTAATTCTTTGTCCGAGGTAGCTGCCAGCTAAAGAGCTGGCAGCTACATCGTCGTCACCACAGGAGACCGAAGGGTCTCCTGTGACGACGTTGTGTACTTTGTGTGTTGAAAAACACAACAAAGTTACCTAAAATGTACACTGAAAACATAAAAAACTCAAAGTCAAAATATGACGGACGGATGCTTCTGGTAATAACACGCATGCGTCGTTACGTAGGTGCGTCACAGGATCGACTTTTAATTGGACGCTGCAGTTGTGCTGCAGTGGAAGATGCCTAGCAACGCATTTCGTTGCTAGGATAACCGATGGCGGCCTTAGCAACCGCGTCTTAAAATGTCACACGCGCTTACAAAGATTCTAAAGAATGAACAGGCACTTTGGTCGCACTTAAGGAAAATATGTTCGTAATTTTTTCTGTTGAGGACTGAGTCGTCAGGAAATTTAACTGGCTTCAGATTTGATTTGATTTTTTTATTTTTGTACAATGACATGTCATGTTTCATGATAATTATTTGATAGAGTAGATTTATATAATTAAGCCCAAAATAGAGGGGTTTTATAAGTTTAACGTGTCTGTGTGGTATATCGTAGCTCTCAAACGGATGACCCGAAACAACATAGTGTCATGGATAATTTTATCCTAAGTTTTCTTAGCCATATTTAATGAAAAGCTGGGCGTTTTTTTATTTGTGACAGTTTTTTTAATAATTGCATCTGTGGACCTGGAATTAAGTAGAGGAAAGACGGTTAAATCGAAGAATCGAAGTTCGGATATCGCATTTCAAGTAGGATTTAAAGGTTACTTGTAATCGAATAGCGAAATTAATAGGAACGAGAAACCTTAGGCGTTGTCTGTTTGGTATCCAGTACTTACTTCGTCTTGGACAGAGATAAATTATCGTCTGCAATGCTGAACTTGTTTTTGTAGTTTTTGTTTGGATTGTTTTGTACTATACTTCCTGTGTAATTAAAAGTACCTAATATTATATTAATAGATTTGCGATTGCTGCAGCTGCTTTTACACTACATGCAATTTTTTATAAGTATATGTATGTTTGTATGCTTGTTTCAAGATTTCTCGAAATCAAGAAGTTGTAGCGGGATGATTCTTTTGAGTTCAATCGGGTATTTTTCAACTTAGGGTACAGTGTAAGTTTCATCAAAATCGGCCTTATAGTTATTGAGATATGGATAATACTAAAAAAACATGAAATAGAAAATTTTTATCATTCCCTTTCATACTAACAGGTGTCGTTACTCATATTCATTGAATGGAACTTTTTCAATGTTAACGTCTGATAGGAAAATGCAGCAAGCTGTGGAGTAAGGTAGTTATAACAATAACAATAGCCTTTATTCAAAATTTCAAGAGTTAGACTCCTTACATTATGCGACTTTTAGCATCTCGACACTAGCAATGAGCAGATTTTTACATCGATGCTGACGCGCATGAGTATCGATGCAGTCGCGCGGCTGCATCGATGCTAATGCGCGTTAGTATAGGTTAGGTTAGGTTGCTTCAAGGCCCCGTGTCGGGTTACTGGTCCCGCATCGGGCGCGTCCCCAAGTGGTGGATAGGGGAACGTCTCCCAGATATGGGGGGTACCGGCTTCGGCCGGCGCATCATACCCTGACAGACGCTTCGGTCATGTCAGTAGATTGTCCCGCACAGACCACACGGGAGCGCAAGCGGCTGCGAAAGTCAGCCAACAAAGCAGACGGGGGATCAAGCTCTGACACCCCGTCTGTTAAACAATTTAAGAAGGGGACATCGGGTAAGGGCGGGCGCAATCTGTCAACGAGCCATTATGCCGGTCTGGCAGAGGCTCAGCGCAAGCTCCAAGCCCTTAGAAGGGAAGAGCTCCAATCGGAGCTCGAAGAAAGGGTGGCCGCCAAGGAGCGGCAAACCCGCACTGCCCGTGCGAAGTTCGGGTACGGCTCTGCCGTCTTTGACTATGAGGACAAGACGTTACCCGAGCTTGAAAAGCTGATATTAGAGGACGTCGCGGAGATTACTGAAATCGCCGCGAAGTCCTCCATCCTGAAGGGCACTTTGCAGGAAGCCCTGAAATGTCGGGCGGCCAGCGTGCGTGGCATAATGGAGGAGGTCTTGAAGAGGACTGCCTCCGAAGAGCTGCAGCGCATGCAGGCCACAATTGACCGCCTGTCGGCCGAGGTTGTCCGTCTCCAGGATCAGGCCGGGCGAGCCACGCCTGTGTTGCCTGCGGTGCCTGCCACGGAGCCGGCCCCTCCCTCAGCTATGGAGGTCGTTCCGCCCTCCCTCTCCAGTGACCTCGAGGATGCCATCCGAAGGGTCGTGAGGGAGGAGAGGGCCTTCGTAAGGTCCTGCCTGGCCGGTATTGAGGATCGCCTCTTGCCGGCGAAGACCGTACGTCCGCTCCTGGCGGTGGACCGCAAGAAGGCGGCAACATCTGCGGCTGGTGCTGAGTCGCCCTTGTCCGTGGCCCCAAAGCCCTCCAAAGGGAAGGGCAAGGGGAAACGGACCAAGCAGGTGACTGAGGTGGCAGCTCCAACAGCCCCAGTGGCCAAGGAGGCTGCACCACTTGCACCCTCCGCCTCCCCGAAACCCGGCCCGTCCTCGGCCCCGGTAGTACCGACGACTGAGAACGGAAATCTTCTTCTTCCCTCCACCACTCCCGCCAACGAGTGGAAAAAGGTGGAGAAGAAGAAAAAGAAAAAGAAGACAAAGGCTAAAACGGCGACGCCTTCCACTTCTGCTTCCGCCCCAAAGCCGGAAACTGCGAAGTCCTCCGGCAAAGGCGGGAAGAAGAAAAATTCTAAGAACTTGACTCCCACCAAGACCGCGGCTGTGGTGATCACCATCACGCCGGAGGCAGCAAAACGGGGGGAGACATACGGCTCCATACTGGAGAAGGCGCGCGAAGCGGTGAACCCGCTCATTCAGGGGTTTGCCGACGCCGTCAAATGCCGGAAGACGCAGACCGGGGCTCGAATATTTGAGTTCCCGGGCGCAGGCCGAGAAGGGAACGCAGACCTGTTCGCCGCCAAGCTGCGTGAGGCTGTGGCCGATGCAGCAAAGGTGGCGCGCCCTCAGAAGTTGGCACCTCTCATGGTCCTGGAGATGGACGACTCCGTTTCCGAAGGAGGAAGGGACGAAGTGATCGCCGTGGCCGCCAAGATCGGTGGTTGCGAGGAAGCCGCCATCAAAGGCGGGGAAATCCGTGACGGTCGCGGGGGATATAGGGCCATCTACTTGCAGGTCCCGGTGGCCGCCGCTAAAATCCTCTTGGACCGGAAGCGAATTCCGTTGGGCCTAAGCTCAGCGTTGGTCCGGGCCCTGGAGCAGTTGCCAATGCGCTGATTTAGGTGCTACGGGACAGGTCACGTAAAGGCCACCTGTCCGTCTGCAGACCGAACACAACTGTGCCTACGCTGCGGGTCAATCGATCATAAGATTGGCTCCTGCAAGGCACAGCCAAAATGCGCGGTCTGCACGGCCAGTAAAGTGTCTGCTGGTCACGTGATGGGGGGGCCTAAGTGCAACCCCCCACCAAAGAAGGGCAAGCTGCAGGCGTCGATCCTGCCCGCGGCCGCGGCGGCTGAGGTCAGTCCTGAGCCGGCAGAAGGGAATGGTGCGATGTCCGAGAGATGCAAGAAGCAAGACATAGCACCATCCTCCAGGGCAATCTAAATCATTGCCGGGCGGCTCAGGACCTGATGACTCAGGCCATGGCCGATTGGACGGCGGGACTGGCGGTGGTCGCCGAACCGTACTCCGTGCCTCTTAATTGGGTAGCGGATAGGGATGATTTGGTGGCGATCGCACCGCGGCCCTCCACGGATTCCCCTCCCCTCTCACTCATAGAGAGGGGGTCCGGATACGTGGCCGCCGCGTGGGGGAAATCACCGTTATTGGCGTTTATTTCTCCCCCAACCGCCCCCTAGCTGAGTTGGACCAGCTGCTCACCAACCTGGCAGCAGCGGTCGCTCGAATGTCGCCGAGGCAGATTGCTGTGCCCGGCGACTTGAACGCCAAATCGGTGTCTTGAGGGAACCCAGCAACTAATCCTCGTGGGAGGTTGGTAGAGTTGTGGGCAACGTCGGTCGGCCTATCCCTCTTGAATAGAGGGACAACCCATACATGCGTGCGGCAGCAGGGAGGGTCGGTGGTGGACATATCGTTCGCCACCCCTGCACTTGCCGCACGCGTGCAAAGGTGGGAAGTCGATCTGACGGAGACTCTATCCGATCATCGCCATATTCGGATAGAGTTCTCAGTCCACAACTCCCGAGCGGTGTCGAGTCGTGGTCCGGTGAAGTTCCCTAGATGGGCGCTCACCAAGCTGGACCGTGACATGGCGAAAGAGGCGGCCTTCGTCCAGGATTGGTTCGGGGCACCAACCGATCCGGACGTGGATGTAGCCGCTGGGCACCTGCGGAGCGCGCTGACCGAGGTGTGCAATGCAAGCATGCCTCGGTCTTGTCGGCCCCCTCCAAGGCGGGCGGTTTACTGGTGGTCGGCGGAACTTGCCGACCTGCGGGCCACCTGTGTCGCGGCCCGAAGGGCTTACACCCGGAGGCGCCGCCGCAGCCACCGGGATGAGGAAGAGGAGGGCCGCCTGTACGCCCTCTATAAGGAAGCGAGGCGCACATTCAAGGTGGCCATAGGCGCCGCTAAGGATTTGGCGCGGGAGTAGATGCTGGAGAGTCTGAATGACAATCCGTGGGGGAGACCGTATAAGGCGGTGCGCAACCAGCTACGCCCTTTAGGTCCTCCACTGACTGAGACTCTCCAGCCAGATCTTTTGGAGGGGGTCGTCCGGGTTTTGTTCCCGGACAATACTTCGTTTACCCCTCCGAAGATGGATCCTCCCTTTGGGAGCGGCCAGCCGCGGGTTTTGACCCCATTGCCGCCGAGGAGTTCGACACGGCGTCTGACTACCTCCGCAGCAAGAAGACGGCGCCGGGTCCAGACGGGGTCCCGGCCAGGGTCGTGGCCATCGCAGTCAGCGAGATGGCTGGTCGCTTTCGGGACCTCTTCAACCGATGCTTTGAGGTGGGGAGGTTCCCGAAAGCGTGTAAGGAGGGCCTTCTGGTCCTCCTTAGAAAGGGGGGCCGGCCGGCGGATTCCCCGTCCGGTTACCGCCCCATAGTCCTCTTGGACGAGGCGGGAAATCTGTTTGAGAAGCTGATAGCTGCCCGCCTCAACGAGCACCTGGCTGGGACCGGCCCAAACCTATCCGACGCCCAGTATGGGTTTCGGGCGGGCCGGTCTACAATCGACGCCCTGACAAAGCTCAGGACGACGACAAGCGAGGCCGCAGAGAGGGGGGAGGGCGTGCTGGCTATATCATTTGATATAGCCAACGCATTTAACACCATCCCCCATTCAACAATTCTAGAGGCACTCCGCTATCATGGAGTGCCTCTTTATTTGCGGGACCTGTTGGCGGACTACCTCTCGAACAGAGAGGTGCTTTACCTCAACAGGGACGGCCGTCTTCAGCGGCGAAAAGTCGAAGCCGGGGTTCCTCAGGGGTCGGTGCTCGGTCCCTTACTGTGGAACCTCGGATACAATTGGCTGCTCCGAGGTGCCCTGCTCCGTGGCATGAGTGTCATATGCTACGCGGATGACACTCTTGTCACGGCTCGGAGTCGGACTTACGGAGCGGCCGCGTGTCTGGCCTCGGCTGGCGGCACCCTTGTCGCTGAGAGGATCCGCCGGCTGGGACTCGAGGTGGCGCTGCACAAGACCGAGGCTATCTTCTTTCCGGGGCCTCAGCAGCAAGCACCTCACGACACTCACAGCATTGTGGGCGGCGTGAGGGTCAAAGTGAAGGCTCAGATGAAATATCTGGGCCTAATCTTAGATGGCCGTTGGCACTTCGGCCCTCATTTCGCAGGCTTATCGGAACGCCTGTTGAGGGCCGCCAACGCCTTCAGCTGGCTCCTCCCTAATCTGGGGGGACCGAGAACGAGATGCCGGCGATTGTATGCCGGTGTCTTAAGGAGTATGGCGCTCTATGGCGCCCCCGTGTGGGTAGACTCCCTCAACAAGAGGGAGAACGCCGCCCTTCTCCGCAGGCCCCAACGGGCCATTGCACAGCGGGTGGGTAGGGCATACCGCACGGTTGGGGGTGCTGCGGCCTGTGTTCTTGCGGGCACGCCACCGTGGGAGCTGGAAGCACGGGTCCTCGCCACCCTCTACAAATGGACGGCGGAGCAGACGGCCCGCGAACTGCGACCGGCTCCCGAAGAGCGAGGAGCGGTGCGGCGCGAGGCGCACGAGGCCATGGTCCGTTTGTGGAAGAAGGACCTGGCGAGTGCGCCGTCCGGGCGTCGCACGTTGGATGCTATCGGTCCGAATCTGGACCGGTGGCTGGAGAGGCCCCACGGGTTCCTCACTTACCGTCTGGTGCAGGTGCTTACCGTGCATGGCTGCTTCGGTGACTACCTGCATCGGATCGGGAGAGAGGATTCCCCGTCGTGCCATGAGTGTGGTGCGATGGAGGATTAGGCGCAGCATACCCTCGCAGTCTGCCCACGCTGGGAGGAGCAGCGCCGGGTTCTAGTGGCGGCAGTCGGCCAGGACCTGTCATTGCCTAGTATGGTGAACGCCATGCTAGACGATGAGAGGTCTTGGAAGGCGGTAGCCACCTTCTGCGAGACTGCCATTTTGCAGAAGGAGGGCTCAGCGCCCCCGCTCCGCAGACGGAGGGTGGGCAGGAGACGGCGGTTGTACGATCGCTCTCTTGTCCCCCAAGGTGGCATGCAGGCTGGAGGCACAGGGGTGCCTCCTCCTGCATTGCACGCGCCACCACCGTCGAGAGGGAATAGTGCCGCGTCCCCGGCTATTGCCTCTGTCCCCCCGCAAGGGGGGCGCGCTGGGCCTGCCGTGTAGGCGGGCAGCTGTCCGGGGTGTTCATGGATGTCAAGGCTTTTGCTAGACTCCCATGTCGCCCTGTAGACAGGGAAGGGAAGCCGCAGGTTTTTGGTGGGTAGTCTCCGCTCTTCGTTGAGCGGAGGGAGTCCCACACACGGCTGAGGCCCCCCGGTCTCGGCTACGGCTTTTAAATGGGTTTTCCTGCGATAAAAAAAAAGGTTGCTTCAAGGCGGCTTGGTGGGTACTAAGTACAATGCTATTTATTAGGTATCTCTAACTACTAGTTGCCTGCCAAGCCTGACCCATCCTAAAGCAAAGGCAAATTGAAGTAATTTGCCTTTGCTTTATACTTTCTATTTTAATAACCTACTGATTGATGAATCTTACCATACGTTTAACGCTAATTCCTGTAATTGTAGTGTTAAGACTGCGTTTTGTTTGGGGCACACAACTTTTTTGATTGAATATTATTAAAATTACTCACGAACACACATATGGTCCACTAAATTAGTTTGCAAATCTTTGTTATAAAACAGCGCTTTGTATTTTAATATATTCTATACTACAAATAACCCTGCTCTATTAGGCCAGCGAAAATATAGTTCGCTCCGTATTCCGTTACTTAATGCGCATCTTTTAAAATACAATTTAAAGTCAATTAAATTTTGAGCTTTACTAAATATTCGCGGTGTTAAATGGCGCGGAATCGTGATAGGTCGGCCTTACTGCACGCATTTGCAGTATTCGTATGTGTACGAATGCAAAAGAAATAAATTAACAATGAAAATATGTGGCGGTACAAAAATAATATTACTAGCCAGAATTATTTTTTAATTTTCCCGAAAACGTAGTAAAAATAAATTAGTAATTATTGCACATACTTATACTTTTATCTGTTTACTTATTTTGTTATAATTATATTTTTTCTGATATTTGAGAAAATTATGTGCTACAAGAGACTAGTTGACGAAACTAGTTACTACTTTTTCTTAGTTAGTAAAGGGATAAAAATTTTTTTTTGTTATTAAAAATATAGCCTTTTCTTTTTAAAATATTTAACATTTACATTACTTAATCATGATTAAAAAATAATTGATTTAAATGGGTCTCGTACATTGTAATTTGTTCTTAGTGGAAACTAGCATTTGTGTTCGAATACTTGAAACACTACTTTTTGCACTTTGTCTGTGTCTATCAAATGTCTACAAAATGAATTGCCGTAGTCTAAAAAAATCACGTATACTATTATATTCAAAGAGATCCATGAAAAGTAACTAGTTGCAATTAATTATCCGAAGAGACGAACCTCTTTATATTCTTTACTTTATTGGTTTGTTAAAGACTTGATTATTCATAATATAATTATTTTCCCTGTATATTTTGATTAATACTGCAAGTAATAAATAGCTGGCTCAGTGAAGTTTGGTTCATTATTATTTCATATAGCCAAGCTTATGCCTATATACGTTTACAAAAAGGCACCCGTATATAACTTGTTCTCGTTCAACGAAGTAACCTGTTGTTTGGGAACAAACAAGCTCTTCAGCTTTAAAATATTAGTATATATAACAAAACCCAATAGTTGATCCGTTACATTGCTAACAAATAAAATAACTTCACATTCCGAGCAGCAAAATTCAGAAAACATGTCTCGCATTTTCCTCTAAAAGTTTCACCAGCTTTAATGTAAAAACTCAATACAAAATGTTATTGAACAATATTGAACGTGTACGAAGCCTTTTTCTTCGCCTGAAACATGCAGAAAGTTTCGAGCAAAGCAGCACAAGGCTAGAAAAACGTAGGGCATAATGTGTTCTCAAATTTGATATTGCTCAGACTCCCCTTTTTATATGAAAATTTAACATCAATCGATAAGCGTCTAAAAATGTTTTTCAGGATTTTTATTACTGTGAGTTGCTGATTTTTCTCGGACACCCGAATTCACATCCAAGTACTTACAACACATTGTTGTGTTTATCAGTGTTTTGAACTTTTCTCTCTTTATTTCAACAAAATACATAATACAGATATTGTTATTAGAAAGCAAGTAACGTTTTCCTTTAAAACTCTGTAATTAAATCTTATTCAGGTGGAAGAGCGAATAATTTAAATCACATAGTTAAACCCGATCAAATGACGTTAGCACTGCGTGGTTAGTTTAATGAATTTCATTGAAGTGAATCCCAGGATTTAATGAAACTTATAAATTCGCTACCACCCGCGGCTTCTTTTGCCTCAATTTGAAGCTGAGAAAAGTTGTAGGGGAATCTTCATTTAACATTTTGTGGCATTAGTGCAAGTTAATAGAGAAAACTTGGAGGAAATAGTATTATTAAGGCCTGATTTTACCAACGTCCGGTAAGGAATATTCGTCGAATATAATATAAAAGGCTTATTTGAAAACGTCACCTATTAATCGGCAATAATTTATGTAAATGTCATTTTAAAAAAGTCGTTCTAAACTTATTCAGTCGGAAAAGTTCTGTCTGACATTGCTAAAAAGGTATTCGCTTTGTGCAAAACCCCGAATCTATGACAACGCTCGCAGTGACCAAAAAAAAAAAAACAACGTCGGAGGACGTCTGTCACCATTAGTAAAAAAAATTACGTATCCCTACATTATATGCCTACTACGCAGCGGGTGCGGGTTCGATCCCCGCACAATACAAACATTTGTGTGCATGAACATGTCTGTTTGTATTGGTCTGGGTGTTTTTCTATGTATATCATGAATGTATTTACAAAAAAAAAAGTATTTAAGTATTATATCCGTTGTCTGGCACCCATAACACAAGCTTTGAGTAGCTTACTTTGGGACTAGATGGCGATGTGTGGGAATGTCCAAAGGATATTTATTTATTATTATTATTATATATTAATAATAAGTATAAATCGACACTATCGTAACGTAATTCAATATAATAAATGGATAATTACAAATTTTCATTGAAATGACTTTGGTTTAACTAATTTTCGTAATGACAGCCAGCCATTTGTCATTGCAACGTCCTTCAATAGCTTGTGACGCTATCGTCGTGCACGGTTCCAATAGGTACTAAACTGCTCGCGTACTGCAAGCAGCCTTAATTTTTTAGTGCTGAAAAATTAAGCACCTACATTTTTGAGACTAAATTAAGTTTGATAAACCAAAGACAATTTTAATTAGTTAAATAATTCAACGATTCACATGGCTTATAAATGTCTCCTTATTTTTAAATAATTCAAATATTGAAGGTTCGGTACATATATGTGTCACTTATACTAACCTTAAATAGAAAATAATTGGCTAGTGTACGTAAGGTTAATTGACACAATTTTAATACGTACCTACCGCAGTTGGTTAAGTAACACAAATCTCTACTTAATAGAAAGAAAAACATTATCATAAGAATATCTATAAACAAGAAAATAGTTTTTGCAAGATCGGAAATATCTCCCAAGTAAAATACTGTTCAAGATATCACTGAACCATTGTAATAACATCGCAAGGAATCCGAGATATAAATTATACTAGTGGATGGTTATTTTGCTCTATCCGATGTGTTCCACCAAGCGTGTAAATTTATTGCCTGGTCCTATATGTGTTCGTAGTACCTAAAACAATATGTTATTTGGCACAAAACATGCTGTGTGCTTACCCAATGTCTTAGTCGATAGGGAAAGTTATATTACAGGCAATACGAGTTGGTAGAGGAAAAGCCAAATTGTAGGAAGTTAAAGTGAACATTACGATTACTTATTTACAAGTATTTAACCTCATAAGGAAAACTTAACAATCATGCTCATGACCGTGTTAAAGTTAAAGCTCTGATGGTCAAATGCACACCCAGAAGTTAGCGAATATGTGTTTAAAATTACGAGCTAACTCAAACTTAGCTTACTTAACTCAGACTTTAACAAAAGTAAAAAAAATTGAACAAAAAATCCAAAAACTTAAAAAAAAATCTATCATAAATATGGTATATGTGGATAGCCCTGGATGTAAAAATTTATAAAAAAAAATTGAACGTCACTGTTTGAGCCACCCTATTTTAAAAGATTTCAACATGAAGATTTCTTTGTATTATAACTAAAATTTTTTTTTTATTTTTATTATTTAATTTATGACACGACATGCATTATTTACTATGGGATAATCTCCATAACACCTGGGAGGGGAAAGGATGCCTAAATTTTGGAAGGACTCCGTTGATTCTGATTCCTAGTGCCCAGATGAAGTTATAATCCACCTGTAACAATCGATACGAGTAACATCGTAGTATGCAAATGTATACAATAATATTGAATATACTCATAGGTTACACTTTCTACGAGTACCTTTTTAAATAATTGTTATTTCTGTCACCTTTCTGCGAGAAAATTAGAATTAGCAATAGTTAAATGAACTTTAATGCGTCTCTTTTAACGATTTACAGGTGCCGTTTATGAGTCAGTTGCTCCATTCGGAATTTTCGTAACGTAATTGAGCATAAAACATTTGCATTAAAATGTGACATTATTTTGATGGAGCCTTACGTGTTGCATTTAAATAACGTTATTATTTACCTTTTTTTCTTACCTTTTAAAAAAATACATACAAACATTTTTTTGCCATATCATTTTTACGTGCAGCGGAAACTTGAAATGGCGTGTATAGTCCAGTCACCTTAGACAAAAAAAGGGGTAAATCTCGGAATCGGAGATAATAAGCTGGAAACTCGTATACAGCTTCATTTTGGCGTTCTAAAAGTTGTCTCAAAAGTCTCAATAAATCTCGTGTCTGCGTCGTAAATTATTCGAGGTCAAAGGTCACGAAAATCGTTTTTTTTGCCATTATCTCCGTTTCTATGGCTCCAATCACTTCAAGACTTATTATAAAAATTGAAGATAATGAAATTTGGCACAACTTTTGTCCCAACTTTTTTTTTGTACGCTCAACCCTTTTCGAGATGGAGAGCGGAGAGCACCCAGCGCTCAGGCATATATGTATACTATTATACAAGGTCAACCGTAAATCTCGGTGAATAATACCTTGTATATAGTTACTAATTCCTTAAAATATTATTAACAATAAATAATTTAATTTATATATATGTATATATATATAGATATAGATATAACAAAACAACAAACTAACATAACTATAACTGATATAACTTCATAAACCTGTACAGTTATCTAATCTTCCATCAACAAGTGCAGCAGCTCATCAACACATAAATCGTGTTTATTACCAAATTCAAAAATGGTTAGGACATGATTTAGAACCTCAAGAATGGGGCTGGGTACTCCAAGATGAGTTTCTGCAGCCAATAACCACACTATTACCACCAGCTCCAGATGAATTACTCAGTACAATATTTTGTAATTGTAAGAATGGTTGTGGTTCACGCTGCGGATGCAGAAAATCGGGCTTGCAATGTACTTTAGCTTGTGGACAATGCAATGGGCAAGCTTGTCTCAATGCTGTTATATTGCAAGACGATTCTGAGGAAGAAACTGCATTCGATCCAGACATTTTAGAAGGTTTGGAGACAATTATACAAGTCAACGAAGATGATGAAGATGAAATCGAAAGTTTCAATTCCCCAGCAGATGATGATGAAGAAGAAGAAGAAGAAAATTGTTATTTTATTTTTAATTTTAATTGTAACAAAAGTACAGTTACTAAATAAAAATTAACTTAAATTATATTTACTTGACTTATTTCAATTTACCATCTCTCTATCTATCTATCAATTAATTTATTTCCATCTGTTATCAAATAAAAGTAAATAAATTTATTATATATATATATATATATATATTATATATATATATATATTGAATACAATGAAATGAATACAAACAAATGAAATTTATTATATATATATATATATATATTATATATATATATATATTGAATACAATGTATTAATTAATAAATGTATATGCCTGAGCGCTGGGTGCTCTCCGCTCTCTATCTCGAAAAGGGTTGAGCGTACAAAAAAAAAGTTGGAACAAAAATTGTGCCAAATTTCATTATCTTCAATTTTCATAATAGGTCTTGAAGTGATTGGAGCCATAGAAACGGAGATAATGGCAAAAAACCGATTTTCGTGACCTTTGACCTCCAATAACTTACGACGCAGACACGAGATTTATTGAGACTTTTGAGACAACTTTTAGAGCGCCAAAATGAAGCTGTATACGAGTTTCCAGCTTATTATCTCCGATTCCGAGGTGAAACCCCTAAGGTGACTGGACTATGTATAATCATTTGTGTTATAATTTATTGAAAATGGCTATATTTTCTTGCTATATTTTAAAAACGGCTTATAAAGGCCTCTCAAATGATAGCAAACACGATAAGTTAGTGCGTTATTTTTATTAAAATTTAACTTTTTGAACAATGCTAGTACAACAAAGAAAAATAAATAATTACAGTATATGTTCGGTTCAAAATCAAACATCAAATATTAATACATTTTGCATTTAATTGGAGCTGTACGCCATGGATTATGTATTTGAGTTTAATGTATATTTGTTTTTAATAAATCTTTCGTGTATTTTTACGCAAGGTAACGAGTACACAACTAAAATGCCATAACAAGACCGAATGAAATTGCAATTATAACTTGCATCAGTTGCTAAGATTTATAAACACTATAGTGTTCCTTCATCAAAAGTGAAGTTTTATATATCTTTGAATATTGGTTAGAATTATGTAGGCAAATATTTAATAATAATAAAACGAACGCGGATGATTAATCAATCTCGGCACGTATCGTAAACTTTATTTTGTTTAGCGAGTTTAGCCATTGATCTGATATTTGAAATTATTTCACCAATGGTCTTAAAATGTTTTTAACACCCATAATATCATATTATATGTTTTAAAATATGAAATAAGATACCAAAACTTGCGAACGGGTGGGACTCGAACCTATAACTTCTGGCTAACCGGGCCAAACGCTCTTCCAATTGAGCTACCGTTCTGTCAGTCTGAACGCACACTTCCATCGTGAGGGTGAGAGGCGTGTGATATTAATTGATCACTGTCTGATTTTTCAATAAAAATAATATAATTCCTTACAAAGTTGCTTTAAAAAAAGATAACTTAATTTTGTAAGAAATAAAATATAGGCATATTTTGCGTAATTTCCATTGATTTTTAAATTGTTTACAAACCAAAGTCATCAAACACGCCATATTCAAGCCATATCAAGTGTTTCAAAAAAAGAACCCCTGCTCGCTTATGGATACGTCATTCATTACGCGTGATGTCAGCGTTATCTAGCCGTCTGTATTTAATTCACCATGCAACAACCTACATCATTTCGTCAAACCCGTAAAATATCTTAGGGGACGCAACAGCAATTGATTGGCTATTCTATTTGGAATATCGGTGCTTGGCTAAATTCTCGAGTACCTAGCGATGTTATCTATTGAACTGATATTTCAAATTATTTCTCTCGTAAGCAACCCACCTTCATTTCGAGTGATATAAGTATAAGTATTGATATAATATTAGGAGCCAACTCCATAACCCTCTTGAGTAACTCGCAAAGTAATGATTTTGACCAACTGGACATACTCTTATACGGGGTCGATTACTGTATCAGTCGACCCTCAAGGTTTCTATATGGTTACGTTGTTTATTTCATCAGATTGCCGTATACGAGAATTAGAGTATGCTTTTACTAGACGTTCTCTGAGGTTACTCAGAGGTCTCACAATTAGATACAGACTTGCTAGCTTAATCAAGTATTTTTTATAATTATATTCTTTATTTTGCTCGAACAAAATGAAATACAACCTCATTGCCGTGTTAAGTGGTTTATTGAACCCAAAGGTACACATACTAAATGCTAAGGGGACAATAGGCTAGCTTGATTTGTCTCCAGAATTAACTTAATTTAAATGCTGTCAGTTTCTCTAATCTTAGATGGCCGAAAATCAAGACAGAATGGCGTCAAAGAATTTGACTTAAATCGTGTTGAACATAGTTCATTTGTTAACTCTGGCCTGCGCATATCAAGTGGCTTGTAAAATGTATACAAATGCCTAGTCTTTTAGGGGTAATTATTGATTTGTTAGCCATGTTTTTTATTCTGTTGGCTGGCAGTTAAAACTCTAACTTCGACCATAATTTTCGACAGGTGATTCCGACTGGACATTGAAAATTTACGACCATAATCCAGGATTCAACAGTAGGGCCCTCGTTGTGGTTAATACCTTATGTACGAGTAACGTCTCCCTAAATGAAACACAGGTGGCGTTTCGGTCGCCCATTCATTAGTGAGGTCAGCATAATTAGGATGTTGATAACATAAAATGAATCCCACACGCTTCGGAACAAAAGTCACTTGTAGGTCCTTAACGGTCACGCAGGTGTCCGGTAATACTAATCCGGTTTATGTTGAAAGCTTTGTGCAGTATTTATAATATTATGTGAGTTTGAGTTTACGTTCATGCGTATCGTATGTACGTGAGGAGGCCTATGTTCAGAAGTGGATGTTCTTTGGTCGGTAATGATGATGATGATGATATCAAACGTATCATAATTTAAAATAGTTTTAAATGTTATCTTATAACGATTCTTTTAATATAGTAATTGCTATTTTTTTGTTAAGGGCTATCGACAAAAAATAGTCCCCCTAGCCGATCTCGACTACGGTGGCCAGTCACAACGACTAAACCACTGCACGGGACATATTATAGCGCACAAGTGTGTGCACAAACACAGGTGCACTCTCTATTCCTTTCACTCTTATAGCCCGATGGGACGGCAATCTGAGAGAGAGATCAGGCCTAGTACCAATGGCTTTACGTACTTTTCCGAGGCACGGGGGTGAAACACCACCAACTTCCAAACTCCGAGCTTCCCTTCAGAATTTCTGAACAGAAAAACCCAGCTTTATATTTTTGACCCGACCCGGGGATTGAACCCGGAACCTCTGGCGCAGCCGTAAAGTTTGAGGCAGACAGTCAACAAATAAACAGTAACCAACAAATAATAATTTTCTAAATTTGTATGTCACTCAGTATGATGTGGCATACAAACTGCAGTTAAATAGCACTTAAAATAACTTATTAGGATTCATAAAGATGAAATAAGTACGGAGGTCGTCAAAAATTTGCGCTCGGGCGGGAGATTTTTGGTTTCTTATTTCATCTTTATGAATATAGTGTTAAAATACTCTTAATCAACTTACTAGGATGTTGCAAAACAGACCGTGAATATTTTTTCTTTTTGTACATTGTGTTATAGGTGTGCAGTGTAATACAAATGTCAATAAGTACCTCTTTTCGCTTCGTTTTATATCAGAGCAGTAATTGCACAGATGGTGGGTTATCTAAATACTTACACAGAACAGTCTTAACCTGTCACTTACTTACTCCAGATGACTAAAAACTTGCCTTTATAGATTGTACACTATAAAAATTGCATGTCTGTCATAAAAAAAATAAACAAAACACTTTACCTATATATATCATTTAAATTACATAGTGTCATAAATAAATATGCGGCATGCAGCTTATCTTAGTGTTGAAGTAAGGATTTTTCCATGCGTTACGAATACCAGACAAGTCCGTAAATACTTAAATACAAGTGTAAACATCCATGACTTGGGTATAAATGTTCGCGCTTATTACACAAACATGTGCCCCGTGCGGGATTCGAACCCGTGACGGCCGGCATAATAGTCAGGAGCGCTAAACACTAAACCTAACGCGTCGTCGTCATACGATCATCGTACTTTTGTACATTTTGAGACTATACGTTTGTTACAAAAGTAGGTGGAGGAATATGAATGTGTGAACAACATAACAAGCTGAGGAAACGCACGGAAGAAATAAGCGTTTATTAAATCATATCGGATGGAGTAGTCGAGAACGAGTGTTTTATGACAGATCCCGCGTGGCTGCAAAAACAGCGTTTTTAAGATGTTTTTCCATACAAGTGATGTTACTAGTCACACCATGATCCATCCTCGGCGATTTCATCACTTACAATTAGGCGAGATTATGGCCAAATACCTGGCTATCGATTAAAATAGTTAAATCGTTCGTTCTTGTACTTGTACTTTAATAAAGAATTTACGCATCCGTGCATTATGTTTAATTAATAAGCTGAAATCGACTCCAAAGATTTGATTTCGTCCTCCTACTTTTAGACTAAGATAAGGTAGACAACTTAAGTTTGAATCAAATCTACCCACCCGGCACGGGACCAGCACCAACCAGGCGTCAACTTTACGGAAGCACGTTACCTAAAGAGAAAATCAACGCACCGGATGGGATCGGCACCGGATAGCGAACACCTCGCCTCGGATCGTGTTTGCTACAATTAATGATAGTTCTTCTTGTGAATGACAGCCCGTTTGACAGGGTGGACGGATAGTCGTCAACCAGCGGGCGACGCGCCGCAAGCGCGTTACAACTTATGCGCCGCTGGTCGAGATTGGGTCCCGAGTTGGTCTCGATACGAGGTGGTGACGTTACGAAGTTAATAGATGTGCGTTGAAGTATCGAGTTTCGTACAAAAAATACTGAATGCCTCGAGTTGATACGGTGCAGTCGCCGTGAATAGGTTGATTAGTGGGCTTCGACCTTTATAAGTTAAAAAATCGACGCGTATTTTGATAGACGCGCGATGATAGAGACATATCATCAATTCTTCATGAAAAGTACTGACACAAAATAATTATGGCCTTACCATATACGCATATTAATATAATGTAAACTTAATTGATTTGATAGTGTTAATTTGATATATTTTGTTTTATAATAAATATAGTAACTGTATACATACAGGATGTTGTTTTGGTCAGTGACATCCAGCTCACGGATGATAATATGAGTTATGCTTATTTTTAAAAAAAACTTTGAATGATTTGCAAGTTTAAAAGAAAATCAATTCACAACACTGGAAACTCACACCCTCGCGCGTATCTACGAAATACTACACCGTAGCTACGAAGAGGCGACCTGCAGGATGATTCAGAACGTTCGATAAGCCATTTGACTTGGGTTCCGATAGATTTTCTATTCATTTTTAAATTGATATCGTAGTTTCAACACGATGTGTCGATGTGTAAGTTCTGTAACAAACAAAATAAAAGAGTTGCATCGGATAAATCCACGTTACGCATTATTATGTGAAAGTTCGTAACCGAACCGAATCCATAATCGAGTGGTTCTGAATCGAAGACTGGTTTTAGTAGTTTTGACTCGCTTGCTATTATAAATTCGCAATAATAAATTCATTTTGTGATTCATTTAGATTTATTCATCATCTTCATATTTATAAAAAACGTTGTCTAAAAATAATGCTAGCGCAGACACCAGTAATAACATTTGATTGAAATGTTGGTAATGGACGTGGTATTTGTATTGGTGACTCCATGGAAGTTCTCGATGAAGACATAGAAGCATCCAAGTTTTGATTAGATGTGGAAGCTGCTTCTAGCACAACCTCTTGTTGTTTACTTTGGTCGACTAATGCATGTCCTCTCACACTTCTATAGATATTTGTTCAAAAGGGTAAACAGACTTTCTCAAGCCGGTTAATCTGAAATTAAAAACTGTTTTTGGGAATCAAATATTTTAATTAATTCAAAATACGTATTTCTACAATTAAATCATTTCATATATAAACAAAGAAAATATTTACTCTATGAAACGTTATGCATAAAATAATAACATCCCTCTATAGACTTTTCTCCAGAAGTTGATCTATCTTGGTTTTTATAATGGACTTTCCACGTACATGGCACACTTGTTGGTGCCCATAAGTCTGTACTACTAGACCTCCAGAAGAGGAGGTTGCAGATTTGTTAAGTAGTATGACAAAACATTATTGACAGAGATAATTGTCTTCAGTCATCTGAAAAAATAACAATACTATACAACCCAATAATATACAGGTCCATATATATGATCACTACATTTTAATACTAAGCATGTCACTAGAAAGACTGCATTTTATTAACAATAACTATCAACAGCAGCCAAAAGTGTTTATTACTTACAATGGCCATGCCTATCCAGGAGCGTAGGATACTAAGCATAGCATCGCTTGCCTCACCCAGTTGGTGGTAACTGTTAAGGCAGAAGATGCCTTAGAGCAAGATAACAGTTTACACAGCGAGGCACTGGCATTGTGGACGTATGAACGTTCGTCATAAAAACAGCACAGCACTTGCACAAAAGAGTACAGAATCTTAACGTGGAGGAATAATAAATCTCAACTCGTGGCTTCAAATGACCAAAACATTTGTATTTCATAAGAAGCAATGAACAACGAAAATAAACCACCTAATTGTATTGTATCAATCATGATGACGGACGGATATAGTTCTATTTTATACCATTTACGGGGCTTGTTACGCATACTGCCGATTGCCCTACAAGATCCTCATCATGTAAAGATAATTATATATCCGATACCCACAGATCCATTACAAAGAATAAACAACTGAAATGTCATCTATTTTATTAAATAGGCATTTTGTTTTTGCAACGCAATGACTAAAGCAACATTGATGATTTTAGACTTTAACTGTCCCTGTAAATGTTTACATGGCCGCACGACAGACTATACCTTAAAACCACCTCTATTCCTTACAAAATAAAAGCTGTTATCGTATAACCTGACGTGCTGCTAACTGTATTCAAAATAGGATTTAGTCATTTGAATAATCAATAAAATGAAAATAAAATTCCCACAAAAGTTTTTTTCGTTACAAACAAATATGAATTATAAAAAAATATAAACGAATTTTGGTTTATATGTCATGCTTATACTCTGCTTAATTAGAGTGGGACAGATTTGGGCATTCTCCTTTATGTTATTGCTTTGTTTTTTCGTATTGTTTGTATACGTCAATTTGGACTAGAATAAACTAACGAATATTGTGTTTTGTCAGGATAATATTTGGTAATAATCATAAAGAATAGCTTTAAAAGTAATATCATATTCAAAAACAACTTACTTTGAACTAAGATTCATCTAAATATTTGTTTTTGGTTTTCTCCAATATTGCCATTTAGATACTATACATACGTCACTATTTCATTAAATAGTTTCTTTAAGCGATTTAAATATAGGGAGATAAGTATCCAATTTAGTATAATAATTATTGACTATCACTTACGTGAGTACACAAAAAGTTTGTTCAGTGGAATTTTAATACAGTGCCCAAAAGTTTACTAGCCCGGTGAAAACTCGTTAAAAATCAATACGGACCGTGTTCACACGTAGTCATAGCGAATCGGACGAGATTGGATATCCCCCAATAGCGGCCGATATTTACCGAACGCCATGACAACCGGCGCACCTGTCCCGCAAATATTTGGTCAATGCAACAAACTTTTCACATAAACGCGCCACTGCGATGAATCAAGACGCGAAGAAAAGTACCAACATTTACGGGAGAGTAAACTTGCCTCCCGTAGAAAGATGCCGCGTAATTTTTTGCACTGACTTGGAGAAGTCCGTCCTGATGAGCAATTTCGAGAGACGCGGCTGGAACCAAGTCGGCCCCGACGACGAGTGGAACTTTTATTGGGCGTCAAGACAAACTTGCAGAAACCTCTTCAGTGTCGAAAGCGGCTACCGAATGAACGACAACCAAATGATTAACCACTTTCCAAACAATTACGAACTCTCAAGAAAGAATTTGCTGGTCAAGAATATCAAGAGGTACAGGAAAGAACTCGAAAGAGAAGGCAGCCCTCTCGCTGAGAAGGCCGAAGTTATACTTCACGGAGGACAAGTTGTCACTCGATACGTTCACCTCGACTTCGTGCCCGTCACGTTCGTCCTCCCGGCAGACTACAACATGTTTGTCGAGGAATACCGAAAATCCCCGCAGAGTACTTGGATTATGAAGCTGTGTGGAAAGTCTCAGGACACGGGAATTTTCCTCATAAACAAACTATCGAAGCTGAAGAAATGGTCCCGCGAGGCGAAAACTCCTTTCCACCCACAACTGAGCAAAGAAAGCTACGTGATTTTCCGATACATAGACAATCCTCTGCTAATAGGAGGCAAAAAGTTCGATCTGAGACTCTACGTATTAGTCGCGTCGTTTCGACCTCTAAAGGCTTATCTGTTCCAACTCGGCTTTTGCAGGTTTTGCACCGTGAAATACGATACTAGCGTTACGGAGCTAGATAACATGTACGTTCATCTCACTAACGTCAGTGTGCAGAAGGACGGAGGTGACTATAATAGCATTCACGGCGGGAAAATGAGTGTGCAGAATTTGAGGCTATATTAAGAGGGGAGCCGTGCCGTGACGGAAAAGTTATTTGCCGCGATGCAGTGGCTGATAGTGCATTCTTTGAAGGCTGTCATAAAAAAAAAAGTCATAAAAGTCATTTATTTATGCAAATAGGCCCTCTGGGGGCACTTTTACACGTCCCAATATAAACCCTACCACAGCTTCGGGACAATTGTGGGCTAGTGCTGAGAAGAAGCTGCGCAACAAACTCAGTCACTATTGTCAATGCCTCTTTTCAAAAGGTTTACAATGTTTGTAGTGATCATGCAAGTCCATACATTATTATCATTTAAATAATCATCTACTTTATAATACCCTTTCGTCATAAGGGTTTCTTTAATAACAGTTTTAAATTTATTAACCGGTAAGTTAATAATGTGTTCTGGTAGTTTATTGAAAAATTTTATACCTTTCCCCATGAAAGAGTTACCAACCTTTCGAAGCCTAAATTGTGGAATAGCAAGCTTATCCTTATTTCTAGTATTATATTTGTGTATGTCACTATTTTTCGTGAATAAATGAAAATTTTTCCGTACATACATTAAATTTTCGTAAATATACTGAGAGGCTAGAGTTAATATTCTAATTTTTTTAAACACCTCTCGTAAGGAATCTTGAGGTTTAAGATTATAAATAGCTCGCACGGCTCTTTTTTGTAACACAAAAATTGTCTCTACATCAGCAGCCGCGCCCCACAGTAAAATGCCGTAGGACATCAAGCTATGGAAATAACTAAAATAAACTAACCTAGCTGTTTCTACATCAGTCAAACGTCTTATCTTCCTTACAGCAAAAGCAGCTGAGCTTAGTCTCCCTGACAAGGCCTCTATATGAGGACCCCATTGTAGTTTGGAGTCTAAAGTGATTCCCAAGAATGTTGTGGAATCAATAGTATCAAGCGGTTTGTCTTTTATCTTAACCTGAGTTGATGCCTGTCGGACATTAGGCATTGTAAACTTTACACATTTAGTTTTACTTCCATTAAGAAGAAGATTGTTAACAGTAAACCAATGTAATACTTGTGAAAGAGTATTATTTACATCGTCAAAATTTCCTTCACCTCTTGGAATTTTAAATATAAGTGAAGTATCATCTGCAAACAAAACTATATCACAAAGATTCCCCACAAAATGCGGGAGGTCATTTATATATATTAAAAATAAAAGAGGTCCTAATATAGATCCTTGGGGCACACCCATTGTTAGAGGTGCTCCAGAAGACTCAGTTCCGTTTATACATACTTTTTGCATTCTACCTGAAAGATATGAATTAATTAAATTTAACGAGTTCAATGATGCCCCATAGTGACATATTTTTTTAAGTAATGTTTCATGATCCACACAATCAAACGCTTTCGATAGATCACAGAAAATCCCTAAAGCATCATGCCTATTATCATAAGCATCAAATATATGTGTTAAAAGAGCAACTCCTGCATCCGTGGTGCTTCTTCCTTTAGTAAAACCGAATTGTTTGTTATGTAATAACTTGTTCGATGAAAAGTGTGCTAAAATTTGATTGAATATAATCTTTTCATATATTTTACTCAAGACTGGCAGAATCGATATTGGCCGGAAGTTTGAGGGGTCACTTTTGTCACCCGCTTTGAAAAGCGGTATTATTTTACTAATCTTCATTAAACAAGGAAACTGGCCGTCATCAATACACTTGTCGCTTCGGTTATGGCCAATGATAGGCATTGCTTTGAGTGCTACGGGTACGACATTATAATCGATAACCAGTTAAAGCCATGGCTCGTCGAGGTGAACGCGTCGCCCTCTTTGACGTCTACCACAGTGAACGACAGGATATTAAAATACAAGCTAATAGATAATATTCTATCGTTAGTGTTGCCGCCTAATGGGGTGTCTGATGTGCGTTGGAATAAATTGCCGAGCGCAGAGGCTTTGGGGAGCTTTGATCTGTTGATAGACGAAGAGTTAATGGAGAAGGATGAACCGACCTCCAGTAGCCGTGTGAAGGGTCGAAAAAGTTAGTGCATACACAGATATGTTTCCAAATTCAAAACAATATCGACTGATTCGTAACATATAAGGGGTTAGTTTCTACTTTTGAAAAGGGCTCCAGCAAACATTTCTCTTGCATCCGAGATTAACACCTACGCGCGGGCAACGTTTGTAAACAAGCTCATGAAAATGTTGCTTCAAAGTGCATCAAAGGAAGCGTTTGTGAAGGTTGTGCATATGCCGCCATTTGCATTTGAATGTTTGCCGCTGCGGAAAAACAACACCGGCTGCCACTTTATATGCTAAACTGCTAAACTGAACTCCGCACCGATTAATGTTGCATGAGTTTTATCTACCGTGGGAAGTTGCCGTTGTCACAAAGGAAGTTCATAATTTGGCGCCGCCCCGGGACAATCGGAACTTCTGGAATTGGCCAAAGATGTCGCGGTTTTTTACCAGTTTTGTTTTACAATGTTACTGGCGATATCTCTTTGGACTTTCGCTAAATTACACTATTTGTTTTGATGAAGTTGAGTAAAGTGCTCATTGTCAGTGAACCCCACTTAATATTGTTACTCCGCTTTTGTAACGACTTTTTAACCATCACTACATAGTATAAAACAAAGTCGCTTTCTCTGTCCCTATGTCCCTTTGTATGCTTAAATCTTTGAAACTACGCAACGGATTTTGATGCGTTTTTTTTAATAGATAGAGTGATTCAAGAGGAAGGTAGCGTTTGCGGCGGTACCGGGTCGGCCGCCCGGTGCGGCAAGAGCGTGTCTATTATATATAGCGCGTCTGAGGTCGCGGTTTTCCCTATAGCACTTTGAATTTAGCAGCGATTTAGTATCAGCATTGCACCCGTGCGAAGCCGGGGCGGGTCGCTAGTTTACAATATAATTTTGTGAAAATAACTAATTTTGCCGATTCTTATTTACTTTATAAAAGCAATGTCTGTTATTATCGGGTAATAAACCTTTTGATACATTACACATTTAGGTACAATCTCGTTTCTTTGATGTTCATGAATATTACTTTATCTTGTCAAGATAAGAATATAACTGTGTATTCTGAACATCACGTAAAACCGATTTCAATCGTGAATCGAACATTCGGCGGTTATACTCGTATGTAACTAAGCATTTTTTTTCGTTTGAACACACCTACAGCCTACTTTATCCATCCAATTTGGGCTTCACGTGAGAGAGCGCTATCTCCTAAATAAATTAGTACAAGTGCGTAGTGCGTGTACAATGGTACAGTACACCGAAGAGTTGTTTGCTATTTTTCGCGTTATCCTCAGTTATAAGGGTCTGAAGTGGATGACATCTATAATTCTGCCGTCGACTATACTTCGTGAATGGCCAGATTACGCGTGTTTATCGGAGGTTCTGTCATTGACAAACACTCAATTCCAACTCTGTAGTCGTTAGAAATGATTTAGCAAAACTAGCTTTAGTGGAAATCCAAGTTCGCGGTGGAATTGATTTTTCCACATCGCACTAGGTTATGTCAGTGGTAATTACGATGATCCTGGTATTTTTAGTACAAAAATGTAAAAGATCGATTTGAAAGTATTATGCAGGAATTCATAACATAACTTTAACAAATTATTACAACTAATTTCAGTTTATTGCGCGTGATCATCTTTTTATACTTGTTATTTAATCCACACCTCGTATAATTAAGCTTATCTTACAAACTGAACTAAAAGTAATTATCGAATTACACGTGCATTATCAAGACATACTTCTTACCCCAGTTGTATTTTTCTAGGTTTTGAATATGAGATTAATGCATTATTTAGACAAATAGAATCATCATGAATAAACACTACATAATAAATTATCGATTCGTTTTCGATCATTGACGTAGGTAAATAATATGTTTCCCTGGCAACAAAATCTCTACAATTTCATTATTTATTATCATTAATACAGCCTGCAGTATAAAATTTACAAAATTTTACTGTTATGATCGCCTCATTAAGTCATCGGTAAACATATCACAGAACATGAGAAATAAAAGCGGTTGCATTTTACGGCATTTGGCACGGCCGTGTGTGCCGATGCTCGGACCGTCTGTAAATATTTTAGTAACCAATATTTTCCTCATTTCGAATGTTCAAATAATTTCAACTGATAAATATATGAGATACTTGACATATTCTGTTTTGGGCAAAGGGACTGGATATTTTTAATAAATTAATTGATATTTTTGGCAACAAGTGTGATATGGTATGCATTTTTTTCATTCTGATAGCGTATCTTTGATGATTTTTAGATTATAAAATGACATTACTATTATATGATGAATACTTAATATTTTTATTACTACTAGGTCAGGAAAGGAAGTATTATAGAAGGAATCGCTTAAACAAACTTTTTGAAACTTTGTTTGGACTAGTTACAACATACAGTCCGTACCTCATGAACCGGGAAGAGGAGGGTTTAAAAGTATATTTTAGATTTATCGCATATAAATCAAAAACTATTCGTCCTAGCCACATGACGTCTTCTACGCAATCAAAGCTACGATATCGTATCCGAGATATCCGTGAAAAATAATAAAATTATACAAATATATGAATATCAAACATTTGTAGGTTTAAGAAAATTTAGCATACATTGGAAGCCTATAATCCTATTCCTAAAACTTCACTTATATACCGTGCGAATTGATAACCTCTTTTTTAGGGTTCCGTAGCTGGATGGCAAAAAACGGAACTGTTATAGTTTCGTCAAGACTGTCTGTCTGTCCATCCTTATGTCACAGCACACACAGTTGAAACTTAGTAGGTAGATAAATTCTCTTAACCGCTTCACATTTTTCATACAACAAATAGAAAATATATGATATGATATTTAAGGGGAGGCTCTCATACATGAAACTAAAACCTATTTTTTTTTGTTTTGGCAAATCTATGCGTGTAGGGTGTCTATGGATAGGTCTTTTAAAATAACATCGAGTCCAACTCGCACTTGGCTGGCTTTTAAAGTCGTTTTAAACTTGAATAAGTTAAATTTGTAGCAAGTTTTCTCAGCTTTCATTTTGAAGAAATGTTTTATGTCGCTAAAACGCAGAGTTAAGACTGGTAATAAAGCGAAAACCAAAAAATAACCTTCTATTTTTTATTTATTTTAAACATGCTTTATCTTAAAAATATTATTTAGGGCTATTGAAAATATGCTTTATCTTCAAAGCTACTACTTCGATCTCGTTTGAACCAATTTAATACAAATATTTTTTCCAAAATTTAAATTCGCTTAGTTTAATTTTTTATAAGGGGGAGCCCATTTTACCACTTTGGAAGCGTTTTTGTCTCAAACGTTAGACTTATTGAGAAAATAGTTTTACGTACCTCGATGTTGCACGCATAGATTTGACGAAAACATCTTTTTAGGTTTTAGTTTCATGTATGGGAGCCCCCCTTAAATATCATTTTTTTATTTTCTGTATGAAAATCGTAAAGCGGTTAACAGAAAACATGTACCTTCCAAGTTTCAATTGTTTAATACCTATTAATAATTTTAGAATAAAGTGACTGTGACATACGCACTGACAGACAGACAGACAGACAGACTTGACGAAACTATAAGGGTTCCATTTTTTGCCATTCAGCTACGGCACCCTAAAACTAAAGACTAACAAAATGAATATAAGAATATTTTTTTGCTAAATCTCATTTCAATTGATTAATAATATGACAATGGCATAGGTGACGCAGCGACTAAGTATAGTACATGTTCTTTTCAGCTCCACCTCAAATGTCATTCAATTTCTATATTTAAAAAAAAAGAAAATTAAACTAAGTGACGAAGTCAAAAATCGTGTTTTTTTTAAATCCTTCTACGAACAGTTTACGATAGGTTTGACGACTCTTATTTGACTAACCTTTACAGTTATGTAAAAAAATTCTATTTTATCTTAATTTACGGTTTAGGATATACGCATTATATCTTTTTAAAATGTATGGTCAAAATAACTTTATCTCTTTTATAGACTTACACTAGCGGTCTTCGCATACTTAATTAGTTCTCGAGTTAAGAGTACAGTAAAATAGGTGCAACTTAAACGACTTTCTTTGATGTATTTTCCCACCACTGTAATTAACCTCCACGGTGGTGCAGCGGTAGAGGATTGCACTTTAAAGCGACGACTTTGCGCCAGAGGTCCCGGGTTCGATCCCCGGGTAGGGCCAAAAATACGTACCTGTGTTTTTCTGTTCAGAAATTCTCAGGGTAGCCCGGAGTTTAGAAGTTGGCGGCTTTTCTCCCCCGTGCCTCGGAAAAGCACGTAAAGCCGTTGGTCCTGCGCCTGATCTCTCTCCAGTCGTGTCAGATTGCTGTCCGATCGGGCTATGAAAGTGAAAGGAATAGAGAGCGCACAAGCACACACTTGTGCACTATAATATGTCTAGTACAGCAGAAATCGGAAAGGGGGACTATTATCACTATTATCACTGTAATTATCTCTTACACTTTCACCAGCGAAGGTACTTTGTTTTACAGGGCTTGGTTATCCGTCTTTCCGATCATTTGTCTGTGATGTACGTGGAGTCAAATTGCAGCGCGAATTCCAGTTCAGTCGCGTCGCGTCTAAAATACCCGACATATTCCGCAATTCCGCCAATGAACGGCGCGGGATTGGCGGAAATTGCACTCAATTGGCGACACCGTCACGTGCCTACGAATCACGAGGACTATGAGGAGAATATCAGAGAGGATCTACATATTGTGCCGCATATTCTATTCATAAGTTATGCCTTGTATTGAGCGAGTTTTGGAGGATGCGCCGCTCGGAGAATATGCGGTTTCAAAATAAGCCAATACTTGGATTTAGGCTTGAATAGCTAGAACTGTTGATACAGTCGAATCTGAATATTGTCCTACCTATCTAGGTCCACCTACATAATAGCGTTGTAATTGTAAATGGCATAGTGAAAATAACTATTTACCTAACTAATTTATGGCCAGTTTGAAACGTTAACAGATACTTATTTTGTTGCCAAGCTGGTCTTGCAATTACTTATTGAAGACTGTACTAATTGAATATTAAAATAAACTCTACCATAACGACAGAACAGTAAACTATACAGGCAATAACCGAGTTGGTATCGCCATAAACCGGGTTGCGATCGTAACTTAGCCGCACGTGCCACTAACGCAATTGAAGAAACAGAACGCGCAATACTTTATAACTGCACCAACATTGAATACTTTGATTTCCCAAGCAAGAAGATTGCGGTCCGATCAAAGGCGCAGTTTTATAGACTGGAAGTCGTTTGCGTCAATTTTAAGACCGAATATAAATATTCCTGAGAATTCTAAATGTTAGTGGCGCTGGCGAACTGGCGAGCCACATTATGAAGTAAAACTTTTAGAGATGTTAAAAGACGCTTTAAAACACATTTTTTTTGACATCAAACGAAATTCAGTGAGCATATAGTAACATAACAGAAACATTTTGTACAAAATAAGAGTGGATTAAATACTTATATTGAAATCATCATTCATTTTATCGCAGCTAAGGCACGTCCACTGCTGAACATACGTGTAGGCCCCCCACGGTTTTCCACCGCGACCTATTACTCGTAGATGGGTACAGAAACCTAAAGAAAACCTTGCTATTTAGATATGTATGGACATACTTGACATCTGTACTTGAGTCTTTAACTTTTAGTATAAAATAACCTTTATGACAGCTGTATAAGATACCTGAGTGCGTAGGATTACCGGGTTTCGTCGTACATCAGACGTTAGCTGCGTAGAAAGAATATTTCATTTAACGTCCTTATTTTCATGAGGTGAGCTATCGGAGTGTGTAATGAATGGAATTTGCTGATAGCGTCGGTGCTTTAAAACCTTTATACATCCTTCTTATTTATTCTGCCTTGCTTAAATTAAAATAGATCACATTTACCGGAGAAAGACGAATTTGCTGCATGGATGACTTTGTTAATGTGGTTATATTCTTTACCCGCAAATCGGTCTTACTTACTCGATTGTAAATTGTATTGTGATTGTAAATACAATATCGAAGAAAACTTTTGCCAGCATTTACTAGCGACGAATTATCAGTTTCGAAAAAAACCTTTGAAAAGACGCGTGACGTCACACATTGCGACAAAGTAGCTAATGCAAAAAGTCTCCCTTGATTCAGGGAGTTTAGAAAACTATTTTTTAGGATTAAGTGCAAATGACAAAAATGGTACCCTTATAGTTTCGTCAAGTCTGTCTGACTGTGCGTCCGTATGTCACAGCCTCTTTATTCTGAAACTATAAGTTTTAAATAGTTGAAGCTGCTTTACGATTCTCATTCAAAAATAATAAGGGTTACAATACATGAAACTCAAACCGGATTAAGCATTTAGTGCTGGCTGGAGGGAACACTGGACTCAAGTGGATGATGTACCTATACTTGCGAGGATAGTACAAAAAGGATACAATAATTAAGTGTATAGATTTTCTAGCATCAGCAGTATATGCGATTTTTTGTACATCCATCTGAATCAAGATCAATTAAGCTATTAAGTTTTAAAATTATACACACACAAAAACATAATTCCGTATTATGTGAATTCATCTTACATGGCGATATTGGTTGACTACATAAACATTTTTAAGACTTGCTCGAAAACCACATATGCAGGTTGTTTAACATAGTTTTTACTATTTTGCTGGTGCTCATTATGGGTTATAGGACTCATGGTTAACAAACAGGTCTTTATTTTTTTGTAAGTAAAGTTTAAGTTCTTGGTAGCTTGCTAATTATAGCGTCCCCCTATCTAACTTTTAAACTAAGCGAGTGTTACACGACGATTCCCGATCCTAGTCTGCCCCACATATTTAGTTAGTTCTGTAATAGTATACTTCAGCCCTAAACCACATACTCACTGCGTGTGACTTATGTAACCCCATTGTATTCAATAAATTACACATTCTCTTTGTCATAATATGTTCAATACATTACAATTCATATGCCTATCTAGATTTGAAATATTATGATTAACGTAAATGTCGGAAGTGTCCACCATGCTGAATGTCGTTCGGCTATGATAATAGAATAACTTGGATTAATCTTTAAGTGATTTAATTATTAGAATTGTATTTAATTCATTGTATATTAATTATTTAAAGATTACTGGGACACTTATTAGATTTTTATATCTGCCGTATAACAAATGTTCATTTTGGCGCCAAAAGGAAGTTGACTCTGATTGGTTGGTGGAGGTTTGATTTATTTCAAATATTGTAACTATTAAAATAATAATCTAAGAGGCTAACTAAGTACAAATCTAATTCAGTACAATTAGTAACTAAATAATTAATGAATTTACATATTTAATTAGCAGATTATTTATCCCTACAACTAAATATTTTAGTAAATGTTTGGATATGGAAACGGATGTCGTCCCCACTGTTTTTTACTGTTGTTCAGGGTTTTGATTTGTATAAAAGCGAGCTTCATGCCAGAATATAGCCTCTGTTTTTACTTACTCTCACTTTGTGCCCTATCTTTGCGCTATTTTGTTGGAATAAAACTATTGGAGAAGAACCTGGAGATTTGTACTACGTGTTTATTATTTAAGCACCTCACACGCGGTCACACGAGTGTAAATTTTGGAAAAAATATACGATGTAGATCTTGACAAGGCCTTTTTGGTGCAAAATTTATTTGAACGAGATCGAACTTTTAAGATGGAGCACATTTTCAAAACCTCAAACACAAATTTGTTATTCATACAAATACTATGAAAAAAAGAGTTGCTGTCAACAAAATATTGGTATTTTGGCTCAGGGAAGTGGATCTCTAATTCTGTTAAATTTGGAATCCTTCGTGTGCCAGTCCGACTCGTCCTTGGCAGGTTTTTTTTTACTTAACCATGGCAAAATCAAGTAGAAAGGTTCTTATTTAAAACAGTTTAAGCATGATAGTACTGTATGTTGACCACCGATTTGAAACGCAAAGCAATTATAGGAACAATAAAATCCATTAAAAATCATAACTTTGTTTGAGGAGTTGAGCTTTACGGTATTTATTTTAAGCAAAAAGAGTAACGGAAATGAAACATCAGGGAGACATTAGGAAAAATGGGGTAATATCCTCTAAGATTGGGGGATTTGGCTTCACCAGATCTGAAAACCGCATTTTATAAACCACAGCGTTAGTTCTGATTTTTGCTGTCAGCCAGAAGATCCATTTCGCACTCAAATCAAATCAAATCAAATCAAAAATAATTTATTCAATTTAGGACACAAAATGCCACTTATGAACGTCAATAATTAGTGAAATATCAATCAATTTTGGCCCGTATGGGGCAAGAACATGTCTCCTTATCTTTTGGGCCCTACTAGCGCTTCGAGACAAAACACAGACTATTTGGCAAGTGCTGAGAAGAAACGCCGGAACAAACTCAGTCACCACTAGCTGCCTCAAAAATGATACAAATCAAAATAAACAGGTAGGTACATCAGTTTGGTGCAGGCTGGACTGTCCATACATTTTCGTCATTAAGATAGTCTTGAATTTTATAATACCCCTTCGACATTAGGGTAGTTTTGACATGTAACTTAAATTTGTGAATAGGTAGTTCGATGACATTATTAGGTATATTGTTGAAAAATTTAACACAATTTCCCAGGAATGAATTCATTGTTTTGGCTAACCTGAAGTTTGGAATGACAAGTTTGCTTTTATTTCGTGTGTTATACGAATGTATGTCACTTTTTTTCATGAAAAAATCTAAATTTTTACGTACGTACATGATATTATCAAATATGTATTGAGAAGCGACAGTGAGGATGTTAATTTCCTTAAAGAATTCTCTCAGGGATTCGCGGGGACTAAGTTTGTAAATGGCACGAATGGCTCTTTTCTGTAAAATAAAGATGGTATCGATGTCCGCAGCAGAACCCCACAAGAGAAGACCATAAGACATTATACTATGAAAGTAACTAAAGTACACAAGCCTGGCTGTTTCAACATCAGTCAAATGTCTAATTTTTCTAACCGCAAAGGCAGCTGAAGCGAGTCTCCCAGCCAGAGCGTCAACATGTGGTCCCCACTGCAATTTCGAATCCAATGTAATGCCCAGAAAAACAGTGGAGTTTGATAGATCTAATTTTTCACCGTTAAGTACAATTTCTGTGGTAGCTTGCTTCACGTTAGGCATGGTGAATTTAATACATTTAGTCTTTTTTGTATTAAGAAGCAAGTTATTGCTAGTGAACCAATTTGATACCTTAGAGAGAGCTCTGCTAACATTGTCAAATGATTTTTCGCCTCTTCTTGATTTGAAGATTAAAGATGTATCATCAGCAAACAGACCTATCTCACAGGAGTCCTTTGAATAAAAAGGAAGGTCATTAATATAGATCAAAAACAGCAAAGGTCCCAATATTTAGCCCTGGGGCACTCCCATTTGAAGCGGGGCACCTGAGGAGTTAATGCCATTAACGTTTACTGTTTGTAGTCTGCCTGAGAGGTAAGAATTCAACAGTTTTGACGCATTATTCGATACACCGTAATGTTCCAGCTTGATAATGAGTGTTTGATGATCGACACAATCAAATGCCTTCGATAAGTCACAGAATACACCTATCGCATCATGTTTATCTTCATAGGCATCCAAAATGTGTTTGACGAGTGCCACCCCAGCATCTGTTGTATTTCTACCTTTGGAGAAACCAAACTGTTTCTCATGCAGTAATTTGTGAAGTTTAAAATGAGAGAGCAATTGATTAAATATAACTTTTTCAAAAATTTTGCTAAATGCAGGTAGAATGGAAATTGGCCTGAAGTTGCTTGGGTCACTTTTTTCTCCTGACTTAAATAAAGGTATAATTTTACTATATTTCAGTAAAGTAGGAAATTGACCTTGATCAATACATTCGTTGAATATATGTGCTAAGTGAGATGCTACGAGAGGTATAATGGGTTTTATTGTGTCAGTTGATATTCCCCATATATCCTCAGTTTTTTTTTGTTTTAATTCCTTGAAAGTTTTAACGATCATCAAAGGGTTAATATAAGTGAAATTAAATGAGGAGTTACACCTGTCAACACACGATATCAGCAGTGATTTAGCATGCAGAGCGCACGAATTAAGTTGTTTTGTGGTTTCGATGGGTATATTACAGAAGTACTTCTCGAAGGCACCTGCAACTTCATTGTCAGATTTAATATTTTTATTATCAATTTTTAATGTAAACGTATGATCACGTGGTTTATTTTTACAAGTTTCTTTGTTTATAATATTCCAAGTCTCTTTAATTTTATTACTGGATTTATTAATTTTCTCACGTATATAATTAGATTTAGCTACCATGCAAACATTCTTGAATAACTTTGAGTATTTTTTAACATATTCTAAAAATAATGGGTCATTATTTCTATATACTTTTTGATTATATAATTCAAACATTTTTTTCCTACTGATGTGTATACCTACTGTAGCCCAGTCACTGAATTTTGGTTTTAGGTTGTTTATAACTAATTTCTTTTTAGGAAAATTTTTGTCAAATTCACTTTTAATTAATTCAAAAAAATACTTATATTGGTTATTAACATTGTCATTAATAAAAGGCAAAAGCGGAATTTTATCACTTAAGTTAGATTTAAATTTTTCTTTACGGAAATCAGTGACTGGTCTAAATTTAATCTCATTTTTAGTCGGCACAAAACGGTGTTCAAACGTGACTGACTGTCCACAGTGATCGGATTTTACAAAATTTACTATGGATTTTTTAATCACACTAGAGTTACAAAATATATTGTCTAAGCAAGTAGCTGTTGTAGCAGTAATTCTAGTTGGTTCAGCAAAAACAGGAATTAAATTAAAGGATTTGAAAAGGCTTAAAAACCTCACTCGATAGGTTTTTTCTTCATCTATAATATCGACATTGAAATCGCCACATACAACTACTTTCTTTTTATTTGAAAATAATTTCCTGAGTGAGTCCTCCATAATAGACTCAAATAATTTAAAATTACCAGTAGGGGGCCTATAAACACAAACAATTATGTAATCGTCCAGCTCTGCACATGATATCTCAATAGTTCGTTCAACAGAAAGAGATACAATATCTTTGCGCTCTTTACATTTTAAATTATTATTGATTAATATAAGTGACCCGCCATGGATGGCTGTTTCCCTTGAGAACGAACTAATAAGGCTACAATTTTCTATAGACAACATAAGTTCATACTTTTTGAGCCAGTGCTCAGTGACACACAAAACATGAATATTCCTTTCTTGTATGAATAATTCTACTTCTAATTCCTTCCCGGATAAGCCTTGGATATTTTGATGCACTATGTTTAAATGATTTGAAACTTTTGAGCTCGCTAAGTTATGTTCTAAGCAAGAGTTTTCCTCTATTGTCTGAATATTTAATTTAAATAATTGTTAATTGGAACGGATTCCAATGGTAGAATATTCATGTCAATGGTCTGCTCAATAGAAGCAGACTTGGTAGCCAAGTTCTTGGCTGAACAATCTATACAATATGATAGCGAAAAAGCTATTTGTCTTTTGAGATAATTATTCACATAATATTTATCTCTCGTCAGGTAAATCTTATTTTTAAAATAATTATTAATGTCAATTACATGGAATTTGTGAACATTATAGAATGTCAATTTATGCATGTCCAGGTTTATTTTATACCTGTGATTATTCTCTTCGTCTGGCAAGCCGCTGCTATATGGTAAGGTAAACAAAACAATTTTACCTATATTTAGCAATTTTAAACTTTCAAAAATATTTATGAATTTCTTTTTGTTTACATTACCTCTATTTCCTATAAAAATTATTAGGGTAGAATTAACACTGAATTTAAAGCTAAGTATTTTATTGATAATAACATCATAAGATGCTCCAGGCATGCAGTGATTTATCACACTTTGTCCCATATATTGTGCAAGTATGGGCCCCATGTTTTACCCATCTCATCACTAAACATAACTATATTATTTGTTAATTGGTATGGAGTTTTGTTAGGCAGGAAACTGTTGGATTGTACACAGGACAGTTTGAGAGGGCTTGTGGTTGATTTGTGAAGTGATGATGACTCACACCCGGACCCAACAAACATCAATGGGTTGGAATTTGATTTAGAAGGGTATTTACAATCGCAAGAAGTTATGATGTCTGTTAACATCTGAATGTGTTCACCACACTCTTTTTTGGTACATTTATATGTCTCAGTCATTATTTTTAATGAGAGTTTGAGATTTTCTAATTCATTTTCTAATTTCAATATGTCTTTTTCATATTTTGTCACACTATTTTGTAATATTAAAGAACAAGCATCTAACTCATCGCCAAGTTGCCTTCTCTCATTTATATATTTTACTTTTGTAAACAAACAATTTTGTTTTTTAACTAATTTATTTGTTTTTTTTATAAACCTGTTAATTCTAACATATTTCTTAAATTTGTTTTTACTGCACCTTGAAATCCCTGTAGAGGTTGTGGTAGGGGAATCCGTTGTTAAATCTATAGTTACAATAGGTGGACTTCCAGGTGCAGTTTGGATCTGGCTGGGCGCACTACCAACTAACTTGTCAAATAAAAGGCTGGTTTGGCTGTCAATGTAGTTTTGCTTCTCCATCTCCAAGTGTTGAATATGATCTCGGGCCTCCTCAAGATCTTGTTGAAGGGCAGTTATGCGATTGAGGTTCTGCTCGTACTCCTCACAGCACTCACCAAACCCACTTATGACGGATTGCAGCTTGTCACGTTCGTCAATTAATATGCCGTAGTTGGTGTGCAGCTCAGCCATCTCTTTCTTCAATTGACTGTTACTATCCAGCACATCCAACAGTATCCTCTCATTGTCTTCGCTTTCCCTATTCAGTTGCTCAATCCGTTCCTTGGCCGCCTGCAGTTCCTTCAAAGCCAGTAGGAGTTTAGATTCCTCCTGGCGAGCATAGGCTTTGCGAGTAAGCATCTTTACGCTCAATGAAAATAAAAACACGTAAAAATTAAGCCAAAGAATTGGTTGATCAACTAGAGGTTAGATATTTGTTAACGTAAATACGTAAACAATATAACCTCAACGCGAAAAAAAATGTTCGTAAGGCGTAATTTTATTGTAATTTTATAGTTAAATATGTGTTATACGTAAACTATGACGCATAAACAAGATAATTAGAAATATCAGAAAGAGAAAACAATGATTCACAATATTTCACAAGTTCGAATTCGCAATGTCATTGACCGGTTATCACCGTTACACATAAACACTAAAGTCCGTGAGTTGTTGCACTTTTTTTACACTAGCACTTAATTATACAGCTTAGTTATGTTTAATGTAGATTTTGAGCCGCTAAATAACTATTAAATTAATTAAATTCGATGTTTATTTATGAGACAAATGCAATACCAGCACTAACAAGGCACTGGTTACCCAATGTGAATTTTTTTATGTCAACTGTCACTGTACCTATAGCTCATTGGCGTTACGTTGCATCAGACCCTATCACTCATAGCTGCTCGTGTAGCATGCCGTTCAGATAGATGTATGTAAAACGATACATATCTAAACACTATGCTGAAGTTACGCGACTCAGTTTATTCGGCTGATATGACACATCATCAGAATCTACTAAACACATCATCCGAATTTACTAAAAATGTGTGCTCTATGACGATGTTCCGCGTCTCATTTTACGTTCCGACGTTTCGGATTAATGTGTCGTCAGTAATCCAAACAGCAAAGCAGGCGTTATCATGAAGAACTTAGACATACTAAGATAAGATAACTCTTTATTGCACACCAGAAAGGTTAATAACAAATAATTTGTAGTGGTCGAGAAATCGCCTACTACGCAGCGGGTTGCGGGTTCGATCCCCGCACAATACAAACATTTGTGTGCATTAACATGTCTGTTTGTATTGGTCTGGGTGTTTACTATGTATATCATGTATGTATTTACAAACAAAAAGTATTTAAGTATTATATCCGTTGTCTAGCACCCATAACACAAGTTTTGAGTAGCTTACTTTGGGGCTAGATGCCGATGTGTGGGAATGTCTAAAGGATATATAAGGATATATAAATACATTTCGAGAAAATGTACAATTTAGGCGGTCTTATTGTTACTGTGTTTACACACTAAAGATGCGTCGCTCCGACATCGCAGTGTCGACACAACGCAACGGAAACGCTACGTAAGGTGGCTACGCTCTTATTTCCGCAATAATATGCCTTTCCCATCACCACAATTGAAATTACAGATAAATTCAGCAACCTAGCATAAGAGGTTAATACTTTATATAGTTTTGAGACTTGTTTTACCCTCTATAGCTTGTGCTGACCTGAAGTAAATCAGATACCACAACTAAAAGCTGTCTCAACTGCAGATCTGTCAATACATTATTATGACATGTTATCTGTTTGCCCTGAAATATATTGAACGAACGTTGCCTAAATATATTGCCCTAATATATTTAGGCAACGTTCGTGAGAATTCCATTGTTATTATATCGATCATTTTATTGCATAAAATTTAAATAGTGAATTCTTTATTAGAAATTAAAATAAAGATTAAACTTAAATATATTTTTGTCAGTTTATCTAAAGACTGGTAAGAAATAAGAAAAAACTGGTTGGTAGATGGGAAAGCGTCTTGTGATATTTTGTGCGTGGAAGGCATTAGTTGATGATAAACTGAGCAAACCCAAAAGAAACCTCTAGTCGAGTTTCACTCTTTTGTATGCTAAAAAGTATTAGCGGCTTGTAGTTAAAACCTCGCATACAGTCTATCCATATGAAAATTCATACACAGTAGAACCTCAAACGTTTCAAGCTTGTACTTAAATAAAATACGACGTAGCCGTTGACCACTTCTGTGCGGTGTGTGTCGGAAAACTTTGCGGTTTTAATTACTGGGGGATACTTCACAGTGTTTAGTCGGATTAATTCGATGCTCGTGTATGCGGTAACAGATAGAAGTTTAAAAAATATAAGTTGTAATTTTTTTGAAAAACTGACCGACTAACCGATTTCAATTTTGTAAACATTCGACACACTAGTTCCTGACTGACTGCTATTATGAATAGACAATAGAATCATGTAATTATAACACCGTTAAAATTAAATAAATAAATTGTTATCGAAATCTTGATTAATAAACCTCTAATTTATAGCTCATTAACTATTTCTCCAAACTTTGTTCGGCTTAAATCAAAATATATGTCTGATTTTTCGAAATAGAGGTGCTCACAGACTAATAAATGGGTTGTTTCGCAACCACATCATCACCCCTCGTTATTATTTTAATCAGTCGGCATATTCGAATACGCCTTTGTTAGTTTAGAAGTTAAGTATACATTGGATAAAACGATGTACAGATAAAAATAAGACACTGCTTATTACATCGTCACTGTATCAAATGTGGTAGCACCAATACCACGTAAATAATACTACGTGGTGTCACGTAGCGAACGACATGACATCAATGTATTTTTTGTTTATCATGTATGTATGTTAGTCAGTAAGGTATATATTATTATATTTTTTTTTCCATGTATTTTAAATTTTGTTGCCAAACATATTTTTTTTATAAAATTACTACTATTAACAACGCAACGCTAGGAGATGATTGTCGGAAATCTACAAATACTTTTAAAAAATAAATTTAAAATCTGTTTGTTTGTTTTTATAGTGCTTTGTCCCTAATCAAACTTTACAACATAAATAAACTGCACTTGTAAGAAGCAACTGTATCAGTCAAGGAAAGGTCTTATGCTATCCGATCACAAAGAAAAGAAAGCAGTTGAAACATTCAACAGACTTGCACATGTGTTGGTGGCCGAGTGGTATAGGCATGCGCCCGGATAGCGTAAGATACAGGGTTCGATTTCTCGTCTAACATAGTTGCTTTTTACAAGCGCAATTTATATCCTCTATCTCTTAGAAAAGCTCTGAAATACTGAAGAAAATTATATTAAAAGTTTCTATAAATACTGATTTTAATTAAAAGGTTGCTGTTGTTAGGAATTGAATAACAAAACATTTATAACCACGCGTTAAATAATAATGACATAATTATTTTATTATTAGCATTCATTTGATTCAAACTTAGAAAATGTGATATCTTAACTTACCTTTTTCGGAGAACCATTCAAATATTGCGTGGAAACTTCAAACATATAAACTTCGCGCAAGATATATTGAAAAGTGTTGTATCCATCAAAATAAAAATAATCCTTCTGAAATACAGCTCGGCTGCGAAAATGCAGCCGCAAAAGATTTCAAAAGTGGACAGACAGACGTGGCTGATAACACTAGCGCATATTCCACTTGAATTTCTGTGAGTTAGATCACTTGCAAAGCGCAGTGGCATCGTAAAACTCATCCGCGATCTGTTTTAAAGAGTCACAGTGGTTTTTGATGCTTTTACTTTTTATTTTTGGCCAGTTGGTTTATGCAACTGGACATACTTTAGTTGTTTTTAAAAGCACCAATAAGCCGTCCATGTGTTTCTCTATTGTTGTTATATCAGATATTTATTGGTAGTCTGAATGAACCATGTAATACACCAAACATACGCGTTTATATGGTGGTTATTAAAAAACGGAAATATTTTCTTTTATAACCAAAAGGAGATGTATGCAAATGATATACCTTTCTCGCTAGAAATAATCTTCTGAATGTTCTTAGAAAAAACGATTACATAAATTAAATTCAATATAATATATTAATCATGATACATTTATAACAAATATGAATACCTAAATATTTGAATATTAAGTTCAAGGACACCAATATTAATACTAACTTGTATCTAATACCTTCAGACATCAATATACTTTTCCTATCTATGATGTAATTAATCTTCATGATATTAAATCGCTACTCGATGATGATAATTTATTTTATAAAGAATGCTTTGTTTACCAAAAAAATTATAACCAAAGAGGCCGATTCTTGCGGCAATCGAACTTGTTTCGTGTGGTAATTCTATTGAGAGTTTAACCGTTTTACCAAAGAAATCAATTTAAACATCTACATCTAAAAACTGTTGCACAAACAAAATCTAAATACGTAGAAATCGTGACCTTAAGATATTTTTTGGTATCAATGTGAAATCGACTATGCATTGTTAATGTCATTACATAAATGCTGCTATTATAGTTATAACATATGTTGTTTAAACATAAATTCGTATTCTTATCTGCGGATAAAGTGATTATAAGAGCGATTTTCGTATTTTTTGGGGTAGTTTAATGGGCTCATTTATCATTTCACAATTGAGCCACTGAGTGCTTTGTTTATGAGCTAAAAATAATTATTTTAAAATCACAACCCAATTTGCCAAAGTTAAATAATAGCATCATTTCTTAACGACGATGATATAGTGAAGGATTTGGTTCAAAATTCAGACGTGAAATAATCAAGTAAGTATTGTAAATCACTACAAAGTATATAACAAAGTTGTTCCTTATATGTGTAATACATGCAATAATATAGAATAGATTTCTAAGTAAAGTCGTAAATAAATTTAATTTTTGCGCTTACATCTTATACGCTGGCTTAGCCCTACGAGATGTATCAAAATAATGTACTACAGTATTGTACACCTTGAAAAGGTCTACAAAAAAGCTTGCGTTGGAACCTATATGTCTATCTATTAGGAATAACCCACAATAACCATTTTTATTCTTTACTGTTTACGAGAAATAAAGGCTTAGGTATCTACAAACCGATTTTAAACATTTTTGCAATAATTTCGGTATATGATTTGCACAAGTTTCTCATTGAATAAATTACAGTTTACGTCAGTACTAAGTCAGTACGTTCCAGTCAATGAACGAAATGAAAAAAAATGAACGTTTACATAATCGACTGACTCAGCTGGTGTGGGCATACAAGAGAGGAGGTCATTTGAGTTTGTACTTGATTTCTTCAAATTTACCACTTCACTGATAACATTCCGGAGTTTTTAACGTTCAAACCAGCTTGATTTATAAGATAACTGTCATAAGCTATCTTTACTTTTTTCAGCAGCGAGTTGCAAAAGTTTCTGTAGCGGAGATAGGTGTAGGATAGTGATCTTAATACTAGGACTTATACTGTTTCGAATACACCTGACAAAACCAGGCAATATAATAATATATACCAATAACCAGGGCTTTAGAGTTCGCCGGCGGCGAGGCACAATTTGGGTTTTAGTATGTTTCTCTATGGCAGATTGAAGTATCTGGATAAGAAGGTTGGTGGCTTGATTTGCGTCATTTGACCAAAGTATGTCTGTCTGATTCAGGGTTTCATAGATACCGTTGTAGTCAAAAAATTTCTTTACTAAGAGTAAGGGGGACGGTCTCTTCATCAATGGAGAGTAAGACTGCCTCATGATCTGTAATAGATGACTGAATGACAAAAGACTGAGCCGGCGATAGGTGCTTTCAGCATTATGTGATCCAAGCAAGATTCGTCTCGGCTGGGAAACGTGTAGGCAGGAAGAAGCCCATGGGAGGCGAGCATCTTGATATAATCACCGGTATCTTTATCAAGTTTAAGAACTTTAATCAAGGAGAAACAGGTATGACTTGGGATTATAATGATTCTTTATAGTTTGACTATACTCGTATTGTTTTGTTTGACATTATTTGCTGAACTCGCGGTAACGATTTAACTTCTTCTGGTGCTTCCTGTAAACTACGTGGATTGTTAAAAGTATACTGTAACTCCTTTTTTACCTAAGGCTCTAATTAGGGTTGCGAAGGCGCGGGTGGGAATCGGAGGATTTGTTTCAAGGGTCATCACGACTCGTCTTGCACGTAGGTTTGATGACTTCTAGCTTCCCGAACAAGCTGGTTCTCAAAACTACATCCTTACGCTTAGGAAAATTAAACAGAAGTCTGAGGAGTAAAATACCAGGCCATTCAGAAAGTATTGCAAAAAAAAAAATATATATGGGAGACCGGCCGATAAGAATCTTTTTCAAAAATATTATTTTTATAAGTTAATAGGTGTGTTCCATTTTCAAAAATTTCCTCTACATTTTTTTCGAGCCAATTCAATGTATCGTATCTGACTGAAAAATTAATCTGCGCCGGGAACATTACTGAGCAATGATTTTTTACGATTTCAAGTGTCGCCTGAAACCGGAAGAATCATTCGATAGACTTCAAATGGTATTTATGGATGAAGGCGCCTCCAAGGCCACCGTGTATCGTTGGTTTAACTAATTCAAGCGCGGTTGACCAACCTTAGGACATGAAGAACGAAGCGATTGCCCTTTGACGGCAATTACGAAAGAAAACGTGCTAGCAGTGCAAAATTTAATCCAAGATAATAGACCAATTAGATATCAGGAGATTCAACACTTTTGAGGATTGAATTGGATTGGAGCCGTTTACGAGATACTACACGGGCATCTTCGCGTGAGGAGGATAGTATGACGCTGGCTGCCGCACAACCTCTGGGCCTGCTTCTGAGCGTGTCGGTACATGCTCAGAAGCAGGCCCAGGTGGAATGGTGCCGTGATATGGTGAACAAGTTTGAAGCAGGCTCGTCTCGGCGTTTTTACGACATTGTTACAAGTGATGAGTCCTGGATTTAGCAATAAGATTCAGAAACTAAGTGCATGTCGACAGTTTGGGTGATTCAAAATGAACCAACTCCTACCAAAGTGAAGCGAAGATTTTGATCTCCAGTTTTCTTAATTTGACTGGCCACTTGGTGTCGATTCCCTTACGAGAACAATGAAACATCAACGCCGAATAGTATATACTACTAAATGTTTACTAGAAGTTTTCTCTGTTGTGAGCAACAAGCAACCAAACACTGGGCTCTGCGGACTATTGCTCCACCACGACAATGCACCTGCACACACAAACGAGGGACTTCCTAGATAGCACGCCAGTCGACCTCCTGTGTCCCCCTTTATACAGCCTTGATCTAACTCTGTGTGACTTCTTTTATTTCCAAAAAAAAACAGCTCAAAGGTATACAAGTTTTGTCGCCGAAAGATGCGCTGGCTGCGTCCGAGCAGGCTGCAAACGCGGTGTCTGCGGCGGAATAAAAAAGGGTTCTGATAATCGGTTCAGACGCATGAATCTTTGTAATCAGGCTAGTGGATATGACTGTGAAAAGATTCAATAAAAAATATGTACGTGTAAAACATTTTTTTTTGTGTCGTGCAACTTTCTGTGCGTCCTACGTATGCCACTATGCTTAGCGTTTGTAGACTTTGAGAAGACCTTTGATTCGATTGAAACTTGCCGCGCGATGCTTCAGTCTCTGCAGCTGCTCTGCATACACCATAGGTATATAGAGGTGTTAAAGTGCCTTTACAATAACGCCACCATGTCGGTCCGAGTACAGGAGCCGAACACGAGGGCGATTCCACTGCGGAGAGGTGTGAGACAGGGAGATGTTATATCTCCGAAACTGTTAACAGCGGCATTGGAAGACGCCTTCAAACTTCTGGAATGGAAAGGAATTGGCATCAATGTAAGTGGCGAATACATCATACACCTCCGATTTGCCGATGATATAGTCGTTGTGGCAAAAACACTGGACAATCTTGGCACTATGTTCGAAGACCTTGACTGAGTCTCCCAACAAGTGGGTCCTAAAATGAACATGGAAAAGACGAAAATTATGTCGAGTTCCCTTGTTGTACCCACTCCAGTATCCATTGGAAACTCAACTCTCGAAGTTTTCGACGAGTACGTCTACCTGGGACAAGTGATCCAATTGGGTAGGTCCAACGTCGAGAAAGAGGTCAATCGACGAATCCAACTCGGCTGGGCATCGTTCGGAAAATTGCGCAAGAGTGTCTTCTCATCCCAACTAACTTAGTGTCTGAAGACGAAAGTCTTCAACCAGTGTGTGTTACCAGTGATGACATACGGATCCGAACATGGTCTCTAACTATGGACCTTATAAAGAAGCTCAAAATTACACAACGGTTGATAGAGAGGCTATGCTAGGTATTTTGCTACGGGATCAAATCAGAAATGAGAAGAACTAAGATAACGGACATAGCCTTGAGAATAAGTAAGCTTAAGTGGCAATGGGCAGAACACATAGCGCGAAGAACTGATGACGGTTGGGGTAGGAAAGTTCTAGATTGGAGACCCTTCGCGCAGGAAGTCCACGGACAAGATGGATAGACGACCTTGTAAAGATCGCAAAATAAAACTGAATGCAGGCTGCTAGTGATCCGTCGCTGTGGAAAGCCGTGGGGGCCTTTGTTCAGAAGTGGACGTCCTTTGTCTGATAATGTTGTGTGCACTTCATATCGTGTTTGAAAATTTAAAAAATGAAACCTACAAAAGTAAGCGCCCTGGACGTCTGCCTCTTCGTTTTTTTTTTGTGTTTAAAGGGTGACTGCGATAATCAGCCCCAGATGCAGACATGTGCTCATAATATTGCCCATCTTTTTTTACATTTTTTCGCTGAAAAACGCTGTAAATTGATAACGCATTGCTACCATCGCGGCAGAGGTCATTTATGTTTCTTAGGGTATAATTATTGCTATTTGTAACGTGTGCTGATCATATTGAAATTTTACTTACTAGCTCGCTAGCTAGCATGTCATTGAATGAATAAATATTATCCAAGATAATGCATTACACCCGTGCAAAGCCGGGGCGGGTCACTAGAATCAAATAATTTACTCGGAAGTCTGCTTTTTTCAACATTCTTTTTTAACAAAACGATTTAGTTAAAAATAAGTTTAAATAAAAAAATAAATAATTCAATTCACTGATAATATTTAGAAATTTATAAAATTACAAGCGGACCCAGCGAACCTTGCTTCGCCCCTAGCATCGTCCCGCCCCGCCCAGCCTCGTAATTTTAAAAGTTAAGAAAAACACTATAATTGATCAGTTATCGAGCGGGATGAAAAATGATCAAATTACTAAAATGGCTATAAAAAAATAGGGGTTTGTGATAGAAAAGTGAAATTCTGGGGTCGTATGCATTTTTAATGCCACATTATAAAAAAATTAAAACTTAAAATTTCGTCCAAAAATTTAAAAAAATATATTTAAGGGTGAACAACCTTTATCACTTAGGGGTATGAAAAAAAAAGTAGCCGATTCTCAGACCTAATGAATACGAATATAAAATCTGGTAAGAATCGTTAAGCCATTTCGGAGGGGTACGGGAACGAACATTGTGACACGAGAATTTTATATATAGGAAGAAGAAGATGTTTTATTAAATTGGCGTAGCAAAGTGAACTATATACCTTGTTTTGCCATAAATATTGTTACAAAGCAAAAAAAAATAATAATGCAAATAATATTTATTACTGTTACAGTGTGTGAGTTTTATACATAAATATAAAACAATTTAAAATATAAAAAGTTTATTCGAAGTGGTCTCCATTGGCTGCAATACAGTCCTTTAAACGTTGAGGCCAGTTATCAACAGAAGCACGCACTCTTTCCATGGGAAAATACTTCACTGCCAATCGTATGGATTGTTTTAGGGACTCCAAATTATCATGGCGTTTAGAGCAAGCCGTACTCTTGAAAACTAACCATAAATCATAATCCAGCGGATTAAGATCGGGACTAGACGACGGCCAGTCCTCAGCTCTGATAAAGTCCGAAACGTTCGCTTCTAACCAAGACTGCGTGGACCGAGCTTTATGACCCGGCGCCGAGTCTTGTTGGAAAGACCATGTTTGGTTATTGATCATGGTGTTATTAAGGGGCTTAAATACCTTCTCAAGAATGATATCTTGATACACTTGTGCCGATGTTATGATACCATTTCCTCAAAAATATGGCTCAGTCACTCCTTCATAGCTAACACCCCACCAAACCATCACTGAAGTCGGGTAATGCCCACGTTGCACTCTGCCGACTAATTGGGAAGATTCTTTAGAGGTTTGAGCATAAATACGGTCATTTTGTTTGATAAAATGTTGCTCAATTGTAAATATTTTCTCATCCGTAAACAAAATTTTTCAGTGACCTCCCTTTGCGTACCGCTTTAGTAGTTTTTTCGATTTTACCATCCTATTCTTTATTAAATTATCAGTTTAAAAATGACCAGTGCGTCTCTTATAGGCTGCAAGTCCTGAGTCATCTTTTAAAATACGCGACATGGTTCTGGGTGCTATCTTCATCTCCCGAGATAAAATCTTTTGCTTTCGGACAGGATTTCTGCGAATTATTTCCCTTACTGCTTTGAACACCTTTTTCGTACGAACACTACGTGGACGGCCAGATCTTTTTCTGTCACAAACAGAGAAGGTCTCATTGTACCTATTGATAGCCGGGTACTTAAACATTTGACTAATACTTAGCATATGGAGAGTTTTAAAAATTGCATTTGGCTCCATACCATTTTTATGTAATGCAATCACAGCGATTCGGTTCTCTTTATCACCCCACTCCTTTTTAATATCGCAAAATATTATAAAATGTATTGGTACCAAAATTTTTAAACACAATGAGCAATCGTATAAAAATGACAAATACCAAATTCAAATGTAACATCTTTCTTATATTCAATTGTAACAGTATTTATAGCCAGACTGTGTATATCAGATTTTTGGTTGTACCTTAATAAATTGCGGTTGTTATCAGAAAAAAAACATTTAACACTTCAGATATTCTTGGTACCAAATACATTTGACAAGCTTCTAAACCAAAATACACAGAAGAGCGCAATTATATCGATGATTTGCATGTTATTATAAAAAAAATGCTGACAACTGAATCGAAAGCCACTCCATTTGAGCTCGCAATCAGAAAGGATTTATGGCACGAACCATTACCCAGACCCCCAATTTGAAGGCTTTTTACAGTACATTGACAGATTAATAGATCCATGAGAGCGAAATAATATGATATTTTTTTTACATTTTCGTTGAGGGTATAATCTAACAACATGGATGAGATAATGTGACATACGCGTTAAGTTAGCAGCAACATTATCAGCCCCACGAAGTCCGCTACGGTGTGTAACAACCACACCCTGTCAAATTAAAGTTTCTAAAATACTTTCTGATTTAATATTACATTGGTTATTATTTAGATTTAAATATTTAAACTATCATTACAATGTCGCAAATACCGCATAGTTTTGTCTCAAATTCCAAGAAATAAATGTGTTGCGCAGGCGACCTTTTTTTAAGTACCTACGTTGCTTTGGGATGACCAGTGGTAGCCAACATTTGGCTAATAAACAAATACAAGAATTATGTTGCTATAATTTCAATAGCATATAATCATTATATTTATTAATTTATAGCGTTGATAGGTAGTTTAAGACATAATATAACGATATTTTATAAGTCAATATTGAGGAATGTATTTTATCATAAATACGGGAAAATCATTGACTTGATAATAATAGACGGTTACTGTTAAATTTCAATTAGAGTACTCAAAAATATGAGTGGCTAGAACATTTATCCTTTCAAACTTTAAATCTTTTCAATACAAATAAGTAATCTTTCACCTAAAGTTGAGAACCGCTGCTAATGAAGTGAGTTGCTTAGAACAGTTTAAAATCATATGTAAGGGCGCGGGGGGGTCTGAAAGAAACAAAACTGATTGGCAAGATAGTTCAGGGACAGTCGATTTCGGAAAGGATTAGGGAGCGCTCAATAGATGCGCACGCGAGTGTAATAAGGAGGAGCTGGGTGTGGCAGGACTTCAGGGGAAGAATTGGCGCAGCATCATCGTCGAATAGCTTTAAAGTTATTGAATCCGCGTTTCCGGGTATTTTAGGGCTTACGATAGCCTAGTTAGGTTTTGAGTTTAGGTATGCTGATAAAAGAGTAAGGCGTACTTTCTGGTAAATGATTTTATCTAGTTAAGATATCTGTTGAAGAGATTATTGATTTATTATACAAGTAAGTGAATATTTTTATGTTCGATTCCCGTTGTTGGTATTTTGAGTCTAGAAATATAGAAAGTCAGCCGTATGGTGTTTTATTAAGGACTCTAGGTTTCAGTCCAAGCTACAAATATTATTGTTGAAATTAAATTTCTAGAATAAATGCAAGTGGTTTGGGTTCGATTCTCAAATATTTAATGAAATTACCAATCAAACGTCTTATTTTAAATATGTCTGAATTTATGGACGAAGTCAAGTGGAAATCGCTATTTCCATGTCTTGGGTTCGACTCCCTAGAGACAATCATAAAAGTTATTAGAAAGGAGTTTGTTTATTTGCAATATTATTACCTCACAAGTTCCTGTATGTAGGTATGTTTGTATAGATTGAATTTAATTTAGTATTTAAGAATTCAACAGATTTCTTAACATTTTATTTTATGTTATCACTGGAAAATGGAATAGTTTACAAGCTCGGTTGAAGTGCTTAAAATATATAATATTGAGGTTACTAAGTATTTATTTATCATTTTCATAACTATTTGATTGTAAATAATGTCAAACTTGTAATTTTTGTAAATTCCTTTCCACTTTCTTGTGAATATTTTGTAAATTGCTTGTTTGATTTCTTTTGGTTTGAAATAGTTTTATGTGTATTTTACAATGTTATGACTTTCGTGTTTACGGCCAAATTTAGTTAAATATTTGCGGTATTTTTATTGACTTTAAATATTTATTAACATCCGTGTTTAACTCATTTATTTCGGAATTAAATCATCGTTTATTTAAAAAAATAATGAAAGTTATAACTTCTTTGAAACTTGATACATGACATTATTATTTAGTACTAGCGGTCCCCCGCGACTTCGTCCGCGCGTTTTGAGTTTGCTCCCTCCCCTCCCGTCGCAGCGTGATGTTTTATATCCTAAAGCCTTTTTCAATAAATAAGCTATCTAACACAGAAACATTTTTTCAAATCGGTTCAGCAGTTCCTGAGATGAGCGCGTTCAAACCAACAAACTCTTCAGCTTTATAATATAATAAACGCAAGCGCACGTTGTACTTGAGCTGCGAACATTATTTTGGTGCGGAGTTATGTTAAAACTGTGATAGCTCCTAAGATATTTATTGGAATCAAATGATATATAGGGCAACTTTGTTCTAATTGAAATGCTCGTGATGATGGATGTATTTATTTTGATAAGAATAAATACCTGTGTGTACAATACACCTCTAAAAATGATGCATTATTTTTTTACAAATTTATTAACATAAAAAAGGTTGTAGTAAGTCAACCATAAAAGATAGACTTATGCTGTCCCTGACTTTATTATAGAACTCTTAATGCTGAACAATCCTGTCATACATGATTTTTGTGTAACTTTAGCGGTTTCCGCAGCGTACGCAGCGGAAGCTCTCAAAAGGAATATCTTTCTCCCGTTTTCACAACATTTTTCATTGCTGCTGTGGTCTTGTGAGTCGTATCTTTATGTTATATAGCTTAAAGCCTTCCTTGATAAATGGACTATCCAACATAAAAATAATTTTTCAAATCGGGCCAGTAGTTTCTGAGATTAGCGCGTTCAAACAAACAAACAAACAAACAAACTCTTCAGCTTTATAATATTAGTATAGATTGATATTAAAATGACAAAATATTGATAATAAATTCAAATTCTTGTGTCATCCAAACTGACTTCTGACATATTATTTCATTTATGACAATATTATTTTAGAGCAAATTAAGCTGATTTATAGAACTAGCAATCCTAATTTAGAATGTTCATAGTTTAAGTTTAGGAGATAGATTTAGGGGATTTGCTTAGCAGTCGGACGTTGTGGACTAACTTTATTTCACTTTTACTATTTAAAATATTCTCATTTATAATTTAACTTACAAAATATCTAGTATTTTAATCTTCAAACTGACTATGATTATATTTTACTTTTACTTTCATCACCATCACATGATTGTCAAACAAATAATTTCAATGTGATCATTATTTATTTTGATCTTTTATCATATATAATATGTGTTGAGTTTGTTGCGCTGCTTCTTCTCAACACTTATTTTAATTGTCCCGAAGCAGTGGTAGGGTTGGGACTAAATGAAAATCAGATATCATATCCTAAGAGATCAAGAAAATAAATAAAAGAGCGAATGGATCCAATACACTTTGTCATTATCTAATTATTGCTGTTTAAATATACAAATATTGAAAGTTCAGGATGCAAATTTAAGAGTCAAGTCAAGGCTCGCATTACTGAAAAGAAATAGTAATGTCATATTTTAATAAGAGGTACTGTACACCTAACCCTTTAGATTTGAGCCAAACATTTAATGTAAATTTTGATTGCTGTATGTAACAGTATTACACAGTTTCGAATTCAATAATATATCATAATTTTGATTTTCATGAATAGTTTGCCAAAACAAGGATCAACGTAGTGCTGGTACTTCAAATGTAAATAATATGGACTAATGTGGGCATATCAATGGTTCCAAAGAGCTCATGCAGATTTCAAACCGCTCTTTAAAGGAGTCATTGGTATTTTTGGATTAGCTCTGTATTATTAAACGACAATAGACAAACACACTTCCAGAGAATTCTCTTGTAGCAGAGAATCCTTTGGAAGTAAGTATAACATTTAATAAATATGCGCTGCTGCTTTTGAATGCGCCCGTATTGGTGCTGCTGTAACATTTGATGGTCCAAGATCACTGTGCTTTTCTTATGATTCCTGTGTGTGTTATTGTTAGGGGACGACCACCCTCTCTCCAGCAAGCTATAGGGTGGACGTAGTGAAACCTTGGCCTCGGGGGGCAATGCCACACACAATCATGGCGAGCTTGGAATCTATAACAATTGTCACAGATGTAGATAGTCGATGGTGCAGCATTACATAATACGTAGTTGTATTTGAATTGTGGTTTCAGGTTGCATTTTCTTAGGGATCCTTTGGTTAACTTAATATGAAGTCACTTAGGGAAAAAGGGTTAGGAAGATATTTATATTAAATGTCTTAATGCTCAGGTCTTCCCTTTAGCGCATATTTCACGTTAAAATACGTAAATCAAGTAGGATCCATTCCAGGGAAAGGCGAAATAAAATTGGGGGCCATCATGTTGGGGGGCGGTGGAGGAGCCCCCCAAGCCTAAAAAAAACCCACAAGGTCTTAACTAATGATATTTTATATAAATAAAGAAAAAACAATTTAAATTATGAATGCAAGGAGATTGGTTAGATTTGCTTCAATTAGTATGAACTATTATTACTTATAATGACCAGCGGTTTTGCGGGTTTCCATTTTCCCCCTTCTTTAAATGCGCACACACCCCATAATATTTCTTGTTAAACGTATTATTATTTTTAAACATCCACGTACCTCTAAAAGAATTTGGTTACTATATAAATACACAACGTAAGGTCCTACCATTAAACTAGACGATCACACTGCCAAATTACATCTTAGTTAATTTAATATTAATCTTCAATCATTAGGTCTGTTTTGATAGTAGAGAGTGTTTCTACAGAGTCGAAAGGGGTGAATCGTTACAGGTGCGTAGACCTCCATAGTTGTCCGTAGCAATCTGTTGAAAGCGATCTCAAGATCGCAATTTGAAGTCATTAATGACGGCATGTATTTACCACTGTGACAAATTAATCTAAATTTAATAGGGAAAGACTATGGGCCCTATTTCTACCAACTTCAAAAAAAAAGGTAATCAATTCAATGTGTAAGTATGTGATATTGTTAAAATTTGATAATATTTAAGTTTGTTTCTCTATCAAAGCTCCAAACCCTTGTATAAAATTTTGTAAGTGTATGTATGTTTGTATATGTGGCTTGACAAAACGAAAAGTCATAGCGAGATGACTCTTTTAAGGGGTTCCGTAGGCAAAAATATAGTTTCGTAAAGTCTGTCTGTCTGTCTGTATATCTGTCCGTCCGTATATCACAGCCACTTTATTAAGCATCACACTGTTGAAATTTGGTAGGAAAATGTATGATATTCAAGGGGGAGAGGGGGGGGGGTCCCATACATGAAACTAAAATTAAAACATTTTTTTAGTAAAACCTATGCGTGTGTGGATTTGACGATTGGTTTGGACAGGATCGAAACAGTAGTTTTTGAGACATAGAACATTTTCAACAACCGCAAACATAACTTTGTTCTTCATACAAACACTGTGAAAAACAAAGTTGTATTGGCTGTCAACAAAATATTGTGTTAATTTAGCAGTGGTAAGTGGAAGTAAGTGGACTCCCTAATTAAGTTAAAGTTGGCACGGAACACTCAGTGCGCGAGTCCGACTCGCACTTGGCGGTTTTCTGGTGTTCCGTAGCCAAATGGAAAAACGGAACCCTTATAGTTTCGTCAAGTCTGTCTGTCCGTTCGTATGTCACAGCTACTTTATTCTGAACCTATTCGCAATACATAGATAAAATAAGTACTTAGTAGTAGATATATTTTGATAACTGCTTTACGATTCTCCTACAAATAGTAAAATAAAAGGACATTTGGGGTTGGCATTGATACATGAAACTAAAACAAACAAAAATTTTAGCTCTAACCTATGCATGTGGTGTCTATGGATAGGTCTTTAAAAATGGCATTGAGGTTCCAAAAACGTTTTTTTCGGAAAGTCTAAAATATTGGAGAAAGACCTTCCTTTTAAAGTGGTAAAAGGGGCAAGTATCGATTTAAAAAAAACACTCTAGTGCTTTACAAATACTTGTTCAACGAAAATTGGTATGAACGAGATCGAACTGGTGGTTTTTGGGATAGAGCACATTTTCAGCAACCTAACTAAATATAACTTTGTCCTTCATACAAATAAGAGTACTATAAAAACCAAAGTTCTTTTGCTGTCCATAAAATTCTGTGGTATTTTGGCTAAGTGGAAGTAAGTGGAACCCTAATTCTGTTAAAGTTGGCACGGAACCCTCAGTGCGCGAATCCGACTCGCACTTGGCCGGATTTTTGATTAATCATGTACATTTTAACTCAAAGAGGGCAAATGTGTTATTTTGAGCTTTTTTGTCATTTTTTTTGAAGGAGGTTTAATTTTACTCGCGTCATCAATATGGCGTGTAAATGAGCTAATTGGAATACTGCTTCGCTTAAATGACATATTAATTTATCCTGCAGAGTTGCACAATATTTACACCTAGACTTGTTTTTTTTAACCACACAAAATGTAGATAAAGTTGTTATAGAGTAATGTTAAAAAACATTAATTAAGATTACTGATTAAAACTGATTGATACTGATTCTTTTCAGTGTTCTCCCCAATAATAATTGTTTAAAAAATATCCATTCTATAAGAGCGTAAGTGCAAATATTCGGATTTTACGAGGTCACGACTTTGCTATATTTGTTAAAAAACATTTAACGTCTAATATTGTTGTGGTCTTAAGCAAATGTGGATATCGATGGTATATGCATAAAGGTTTAAGTGAATTTGTTATTGTTATGTACCTAATTTAAGTTATGTTAACCATTACCAGTAACCAAACAAAGATAACAAAGAATCTTTTCTCATTAATTATGATAACTCATATTAGTAAAATATCTTCTCATAACTACATAAAATTCTATTAATCATATTCCGAAGGAGTTCGAATTATGATGAGTATTTCGTATCTGCGGTCGAAGTCTGAAGCATAAAAAATGACAAATTAGTAACATTTCGCGTAGATAATTATTAAAGCTTTAATATTGTACTGTTTATTTGTTATAAAATATAAGTTAAAAAATATTGATGGTGGTACCACAATACCCAGACCCGAGACAATAGAAATATAGAAAATTATGATTTCTACATTGACCCGAACGGAAATCGAACCCGGGTCGAGCGGCAACGCCTTCAAAACCCAGCATACTTATCCACTACACCACGGGGGTCGTCTATGTAATGTAATGAATATTTATTTATTTTATTTATATATTCTTTATTGCTCAAACAAAATGAAGTACAAATGGCGGACTTAACGCTTTAAAGCATTCTCTACCAGTCAACCATTGGGTGAGACAGCAACACTTGAGGCGGCGTAAAATAACAAAAAAAAAATGAATCTAAATGAATGAACTACATATACTTACATAGAAACTTTTTAAATAAACCTACATAAACATACATGAATATTTTTAATTTATTTAAGCTTAATTCAAAAATTCTACTCAATAAATACACGAAAATACCAATTTTACTTTTGCGCCTGGAACGTTTTTCGAGGGCCGTGTTTATTTCTACAAGAAAAGTATGTCGAGACCTCCGTTCCGTTTCTAATAATCTTCAATTTACTTTACTGTTATTATTGCAAAGGCGTAACAAATTCAACATTTAACTATGAAAATGAAGCGCTAAAAATATTTTTACGTGTTTAGGATCGCTAAGTCTTGATATGGTTTTCGATTTATATAGGTACCTTAATAAAAATGAAACATTGTCAATTATAAAACCATTTATAACTTCAGGCATTAATTTTGCAAAGGACTGACGGTACCAAAGAAATGTTCATAATGTTCATGTGGGTCAGAAATTCGGATCATTCCTCGGTTTTTATACGTAATGAATGAAAGCCCACCTTCCAAAGAAATTGAATGGTGCTTTACATCTTGAGATTCATTAGTACAATCTTTTTATGGTTTGCATCATTACTGCTTTTTTTGATTTTATTCTGGTCAGTGACTTTGAAAGAAAATGAGGACAACTCCATTTGTAAGTAGATGGTATGATGAATTAAAGTAAGTACATACATGTTGTTGTTATGATTTCTATCTATCTGATGGTTGTGCATATGGTAATGAATAGAGCACGGCGACTTTATGTATTAAATTATTATTCGAGCAACTAAAATGTAATTACACCCAATTTTATGCCTATTGTTAAAAAAAGTACTTCCTGACATTTAAAATATTTTTAGCTGCTAACTATCTGTATTTGTATTTGACGATTGTTTTTAGTTTGACCAAAAAAGACGAAATAACTGTTTCTAACGAAACAGCAAAATAGACAAAATATAGTACAAAATATCTTGCATATAAATTGGTGTAAGTATAACAGGAAACCAATAAGAACAAGATGTGTTTTACTCCCACGAATAACATAAATTCAGCCAACGCTTCGCCCTGTCATTATAAAAAGTTCATAGCGACAATATGAAGCGAGGGCTGATCGCGGCGTAGTTTAAGAAAATGATACAAACAAACAAAGAACGGAAAATATTGAACGAGATTTCCTCGGGGGATTGAAGTCTCTTCCACTAAAATTGGATGGTAAACTGAAGGTACAATAGATTTTATTCTTTTTACCATAATACTCGAATTCATCGTTTGTTTGGATCCTTTTTTAATACACTAAATTTTTACTTAATATATGGACTGTAATTTTCATTGTAATTAATATGTTGAACTTGAAGACGTATTAATCGTTTTAATAGCATGTTATACATACTTCATTTTAGTTTCTGTTCAATTTTCAGGGAAAAATTAAATATAAATATAATTAATACTTCAAAAAACTTTGGGTGATCATAGATAAAGACAACTTCTTGTGCGACTATGTGGTAGAGGTTTTTATACATCAAAATGACAGTGTGTTGTCCAACACAATAATTTATATCGCAGATTAGTAAGAGTATATTTTGGTTGTTTTTTTGTTCCAATCTTCGTCGGGACTTACTTGTTACCACCCTCGTCTGATAAAGCTATTAATTACGATGGACTTCTCAAAGTCTGTACAGAAACTGGCGCGTTTGTTATCAAATCTTGAGTTATAGCTGCGGCTCGTAGTTAAGGTAGATTTTTTGCCATAACAAGCCGTTGCGTGGTTCATAATATTTTAGTATTTTTATCAGTGAAGATTATTCAATTTTTTAAAATTTTTCACAAAACACAGTAACAATAAGCAGTAAGCTGTCATACAAAACTTTGGCATTGACACAATCTCGAGGCCCTATTTTGAATCACTCGCGTCAAGATGGCGTGCGATATTCATTGATTTGATTAAAGTCCAATTTTGGAAACAAAATCAGTCGTTATCCACACAGGAGTGATTCAAAAAATTAAAGCTTAATTTTGTGAGTAATCATGCTTCTATTTCGAGAAATTATGGTTGATTTTTTATTTGTATGTGAACGTAAATCACACGTCATAACCAAGCGAGTGATTCAAACATAGAGCTCATGGATATAACGAAAAAAAAGAAAGTATCTTTAAATATCTGTCTAAGCAGTTTCGTATAAAACTACTTACCAGTTTTGTATGAGACTTATCGGATAATTTCAGTTTCATCAGTTAATTGGAAAATTATGAAATAAATAACTACATATAAAACGCATACAAAAAATAAGTCAATTACAGTAGATTGTTGACCTGGGTATGAAACCTGAATTATCTATGGCAGAATTCGCTCGTGAGGCAGGTATAACTGCCAAGGTTGGGTCATGTTGTCTAATATTCATGACGTTTGCCCATTAATACGTGTTAATACCCTATCCCTTTACACAATGATCGCTTAGTTTCGGTAACGGGTCAAGTATCTATCTATGACTCCGTGCAATCCTTATGGCGACAGATGAAGTGCCCAAATTCCATTTAATTGCTTTACACAATTATCTGTGCATCATGGTTCTTATTTTTATTTCTCATAAAAGTACCTTATCAACGAACCATAAGCAAAACGATTCGTTTCGCGAATATAGCATCCCACATGTTAAGCCAGGTTAGTCTTCCGTAGGGTTTACCATACAACCGTTATGCCTCGCTAATCCTCTTTTCTATGAATAACTTAAACCTCTCCCCGCATGGGAGCCTCATCTTAACTTTAAATATTTACGTTGTTCTTTCACGCGTTGTTTTCACCTAATGAATAAGCAATCATGAATTTGTATCTGATCAGGGAAATATGCGTTTATTTCAAGCCCTCCTTGACTCACGTTAGTATCGATAGAGTTGCGATGCAGAACCTAGACATTGACTAATTTTGTACTGTATATTGTCGATACTAACGTGCAACAGCATCAATGCCAAATTAAATCTATTAATTGCGTGAATCGCGATGCTGTCGTGCGTTTCCAAAACGCGCGAAAGCATCGATAATAAAAGTCGCAGTGTGTTAGGGTCTGAGGCAAATTTTACTTTATTTTATTTAATTGTATAGATTGGTACTGTTCCTGTATCATAGGTTAGCATTACTTGTGCTAAAACTCCCAAATCGAAAGTGCTTAATATTGTCTAATGAGCAGAAAACGTTACCATTATTACATTACCATATCAAGCATGTCTTTATAATAAAGGACAGGCAGCCCAATTAGAAGCCGTATGTGTAATTTTCATGACATATTATTTTTCCCCGACAAATAATTATGTCGTGTTCAGCAATGAGTAATTACGCCGCATTCAGAACCTAAGAGATACCACGCGAAAACTTGAAATATTGTTCGTATGATAAATTGGGTGGCCCGGGTTAGTAGACCATAATATGTAAAGCGCTGTTCGTTCATGATGACTGACAGCTGAGAGTAATTTATTTCTGTGGATAATGTGAAAAGATAACAGATAATTAATAATACTTGATGGAAGATACAGCAGATAGATTTTGAGTACATAGGAGTTGCAGTAATGGGAGATAAGATGTATAATAGACCTTTAACATATATAATAGCACTACAAAGATACCAGATTCACATTTTCTGCCTGTTTCACAATGTCCTCATAGGTCATGGCTAGCGTTATTTGTCCTTAGAACACATGGAACGTCATTTCGTAAACTTCATACGAAAGAAGGTTCCATGTGTGAAATATTCGTCAGTTAGTACTTATTTGTCGATCGTGAAACAAACTCTTAAAATACAATGATGTGGATGAATTGCCACTTTTTATCAATGTTACTTAACTGGTTTAGCTTGTATTTTAGAACTTTTTATTAAATTATATTCTGTAGCCGATGATCGAAGCCAGACCGACTTGTTTGTTTATTTAAAACACGCTCAAATATCGATTTATAAAAGCAAGAAATAGAGTCGCTACCATGTAAATATTGAACACAATCACCATGACGCACTGTAGTGAAAGTGCATATGAGATTCATTGCATTAATTGATAGAATATATAAATCCTATGACAGCAGTTTTGATGAGATTTGCAAGAAATTAACTGGGAAAATTTGACACGTTCAGATGTACTTACTTTCTTTTAGTATGGGCTTGGGCGTTATACAAAGTCAGTGATCAAAAAGTCAGTGAAAAATGTTTAAGTTATGCTAAGCTTTCCCTAAAGAGACTCCACTAACATAAATTTAAGAACATAAGGTAAACGTGTGTAAAGATGTGATAAATGACAAGAATATACAAAAAATAATACTTATATTTATGTATTACAATAATGAGAAAACCAAATATTTTAAGAAAACTCGGAGCATTTCATGATTGCATTGAAGCCTTATTCCTTTACCCTCTTCCATGTACGATTTGCCTCATATGCCCTTAATGAAAAACATAAGTACTTTTCAGAATTCCCACTAAACTCGAAAGGAAAGCCGAGGCAGCAATTGCTTTAAATTCTAAATTCGTTACCGAACCCTGTAAATCTAGTTTTTTCGATTCATTGGCTAGTTATCAGTCTTCGTAAAGTTTACGTTGCCCGAAAATTTTCCGGGGAAAAGCCGGTGCTCGTTTATCGTTTTAAAAATGGAACGTAGTCTTGTTTGAGTTCTTATTTCAATTGTGGTTAGTATTCACAACCAGAATTTCGCTTTACAATTCACGACTGCATGGAATTTATAGCTTAAAGTTATTTAACTGCAACGCTCAGGGCTATGTTTTTTCAGCAAAGAGATATCACATTAAGTCACTGAAACGTAGATTTTGTGACTTGAGACCCCTTACACACTGCGAGCATCGATGCAGTCGCGGGTTTTGAAAACGCACTTCAGCATCGTGACACACGCAATGAACAGATTTAATTAAGCATCGATGCAGAAGTGCGACTGAATCGATGCTAAAGCGCGTTAGTATCGACGCAGTCGCCGAAATTCAGTACATAATTTGACAATTTTCAGCTTCTGACGATTTAGATTTTAACGCGCGTTGGAATCGCAACTGCATCAATGCCAAAAGTAGCGCAGTTGACATTTTGTGACTGCATCGATGCTAACGCGCGTTAGCATCGTGACTGAAATCTTGAAGTCGCAGTGTGTAAAGGGTCTTAGGTAAATCGCTTTTTTGAGACTTAGCCTGCGGGGCACAGGGGCACGGGGGGAGGTGAGAGCGGTGTGCGTGAGAGGTCCGCGCTGCCCGGACTCCTTGCGCACTCAATTTTAGACTAGATAATAAAATCATTCCAGTTCAGAATTAGCTGCTATGCAAATAAGTACTAAATAATTTTGATTTGAATTTTTCAACGGTATATCTTTGTCTTTCTATGAAAAGTATTAATCTATCATATTTTTAAACCAAATTCTCGGATCGGTATTTCATCAAAATATTCCATAGCTAAATCAAACAGATAAGAATAAAACTGAGTAGGTACAAAAATATAACGACACAAAAATGTCATTAGCTAGACTTACTAGCGTCAAATTATTGTACATAATCTATCATTAAAAAAATGTTTACTAATAACATCATAACTTTCCAAATATTCGTTTAGCTAATTAAAATTTCACAGAGTCGAATTTCATTTTTTAATGTTAACGCGTCTTTAACGTCGATTATGGATCAAGGCTTGGGAGGGTGAAACGTTAAACTATGCCAAAGTTGCTGGTAAAGCCTGTTTGCGCACTTTATTTAGAAATCATTTCACGGCCGGCACGTTGGTAGCCGAAGTTTGTACGAAGTTTAATCACGCACCTAATAAAAAAAGCGCGTGCAAACCATCAAGGAAGGGTTACGTTTTGAGTCTGTTTACGTGATAAGAAATCGTTTTTTATTGGCAATCGCCAAAATTTTGTGATAACTGTAACTAAGTCAGGTAGTTTTTGAAGTTGCGTTTTTTTTTTAAATATAGCTAAGTTGGTACAGCCTTTTTCTAGATTAGAAGTTTTGCAATCCATTGGTAATATTCTGCATGGTATTCCTATTTATTTTGTACCGAAAGTAAGCGGCTTAGTTCCTTTTATGTGATAAGTCATCATCATCATCATTATCAGCCAAAGGACGTCCACTGCTGAACATAGCACCCCCCCCCCCCCCCCCCCCCACGGCTTTCCACAGCGACTGGTCAGCGGTCTGCATCCAGTTTGATCCTGCGATCTTTACGAGGTCGTCTGTCCAGCTTGTCGGTGGATGTCCTACGCTGCGTCTTTGGTCAAAGGGCCTCCAATCTGGAACTTTTCTGCCCCAATGTGATAAGTAGAAATTATAAATCAATGATTTGTTAAAATATTTTTATATTATTTATTTGACGACCTCCGTGGTGTAGTAGTTAAGCACGCTGGTTTCAAGGCGTCGCTGCTCACAGGTCCCGGGTTCAATTGCCGGTCGGGTCAATGTAGAAATCAAAATTTTCTATAGTGTCGGGTCTGGGTGTTATGGTACCACCATTGTGTCTGATTACCATAACACAAGTGCATTAGCTACTTACTTTGGGATCAGAGCAATGTATCTAGTATGTAATTTTGACTCTTCGGTCATTGTATATTCTAGAAGTAGGTATTTTTGTCAAATGTAATCCTCATCTCTTTTCCCGTTTATCCGATACTGTCACACGCAATCGACGAAATGGTGATCGACTGTGCCTATGCACATCAAAAACATTGTTATTAAAAAACAGCGTCGTAAGTATGGCACCTAAAATCTTGAATAAAATCCCTAATGAATATAAAATATTATCTACTGAGCAATTCAAATCAAATTTATAAGATTCCTAGTTGATAAGTGTTAATATAATATAAATGACTTTCTTGATGATAAATTTTGACATTTATAATTGATTATTGTATTACTGACTTAGTTATTATAATTATATTATTTGCTCAAATTAAGGATAACAATATCGACATTACATATTTACATGCCGAGTTTTCGGTAAAGCACGTTGATACTAACTAAATGTAATTAATTGAATTGACATCTACGAAACCGATTAAAGATGTCAGTAACTAACATAAGTAAGTAACATTTGTAGCTTTAAATGAGATAACCTTTCGATCAGGTGATTTATAACAATGTTCCTAAGTTAAATATAGTAGTTTACTGCATGATAAACAGTCGACACAAAGTATTGAACATGCAGCTCTAGTGTAAAACTAAATATTATTTCATTATCTAAAATATTCGTATTTACATTTCCTGTGTTTTTCTGTCTTTACTTTATACGTAAATTAACGTTTGTAAAATAGAATAATCAAACTGCGTACTTTAAATTTGAAGCGCATTGGTAAATATAAGTCGTATATTAAGAGGCTTCGATTTGGACTAATTTACATGTTGAATGATTATTTGTTGGGTTATTCCGCTGTAATCAACAACAATCAATCACCGATCAAGTCACCATGTTTCAACAAAAATAATTCTTCAAAATATACACATTTACACATAAATTTTCAAAAACTCAAATGAGACAAATTTTCAGCGAGCTTTCCTAAGCATCCGAACTGACTGACAGCTGCTAAAAACGGTTTTGCTACTTCGCATCTCCCATCTCTTTTTATCACACAGCTTTCTGCTAGTGACATCTCGCTTTAGTCGTTCTATTCCAAAGGGATAATAATTTTATGGTTAATACTAAGCAACTGTACACGTGTTTACGTAAATAAATACATCTATCTTTCTTTCTTTCTTTGTATGTGATTGGTGTCCAATATATATTATTATTATTTTATTTATTTATATATTTCAAAGTTAATGGAAATACCTGTGTTATCTACTTTGTTGGAACAACAGCTAATACAAACAAATTTCCAGTTAATTTACTAAACGAAAGAAGGTGGTGAAGCAAACAAATCAAATGCGGTGTAAGATTTACTTCTCACTGTAACTTTTGCTTCATTTCCCAGATGTTGAATAATGGACGGAGCCACCACGGACCCTACTATAGAACTCGAATTCAAATCGGACGGAATCGTTTTAGTTGCGTATCTGGAAAATTAAAAAAAACCGGCCATTTGCGAGTCGGACTCGCGCACTGAGGGTTCCGTGCTAACTTTAACTAAATTTGGGAATCCACTTACTTCCACTTAGTGGAATCCACAATATTTTGTTGACAGCTTTGTTTTTCATAGTGTTTGTATGAAGTACAAAGTTATGTTTGCGGTTGTTGAAAAAGTGCTATATCTCAAAAACTTTGCGTTCGATTCCATCCAAACCAATTTTCGTTGAAAGTATTTGTTAAGATCTACATTACATTTTTTTTTCAAAATTTACACTCGCTCAGTTTAGAAGTTAGATGGGGGGGACGCCCATTTTACCACTTTGGAAGCGTCTAGCTTTGAAACTTTAGACTTTAAAAAAAAGGTTTTAGGAACCTCGGTGTCATTTTAAAAGACCTATTCATAAACACACCCACACGTATAGGTTTGACTAAAAAATTTTTTTTTGGTTTTAGTTTCATGTATGGGAGCCCCCCCAAATGGCATATGTCATATTCTTTTATTTTTTGTATGAGAATCGTAAAGCGGTTAACAGGATACATACTACTACCAAAATTCAACAGTGTGATGCTTATAGTTACGGAATAAAATGGCTGTGACATACGAACGGACAGACAGACAGACAGACAGACATGACGATACTATACGGGTTCCGTTTTTTGCCATTCGGCTACGGATCCGTAAAAAGTCTGGTAACACGATATCCTTCCCTTGTCTCTCACGCCAGCATGACTTTATGTACACGTACCTACATGCTAGCATCATTAACTCGTTAAGTACCGCGCACTAGGGCCCATATGCGCGAGAACCATTCAATATATAGCTATCGGACCCAAGGGCTTGGCTACCAGCCTGCTGTGTGCCAACCACTCAGGCCCAAGTGTGCATGTATTTTTTGATAATTCCGCGAATACTTTTTTTACGATATTTTCATTAAATTACGCGTAAAAATTGGGGTTTCCTGGGTTATTCTCCGTATTTTTGCATGCAAGTAAGCATTTACATGACTGATTCTTGTCATCTTAAAGCTAACGGCATAAACGAGGTACGTTTTGGATTGTTTCAGTTATTCTGTTCTTAGATGCGAAATGTCTGCTAAACGATGTGCGAAAATAATACTGGATGTCCTGATAAAGCTCACATCATGTTAGTATCAGATCCTTCATTTTTCCATACTAGACAAAGCTTTAGGTACAACTTCAACTTGATCAATCAAAAGTGTAGAAAACTTAATGTGTTTTAGGAGGTGTTTATTTTTACTTCATAAAGCCTTTTTAACCGACTTCAAAAAAGGCGGGGGATATAAATTCAAATTCAAATTTTAAATTCAAATTTACTCATTTTCAGATAACATTGATCCATACATATCTATACTAATATTATAAAGCTGAAGAGTTTGTTTGTTTGTTTGTTTGAACGCGCTAATCTCAGAAACTACTGGCCCGATTTGAAAAATTATTTTAATGTTAGATAGTCCATTTATTGAGGAAGGCTTTAAGCTATATAACATAAAGATATGACTCACAAAACCACAGCAGCAATGAAAAATGTTGCGAAAACGGGAGAAAGATATTCCTTTTGAGAGCTTCCGCTGCGTACGCTGCGGAAACCGCTAAAGTTACACAAAAATCATGTATGACAGGATTGTTCAACATTAAAAGTTCTATAATAAAGTCCGCAACAGCATATGTCTATCTTTTATGGTTGACTTACTACAACCTTTTTTATGTTAATAAATTTGTAAAAAAATAATGCATCATTTTTAAAGGTGTATTATACACACAGGTATTTATTATTATCAAAATAAATACATTTATCATCACGAGCGTTTCATTTAGAACAAACTTGCCCTTTATATCATTTGATTCCAATAAATATCTAAGGAGCTATCACAGTTTTAACATAACTCCGCACCAAAATAATGTTCGCAGCTTAAGTACAACGTGCGCTTGCGCTAATTATATTATAAAGCTGAAGAGATGTTGGTTTGAACGCGCTTATCTCAGGAACTGCTGAACCGATTTGAAAAAATATTTCTGTGTTAGATAGCATATTTATTGAGAAAGGCTTTAGGATATAAAACATCACGCTGCGACGGGAGGGGAGGGAGCAAACTCAAAACGCGCGGATGAAGTAGCGGGGGACCGCTAGTTATTCATACAATCCATTAAATAAAGTAAAGAGAAAAATTTCAATAAAATAATAATAATGTGTCAAAAAGAAAATACTAATAGGAATCAAATAGAAATGAATATTAAAATTTCAATTCATCAATAATATATATCAAATATATATCATTATTATTATCATTACAATCACATTATAATAAATATCCTTGGACATTCCCACACATCGCCATCTAGGCTCAAAGTAAGCTACTCAAAGCTTGTATTATGGGTGCCAGACAACGGATATAACACTTAAATACTTTTTGTTTGTAAATACATACATGATATACATAGAAAAAACACCCAGACCAATACAAACAGACATGTTCATGCACACAAATGTTTGTATTGTGCGGGGATCGAACCCGCACCCGCTGCGTAGTAGGCGATTTCTCGACCACTACACCAGACGGGTCGTCTGTAAAAGGATATACTTTTATTAATTTAGAAGCCCCTTACCTCAGCAACTGGGACATTTCCGTCGCAGCAGTGCCGGAGAAAGAGACAGTCCAGTCTATCTCCTATCACCTTCAACATGACATTGGAGCTGGCCCATACTCTGTGCACCATTGACGCGCACCGCTTACGCATAGTAGCGTGGAAAAAAGCAGTGCGCGCCTCCGCAAACATGCCCGAGGCACTACAAAAACGGGGCAGCCCTAAAATCACCCTGAAAGCGTTATTGTACAGGATATGGAGATCGCTGTAGCACCGTTTATTATAGTCAGCCCTCAGGATGGCCCTATAGAGCGATGTACAATAAGCTCGGAATAATGTTATTTTGACCACCTGTGAACATCGCACAAATCTGCGGGCTATCATATTCACTCTAATGGACAACGATCTCCGCTTCCGCTCGATGTCCGCATTGTCTTTGAGGCCATGAGTTATTACTTAAAATGATCGACAACATCCAAAGGGGCATTATATGTATATCTGAATTTGACTGTATGTTTTTTTTGTTTTGTACTAGATTTATTTATTTTGTACTAGAATTAAAATGTTGACGTGTTGTTGCGTCTATCAGACGCTCAGCTCAGCTGATGGTGGAACTCCTTAGCGCTTAGGAATTCAAGGATTATATTGACAGATTTGGGAACAGGGATTATATGATAGGTAGTTTGTAGCTTCTTGACGAATAGAGTCATAAGATGCAAAACGCCCCCCTCACCTCTTGTAATCACTAAAAGCAAAAAAATAAAATTAACCTTAAAAAAAGTTAAAATTGAAAATGCACTAAATTAGCACAAATAAACTCTTGACCTTTTAAAGAAAAGGAATCCATTATAAGCGAACCATTTCTTTTTGGAGCTGTGCTCTGATAGTTGATGCTTGAGATAGTTATTTTTTTATTTATCCGGTTAGTAAATTATAAATGTATATGATGAAATAACCTACATCATATTATATTATTTGACTGGTCACATGAAAATCAAAAGGCACAAGCTTATATGTTAGGTATCTTATTTTATTAACCTATTTCGAGAAGCGACATATTTTAAAATGATGTTCGTATATTCGAATAGTGGTAGGGGCTTCGACCCTAAATTAGCTGCGTGATTCTTACAAGTTTGCTCCTTGCGTAACTACTTATCTACGTTTCAGTGGTTTTGGTAGCCTTTTCTATTTGTTTTCTAATTTCCTTCAGCTATTTGAAAGACAATGTTTGTCGGAGACACTACTGTCTATTGTTTTCGGCGGCTATTGTTGTGGTTCTGTAGGCTTACATCTATTCATTCTGTAAAATACGTAGATCAAACTGAGATCAAGGTTTTTGTGTTCCTATCTAGGAATAAAACTCACGGATACAAAAGAATGAAATTCTTCCGAAAAAATCGGCTCCCACTAGAGTAAAAATCATATAAGCTTAGCTGATAAAGAAGAATCATTTAAGAAGCATCAATAACATTAAACAATGTTGAGTACCTTAGGTAGATATAACTAGTCTGAAATTACTTTCTAAAATGAGACTCAAACAAAAAAAGGGTTTCGCACTCCTAATCTCTTAGACCAATTTTCAGTTATTGTCCTTTGGTCCTTTCAGACATTAATATTACAGTTTCTCCTTCTAAAAAAAATAATATTTTTATGCTTTAGTGGGCTAAATCCGAACATTAATCATTCTCGAAACTTGACGAGAAAAACCTGTCTGAGCGTTCGTCGTTTGTTTATTTTGAGGAGCATTTAGGTTAATGTAGCATTCATTCAGGTTAAAAAAGTGCCCTTTGGGGACCTATTCACTTAAACGAAGGTTTCCAATTTGCATTTTCTTCGCCAAATTACATAAAATAACCTTATTCCGTCAATTTTTTTTTTCCTCTTTTAAAACAATTTGTTCTTCCAATTATAACCCTTAAAGAATGTCAGTTCAGACAATAATTTTCATGTTTTTAATTAATAATTATTAAAATTTGCGATGCACATAGTAACAAGTAACATTATCTTAATCTTAGCTTTTCTTTTCTTGTGTCAAAGCAGAGTAGCAATAAGCTCAACGTATAAAATTTCAGCACCGATCCTCAGGCTACATAATAAAAAAATATTGAGGTAGTAATTAAAACACAAACCTACAACAGAGCACCTAATTAAGGAAGTAATTATTAACTAATTACCACTTAACTAAAGAAACGTTGATCTACTAATTGGGCTTGATTTTTCACGAAATACAATGTTGAAGGTAGAAACAACCGGCCAAGTGCGAGTAGGACACGCGCAGGAAGGATTCCGTACTATCAAATAGGTAAAATCAAAATCAAAAACAAAATCAAAAAAATATTTATTCAATTTAGGACACAATATGCCACTTATGAACGTCAAATGTACAGTGAAAAATAAAATAAAATAATTGTGCCCTGAAGGGGCCGAATCATGTCTCCTTATCTTTTGGGCCCTACCAGCGCTTCGAGACAGAACACAGACAATTAGGCAAGTGCTGAGAAGAAACGCCGGAACAAACTCAGTCACCGCTAGCTGCCGTAAAATCAAAATCATCAAGGGTAAGTACATCAGTCGGTGCAGGCTGGACAGACCACACATTCGTGTCGTTCAGATAGTCTTGAACCTTATAATAGCCTTTAGACATAAGCGTGTTTTTAACGTGTTTCTTAAATTTATCAACCGGCAATTCGACAAGATTGTGTGGTATATTATTAAAGAATTTTATACAATTTCCCATGAACGAATTACTAGTTTTAACTAATCTGAAGTTAGGAACGACAAGCTTGTGTTTCTTTCTTGTGTTATATGAGTGAATGTCGCTCTTCTTCATGAAATAATCTAATTTTTTACGGACGTACATTATATTGTCAAAAATGTATTGAGAAGCCACAGTTAATATGTTGATTTTCTTAAAGACCTCTCTCAGGGAGTCACGAGGACTAAGTTTATAAATAGCACGAATGGCTCTTTTCTGCAAAATAAATATGGTATCAATGTCTGCAGCAGAACCCCACAAGAGAAGACCGTAAGATATAATACTGTGGAAGTAACTAAAATACACAAGCCTCGCCGTTTCAACATCAGTCAGATACCTTATTTTTCTAACTGCAAAGGCAGCCGAGCTTAGCCTCCTAGCTAGGGCTTCAATATGAGGTCCCCACTGTAATTTTGAGTCAAGTGTAATGCCCAGAAATACAGTGGAGTCTATTAAAACTAGATTATTACCATTTAGTACAATATTTGGTGTAAGTTGCTTTACATTAGGCAAAGTGAATTTTACACATTTATTTTTACTAGCATTCAGCAACAAGTTATTGGTGGTGAACCAATTCAATACTTTGGAGAGAGTATTGTTTACTTCGTCAAAATTTTCTTCATGTTTTTTCATTTTAAAAATCAAAGAAGTATCATCAGCAAACAGAACTATCTCACAAAGATTTGTGGAATAAAATGGCAGGTCGTTTACATATATCAGGAAAAGTAAAGGCCCCAATATTGAGCCCTGGGGGACCCCCATTTGAAGAGGGGCTCCGGAAGAGTAGGTACCATTTATGTTAACTGATTGTATTCTACCTGATAAGTACCAACTTAACCCTTGGATAGCCAGAGCGCCCGATGGTGGGCGCTGAGCATGAATTTCGCGATTATACCAAGCGCCCACCTGTGGGCGCTTTTTAATTACTTTTTTGCAAAAAAAAAATGGGTGTATAAATGCTTATTCCTTGGGCATGTTGGCCTTTATGAGTAAAAAACAGATGTTTCTACACCATAGACCGCAAACACATCCGGTTGCTGTCAGTTATTGATTAAAATTCGATTTTTTTTTCTCGCAATTTTTTTCGTATATGTCGTCACCCTACCACGAATTTTTTTGGTTCTATTTTTTCATTTTTGAATACATTTTTTTTTATTACAAGCATAGGTTATTTATTCAGTAACAATAAGCTTTTTACAGAATGATAATATCTTGTTTCAATAAGATTTTATAACTGTTTACGTAACGTGTATCCTGACACCGCGCGAATTGCGTACGCGCACGCAGTCCACCGCGGAAACGCGACCGCCACCGCAATTGCGCCTTAGGAGGTTAACAACTTAGATGAGTTTTCCGAGACACCATAGTGTTCTAACTTAATGAGCAGTGTCTGATGGTCTACACAATCAAACGCCTTTGATAAATCACAGAATACACCTACGGCATCATGTTTGTCTTCATAAGCATCAAGAATGTGTCTGATGAGTGCTACTCCGGCATCAGTTGTATTTCTACCTTTAGAGAACCCAAACTGTTTTTCGTGTAGTAAATTATTAAGTTTAAAATGGGAAAGCAATTGATTATAAATGAGTTTTTCAAAAATTTTACTTATTGTGGGTAATATTGAAATAGGCCTAAAATTGCTGGGGTCACTTTTGTCTCCCGATTTAAATAAAGGGACAACCTTACTATGTTTCAATAAATTTGGAAACTGATTTTGGTCAATACATTCATTAAAGATATAAGATAAGTAAGGAGCTATTAGAGGTATAATGTGTTTTATTGTGTCTATTGATATACCCGATTTATCCTCTGTTTTCTTTTGTTTTAATTCTTTAAATGTTTTTATGATGTCTAAAGGACTAATATTTCTGAATTTAAATGAGGATTCGCACTTATGAACACTCGACACAAGTAATGATTTCGCGTGACTTGAGCAAGAACTCAACTGTTTAGTCGTCTCTATAGGAATGTTACAGAAATAATCCTCAAAAGCGTTTGCTACCTCGTCATCAGATTTAATAAGCTTGTTGTTTATTTCTAGACTAAATTTGTTATCATGAGATTTCGTTTTACATGTTTCTTTATTTATAATATTCCATGTTTCTTTGATTTTATTACTAGATTTTTTAATTTTATCGCGTATGTAATTCGACTTAGCTACATAGCAAACTCTTTTGAAAATTTTTGAGTACCTCTTAACGTACTCATGAAACGATAGATCCTTTCTATATGCTTTTTTGTTATACAATTCAAACATTTTTTTCCTACTTGTATAAACTCCTCGTGTAGCCCAGTCACTGAATTTCAGTTTACAGTTATTGATAACTATTTTCTTTTGAGGGAAAGTAATATCAAATTGTTTTTTAACTACCTGAAATAATTGTTCATACAAGTCACTAGCATTTTTTTTATCTCAAAAACCGAACGCGAAAGTTTCCACTTGGGGCTCTATAAACACAGACAATAATGTAGTCGTCCAGCTCCGCACACGATATCTCAATTGTTTGCTCAATAGTGAGAGACACTATGTCTTTTCGCTCTTTACATTTTAATTTATTATTAATTAATATAAGTGTCCCGCCGCGAATGGCAGTCTCCCTAGTGAACGAACTAATAAGATTATTATTATCTATCGATAACATCAGTTCATGCTGCTTGAGCCAGTGCTCAGTTATGCAGAGAACATGAATATTCATTTTATTTAAAAACAATTCAATTTCCAAATCTTTTCCAGAAAAGCCTTGAATATTTTGATGTACTATATTTAATTGATTTGATTCTACAATTTCTGATAAGCAAGAGTTATCCTCTATTGTCTGATCTAGTAATTTAAATGATTGTTTGTTATTGGAACTGATTCCAATGGTTGAATATTCATGTCAATAATCTGCTCAATAAAAGCAGATTTGGTAGCCAAGTTCTTGGCTGAATAGTCAAAATAATATGATAGCGACATTGCTATCTGTCGTTTGAAATAATTATTAACATAATAATTATCTCGCGTCAAATACACTTTGTTTTTAAAATAATTATTCATGTCAAGTAGGTGGAATTTATTCACCTCATATAATGTCAATTTATGCAGTTGCAAATTTATTTTATATCTTAAATCATTTTCTTCGTCTGGCAATCCACTACTGTAAGGTAATGTAAACAATATTGTTTTATTCACATTTAATTTTCTTAAACTGTCAAAGTATGTATTTAGGTTTTTCTTGTTCATATTACCTCTGTTTCCTATGAAAATAATTAAATCTGAATTTTCTTGAAACTCATAAGAAAGCACTTTCTGAACTATTTCTGAATATGATGCCCCTGGCATGCAATGGTTGATCACATTTTGTCCCATGTATTTTGATAATAAGTGACCCATGTTTTTCCCAATCTGATCACTAAACAAAACTATATTTTTAACAGACTTGCTTAGCGATCCACTGGGTTGAGAACAGGAAGGGTTCACATTACACTTAGTTCTAGTAATCTTATTGGTGAGTTGTGATGACTCCTTTCCAGAGATATCAATGGAGTTTTTTGAAATCACATGTGAAGAGTTACATTCACAGGAAGCTATTATATTTGTCAAAGCCTGGATATGTTCACCACACTCCTTTTTTGTACAATTATAAGTTTCAGTCATTTTTTTTAATGACTGCTTAAGTTCCCTAATTTGACATTCTAAACTCATAACATCTTTCTCATATTTACCTACATTTTGTTCTAAAATTAAAGAATACATATCCAGTTCATCTCCAAGTTGTCTCCGTTCATTAATGTATTTTACTTTAGTGTGTAAGGATTTTTGTTTTTTGATTAATTTATACAATTGATATCAAACACAACAAACAAACAACAAACACAACAAAACACAGTAAACAATTGATATCGAGCTTTAAACACTCTTTTTTTTCTAGCGGCCAAAGAAATACATAATTTAATTTTGTGAAAACTTCAACTATTAAGCTATCAAGATTCTTGAGATACAAGTTGGTAATAGACAGACGGACGGACATCATAATTATTAAAAGGCTCCGTTTTTACTTTTTGGGTACCTACGGACCCAAACTCATGTTTTTATTAAATAAAAGTCAGCAAAGAAACAAAGTACATTTATGTAGAGAAAGGATAATCTAGGCTTATCTTTAGTAATTTTAAGCACGAATTAGTCCTAAGTACACAATACAATTCAATTATTTTAAGTGAGAGTGAAAATGGCAATTAAATCTAATTGCTGAAGATGTACACTGTAGGAGCTTTAATGTGCCTCGTTTTACTTATGATATTAAAGCTTTTTTAATGTTTTAAAAGCTGTAGAGGTCTGTCATCAAAATTACGGACATAACAACGTAGTATTTTTTTTGTTGTTAAACACTAAAATCACATTAAGATTATATTACCACTATATAACCGTAAAACATAGTTCTAATCGTAACTTACGCAAAATGACTCGTTTAAGAGTCATCTTTGAGTCTCCTGCGGCCTTGTGTAGTATAAAGTCGCAGTTTGTTAGAACCTCATTCATTCGCATGTGAATAAGCTCTTAGATTCTTCATGTAATATGTAAGCTCTCTTGCACAGAACTTCATAAAAATACGATTTATATTGAAAGCTTATTAAACTGAAATAAAATGATGCAACATATTATTCTTGTTGTTATTTCTTTTGATATCTTGTTTGGTTTGTAACCTTATTTTATTTTATTAATACTGATAAATTAAGAATAAAACACAATTTAGATATTTGGAATGTCTTTAGTTTTAATAGAGTTTGAAAGGTTATTAATTTGATTTCAGCGCATAATTAACTTGCAGGGCTTATATATGTATCTACCTATTGAGATGATCTAATAACGAATGTGAGATGGTATTGGTTTAAGCATGTTAAGGACAGAACTAAGACCACAGCAAAAATAGGCACCATTATAAGTTTGATGAATAATAAATTGAACTTGTCATGGCGGTAATGAAGTACCTATATAATGAGCTAATACCAGACTTAATTAAGATTAGTATTACAAAAGCGCTTCTTCTGCAAAAAATCTTTACGTAAATGCTGACCTTAAAAGGTTTTCAACCTTAAAGTAGGTAGTTATTTTATTTAAAAAAGTTACTCCTTAATTCCTCACGGATGTGTTTATCAACAGTATTTTTTATGATTTTAACCGACTTCAAAAAAGAGGAGGTTATCAATTCGACTGTATGTTTTTTTTTGTATGTTTGTTACCTCATATCTCAGTCGTTAGTCGACCCCTCAAAATTTAAAGGCACGTATAGTGTTGTTTTACTAAAATCTTAATGTTAATGACAGAACATATGAAAGGTAGTTTGTAGCTTCTTAAAGAACAGAGTCACGTGCAACTTCCCCCCCCCCCCTCTCTTGTAAACTCTAAAAATGGAGAAATAAAATTAACTTTTAAAAAGTAAAAACCGACTTAAAACCAAAATGATTTAAGACTTTTTTGTGCATTTTGGTTTTGAAGTCGGTTTTTACTTTTTTTAAGTTAATTGTTAATGCGACCGCCGGCGGCCTTTTCATCCGTAAGCAACAAAGATTACAAAATGTATTTTGATTTATAGTTCAATCTTGTGCCTAAGCTTTGCTTTACCCCTGTTTACTAGCAGATTTTTAGGAATCTTCTTAATTTTTGTAAAATTTTCAGGAAATCCTCGAAATAAACTTTTAACTTTTTTGGTAAAGGAAAAGACTAAAGCCCAATTTCATCATCGTTATTAATGGTAAAATGGCGTTTCCAGTGGTGAAGATAAATAACCTAACTAATGGTCATTGAATTTTAAATCTAATCTATCTATTTATGGCAAACTTATATAGCTAGGAAAGTAAAAATATGACAAGAATCAAGATTAAAACTTTACGTTATCAAATTTCGCTCATATTTCTAAACTTTTAAACCTGCGAATGATTTGGTATTGAGTGAATTTGTGTGAGTAGGTGCAAACCTCAACACCAGTTTTTCATAATTCAAATTAAGCCGATTCAGATTCAAATTCAGATTCATCTTTATTGCATACTACATTCTGGTACGCATAGTAGATAAGGTACAAAGTCTTATAATTACAATGTAGCGCCCCATAAGGGTACAGTTATAACATTATAATTATAATTATTACAATATTAATTATTTTATGCATAGCTATATTCGACATAGTTTGGTCATCACCGTTTTGAGCCGTCGTATTATTTTAATGGTTTTTTAAAGTTTATTTTTCTCTAGTTTCTATAAAACAGATTAATTCAGCATAAAATACCATCACATCAACAAAGACAAACACACGTTTTCATTTTCATCGCCTCATCTGGGGTCATTGACCGTCTGCGCTCCATCTTCAAATCGATCGACTTCCATCAAACGATCCTTTCATATATTTATTACGAGTTTGTATTTTGAATTTGTAACGTTTGTTTTTTTTTACTGATTATATGTAGATATTTCAAGCTTCAGAAGGTCATTTATATTATTACTATGTTTTGATTGACACACGACGAATATCTTCTTATATTTCTAAGCTCAAATAGTAACATTACATTTCCCTATCAGAATTTTCGTTTCACATTACCGAATCTGAAGTTCACGAATACAAATGCATCGGCAAAGGAGGATCCGTTCAATTATATCGACATTTATCGTTCACTTTGAGAATACATATTCGCCTCTAACAATCTGCGGACTGGCAGCTTATTCGATTATGGAAAGGAGCTTTAAAACATTGCCTTATCCCGGCGAAGGCGAGTTATCGGAAACGAAGGAGGAAAGGTGAGCTATGGATAAAAGATTTCCGTTGAAATATCTTCTGAATCAGCAGGTTGTTTGGTTGCATGTGAAAATGAAGTTATGGTAGCAATGATATTGCATTAAGAACTAGATCACCGGTGAGACGCTAAAATATTGTCAAGCAAACACCACCTCACGTCAAAGTGAGGTCTTAACTTTGACTTAGTCTGTTTTTGATTGCATCAGCGTTCATGCGTGTCTCAAAGCCTCAATGCGCCTTTAATAACTGCAGAAACAACCAACTAAAGAAAAACTTTCAGTCCGAGTAAGATATTTTTTTAAGTAAATTGTATTTAATGATGCACCAACATGGTCGATATTTTGTCGTCGAAATTCGTTTTTCTAAGACAGTGCCATACATGGAGTATTTTGGTACTATTATTTTTAACAATAACTTAACAACTATCATAGTGTGGTAATTTACGTTCTTGACTACAAAGTTAAGCAGTCGTGGGTTCGAATCGCGCCCGCATGACCCTAACACATATGTCTATGGACATGTATCCCTCTCGGTGTTATTATAAATTTAAAGTACACCTTTAATTTCTTTAAAGTAATAGCGTAGACGTTCACGGATCAAAAGGTCGCCGGCGCTCGCATAAACAAAAGTATAACATAAGACTGTTGATAAACACATCCATGAGGGATGATACTTACCATTATAGAAAAAAAAATGTACGCTAACTATTAGTATGTTATTTGATGATCATCGCATTTACATGATGCAATATGACTGTGGTGTATTCATAAGTATTTTTTTATTTATTTAAATAAGGGGTGTAAATATTTTCATTAATTTAATTTGAAAATATAAATATATACATGTGGTCACGTGATCGTGAATGACTAGCAGTAAACGTGACTTTGATGTGCGCCATGACATTTCTAGCATTCAGGTGGAACATTCACATTGCATATAGTAGATCATTATTCAATATTGTAAATGTTAAATAATTAAAAACTAAATATGTTGTTGATTAATATACTACAGAGCTAAAGTGTGAACTCGTTTTTAAAATGAGGTTAATGAGTCTATTGTAATGTACCTACATACTTTAAAAAAAATGTTAAGAAAGCTACTCTATAATGACTCTGTTCCGAAACTGATGTCTGATGTGATGTCAACTGATGTCAGATGTCAATCCTTTGACATTTATTTATCAGACGATGCCATATTTGTGTTCTCTTTTAGATCGCGAGACGTCATCTACTACTAAGTACTATATTATTGTATGACAGAGTACTATATGATAGAGGCTACATTTCTTTTTTATTAATAAAACTACAGTCCACAGACTCTTTGGTCCGTGCCTTTTTTGATTTAGGTTTTTTGTTAGATTGGGTAAATTTTTATTTTCGCTCCGCGCAAAATTTACAGTGATTTTTACAATACTTATTACTACGGTTGTTAGTTTATGCTATAACTCTCTTAAAGGGTAAATATCGTCTCTTATTTTTACTTAAAATAACTTAATTTTAATATATATATTTGTATTTTTTTATTTTTTCATGTGTTGTTGTTATTATTGCTATTTTCTTTTTCTATATTTATTTGTATATGTACGTATACTTTGTTGTATTGTTTTTTTTGTTATTATTATTACATATTTGTATTATTCTATAAGGTTTTGGAATATAGAGGCTACATTTCAAATAATAATAACTCTATACCTACCTACCTACCACTAAGCACAAGCTGCAAAACGAGGAAAAACTTGCGTGCTTTTTAAATAGATTTAAAGCCTTGAATTGAACTTTACATTTGCGTGTAAATCTACTACTTAGTTGGAAAATTCAATATTGTCTCTTTGATTTACATCTTTTATTTACTTATATTATATCATCCAAGAGTTTAGTTGTGTTCAGTTAAAACTATTATTTTTGAATGCCAATGAAACGCCCATTGATTAAAACACTTATCGGATTAATTTCCCTTAGTATTCGCGTACACTTCAGAACCAAATACAATAAATCGCTGTTAAAGATAGTATTGACAAGTCGCTAGTTCTTCTTATAGTAAACAAATATCCCGTTTACTTTTACAAGACTTCCTATTCACCTTGTAAACATTGAACACGGCTTCGTTCAGTCAAGGATTTTTCTTTCACTCTGAAAGCTATTCATTCAAGAAGCCGCACAATTGAAAGTCCTCGTAACAATACTGTTTGTGAAAGTATACGATCTGGATCAGGATGTTTTTATCGTTAGGACTAAAGTTACGTAGCGTGTAGAAGACGCGACGGTATTTTGGTTGCGCCATATCACGCGTTATAAGATTCAAATCACTTAACTGCACTACTGGCGACCATGCAACTTAAAATGACAACATGGTAAGTAAGTTCGAGTGGTCAACATCATCATCACTATCCGCCAAAGGACATCCACTACTGAACATAGGCCTCCCACAAAGGTTTTCGCAGCGACCCGTTGTGAGAGGTCTACATCCAGTGCAATCATGCGACCTTTACAAGGTCGTCCGTCCCTTACGAATTACGAATAGTAGTGCCCACTTCTCCGCAGAGTTTGCTTTTAATAGGAATAACCATATATTATTATGTCCATGAATGCATATATTATACTCATATATCGTAATAAATAAAATCTGTTTTTCATTGCTAGTCGATTAATGTAAACATATTTTTTTACAACTTTTTAAATAATACTAGTTAATAAAATTCATTTACTTTTAGAAAAGATGAACTACCTATGTAGTTGGTGAGTTTTGTGATCATCATATTTTAAAATGAATTATTTCGGTAAAAAGGAATGTCAAAATTGTTTAAATAATTCAACAAGCAAAAAGAAACGGATTTTACGGAATCGGATGCCGTTCAGCGACGCGAACGCAGCGATCGACAATATCTGTAACGTGTAGCGTTGGCGTCATGCGGCTAGCTCTAATCCGTGTGTGTGTAATAGCTCTTTAATTCAACATCAACTATTCCTTAATCTATACTTTCACATCACAAAATACAGACAGTAGCCACTTGCTGCCATCGCATGACTCGATTACTAATCGCCAGCAATTAGAACACTAGCTATACTATTATTGCTGATAAAGATTTCCTCATAAAATGGCAACGTGCGATTAAAATTGCGTTGCTTAGCAGCTTGCTAAAAAACTCAGGAAGGAAATTTCGGTAAAATAATAATGATACGTTCATATTGCAGCCATTTATTTTCAAGCTCCAGAGGTGGCAATAAGATCACATATTTGCTCCTCAATATAATATGAATTTCTTATTCTTCCTAACACCTGTCCTGATAACTATCTATTTGTATTTGAGAACAAAAAGTTTATGTTTAATTACACGGTCTAGAAGTATAATGTATTTTTTTACTAATTTATTTAACCATCGATAAGTAATATCGTGTTAAAGTTATTTAAGCTTAGTTTCACAAAATTATTTAAGACACAAGTATAATGTAATTAATACACAGATGTCTTTGTTAATACCATTATGTTAAGTAAAATCAAACTTATGTTATGTACAATATACACAGTATACAGACTTTTTATTTGGCTTTTACTACGAGTTTAGTTAAGCTGCAACTAAATCCGTAGCAAAGGCCAAATTAATGAAAATCTGCTTAACTTACAAATAAATGAAAATTACGGAACTTAGGGAAGCGTCATTTAATTGTGAGATGATTTGTCGGCCGCAAAGCCAGCTACTATAAAGGGACTGGGAACACCTTGCCATGAATTTTAATGAACAAGATTCGGAATAACTCCTTTCACGCGGATGAAGACAGCGTAAGGATTTACAGACCTTTTGTTCCTTCGAACGGAGACCAACAATAGAGAGCTTTTAATCTGATGGAAATATCAATCTTGGTAAAATACACAAAAATAAGAAGTAGGTTCCAACCCCTTATTTTTAATAATGACAGTGGAAAAAAAATCGTAAAAACAATTTAGAATCATTTTGAGGAGTTGTATAATGTAAAAAAGTACATGCATTAAAAAAGCGATGCATTAGTGAGTTTAACATGTTTAGTGACGCGTTGAATTAAACTAAAATTAAAAAATCTTTCATTATTATCAAGGCAAGGACTTTATTTGAACTTAAAAGAAGTGGGTAAGTAGGTAGTACGACACATTTATTACAACTACACTTATGATGTCCAAAATATTTGGTCTTTTCTTTTATTTTAATAAGTTAACTTACATTCATTTTGTTTTAAGATCAATTAAAAATAGCGGCAAAAGGGAGTTTATTCATATTATCTCTGGGATTGAGTTTAGAAATTATTTGGAACCTTTCCTTTATGAATGACTCGACGACAAAGCAGTTGTAATCTTGATTATGGGGGTCCGTAATTTTCCCTTTTCCTTGTGTTTATTGTTTTCGTAGTTTAATTATATATGTTTTTGTATTGTTGTGTTTAAATCGGAGGATCTGGCCTCGTGCACATTGAATACGAGTTTAGTCGTAACCTAGATACGTAAACATATGATCAGGAGAGCGATCATAATATAAATTATATTCCTGCCTGTATTTTCTCTGTTAAGACCTATGATTGGCCGGCAGAGGCTGTTTTTAGCATTAAGTCCGTCAATTGTAACGTTTGTTGGTACATGAGGTTAAGATTAGGTTGTGAATCCTACCAAGTTGTGAGTTTTTAGAATAGTTACTTGAATTGGTGATATAAGAGACATGTGCCCATGTAATTGACGCCAGTCACTACTAGAAGGAATGAAAATGACGACAAAAGTTTAAAGACGATTTTTAATTTGGTTAATTGTAAAAACTATTGTATTCAGGTTCTATAAATATTTTTAGTGTGTATATTGTCATTTCGTCTTAAATATGAAGTAATCTTGGTATAAGCAACTTCGTCAAAGCTCAAACATCATGTAAAATGATATCCACACCGTTTTACCTAGAACATTGTATGATGTTTTATTATCATACAAACCTCGCAAGTTAATATAATAAAATCCTCTTGTTTGTGAAGCTTGTTACGCATTTGCTTGATATTATTAAAGTAATGAGCACTAAAAATGCTAGCCATCTTTCCATTGAAATTCGTCTGAATAAACACGCCTATTTTGAACTTTTTTGTGAAGGCACTAAGAACTATTATCATGAAAAAGAAAAATTACGCAGCAAGAATAATAAAAAGGTTTCATTCGTTCAATTTACTCAATACAAATAACTTACTCAGCTTTTATAATATTTTCGAACAGATTTTTCACTACTTTAAAGCATAACTTTCGAAATTTTTGTATTTCTCATACACTGTATACTTAAACTTGAAATTTAATTTATCAGGAACGAAGGAAGAATTATGTCTTAGTAAGGAGAAATAGTAACTTGTTTTGTCCGTCCAAAGAGATAAAACTCGAAACAAGAAATCTCATTCCAGCATCGCAGTGCAAAAGCTTAGGTCAAAAACACAAATGAGGTTAAATGAAGTTAAAAAAAAATGCTCCGTTGCGAAGCTTTTAGCCACAACAGGACAAAATCGTTTATATTAATATCGGCAGTAGGGGTGGTTTGTGCACGTCGAAATTTATTTATATAGCAGGATCTAGTCTGCGGCGGCAAGTCATGAAATCCATGTGCCCCGGGAGTCGTGCTCAGATTTTTTATGTCTTTTGCATATTTAATTTTTTATCAAGCTTTATCAGCTTTGTTTATTTTTCATTCGCTAAAGTGTGATTTTAAAATATTCGCTGATGATGTATTTGAAGTTAAAAAAAACACGCAGATGGCAATTTTCAGGAATGTCAAAGTTTAAGGGTAATGAAATTGTTACGTTAAATATAAAATAATTGCACGCGTGCAACGATCTAAAATAGTAGTTGTTATAAAGTTTGAACGTAATATTATTTTGATTGAATTTGCTAAGCCTACTTGAACTGTATGTGTATGTTTACTTTACAAGGCCTTATAGACATACAACCGTGAACTTTGCTACCATGACACTATTAGTAATAGAAAAAAGAAAATAATTTTAAACATTCTCAAAATAACACATTTAAAATATAGTCTTAGATATACTTACGCTCTTTATTTGCAGGTATACATATGTACAATTGATTGAAATTTTGCTGCACATCAAATGCTATTTTGACGTTTTCAATTTTGACACAAAATGTATGGAAAGAATTTCAATCTTCCTGACTTTAACAATTTTTATGTTAGTTTAAGGTTTCAATGTTTGACAATTTAAAGCGTCGAAATAACATTCTCTGAACGGCTAAATCAAAGTGACCAAATTCTGAAATAAATACACACCCACTTTCATGGTTTCGTAGTAAGGATTTTTTTCCCTTGTGTTACCAGAAAACAATAATTACGGGGGCGTCTCCTATACTTCAATGCATATATTAATATTATATATACTGAGATACAAATATTCGTGCTCCTCACACATATATTTGCCCCGTGGGAATTTCGAACCCGCGACGATCGACTTACGGCCGTTCCCTATATCCATTCTAACTGTGGTTTTGCCCTACTAGAGTTAGAAATGGTTATCTACCTTTAGATTTTTTGTTTCTATAAACCTTCTGGCAGTAGGGTAAACTATCTCTAGATGCATCTTATCGATGGGAGGACGGATAGCTTACTGGGGATAGGCATTTGTATGAAATTGACATTTATTGTGTTCCTATAATGTTTTTCATCTGACTGTCAGTCAGTTTGACTATCTCTAGTAACCCCAGAATTCAATCCAAGGATTTTAGAGGATAACGCTCTTGTACACCCTGGCAAATTACTAGTTTTAAGTGTTTCATTGATTTATTTATGTAAAAGTCCTGCTGCTTACACGGTTAAGATAGAAACTTTCTCCCTAGTGGCGAAGATGTTCCTTTACCCTAAGAAACTGACCCTAGCCATAACCGCGCCTAACAAAAGATACTTAGATATAATAAGGATGATGTGGCAGGAGAGCTGCGTTCAGGTCATCCAGGGCAGCAGCGTTAAGATGGTAGGTAGGTGGTGGGACCCGCTACCAGTCTGACAGACTGCCCAAACTGATCATAGGGACGGATAAAGGTGTCTGCTGCAGTGAAGGGAAATGAGAACAACAAGGACGGATAATATCTGATTTATTGGTAGTAAATTAGTTTATTTAAAATATTAACAGATATATTAATAGGTGGGCCGCCAGTGTGAGTTCCGACGGTCCTGGATTCTGCTATGTAGGTCACTGACGTATTCGTAGTTGTAGAATGTAAGGTGCTACCTCGTACAATTTATGAAAAACATATAAGTTTTGTTATATTGTAGGGTAACACGCGAGTTGCTTGTCGATTTTTATTGCAGTGTATGAGCGGTAGTCATAATATAAAAATCTAACGGCTGCTGCGACAGTCGAATAAACGAGTTACTACGCATCGGTTGTTGTATTATTTCGGCTTCCACGTACAGTTATAACAGTTGGCGAACGAGTAAAAAGTGCAACGCGTGCAGTTTATAATGGCCAAATTAGCGGTTGGCATTTTAACTTCGTTTAGTCATGAAGTGCAAGAGTGGTCTGTGTACAGGGAAAGATTAGAACAGTGGTTTTTAGCTAATGACGTTGCAGAAGACACAGACAAAGCTGGTACAAAACGACGGCCTATATTATTGAGCAATTTGTCAGAATCAACTTATAAGCTCGTACGTGACTTAGCGTTGCCAAAGGAAGTCAGTACACTAAGTTATGCAGAAGTCGTAGCATTATTCGATGGGCATTTTAAGACGCAGAAATGTACCTTTGCCGAGCGGTGGAAATTTCACAGTGCCACGCAGCATATAGGAGAAAGCCTAGCAGATTGGTCAGCGCGAGTTCGAAGCTTAGCTACTCATTGTGGGTTTAAGGCGGAGTGTCTAGATGAGCACCTTCGTGATAGATTCGTTCTGGGCCTAGGGTCCGGACCGGAGCGAGACACACTGTTTACTAAGGACTTGGCGGAGTTGACCTTGAGTTCGGCTTTGGATATGGCAGAAGGAATACGCTGTGCTCGGGCGGGTGCTCGCGAGACCTTGCAGCGGCGAGAGGAGCCAGCGCCTATGCAGGTGATGAAGGTGGCGATGGCGAGCGGCGCGGGCGGCGTGCAGCAGCGCGGCCCGGCGGCGCCAGCCCCGGCCGGCCGCTGCTCCGTGTGCGGCTACCACGGACATCAGGCGTCTACGTGTCGGTTCTCGCGGTACAAGTGTAGGAAGTGCGGTGTTCAGGGCCACCTAAAACGTGTGTGTAACAAGCCAGACGGGCATCACTTTGTTGAGCGCTGTGAGAATGTTGATGACGATGGTAAGCAATTATGTTGTAATATTCGTACTTTTCGTGGAGAACCTTTGCGGGAATCTGTTGCGGTTAATGGAGTGGAATTAATGTTTGAAATTGACACGGGGTCTCCGGTTACTGTCATATCTGAGCAAATGTATAAACGCTATTTTTCTAAAATTAGCTTAGAACCTACTAACGTCATTTTACATAGTTACAACGGCGATCGACTAAACATATTGGGAGTGTTAAAATTACCCTTTACGTATAAAAACAAAACCAACGTAATCGTCGTTTATGTTGTTGTTAATGGAGGTCCACCGCTATTAGGCAGAGATTTTTTTTCGCGTTTCAATTTGCAAATTTGCTCCATAAATAGCTGTAGCAATTTCATAGAAGAAATTACAACAAGATACCCGAAATTGTTCTCGGATAAGTTAGGCTGTTTTAAAGAGATGCTGGTTGATTTAAATTTCAAGCCAGAATCGAAACCGATTTTTTTTAAAGCTAGACCTTTGCCGTTTTCACTCCGTTCTAGTGTGGAAAAAGAATTAGACCGGTTGGTTAATTTAGGTATTATAGTACCAGTGAAATATTCGGAATATGCCAGCCCTATTGTGCCTGTATTGAAGCGAGATGGTTCTATCAGAATCTGTGCAGACTTTTCAGTAACGATCAATAAACAGTTACTAGTAGACAAATATCCATTACCAAGGCATGAGGAACTTTTTACAAAGTTGCACGGTGGTAAATTTTTTAGCAAACTTGACCTGTCACAAGCATATAACCAACTGATGTTAAACGAAGACTCACAAATGCCTACATGCATTAATACGCACAAAGGGCTCTTCAAATATACCAGATTAGTATTTGGCCTTGCCAGCGCTCCTGCGATTTTCCAAAGAACCATGGAAACAGTACTAGCGGGCCTGGACGGTACACTACTGTTCATGGATGATATTTGCGTTTGTGCTGAAACTAGAGACCAGATGATTTCAAGGTTATGTGCAGTGTTCCGTAGGTTAGAAGAGGCAGGGTTTGTTTTGAATAAGGACAAGTGTTCGTTTTTCCAAGAATCGGTTTCATATTTAGGATTTGTTATAGATCGTAATGGTATACATAAATCGCCAGACAAAGTAGAAGCGATTTTACAGGCTCGTGTACCAACAAATACTTTAGAACTGAAGTCATTTTTAGGTATGGTAAATTACTATAGGAATTTTGTGAAAAATGCTTCCTCTGTTTTGAGCCCGCTTTATCATTTACTTCAGAAAAATGTAAGTTGGGCGTGGACTAAGCAGCACGAGGAAGCAGTTGCAAATATTAAGCGTCAGTTAGCATCTGACAACATTTTAACTCATTTTGATCCGGAAGCTGAGCTAATATTAACCGTAGATGCATCGCCTTATGGCTTAGGGGCTGTGTTGTCACAATTAGGAGACGGTTCAGAAAAACCAATTTCATATATGTCGCGATCACTTACTTCAGCTGAAAAGAGATATAGCCAGATTCAAAAAGAGGCTACTGCTATTATATTCGGGGTGCGCAAATTCCACCAATATTTGTATGGTCGTGAAAAACCGTTCGTACTTAGAACAGATCATAAACCTCTAATCTCAATATTTAATCCAGATAAAGGCATTCCCGAGATATCAGCAAATCGGTTACAGCGTTATGCAATCTTTCTCTCGGCATACAACTTTAAAATTGAATACATTAGCAGCGCGCATAATTGTGCTGATTTCTTAAGTAGGTCAGTGTGTGAAGAGGCCAGCGATAGTGCGCGCGCGCGCTCGGGAACATGCGACGAACCGATCGACAAATCTGCTTCTGTGCGTTTTGTGTACGAAGGCGAACCGTTCTTATCGTTTTCAGACTTACAGGAGGCTGTTAGGCGTGATGAGATATTGTCGTCAGTTGCACAATATGTTTTAAATGGGTGGCCAAGTAGAGTAAACGATAGGTACAGAACGTTCTATAGCCATAGACTAGAATTATCCGTGGAAAATAACTGTCTTATGAGGGGCCATAAGTTAATAATACCAATAAGTTTGCAAACAAAAATATTGAATGAATTACATAAAGGTCATTTAGGTATTACGGAAATGAAAGAGGAAGCGCGTCATAGGTTTTGGTGGCCGGGCATGACAGCCGCGATCGAGAGGCACGTCGGCGCGTGCCGGGCCTGCTTCTCGCAGCGACCTGCGCCCCCTCGCGCTCCGCTCACCCCCTGGCCCTACTCGAATGAGCCATGGCATCGAGTGCATTTAGATTTTCTTGGCCCAATTAGTGGAAGGATGTACCTAATAGTGGTGGACGCCTATTCAAAATGGGTAGAATGTTTTGATGTATCTACCGGGTTCAGCTCACGTGTGGTTATCGAAAAACTATGTGAAGTTATGGCTAGGTTTGGGTTATTTCGTGTCATTTGCTCAGATAATGGTAGTTCCTTTGTATCCACAGAGTTCAAACATTTTTGTTCATGTAATGGCATAACTCATTTGACTTCTCCCATTTACAATCCAGCTAGCAATGGACAGGCTGAGAGCTACGTTAAAATATTAAAGAAAGCTATCAAGTCAATTTTGATTTCAGGGCATAATTTAAAAGATTTAAATGTTAAGTTACAGGAATTTCTCCTGAGCTATAGAAATTCTATTCACACTACTACTGACAGATCCCCTGCCGAGATCTTATTTGGCCACAAATTAAGATGCCGGTTAGATCTTTTAAAACCAACTTCTTCATTACCATTCGACTTAGCGCTCGACAATTGTGTTAAATCTAAACAGTGCTTACAGAGTAATAACTATAATGGAAACCGGAAAGTAACGTTTAATATAGGTGACCTAGTGCTAGTTAAACTTTTTAACCAACAAAAACATTACTGGACTCGTGGTGTGGTGGACAAGAAGATCGGGAAATCACTGTATCTAGTACGCCTCGATGACAACGAACAAGTCGTGAAAAGACACGCCAATCAATTGTTGAAATATAAAGGGGGAGAAGGTGGTGGTTGTCAGAAGGACACTACTTCTTTAGAAACGAGTGTTCCTGCTTATATATTACCGGCGCAAAGCAGCAATGAGGAGCTACCTTGTCAAACAGAATCATCCTCTGATTTCGAACCGCAAGCGGAGCGTGTTGTCTCCCCTTCGAATCAAAACGAGATCAACCCTGACGACTGGTTTGATTGTGGCGAGGAAGGCGGGCAGGCGAGTGGTGTCGCTGCAACGCCAGCGATTATTGAGAGCGAGCCTTGTAGCACCATGCCGCAAGAGGAAGACACCACACGTTCTAAGCGCGCTAGGACAGTTGTTGATTACAAGAAGTTTTTTTAAAAATAAAGGTGGAGGGATGTTATATTGTAGGGTAACACGCGAGTTGCTTGTCGATTTTTATTGCAGTGTATGAGCGGTAGTCATAATATAAAAATCTAACGGCTGCTGCGACAGTCGAATAAACGAGTTACTACGCATCGGTTGTTGTATTATTTCGGCTTCCACGTACAGTTATAACAAGTTTCGAGTGGCGAACAATATTGAATCCAAGTTCAAGCAGTCAACTTTTTCTCTGGGAACAGCTGAGTGACTGGGAAGGTACCTGATGCTTTGCATAGCATTTGATGAGCCTGAAATAATTCCACCAGCATCATCATCTATTCCTTTGTCAAGGGAAGGTGGACTTTTTGCTGTGGCTAAAAGAAGTAAATAAAACAAATCAGTATAACATGAAAACAACTGGTATTTAAGCAAAGGATATTGACCAAAACTCTATAGAAACTCTGCACACTTTGCGGCAGCATGCGTCTTTACAAAATATTTGGATAAAATATATAATTATTTGAAAGAATACACACAAAAAATATTTTTGATAAATAATCAGGTTTAAAAGGCATTCAATGGCAGATTAGGCATTTTGAGGTTATGTTTTGTGATTGCAGAGTTAATACACCTCACCTTCATTCATTTTGATACATTCAGAAGGTAATTGTTATATTTTACTAAAGTAATTCAATACTTAAGTACTTAGTTACCCTTAAAATACCAGTACAATTATAATTCAAACAAGATTTTTAAAATATAAACTACAAAGACGCAATCTGGACCCGGCTTTGGTCAATATCCTTCAAAAACCGTAAACAATTTGTTTGTGAAAGTACAATTGATACTCACTGCACTTATTTTATGGGAATAAAGTCCTCCTTGAATACATTGTTTACCAGCTGGACACATTGTTTTTTCTAGGCAATCGGACTGATAGCATTCTGAAGCTTTTGCGAAAATAAACTGGAACGATTACTTTCTAATTCTATTTCTTTTCAATCGGTCGTATTGAATTTTAACATTTAAAAATAGGTACTTTTTACGATAAAAAGTATTCATTTTCAATCAATTGACGTAGGTACCTATTGTCAATCAATCAACTGTCTGTCAGAGCTCAAAAATGTTCCGTTTGACGTAAAGTCTATGCATGCTTCACATGATATTTTTACCCAAAATAGAACATGTATATAATTAGGTACAAAGCAATAAAAATAAATATTATTTTAAACGTATTATATAAATATTATCCTTGGTGTATCATAATAACGACAAATATCGTGAAAACGTTGGAGCGACGTAATTGAGAGTGTTTTGTTAAACTGCGTAATTCGAAACGTGAGGGAGGGCTTGGATAATGTGGCCTATCTTCTGTTAACTGGAGTTAAGCAACACCTATCTGTAATATAGAAACTGTTTCTTAACGTCGATAGCTGGTGACAACAGTTCGAGGATAGCTATCTATCTTTGATCTTAGTTTGCATATAGGGAACGGCCGTTAGTAGTCTGGAGCGCTAACCACTACACCATAAGCATTGTCAAAATAGGAAGCGACAAAAGCCAAAAACGCTCGAAATTCCGCATATTGTTAAAGCTGTAATTCTTTAAGATGATCGATAACACCACACGGCATTCTACCTGACACGAGAAATAATGAGAGTCCGTGAAAAATGATAACGCGCGTTATAAAAGTGAATTTCGTCATAAGACGCGTGGAAGGGTAATATAGAAGTATTTTGAGGTACATTGACGTACCAAATACTTAACTTCGTTTATCACATTTTCATTTTGCGGAGAACCAGGTCTTAATTTAGTACATAGTTAACAGTTATAACCTGTAACTTATTGTGCTATAAGCGGTAAGGTCAAGCAAAATAGGATTAAATTAATGAAGTTTTTTTCAGTTGTACCTCCGAAGTTTAGCAAGAAGTAAATGATTGCCGTATCTATTAACATCATTAAGTATTTGGTGAATTCCTGGCTACCACTCAATCTTCACAAGCAATTGTTGCACTGCAGGTGTATAAAACACTTTATTGACGGCTTACGACTATCTACAGTTACGCGTGATACTTACAAAACATTTTTTGTTATCCTGTATGCCTTCATGAGTTGACACTACACTAACTAGAGAGAGATATATATCTGTTTAAGAAAAGTCTTGGTTTATTTAAGATTTTCATGGCCATATTTATAACACGCTGCATTCTCTACTCTAAATGCCATCGCGCCATTACATCATGTCAAAATTAGAGCATTCTGTTCCATTCGGCTTAACAGGCAACCCTATAAAGATTAAACCGCATCGTTCGCTCCACATCGGCTCGCGCCATCCCAAACTATACGCGACGCAATCAAATTATCAATGACTCCCAATCTTCAATTAATATTGACTTTACAAATGAGTCAGGAACGACTGGCCGTGATGGGAAAACCAAACGCCGCTCCTGTGATATACTTGACCGTGATTGATCGATCGTATGTAATTTTCAACATCACATGCAGTTTACTCATTTATTAAGATTGCTTTTATTTACTGCAGTTATAAAAAGCTGCTCCAAAGATGTGACTTCTCACATTGAAGACCACATTTTTTCGGGGAATGAAAATGCATCCAATCTTGTGGTAGATTTAATGAAACGCTCTTGCACTGAATGAAGTTTGTAATAAGGTTACAAAGTAACGACAAGCTTTTCTCAAGACATTTTCCGTACGTGGAATTACTTCGATCAGCGAAATGTAATACGGAGAAAATTTTATTCTGTAAATAACGTACAAATGTATTTTTTATATGTGAGAGTGTCTAAGGTTTGGTATATACGAATGGTTTACAATCAATTTACTTAAGAAATCTTTTATTTCATTCCATTTATTTGATAAAACATTTAAGTCTTCGAATCAGCTGAATGTCAGTTAAAACAGAAAAGCAGACTATAATAGTCTCGCTACTGGTCATTTGAAACATTCTATTCCTGAATAAGGAAACGGAAACATGCTGCCCATACAAAAGTTATTATGATTAAATAAAAAATATTCTTTAACCAGAAATCCTTGTTCTGTTTTATGGTGACTCTTTAAAGGGCACAGAATAACATTGTGCGTTCTTTTACTAGATGTTACGATTTTTTTTGGGATTGTTTCAGTCTATTTTACTAAAAAAGACATTGTCATCTACAAACAAAACGCAAGGGCACTACCTAACTTTTCTTCATCATCATTATCAGCCAAAGGACGACACTGCTGACCATAGGTCTCTCCCACGGTTTTCCACAGCGACCGGTTGTGAGCAGTCTGATTCCAGTGCAATTCTGCGATCTTTACAAGGTCGTCCGTCCATCCTATCGGTAGAGATCTCAAGCTGCGTCTCCAAACTAGAACTTTTCTGCCCAACGGCCATCAGTTCTTCGTGCTATGTGCCCTACCCACTGCCACTTGAGCTTACTGGTTCGTAGGAACATATCCGTTACCTTTTTTCTTCTACGTATCTCCTCGTTACTGATTCGATCTCGTAGAGAAACATCGAGCATAGCCGTCTCCATCGCTCGTTGTGTGATGTTGAGCTTCTTTTTGAGGCCCATGGTTAGAGACCACCACACACCAATTGGTTGAAACAGGACGCACCGCGTAAAGGTGAGGTTGGCTTGAAGCTTTGGGTCGTGGTTAAACTTCCTTACGTCCCGTAAACTTTTCTTTAGTTAGTATTATCAGCAGTTGATATACAGCAGCTCTCTCGCAATGTATACAAATATTATAAAGCTGAAGAATTTGTTTGTCCGAACGCGCTAATCACAGGAACTACTGACCGAAACCGATTTGAAAAAAGCCTTTTTGTTTTGGATAGCTTATTTATGGAGGAAGGCTATAGTATATCACACTGCAACGGGAGGGGAGGGAGCAAACTCAAAACACGCGGACCAAGTCGGGGACCACTAGTTTAATATTATAATAATAGTAATAGTCCCCCTAGCCGATTTCGACTACGGTGGCCAGCCACAACGACTAACCGTCTGCGCGGGACATATTATAGTGCACAAGTGTGTGCGCAAACACAGGTGTACTCTCTATTCCTCTCATTCTCATAGCCCGATGGGACAGCAATCTGTCACGGCCGGAGAGAGATCAGGCGCAGGACCAACGGCTTTACGTGCTTTTCCGAGGCACGGGGGTGAAACACCGCCAACTTCCAAACTCTGGGCTACCCTAAGAATTTCTGAACAGAAAAACTCAGGTATATATTTTTGGCCCGACCCGGGGATCGAACCCGGGACCTCTGGCGCAGCCGTCGCTTTAAAGTGCGACCCTCCTACCGCTGCGCCACCGAGGCAGTTAGTTCAATATTAAGGGCATCACGTCGTCTTTAATGGTGCTATTTTTTTTCGAATTCAAATAAAGAGGTAATCAATTCAATTTTTGTGTCTGTGATATCGTTAGAATTTTATAATACATGAGTAAATTATGTTCAGTAAGGCTTCTAAACACGTGTACTAAATTTCAAAAGTGTGTGTATGTGTGTCCAATGATTTCTCGAAAACAAAAAGACGATAGCGATATGATTCTTTTTTAATTCAATTAGGTTTATTCCAACATAGGATAGAGTGAAAGTTTCCTCAAAATCGGTGTAGAATTTATTGAGATATGTGCAATAACTAAAAGCGTTCAGTGCATTTGCTACTTCCTTTGGGATCAGGACAGGATCGAGAAGGAAGTAGCTACATTTGTGATCGGTGTCCAAGATTTATTATTAATATTATTACTCATAATATTATATTTTTCAACTTTCTCCCAACACGCGCTTCACCTTTTTTTTTGTATTTCGCTTCTCTAATGGCCATGAGTCAGACACAACTGCATTCAAGGCTGTATTTGTACACTTTTTGTTCTAGTAAAGTTGGTACAAATGGTGTGTCGCCCGTTAGCCGTACAAAAACTACGTACGAGTTTCACATAGATGCGGACTTTTAATTTGCTTTTGCGGGAAAGAAATACCTCTCTTAAATGGAAATGGTCCTTTTTGTAATTAGTTTTTACGCTACCAGTGTACTTTTGGTAAAATAAAATGTTTTTGGTAATTTAAGCTTGTTACCAGCAATTTGATTGTGCGTATTTTGAAAAAATAATACCGTAACCAGTTAAAATGGCCATTTTTAAAAACGTGGTTTGCTTTAAAACACGCACGCAACCTTAAATATCCAACAGCTGGTAGCGACATTTAACCATAACTTGAGTTAACTATCGATCGCGCAACCGGGCCTTAGTAGCCTTACATAATAAAAATAAAATAAAAGTAAAGTTAACCTGTAACATCCCACTGCTCGGCAAAGGCCTTATCTCAACTATAAGGTAGTTTGAGCAATACTCCACCACGCGGGCTCAATGCGGGTTGGTGGAGTGGTGTTTGCGAAGCAAGCGACTAACCCTGCTGTCATATGATATCAAGCCGTTCATAAGGCCTCTGATTAGGCTTATAACAACTATATCAACTGATAATTACTAATATCAACTGATATTAGCCGGGACCAAGTATGGAGATGGTCGTGATGTACGTCACTTATATGCTAGGAATGGCCACCCATCCAAAAACGACCGCGCCGTTGGTTGCTTCACTTCGGTATACCAAACTACCAAAGCGCTGCTACCACTGCGCTACGAGCACCTTCCATTGCCTTACATTCAATCTATACTTCTATACTAATATTATAAAGCTGAAGAGTTTGTTTGTTTGTTTGTTTGTTTGAATGCGCTAAACTCAAAAACTACTGGCCCGATTTGAAAAATTATTTTTACGTTGGATAGTCCATTTATCGAGGAAGGTTTTAGGCTATATAACATAAAGATACGACTCATAAGACCACAGCAGAAATGAAAAATGTTGCGAAAACGGGAGAAAGATATTCCTTTTGAGAGCTTCCGCTGCATACGCTGCGGAAACCGCTTAAGTTACACAAAAATCATGTATGACAGGATTGTTCAGCATTAAGAGTTCTATAATAAAGTCCGCGACAGCATATGTCTATCTTTTATGGTTGACTTACTACAACCTTTTTTATGTTAATAAATTTGTAAAAAAATAATGCATTATTTTTAGAGGTGTATTTTACACACAGGTATTTATTCTTATCAAAATAAATACATTCATCATCACGAGCATTTCATTTAGAACCAAGCTGCCCTGTATATCATTTGATTTCAATAAATATCTTAGGAGCTATCACAGTTTTAACATAACTCCGCACCAAAATAATGTTCGCAGCTTAAGTACAACGTGCGCTTGCGCTAATATATTATAAAGCTGAAGAGTTTGTTTGTTTGAACGCGCTTATCTCAGGAACTGCTGGACCGATTTGAAAAAATATTTCTGTGTTGGATAGCTAATTTATCGAGAAAGGCTTTAGGATATAAAACATGACGCTGCGACGGGAGGGGAGGGAGCAAACTCAAAACGCGCGGACGAAGTCGCGGGGGACCGCTAGTGATATCATAAATAAGTACGCCTTATAAAACTACATAAACTTTCATTATTTTAACATCATTAACACTTTTCGTGACAGTGAACTGCTATAGCTGTTAAACAATAAAAGTTCTATTGTTACTGGGTATTGCTCTGTAAAGTGTTAAATAATCAATACATTTTCGATGAAATTAAATTCATTAAAGCTTTATTTATAACGTTATAGGGACAAAAACTTAGGAAAAAAAGTTATTTATATATATGGTTAGAAAGTTGTTACCACTAACAGTGTCAAATTGACATAATCCCGCCCGTGTGCAATTTTTGGTATCGTAATTCATCTTTGCGAATGGTTTAGAATGTTTTTGACACTCACAATGTTATTACGCACGGGTGATACTCGAACCAGTGCAGTCGAAGTTCCAAACTTGATTGGTCCCGGCCGTGCACACATTTTGGTTCCTTATTTCATCAAATAAGTTATTAATAGCCAATAATTTAACGTATTTGAGATTGTTTTATTTTTCGACCCGTCCTCTCTAACAAAAATAGCTTTTTGAACATTGATTTTAACCCATTGAATACGATATCAGACTGGCAAGGTTTAATCTCTGGCTGATAATTTCCGATTTATAATAGATTCAGATATACGATTCAATTCAGTACGTGATCGAAATCAGTTCAAATGTGTCAACTGTATTTTATGTGGACTGATCAGGCAATAAGTGGAAATGTTAATTTCCATTTCCAATGCGATAATGCTGCTATGAAAGGTTTTCATTTATCTGAATCTGTTTCAAAAGCCATGGGTGCTATTCAGGCGGCTTTCCAATCAATGTAATGTAATTCTCAAAATATTTCCCGATTTTATTCCTGAGTGAGACCGTGGGTTGCGCCTTGTCAGGTGTAACTTCATTTTTAATCCCATTGATCTATGCTAAGCGTTCGGAAAATTCAACGTTCACAACACGAAAAAAATGTCTTATGTACCTATTGCTTGGATCGTGAAAACATTTTCTTTTAGACACATTAATTTGTTGTTTAGTCAAGCAAGAAAATTGAGTATTACGTTATATTTTATTAGCTTTGAAAAGGTGTTAAATGTAACGTGACGATAGCTACTGAATGTTTTTGATTGAAAAACAGTTTTTTTTTTCAAGAAATATAATATGATAACCTTGATATTCTTTGTTCTACTTACCTACACTGAATGTGCTAACTACTCCGTACATTAGATCGTCCTGCAAGCAATTTACTGAAGGTGAGCCACCTAATCAAACTATAACAAGGCGCCTGTCCATACAGGACCGCACGTGCGCCACAAACACGTCGCTAGTACCGTCGATTCCAATCAGCCAACCACAGATGTCTCTGCACGTAGAATACGCGGAAATTGCATGTGCACGACGCATTAGTGCCTCCCGCAAATTATATCTCAATCTTGGACCATCTACGCCTGGGCGGGAGCCACGGTTTTATAGCAGCTATGAAATTTTATGAGCATGGAAATTTTGTTAGTGCCAGGTATCGTTAAAAATGCACTCAAGAACACTGTGATAAGATTTGCTTATTGCACTTTTTTCCAGAGTATATCCTATATTACGTAACGCTTTCTAAACAGGTCAGTACCTATAGAACATACATTGAGGGATCCTAGTAGCGCGCAATGTATTTTATAAATGTTTAACCGATATCGCAGCTGCGTAATTACAATTTATTTCGTTAAATTAGCAGTCTCTGGTTTAAACTGACAAGAAATCATATTGCTTTTTAAAATTAAATTTAAAACAAGATAAAAGGCAGATTTGCATTTTGCAATACGTGTAGAAAATTGAACGTTTTCCTTGCGTTCTAAATTGGAACACGTTTCAATGAACGACTCAAAACAATTGTCTTTGCAGTTTTGGCAAAAAGTAAATCAATTTTATATTGAATTTCTGAATAAGTATTTCTTATTGATTCTACAGAAAGATTAACTGTTCTACTGTAAAGGAGTTGTAAGTCCAATGGTTAAGTACCAATAATTAGTTTCTGCTTTACTACGAGCTCTTTCAATTGTAAACTTAAGTAAGAATCGTTCATTCGTATTTCAATGAAGTCTGAGTAATACGCTTCCTTTGTTTAAAAATAAATGCCTATGAAACTGAAATAATACTATCGCAACCGCAAACGAAATTTTAAACACAGTATTATTTTTACAAAAAAGTATAGGCCGTCTTCAAAAACAAAATGCACTAAAAATCTTAAAAAACTCTTGGAAGGACTCCATTTTAGGCAAACCATTTCTTTTCGTCAGTGCCCTGATAGATGATGATGGAGATGGCCAATGCGATGACACTGACACCAAAAAGTAATGTTTTGCCTAAAATTGAGTCCTTTCAAGAGTTTATTTACAAACTTTTTTTGATAAACTTAATTTAATTTTTAAATGTTAGGTGTTTTCTAGAAGGTGGAGGGAGTGCACTTTTTAACTCTATTTCTTAATAAGCTACAAACGTACAATACCTAACATAAGTTTAGGCACATAATCAATGAACTCTTAAGCAATATGAAGTTCCACCATCAGCTCAAGGCTCATATTTTTGATTCACGCGTCGCGTCAAGATGGTGACCAAGATCCCATAATGAGATCTCGTTTTGAACTACCTAGATGGGAAAACCTCTTAGCAGGAGTAAAAGAAATTCAAATCGGTACACAAATGACTAAGATGTGAAGTCAACATAGATCCAAAAAAAAACATATAGGTAGTCGAATTGATAACCTCCTTATTTTTGAAGTCGGTTAAAAATGCTATTATAACGCAACGTACTTCATAATGCTGTATTACTTAGAAAAAAAATATAAAAAACTACTTCTTATTTGAAACAAATCCACTGCGAAATCTCAAGGAAACCTTTTGAAAACTACCCCATTTCCTTAGACGGTGTGTGTCCCGACTTATCTTCCGCACCTTGCGTTTAGTTACTTTGGATGCCGAGCGAATATCAAACGACCTCGCCGAGAGCGTGGCGTAGATCTAGCGCGACTGGAAACTTTATTGTAGCTGTCAGTGGTGATTTAAAATGGATCTGGTAGACTAAGTTGACTGAAAACTGAAGTAGTATTATCGGGCATTTCAATTTCAGGATGTCTATTAGTGTTGATAGTAGGGTTTAATGCGGGACTGACGGGTTATAACATCCAGTGCAACCAAACAGAGTAGCGCGTTATCCTTTGCTCTATAAGTGAACACACGTGAACCGTGTAAGTGGATCATAGTGTTTTTTTTTATTATTACTGAATCACCAAAAACAAATAAAATTATAGCTTTAATTATGTTACGACATGTTTTCTCAAAATAAAAAATAATTTTAAGTCGCCTATTTAGGAGAATAAATTCTTTTGGAGTCGGTGCATGATGTCAAGCTTAGCAGCAAGTCATATATATAGAGGACGAATGCGTTTTTTAATGCTTTTATTCAGTTTTTCAAAGTCTACTTAATTAAAAAAAAACATGATTATTAGCTACTACCCATATCTCAGAAACTACTGGCCCGATTCTGATAAAACTGACCCTTAGTGAAAGTATACCTGAATAAATTTAAAACAGTCATCGCGCTATAGCTTCTCGTTTTGAGAAAACCGTGGACAAATATACATACACTTACGAAATTTTGCACATGTTTTTGGAAGCCTTAATAGATCAATATACTCAAATATATTTATTAAAAAAAATTGTCAAGGGGTACGGTAGACTCAATCGAAACCTTATATGAATAACAAAGCATAAAAATACACTTCTGGACACATCTATTAGCCCACCTTGTATTTTCAGTTTCGTTTCGTCCTAACTAAAATTTTTCAATCTATATTAATATTATAAAGCTGAAGAGTTTGTTTGTTTGTTTGTTTGTTTGTTTGTTTGTTTGAACGCGCTAATCTCAAAAACTACTGGCCCGATTTGAAAAATTATTTTTACGTTGGATAGTCCATTTATCGAGGAAGGCTTTAGGCTATATAACGTAAAGATACGACTCACTAGACCACAGCAGCAATGAAAAATGTTGCGAAAACGGGAGAAAGATATTCCTTTTGAGAGCTTCTGCTGCGTACGCTGCGGAAACCGCTTAAGTTACACAAAAATCATGTATGACAGGATTGTTCAGCATGAAGAGTTCTATAATAAAGTCCGCGACAGCATATGTCTATCTTTTATGGTTGACTTACTACAACCTTTTTTATGTTAATAAATTTGTAAAAAAATAATGCATTATTTTTAGAGGTGTATTATACACACAGATATTAATCTTATCAAAATAAATACATTCATCATCACGAGCATTTCATTTAGAACCAAGTTGCCCTTTATATCATTTGATTTCAATAAATATCTTAGGAGCTATCACAGTTTGAACATAACTCCGCACCAAAATAATGTTCGCAGCTTAAGTACAACGTGCGCTTGCGCTAATCTATACTATATACTATAATATTATAAAGCTGAAGAGTTTGTTTGTTTGTTTGTTTGTTTGTTTGTTTGTTTGAACGCGCTAATCTCAAAAACTACTGGCCCGATTTGAAAAATTATTTTTACGTTGGATAATCCATTTATCGAGGAAGGCTTTAGGCTATATAAACTAAAGATACGACTCATAAGACCACAGCAGCAATGAAAAATGTTGCGAAAACGGGAGAAAGATATTCCTTTTGAGAGCTTCTGCTGCGTACGCTGCGGAAACCGCTTAAGTTACACAAAAATCATGTATCACAGGATTGTTCAACATTAAGAGTTCTATAATAAAGTCCGCGACAGCATATGTCTATCTTTTATGGTTGACTTACTACAACCTTTTTTATGTTAATAAATTTGTAAAAAAATAATGCATTATTTTTAGAGGTGTATTATACATGCAGGTATTTATTCTTATCAAAATAAAAAATACATTCATCATCACGAGCATTTCATTTAGAACCAAGTTGCCCTTTATATCATTTGATTTCAATAAATATCTTAGGAGCTATCACAGTTTTAACATAACTCCGCACCAAAATAATGTTCGCAGCTTAAGTACAACGTGCGCTTGCGCTACTATATTATAAAGCTGAAGAGTTTGTTTGTTTGAACGCGTTTATCTCAGGAACTGCTGAACCGATTTGAAAAAATATTTCTGTGTTGGATAGCTTATTTATCGAGAAAGGCTTTAGGATATAAAACATGACGCTGCGACGGGAGGGGAGGGAGCAAACTCAAAACGCGCGGACGAAGTCGCGGGGGACCGCTAGTTTTTAATAAAGCAAACTAATCAAAACTATTTTAAGAGCATTTTTTCTAATAACTAAAGACTAAAAATAATTTGTAAATGAAATAAGTCTTGTGACTTCCGCTTTATTATCAACGTCAATTTTAGAATATTGTTAATCTAATTAAATACTAGTAATTTCTTATTTTATAAAATGTATTAATTAAAATTAATAATTTTACAAATTTCTATATTAACTGTAAAAATAATTTGTTATTGAATTAATCCATCTGGCTTTCGCCGGACAAACAAAGTCACTTGCTGTTTGACGGTTCGAGGCAAGTAGGAAGAGCTTTATAAATACGGCATGACTGATCAGTAGGGCACTTTTGATCGAGGCGTCGACTGGGACGGATCTCTCTCCGCAAAGTTAAGTAATTATCACTGTTATTATGAAAATTGCTAGAGTATTTATATATTTCTCATTACTATAGTTATGTGTATGCGTATATAGTAAATATTATATGCTATATAAGATCCAAACTTCGTAATGTTGTTATTTAAAGATTAAATAAATAGTTCTCAGTTATATGCTTGCCTTTGGACTTATATACCTTAACCGTAAAAATATAATAGCTGTATATATTTCAGTGAGTAAGTGATTTTCATTATTTGAACCTTATATACTCACATTACATTATTATATACTTACAGTTAACTCAATATTATTAATTGATTTACCTTTAATCTATCCTTTCTACTATATCATTAGTTATATACATGATAATAATCAGCTAATAATTGATTAAATAAATAGTTCCTAATTATATACTTTCCTTTGGTTGTATATACCTTAACCGTATAAATATGACAGTGGTATATTCTCAGTGAGCATGTGTTTTACATGATTGGGGCCCTATTTACTCACATGAAATATTATATACTTACGGTTAACTTTATTTATTTCATTGATTTACCCTTAATCTATCCTTTCTACTATACAATAGATAATAAACATGACTATAACATCTAATACTTCAATTATTCGATGATTATAGCTTTTAAACCTATATATTGTAACTTATTTTGCTACAGCTTAATAATAATAATAAACAGCTTTATCTCAACATCTCCTGGGCTTCTTAATAACTAGCTTCTAAATCTAAACTAGCTTCATGATATTATACACCATTTAAATAAAATCTAACAAGTGCATCTAACTTAATTGAGCTCACAATGGTAAACGTGTTTTTTTTTTATTATCATCATCATCGAATTAAAAACTAGGCTATTCTCGGTAAAGTATTTCCATCTTTGCGCTTTTCCCCATCCTCTTGATCTCCTGATACGATGCGACTTTTATCTTTTGTTTTATTTGATGTATATAGCTTATTCTTTTACTTTTTCTTCTCCTTCTGACTTCTTTTCTTCTCTCTATTAAAAAAATACATTTATTAAAAAATAAATATAAAATAAGTTTAACACATGCAACGTCAAAAATACAATTCAGCAACAATTGTAAAAAAATACAAAATAAATAATTTAGCTTTACGCGTACCTAGTCGGTCTAAAGGTCCCCATTGTACTCGATGCATTTACTTATGCTCTATTAAATTATGGTTGTGATAAAGCTGAGCCAGTACCAAAGTCAGATTATTTATTTCAGATACTAAGATCTTACAATTTAATATTCTTAATATCAGCTTCAAGCCCTAATTCCAATATCTGTTCAAATCAAATCAATTTTATTTCTCAACACAAACAAAACACATGTTATATTCAAAATGTTATTTTTACAAAGTGGATTAGATATTTTGTAGTCAAAGTTGCTAAGTGATTGTTTTTGTTGCTTTCTGTATATTTTTTACTCACATATAAAACTTGGCTCCATTTTTACTAATTCTGGAACAAAAATAATCTCACAGCAAACTTGTCAGTGCTTCACAGCAAAGCAATTAGGGCGATCGTGCACTAAGTCTGGCAGATCCTGTGTCATGACAAAAGTAGACAGCAATTTCTTTCTTTATCTTGTAAAACAAACAAAAATAAGTATTTTGGCAGTAGATCAAATTGTAAAGTTCGTATGTAACATACACATACATACACGTACACATTGCCTTTAGAAGTGTTAAAAGCCAATTAAATTAATACACCCTCTTTTATATTTTATTTTTTCGGGGGTAAAAGTCGTATTTTCTTTCTTTACTTTCAGTTCGCTACTAAGAACTAATAACTAATTGTATTCAGCACTGTAGACGTGAAAGGATAACCGTAATGCCTGATAACTTTCTTAGGGACCTCAATATTTTTTTAATGTGTGACGGCTCATTTTGCTAGTCTGTGCCAGTATGTTGGATCGCTGTATCTCAGATAGCCGTTCGGAGCCATATTAATGGGCCTACAGACTCTTTTGCTTTCGGGCTCGTAAAAAAATACCTTTAAAAAAAACCGACTTCAATAATTTTATTTCTTCATTTTTAGAGATTACAGGAGTGGGGGGAGTTGCACCTTATGACTCTGTTCTTAAAAAAGCTACAAACTACCTATCAGAAGTTCTGTCATTATAATTACTGAACTCCTAAGCGTTAAGGAGTTCCATCATCAGCTCAGCCCCACAAGATGTAGACTATCAGACGAAACAACACATCAATATTAAGATTCTAGTTAAAAAAAACTATATGTGCCTTTAAAATTTGAGGGTTACCTCGATTACACCAAGATCACATCATCAGATCCCGAATTGGCAACAATGGGACCAACTAGAAGATAAACCCTCTATATACTAGGAAGGCGAACATTTTTCGAATCGGTTTACTACCGACTGAGATATGATGTAACATAGATACAAAAAAAAACATACAGTCGAATTGATAACCTCCTCCTTTTTTGAAGTCGGTTAATAAATCCAGCTTTCATCACCTGTGACGATGTCAAACACAGCATTCGAGTCACCGCCGTTGAATTTACTGAAAATTTCTTGGCACCAATCTAAACGCCGGCGTTTTTGGTCTTCTGTCAAATTGCGGGTACAAAGCCTCCTGACACCTATATGTGCGTGCAAGATTTTGTGTACTTGACTCATACCAATTCCGATACTTTTCCGGACCTTGATAGGTCCGTAATAAAAGATGAAAAGAGATCGACTTACCGATGTAAGTTACTCTATTTTCACCTTTTATTAGTTGTCGGACAGCACTGTCGTTTTCATTATGGCCATGGCCTATTCTGAAAACTGTATTTTCGATAAAAGTAGGTACAAAAGCTCTTATGTGCTATCCCAACGAATTAATTTTTGTACCTAACAGACATTCTAGCTTCCTATCAGCTTATAAATAAACCATACAGACGATACAAAAGAGATGAAAAGGACTAAGCAAATCCCTAAAGCTAGATTTACTAAAAATGACTATGTCTGTACGAGCATGTAACCCAAGAAAACTTTTTACGACGTTTTCGTATTCTATTACAGTGCTATTGGATGGTGCGAAAAATTTGGATATCGTGAAAGTACATGGCAGTTAAATATTCTCATCCCTTCTTCATTTCTTGAATTCAATCAACGGATTACGTAAATAGTTGTTTTTTTGCTTCAAATTAATTTAATTACTGCTCAAGAGTTGTTACACTGTTGAAATTGTAAAATTGTCTATTCAAATCACATTACTTACTTTTTGTAAAATAAAAACTGTAAAAAGTATATTTTTTTGGCACGCAGCCGTGCACCCATTTTATTGTTTCCGTAAAAAATATTTAACACAACAGTAAGCCAAACCTAGTTTCGTGTTTCGTACACAATTAATGTGCTTATGGTATTGCTTTCTTTACAAAACTTGGTTTTGGCAAACGTATATTGCCAAACTAGAACTTACTGTTCTATTGTTAGTTGAAAGCTAGAACAAAGGGAAGAAGATTTATAGCAAGCAAACAAATAATCGTAATATCCATAATTATTCGATAAGAAAGAAATATAGTGTTAACTTTGCTTTTACTGCCTGATGGAAAATCAGCTACAAACGAAGTCATCTATCTGTATTTCCAACAGAAAAACTGCTATTGATTATTTATTAATAAACCTGTAATTAGATAAGTTGTAGAAAAATATCTCCTATCTCCCTTTATAAGCAAACAAGTCAAACTCATAACATTAGATCAATAATATCTCCGCCATCTTAACGTTAATTAATCGTCTACAATACACGTGCACTAAATCGAGATCTGCTAACAGCTTAACCCTTAATTCGACGGATATTTTTTTACAGAAATTTAGTAAAATTGTTACTGGTCTTTGGTTTTAGCTTGTAGAGGACCCTAGAAAAAATACCTCAATAAATGTACCGTTTTCAGTTACCTAGAAAACCTATGTCCATTATACTGGACATTACCAAGTTTGTAAGAAATTGATACACTCCAACTATGTGCAGCATAATTCCCACTGTCGAAAGAAAAGAATAAAAGAAACAAAGGATTCCGTAGAAAAATATTAATTATTTTAGCAAATTAAAAATAGTTTTATGTTCAAAGTTAGTCTAGCAATTTTTAAGTAAAAAAACACACGCTTTAAACATTATCATTATGTTGTCTATAAAATCGTCATAAGAAACAAAACACAGCTTATTCAAAAAAAATCAGCCTTAGAGTTTTAAAGAATATTACAAATTATTAACATAAAGGAATTTCTAAATTATATCATTAGTATTTTAGCTTCCTGACCAATTACTTATTGCAAAAATTATAAAAACAATTTCTTTTAGACACTAAGCACAACCTCTGTGTACATTTAGAACACTAAATGTTTGTTTTGTTGTGCTTGCAGAACTTGCACCGTCCATATATATGTCGTATATTCAAGCCAGCGGTTGTAACTGTCATAACAAACTGAATCTGGGGGCCTCGATGCACTTGGGTTTTGATCATCCCTTTTTTTTGGTACGGGGCTTGGTGGCTCCGTCTCAATGGATCATTGCCTTCTGCCTCAATTCGACTGCGAACCTCTGTCTCCGATTTCCTGCTTTAGTACCATTATAAGGTATTGTCATCTCATCGATGCTAAACTACGTTTCTTCCTCCGTTGCAAGACAGTTTCTCCTTATTTTCTCTGTGAACGGTCGTATCTTGCATTACCTGTCTTCGTCTGAATTGGTGTTATCCACAAAATAAATATGTCGTCGTATCTGTTCAAATCTTTTCAAAAGCATGCCGTCCGCCACTTGACCATATCTGAATTCAGCAGACCAATAGTCATAATAGGAAGACATATTAACTATACCCATTATAAGAAGAATCATGAGGAAGTCTTTTAACTCAGCAATGGTCAATTGCATGCGTCACAATATCATTGAGGGTGAAAAAGCGATAAAAAACCTCCAATGGGGAGTCAAGATCCGGTAATTTAAAGACAAAGACGTCTGATGAAATGTCAGTCTTACGTCTGAATTGACCTTTCTTCCATCTGTAGTTCACAATTAGTGTTTTCTTGCTTTTTTTAGTCTGAAAATTTGGCACAGGTCGTACTGGTATATTCCTTTTACGCCTGGTTATCCTTGATGTTGAAGAACTAGCAATAGATGAGACATCTGGGGATGGAACCGACAGTAATGAAGCTATACTCGGTAAAGCATGATAATTAATTTTACCAATGGGTGGTAGTACGTTGTTCATAATAGGAGTCAACAGAGGCCGTTTATTGTTCGGATTATCCTTACACAAAAAATATATGATATATTATAATAATTATAAGGATTAGGTCTGTGTGTGTGTGTGTGTGTGTGTGTGTGCTAATTTTCGTCACTATCGGTTGAATCACGAGTATTCTTCATGGCATTAGATACATTTTCGAAGCTGTCAAATATATTCATCCGCTCTATGCATGTATCGATGGAAGGGCTGGGCGAGGAGGACAACTCTTCAATTCTATGAGCAAAAATGTCTTCTTCGTTTTCAATTTCGGAACTACCAATATCAGAGGAAGCGTTTTTGGGCGGCACCAATGCTACTATGCGTTGTCCTCTGCACCTGAAGTTCTAAATTAAGAAATAATGAAATGATAGAACATTTATGTGCGGATCCCTAAAATAACATAAACATAAACAACACAAAAATATTTTCCAACAGTTCGAAAACAGTTAGAACACTGGACACATAAAATCGTATTCGATTTAATACAACTTTGGCAAGGGGAAGAATACTGTACAAAGTTTAGACTAGTCTTATTACTAGTTATTCGGCAACGGGAAGTATACTGGACATGCAAGTTGTGGGCATCGTAAAATCCAAACAAGACTTAGTTAGACAATCAAAACATTACACGTAGCTTTCCGGGTATGTCATCTTTAGATTTCAATAATAATACTAGGAAAAAATCTGTGAAACAACGAATAAAATGACACTTACTGAGAGCCTGTGCAGCACCTCCTTCCTTCCTGCCATCTCGCCGGCGATTGTTCGCGTCCCGTCGATGTAAAAGAGTTGCTAATTTTTTGCAGCGTACATGGATACTTTAGGGTAAAATTATACATCTAATATTTTAAATATACCGTCTAATTGTTGATGTAGATTTGTTTTCGTTCAATGAGAAGTATACTGCACGTCGTCGAATTAAGGGTTAATCAATGTTTAAGTCAACATAAGCAAAGTAATAATCAGATTAATTAAGTTTGTTCTCCGCGAGCCTCATGTGTATTCTTACTCCGTTTAATTAATTAGGGCGGTATCTTTTAATAATGAAATCGCCTACTACGCAGCGGGTCGCGGGTTCGATCCCCGTACAATACAACCATTTGTGTGCATGAACATGTCTGTTTATAATGGTCTGGGTGTTTCCTATGTATATCATGTATCTATTTACAAACAAAAAGAATTTCAGTATTATATCCGTTGCCTGGCACCCATAACACAAGCTTTGAGTAGCTTACTTTGGGGCTAGATAGCGATGAGTGGGAATGTCCAAAGGTTATTTATTTTAAAGGATATTTATACGTTGTGATGTATAATTAGTTTAAAAACGTGACGTTTCGAAATTTAACAACTTTTTCTTTCATAAATAAACTGGTACTGGAGCAATATACTTCACAAAATAATGTTTTGCATTAGAACTACATTAAAAAAATATGTGATTTTATCAATATTGCAATAATAATGTAATATATAAATAAAACAAAGTTTGCTTGATTGGTAAGAGCGTTGGCCCGGTTTGCAATTTTCGTTTTTTATATTTAATTTTATGAAAACAAAACTAACACTGTGGGTGTTAAAACATTCTAAACCATCTTCTCACATAATCCATAATGTGTTAGTATGATGTTTATACGAAACAAAAGCTATAATATATCCATAAGAAGCATTAAGTAGGTAGTCAATTCTACAAGAAAAATATTATGAAACATTTTATTAGATGTCAATTCCGATCAAATTTGCAAATGATTAGTAGAGTTCATAAAATAATTTCTTAAGGAACCTTCATATTTTATGTCAAAATGGGGGAATTTGTTAAATCCACTCAGCCAAAGTAATTATTTGCTTTTCGTAAAATTCAATGCTCGACGCAGGAAAATGATGTTTTGCATTTATTTGAAATAAAGATTTCATTTTCGTGTCGCTTTTCAGAAAGCAAATTATATTTGTAGCTCGTTGGATTTGGGAATGTTATGTACATTTTATCATCATTATCAGCCAAAGGACGTCCACTGCTGAACATAGGTCTCCCCCATGGCTTTTCACAGCGACCGATCACAAGCGGTCTACTTCCAGTTTGATCCTGCAATCTTTACAAGGTCGTCTGTCCATCTTATCGGTGGACGTCCTAAGATGCGTCTTTGGTCGAAGGGTCTCCAATCTAGATTTTTTTGCCCTATCTATCCGGCCCAGGCCATCAGTTCTTCGCGCTATGTGCCCTGCCCATTGCCACTTAAACTTACTGATTCTCAGGGCTATGTCCGTTACCTTAGTTCTTCTACGTATCTCCTCATTTCTGATTCGATCACGTAGAGATACACTCAGCATGTATATTTACGCTTAAGATATTATTACTGCTTACTAATAGTTTTGTGCATATAAATCCTTTGCGTTTTCAAAAATAATGAAGATATTTTTAGGAATACTATTACACATCCTGCATGTGTATAGTTAGACAATATTGACAATATATTTCTTACGCGTAGACCAACGAAAATCGTTTATAAAAAATATCTTTTCAATTCAAATTAATAATGTAGGTTCGTAGTTTCTGCGACCAAAAACAATCATAGCGAGATCTGCAAGATTTCACCAACGAGTTCTTCCTGGAATCGAATGGAGTTCTCTGCATTTAATTTTAGAGGAACTACTTTGAAGCTTTTCAAATATAACTGCAGCTATCTCTTTCCTATTCTCTCAGTTGCTGGCATGTGCGAGAGAGATGGTTCGAATAGTAAGTACAAGCAGTGTCTTATAGAGTGGAGACTTTTAGCTCTTGAACAAGTTTCCCGATTGAATAGTTGTGTCTCGTCTCCTTGCTGTGTCGCATGCTGAGAATCGCTGAGCTCTCCCATTGCACGTGACAGTATTTTAGTCTATAGCATTGCATTTCTCGTCATTTCATACACGTATAACTATTACGTATTTTATGTATCCAGTTTCACTGTTTTAACTGTGCACTGAATATAGGTAGTTAAATTATATGCTCTATCTTAGATTTAGGTATAAATCACAATCTGGTGTCTTTATTTGAAAACGAAACGATTCAAGATTTTCTGGGAACCAAAACAGATCAGACAACCGAACTGAATGAAATTAGAATTTGAATAGAATACATATCGACCTTAAGACTTTTACAGTTAAGTGTAATTACAGAAAAAGTATATAATTAGTTATGCCCAACATCGATCGAAACATTTAAATTGAAATGAAACAAGTTAAGCCCTAAAAGGAACCTATTGCAAAAATACAAGATAGAGAAAATTATTCACAAAAGCCATGAGATCTCTGTAGAGTTACCTTTGATCTCTGAAGAACCCTTACCAACACATATCAATACTACGGAGATCCTCGCCTTCCACTTTAGTTTATAGAATAGTAAACAGGCGGAAACACGGCGAATAGTTAATTTGATTTGCAATCAAACATGTTTGATCACGGGTTCGATTGCCGATTGGCAGTTTGTACAGTTGATACTCAATTAAACTATATGTCATATTCTTAAAAATAACATTTTTTGTTTAGTTCAAAGTACGGTTGTCCGTATCTTTGCTTCAAATAGGCACTTATGTTTTTCTTTGCTAGTCCAATAATGTAAACAAAGCTTTCATAACTTTGAAAATAATATCAGTGAATAAAATTATTCACTATTTGATTTGAAAATATCCAAGTATTCAACGATAAATTACCTACGTAACTTGTAAGTTTTGTGTTTATCTTATATTGACGTAATTCATTTCGTTGCAAAGAAATGTCCAGATTGTTTACTATATTCGACTAGCAATAAGAAACGGACCAGCATCACAAGCGAATATAACGTATATTATGCTATGTTACGTTTCGGGTAATAAAGTCAGCTTAGAACAAATACAGGGTGACTTTTTATCAGTACCTAAATTTTGTGTAAAGACTCCACTTATGAATATGAACAACTTTTACTATGGGGGTAATAGTGTTGTTCATATTCATCAGTGGAGTCTTTACACAAAATTTCGGTACTGATAAAAAAATCACTCTGTATATCCTGGAACTTAGTATCAAACTTTACTTTTCGGGGCTTTTGAGTATAATTGTAGATTGGGCTCAACTCTAAGTTCGTGGTCAGTAGTTTTTTTAAGAATGCATAATTTCCAAAGATACAGCTGATACATTTTTACTTGTGAGAATTTTTTTTTATACATAAATGAGTATTATGCTCAACTGTAAGCCAAAACAATGTGCTTGAGGAATGTAAAGAATGAGTTACATCGTTTCGCAAATTCACAACTTACTAAATATATTTTATTACACACGAATTTGTGATGGAAGCTTGCTACTTTACAAACTGCTAATTAATTTAATAAAACGTTACAAAATTAATAAAACATTATGATATTACAGCTTATTCATACAAATATAGCTATGTGCTGTATTTTGTAAAATATTTTAAAACATTAAAATCGGGTGAAGCCGTGGGAAACTATTCAAATACTTAATGTTTGTTTTGTAATATGATATAAAACAAGGTAATTGACAATATATTACTGAAATCATTTTTCACTTAAATATGTCCATTTAAAAGTAAACACGCTCGTTATCCCGTTGTGAACATTTACATTGGTAATTGTGTGATGGTTTTAATTTATAAAGCACCACAAAAGCAAGTCATGTAAAATAATAAGGACATAAGTTTAAATTATTCCATTTGTACACTTAATACAGTGTGAATTGTACATGACGTGGAGTAAAACGATATGTTAATAAATTCAGGTACGGCGAACAGCACGTCGAGGTTAACACGGCAATAGCTTTTAAAGAGTTATACTAAGGGTTAGTTTTCAGCAAAAATGTAAGACCTGATGTGCTTGCGATTGCGACTGTAAATGTATGGGATACACTTTGTTATATAAGTATGAATGTTTCAGGATAACTTAAACCATAATGGTAGAATTACAATAGAATAGATGCAGCAAGCTTTCATTTCAGGGGCCCATTCTCATGCAGTTCATGTATGAAAAATGTTTTAAATTATTATTTTTATCAGGGTCAAGATTTCTAGGTATTTCAATTTCTTGCACAGAGGTCGTATATCGCGAAAATCTGGCCCCAGAAGCATTTATAATGTTAACATGTCTTATTGAACCGTTTTGTGATGATTTTTTGACGTGTTGACATTTTTACCTCGTATTGGCTTATGAACTCTGGTGTGTGCTAGTAGGCGTAAACATTGATGAATCTTTTTATGTTGTTAATAAAAATAAACAAAACTTCCTCTCACCCCAAACGCATACACGGTCTGTGTTCCGTCGCGGGTAGAAATGATAAGGTATATGTGCGGGCAGGTGTTTTCTGCACCCCCAGTCCAAATGAGACATATCGGAGACAAAATGCCTCTTGGTCCTACTGCATGTCTAATCAATTAGTCGTAAATGCTTATGTACAAATAAACAAGGAGTAAAGACAAAAAAAATATTCGATACTCTCTTAATACGATCAGGGGCCCTATTTCAAAATTACTCGCTTGAGTATGGCGTGTAAATTCCGTTTGAAAACGAATTAAAAATCAATGAAAATAACGCAAAATATAGACGTTAGTACTCACAAAATTCAGTTGTCTTTTTTCGAATCACTCCCGAGTGGAATTTGACTAATTATAATTAGAAAATAAATCAATGAATTTCACACGCTATCTTGACGCGAGTGATTCAAAAATTAGGAGCCCAGATAAATTAGATCATCTAGGGAATAAGAAACGTAATATGTTTTAGATTGATCAACATTAACGATTTTCATTGTAATTAAGGACTTGAAGCACTCTACGTTATTGGCATTGGAAGTAATTAAAGTTATTCTGTTTTCATCTCTTCTGTTCGGAAAATTGAACTTTTATGTGAAGATAGACGGGCGGAAAATAGCTTTTCCATCCCAGACATGGAGTGAAAGATATTGGAGACACATCATATTATTATAAACAAGCTTTTCATATTTTTAAGATTAGCTAAACATTAAAAGCGTGTTTATTATGGTCACTGAAAATTAACAATTGGTCTACTTTTTAACAATTTAATATTTACAAATATAATATTCGGTTGCCCGCCATACGTAGTGACACTTTTTTCATTTTAAATTGTCACACTTTTTTTGTCTTTGACGAAATACTTTCTTAGTTTGGACGATTATTGCACAGATTATTAAGCAGGCGGAGGCGACTTGCCGTGAGTTTCTTGTTCATTAATCTTCTTACTCGCTCCCACCTTTAGCTGTCACTCGTAGCGCTATCTCATGAGGCAAAATTAAACCTGGAATTTGACATAACCGGTGGTTGTTTTGGTTACAAGATTAAGGTTGCGTTCTTTTATTATTATTACCTATTGTCTTTGAGAAATAATCGATCGATACTTTTAACAATGATTTGAAATATTTGATATCGTCCGCGTTTTATGTACTCTGTAGTCTTCCGTACCGTTACTGTCCTTCTAATCGTGTGTTTTATGTATAAAGACAGTAAACAAACTGATATGTGATGTTAAAACTTGAGATTTCATGACTCGCCAAACTACATAATATCTCATCGTCGCATCATAATCACATAGCTAAATTTATTTATTTTTCCTCACAGTCGAAATGAAAAATAGTATGTTTAACTCGGGTGAAAGAACCTAAAACATCTCGAGTGAAATAGGTCACTTTCTCCCCTTGTATAACGATCTCTATTACCAAAGAGTATGAAAGTAATTGCTGGTAATAATATATTTTTGGCTCAAAGTTACATTATTGATTATGATTTCTTTAAAGCTATGAATATTTAAAACTTCATTTCTGTTTTTTTTTTAGTGTAGTTTATTTTCGAAAAATGATTATGATTTTGATTGATTTATCTATATTTTATAATATATAATAATGTAATAACCTAGCTCAATAACATATACAAATAAAAACAAAAAAGATGATGAATTTATATAATTTATTTATTTGCTGGTTAATTATTTATTATAAATGTAAAGGCAACAATTTTAAATGGGTATTATTGGTGAAAAATTGTGAGTAAAATATGTTGTTATTGATTGCAACAGAGTCCAACAACTTAGAAGCTGTTTCTAGGCATAGTATATATATATATCAAATATATATATATATATATATATATTTGAAGTATTCAATCACTATACAAACTCAATAACATTAATTGCACTTGTAAAAAGCAACTGTGTCAGACAAGGATCGAACCCTGTGTCTTACGCTATCTGGGTGCATGCTTATGTGTGTAAGACTCAGGGTTTGATTCTTAATCCGAAACAGTTGATTTTTACAAGTGCAATTTATGTGATATACATCTTAGCTAGCTAACTATATGATCAGCTAGTTTAACACAATAAATATAATTAGTTTTATAAATTTTTACGTACCTAGGTATTTTTCGTTTTTTTGTAGGCAAATAAAAGAGAGATGAATAGGATTATAATTTAAAATTTAGAGTCCCTTTAATCTCTTATGTGAATATACCCACATGTGTCGGTATCAGCGTATGGAATAATTTAAAACTTTCCCTGGCCCTTTCTGGCTGTTATATTTTACTTTAGTTTCCCTGAAAGCTGCTTTTGTTCGTTTGTGTAATGAATTTCTAATAAAGTATAGTCGAAAAAAGGTTTTTCTTATTTTCGAATAAAACAAAGTAGCCAGTAAAGCACCTCTTAAGGTACGTACTAATTTCAAAACGCATGAATTTTGTACGCATGAACTAAAGTAAATCTACAGCATCTTTTTGGATATCATTTTTAGGGTTCCATAGCCGAATGGCAAAAAACGGAACCCTTATAGTTTCGTCGAGTCTGTCTGTCTGTCTGTCCGTCTGTATGTCACAGCCATTTGATTCTGTAATTATAAGCATCACATTGTTGAAATTTGGTAGAAATATGTATCCCGTTATCTGCTTTACGATTTACATACAAAAAATAAAAAAATATGTCATTTAAGGGGGGGCTCCCATACATGAAACTAAAACCAAAAAAAATTTTTTTAGCCAAACCTATACGTGTCTATAGATAGGTCTATAGATAGGTCTTTTAAAATGACACCGGGGTTTCTAAAACGATTTTCTTTTAAAGTCTAACGTTTCATAGCTAGACGCTTCCAAAGTTGTAAAATGGGCGTCCCTCCCATCTAACTTTATAAATTAAGCGAGGGTAAATTTTGAAAAAAATATATAATGTAGATCTTAAGAAATACTTTCAACAAAAATTGATTTGGACGGAATCGAACGAGAACTTTTTTAGATATAGTACATTTTCAACAACCGCAAACATAATTTTGTACTTCATACAAATACTATGAAAAACAAAGTTGTATTTGCTGTCAACAAAATATTGTGGATTTTACCAAGTGGAAGTAAGTGGATTCCCAAATTTAGTTAAAGTTGGCACGGAACCCTCAGTGCGCGAGTCCGACTCGCACTTGGCCGGTTTTAAGCTTAAAATACAATAGTCTATCCAGTAGGTAAGTACATTAGTTTTGTTGTGTCATCATCACAGAAGCACACTACTACAAAATATAATAATACGCGTGCCTTAAATACTTTGCAGCAGATACTGTGAATGTTGCCCGATAATTCACATGAAATATTCCACACAAAAGAAAATTATTATTATTATTATTTATTTTAGGAAAACATAACAGATTACACTCAATTTCATTACATTAAGATACTTATATAATGGTATTGTACTAGATAGCAATCCCAAACATGTTTCCACGGCAATTACATAGTGGTGTCTCCTAGATTAAACAATATAATTTAAACATTACAATTAAACCTATTATCCTATAAGAATTTAAGCAAAATAAAGATAAAGATGAGCAGAAGTAGCACACACACAACTATTCATATTTTTTTTTCAAAAGGAATACCCTCAACAATATTCTTGACGAGTGTCCGGAAACGAACCAAGTTAGAGTTAAAAATATCCAGATCACTGCACTGTTGAGCAAATTCCTCATACTGGCGACAGAGTCTAGCCAATGGCTGATGATAAGAGATATTGTTGCGATACAGTTGCGTGGTAAAAGCTTTTGGTATACGTGGGTTGTGTCTGGTGTTGAAATCGAAGAGAACCAATAAATCAGGGCAATCCAACGCAGAATGTACCAATTTATGCAAACACACCAAATCCGATTCCACGCGGCGGCGATAAAGAGGTAGCATTTTGTACGCATTTAATCGTTGTTCGTATGACTGAAGCTGCCTTTTGCGACCTTCACGGAAACTTAACAGGCGCAAGAACTTGGATTGCACAGACTCTATGCGGTCGCGGTGTACAGCATAATAAGGACACCACACTACCGACCCATACTCGAGGTTACTGCGCACCAGGCTACCATACAAAGTAATGAAACTTTGGGATTGTTTAAAATGTTTAGTTTGCCTAGCCACAACCTAACATTTGGTTTGACTTATTTATCATCGACTCATAATGATGACGAAAGCTAAGCTGTTCATCGAACAATAACGGAACATTATTCCTTTGCTTGTTGGATTTATAAATCACATCTATACGAATATTATAAAATTGAAGAGTATGTTTATTTGTTTGAATGCGCTTGATAAGTTTTATCTGACCATTGAAAAATCGGCCCTTAGTAAAACAATGGATTGTGGATCATATATTTTTTGAGAGTCTAATTAAGTAACGGAGTATTAGCTTAAGCAAATAATTAAGCAATATTTATGCAAAAAAAAAATTGAAATAGCGATCATGCTGGCACATAATCAGAATATTTCTTCAAAGGGTTGTCCATCTCTATTATTCTCTATAAACTTTAATAGAACTCGGCAATATTTCTGAGCGAAGATGTGTGAAAATAATTGAATCACTGAGTATCAACTGGAAAAACAACCCTTCATTTACTTTATCGTGCACAGAAACTATGCACTGAGTAAAAACACCGCATTTATCACCTAATTTATTGCTTCGTATCACTACCAATTAGTAGTCCAATCGCTTACAAAAACCGCAGTCTTCTTGCATTGTCTCATTTATCACCCTTAATGCAATAAAACTGTGTGTAACACAAAAAGTTGAACTCTGTCAAGAGCCGTCGTCTCAACGATATTTCGTATTTATGTATATATGTTGCAATGAAAAATAATGAAATAAAATTGGCCTTGTTCCGCCCTTACATAAATAAGTACTCACAAATTTAACTTAAATCATTGTTAACTTTGTAACAACTGATTCATGCGGTAATCAAAACACAGTCGGGAAAGATTTGTGATTAAATTAACGTAACGTTAATAATAATAATTTATTTCAATGTCAGACAATTACAATCAGTCCAAGTTTGTTAGTAACAAAGATTGTTTAGTAAATATGTTAGTAAATTTAATTATTACTGGGCACCGGTGCGTGTAGTGACATCCAGTGTCGCATGAAAGGACCATCCATCCACCCTGCGACTACAGTCAGGAGGCTGTTGCCGCTGAATAACAACTAAATAATATCATGTTTATGTTACAAACAATTTAACAATGTGTTTGCAATTTAACATGTATGGTTTATAATAGTACTGAATAAATTCTCGCTGAAGGATTAATAACCACAAATGCATGGGTTTATAATACTCACTATACAATTCTCAGTAAAAGCTTGATTAACAACTAAAATGAAACCAAATCATTTTATATTGTTTGGCACTTGCCTGAAATAAACTGTTATTTTTATTAAAGATGACCTAACATTGTTAACAAATATAGACAACATATCTACAGGACTTTTATTAAGTAACTCATAGTTGAACTCACATTGTTTTCTAAAAAAATGTGTACCATTAGTAAGTTTAAATATTTTTTTACATATCTATTGCAATGTTTCTCGTCTGCTACCATAAGTTACTTATGAGCTGTGAGTACGCAAAAATGTGAGTGTTAGAATAAAATATATGAAGCTCTTCTTCACCGGGATATGGAGCTCAAAAGTATTGTAAATTGCCCTCCATAAGCTACGGGCAAAGTGTTGAATTTATTTATTTACCTACTTTATCCACACATAATGCATGCTTATTCCCGGTTTCGTGATCTATAGTTAAGTATCGTTACCAGCTGTTGAATATTTAAAAAAAAATGTGTTTTGAAGAAAAAATACCAGAATGTCTTTTAATGACCATTGTTTAAGGTATTTTTTTCAACCGCATACTTACGACATTTAAGCATTAGTCGAGTTAACTATTCATCACAAATTGGTCCTTAGATATAACCAGCTTTGAGAAAAAACATTTACATAATTTGATTGTTCTAATTCATTCTCGACGTACGTGCTCAATTATTCGCAGGTGTATTAATGAATGTGTTTTCTACGATCCTAAATAAATAAAACGTACTTACAAATGGTTAATTTACCCCACTCACGCCACAAGTATCATTCAGATGAGACGATTACAGAATTAAGCAACCTTATTTAAAGGTACATGTTTCTCTAACAAATAGAAGTCAAAACTCCCTCATGGTTTAGTGATTTAAATAAATTATTATTGTGGGACTCCAGGCAACAAGCTCGACTTCATAATACTCTCGTCACGGTGTCACACTTGAGGGCACTGGGTGCTATACTGTATAACGAATAACGTTTCGTCTGTATATCTTTAGTTAATGACTCTCTCACTCTGATTGTGCCCAGAACTAGTAAGAATAATTTTACCAATTCACATTTTTATGTAAAATGTCCCCAAATGCCGCGATTGAATTGCATTCATTGTCAATAAGTTATGAGATCTCATGTAGAGCCAAGCTTCTAGCTCGACTCATGCTAATTTCACTCACAAACCCACTTCAAAATCTTCTCAAACTCTACTCTTTAGTCAAAATAATGTAGTTTGGCCATTTTGTTTGCTCAATGGATGTAAGGTGGAAAATTTTACAACATTCATAAATTTTTTTTTGATCCAATAGACACCAAGCCAAACCACATTACTTTGATTAAGACCCCTTACATACTGCGACTTTTAGCATCGATGCAGTCGCGCGCTTTGAAAACGCGCTTCAGTATCGCGACTCAAGCAATCTGTAGCTACGCTAACGCGCGTTAGCATAGCGACTGCATCACTGCTAAAAGTCGCAATGTGTAAAGAGTCTAAAGTGTAGATTTTGACAAAATTTTGAAGAAAATGGTACAGACTATCTTTTTGCTATTTTTATATTTGCGGCCCTGCGCTTCGCTTGGCCAGGATTTGGTGGGGCCTACATGCGTGGACCTAGAAAGAGATGGCTAGGTTCTAAAATACGAGCAATTATTAACAAAAAATACAAAGTAGGGCCGTGTGTGCACAGTCAGGTGAACGCATTTTTGACTGCCTTTAAAAAGAAGTTCTCAGTTGTCTATCCAGATTATCTAGTCTATTTTAACTGTGATGCCAAGAATTAATTACTTATTAACTAGCCTTTTAGGAGAACTTTCTTTAAAAACTTTTTAAAAGACCACGGTTAATATAACATAAACCGCATACTTTAAATAATGACGCAAGGTTTGCTTGGATATATTTTCATTGATAAATCAATATTGACTTATTAAAACAAACTGCAATGAAATATTGTCATCGGGTAAAAATGCAGACAGCAGGAAGAAACTATAAAGTTAGCCAAGTTTAGTCAAAGCACTACATGCAAGACAGAACAGCTTATGTGCTATGAGTTTGGAGGAGTTATCATTATTTCAGGTACGGTGGTAGTATAATGTAGTCGAGCAACGTAAATTTAAGAACACAGTTGATCATATTGCAACTTTGCAGCGCGCGGCACAGAAAATATGTCTAGTTAAATATTCTGGAAATTGTATTCAGCGCTACGAAAATAGAAAATCATGACTCGTGACGAGCCCGCATTGCATCCGCTTATTTATACAAAAGTTTTTCTGCAGCCAAATAAATCCTGAAACAGAAACATGGATATTTGGCAAATCGTGCCCATCTATACTAATATTATAAAGCTGAAGAGTTTGTTTGTTTGTTTGAACGCGCTAATCTCGGAAACTACTGGCCCTATTTGAAAAATTATTTTTATGTTGGATAGTCCATTTATTGAGAAAGGCTTTAGGCTATATAACATAAAGATACAACTCAAAAGACCACAGCAGCAATGAAAAATGTTGCGAAAACGGGAGAAAAATATTCCTTTTGAGAGCTTCCGCTGCGTACGCTGCGGAAACCGCTAAAGTTAGGTACACAAAAAACATGTAGGACAAGATTGTTCAACATTAAGAGTTCTATAATAAAGTCCGCGACAGCATAAGTCTATCTTTTATGATTGACTTACTACAGCCTTTCTTATGTTAATAAATTTGTAAAAAAATAATGCATCATTCTTAGAGGTGTTATACACACAGGTATTTATTCTTATTAAAATAAATACATTCATCATCACGAGCATTTCATTTAGAACAAAGTTGCCCTTTATATCATTTGATTCCAATAAATATCTTAGGAGCTATTGTCGTGAAGCGACAATAATCCAAAAATACAGAGTAATAGTATAAGAAGAGTAGAAAGGCAGGTAATGCCTATAGTTTAATGTTTACAGTACGACTTTTTAGGGAGAAAATACGAACTGCGTTATGGTAGATAGAATCTATGATTAACTCTAAGTTCGTGTTTACAGCAAATGAACCAGCAATCTTTGGATGGAAAAAGGAAATGAAAGCATGGAAATACAAAGACAATGTGATGAAAATGTTAATGTGAGTCCGATGAATACTAAATATATTAAGGTACTCAATTTCTTACACGTAATACATGTACAACGGTACACTATCACAGTTTTAACATAACTCCGCACCAAAATAATGTTCGCAGCTTAAGTACAACGTGCGCTTGCGCTAATCTATACTAATATTATAAAGCTGAAGAGTTTGTTTGTTTGTTTGTTTGTTTGTTTGTTTGTTTGAACGCGCTTATCTCAGAAACTACTGGCCCGATTTGAAAAATTATTTTTACGTTGGATAGTCCATTTATTGAGGAAGGCTTTAGGCTATAAAACATAAAGATACGACTCATAAGACCACAGCAGCAATGAAAAATGTTGCGAAAACGGGAGAAAGATATTCCTTTTGAGAGCTTCCGCTGCGTACGCTGCGAAAACCGCTTAAGTTACGCAAAAATCATGTATGACAGGATTGTTCAGCATTAATAGTTCTATAATAAAGTCCGCGACAGCATATGTCTATCTTTTATGGTTGACTTACTACAACCTTTTTTATGTTAATAAATTTGTAAAAAAATAATGCATTATTTTTAGAGGTGTATTATACACACAGGTATTTATTCTTTTCAAAATATAAATACATTTATCATCACGAGCATTTCATTTAGAACAAAGTTGCCGTTTATATCATTTAAATTCAATAAATATCTTAGGAGCTAACACAGTTTTAACATAACTCCGCACCAAAATAATGTTCGCAGCTTAAGTACGACGTGCGCTTGCGCTAATAATATTATAAAGGTGAAGAGTTTGTTTGTTTGAACGCGCTTATCTCAGGAACTGCTGGACCGATTTGAAAAAATATTTCTGTTTTGGATAGCTTATTTATCGAGAAAGGTTTTAGGGTATAAAACATCACGCTGTGACGGGAGGGGAGGACGGGGGGAGCAAACTCAAAACGCGCGGACGAAGTCGCGGGGGACCGCTAGTTATATTATAAAGCTGAAGAGTTTGTTGGTTTGAACGCGCTTATCTCAGGAACTGCTGAACCGATTTGAAAAAATATTTCTGTGTTAGATAGCTTATTTATTGAGAAAGGCTTTAAGATATAAAACATGACGCTGCGACGGGAGAGGAGGGAGCAAACTCAAAACGCGCGGACGAAGTCGCGGGGGACCGCTAGTTATATTATAAAGCTGAAGAGTTTGTTGGTTTGAACGCGCTTATCTCAGGAACTGCTGAACCGATTTGAAAAAATATTTCTGTGTTAGATAGCTTATTTATTGAGAAAGGCTTTAGGATATAAAACATCACGCTGCGACGGGAGGGGAGGGAGCAAACTCAAAACGCGCGGACGAAGTCGCGGGGGACCGCTAGTATAAGATAATTATAGAAATTTGCAATATCGGCAAATAGCCGGTAACAGATAGCCGGCTCGTTCCGTAACTTGTTCAAATGCTGTGCTGTGCCAAAGCTCATTTCGACCGTTTGAACAATGGTCACATTACCCAAGCCGCTTTGTGTGTGGTTTCCGATTTGATACCAAGAAGAAGTATTGAATTTGGGTGAGCGGGATTCGAGGTCTTGAAGCAGATGTTTGTGCAGTCGTTATTCACGCTTTGAATTGTTCTTTCAGGCTTTTAGAGGATTGTGATTCTAAAGAAAAAAATAGGACTCAACGCGCAACGCAGTGCTTTTAGCTCAAATCCAGAGTTGCCTTGCCTATTTATTCCTGAAATAATGGCTTAACCTGGCTCTTATATAAAGCCTAAAAAATATTTGAAATTTAGTGGGCATACTAGCATTGAGTTTAGTGATTTCTATATTCGCAACTAAATTATGCACGGATGTTGTATCAACATCCTTATGCTTTTGTTTTGTAATTATATTGTTAACGCGACCGCCGACGTCCTGTAGATCCGTGATCGTCTACGCAAAACGATGAATCACATTGAACAAAAGGTTTCATGGTTGGTTGTTGGCAAGTTTAAGCACCGATGCTTATTTTTTAATCTGAATTTTGACCGATGTATACTTTCCTGTCCTGGAAAAATATTGCTTTTCCCTTATAGTTACAAAAGTCATTTTGAATACTAAGTTTCAATTTGTACAGTAACTGAAGACCATCTAGCAGATGAGCTCTATAGAAGTCTGCTTATTGCTATACTAAAAGAGGAAGAAAAAAAAGGTATCATAACATAAAGCACAAGTTCTTATACAGTTAACCACCCACTTAAAGTCAGTGTCAAGTCAAAAATATCCCCGTGTCGACACGTAGAAAGCAGAAACTTGTCTTCAATCAGTTATGTAATCAAGTCACGGTACGTTTAGAATTGGGTCAAGAGACACCGTTTGTTATATGCGGACCGGTCTAATAGGGACAAATTGACGCGTTTTGTTAGGGTTGAGTGAAAGTAAGAGGTGTCACTCAAGGAACACATCTATCTCAAGAAAACAGGCCGAGTCGTTTTTTTATAAAATCACGTTAGTTTAAGTGATACTAAGAGCTTTGAATACGATAATATTACAGTCAAAACGAAGATAATTTACTCTTAACCTACAAATTACACCTATAAATATGTTATTTTTGTTCAGAGGTAATTTTATTCATATTGACGCTTTATTGCGCATTGGTACTTCATCATTCAATTGCGTCGTATTCACGTTATAATCTCTCCATACGATTCGAATTCATAACAGCTGGATAGATCGCGCCAAACATACCGCAGCAATACGCGAGCTCAATTGTTACGCCAACATTATTATCCGGATCATGATGGCTGAAACAATTCCCTTTTGCCTGAAATATCTCTGATTTCCAATCCGACTGATGTTTGTGCACACCAACGCATTCGCATGCGGCAGCGATGCGGCTGAACGATACTGACAATGGCAATGGGGCGTATTGCGATCCAACTTTAGCATATATAGTATTATATAATATTATCTATGTAATACTATTATAATTATACTAGAATGGTATGAATATTAATATTTATGTTGTTTTATTATATTAATAATATTTTAAATATCAAGTAAAATCGCAATACGAATTGCTAATTTGAAAGTAAAGCTGAGTCGCTAACCTTTCAAAACTGTATCGCAATACGCGCCAAGGATGCAACTATCACATGTAGCTATGTTAGAAGGCAAATATAACATAATTATGCGAATTTCGTATGCCGTATGCGAAAGCGTTGGTCTGCTGTCGACTTTAGCTGCACTATTTGACGTATAGGTACAGCAACGTTACATTTAGAAAAGGTATGAATGAGCTTAAAAGTAAAAGTGCGCCCCAGTGAGCCCACTTGCATAAACAAATGAGTTTTATGACTTGTTTTACTTTAGGCTCTAAGGCCCGTGTGCGTAGTCGATAGCTAACTCAACTAATGGTTTAATGTCGTTACCAGCGTCTAAATATTTCCGATTAGGCGTATTTTGAAAAAAAAATTTTACCAAATGACAGAATGGATATTTTATTAGACATTTGTTGAGATACATTTATCTAAAAACACATTTATTCAACAGCGGTAACGACATTCTTTCGCTGCAACGCAATGAAGTGCAATTCACTTCGCACAATTTTAATTCAAGGTTGTTTCATCTACCTATCTATACTTGTCTCTTTCTAACACGTAACGCTTTCCCTGTTTCGCGGCTTTGAATGTGTCAGGGTTGCGAGCGGCGCGTGGCACGAACATACGCGTAGATACACAACGCGCTACTCAAATAAAATAAATAGTCTAGAGGACCTAGCAGTTTTCTTGACTGTGTTCTATCGGAGAAAGTAATTGATACTGTCAGCGTTCGTTTAATATTAAAATAAGTGTTTACTCTGTCTAATTTTATTATTTGGTACAAAATTACTGAATTCGGAGAAATGAAAGTACAAACCAAACACACCTGTATGTACGGACAACATCACGTCAAGGTAAACACTGCGGTATCTTATGCAGTTGTAATAAGGGCTAGTTTGCAACAAAAGTGGATAACCTGATGTGCTGTCGACTGTACATCACACTTAACCAAAATAAAATTGTATAGTAGAATTATTTTCTCCGTGCAGTTTGGGTCATAAATCATCGCTCGGCCTCAGCCCGGTTAGGATGGTGAGTATGTTGCGCGGGCACACCGCCGTTTTAAAATTTAAATTATTTAAAAATTTTAGTGCATTATAAATAATTTCAATATAATATAAAATTTTATATTAATTTAATTTTTTATAAAAAAATATATAGCACATTTGCCAGCATCTTAGGTTACACACACTTTTGTTGCAAACTAGCCCTAATGTCAAGCATAAGATACCAGTGTTAACCTAAATTTGCTGTTGTCCGTACTTAACTACAAAAAGATACTTTTGTTTATGTGAACCTTATCTATCGTACCTTTATAAATGCTATCAAAATCAAGATTAATTTTATTGGAATACCTAAAAATTAAGGGTGATATTATATAGCTAAAGTAAATTAATGAACTGTAGCTCTTAGACTATTAGATTTTGGACTACGTAAAATCCTAACACAAAATTACTTAAGTAATTTGGTAGGTACTTATAAATATTATGCTAAATATAAAGTAAGTTTATTGACCTTTTTCCGTTTATTTTAAGTTAGATTGACGTAAGTAACTGGGTAGGTATTTGAAACTCAAACCTATTTCTTTGATCAAGAAATGTTGAATTAATAGTTGAACCTACCTACAAAATTTGTTTTGATAAATAATGTCATAATTAGGAACACATGCCTCAAATTATTAACAGTCATTTCGTTGTAACGATGTCAGTCACAGGCTGAGAAAATAAACACAGTCACAGGCGCGTGGCGCGGTCCGCGAGCGGTAGCCCCGCGCTCATTTATGCTCGGCGTACCGAGTCGCTCGAACGTACCTAAACTTCGGAGTGACGGGGTGTCACGATACCGAGAAAGTGAACGGGCCAGCTGAGTAAAGGCAATACTCAAATATTGGAAGGCTTTTGGTTTTGTTTCCCAAATGGGATTTACAATAAGTTAACTTTCTTAAGGTTTCCATTGAAAAATTTGCTTATGGTAACCCATTCTAGTAAGTTCTATTTGCTATGTCAAAATGAAGCAGTTTGATTTCGGTATTTATGACCCCCGAAGCAAAAGAAGTATTTGTTTGACCGTTATGTTGGTGGATCTGTGTATCTATCCGTGGCACTGTAACATCTTGTTGACTGATCCGTTTTGGATGCCTAATCACCATCTTTGGATATTTATAATTTGAATAATAAAAAGTGAACTATATGTCGTGTCCCAAATGTTAAAAGAAATTAACACACGAATTATTTTGTGGTCTGTGATTGAACCTTTGTATTTTCAGGTATTGGAGGGTTTCCACTAATGAACAGACAAGCTAATTACGATACTACTAAAATGTTATTGTAAGTTAATTAATTAATTAGACCCAACCATCTGATGTTATCAAGTTTAAGATCAAACACGATATTGCGGATTTGTGTGTAGCTTGGAGTTAGTTTTTAGAAATTAAGAGCGCTTTCACAATAAGGCGACTTTACGGAAAATCATGTTATTCATCGTCATTTATGTATGAAATTATCAGCAGCGCGACTTACGTTCGACAGTCGCGCTGCCGATAATTTCATGCTATACACGGCAGCGCCGCAGCGGCGCGTAAGTCGCGCGAGTCCGTCCCACTATACCCATTATCTATTGCAGTGGTAATACTATCTTCATATTAACACTGAAATGGGTGTAGTAGGTCTATCCAGTCGCGCGACCGTCGCGCTGCTGATACTGTAATATGAAAGCCCACTAAGTGTGAAAACGCTCTAAGCCTTCACATAAGAGCGACAGCAGCACGTCAGCAGCGCTGTGACTCTAATGTGAAGGCGCACTTAACAAGGTAATACTTATTAAAAAGTACAGTAAATAACGTTCAGAACCCTAATAAATTAAGAGTCCTGCAGTCTACAAACAATCAAAATAACATGGTTTTTCGTGACTTCTTATTGCCCGTCCATAACATTGCTTCTAAAAACTACTACTTCTATAAGAAGATTGCGCACAGACTCAGTGGCAAGACTGGATTTGATTACCGAAGACGAGGGAAGTCTTGCAACAAAAAAGTTTACTTTAGTATCAATAGATATATTGGTCTGAAGATGAAGTTGCATAGACTAGGCATAATTTTGTTTGTAAAATCAAATACTGAATAATGCAGCAAACCACTCCAATTTCTTATTCAAAGAAGCTCATCTTTCATCCTATGTCTAAGTTTCCAATGCATTCCTACATGAATACCGCTCATCAATATTCGAGAACTAAATTCACAATTACTCTATTGTTAGTCAAGAGTTGGGCTAAGTTGGGCTTCAGAGTGCATTGAATGGCTTTGCAAATTTGCCCGCCCTGTCTGTGAGTGAGGTACGGACAAACGCATACTGCCAGGAAATAAGATAGTTGACCATAAATAATTGCTGAGCTGCTCCTGCTTGTTTTGGCTTGTAAATGAATTTGGTCTGTGGTCATTTGACTGAATTATCCTAAGAAGAACTATATACTATCGGAAAAGAATTATTTTAAAAAATCTTCCAATCATTTTAGTCAGTTTTTTAAGGTGATTTATTTTTTTTACTTATATTTTTATTATATATTTTTTTTGTTATAACCCATATCTCAAAAACAGATGTTGATAAAACTTACTGTACCTTAAGTTGGAATAAACCTAATTGAACTATAAATAATCATCTCGTTTTTTGGAAAATCTGTGGACAAACATTCAATTATACCTAAAGAATTAGAAGCCTTATTTTTTTTTCGACTGGGTAAATGCTTCACACATACCCTCTGATCCAAGAGGAGACCATAGAGTTATGTGGGGCTCCCCCACCCGATGCGGGCGGGCATACCCACTATAAACCAGTCGGTGTCCTCCAGTGCCAAATTAGGGGGGTGCTGCGGGTTATCGCCCTAGGTGTAAACCTGGGCATTCTTCTACAGGCCCACCTCTGGCTGTGGCTCGTAGGTTTTGTGAGCACTTCCTGGTTTGAAGGGAATATGGTAGTCACTTGATCATCATGGCGTGCGGGACACACGCTGCCTGGGACCCATAATGAGAACCCTTACTAGATCAACATACTCAAGAATTATTTACAATTCCAATGATATCACATACATTTACATTGAATTGATAACCTCATTTTTTGAAGTTCGAAAAAAATGATTCATTCTTCATGCAAAAATATCAACTCTATGTAAAGTCAAAAGAGTAGTAATCAAATAATTTTTAGTTGTTACTAGTGTTTTCATTCACGTTACTTTTTTTTTTTCGAAAAAACCTAATCCAGAACATTCTAAAATGAGTTTTGACCGCACTAACATAATTTGAATAACCTTATCCACTTATTACTTAATTAAATTGCAAACATGCTTCAGAATTAGGCGAGTCTTCAAAAGCATTCACGCTGTAACAATAGCTCTCGAGTTAGAATCTCCACCTTTGAGATGCTTAATGAGTATATCTGCAGTTGATACAAACTTTGATAGAGAATATGTATACGTTATTATAGTAGGCAATCTGCTTGAGAGTTAGCGCGGCGTCGGTGTCAGACACACGTCCTCTCTCATATTTTATTCCCTTAAGAGATGGCTTATTTAACCATATCATATTTCAGTAGCTCTATACGAGTCCAGAAGCCTTATTCAAACATCTTTGATGCTAAGTAAATCATCATTTACTTCCTTTTCGGACGAAATGTATGGTTTCTTGGCAAATTTCGTATAAAAATAGCCTACTGCCAGATTCCAACTGAGATTATACAGCGTGTTGTTTTGATTAGCGACGAGCGACTCGGGGTGGCTATACAAACGATACTGATGCTAAAAAAATATAAAAAAATCGTAGATAAGCGCTAGGCTATGCGCTAGGGTGCGAGTTTTCCCATTCGTTTTGTAAATTTTTTTAATGTTGTGAAGAGGTTTTCTTGAATAAAACTTGCTTAGAATTTAAATAAATTATTTTTTTAGAATAAGCATAACTCATATTATCATCCCTAAATTGGATGTCACTGACCAAAACAACAGCCTGTATAAGTAGGCAAAAACTGCTTTTTATTTACTTTTCTTTCTCATTTTTACCGAATTCAGAAAAGGAGGTATTCAATTCAACCTCTATGTATTCATATACATTATATAGTCAAAATTGGAACAAATTTTAGTATTTTCATCTATTACCTAAGGCTTCCAAATACGTGTCAAAAAAATCGTAAGTGAGTATTTGTGCATCTATATTTATGTACTTTTGTATGTCTGTCTGTTTTCGAAAACGAGAATCGAGATATGATTTTTTTAGTTCCATCAGGTATATGTTAACTTAGAGTACAGTAGATATAGTTTTATCAAAATTAGTCCAGTAGTTTTTCAGATATTGATAAAAAATAACTAAAAATCATGAAATAAAAAGATAATTCAAAAAATTTAACCGCCTTCAACAAATTTACAGAAAAGCGTAAAATAGCGCATTGTCTTTTTTTAATGTACGCCAGTCTACACACATCATGCACCGAGTCCAAAAAAAAATTTTTCATCTAAATAGAAGACGAACGCGTTACTTAAAGTTTTTGAAGGCGGTTTAATTTTGCTCGTATTGCCTTTCCATATTGATAAGTAAGCTATACTTATATATAAAAGAAACAAAAATTATCAAAATCTGAACAAAACACGGCTGACAAATACACTAACAAACTATTGCGTTTTGTATCTTATATTACATACAATAAACAGATTCTAAGAGAATCATTTACCATTACAAAAGTGAATAAAGCAAACATACTTCCTGAAAGTGTTACGTTTACAACGGAAATATTGTTTTTGCCATATTATGATATCACAAACACTTCAACGGAAAGGTTGTTTGTCCTTCCAATTTGCGACGGCTGAAATAGCAAACTTCCAAGAAAAAACTGTTCATGTATCGACCATAGGGTAAAAATAAGCTTCGCTCGACAGAGTTTAGGTGATATTTTCCTGTGACATAAATGTATATGTAGGTAAAGCATAGTTTAAATAACTTTTTAAATAAACAAACAAGATAAACTCAAACTAAAACAAGTAGCATTAAAATAATATACTATAAAATAAGTTAATCCTGCTTTTATTTATAACAAAAAAATAAAACTAAGACATGCAACATAAAAAAATAAAAATAAAATCTACCTATTCAAAAACGTAACCATTTCCTTGCGGTAAGGAGGCCATAATTCTGGCTGCGTTGCCGCGTTGGATTCGCTATGAAGCGAAGCCTGAGTCCAACAATTATTATTATTATTTTTATCAAAATATTTTTAAGGGTGGTTTCAATTAGTTTTAGATCATTATTTCTTTTCCGTATTGGACTATCACGTAGGAAATATGTAAGTTTAGGCACTTAAAGACACGATTCAAGTAAAGTAAAAGCAATGTATAAATTTGGGTGCTCTAATCTGGGGACTGAAAGGATGAAATCATTAAATTTTTATCAAGAAAAGGTTCAATGCTGGAATCAAGATGAAGTGTTAAGAAATCGATTAAGAATTAAGAATTTTAATGTTAGGAGCAAGGGAATTCAATTTAACAATGACATCCTCACGGGAACCAGACGAAACGTGATCATTAATAAAAGTTCACATTTTGAAAGGTTCAGTTCTAGGCCTAATTTCTTAAATCCTTCTATAATCAGGACAAGGTCTTGGAAATCAACATCTGCTTCACCTCCAAAGGAGCCGTCATCCAGATATCAGGCATTGAATTTAGAATTAAAGGATGAAATGACTGACAGGAAGGATGCCTAAACTAAAAAGGGCTAGACCAGAAGGCTGGCCTTGCTAAACACCGACTGCAGAAACAATGGAATGTTTATTGTAAAGTCATTTTAATTGATTAAGGTGTCTATGGATAGGTCTTTTAAAATGACATAGAGGTTTCTAAACCTATTTTCTATTAAAGTCTAACGTTTTATAGATAAACGCTTCCAAAGTGGTCAAATGGGAATCCTCTCGCTCTAACCTTTGAACTAAGCAAGTGTAAATTAAACATATCTTTGTTCTTCATAAAAAACACTATGAAAAACAAAGTTATATTTGCTGTCAAGAAAGTATTGTGATATTTTGGCTTGGTGGAAGTAAGTGGACCCCTAATTCGTTAAATGTAGGCACGGAACCCACAGTGGGCGAGTCCGACTCGCACTTAGCCGGTTTTTGACTTCGTAACTTTTTTTGCATTCCTTGAGCCAGGAGGACGGGGAATTGGCTTTTATTTGAGAATGATGAGCTACGAGTATTAAGACTTCTAAACAAATATGCTAAATTTTGTTAGTGTATGCAGGTATGTTTCATATTCGTATAATTCTATTGTTAAAAAATCTACACAGTCTGGCCATAAATACTGCTACAATAAAAAATAAGCAAGATATTACATTTGAATTTGGAATCTGACATTTTTATACGATTGCTCATTGTGTTTCCTAATTTTGCGATATTAAAATGGAGTGGGGTGATAAAGAGAAACGAATCGCTATACCTACTTGCATTACACAAAGTTGGTATGGAGCCACATGCAATTTTTAAAACTCTCCATACGCTTGGTATTAGTCAAATGTTTGTATACCGGGCTAACAATAGGTACAATTAGACCTCCTCTGTTTGTTACAGAAAAAGATCTGGCTGTCTACTTAGTGTTCGTACGAAGTAGTAAGGGAAAGAATTCGAAGAAATCCTGTCCGAAAGCAAAAGATTTTATCTCGGGAGATGAAGATAGCACCCAGAACCATGTCGCCTATTTTAAAAGATGACTTAGGACTTGCAGCCTATAAAAGACGCACTGGTCATTTTTTAACTGATAATTTAATAAAGAATAGGGTGGTAAAATCGAAAAAACTACTAAAGCGGTGCGCAAAGGGAGGTCACAGAAAAAAATTGTTTACGGATGAGAAAATCTTTTAAATTGAGCCACATTTTAACAAACAAAATGACCTTTTTTATGCTCAAACCTCTAAGGAAGCTTCCCAATTAGTCGGCATAGTACAACGTGGGCATTACCCGACTTCAGTGATGGTTTGGTGGGGTGTTAGCTATGAAGGAGTGACTGAGCCATATTTTTGTGAAAAAGGTATCAAAACATCGGCACAAGTGTAACAAGATACCATTCTTGAGAAGGTAGTTAAGCCCCTTAACAACACCATGTTCAATAACCAAGCATGGTCTTTCCAACAAGACTCGGCGCCGGGTCATAAAGCTCGGTCCACGCAGTCTTGGTTTGAAGCGAACGTTTTGAACTTCATCAGAGCTGAAGACTGGCCATCGTCTAGTCCCGATCTTAATCCGCTGGATTATGATTTATGGTCAGTTTTAGGGAGTACGGCTTGCTCTAAACGCCATGAAAATTTGGAGTCCCTAAAATAATCCATACGTTTGGCAGTGAAGAATTTTCCCATGGAAAGAGTGCGTGCTTCTATTGATAACTGGCCTCAACGTTTAAAGGACTGTATTGCAGCCAATGGAAACCACTTCGAATAAGATTTTTATATTTTAAATTCTTTTATATTTATGTATAAAACTAACACACTGTAAAAGTAATAAATATTATTTGCATTAATTTTGTTTTTTCTTTGTGACAATATTTATGGCAAATATTGGACACAAATCACACAAATTGCTCAGATTCCAAAGTCAGTAGCCAATTGCACTTGTGTTATGGAAATCAGACAACGGCGGTACCACAACACCGAGACCCAAGACAATATAGAAAATTTTGTTTTCTATATTGACCCGGCCGGAAATCGAGCTCGGGACCTCGGAGCGGCTACGCCTTGAAATCAGCGTGCTTAGCCACTACACCATGGAGGTCGTCATTGTATGTATTGTTTTCATGAATATCTTGGGTACGATTTTGTGATTTAGATTTTTTTTATTGAAGCATATTTCCATTCAGGCATCAGTGTTACTTTCATCAAAATCGGTTTAATAGTTTTAATGTGTGCAAAAATAAATACTATAGAATAAAAAATAGTATGTTGAACTTGTAAACTGCTTTTCATTAAACTCCATATGACTCCAAATGAATTTGTTTTTCTTATTAGAAGAGAAATATGTTATTACAGCTTTTTAATTAAGATTTTTGAAAGCGGGTTAATAGTCTGAACGTAAATATTTTATTCTATATTATTTATTTTTTCCATATCTCAAAAACTTTTGAACTGATTCTTATGATCCTTACACTGGTCCTTAGGTCAAAATATACTTAATTGATTAGAAAAAAGACACAGAAAGACACACAATATCTTGTTTTCAATATTATCGTAAACAAACACAAAATTTTAAAATAGTATCAAACAAACGAACAAACACACGAAATTTTATAAACTTTTGTGGAAACCTGTATAAATCATCATACTCAAATATTATCTTAGTCCAACGATATCGAAGGAATACTGGGTGATTTAAAAATCTCTTTTTTGAAGTCGGTTCACAACTTGATTGAGTAAAACTTGCAGCAAATCTTATTGGCTTTGATTTTAAGGTCTTATGAGGCTAAAACGCATAGTTTCTGATATACGAGTTTATCCGAAAAACCTAAAAAAAATCCTTCAAGGAGTACCGCCTGGGACTTTTGGTAAGTAACCTCTTTACGAGTCCAAGCAAAGATATGAAGTCAAAAATTGTGTTCTTAGCGATTCCCTCTAGTATCCTTTCTTTCCTGATCTAATTTATCTAGCTAGCCTTTGAAAAACAATATACGCAAATACTGTTTAGAACAAAAAGTGGGCACCAAATATAATTTCTATAAGAAAGGCGATAACGGCAATAAAGACGTTCATTCGTATACAGAACATTGTATTTTGGGAACAACAAAAAGATATAGGATCGTGTAATGTCATGAAATTGGATCCCTAAAGGAAAATCACATTTCGTTTGTTTTATTTCAGCTGTAACTGTACCGGCTACGATAAAAAATATGCGCATTTAAAAACGCAACGATAAAGTTTGTCAGTCCTCAATTAAATTGGAGGGATTCGGGATTTTTTCGGGGACTTTCGGTTGAGGGACAAATGAGGAATTCGCCATTCCACTTTATTAAGAAGCGGCTCAACGCGGATGGTATATTTTTATTAATTGTCCATTTAGATTACTTTGGAAAAAATGGCTTTTAGTTAATTGGCACATTGAAGGGAAGTAGCTGTATTACAGCGGCTATTTAAAGCGTTCCATCGAACACCTTGATGGTGATTAACTTTGATTAGAGCTATCAAGTTCAGTGTCGCTATCTTTGCTTTAATCGAACACTTTATGACTCAGTATTTTAAAGGGCATGTTTTGTTAATTTATATGTTTTGCTGAGTTGATAGAAAATATAGTACATTAAGTTTTTTTTTTAATGATACTTATTGAAATTGACTTGATCACTTTTTGCGCATTGAACCTAAATAAACAAACAAATACATGTTAATGACGTGGTACATAATTATGGGTGACTTTAATACGAATCTTCTAAAAGAAACTCCACAGTCCCATAACCTTCGTTTATCTCTTACACTTCATACTCCAGCACCGACAACTACCTGCTACTGGGTTCTCTCAACACGATCTTATTTTCATCACTTATTAGTTTAATACGATCAAACTTAAACCCAATGTATTGGCATTGCGTAACTTTGCTGACGTTAATATTGAAGAATTAAAAATCGACGCCGCCACCATTGACTGGACGCCCGTGTATACCACGAAAAATAATTTCTTCAATTGATAGAAAAGTGGAAAATTTCAACTCGACTCTTCTAATATTATTTGATGCTAGAAAGTGGTCTATAAAACTTAGCGTACCCATGTCTCTTGTTACCTATGTAATGTGCAATAAAGAGTTATCTAATCTTTTCTTATTAATTATTTGTGTAATATTGGTATGTGGATTTATATGTTAGTGATTTTTACTGCTTATATTTTGTACAACTATTCTCACTTTTTATTAATGTTCCGGCACTGATTAAAGCACTTCCAAACGGTTGACTGGTAGATACTTCCATAACGCATTAAGTCCGCCAGTTGTACAATTTACACTGCACTAAAGTTAGGTATAGGTAATACGACTATGTGCAATTAGTAAAATGGAATCTTTCAATTTTCCATTTTACTCGCTCAGATTTTTCCATCTCGCAAGTGCCATGCAAATACACACACGGATAATCCTGTCTGCACATCTAGTCCACTCACCATTAAAACAACTTTTACTCATATTTGAATAGTTCTGTACATATTTGTGACGTTGGAAAAGATCTGTTTGGATGAAAACGAACACCAAGAACTGAGAATAATAGAAATTATTTCATGTGATTTGATAAAAAAAACGTATTATGCAAATACTAAAGTAGATACATAAAAGATACATACATAAGTACAAAACATTTTTGCTATGTTGAATGATGTTATTGTTTTATCAACTATGCAATTCAACATTTTCTGGTATATTGGTTCACAAAGTAAAATCGACGTGACACACAAAACACCATAAATGCCATTATACTTACAAATGATACATGTGACGTTGAGTGTTTCACGAACTAGAAATCCGCTTTATGTAAACCTATAATGTTAATCACATAATCCTCTGTAAACAAAGTTTATTCGGCAAAATTATGTTTTATTAAATGGAACGGGGAGCTAATTGGAATCCGGAGCGTAGTCTATTTGGCAAGATTCCATTTTGAAACCTTGTTTGTTATACATCCAATTTATATTTCTGACTCTTTATGAAGAGTCAAGATACCTATTCGTAATCGCAAAGTATTTGAACAAGCCGTCTTCCCGCTTTGTATGGCATTAAGAGATTTACAGAAGGCTTTAGTGCGCGATATATTTATAGCAGCACAATGTCCTATTGTTTCAGTTTGATCTTTTAAATGGATAGTTGTTTTAGAGTTTCAACTATTAGCGAGGGTCGCAAAAAAAAGGTCGTTGTTTTTAAGTTGCACACCACTAATCTTAATAAACACCATTGATTTGCTAACGCATGTGTGAGGCTATATTATAAAAATGAAAATAGAAAGTCAAAATGATTATTCACTAATTTCAAATTACCATGACAGTAGTAAACATAAAATTATTATCCCTTTGGAATAGAACGACAAAAGCGAGATGTCACTAGCAGCAAACTGTGTGATAAAAAGAGATGGGTAGCAGAACCATTTTTGTCAGATGTCAAACAGTTGACCGTCCCGCAGAAGCTCGCTGAAAATTACGTGCATTTGATTTTTTATATTTAAAAGTGAAATTGTGAATATTTTGGAAAAATAATGCGTCTGAAACATTGTGACTTGATCGGTGATTGATTGTTATGCATTACAGCGGCATAACCCGAACAAATAATCATTTAACAGGTAGATTAGTCCAAATCGAAGCCTCTTAATATACGACTTATATTTACCAATGAGCTTCAAATTTTAAGTACGCAGTTTGATTATTCTATTCTACAAACGTTAATTTACGTAAAAATAAAAACAGAATAACCCAGGGAATGTATATCGACGAATATTTTGCATAATGAAATAACATTTAGTTCTACACTAGAGCTGCATGTTCAATATTTTGTGTCGACTGTTTATCATGCAGTAAACTACTATATTTAACTTAGGAACATTGTTTTTAATCACCTGATCAAAAGGTTATCTCATTTAAAGCTACAAATGTTACTTACTTATGTTAGTTACTGACATCTTAAAACGGTTTCGTTTGACAGCTTTTACTTGTCCTTCTATTCGGATAGGAATATTAATTTTATGGTAGTAAATCAAGTTTTGATCTTTTGAAAGTTTTGAGACATAGTATTATTAAGGAATTTATATTCAAAGAAGCCATTAATATAAATGTTGTAAAGTTTACAGACTGCACGTCAAAGTTTAAGTATTTCTCACAACTTACATTTATCGAAGCTTGGGTCATTTTAATAATTCTGGCACTTAGTCGATAGCAAAGATTAATTTTAGTTTTTGTTTAGGTTTTAAAGTTTCAAATTTATTGAAACATAAATCTTGCTTTGATACATCGATTTATACGTACACATAAGTCGTTTTGTGATATCTCAATAGTATGGATATCGTCAACTTTACGTTCTAGTGCCCCAAGAGTTCCCAGCAATCGTAGCTGAATTATGTACTATTATGTATGCTGATATCGGTAATTCAGATTCGTCCAATCCCTGTCACTCATGCTTTGTTGCGTGCGAGGGAACGCGATAAATAGTTCCGAACATAATACTAACTATGAACTTGTTTGTACTTACACGTGCTGATTCTGGGAACACATGCCGTCTAGTAGTCTATACAGAGTGACTTTTTTATTAGTACCGAAATTTTGTGTAAAGACTCCACTGATGAATATTTACTGAACTTTGCCTATGGGGGAAATAGTGAAATCGAGAAAAAAAATCAGCTGTTCCATAGAAAAGTTCAATTGGCCTGCGGTCGAAATGTATGGAAAAGCTAAGTTTTTTTCACGATTTCCTTATTGGCCCCGAAGTAAAAGTTGTTCATATTCATCAGTGGAGTTTACACGAAATTTCGGCACTGATAAAAAAGTCACCCTGTATAATGATGTATGCCTACGGTGTAGTATCTCGTAGCATCGTAGCACTTGTAGCTGATAGACTACGATCTGCGAGTATTGTTTAGTGTCGCTATTGTATATGTGGTGATAAAGAGATATTCTAGTTGATATTTTTTACAATGCTTTCTTGAATTTACCACTATTCTTTGCCTAAAAGAGGCACACATTTTCCTCATGTCACTAAAAGTTTGGTTAAACCAGTCAGTCTCTTCAGTAAGCTTTACACAACCTTAATACGTAATAATAAATCAACTTACATACGTCCATTTTCATAAAGTTCCATAACAAGAAAAGCATTGGTTTTCTCCATTTTCCTTTAAAAACAGTTGTTACATTTTATTTTATATTTTTGAAAATCTTATAGCTAGAAAAGCATTTCTTACCTAGTAAATTAAAAGTATAAAAGTTTAGTTCAATAAACTGACAACTTAATTAATAAATATTATACATGGTAAGGTCGCAAACAAAAGCCACTGTAATGTAAATCTCACAGTGAAATTGAAACGCATTGCAATGAAGCCATACCCGCTGTCCAAACAAACATGGCGTCTTTGGATGGCAGTAGCGAGCGTCTGTCTTTGTATACATGCTGCTCAAGAAATGGAACCAGCTTTTCGATTTGCCTCTATTTTTTTCTCTTAGAATACATTTTCAAAAAGCGATTCCAATGTGACATTACATTTATATATGCTTAAAAACAACAAAAGATCTAGAGCTCGTAGCACGAAAATGTTGTTAATGCTGTGAAAATTTATCGGTCTTTGACGGCACGACGACGGCTGCACTGCCGTCATAAGAAGAAGAGACGTATCTAACAATTTTTCCAAAATTGAGTTATATACATATTTGAAATCAGTAAAAAAAGACGCATCTGTTAGTATTTTTAAAATTCTTCATTTGTGGCCGCAACCCTCAAATACTCGCTGTTAAAAAAAACGTATCTGCATTAAAACACAACATTGAGGAAGAAAAAAAGTCACTTGTGACGCACACTAGATAGAAAAAACGTATCTGAGTAGATGCGTCTTATTACTTTGAGAAATATTGGTCAAAACATAAAATGAAAAGACGCGTCTACATGGTCGACAAGAAAAAAGGACGCTTCTGTGTAGCTGCGTCTTTTCATTTTAGTATTACAAAAAAATGCCAGGCGCAAGTGGCAGTAGCGTCTTTTCAACTTCGTATTCTTTGATTGCGGGGTAAAGGAGGGGATTGCGGTGTGAGACTGTGCGTGCAATGTGCATTCAGTTGTGCCGTGGCATTCAGAGGCTACATACGTGCGCAGAGCACGCATATATTTTTTTCGTTGTAAGGCACGTTAAAGCTACAATGTTTTTAGGGTAACGTAGCTAAAAATGTAATCAAGTTGCGCCTTTTCATTGTAGTTTAACGATATAATCAGCCAGACACAAGTGGTAAAAGCGTCTTTTCTATGTAGTATTTAAAGGCATTCGCCTAATTTAGGCGAGTGTCGTTTTAGTAGTACTTATTATTACTGAATCGAAAAAGGCAATCAATTTATTTTCTGTCAAAACTTTATAGCTACTTTAAGAAATAACATAAAATAATTATAATATAAATATAATAATAAATAACTCGAACGTCTTCTCAACAGTTGTATCAGATTCATTTTCGGCCTCCGTAAATACGATCATGTCTCCAGTTACAGAGCACAACTGAATTGGCTTACCATCCGTCAACGTAGAGACTCTCGAGTTCTTTGCATTCTACACGCTATTCTTTATAACCCCTATTCTCCTTCTTATATTCAAGATATGTTTCCATATCTGTGTCAAACTCATGATCGGTCTCTCCGTTCATCTGACAATCTCCGGCTAGGCACGCTGGCCCACCGTTCCTCGTACGTTTCCAAGTCTTTCACAGTGACGGCAACACGACTGTGGAATTCTCTCCCCGTGGATATAAAGAGAACCGATGCAAAGTTGTCTTTCAAGAATAAAGTTCGTACATTTCTGAAAGAGTGAATAATTGCATAATATTATTATTATATGTATGTATTTATGCTTTATTTGTGTTTATGTTTATACTTATAAATATTTTGTAGTTTATTTATTTATCGATATAAATATTTATTTAGTTTATTTAATTCAATAATATATTTATTAGATTCTTGTTACTATTTTCCTATTTTAATTTGTGTTTTTTTTTTCACTGCACCCGTTGCTATCTTTCTGCATGACCTAAAGGTTTGACTGGCAGAGAATGCTTTTAGCATTAAGTCCACCTTTGTACACTAAATATGTGCAATAAAGTATTTAAATAAAAAAAAATGAAATTTAATTGAAATAATTGTTGTTACTAACATTACTTTATAAGTTAATTGTTGTTTAATAATTACTAAACAATATCAGCCGTGATTGCTTGAAATAAACAAATTTTAATTTAGTGTCGTTAAAGCTGTTTCAGCTGTGTTCGCTTTAAACCCTCACCTCGTCCCTTGCGCGCCTACGCCCCCAAGGCACACCACCGTCATTATTATTGCTTGTTTTGTAATCAACTTTTACTCTATTGTTTAATTATATTGGTTGTAGTTCTTGAGACGTTCTGAAGATAAGTAATATTATTATAACTAGGTATTATTTGCTGGTGATATTAAAATAGAAATGGTACTGATAAAATATCTATATTATTATATTTATGTTAATTAGTATTTTGCTTATATGTCTTTATAATTATTTGTGTTATATTTGTTTATGTTAGTGCATTTTACTTCTGTTTTTTGTACCACTCTTCTCACTTATAATTAAATTTCTCCCACTGATTAAACTCTGTGCATTACGAAGTTGCCTGGTAGAGAATACCATAAGGCATTAAGTACGCTAATTGTACATCTAACAGTGCAATAAAGTTTAAATAAAATAGTTATATGTACGAAGTGGCGGTTTCCAACATATTCAATAAGTATATTTATAAAATATAACTATTTTATGTTGTATGAATCACATATACCAAGCAGTTCTTCTCAAGACCTTCACGCATCAGCCAGTTTTTTGACGGAGCTATTCGCACGTGCTAGTTCTTCCCAGGAGTTAATGCCCGATAATAGAAAATCATTTTGGTATGATTTACCTATCAATAATGGCAGTGTTGATCTCACTGAACTTTATGAAGACAATGTTGTGATAACATTTACTAAGCGTTAAACATAATAGCGTCTAATGAAAAAAAAGTTATATTTAATTACTAGGGCTACTTAAAATTTTAAATACACAATAATGTATCGAAAGAGGTTTTTGGGATTAAAGTTGTACATTAAATAATGTTAAAAGGTAGAATAATATTTTAATAAAGTCTGATCCCCATATTTTATGTTTTATTTTATAGTAAAAGACATCCTTTCAGCTAAAACTTAGAAAGGTTATTGGAGTTACAACACAAGGGTAATACTGATCATAGAAAGAAGGGACGCTTCTGCGTAGGTACGTCTTTTCATCGTAGTCTCATGAATTTGTGTACTTTTTATTTACTAAAAAGAAAAGGAAAATCACATTTATATATTACATAATATATATATAATACAAATTTATATATGTCAAAAAATAGTTTAAAGTATGATATAAAAGTTTGCACACAAAAATTTAAATGTTTTATCTTAATAATCGCACAGCGATTTTTTTTTCGAAAAAAATTGCAAATTATTTTATTTCTCGGTTTGGAGGTTTAGGTAGATACGTCTCTTTTCCTTATGGCGGCAGTGCTGCAGCCAACGACACTTCGATAGGATGTTGGCGGCAGGGGGAGGACTTCTTGTCGACAGCAAACTATGTATCGTCCGAGCAATAGATCCTTGAAACGACCATTTACTTACATAATACCTATTTCAAACTCCACCATTTTCATCTGTAAAGGCTTTATTAGATTAAATATAAAGACAGTAAGGTAACTAATTCGGACTACCTGTATTAACTAGCGTAAATCGTTTCCGTCCATATAGGTCGTATATTTGAAGATTTCCGAAAACCTACCTTTGGCTGCTGCAGCTGAATTGAACATATTTTATATTAGAATGTCCATTGTACTGTTATGAAGCAAAAGATTTGTGAGATCCCGATAGGAGGGAAGGTTTGAAATTCCTTTTGTAATATTGTCATTTCACCGAAAAGGTTTTGGCGAGGTTTTTCGCAACTCAGAGTATTTCGAAGAAATAAACAGTTCATTTATTTTGGTATTCGTATTATTCGTGTTTCACTTTCTTAGGCAAAAAGCGTATATGATAGTGTCTGATAAAATTAAAAAGCGTAAGTAGGGATATAATGTATTATCATGGCCTTACGTCTAATTAGGATGTCATACACATTTTAAGTTATAAAAAAACGCATAATGTGAGGTGAACACCGACTCAAAATGAATGCGTTTTCAATAAAAACAATGACGAATGTGTTATTTATCCTTTTTCGGGAGTTTTATACTTCGATAAAAAATATATATGTTTTAGTTATTGGCTCTATCCCAAAAACTCCTGAACTGATTGAGATGAAACACACATACTATTAAATAAAAATCTTCTCGATATAATTACTCTTGTCAGAAAAAACTACAGTAAACTAAGGAATAAAAGTAATAGGAATTTTGTGGAGTTAGATGCCGTCACCTGTTAACTTTAGTACCACCGGCACTACAAAGTAATGTTAAGTTTTATATTGTTACTAATAAAACAAGATATGTATTTTTTAGGTCTTTCCAAAACTCCTGTATTTTTCTTAAATATAGCAACAGAGTATTAAAATGTACATTTTTTAATAATTTTATAAAGTTTTAGGGCTGTACTATAAGAAACATAAATCTTAGGACTGTAAATTTGGTATCGTTGTGCAGGTAATTTATCGACAATTATTTATTAATTGAAAAATAAACTCTTAGGTCTTCCTTTTTTTGAATAAATTAAATAAAACCATAATTGGGGAGGTGATAGGGAAAGAAACAGTTATTTCTGAGCGTGTTTTTATATCGAAAATGAATAACACATACGAAAGCTGCAATCGTGCCATAATTCATGCTTTCTTCCGGGTTGGACCGTAGAGGTATAACCGATCTTTTTTAGGATCAGGAACCGTACTACTTTTACCCGTTGAAAATAAATATAAAAACATTTGCTGTACACTTATGATTACATTACTATTTTTTTAAAATTTATAGTTTAGTTTGAAAAAGTAACTGTGTCTTCGATAAATTCACGGTCGTCTCAAAACCATCTTCACAAGATTTTAAACAAAAAACAGGATACCATTGGTAGGGTAGATTGGAATAGCTACACCGAGAGCATAAAGTACATTTGTGTTTGGCAACCGCAATAAAACGCTACGCTCACAAGAAAGCTGTGAACATCTAAATTTCTCCGTTCGCCATGTTGTAAATGCAAGTCGTTATATTATAAAAGTTCCGCTGCGTCTACCACAATGTTTATTCCTGTTCCAAACTTCAGAGAGTACGATGGGGTAAATTATGCAATAAAATATTAAAAAAATAAATGTAAAGTTCGAAAGCAGTGTGTTTATGACATAGCTGAATGGCATGATCTCGCTGATTTTTATTTCAAAGTTACGACAAACTGTAATTTTACTAATACAACATAATAAATAATATTTGTGATAAATTCATCAATTACAGAGATTAATCATTGTGTCCCTTTCCGTATTTTTTGTAAAATAAATGTTACCATGAAACTCAAATATCAATAAACGGAGGAGCATAGATAAAAAAATACCTATACAAAAAATAGATGATTAATGAAAAATATTGAAATCTATCTTATATATATAAAAATAAATTGCTGTTCGTTAGTCTCACTAAAACTCGAGAGCGGCTGAACGGATTTAACTTATCTTAGTCTTGAAATATTTGTGGAGGTCTAGGAAAGGTTTAAAAGGCGAGAAAAAATCGAAAAACGCACGGACGAAGTCGCGGGGGACCACTTGTAATGAATAAAATTGCACTCCGGGAGTGCCGGCAGAAGTGAAAACTTGAATATCAACGTTGTGCATTTTTGATTTTTTGGAATAGTTAGGGAATAATTTTGAATGAATTGCTCTTATTATCAATATAAAAGTACTTTCATTTTTGTGATAGAATACAATAATAATAATAATAATACAATAATAATAATAATAATAATAATAATAATAACATAATATTTTTATAGAATACAATATTTATTTATTGCGCTATCGTACACAAACATTACAATTTATATTATATTAAATTACATTAAAAAGTTTATCTCTCAGAAAAATCAACTTACATCCATAATTTCGCCAACCGTCTTACGGTTTTTCGATCAGCCCACGTGTCCTGACGCGAGTTTCACATTTTTCCCCCATCCCACAAAAGTGCTTAACGCCGCTAAAGAAGTTTTCACTTCAATAATTGCAACCGATTTTACATCAGTTGAAGGCAGAGTTGTCTGTTACCGCTTCTTTAATTAACTAATGAAATTAAAAATCATCAATAAAGGTCAAAATGTCCCAAAATTAAGTTTTGAGAACGAGACCACTTGCGTGCGCGTATTCAACTAAGTAATTTGATATTAGAGATATTCAATTATTGCTATCATAAATTTAACCATATATGCAGAATTTGCGTGTCATCATAAAATTCTATTACCTACTATTAACAATGCCATCAAACTGTATCATACTTCTACTGATTGATCATTATTAATTAAGGTAGGTATTTATTTGTACAAATTCGCAGCGTATTCTTCAGGCTCTAATTTCCATTACAAGGGAATTATGCGTCGTTCGCATTCAGATCACAACGTTACACCGTGTGACAACAATAGCGAAAGATTCGAATTAAAAACCATTAATCATGGGATAGAATGATACAAATTTGTCAGCAACCAGAAGCCCTGCGGCGTTGCGTCACACAATATTAATGAACATCAAAAACGCGAGCCTCGTGAACTATGAGATCGTGACGTGATGTGAGCTTCTTAACATTTCGACCCTATGCTTCCGTATCTGAGAGTAAGGTCTGCGTATGTGTCTGAGTACAGTATGCGAGTGTATTCGAGAATTTCACGGTAAAAACAAAACGTTTATCTAAATCGGATGGCGATTTAAATGCGCACTGTAATGGAGCTGAGCTGATTGTGGAACTCCTTAACGCTTAGGAGTTCAGTGATTTTAATGTCAAAACTTATGATAGGTAATTAGTAGCTTTATGAAGACCGGAGTCATAAGGTGCAACTTCCCCCAACTCTCTCGACTCTCAATAATTTCTTGAACCTTTAAAGGAAAGAAAACCATTTTAGTTAAGTAGTTAAGTTTTTTTTTTTTGGAGTCAGTGTTCTGATAGTTGCTTGAGATGGTCAACGTGATGGCATTAAGATTTATTTAAGACTTTTTAGTGCATTTTAGTTTTGAAGTCGGTTTTTACTTTTTAAAGTATTTTTTTGTAAATATTAAAATGATATCAGTGAGTAAGGTCAACTAACTATTAGAATTAAAAAGGTCTTAGTGTTAAACGTTGAATTGTGTGTTTGTGTTTATCTTATTTTATAATTAATCATTTCGTTAAACAGGATCAAAAAGAAAAGGAAAAAGGATGTCGAGATTGTTAACAATATGAGATATGCAAAAAAATACGGACTTTATTGTAATTTTGTCGCAGAAATAATAAAAATCAAAAAGTTATTGTATGTACAAAACTAATAAATCAAATCAAATCATTACCAAATGTTTGATATTGTGAACCAAATATCAAACAGTCTTTGTTGTCTGAAATATTGAATATTTATTTATTGACCCAGGAATGGAGGCAATTGTGAAATATTGGATGGGTCAATATAATTAATACTGCGGTGACAATTATTGGACATTATAATATTCATTTCGTGTCATACCAAATGGACGCGTTATATTAACTGCCTGGAGTTTTTCATGAAAGCTGTCGCAATACTTTCTGTTCAAATTCGCTGATCTTGCTTTTCACAATCTTTCATTTACATGAGCATGCAATCAGAATAACAAAGGATGCTATGATGAAGCTCATTGTCATAATTTTACGCTGTCGCTTGCCAAGAAAAGGGTTTTCTTGATCAAACGTATGAATATTATTTCAGTTGCTCACCTTACATATATACCACACTAGCGGTCCCCCGCGACTTCGTCCGCGCGATTTGAGTTTGCTCCCTCCCCTCCCGTCGCAGCGTCATGTTTTATATCCTTAGCCTTAAGCCTTAAGCCTTTCTCGATAAATAAGCTATCCAACACAAAAATATTTTTTCAAATCGGTCCACCAGTTCCTGAGATAAGCGCGTTCAAACAAACAAACTCTTCAGCTTTATAATATATTAGCGCATTAGCGCATTAGCGCAAGCGCACGTTGTACTTAAGCTGCGAACATTATTTTGGTGCGGAGTTATGTTAAAACTGTGATAGCTCCTAAGATATTTATTGAAATCAAATGATATAAAGGGCAACTTGGTTCTAAATGAAATGCTCGTGATGATGGATGTATTTATTTTGATAAGAATAAATACCTGTGTGTATTATACACCTCTAAAAATAATGCATTATTTTTTTAACAAATTTATTAACATAAAAAAGGTTGTAGTAAGTCAACCATAAAAGATAGACATATGCTGTCGCGGACTTTATTATAGAACTCTTAATGTTAAACAATCCTGTCATACATGATTTTTGTGTAACTTAAGCGGTTTCCGCAGCGTATGCAGTGGAAGCTCTCAAAAGGAATATTTTTCTCCCGTTTTCGCAACATTTTTCATTTCTGCTGCGGTCTTATGATTCGTATCTTTATGTTATATAGCCTTAAGCCTTCCTCGATAAATGGACTATCCAACGTTAAAATATTTTTTCAAATCGGGCCAGTAGTTTTTGAGATTAGCGCGTTCAAACAAACAAACAAACAAACAAACAAACAAACACTTCAGCTTTATAATATTATAGTATAGATTTGTAAGAAGGTATTTTCGAAGTCAAATTAGACTAATTAATGAGAAATTGACATAAAATATGTATTAGATTGTTCAAATTGTATATTTGTGTTTAATCAAAAGACCTTTTAAAATAAAACTGTTAGTATAATTTGTTGAATTAGTTTCAATTTATTCAACTTATTTCAATCTAAGCACTAATAAATAGACTTGTTAGAATACTGATTTAAATTTGGGGGCGCAAAATTAGATTTTATCATTTTATTGTTACAAACTCAGGCCTAATTAGGCTCTTATTTGCTTTGAAATTATTACCTGGAATTATTCATATTATATTATATGGAAATATCTTTTGTTCCTAGTCATACAATAAAAAGTGTATTACTTTATTTGATCAACTATAGTCGGTTCAATTTGGTGTACCGTACTTGATTAATTTATTAACGAATATTAAAATTTATGTAATGCAGGGAATGCGTTCATAATTTAATCGCTACGTTAATAACTTTTACTAATTAACTCACATCATCGTTAAACTTTAAAATATTAAAAAGCATTACGTCCATGTTTCAATGACTTTATATAAAATTGGGTTGGCGTCATTATACGATAATTTAATGGGTTGCTCATTCCTGGTCAATTTCTCTCACAAATAAATTAATGATGTATTGTTCTTTATTGTAAATCAGTGTCCTCGTGTCCCGGGCAATTACAAGACTGCCTGAAAAGCGTTTTTTTCTTAATTGGCTTTATGGGCTACTGCACTCACAGAGAGCTATATTGGGCATAGTGCCGCTCTGTATTATTCACGAAAAAAAAAACAAAAAAAAACGTGTAAATAGCTGGGTAAATACAATACTTCATGGGTATTTCGAGTGATACGTTTGATTGGTAGGTATTTCTTTGTAAATTTTATTAACTGTTTTTATAGTGTTTTTTCACTAAAAAATCTCAATAACATAAATTGCACTTGTAAAAAGCAACTGTGTCAGACAAGGAATCTAAGAAAGCCCTTGCAAAATTCAACAGGCTTGCCTAGTGTCGGTGGCGGGGTGGCAAAGGCATGCGCCTAGATAGCGTAAGACACAGAGTTCGATTCGTTGTCTGACACAGTTGTTTTTTACTAGTGCAGTTTATGTTATTAGGTATCATTCTTTAAAATTGAGAGTGTTTACCCTCCCCTTAAATTGACCCTTGGCATAGAAACAAAACTAAATTAACAGGAATTACCAAGTCTACCATTTCAATCATATTAATTTGTTTTTTGAGTTATCTGTCTTCGAAAGTTAAACACATTGTCGTAGTAATAAATGGCATTGAACTAATATATTACAACATTGTGAAGCTAGAATCGTCTTAAGCTCTACATCAACTTAAAGCTATCGGGTAAACTTAATACAGCAGAGACAAATTACGGCACGTCGAAGCTAGCTAAATCCTAGGGTTTCACTGGGGAAAACGTTTTTACTCATATTTTTAACCGTATAATTATCACGCACTCTTTGTTTAAGAGTCGATTGTATAAACTTCAGATAAGGAATATTCGTCGAATATGATACAAAACGTCTAATTTAAAAGCGTCACCTCTTGGACAGAAATACTGAAAATGACATTTTAAATCGGACGTTTCATACTTATTTGATCGGATAAGGCGACGTTAGTAAACTCGACTCTTACTACGAAAAATCAGAGACAGCTAATATAACTATGAAATATGCGGATTATTGCTGTTGGACCGCAGTTACCACTATCACTGCCAAGTGGGAAAAGGTGAAGAAATGATATAGACACGAAACGGACGAACGCGGGTGGATGTGCGGGGAAGTGGGAGGAATTTGACGTTTTGACGTCCCTTCTTATGATAACCGAATTGTATAATTCATTAAGAATCAGCAACGCGAGTGGCGATTTCATCACGCATTCGCATTATTAATTCTGGTAAGAAGCGCTTTCATATCGGTGGAATATTAACGCATAAATGGTATCCTGTTGAGTGGCACACACGTGTGTTTCAGAATAGAGCCCCAGGTTAGGTCTATATGTAGGCGTGTGATGGCGGTGCCTAGCATGTGAGGTGGCTGTGATTCATTTAGTGCTATCGCAAAAAAGCTCGCATTCGTGTTACGCAAGCCCATTTGGCACTGATAAATTGCTTTTAAAAGTACCTAGTTACTCATCTAAACTTACGTTTAAGATTAATGCGTACTAAAATAATATATCTATGTGTGTTTTTCGACATGATCTACAAAATACGTAAGTACATATTTAACTAGGTATATTGTTTTAGAAAGGGTAAAAAAACCGGTACTTAAAAATACTAGTTTAAGGGTCGATTTTGCCAACGACGGATACTGAATAAGTGTAAAACGTTTAAAATGACATTTACGTACATGTTTGCTAACTAAGCGACGTTTTCAAATAAAGCGTTTTGTATTATATTTGATAAATATTCCTTATCTAACGTTGGTAAAATCGGGCCTAAGCCATTTTATAATCACCTATGACAAGGTATATTTATTATACACAGTCTGGCCATAAATACTGTTTCAATTAAAAATAAGAAAGATATTACATTAATTTGAATTTGGAATCTGTCATTTTAATACGATTGCTCATTGTGTTTTCTAATTATGGCGCCAATACATTTTATAATATTTTACGATGTTAAAATGGAGTAGGGTGATAAAGAGAACCGAATCGCTGTGATACACAAAGTTGGTATGGAGCCAAATGCAATTTTTAAAACTCTCCATACGCTTGGTATTAGTCAAATATTTGTGTACCGGGCTATCAGTAGGTAAAATTTGACCTCCTCTATTTGTGACAGAAAAAGATTCGTACGAAAAAGGTGGTCAAAGCAGTGAGGGAAATAATTCGCAGAAATCCTGTCCGAAAGCAAAAGATTTTATCTCGGGAGATGAAGATAGCACCCAGAACCATGTCGCGTATTTGAAAAGATGACTTAGGACTTGCAGCCTGTAAGAGACACACTGGTCTGCTTTTAACTGATAATTTAAAAAAGAATAGAGTGGTAATATCGAAAAAACTACTGAACTGAACTGTACGCAAAGGGAGGTCACAGAAAAATTTTGTTTACGGATGAGAAAATCTTTACAATTGAGCAACATTTTAACAAACAAAGTGACCGTATTTATGCTCAAACCTCTAAGCACGCTTTCCAATTAGTCGGCAGAGTGCAACGTGGGCATTACCCGACTTCAGTGATGGTTTGGTGAGGTGATAGTTATGAAGGAGTGACTGAGCCATATTTTTGTGAAAAAGGTATCAAAATATCGGCACAAGTGTATCAAGATACCATTCTTGAGAAGGTAGTTAAGCCTCTTAACAACACCATGTTCATTAACCAAGCATGGTCTTTCCAACATGACTCGGCGTCGGGTCATAAAGCTCGGTCCGAGCAGTCTTGGTTAGAAGCGAACGTTTCGAACTTCATCAAGACTGAAAGAACGTGCTGAAGACTGGCCGTCGTCTAGTCCCGCTCTTAATCCGCTGGATTATGATTTATGGTCAGTTTTAGAGAGTACGGCTTGCTCTAAACGCCATGATAATTTGGAGTTCCTAAAACAATCCATACAGATTGGCAGTGAAGAATTTTCCCATGGAAAGAGTGCGTGCTTCTATTGATAACTGGCCTCAACCACAGAAAATATAATAGTACTACGTACAGAAGGATCACTGTGCTAAGAATGATAAAGTAAAAACAACTTTCGCTGCAACGCAATGAAGTGCAATTCACTTCGCACGATTTTAATTCAAGGTTGTTTCATCTACCTATCTATACCTGTCTCTTTCTAACACGTAACGCTTTCCCTGTTTCGCGGCCTTGAATGTGTCAGGGTTGCGAGCGGCGCGTGGCACGAACATACGCGTAGGTACACAACGCGCTACTCAAATAAAATAAATAGTCTAGAGGACGTAGCACATTTCTTGACTGTATTCTATCGGAGAAAGTAATTGATAGTGTCAGTGTTCGTTTAATATTAAATAAGTGTTTACTCTGTCTAATTTAATTATTTGGTACAAAATTATTGCATTCGGAGAAATGAAAGTACAAACCAAACACACATGTATGTACGGACAACAGCACGTCAAGGTAAACACTGCGGTATCTTATGCAGTTGTAATAAGGGCTAGTTTGCAACAAAAGTAGATAACCTGATGTGCTGTCGACTGTTCATCACACTTAACCAAATAAAATTGTATAGTAGAATTATTTTCTCCGTGCAGTTTGGGTCATAAATCATAGCTCGGCCTCAGCCCGGTTAGGGCGGTGAGTATGTTGCGCGGGCGCACCGCCGTTTTAATATTTATTTGACGACCCGTCTGGTGTAGTGGTCGAGAAATCGCCTACTACGCAGCGGGTGCGGGTTCGATCCCCGCACAATACAAACATTTGTGTGCATGAACATGTCTGTTTGTATTGGTCTGGGTGTTTTCTATGTATATCATGTATGTATTTACAAAAAATAAAAAGTATTTAAGTATTATATCCGTTGTCTGGCACCCATAACACAAGCTTTGAGTAGCTTACTTTGGGGCTAGATGGCGATGTGTGGGAATGTCCAAGGATATTTATTTATTATTTATTTTATTTATTTATATCATTTAATTCTTTTTTTATTATAAATAATTTCAATAAATATATTTTTTTATATAAAAAAATATATAGTACATTCGCCAGCATCTTAGGTTACACACACTTTTGTTGCAAACTAGCCCTAATGTCAACTGCATAAGATACCAATGTTAACCTTAATTTGCTGATGTCCGTACTTAACTACAAAAAGAGACTTTTGTTTATGTGAACCTTATCTATAGTACATTTATAAATGCTATCAAAATCGAGATTAATTTTATTGGAATACCTAAAAATTAAGGGTGATATTATATAACAAAAGTAAAATAATGAACTATAGCACTTGGACTATTAGATTTTGGACTACGTAAAATCCTAACACAAAATTACTTCAGTAATTTAGTAGGTGTACTTATAAATATTATGCTAAATTTAAAGTAAGTTTATTGACCTGTTTCCGTTTATTTTAAGTTAGATTGACGTAAGTAACTGGGTAGGTATCTTAAACTCAAACCTATTTCTTTGAACAAGAAATGTTGAATACCTACCTACAAAATTTGTTTTGATAAATAATGTCATCATTAGGAACACATATCTCAAATTATTAATAGTTATTTCGTTGTAACGAAGTCAGTCACAGGCTGAGAACATAAACACAGAAACAGCCGCGTGGCGCGGTCCGCGACCGGCAGCCCCGCGCTCATTTATGCTCGGCGTACAGAGTCGCTCGAACGTACCTATACTTCGGAGTGACACCCCCCTGCCTCAACGTTTAAGGACTGTATTGCAGCCAATGGAGACCACTTCGAAAAAGCTTTTCATATTTTAAATAGTTTTTTATTTATGTATAAAACTAACACACTGTAAAAGTAATAAATATTATTTGCATACAAAAAAAATCTTTGTGACAATATTTATGGCAATACTAGATAGACCGCCGCCTAAATATTGAAAAATCGCTCGCACTTTTCGTCGTCTTTTAATTGAAGTGATGGCCGTTTAGTCTATGTCCTGTTCGACAATAATTTTCAAAGTGGTTAAGTGGCAGAAACATTGAATATGAATGTATTCCATTTACCTTACATCAGGGTTGATAAGATGGTTTCAAGATAACTAGAGTTAGACCTAGGCTCATTTGAATACTGATAGTTGCGGAGGACAACAATGTTAGTGTGTATGTACAGTGTATATATGTATTAGCACGTATAACACTGACACGACCGTGCGTAGGTACTACATAATTGGATCGCGGACCGTGCGGCCAAATTATGTAGCGTTTTGTACGGTACAGTCTGTTAGAAAATAAGTTTCGTTTTCAATATTGTTTCTTTAATAGACGATTTATAAGGCATTCAGTCCGCGTAACAAGTTTCAGATTATTTTCCGGGTAAGATATTACTTTACTTTCTACAAATCTAGGAGGGAATCGAAGGCTTTGATTTCATTGTAAAATCTAGAAAAGCAAAAGCGGTCATTAAGTTAACTAACTTTATATTTAGCTGAATGAACACATAATACTCGGGGACCTTGACATGAAGTCATATTTTCTGTCATCAATTTCTTATACCTATCGCACAGGCTTACATTGTATGTGACACATGACCTAGATTCCAATTCTGATGATGGAAAGGTCACTGCTATTCTTTCGCAAATGACAAGGAATTTTAATAGATTTTTAGAACGTAAATAACACGAATTTTTATCGTGAGTGATTAAAAACTAGAGCTCCGGATATGATAAAAAATATCATTTGTGAATTGTAACTACAGCTAAGTTCAATTTCAATGTAAGTAATCAATATTCTTGTGAAAGTAACTAGGAGTGATTATAACTCCTTAAGAGAGCATTCTATTGCATTTAATCAGATGAAATAATGTGTATTTAATATTCGTATTATTATTATATTATACATTTTCAGTAAAAAAGGGTACTATTTTGTAATTTTAACATTATTTATGTAACAAAACGAGCGGTAGTTCCATTGTATGCTATGTATAGAGCTGACTGTACTTCCATATGTCGGGTGGGACATAATTGTGACTGTAGCAGGAAGTTAATTGCGTGTTCCTTGTCAGCCGGGTTTGCGGATGATTTAGGTATTTTAGGGCCTCAGTGCACAAAATACATGAGTATGAAATCAGTAGGCACTATTTTACGCAAATCTTGCTTTAAGTACTTGCTTAAAGGTAATAGAATAGAGTTTAAGAGCTAGTAAGGCGCCTTTTTATCAAAAAGTTGAACCAATTTATCCCTAACATAGTAGAAAGTTTCACAATTTCTGACATGCAAGGCTGAAAAGGATCACTAGTTCATGATTGACTATCGTAGCAGATGACTAATATAATAACATAGGTAGTACCTAGATGAGAAATGAGGCAAGTGTTAACAAAACACTTGTCTCTCTTCTCATCGTAAAGAAATAAGTTTTCATTATTTGTTCGTAGAAAAATAATAAGCAAAAGAATCGCAAGCTTTCATTGCAAAATTAAACAAAACAGAGATGATTTGATTACGGAGCTGTTGTGTCTTTGTAAAGGTAATGTCGACGTTCGTTTTGGCCGTAGAATATCAAATGCAATCAAATCATCAATCTATTCACCGTGGACGATCGACAGTTCTGTCATAAAATGGGAGGACCGACAGGCCTTTCTGTTGCATTATTCATCCATCAGTCATCACTAACAATAGAATAGAAACATCGGGATAGCAAAAAAGTCAGTACATATGGTTTCATAAATTACCTTGAAACCTTCTGTATAAAAGGCCGTATTTTCAGTTTTGGAGCTTGCATTCTATGCACCGTGCGGCTGGATTCTACGCAAGTGTCATCTAACGAATTTCGAATTAATGAACTTTCAAGCAACCTTGGATTGAAATAAATGAGAAAGTAACGTATCCAAAATTTGGAAAATAGCATTTACATACACACTTACACTTTTCATGCTGTATTGATACTCAGTATTCTAAGGAACGTAGTATGAATTTTAGTGCTCCGATTGACATGGTCAATTAATTGCTGGCTTCGAAAACAGGACCTTACTTCTTTATAAGCGGTTAGTTAGGCTCTCTGAAGCTTTTCTATTTTGTAACAGCAGCTCAGTTTCATTTAGTATGAAACTTTACCGCATAATTTACATTTGTTGTATTAGCCCGCCCCAGATCGTTGTGACCTTTTACGGGTAAACCCTTATTTTTTGTATGGGCGTCAAAACAAACGTAGGCCGGTCTCATTGGGTTACAATTTAGGGTGTCATTATACAATTTATATTTTAATCATGTAACATATAAAATAAACTTATAACCTACCTTATCAAAAACGAAACCATTTCCTTGCGTCAAAGAGGCTATGATGCTGGCTGCGATGCCACGTTGGATATCTATAATCCTTTGAACTAGGAACAAGCACGGACGTAAAAAAAACAGCCAGCTTTATTACTGACCGTTACAGTATTATATTAAGGCGCAATTTTTCTAAACAACAATGTAGCGGAGGGTCCCCACGGCCCAAATGTTTCAACGCCAAACGGTGTGAACACATTATCATTTGCAAGTGAGACGTACTTGCGATGCTTGGCGTTTTCAGCCAACTCCGCTGCTGCTCCAACTCAAAGGACTGATTGTCTGAGATGGGAGGGGGCCAAAGTATCGACAAAAGTTGCACCATGTTGTATTTTACTTAAGTAAACATTAGTATTGATATCTTGGTATAAGTACGAGACAAATAAAACCTAAATCTGTCACATTATTTATTTATTTAGTTATTTCGTAAAAGAAATGTCTACAGTTCAAAAGGTAAATAAAAATGTTAAGAGGTTTAAACCAGAGATTGAAAATAAATCTGGCCCGATATGGCCAGGAATTAAAAAGCTATACTCAAGATCAAGACGTGTACATTGCAATTACTGAACTAATGACATATTTTTTTAATGTAAATGGACGTTCGATATTTAAATTGTCCGAAACCAGTACGTCATTATGCACGCTGCGCACTGGATAGAAGGGAATTAAGTCAATAAGCGCAAAAACCACAGTTAATTAAACACGGATCATATCAAAAATAGGCGCTTTCGCTTTCGCTTCGAGTTCTAAATATCGAACTCCTGAGCCCAGCACGTTCTTCGTCTTGTGCACACCACGCGCGGGCTGTTGGGCGCGCGGTATGATGGACATTCGACGGCCGGCTGGCGGCGGGGACGGCTCCGTGCGCGCGCCTGGCATTATTGAGAAGCGCCTGAAAGACATGCTAGGGGTTAATACTTTTTGAGCCAGTGATGATATTAGTTGCTTATGTAAATTGAACTCTAAACTTTTGATTTTTAGTCGAGTATCACTAAATAAAAAATGTTCATAACGGGGTTATAACATAAATTCGGGTTAATTTTACCACTGTACTACACTTCGCAATGTCAATGTTAGTTTATTAACCTGCCTACAGTATGGCGAATAAAATTGTATTACTTTAGATAATAATTAAGCTAGAAATTACGATTGTCGTAAGTATATCAGTAATCGATCTTTTGAAAATCTAAAAAACATCTTACGTGTTTGGGTATTTCAATATAAACATTAGCACGATGAAGCGTATTAATTACGCTAATTTAATAATTGAAACTTAATTAAATGAAGCCTTCTTCCCGTGAAAATACACCCCAACATTACGCCAGATCACCTTACTGGAACTCAACTCCGTCTGCTATAGTTTGTAACCATGCTAAAATGCATACTGATCAGTTTATGTCTAGATTATGTCCATGTTGTTAAGCAAATTAGGTAGATATTATGTCATGATAACTAGACTGTAAGAGCTTGCCTGATTCGCATTTTTTGTAGGTTAGTATCAGTTCTCAGAAAACCGAATATTTTTTTTTGCAGAAATACTAAATAATATAAATGTCATAATTATAAAAGCTAATTCTCAAATTCAAAGAAAGCTGCGAAAATGATAAATAAAGAAACTTTTTTTCTTTTATAAGACATCAAAACAGTAACAAATTATAAGCCTCCTAGCTAAAGATGGAAAATGAATATTAAGAGAAATCGCATTATAAGGGTATCGTCTTATAAGGGTTTGTTTCAGGGGATTTTTCTTGTCCCTTTTATTCAGAGGATATTATTCTGATGTTTCATTTTTGGGTAAGACCGCAAAAAAAGAAACAGCACTTTCTGGACCTTTGTGGCGTGGTTTATCTAGTTAGAAGTGATATACAGTAGCACTTACGTTTAGTAAGTAAGCTAATGTAGACAATTTTTTTTCCTTCTTTTTAACATTTTGGGCAGGCACAACGCAAAAATAATTGTTTTTCCTCTCTACCTGCCAGTCTTTACTTTCGTTATTGCCACTTTTCATTTTCGTTTAGTCAGAAATGAGCGTGGTTGTTTTTACATGTATGCCCGCTGCTGCCTCGCGCTTGCCGCGCGTTCTGCGGCCATATATGTATGAAATTATCAGCAGCGCAACAGTCGCGCGACCGTTGACCGTCAAGCCGCTACAGTCGCCTATATGTGAAAGCGCTTTTTATTTTGTAATTTAATTTAAATACAAGTATCTACCTTACCGTGACCAGTGACCGCAGAATAAATAAATAGCTTTTGTGACGATCAAAGTTACGTCTTCTCTTACGTCTTTGCAAGGGTTCCTATTTATTGAATTGGTGATCATTCTATGTCATAAACGACATTTAAGATTGATTGGAAGACTTTCTAGTTGTAAATGAATGAATGCTTAATGCAGTATCACATAGGTATTAATGTGAACATTACACACGCTCTAAACCCCATTGAGCCCGCATCATCGTATCAAACATCGATTACACTGTACATCAATTGTTAAAGTTTACAATATTTTTTGAATAACATTGCAGTTGACGTATGTACGTAAATAAAGCATAAACTTTAAATTATAATTCTACACAAATCTATGACAGTAAAAGTTTGCTTGTTTGCAACTAGCTGCGCTCTATCGAATCCAATCTATTATGGAATAAGTCCACTTTGGTGTCAAAGCAGTTATCATAACTAATCTAAATCTCTTGCGTACATTCCCGAGTTAGTTTGACCGGTAAAGATCAAACTCTAAATAATTGAGATGAAATCCTGAAATAATGAGTCTTGAATCCTAAAAAATTGTTTTGAATTTATTCAATGCTGCTTGGTTTTAAAGTAGTAGTACCTATTTATCTGTGGTTTGAATGTCAACCGAGCTAACTAGGTACCAATTAATGCTTCACGAATTTAGTTTTGTAAACATTTAAACCTTACTTATATTCCTTTTGTGTACAACTTCTGTTACGATTCTCTTGATGATAGTCAAGAGAATCGATATAGATATCGAGATAGCTAAATAAATCCTGGGGTAAACATAGACATTCGTCGAAATTCATTATGCACCAGAATAACCATCCTTCTTTCGCTTTTACAGGGTAGCTGACAACCCTAGTTTTATCGAGCGATTCATTTAAAAACTGGCAATATAGTAACTAAGTATACAGGAGTAAATATACCTGGCCGCGGGTAAGACAGACATGCGTCGGAACAGATGCTCCGCCGCGCTGCGAAGGTCGTCATCCTGCATCAGGCTGACCATGTCCTTCTCTCGCTTCTCTAAGGACTCTTCTGCTGCGCCTACTTCAAACAATAAGAATTGTTCTAGATCTGCATTTTAGTCATAGCTTGTCTTAGCTTAGAATAGCTCAAAAAGGTTTTTTATTTTGTTACTGTTTCCTTAATGAGCTTAATTAGTTTTTACACATCATTTATATCTCATTAAATAGCGTTAAGGTATTTATGAACTTGAAAAAAAAAGTCTGCACATAAAGTAAAAATTTCAAATAAAATAAATAAGTTGTTTATGCCAAATACGCATACGCCTAAATGTGTGCGTTGAAAATGGAGGCGAACACTTTTTTTTGTAAGATTTAATTTTATTGATTACTATCACAAGTTTTACTTATTCACCATTATGAAATACCACTGATAATGTAAAATAATGAAGTAGCCATCTAAATATCACAATGATGTGTTGCTTGACCTGTAAATGATTTTACAAACCTATACCGTGCTCATCACAAGAATTTTCTGCTGGACGTACTAGCACGCATTTTACTAACATTATTTACATAATACAGGACACACCGCGAGAAAAGTGGTAATTGAATTACTTTGTTTGAAACTCGAAAAAACTCAAAAATGCGAATGCTGATTTATATCCTTAATTTTGGAAAAACAAAAAAAAACACATTGTTTTTTTTACAGTTTATCGCATATGTAGGTATTAGCAGTGTGCTTTGTTGGTTTTTTCGTCACTCTATACAAGAAAGATAAAACAGAGGGTGTTTCTTGAATATCATGTAAATGTGTCAGTAAAACGTTATTAAGTTAAAAATAGGAAGGCAAAAGTCAAAGTCAAAGTCAAATATTGTTTATTCAATTTAGGACACAATATGCCACTTATGAACGTCAAATGTACAGTGTAAAATAAAATAAAAATAAATGTGCCCTGAAGGGGCCGAATCATGTCTCCTTATCTTTTGGGCCCTACCAGCGCTTCGAGACAGAACACAGACAATAAGGCAAGTGCTGAGAAGAAACGCCGGAACAAACTCAGTCACCACTAGCTGCCGTAAAAACAAAATCATCAAAGGTAAGTACATCAGTCGGTGCAGGCTGGACGGACCACACATTCGTGTCGTTCAGGTAGTCTTGAACCTTATAATAGCCTTTAGACATAAGCGTGTTTTTAACGTGTTTCTTAAATTTATCAACCGGCAATTCGACAAGATTGTGTGGTATATTATTAAAGAATTTTATACAATTTCCCATGAACGAATTACTAGTTTTAACTAATCTGAAGTTAGGAACGACAAGCTTGTGTTTATTTCTTGTGTTATATGAGTGAATGTCGCTCTTCTTCATGAAATTATCTAAATTTTTACGGACGTACATTATATTGTCAAAAATGTATTGGGAAGCCACAGTTAATATGTTGATTTTCTTAAAGACCTCTCTCAGGGAGTCACGAGGACTAAGTTTATAAATATCACGAATGGCTCTTTTCTGCAAAATAAATATGGTATCAATGTCTGCAGCAGAACCCCACGAGAGAAGACCGTAAGACATAATACTGTGGAAGTAACTAAAATACACAAGCCTCGCCGTTTCAACATCAGTCAGATACCTTATTTTTCTAACTGTAAAGGCAGCCGAGCTTAGCCTCCTAGCTAGGGCTTCAATATGAGGTCCCCACTGTAATTTTGAGTCAAGTGTAATGCCCAGAAATACAGTGGAGTCTATTAAGACTAGATTATTACCATTTAGTACAATATTTGGTGTAAGTTGCTTAACATTAGGCAAAGTGAATTTTACACATTTTGTTTTACTAGCATTCAGCAACAAGTTATTGGTGGTGAACCAATTCAATACTTTGGAGAGAGTATTGTTTACTTCGTCAAAATTTTCTTCATGTCTTTTCATTTTAAAAATCAAAGAAGTGTCATCAGCAAACAGAACTATCTCACAAAGATTTGTGGAATAAAATGGCAGGTCGTTTACATATATCAGGAAAAGTAAAGGCCCCAATATTGAGGCCTGGGGGACCCCCATTTGAAGAGGGGCTCCGGAAGAGTAGGTACCATTTATGTTAACTGATTGTATTCTACCCGATAAGTACGAACTTAACAACTTAGATGAGTTTTCCAAGACACCATAGTGTTCTAACTTAATGAGCAGTGTCTGATGGTCTACACAATCAAACGCCTTTGACAAATCACAGAATACACCGACGGCATCAAGTTTGTCTTCATAAGCATCAAGAATGTGTCTGATGAGTGCTACTCCGGCATCAGTTGTATTTCTACCTTTAGAGAACCCAAACTGTTTTTCGTGTAGTAAATTATTAAGTTTAAAATGGGAAAGTAATTGATTATAAATGAGTTTTTCAAAAATTTTACTTATTGTGGGTAAAACTGAAATAGGCCTAAAATTTCTGGGGTCACTTTTGTCTCTTGATTTAAATAAAGGGACAACCTAACTATGTTTCAATAAATTTGGAAACTGATTTTGGTCAATACATTCATTAAAGATATAAGATAAGTAAGGAGCTATTAGAGGTATAATAGGTTTTATTGTGTCTCAATAGACACAATAAAACCTATTATACCTCTAATAGCCTATAACACCTCTAAAAGAAAACAGAGGATAAATCGGGTATATCAATATATACCCGATTTATCCTCTGTTTTCTTTTGTTTTAATTCTTCAAATGTTTTTATGATGTCTAAAGGACCAATATTTCTGAATTTAAATGAGAATTCGCACCTATGAACACTCGACACTAGTAATGATTTCGCGTGACTTGAGCAAGAACTCAACTGTTTAGTCGTCTCTATAGGAATATTACAGAAGTAATCCTCAAAAGGGTTTGCTACCTCGTCATCAGATTTAATAAGCTTGTTGTTTATTTCTAGACTAAATTTGTTATCATGAGACTTCGTTTTACATGTTTCTTTATTTATAATATTCCATGTTTCTTTGATTTTATTACTAGATTTTTTAATTTTATCGCGTATGTAATTTGACTTAGCTACATAGCAAACTCCTTTGAAAATTTTTGAGTACTCATGAAACGATAGATCCTTTCTATATGCTTTTTTGTTATACAATTCAATCATTTTTTTCCTACTTGTATAAACTCTTCGTGTAGCCCAGTCACTGAATTTCGGTTTGCAGTTATTGATCACTATTTTCTTTTGAGGGAAAGTAATATCAAATTGTTTTTTAACTACCTGAAATAACTGTTCATACAAGTCACTAGCATTTTTTTTATCAAAAGGTATAAACTGTATTTTATCACTTACAAGGTTTTTAAATTTGTCCTTACGAGATGCAGTGACCGGCCTGCATTTGATTTCTAGACGGGGTGGAATAAAACTGTTCTGTAGTGTAACTATCTGACCGCAATGATCCGATTTTACAAAATTAATTATAGATTGTTTGTGATTTTACAGTTGCAGAGAATTTTATCTAAGCAAGTAGCTGTTGTAGGAGTAACTCTAGTGGGCTCAGCAAAAACCGGAGTGAGGTCAAATGATTTGAAAATGCTCAAAAACCGAACGCGATGTTCCTCCGTAATATCTATAATGTCCACATTGAAATCTCCACATACAACTACTTTCTTTGTAGTTTTACATATTTTGTTTAACACATTTTCCATTACAGATTCAAATAATTTAAAGTTTCCACTTGGGGGTCTATAAACACAGACAATAATGTAGTCGTCCAGCTCCGCACACGATATCTCAATTGTTCGCTCAATAGTGAGAGACACTATGTCTTTTCGCTCTTTACATTTTAGTTTATTATTAATTAATATAAGTGTCCCGCCGCGAATGGCAGTCTCCCTAGTGAACGAACTAATAAGATTATAATTATCTATCGATAACATCAGTTCATGCTGCTTGAGCCAGTGCTCAGCTATGCAGAGAACATGAATATTCATTTTATTCAAAAACAATTCAATTTCCAAATCTTTTCCAGAAAAGCCTTGAATATTTTGATGTACTATATTTAATTGATTTGATTCTACAATTTCTGATAAGCAAGAGTTATCCTCTATTGTTTGATCTACTAATTTAAATGATTGTTTGTTATTGGAACTAATTCCAATGGTTGAATATTCATGTCAATAATCTGCTCAATAAAAGCAGATTTGGTAGCCAAGTTCTTGGCTGAATAGTCAAAACAATATGATAGCGACATTGCTATCTGTCGTTTGAAATAATTATCTCGCGTCAAATATACTTTGTTTTTCAATAATTATTCATGTCAATTAGGTGGAATTTATTCACCTCATATAATGTCAATTTATGCAGTTGCAAATTAATGCAAGTAAATAAAGACTTCAGATCAACATTTATTTCCGACCTTCTGCAGCACATTTCTCATGATAAATGTTCCACAACTGTTCTCAGCATACACTGTATACGCAAAATCGGACGCTGCAGTGTCACACTGCACGATGTTTTGTCATCGCATGCAATACTTCACGCAGCACACTACGCGTCTGTTTCCCAAGGGTAAACTTACGTGCATTGTCAGAGGAAAATCCTTGGCACGCTATAATACTAAGCCAGGCAGAACTTCAGTGGTGACCGTGAGTATGGGGATGTGTACCGTTAGGTAAGTATGTTTACAATTTTTTGGTTTTGTAAAATGTATAATCAAAATATTTTTATATCCTCTTAAATTTAAATCCCTTCTGATACTGTAATAATTAACAACTCGATTCCGTTGTAATCAAAATTTATCTGCGAGTATGCATACAAATCAGTTCGAAAGCTTTACTGCATCGTCATGAGGTTTATGTAGAATAATAATTTTACGATTCCCCGAAATTTTTGATGCAGCACACTTAACTACAGCCTTGTTATATAAACGAGGTCAGATAGGCACAGAGGTCAGATTTATGAGAGCACTCAAGTAAGGCTCAAGAGGCTGGGGTATACGGGTGGACACGGTATTAATGGCTAGGCGTCTAATGTAATACCCATAATCCGTATTGAACCACGTTTTCACAGCCCAAATTAGATGGAAAATTGGAGTCACCCAATCTCGAGTGGTTACGCGTATTATTTTTTCGGAAACGCTTACGGGCAACGTTATTCTGCAAAACGTGGCTTTTAAAACCCGCTAACAGTATTATGGAACTTATGCTAGCATATTTTGCGAGCGTATAAATATTGCGTTAATCCGTTATTAACGCTCAATTTTTGCTTGCGGTTTAACAGTTTTGCTCGTTAATTTATTGCGGGTAGATTAAAAAATAATGCGGTGAAAAAGTATAGGTACTTAAAATATGACGTGCGATTGATTCGATATAATCTTCCCTTTTTAACCGACTTCAAAAAGGGAGGAGGTTATCAATTCGACTGTATGTTTTTTTTTTGTATGTTTGTTACCTCATATCTCAGTCGTTTGTGGACCGATTCGAAAAAAATTTTCGCCTACTTAGAGGGTATACCTTCTATTTGGTCTCTTTTTTTCAATTTGGGATCTGATGATGGGATCTTGGTGTAATTGAGGGAAAATCTAAAATTTTAACGGCACGTATAGTGTTTCTTTACTTGAATCTTAATGTCGACATGTTGTTACGTCTAATAGTCAACATCTTGTGGGGCTGAGCTGATGGTGGAACTCCTTAACGCTTAGGAGTTCAGTAATTATAATGAAATAACTTATAATAGGTAGTTTGTAGCTTCTTAAAAAAGAGAGTCATAAGGTGGCCCCCCCATTCTCCTGTAATCTCTAAAAATGAAGAAATAAAATTAACTTTAAAAAAAAAGTAAAAACCGAATTCAAAACCAAAATGCACTAAAAAATCTTAAATAAACTCTTGACTATTGAAAGGAAAGGAACCCATTTTAGGCAAACAATTTCTTTTTGGAGTCGGTGCCATCACTTTGACCATCAAGCATCAACTATCACAGCACCGACTCCAAAAAGAAATTGTTTGCCTAAAATGGGTTCCTTTCCTTTCAATAGTCAAGAGTTTATTTAAGACTATTTAGTGCATTTTGGTTTTGAAGTCGGTTTTAACTTTTTTATTACTTATAAGGAAAAAGAAGCAGAGAAAAGCTATAGGCTTTGAAGTTCGACTATAACTCTTAATAATGTATATTTTTTAATGTATTGAAATAATCAGAGTTCTTTTGATTATGGTTTTGGACTATGATGTGACAAATCCAAGACGAGGTGCTCTAACTACTTTCGGATCAGACTGCTATTTGGGATACTTTCAATATTTATGCATTTTATTTCAACTTACCGTATCCATAAAAGAAGCAACGTCAGTGAAGCCAAACGAGCGAGCAAGCCTAGCCGCTTCGATCAACGCTGCGCGTGCTTCCGGCCTGTTGTTCTGAAGGAGGTGGCAGCGAGCCAGCAGGAAGGTGGAGTTGAGCAACCAGAGACGTTGGTTTGCTGCGCGGGATTCTGTTCAATAAAATAAGAGCTACTTTGGTACGACCTCCGTGGTGTAGTGTCCAAGCACGCTGGGTTTCAAGGCGTCGCCGCTCCGAGGTCCCGGGTTCGATTCCCGGACGGGTCAATATAGAAATCAAAATTTTGTGTATTGTCTCGGAACTGGGTGTTGCGGTACCACCGTTGTGTTTGTGTATCCATAGCACAAATGCATTAGCTACTTACTTTGGGATCAGAGCAATGTATGTGATTGGTTTCCAATATTTCTATTTATACATAAGAAGACGGTAAGCCATTCGAGAAAATCAGCGTGTCTAAACGAGCAAGCGAGCTGAGCTGATTCGTGCTTGAACAAGCAAGAAGATAGAGTTGAGCAGCCAGCCAGCAGCGATGCTAGAAAGCCACGCGGGATTCAATGACTATGATACAATATCATATCAAATGCACAATGTGTGAACTCCATATTGTGAAATTTATATAAAATTGTCACCGGTGTGCATAGGTAATTGTTTATAAAAAGGTAAATTCCAAACTTTTTGAGAGCTAGCATTTATTTATGTGGTTATACCAAGTTGTAAATAAGTAAGTCAACATTTTATACTGCCTAGAATTGTTTATAATTTGTTAATAAGTTTGGTTTAAATGAGTAATAACTATGTCATTAAATTTGATAATATTCTCTTCCACCTATGCGCTGTATCTATCTGGCTTCCACGACTTTGCACACCTTCGCTCTTCACATAATTTCATTCTTCACAAGTCCGGCTTTATGTGGAACGATTGCACTATATCTGCGATTAGACTTTGGGATTCTCTCCCTAATGACAACAGAATGTCAAATAAATTTACTTGTAAGAAGTCTCCCTAGGTCTCCCCTCACCCACTATCATAACCTTGGCTCACTTCAGAAATAACTAGCATTATCTTTCACTTGTGTCGCTTTGGATGTCATCAATATCTTGATTCACAATATCGTATTCATTAAATAAGTGTTTTCTATATATGTTCACTAGTCTTTTATATATCTAATAATAATTTATTTGTGTAATATAAGTATTTATATTTATGTTTTTGCGTTACGTTAAAAATAAAAGTAAAAACCGACTTCAATACCAAAATGCACTATAAAGTCTTCAATAAACTCTTGATCATTAAACAAAAGGAGTCCATTTAAGGCAAACAATTTCTTTTTGGAGTCGGTGCCATCACTTTGACCATCAAGCATCAACTATTACAGCACCTTTTTTTAAAGTTAATTTTATTTCTTCATTTTGGATTACAGTAAAGGGGGGAGGGGGGGGGGGGGGGAGAGTTGCCCCTTATGACTCGTGTTCTTTAAGAAGCTACAAACTACCTTTTATAAGTTCTGTCATTAAAATTACTGAACTCCTAAGCGTTAAGGAATTCCACCATCAGCTCAGTCCCACAACATGTTGGCTCTCAGTCGTAACAACACGTCAACATTGAGATTCTAGTAAAAAAACACTATACGTACCTTTATAGTTTGAGGGTATCTCTCGATTAACAGATCCGATAAAATGGCAAAAATGGGACTAACTAGAAAGTATGCCCTCTTATTAGGCGAAAAAAATTTCGAATCTGTCGACAAACGACTGAGATATGAGGTAACATAGATACAATAAAAAATACAATCGAATTGATGTCCTCCTCCTTTTTTATAGTCGGTTAATATTTAGACATTGATTTTCTACCTATCTCCCTATTTTCCACATCTCTAAGAACTTTATTTTTTATTCTTTTCGCTAAATTTTTGCTGTAAATTTGTTTTGTTTTGCAATTATTTTGCGTTCAGCTGAACAGATTTTGATGTGGATTTCAGAAAAGTATTCTAGGTCTCTACCTGTCTCTTTTCTACGTCAGCGAGGGCTTTATTGGCCAGCTCTTGTAGCATTTTGGACCCTTGTTTATTAGCTGAACACAGTCGCTCATCCTTGCACAGTGCTGTGAGGAAATATTTATCGTTGTTCATGTCACTGAATAATATTCCAATATATTGGAAAACTTCACACGAACTTCCGTATTGCACTGTTTTGAGCGGGGCATGTCTAGAATGTGAAATAGTTTTCACTTATTGCTGAGTCACTGATTGTAAAAAAAAGATAGGTTCTACCCGATTAGGTCACAAAAACAGTGATTTAAGTTGTGTTGATTTCAAATACCTGAATATTGGAGATGAAAAACAGATCTCATCAGTAGGAATGCTTTTTTAGACAAATTCGTATATCCTACTAATATTATAAACGCAAAAGTTTGTGAGGATGGATGTGTTCGTTACTACTTCACGAAAAAACTACTGAATAACTTAAAATGAAACTTTACAAAAACTTTACTTTTACATTGGAACAACATCTACGAGAATGCTAAATTTCATAAAGATATGTATTTTATTACTGAACATATGTAGATAAATTTTATTAAAGCCGGAGTTAATCTCAAACTTTCGAGCTTATTTGGCGTACGCTCAGAAAACTGTAAGAGTTACACCAATATAGTAGTAAATGGCATAAAATGTTTGCCTCAAATAGCTCTACAGAAAAGTCGGCCACAGCATATTTATCTACCTCATAGGGTTCGCTCACTATAACCTTTTTTATGCAATAAAAAATGAATTAAAATACCGATATAGTACATAATCCACAAAGTGACTATCAGGGGATTCCTTAAAGTTCATCTTTAGTAGACAATGTAGGAGAAAGTAGCTTGAAATGGCTCAGCAATTATTCATTAGAACGACGAATGAAGAAACACGGCAACAGTGACCTGCATTACAGCGGCTGACCGATGGACACAGTTAACTGGGTGGACACAGTACATTTTGATTTAGTGAATAACTTACTGATTAAGTAGGTATAGACTATCAAAAGTGAAAAAGTAAATAACAACAAATAAGTAATTTCATCGATTTCTCCCAATTAAGATAACATTCACTTATCTTAACTGTTTTCGTAGGTTTATTTTCCATGCGACTTTGCCTGACTTTTACCAAAGGTGCGTTGGAGTCCATCGAATCTTTCTTCAGTTCCACTCGACGGTAGAGTGACGCTGCTGATGCGAGCATCTTTCCAACTGGACCAGACTACTGTCTTCACTGAAAATCAGTGCGGTACCTTCACCATGAGTTTACGGTGGTTTTTTATTTTGCTAGCGAAGACGTAAAAAAAGTCAATAGAAAATTGCCCAGTGCCTCTAGCGGTCATTTGTAAAACTGAAATTTTCGACACACTTTTTACGCCGTAAACATTACCATATTGGTTCAGGACTATAGAAAAGTGTCGACTTTATATTTTTAATCAAAAACTTTTTCTGACATCCAATTTTGCGTGTATTATGGTTATTTAAATATTCAGCATAGGTAACTATTAATTTGTTAATAAAGATTATTTAAATTTTATTAATGAGACGAAAGTAGGTCGATTTCGGTCCCAATTGGTCGAGTATGCATATTCAACGAGTAAGTAATTAGTAAAATGACTATTAGTAGTCGATGGAACATAAAAAGTTATGTTAACCGTTGACTCTGGTTTACAGTTTATTTGGGTGAATGTTCAAAACATTTTTGAACGATTAGCAGATTGACAGACTTGGTGTCATTTAGTAGTACCTATGTACAAAATCGTCTCAGAAATTACTATCGACCTTGATACTCGTCAAATCGTCAAATCTAGACTTGCTTATTAGTGCTTCTATTTTAGTGTCTCAGTCTGACAAGAGTAGAGTGTTAAAGCTGTAAGTTTTGATTCTTATAAAGAAAATTCATTTTGATATATATATTTGTGCAACGTGCCTCTTTAATTAGTGACGCCGTCTCAAAATAGCCTTATTCATTTTTATGCTTATAATTTATAGCTCCTGAAGGCGGGTTATCAAATGTGACCGCGTGTGGGGTGCTTGAATAATAAACACGTAGTACAAATCTCCAAGTTCTTCTCCAATAGTTTTATTCCAACAAAATAGCACAAAGATAGGGCACAAAGTAAGAGTAAGTACAAACAGAGGCTATATTCTGGCATGAAGCTCGCTTTTATACAAATCAAAACCCTGAAGAACGGTAAGAAAACAGTGGGGACGACATCCGTTTCCATATATGAACATTTACTATAATATTTATTTGTAGGGATAAACAATCTGCTATTTAAATGTATTAATTCATTAATTATTTAATTATACATCGTACTGAATTTAGTAAGCCTTATAGATTGTTATTTTAATAGTTACAATATTTAAAATAAATCTAACCTCCACCAACCAATCAGAGTTAACTTCCTTTTGGCGGCAAAATGAACATTTGTTATACGGCAAACATAAAAATTTAATAAGTGTCCCAATAATCTTTAAATAATCAATTTACAATTAATAAAATATTATTATAATAATAAGATAATCTAAAGATTAATCCAAAATATTCTTATATGATATCCGAGTTACATTCAACATGGTGGACACTTCCGGCATTTCCATGACAAACGTTAAATAGGTTTGACACCTAGATAGCTGTATCAATTATGATGTATTGAATATAATATGACGAAGAGAATGTGTAATTTAGTGAATACAGTGGGGTTACACAAGTCGCACACAATGAGTATGTGATTTAGTGCATAAGTCTACTATTACCGATGTAAGTAAATATGTGGGGCAGACTAGGATCTGGAATCATCGTGTTACACATATTTCTTCGAAACTTCAACGAAAACATGTTTAATTGGATTTCGTTTTACATTAAACGCCGCCACTTCAATGGATATTTACGCTAACGTTTATAAGTTAATCCGGGATTCTCTGGAATTGCTAAGTATTCAATAGATAGCTAATTGAATTTGGTTCCAATAAAGGGAAATTGCTTAATCTCAGCTTATAAGTTGCCGAAGGGACGTGTCGGAGTTAACGGCCGGGTCGAAAGCCCTGTCGAAGGAACAATATTAGTTTTGCTTTTGTTGCATTTCGAATTTAATATTTAAAATTTTCGTTAGTCCGTTGTTTGTAGATCGTTATAAGTTAGGAAATTGGAATTATGCTATTTTGATGTCTTTGTTGTAAGCTGTCAGCGTGGTCCATTGATAGACGAATAAAAATAATGAATTTATGAAAATCGTTAAGAAAATTTGGCCAAAGTCCAAGCCTTGTGATTGATAGTAAGGTATATCAACTATTGGTTAAAATTCGTTACCAGTGGTTAAATATTCACAGTTGTGCGTGTTTTAAAGACAAATTACCATTATCTGACGAAAAATTGGGCATTTTAACGACCATTGCCTAGGATATTTTTTCTTCAAAAACGTACATTAATCAATTCAAATTACGCAACATTTACCGTCGGTATTTAATCAATAGTTGTCCAACTATTGATCACGAAACCCGGCCTACGATTAGATACGTTATACCGTTTGCTCTGCAAGTCTGGCACACTGCGCAAAGTTAGGCGGCAACTTGCGCACGCGCTGCCCCCGATGAGCGAGCAACAATGCTCGTTCAAAAGCACACTTCTCATAGTTCGTCTGCGCTCTCATTTGCAAGGCTGTCAGGTTGTCGGGCTCCAGTTCTGCAAGTAATATAATACTTAGTATACCTTTATGTTAGACCACTTACACACAGAGACTTAAAGGATTGATGCAGTCGCGCGTTTTAAAAACGCGCTTCAGCCTCGCGACTCACGCGTTGAACAGATTTAAGTTAGCATCGATGCAGTTGCAAAAATTTAGTACATAATTTTACAATTTCCAGCTTCGGCATCGCGACTGAATCGATGCTTAAAGTAGCGCAGTGTGTAAAGAATGAAATGTTGCGACTGCATCGATGCTATCGCGCGATAGCATCGCTGCTAAAAGTCTTAGTGGGTAAAAGGTGTTAACGAGAGGCTGTATCTATCAAGAAATAGTTTAAAAAACGGTTACTCGACTACGAATTAAACATTTTTGTATATACTTAAAATTGTTCGATGTGACGATAATAATAATAATAATAAATATTCTTTATTGCACAAGTAGGGACACAAGAAAGAATAAAATTACAGACAAATCATTTGTACAATATTGGCGGTCTTATCGCTGGAAGCGATCTCTTCCAGACAACCATTGGGTAGAGGAAACAACGTTTATTTGTGAGGTAGAAAACGGTGTGCAAAATATGGCTAATAATTTGATATTACACTTTAATAACATATACATAATAAAAAATGCGACGATATCTTATCGAAAACTTTTTATTTTTAAGTTCCGCAATATACGCCACGATATTGTTTTCTTTAAACAAAATTAACGGTAAAATCAGCGCAGTACTTAGATCTGCCGCAAATGACATGAAACCCGCATACGTACGTGGTACATGGTCGATAGGTAGACTGTTAAAATGATCACCCTATATTTTGGCTTTGCCGTAGTCGAGTAAAAATAAACACATCTTGCCACTGAACTCGTCTTACACTTGAAGCATTAGTTTTGAGTCCACCTACGTCAGTTTTCTTGCTCTCCAAAGTCCGTGCCACAGGGTACATTGAGAACATTTTGTGGCACTGGCACATAAATATATCTCATCACTAACCCTTAATGTGAGAAATTTAAAATACATTTAAATTGAAGCCTATTTCCAAAAGTTTCATCTAATTACACCTACCATTAGCTTTTTCAGCATCTGCCAATGCTTTAGCATAGTGAGTTGACTTGACACGTGCCAAGCTGCGTCCAAGAAGTGATCGCACATCGCTGTTCTGGTAAGTGAACGAGGTTATTAAAACGAGTAATCAACCTAAGATGATTTTAGTATTAGTAGTGCACAGCGTTAAAATACACTATGCCTCCGACGCAACTGTATTCACAACATGTATTCTACCAGACGCTCTAACTACTGTCCAACATTGATGGTCAACTACAACCTGAGTAATTATATTTGTAAATTGTAACGGTCATCTGCTTTTAAGCTGTTTGTATTAACTATACTTCTAACCTTCTAACTGCCTCGGTGGCGCAGCGGTAGGAGGATCGCACTTTAAAGCGACGGCTGCGCCAGAGATCCCGGGTTCATCCCCGGCTCGTGCCAAAAATATATATACCTGAGTTTTTCTCATCGTACTATGAAAGTGAAAGGAATAGAGAGTGCACCTGTGTTTGCGCACACACTTGTGCACTATCATGCGCAGTCGGTTAATCGTTGTGACAGGCCACCGTAGTTGAAATCGGCTAAGGAGACTATTACTATTACTTCTAACCTTACTAGTATCTTATATTAATTCTGCTTAACGTTATTACTACTTTCCAACATCGATGGTCAACTACACTCTTCAGAGATATTGCTGCATGTCATTTAAGTCGTCTCGCAACCCCTGAAGGGGGGAGCGTGGAAACCGCTCGAGGCTATGGCCTCTCTCGGTGGTTCATGTCTACGCTTGTCATTAATATGACAAGGTCATTGGGGCGGGATGTCCCTTTGCGTCTTTATTTATTTATTTTTCTCCTTGCCTCCGCTCATCCGGCGGATGGAGCACTATTTATTTCGTCAGGTCTCTTGGGAATCGATAGTCTTTACCATTTCGCGTGGGTTGGTCCGGGGGGCGGCTATGATACGGCGCGATGTCGTGGATGTGTGGATGGAGAGAGTCGTCTGCTCTCTGTATCATGCCTTTAGCCAGGTTTTGAATGACAACCTGGAGACTATCCATTTTTAGATTTCGTTTTATGACATCATTTATGACGAATCTCGGCGCTTTTAGGATCATCCGGAGCGTTTTCATTTGCTGGGCTTCTTGTCGCTTCTTCAGTCTATCACCAAGCAAAGCGTACCATGCTGGGGCGGCATAAGTTGGTCTTGGCCGGATGTACGTTTTGTAGATGGTCAGTTTTACTCGGAGTGGCAGGTGTGAGTCCAGGACTGGCCTCAGTCGTGCTCGCGCTGCCACCGCTTTGCACCAGCAAAGCGGTGGCAAACATGAAGCCACACGTCCTTGACATCACCAGATGTCAAGGACGTGTGGCTTCATGTTGAGTTTGCGGTCTGTGGTCAGTCCAAGGTATTTTACCTTGTTAGACCATTCGACTTTCTGCCCTTGTAGCTTAAGGTTCTCCGGGTGATCCTTCTTCTTGCCAAAGAGGATGGCTTGAGTTTTTCCAACGTTCACTGATAGCTTCCAATCTTCTAACCACTTCGGGAGAAGATCCAGTGAACAGCTGCATGGTGTGCCTTGACTGATGTGGCGATGTAAGCCGCGTTGTCCGCATACAGGGCCAAGATAGCTCCTTCGTCCAGGGGGATGTCGTTCGTATAAGTTGAGTAGCAGATTGGTGACAGGCAGCTGCCATGTGGAACGCCTGCACGGATCGGGCGAGGTGTTGACACCATGTCATCAACTGCTACTTGGAACTCTCTGTCCTGAAGAAACGACTGAACAACCTTGGTCAGTCTTCTGGGCGCAGGAGAATTGGCAATTTTAAAGGCAAGGTTGTCGTGCCACACGCGGTCAAACGCCTTCTCCATGTTGAGAAACACTCCTACCGGGTGTTCTCTTCTGTTAAGGGCGGCTGACACGTGGTGAAGAACTCTCGTGAGTTGGAGTGTCGTCGAGTGCTCTTGGCGGAAGCCGAACTGTTCTGGTCGTGGCTTGATATAGGGCATCAAGTGAGGCAGCAAGAGTCTCTCGAGAATCTTCGACTGGGTCTGTAGGAGGGTGATTGGTCGGTAGCCTTCTGGTCTTTGGGTGCTCTTATCCGGCTTGTGAAGCATAATCACCCTTCCCTTTTTCCAGTTCTTGGGGAAGTAGCTTGTACGCAAGACACCGTTAAAGTGCCTTGTCATGGCTGCTATCGTGCGCATGGGCAGTCTTCGTAGGGCTTCGTTTGGAATGCGGTCCGGGCCAGGGCCTTTCTTTGAGGGTGCCTTTCTAATGACCCTTAGTACCTCTGTGGGAGAGAATACTATAGGGTCTTCGGTCGGCTCGATGTGGCTCTCAAAGTACTTGCCCAGGTAGTCTTTGACTTCCGCTTCATGGGCCGCATTTTGTGTCGGACTCGGCGAGAATTGGGTCTCGAGATGATCTGCGAAGATTTCTGCCCTGTCTTCTGCCCTGTAACGGAGATTTCCATCACTGGCTAGTAGGGGATTGACCAGAGTTGGAGTGCTAGTGAACCGGCGGCAGAGCTGGTGTATGCTGTTCCAGTCCTTGCTAGCCGAGTCCACCTCGCGTAGCCAAGAGGCTTCAGCTTCTGCTGACTTGCTTGCTTGATTTGCCAATGACATAGTCATTGTGGTAAAGACGCTGGACGATCTTGCCACTATGCTCGAAAACCTTGACCGAGTATCCCAACAATGCGAAGCGTGGGACATCCACCAACAAGATGGACATACGACCTTATAAAGATCGCAGGATCAAACTGGATGCAGACCGCTAGTCGTAAAAGCCGTGGGGGAGGCCTATGTTCAGCAATGGACGTCCTTTGGCTGATAATGATGACATTTCATTCGTCAATGAAATGAAATCCGAAATGATTTTATGATTTTGCAGAGTGCGATTTATAGCAGTCTATATAGACTTATATAGACATCTAAGTGTAGTGAATAATTAATTTCATTTCATATGAAATTTTATATGTAATTCATAAAATATTCCAATTCTATACGGAAGCACGTTATGTAAAGGGAACAGCAACGCCTCGCCATGAGATCGACATTGAATAGCGAATGCCTCGACTCGAATCGTGTTTGCTGCAACTTATGACAGTTCTTTTTGTAAATGGCATCCCGTTTAACAGGGTGGTGGGCGGATAGTTCGTATCTTGATCCGGTGGTGACGTCACGAAGTTGATAGATGTGCGTTGAAGTATGAAGTTTTATAAAAACAATACTAAACGCGTCGACAAACAAATTGAGTTGATATGGTGCTATTCTCGTAACGGGTGTCTAAACATTTTGTAACTGTAACTGTTTCATACGATGAAACTCTAAATCGAATGGAAAAAAATAATGTACACTGGCAAACTACATAAGACATGCCGAGCGAAGCAGTCGTCTATAAACTAAGATGGTAACGATGATGATAAGCAGTAGTAGTAGTACTAGTAGAAGTATTGTACAGAGTCATGTCACTAATCTCATCTGTTTTCGATACATATACTCACATTCCATTTCAAGCGTACAACGCTTGTATCGCTTTTCGAATTGTTCTAAGCGCTGCAAGTAATTTCTGCCGACAATATATGTGTGTCAGACGTTTTTTCCAACATATTGGTACGACTATTTGTTTTGTCAAGTCTACGCTTTAAGTGATATTATTCTTTGTTGTTTGTACGCTCTGAGGCATGTTGTTTATTAGTCACATACATTAGGCCTGTCAATATTGTATGCTCTATGTAGACTTAATGATTTGCCATGTGCGTCTTATTTGTATATGGAAGGCAAAAGCACTTAGGAATGTCTTGAACTTTATGAGTTTTGATAACTAAGTCATTTGTATTTTTAGAACAATAGGTACAGTCTTTTGCTTTCTCATCAGCTGGAGACATTTCTTTTATTTTTTACTTCTTTATCATATTAATTTTCATTCGGAAATGAAACAGCATTAACCAGTAAAATCCTAGACGCGCTTCACAAATAAAGGTTTCCTTTTGCAAGTATTTTCTAAAGGTTTTCCCTCGTTTGTATTTGCTCCGGCCTACATTCTCACTTACTAAGAAACATGTGTGGGTTCATTCAGTCAACCTCAATAGACAGGATCGGAAATGTTTGATAATCAGAACATCAGAATTTCAATATTCTGGAGGGCATTTTTTAAAGTTGAATGCACAGAAAACATGTGTCTTCTGTGCGTTTAACTTCGAAAATTTCTGGCCACTTTACTGTTTTGTTTTACTGCGCTGAAACAGCGTAGATCGATGGCGCGTTTCATTAAAATTGATACTGCACGTACAAAATTTTTCTTTCGGTCTCAGGCTGAGGGAGTCGAGGGACATGTAGGGACATTTCTTTCCCGTTTTAATGTGTGATCTTATTCTGTTTTTAATTGAATTCAGATTGTTACCTACATAAAGAAAAAAAGCAGCTGACTCCTGATAGTGGCATATATCGCTTGCACTTACTGGTATAGCGGCGTTCTGCATACGAGTATTCCTCTATTGACATTGTGGACTTACGACTCAGCTAATCCACATTTTTAAATATTATAACGTATAACAAGGCTGACAGTGTACTGAGTTAAAAAGATTCCAGATGATGCAAGCTAAATCCTGTTAAGTGACTAATTCAACTAGCACTAATCCATTTGTAGGGTAGGTAAAATACTACTTTACCTAACATTCTTCTTTATAAAATGACACTTGTCTCCAAGCCAGTTGCAGTAAATCGTCTCAGTTATTACTCAAAGTAAAATGTGAGCTCACGGCAGGTGTGTGTGTCATGCCCACTTAGGTTGCAGAATACCTACTTACTTGCTTTCTGGCTAGGTGCAGGGTTGCGGCGAAACTGGGACCCTACTTCAAAGGATTTGACGTGGTTTTTCAAAAGCATTTTTTAAAGGTAAGAAAACGACGAAACGTGATTGGCAAGGAACTCAGGAAAATTAAGTAACGTGATTGGCAAGGAACTCAGGAGTCATTTATCTCATATCTGAGTGACACATACAACAAGTGTCTTTGCAATGTATAAAAGAGTGGAGTGGCTTGTCATTCCTTTCTCTATTGTACACTCTTGCAACCACCAATCACACTCTTACATCAAATTTTCCTCATGATGTTTTCCTTCACCGATATGCAGTAAAAAAAGACTAAGGTAGGTACTGTTTCATTAACAAATGAGCATTAACTAACGAATAATAAATCAAATATGGAACATCATTGCGTATATAGTAATGGACAGATATAGTTACTGGTTATTTATAAGGAGTTAGGACATTGTGAAATAGGCTGTAAGTATACTGAGATTTTGTGGTAAAACATTGTTTCATTTTTACACCCCGACCATCGCTGTCATTATGATATAACAAAGGCATGTTTCCTGCAGATACAAAGTATAGCCCCTACACAGGTGCAGTATTGTCTATTCTATTACATTACTTTCTTACTACCTCCGTTGGACGATAGAGTGCAAACTGAGAAATAAAACTAACTTTCCTTAGGCTTATAGGGGAGATTAAAACTGATCAAAAACGACATCTGGGATACATAATCTGCATCTCTATCACAGTAGAGTTATCTGTATCACAACAGACTGAGAACGTTAAAATCAATTTGTCGATACAAGAGTAAATTGAACCTACTTATAAACACAGTTCTAAAATGGCGACATATATATGGTGTCGTGTGCTAATTATCAATATTTGTTAAGGTTCAGTAATGGAAATATTTTCTAGAACATCTATCATTCTAGTCTTTTTTTTTCACTAATACTCCAATGGTCTTTGGAACATAGCACAAAACTTTATATCCCAATTTGTTAGTTAAAGCATTATTTCCTAAAAGAATCCCAGGTATATGTTTCTATCCAAGATACCGAATTACTTACGTACTATGTAATATCAGATGAATTGTAGGTACTCACCCGCGTTCCCGAAACACAGCCACTGCGTTGCATACGGGTTTCTCCTCTGGCATTAATTTCTTCCTCATTCTCGTCTCTCCGAAGCGTCGCAGTGACAAGTTTCACGTATGTTTGTACGTTGCTACGTACCGTGGAAGCAATCTAGGTGACCTCGATCTCCTGTATTGCGAGATGTGAAATTCATGATAAGGCTTTAAGTGCTTGTAATACCTAAGTATTAAAGAATTTAAAAAATCTTTTTGTGAAATATAGTGATGTTTAGGTTGTGTAAAAGAGAGAATACTCATTTATATTATTATGTTTTTCTGTATTTTACCTGACTACGCCAGCTTGAAGGCTATGTTTTCGTTTTGTAAATACTCAACAAGAAAATTGCGAAAAATAAAATGATCCTAAACAAAACTGACGATGACGACTTTACTTAAGGGTTACTTTACTGGCTTATTTTTATATTATTTGGAAATTTGTCATGTACATATCTCATGGAAACTTTTAGTGTAACACGTCTTGTGCAAAGAAATTGATAATATTAGTAGAAAAGTTTCGAGAACCTGCTTTCGGCACTTCAAGAAAGTCTTAGCGTTGTATTTGTCCGGGGCAAATTTAACGTGTGTACATGAGCTTTGTAACAGTCTCGAACAAGTAAGATCTCTACTATATCAAAATTTTCACCTAAAACTATTGAAATCATCATTGATAATTTTTGAATAAATAAAATAAGATATTTTTTCGTGTTCATTAAATAAGTTTTTTGATCTTATCATGTTTGCTTTAAATCCTGTATCCTATGAATTCATTGAAATATTCGGTTCACAAAGAGTGTTTTGATCATGTTTTGCCTTCGAACACCTATATGACGAAGGCTTACAAAAGGCAAAATATTGTCACTATAGTACTAACGTAAAATTAGGTAAGTTACAAACGAGTAAATTGTAATTACCTACATTACAATAATATAGAGTGTATGAGTGATAGTACGTAGAAATCACATCGCCCTCAACACGCTAAGTGGCAGTGGGCACATAGCGCGAAAAACTGATGGCCGTTGAGGCAGAAAAGTTCTAAGTAGATTGGAGACCAAAGAACGACCAAAGACGCGGCGTACGATGTCCATCGTAATCGACAAGATGGACAAACGACCTCGTAAGGATCGCAGGATCAAACTGGATGAAGACCGCTTGTGATCGGTCGCTGTGGAAAACCATAGGGAGCAAGCATAAGGGAGGCATATGTTCTGCTGTGGACGTCTTTTAGCTGATAATGATGATGATGATGATGAGTAATAGTGCTACACTTAGTTTATGTTTTTAATTAGACACTCTTTAGTTCTACAAGACAAGTACGAGTATTTTCCTAATGTAGGTTAGTAATTTTCTAACCCTAAAGTGTGACAGTCGCCAGGTTGCTCCGATTTGATATTTTCTAGCTGAACTTACTTTCAGCTCCAATAAGCATTAAAAATAGCATTTTTTCCGAATTCTAGTCGACCAAAACATAAAGCTAATCGTTCATGCTATTATAATATAAGAAGGCAACGACTCTAAAAAAATATAAGGTAACAATTTATAAGGTTGAAAGAAAATAATTTTCTGAAAGAATCTCAACTCTGTAGGAACAAAAAAGAAAACAAATTGCAATCTCTCCATTAAAGTTCAGGAAACAGATGATTCCAAAAAGTTTCCTTGTTAGAATGAAAGAATTAAGCAGTAAAATCCCTGAGGAATAGAAGGATTAACTACAGTACAAGATGACGGGCTCTGATTAGAGTTCCTGAAGCCTCCATTTTATGATAAAGGCGGAATAATGAGGGCTTTGCTCAGAATGGGCCACATACTAAAACATACACGCATTTGAAAAGGTCTTTCCATGCAACCTCTACCTGGGGACAATATTTACTCTCTATATTTACTTATTATTTTGTGGAAGATATCAAAGTAAGAACTAAAGAAATACGCCATAAATAAATGTGGAAAGTTAAGTTAGTAAAAAAAAAAGCGACATACATTATTTCATCAGTGATTCATTCAAGCAAAATTAAGGCGGTATAGTGAGTATATTGTCTCTTCAAGATAATCTTTCTTAAGAAATGAGGATAAAGTTAACACAAAAATACAGAAATAACTAACTGACTGAATAATAAAAAAGGTGTTTAGTTTGTTGCATGAATCTTATGTTTCAAAAAAAACCGGCCAAGTGCGAGTCGGACTCGCGCACTGCGGGTTCCGTGCCAACTTTAACTGAATCCATTTACTTCTACTTAGTAAAATACCACAATATTTTGTTGACTACAAATATAACTTTGTTTTTCATAGTGTTTGTATGAAGTACAAAGTTATGTTTGCGGTTGTTGAAAATGTGCTATATCTCAAAAACTACTTGTTCGATCCCGTCCGAACCAATTTTCGTTGAAAGTATTTATTAAGATCTACATCATATATTTTTTTCAAAATTTTCACCTGCTTGGTTTAGAAATTAGATGGGGGGGGACGCCCATTTTACCACTTTGGAAGCGTCTAGCTATGAAACGTTAGACTTTAAAAGAAAATGGTTTTAGAAACCTCTATGTTATTTTAAAAGAACTATCCATAGACACCCCACACGCATAGGTTTGACAAAAAAATTTTTTTTTGGTTTTAGTTTCATGTATGAGAGCCCCCCCTTAACTGTCATTATTTTTTATTTTTTGTATGAGAATCGGTAAGCGGTTAACAAGATACGTCTTTCTACCAAATTTCAATTGTGTAAAGCTTATAGTTACAGAATAAAATGGGTGTGACATACGGACGGACAGACAGACAGACAGACAGACAGACAGACAGACAGACAGACAGACTTGACGAAACTATAAGGGTTCCGTTTTTTGCCATTCGGCTACGGAACCCTAAAAAAAATTACATCATAGTAACATGCTTACACAGAATTTGCACATAATAGTAGGAAGTTCGAGCAAAATTATTTTCCCTGGAAAACCTGTTACTTTTTAAGGTACAATCGCATTTTCTCAGAAGACGTTAATATCGAAGTTAGCCGTGTGTAGCCCATTAAGCAACATTGCTTGTATTTCGTTTTCGGTGCACACTCATAATGTGGCTTTCTCCGCCTAACACCATAACTTATTACCTACTCAACGTCATTACAGCTGTAGACTATTGTGCTTAAAATACAAACACTCATAGGTATTGTTGTAATGTGTAACGCACTAAAACATGGTTTATCGATCCTTTAATTTGTCAAAATCACTGCTCGCATTGATGAACTTTATATTTTTGCCCGAAAATTACGTCTGCCGTTTAAATGGGCGGGTGGTTTTATTATAACAAAAACGCAATCAAAAATTGTTAAATGATCTTTTCTTTTTTAAAGAAAAACCGTACTTATTACTTCGTTTTTACTGGAGCTTATCAAAACAAACATTAAAAACGTATGTCTCCGTTGCATTTAATTGTAATAACCAAAACCAACACTATATCCAACACAATATTTCGAAAGATTTTAACACTTGCTCGTTCTACCCTGATTAAAAGCAGCCAACAAAAATAATTGTAAAAAAATCTTGAACATGGAATATTCTAAGAAAAAACCGACTTTAAAACCAAAATGCACTAAAAAGTCTTAGATAAACTCTTGAACATTGAAAGGAAAGGAATCCATTTTAGGGAAACAATTTCTTTTTGGAGTCGGTGCTGCGACAGATGAGGCTGAATTTTCAAAGTGATGGCACCGACTCCAAAAAGAAATTGTTTTCCTAAAATGGATTCCTTTCCTTTCAATGTTCAAGAGTTTATTTAAGACTTAATAGTGCATTTTGGTTTTGAAGTCGGTTTTTACTTTTTTAAATTTAGTTATATTTCTCCATTTTTAGAGTTTACAAGAGAGGGGGGGGGAGTTGCACCTTATGACTCTGTTCTTTAAGAAGCTACAAACTACCTATCATATGTTCTGTAATTATAATTACTGAACTCCTAAGCGTTAAGGAGTTCCACCATCAGCTCAGCCCCACAACATGTGGACTATCAGACGTAACAATACGTCAACATTAAGATTTTAGTAAAACAACACTATACGTGCCTTTAAAATTTTAGGGTTTCCGTCGATTACACCATGATCCCATCTTCAGATCCCAAATCGGCAACAATGGGACCAACTAGAAGGTACACCCTCTAAGTAGGCGAAAAAAAATTTCGAATCGGTCGACTAACGACTGAGATATGAGGTAACAAACATACAGAAAAAAACATACAGTCGAATTGATAACCTCATCCTTTTTTGAAGTCGGTTAAAAAATAACGTGTGTTACAAAGTTGTTGTTGTTAGAAGTACTAACGAAAGAGACACTAGAAGTAATGAAGGTTGACTGTTGTATAATCAGGCGCGTTATTTGTAGTCGCGAGGTGATTCACTATTGTTTTTCGTCGTACCACCTGCGGGAAAGGAACACAACTAATACAGGCACTCTAGTCAACTGACTTTATCTCCTTGGACAGAAAACTTAAGATTGTTCATTTGTAACTTGTTTGTGTCTTATTGCAAACAACAAGAAATAAAGATCATTTTTAATGAAACTAGCGAACCGTCTTAGTTTCTTACGGATGCAATTAAGACTTACTTATTCCTATTTTGTACTTACACCTTAAACTTTTTCAGCAATTCATTTTCATTTTCTTTTTTATTTATGCACAAAATACCCCTTCCTATAAAACTCATAATTTCTTTACCCAAAGGTTGTCTGGAAGAGATCGCTTATAGCGATAAGACCGCCTAAATTGTACATTTCCCTAAAACGAATTTGTAAATCAATTTATGTAATGTGCAATAAAGAGTTATCTATCTAACTTCCTGATGTATTACTCATTTTATTAGCAAAACTGGATAACAGATGTGTACCTTTTTTTTCAGTTTTTCGTGAAAAAAAAGACAATACATGCGTCGCAGGACCTGGTTTCATTAATTTAAGTAGCAATGCAATTAGTTTTTATATCAAAAAGGAGGTAGCTTTGTTCTGAAACAAAAATAAATACGAATATGGCTAAGAATCACATCTCGAGAACTTATTTGATGAAACGTAATTTATTAACCTTTTATTCTTACAGGTAAAAGTTGCAGCTAGCACTCAAAAACAGCTAAGACCATAAATTAATTACATCACAAATTATTTCCCTAGTCGAATTACTCATTTTGTTGTGCTAATTGATTTGACCGTAACTTAATTTAAGTTGTTGAATTTCAGTAAAGCGATTTGTTTGAATTTATTACCTATTAAAGCAGTAAGGTTTGTATTTTATTAAAATTACGTGCTCTGCTGCTTAATGATGGACTTGCCAAAAAATCTAATAAGGATTCCGTGGCACAATGTAAGCTTTGAATTTGTATCAACGAATGCTTCAACACCCGAGCGGTTGCAGGCAACCACATAACAAAAGAATTTATATTGTGTCTCGTTCACATACGCTTGAGGGATTAATATTAAATGGGCAAAACCTGAATATAATTTGATTGGAATAACGAGTAGAATTAATTAAACCACTTATGATATAGGTCACATTTATTTTTTCTTCATATTTTTTATTTATTTATAAGACACAACAAGTAACGCAATGGTTAGTTCTATGAGCGTAGATAAGTAATAATAATAATGTAAGCACGGCGCAGCGGCCTGGGGGCCAATTCTCATACACGAAAAAAGTTCACCGATCTAATTTTCTTTGTCGAAGAAAAAATAGTTTTTGATTTCTCAGGGTCCCGATTTCTGTGTATTCAGATTGTGTTTGTGCGATAGATTTTTGACGTGTATATATTTTACTTAATTATTAAGGTAAAACGGTATAACCCACAATCGAATAACCACACGAAAAAAGTTCAATTGACGCGAGAATCAGCCTGCAGGTGATAAAACGGCTACTTCCCATCTGGTAAACTTCCCATTTGGTAAACCTCAAACTATACCTACGAAAAAGTTGCATGCTGCAAAAATGTGTTAAATCTCGTTTGGTAAACTTTCTGTTCGGATGGGTACAGTCAAGTAAAAAATAAAACAAGAAAGTATGTATTATACATATTAATATTTAAAAAGAGACATAAAAAGTAGCGCGTACAAATGACTTTACCTAAATTTCAGTTTTTTTGACTCTTTCACACTAAAACATAATATATTATATTAATTTTACTACACAAAATAAAGAAAAATATTTTTTTTATAAAATCACAGTTCGATTTGACTTTAAAAAAGACAAGCTCTTTATTTTTATTTTTTACAATAAAATTATTATCTTTTCAACACGAGATCATCTCCCAATTCAACTGAACTGACAAAAGTCGATGCAAACTGATTGCAGTTCACACCATAAAAATATATAATATAAGACATCTACATGCAAAATCAACTAACTTTTTTCGAAATCCAATGTAATAATTTCTGCTGCCCAATCCAGTATATGAAATTTCAGTTTAGAAAAGAGCCTTTCATATGTATGTTCTTCTTTATTTGTTAAAACTGCGTAAAAAATGGTACAACATTTGTACCACTTTCTGTACCTTCTATGTCCCCGTGTACAACGTATAGTTGATGCAACGGCTTTGCGCAACATTAGATGGTTCCGTCATATTTTTGCCGTAAATCTCATCAAACAGTAAATTGTCTTTAAAACAGTCTGGAACCACGACTTCTGTAGGACTAGTGTGCTGAGATTTTTGATGCCCAGTTGTCTATTGCTGTGTCTATACAAGCTGCTTTTAACAAGTTCATTCATATAGTCAAATAGTTGATTAATTTTATTTACAGATATTATTTTAAAAGTAATGAAAAGATTGTTTACATAATTGGACTAGCAAATAAAAACGGATTTTGAAGCTTTTAAAAAACTCTATACCTAATTTCAATTTAATTTGACACTGACTATACTGTACGAAAATAATAATAGTAACATAGTTTACCAAATAAGATTAAATGTATGAAGTAACGAAACGTTTACCAAACGCAACTTTTTGGTAGGTATAATTTGAGGTTTACCAAATGGGAAATGACCGATAAAACTACCTGCCGGCTTTTTTCGCGACAGAGCGTCGTCCGCAGACCAAGAAATTATCAGAAGTGGAAGTCAAACTTAAGCACTGCATAAAATATTAATTTATTTTTAATAGTTTTTATTTATTTTAGAAATAGGTCAGTTTTATTAAAAATCATTTGGTGTGCGGTGAGGTTTTGCGCACTTAACATTACACGTTGCATAAAAAACATATTTTGTGACGTTTTATATCTATACTAATATTATAAAGCTGAAGAGTTTGTTTGTTTGTTTGTTTGTTTGTTTGTTTGTTTGTTTGTTTGAACGCGCTAATCTCAGAAACTACTGGCCCGATTTGAAAAATTATTTTTATGTTGGATAGTCCATTTATCGAGGAAGGCTTTAAGCTATATAACATAAAGATACGACTCACAAGACCACAGCAGCAATGAAAAATGTTGCGAAAACGGGAGAAAGATATTTCTTTTGAAAGCATCCGCTGCGTACGCTGCGGAAACCGCTAAAGTTACACAAAAATCATGTATGACAGGATTGTTCAGCATTAAGAGTTCTATAATAAAGTCCGCGACAGCATAAGTCTATCTTTTATGGTTGACTTACTACAACCTTTTTTATGTTAGTAAATTTGTAAAAAAATAATGCATCATTTTTAGAGGTGTATTATACACACAGGTATTTATTCTTATCAAAATAAATACATTCATCATCACGAGCATTTCATTTAAAACAAAGTTGCCCTTTATATCATTTGATTCTAATAAATATCTTAGGAGCTATCACAGTTTTAACATAACTCTGCACCAAAATAATATTCGCAGCTTAAGTACAACGTGCGCTTGCGCTAATTATATTATAAAGCTGAAGAGTTTGTTGGTTTGAAGTTGAACGCGCTTATCTCAGGAACTGCTGGACCGATTTGAAAAAATATTTCTGTTTTAGATAGCTTATTTATTGAGAAAGGCTTTAGGATATAAAACATCACGCTGCGACGAGAGGGGAGGGAGCAAATTCAAAACGCGCGAACGAAGTCGCGGGGGACCGCTAGTTTATGATAAAAGTACCTTCGTGCACCAAAGCCCAAGTATCTGACAACATGTGGCTTTATTTGTCAATCAGTGTGCTAATCATAAAGAAGTTAAATCGTTACGTTTTACTTATTTTACTGTTGTTCTTGAGTTTTAACGTTTTCAAACACTTCTTCAATTATACAGGATGTAAAAAAAACACGAGCCACATTCAAAGGGGTGGTAAAGAGTCGGTTCTTAAGTCGATTGGCAACAACCCCCTTATATTTGGCTCACATTTTTTATACCCTGTATACCTAGCTAGCTTCGTTTAAGCCATCGATCTTTTCCGTCCTCAAGGAACGTCTAATCCGAAAACTCATCAACTTTAATCTCTCTCAACAAACTTGTTGCTTTGCATTCTCCGAATAGCAAGATTACGAATAATATACCTTAAAGACCATTCGAGAGTACATATGGCGACACATTAACCCACCCGGATGTGTCAAAACACCCAAAATCATATTAAACCGTATCTCTGTAGCAATTAAGCAGAATTTTGGCTGCAAAAATTGATATATTAGAGTAGGTTAGTGTGCCTGTATGTAAGTGGAATCACTAGGAAGGTTTGAAAGGGTTGGTCTAAATAGCGAGCATTTGTCCGGTTCGGCGTGAAAAGGGCCGGCTCCTCTTATAGTGAGCCTGATAATAACGGTCCGGGTAACGACGGAGGCGCTTGCCAGGTCAAAGCGCCTAACCTACGTTGAGAGGCACTGAATAGTGTGGATGGCAGACTAAACCCGAAACACAAAATGATACCTTCGGACGTTTGAGGACGTTACCCTTGAATACCTGTATGAACGATTTATTATTTTAATTTATTCTTTATTAAAAAGGAATGGCAGACATAGACCAGAAAATATACCAAATAAACCTTTTAGCGTTTTACAAATTAAAAGTTTTGTTAAAATATTTCATTGGATGTTAACCCTTAATCTTTAATATAAGTAAAAACTTCATTAATAATCAAATATACATATAAGCATAAACCAACACGGTATTATTTTTGGAGTAACCACCAAACCATCTTTATATTACTGTTTATCACTGTATCTGTAGCTATAAGATAGAAAATACTTAATGTTAACCTACTTGTTAAGATAGAAACCAACCAATGTTCGTTTTACACTTAAACCTATTAAATGATAATAAAAATTACATAAGTGTCCAGATGAAATAATATGATATCAATTTACATAATATTTTAATATCATTTTATCTTTTTTAATATTATGTTAATAAATCTGTTTTACGAAAATGTAGCTACTTCTTATATTACATGTTTAAGTTTTGATCTTTTCCATTTTGATAACACCTACTTGTCTACGGTTGAATGACGGGGTTGAAGGGCAGCATTTTGTGTCAACACTCTCTGTCACAATGTGACTCATTACTTAGTTATATCTATTTTCATTTCTCCTGTTCGGAAAATTGGAACTGTCATGTGAAGATAGTCGGGTGGAAAATAGCTTTTCCATCCCTAGGGTGGAAAGTAATTCAGTTTTAATTGCTACGATCAGACATGGAGTTAAAGATAATTGAGAATTATTAAATAAACAAGCTTTCCATGTTTTTAAAGATATCATTAAAAGCGTGTTTATCATGGTCACTGATTTAAAAAATTTACAATTGGTCTAATTTTTAACAATTTAAATTCACAAATATAATATTTGGTTGCCCGCCATACATAGTGACACTTTTTTTCCTTTTAAATTGTCACATTTTTTTGTCTGTGACAGTATATTTTTTAATTTGGTTGATTATTGCACAGATTATTAAGCAGGCCGAGGCGACTTGGCGCGATTTTGTTGTTCATTAATCTTCTTACTCACTCCCACCTTTAGCTGTCACTCATAGCGCTATCTTATGAGGCAAACTGAATCTAGAATTTGACATAACCTGTGGTAATTTTGGTGACAAGGTTAAGGTTGCGTTCTGTTACTATTAACATTGTCTGTAAGAAAAAATCGATTGATATTTTAAAAAATGATTTGGAATATTTGATATCGTCCTCGTTTTATGTACTCGGTTGTGATCTGTGCCGTTACTGTCCTTCTTATGGTGTTTTATGTATAACGACAGTAAACAAACTGATTGTGATGTAAAAACTTGAGGTTTCATCTCTCGCGAAACAACAATGTTTAAATAAATTTATTTATTTTTCCTCACAGTCGAAATGAAAAATAGTATGTACAGCTCGGGTGAAAGCACCCATTTTAATCTCGAATTATTAGCGCCCTCACTCCGTTCGAACTTCTCGAGTGAAATGGGTCACTTTCTCCACTTGTATAACAATCTACTATTTCATAATCGAATATGTCAAATCAAGTTCATAGCCCACCATCACTTGACACAGAGTCTATTAACCTTTTTATAGCTTAGGTTCTCCTAACATTATTTTACACAGTTTCTTGATACCCGGCCAAGGCGAAATTGCATAAATTAACGCCAGCACACGATCAAAGGAAGCCAAATGGGGTGGGTACAAGTGCCTCCCACTTGTCTCATTGAAGCTTTCCATTACTTAATAATGGCTAATCAGTAATTATATCGGTGTCATAACTGATGTAAGAAACTCTCCAACAAAGCATTAAGAAATACTAAATCAAAAATTCTGACCGTGACATTAAGTCAAAAAAAAGTTAGGTAAAGTTTGACATTGAAAATTAGTAGCGTTTTTTTGTACTGTCATAAAGGTTTCACGTTTGTTTACTCCTATCTATTACATTGACTCAAGTGTTAAAACTTACTTTTTACAGAGTATAATACTTCTAATACGTTATTGTCAATAACAGCTACAAACCTCTGTGATTCCTTTTCTATGTATTATTGCACTGCTTTCGTATGTATTGCATTAATTAATACGTAAACTCTGAAAAAAAAACAATATTAGTTTTGAGACAAATCAATACGTAACTCGGCATCGTGCGTAAGGCACATTTCTTAGAAAGGGAAAATTAGTCGCCATTACAGCCATTGAAAGTATAAAACCAAATTGCCCTTACATAGGCTGAACTAATGTTTCACCCGTAAGGCTTAAAGTTCGCTTTACACGGGTTATTCAATTTACGTACAACGGTTTAAACACATTGTACGCTCCTGTGACTCAATTTCGTAGGATAGGCGTCGACATTGCAGGGACTAGGAGATAGAAGTTTGCGTAACAAACTGTAATTACAGACTTATTTGCCAGACAATATGACGCCTCAACGAACTTGAATCGCTAAATTACTCACTTTTTTTTGCTTTTGTTACATTACATATGATATTAATTTAGAAGTGGATAGGATTTTAGCAGTGGACGTTCTTTGACTGTTAATGATGATGATGATGTAACGTTACATACATTTATAATTTTAGTTCTTGTTTTTATAGTGTTTTGTCACTATACGAACAGGAGGAATTCGAAGAAAGTAAGCTTAATTTTGTAAGTACTCACGTCTATATTTTGCGTGGTTTTCATTGATGTTTTCGAAAGAAAATCACACGCCATATCCAAACGAGTAATAAAAAACAAATAGAGCTCCAGGTCCGCCTGGTCCAGCCGGGTTGATGTAATAGCAATAAAACTATATTTTTTATGCAAAAACATGCTTATGACTGAAAAAAAGGTAATGATTCAACTCTTATAACCCATTTATGCCTGCCTTACTATATTACAATACTACGCAATACACAACCTTAATTTAACATTAGAGATATGAAACACAAATTTTTGATGCCAGCAATATTTTTATACGGTAAACATAAAAAATATAAAAATATTTAATAAAATAAGTCTCGTGGTCTTTTCTAATCACGTGAATTATTATTTTGTGTCTACTAGGGACAACTTATTTTTTTAACTCTCAAAAAAAATGGTTTGTTATACTTTTTGGGTCGCAATTATTAATTGTGATATTTTAGTTCTGAAACTCCTTACGGAAAAATAAATCAATAATACTCCATTTTCCAATCACTAAAACTCTTAAAAAACCACTTGCAATATTACAAGGTCAAAAAAAGGCATTTACGTTACCCAAAAAGTTGCTTTCCAGATTTTTGAGTCGTAATAGGTTGCGATATAAGATTGAAAACGGAATGGGATCATTTTCTCACTCGAGAAATATGAAACACTGAGCGATATAAAAGTTAATAGGGCTCTCCAAGTCTTGTGGCGCTCTGTTCCGTATCTACTCCGTGTGTTATTGACCTAATTTGTGAGTCTCACAACTCTACAGATATACGGTTACTAGCGCAATTAAAACTACCCTTTAAATTGATGTACCTACCTTTAAATATTTGCTCACCAATATTGCTCATTACATAAGATCATTTGAGATACAGGAATCATCCTAATTCAGGTATCAATCAGCCCACCATAATCTATATGTACCACAAATTGTTTTTCTTGATATTGAATTTTCACTATAGGGAGAAATAAATGATTATTAATTATTGATATTGACTTATAGTTCTAAGCCGTATTTACAATAACATTGCATGAAATCTCTTTACTTAGGTCTCAAAAAGTCAGATAAAGTGGTATGTATGGTAATAACTGCATAATGTCTATCCTATTTCCAGGGGCGTCATTTTAAAAACTCCAAAATACTGGAGCTCTAGATTCCAAAATAAAAGTTGAAGCAAATCTTCCCATCCGGCACGGGAACAGCACTAACCAGGCATCAACCATACGGAAGCAGGTTACGTAAAGGGAACAGCAACGATAGGTAGTTATTTTTGTAAATGACGGCCCGTTTGACAGGGTGGACGGATAGTCGTCAACCAGCAGACGTCGCGCCGTAAGCGCGTTACAACTCATGCGCCGCTGGTCGAGAGTGGGTCCCGAGTTGGTCTCGATCCGAGGTGGTGACGTAACGAAGTTAATAGATGTCATTGATAGATGTGCGTTGAAGTATGGAGTTTCATACAAAGAAAATTGGAACGCCTCGAGTTGATACGGTGCTGTCACCGTGACGGGTTGATTGGTGGGCTTCGAACTTAAAAAGGTGTGTTGTGTGAACTCTGGTTTTATAACCAGACAAAAGGACGTACTTATATCGACTCCGAGCATGTACTTATATACCTAAAGTAACAACCTAGTGTAATACATATAATAAAGTCAGAAAATTTTCTGTTTTACTCGTATTCATCAATAAAAGATTGCGTTTATTTATTCCGATCCGATTATACTATCTATTGTTTGTAGAGCTTCACATCGTTTCATATCAGTTCATTAACTAATTAAGTTACCTACATACGTATCCAGCCAGTACGATATTGACCTATTTTATTACTACACTTAGCAACGTGTGCGTTTATACAAACACTCCATATTTGCGCTTGTCGTGGTAAATGTAATGAAAATATTTCATTATCCGACTTCCGTTGTTAGCTGAGCCGTTTCTATGACAAGGTAATTTTCTTTGTACCAAGCTAGTTGGTTATTAGTTTTATTTTGCTTAAGATTATTAGCAGAAAAGTTGCCTTTAGAAATGAAATAGATTCAGTTACTTACCAGCCAACGTACCGTGAAATTATTTTGTAATCTGTCTTCTTTTATTTTTTTAAGTAAATAATATTTAATTGGGATTCAACATTTATATAAATTACATACGTAATTATGTACGTAAGTTGTTTAAAGTACTTACCCTTGTAAGCTTTACCGAAAACTATTAAAAGTGGATCTTATTGACGACCTCTTAGTTCGTGGTGCATTACTGTTCTCGTTTGTACACCAATCTATGGGTGCTTCATAAATATTTCTTGCGTCGATTGTACGGACAACAGCACGTCAAGGTAAACACTGCAGTAACTTATGCAGTTGTAATAAGGGCTAGTTTGCAACAAAAGTTGATAAACTGATGTGCTGTCGACTGCACGTCCAACGTCTAGCTATAAAAATAAAAACTTTGCAACAATACTTACCCAACGATCTTTAACGACACTTCTTTAATCCCTCAAGCGTATGTGAACGAGACACAATGCAAATTCTATTGTTATACGGTTGCCTGCAACCGCTCGGGTGTTGAAGCATTAAAAGATCTATTAAATCTCGTATACATTGAAGTGACATAAGAGATGTTTGCAATAAGCCAAAAGAAATAAAAAGAAACCTCCATTTACAGAAAATACGTTCACTATTCCACTAAGGGCTGATTTTTCAATAGTCAGATAAGAAATATTCGTCGAACAAAATACAATATGGCTAATTTGAAAACGTCACTTAATTGTCAGCAATAATACGTAACTGACATTTTTTTAAATCTGTCGCTTTATACTTGATCAGTCTGATAAGTTTTATCCATATAAAAAAAGTAAAAACCGACTTCAAAACCAAAATGCACTAAAAAGTCTTAAATAAACTCTTCACCATTGAAAGGAAAGGAATCCGTTTTAGGCAAACAATTTCTTTTTGGAGTCGGTGCTGTGATAGTTGATGCTTGATGGTCAAAGTGATGGCACCGACTCCAAAAAGAAATTGTTTGCCTTAAACGGATTCCTTTCCTTTCAATGGTGAAGAGTTTATTTAAGACTTTTTAGTGCATTTTGGTTTTGAAGTCGGTTTTTACTTTTTTTAAAGTTTATTTTATTTCTTCATTTTTAGTGATTACATAAGAGGGGGGGGGGGAGTTGCACCTTATGATTCTATTTTTTCCGAAGCTACAAATTACCTATCATAAGTTTCGTCATTATAATTACTGAACTCCTAGGCGTTAAGGAGTTCCACCATCAGCTCAGCCCCACAAAATGTTGACTATCAGACGTAACAACACGTCAACATTAAGATTCTAGTAAAGAAACACTATACGTGCCTTTAAAATTTTAGGGTTTCCCTCGAATACACCAAGATCCCATCATCAGATCCCAAAATGAAAAAAATGGGACCAACTAGAAGGTATACCCTCTAAGTAGGTGAAAAATTTTTTCGATTCGGTCGACAAACGACTGAGATATGAGGTAACATACATACAAAAAAAAAATAATGATAAAAAAAAAAAACATACAGTCGAATTGATAACCTCCTCCTTTTTTGAAGTCGGTTAAAAATTATTATCCCTTTGGAATAGAACGACAAAAGCGAGATGTCACTAGCAGCAAACTGTGTGATAAAAAGAGATGGGTAGCAGAAACATTTTTGTCAGATGTCAAACAGTTGACCGCCCTGCAGAAGCTCGCTGAAAATTACGTGCATTTGATTTTTTATATTTAAAAGTGAAATTGTGTTTATTTGGAGAAATAATGCGTCTGAAACATTGTGACTTGATCGGTGATTGATTGTTATGCATTACAGTGGCATAACCCCAACAAATAATCATTTAACAGGTAGATTAGTCCAAATCGAAGCCTCTTAATATACGACTTATATTTACCAATGCGCTTCAAATTTAAAGTACGCAGTTTGATTATTCTATTCTACAAACGTTAATTTACGTAAAAAATAAAGACAGAATAACACAGGGAATGTATATCGACGAATATTTTGTAAATAAAATAACACTTAGTTTTACAATAGAGCTGCATGTTCAATATTTTGTGTCGACTGTTTATCATGCAGTAAACTACTATATTTAACTTAGGAACATTGTTATAAATCACCTGATCGAAAGGTTATCTCATTTAAAGCTACAAATGTTACTTACTTAGGTAAGTTAGTTACTGATATCTTAAAATCAGTTTCGTTTGACAGCTTTTACTTGTCCTTCTATTCCGATAGGAATATTAATTTTATGGTTTTATCTGACCATTGAAAAATCGGCCCTAAGTCACAGCCGTGGTATAAACATCAAAAGAATCTGGTAAAAGTTAAGTCATATTCGCTTGGGCTTGACTTGAGCCGAATGCTACTTCATTTATTTCTGTCACCACGAAATTGTTGGGTTCGGTTTAAGAAAAGTAAATCTTGAACAAACTTTTTTTATTTTCGAAGCACGAGGCCTTAAGGTTTAAAATTTGACATAAAATTATTGTTCAATTTCAATGTTTTCCAAATAATTGAGAGTCATGAATAACTTGTATGATGTATGTATAAACTTTGTCATAAAGAAGAATTTTAAGTTTAGTATTTCTATTATTATATTTCCGAGCAATATTTTTTATGATTATATATTATTAATCAATCACTTTCTCAAATAATTTGTGAAATTGATATATTCAAACAACTGATTCATAGATTTTAGACAAACACACGTCTCACAGATTACAGAAATATCTATAAACATGCCCATGATCATTCAATCACCTACACTTGGAAACGTAATAATAAAATATGAAAAATATAAAACTCTTTGCAATTACATTACTGGGAAACATTTTTGTGTCTGAGCGGAATCTCCCAGCGGGAGAACGAGGCATAATCAACATTATTCCAAAGCATTGGGGTACATTTTCATTAGTTAATGCCAATATCGCCGGTATCTCGGTGGTAAAAGCTTTTTCTAATATACGCGGCCCGCAAATATTATGCCATCGCAACCATAAGGTAGCGTCAGCCATTCATAACGCGGCATGGCGTGCACATCATATATTATATAAATTGGATTTGACACTTCTAACGCATCAAATTTAACACACACGCTTCTAACGCATACAAATAATGCAAAGTCTTTATCTGTGAATCGGCTTTATCTTAGACTTAGGGTGCGTAGTCTTTCAAAGCATTTCAGCCGAACCTTCATCAAGGGCAATTCTTACACAATGCGTATACGAAAAAAGTTTACCGATCGAATTTTCCTTGTCGAAGAAAAAATAGTTTTGGATTTCACAGGGTCACCATTTATATGTATTTAGATTTTGTTTGTGTGATTGTTTTTTTGCGTGTAGATATTTTACTTGTTTTTTTTTTTAGGTTTTACACTCGGTTACACTCGTTATCGAATTACCACACGAAAATAGTTCGATTGCCGCGAGATCGGCCTCCAGATGCTGCTAAACTTGTCTGCGAAATGATTCGGTGATTCACCAGTGACAGTCACTTGGTTTCATTGTTTAGTAATTGTTAGTAGTTTTTACCGACTTCAAAAAAAGGAGCAAATCAATTCAATGTGTATGTATGTGATATTGTTGGAATTTTATAATATTTGAGTATGTTGATCTTTATAAACTTCCAAACACGTATGCAAAATTTTGTATTTTTGTACGTTTGTATATTAGTAAAATTTGTTTGTTTGTCCACAGTTTTCTCGAAACAGGAAGTCACAGCGAAAAGATTCGATCAGGTATATTTCAACTTAGGGTTCAGGGTCATTTTCATCAAAATCGGTTCAGTAGTGTATGATATATTGGTAAATAACTAAAAATTATGAAATGACAAATAATTTTAAAAATTTAAGCGCCTTCAAAAACGGACTAATAAGCTTAAGATAACGCATTTGCCCCCTCCTTAGGAGAATCAAATTCATTTGGATTCGGTGCATGATACCAACAGTCTACCCATAATTGTTTGGTTGTTCAGATAATTAAGATAAAGTAACGAGTACGATACGACACCTACTATGTGAAAGTCCCTAAATGAATTTGAAGAAAAAGTATTTAGCTATCCGAAGTTCTGGTGAGCGTTACCTGTCCAAAACTTCATATGAAATGAGGTATATTTTAATTCTTCGATAGTTAGCGCTTATTTGTGGATAGTGAAAGAGGCCCTTTGAAAACAAAGACGCCGGAAACCAATTAAATTATTAACTTAAGGGATTGTGAAACTAGTTGGTGCCTTACTTAAATACTTTTTATCTTCATCGAGATTATTCTGAATCATACAAATTAACCGATTTCATTTCGAACTTTCGTCTCGTAACTATTGAGCGCGGAGTTTTAAACTGAAATGACTGCAGCGAGTGACCAAGTGTGAGGTCCGTCCGCGGACAGAGAAAGTGTCGTAATAACATCATAAACTTCGTTTTCCGAATCAATTCGAGTCACGTTCCGCGCGATCACGTTCGTCTCTGTTTTTTTTTGTTGTAAGTGCCTAATCTATGATTTCTGTCTGCCCGCAACACATGCTCTTGATAAATCGCCAAATCTCGCGGCCTCTACAAAAACGTGTGTATGAAAAATTGATCTCCTGATCCGAATGGAATTACAATATCCTACTGTACCCTGGAGGGTTTATTGTAAATGTGATAATGTGTTCTTGAGTTTATGTTCTATGTAAGGGACATATAGCTATGAATGGGATGTATTACGATAGGAGTCGGATAAACCAGTAGTACTTAAGTAATTGTTAACCATCAAAAATAATTTGCTTAGTGATAATTGAACGACAACACTTTTAAGTAAACAAGCAAAAGCTTTGCATCGTACTCCAAGTTTTTAACAACGCCAGGTTAACTTTAACTACATATAAATATATAAATTGAAATTTATCTATTGATTTGTAAAAAGGATTGATGCAACCTACTCGATATGATGATTATGTTCATAGGTAAGGTATTAATTATTATTATCTACGAAATTTCCGATAATATCGATACCAAGTCGCATCTCATTACTCAAACTACGCGGAAACGTCTTAAGCAGTTCGTCCAATTATCAGCAAATTAATTCATCTCATGAAGGTCATCAAATTTAAGGTACTGGAGCACTATTTTTTAATCACTAGACGACGTAATTTTCGTTCGAAACTAGATAAAAGTGCAATCTGAGTCACGCTTAATATAGACGCAAGAAGTTACAAAATATTAAGTGTGGACCACACTGCCGTATGAATTTTGACCTTTTTTTGTTCGAAAATCGATCATCAAAGACAATCATATGCCATATTGACCCGAGGGATTTAAAAATAAGGGCCCCGGTTAGTAGACCTGCTTGACTATCCAATAAACAAAAACGACATTAACATGGCAGCATTTACAGCAATACTTATTGTTATTCAAACGAAAAATCAACCTTTATAGCCGTGCCTGAACTTATTTTTGCAGCTACTGCAGTTTAGTGCAGTTCCATTGAAATTTATGATCGTATAAATAACGAACCTTCGTGAAATACCTCACCTCAAGTCTATATCCGACTGGTCTAGTAGGTACGGCATCTCAGTTAATCCCTCCAAATGCCAGGCTCTTCTTATTGGCAACCCGTACCAACTGGGAAAAATCAGTGAACCAATGGCAGCATTACTCTAAAACGATTGCACCATACCCTATAGCTGTCACGTCAAAAATTTAGGACTGATGATGGACAGCTCATTCACTTGGGCTAAGCAGATCGCGGAGACCAATAGAAAAGTCACGTACTCACTTCGAACTCTCTACCGTTTTCGGAACTTTCTTCCAGTGAGTACCAAAATTCTGCTGATCCAGGCTTTGATGCTGCCTGTCATGGATTACGCTGATGTGTGCTGTACGAATTTATCCCAAAACTTTTTGAACAAACTTGATCGTCTCCTTAATAACTGCATTCGCTTCATTTTTGGTGTACGGAAGTACGACCATATATCTCCATACCGGTCTAAATTAAATTGGCTCAATATTCGACAGCGTAGAAATCTTCGAATCCTCTGCACTCTGTTCAGTATTCTTTGTAATCCAAATTCTCCCAAGTATCTTAAATGTAATTTTAAATTTATGAGTGACATCAGTTCCCGGACCCTCCGTACTAGCAATGCCCTGCAGCTGTACACACCTTTGCATAAAACTGCTTATGTCTCCAACTCTTTTACCCTCAGCGCCATCAGACTTTGGAACTCCCTCCCAGATACGATCAAGACGTCAACATCAAAATATGTGTACAAAAAGTCTATACGCAATCTTTTTCTCAATGAGAATAAATAACATGATATCTGTTCAGCGTGAAGTATAGATTTTATTGTATTTATGTAAGTTTATGTAGGTTTATTTAAAAAGTATTTATGTAAGTATATGTAATTCATTCATTTTGTTAGTTTTTTTTTTGTTATTTTACGCCGCCTCAACTGTTTCTGTCTCACCCAATGGTTGACTGGTAGAGAATGCTTTAAAGCATTAAGTCCGCCATTTGTACTTCATTTTGTTTGTGCAATAAAGAATATATAAATAAATATAAATAACCAAGCGAAGGCGTGAATAAATGTTGTAACTTGTTGTTTAAACGTTGTAATTTGTGATACCTTTTTACGACAATTTAAACCTTTACGATTTGCAGTTTCATGATTTACTTCAATGTTCAACTGCTGAACGTAGTTTGAAGTGTGATATAAAATGCGGTCATAAACCAACAAAGTTAAATTCTAGTATTCAGCAGTTTCTGTAATTTTGTTATCGCAGTATTCCAGATAAAGGTTTTTTAACACAAGTTGTATGTGGATTTTAAATTGTGCTACATGTTCGTAAAATTCCAAATTTAAGAAGAAAATAACTAAGTATGAACCTTAAAATCATGTTTCTTAAGTAGTATTATATTATCTGGGGTACTACTAAGATACACACAATAATGAAATTTCTTCATGTGTGTCGTTGCTTTTTTTCGTGAATGTAATAATTAGAACTTTATTTATAAAATAACCTTCTGTGACAGGAAAAAAATATTATTTTTCTGTAACTGATTCATTCAGTGTAATAAAGTGTCATGCTGATACTAACCACACAGCTATACATGCAACTGGAACCATCTCTTGTCTTCGTCGAATCGAATCTTTCGTAACATACTCTTCCCAAAAGTAAATACATTTGCATCCACCTGTACAGAATTAACCGTTCGAGCCCTCTGTCCACACACACCTCAGTGTACAGTCGCCAGCACATCGGGTTACCTACCTTTGTTGCAAACCAGCCCTTATTACCTAAAATGAATACTCCATTGTTTACCTTCATGTGCTGTTGTCAGTACATCTTACAAGTGTCCGCTTCAAAAGCTATGAGACGCAGAGACCATGAAACGCAAATAGCCCTGTTTGTATGAGACTTACTTGAGTGTGCTGAGAGATCAGCTTCTAACATCGAGTGTCAAAGAGCACTTGGTGAAAAAACTCAGTTGACATAAGAAGTAATTAAGCGGGCTGTATCAACTTAGGAGCGGACGCTGTAAGACTGCCCAAGATAAAAGATAAAAGCGTTTGCATCAAACAACTCAGGGTTTATTAATTAGCTAGAAAAACAACATAGTCCAACATTGTTATCTCATTTGAAATAGTGGCGAGCTACAAAACAGACCCCTTGTCTATAAATGAGTTAATCAACAATTTTATTCTATCTCTATTAGGTACTTTATAAAATCCAAAATTTGTACGTGGGTTTTTCTATTCAGAAATTCTCAGAGTATCCCGAAGTTTGGAAGTTGGCGGTGTTTAATTCCCCGTGCCTCGAAAAGCACGAATACCGTTGATCCTGCGCCTGACCTCTCTCCGGTCGTGTCACTGTCATGGAGAGATGTTTGATATCCATGGACATCATGTCATAGACTCTTCTCCACGCATCACAATGCAGAAGAGAACCATATGACGCGACATGTGATGGAAATAGACGGTTAAAAGAAGCAGAGGTGGCTCTTCAACTATCTTGATTAGAACCTCCAGCAATGATCAAGGATAGCTACAATAGGCGATCAAGTATCAGGAGGATCAACCCCAAATAGGGATATGCGCCAGGAGAATGATGATGCAGTAAGCTAGTCGATAAGACTGTCTACCGTAGTCGAAATCGGCTAGGGACACTATTATTACGTTATATTGCTGTCAAACCCCATATGAACAATTTAGGCTGACGGAGAAAGGTATATGGTGAAATAAACCCTTTTTTATTAATAACTGACTACGATTAAATAGGGCAGCAATTGATGATGCGTTCGAGTAACGGTTGTTTTGTCATGTTTGACCAGTAACGTCTCTTATAACTGTCTGAATAAATTCCTTATTTATTTTTATTTATTTATTTAATCATTTATTTCAGGCTACAAAAGGCCCATACAATAGATACCTTAAAGACTAACATACATATAATAATATTAAAAAATAAAAATAAAAAACAAATGAAACACTATTTTGCCGGCGTAGTGTTGCGCATCTTGGTGTCCGGTAACCGTCCGCGAAACCGACGATACAAAACACCCTTCGGCCAAAATTCTGCTTGCATGAAGGTCGACAGCTGTTCGGTCGGAACCCTCACCAGAAACGAATTGAAATTCGTATTATGACGAGATTCCAACCGTTCGACCCTCAGTGAGTATTTGGTCTTGATACGGATGTACTCTACAATCTCCTCGACCTTTGTAGAGTTATGAAGCCGGGACACGTATAACAGCGTCACAGGTATCGCAGGCCGGAGTAGGTGATTCGGACCGGTCGGTGCGGAGCCGCACTGGTTGCGAGTGGAGGGCTTCTTTTTCTTCCTCTCAACCTTAGTGAAACCCTCTTCATCACACTTATCAGCCTGTGATGCCAGCATCTTCGGAGCAACCGTTAAACTGCTTTTTCCAGCCACAGCTGAAGCATATGCACGTGTTGGAGTAGACGTCAACACGCGTGATGTTTCCCGCGGCGCTGCGGGCGGGGCGGCGGGGCGCGCAGTAGCGCCGACGATGTCAGTGACCGCGCCGGGTGACGTATCATTTTGCACCGACCCGAAACTGCTGGCCGATGCATTTTGCGCCCCGCGACGTGTGTTGATATTGCAGGCCTCAGGTGACCTACTTACCGGAGCAGTGTTGCTTAATAGCGACACTTCGACCAGGCTCGCTTTCAGGAACGTGATGTCCTTTAACAGCCTGGTGACGTCGACGTGGTCGAACGTGACAGGGGGCAGCTTGTGCAGATCCTTCGCCACGAACGCAGGCACTTCATCAGGATCGGTCTCCTTCAGCAGGGTTATAATGTCCTGCACACTTTTTTCGCCTCCATCTCTCCAGCGAGAATAAAAAAATTGTATAAATTTTGTATTCTTATAAAATTTGTATAAATTTTGATGACAGTAGGTGCACCTAAACAGATATGATATTCTTACGATTTTTGACGTGCTCTACAGCAATAGGATCCGTTTCCAACCCACCCTGACTGTATGTCGTTTCATTTGTGTCTTGTCAGGTGTTCACCTGTCGTAATTATTGAACCGTCTCGTCGTCTTATTTGGGAGATCGATGTGTGTTTAGGGCGGCCGTTAATGAAACGCGCCTCGGAAAGGACCCAAGATTATACTTACGTTGCAATTCCGTTTCCAGTTCCTACTTACTTTGCTTAGATAGGTCTTTTGTGTTTTACGTGTGTTCTACTTCGACAATTTATTTTAGGAGTTATTAAATACAAAACGAATAACTTCCTTTATTTGATAAGGAATCAATCTTAATAGTAGCTGCTTCCCTTTTTGTAATAAACTTTAAAAAAAAATGTTACTACGCATTATTGAGGTCACTGCTGCCTTAACTCACGTGATAGCTAAAATTGCTTATTCTTTGCATCGTCTTTTGTTTGAAGTGATGCCCATGTCTCTATCGAGTGTGTCAAGATATTTTTGTTTGAAAGTAGTAAGGCGCCAGTGATCTCAGACGCACGAGTAATGTTCGTAGATGACATCATAATAGTACTTATTCAATATTATGAGTAGAGTATTAATATTTCAACCTTATTATTTTTTGGGAACGTAAGCCGCTCTTATCGACAATCCGGCTGTTGAACAACGTGTTTGTTTTTTTACCCGCAAAATTAATTAAAAACGTGTTGTTTCAAGTATACTTGAACCGTTAAAAATAAATATTTCTGGTATTATTTTCTCGGAATTTCATTGTCACGATCGCGAAAGCAGTGGTTTTAATTATTTTTATGGCACATTTTTCTATTCTTCGCACGTTTTTCGAATTTTTAAACATCTCGGGTGTTAGTTGTACTTAGAGTGGATGCAAATGAATCCCGTTTGAGTATACCATTTGGGAGCATGTTAACAAAGCGGCAGCCAGCCGAATTAGAATGTAGGGAAACAGTCTTTGAGGGCTTATGGGACTCCATTTTCTTCTCAACCAAAGAGATTACATTGGCTTTTGAAGATACAACGCTCGATTTTTGTAATTATATGAACACTCACATGAAAAAGAGGAAATTCTTATCGTATTTCAAAAATGTATTTCTAGCTTCTTCTTAATTTACTACATAGTAATTCTAGCAATTATCTGCGTGTTTTCTTTTACCTAGATGGTTATCGTATAGATAAATCATCGTTACCTTAACTTTTACAATTCCTAATATAATCTGCGTGCCTATGTTTGTTATTAAAATCAAAAGGTTCGGTAGGTAGGTACTCAAAAACTTATTCGATGTCTCTATGGAATTTAGTATTATGAATTACATGAAAGGTGATATTATAATATTGTATTTGGATGTATTTAAGTAGAGCAAAGCCATTTAGACCTTAGCATTTTTTTTGTCATACTGAAGCTTAACGACCCTATCGATCACGATGCCTAAAGAATAATAATAATTTATCATTCCTAGGCATACGCCACGGAATAGCACACCGGTGACGTCAAGTTAAGTACCCGTCGCTTAAATAAGAAATTCAAATTCAAGATTGTTTTATAAGAAAACAAGGTAAGTATACAACGCTAACGATTAACATAATTTGAATTGTAAGTACATTTGTAGTATCGAAGTCTCAGCACTTTCAAACGGAAATCGTTTGCAAACATAACACAAATACGGGCGTCACTTCAAACAAAAGACGTCGCGAGGTGTAAGCAATTTCGGCTTTTAAGGTGATAAGGCGGCAGTGACCTCGATATTTCTTGTTTGTAGGTACTACATGTTATGGCCAGTAAAATCCATTCAGAAGGAATATTCTGATTGATTTTCGTTCAAAAAATAATTATAAATCAACAAAAAAACGGTAAATATAGATACGAGTAGTTGAGAAATTGAGCTATCTTGAATTACTGCCGTGACAAATAAAACATTAATCAAATAAAATGACACGCCATATTTACGCGAGTGATTCAAAAAAGGACCTTAAGATAGTTTCTAGTAGTGCTACTACCCTCATATGGGGTATTTTCCTCGATAATATTCTTCGTAGATAGTAAAATTACCCTGTTAAGTCAAATATTCCCCTTAAAGTTTTATTATTGCATGCCTGGACATACTGTATAGGTAGAAAAAGATTTGCTCCCCAACTGAGTTCCGAATCGCTGAAATCCGAATTCAGAAAAGCTAATTATATCTGAAATAATCAGCCGCGCTGGCCGTTACGCTGCTAAAGACGCCTAAGTGTGAAACCGCTCTTAGTCTTCTAGTCTGTCAATTTACAATTTGCACCCTATAGCCTGGGAAGTGCAATTGGCAGTGAGATAAATGTAGGGAATAATTCGCCTTATGTCAGACCGTGACAGGCGACTGCGCTAAAAGGAAAACTGAATAGTGCTTTAACTGAATAATTTATCTTTGACAAAAACTTAATACCTATTCCGTATTAATGAAAATGGAAGTACTAAGGCTGTGGCCCCATTTCTACGGCGCGGCGACGTACCGTAGCATGGTATAGGGCGTAGACATGGGGCCGCACAACAAGCGATAGAGAGTGCAATGCTGGGTGTTTCTCTACGGGATCGAATCTGAAATGAGGAGATACGTAGAAGAACTAAGGTAACGGACATAGACTTGAGAATCAGTAAGCTCAAGTGGCAATGGCAGTGCACATAACGCGAAGAACTGATGGCCGTTGGGACAGGAAAGTTCTAGATTGGAGATCCTTCGACCAAAGACGTAGCGTGGGACGTCCACCGACAAGATGGACAGATGACCTTGTAAAGATCGCAGGATCTAACTGGTTGCAGATTTTGTTTTGATTGTGGCCCAACTGTTCTGGAAGCATATTCCTCATAAATAACATTCATTGTGTAAAGGAGTCAAAATAAAGCACAAGTCTTCATGTGCCCACATTCTTATTTCATCTTGTTTTTATTTTTGTTATCACCCTTTTGTGCATTTATTATGAAAGAAACCCCTGTTTAGGAAAACGTATTACCGCGCGGTCCCATCTTTGGGCCACAAAAGAATGTTAGTGTTGCTTATGCTGGAAGTACCATTTTGAAAGCTGATTTATTTAATTTGACGCTGTATTTTAAAGAACCCTTATTTTATCCATAGGGAAATATGTCAAATAAAGCATACTTTGTTATAATTTTAAAAAGGTTAGTCTGTGAACGCATTTTATTTCGAAATGCTTAGTGAAAGTTGTGGTTCACGTGGTGCTGTGTTGTTTGTGAAATAAATAATGAGTGCATGTGAAGTGTTCACAAAATTTTCATACAATTACCAAGACTACGTCGAGATTTGAGAATGTTGCGTGTTCATGATTGAATTACAAAAATGAAATATGTAGGTACTAAGCAGTATCCACTGAAAATAATAATACCATTATTATTTTAATTATCCTCGAAAAACAATTTCTATCGAATTGGCCTCAAGTGACCCTGCTGGCATGACGTACAAACTCATCACTCGGAGAATAACGCAGTTACTACAAAAAGGACATATATATTCCGATAGTCCTTTTGTGTAACACTGCTGGGGTTTTTGCTTCTATGAATTTTTGATTACCCTCTCCTTTGAATAGTTTTTCTAATCTAGATTGCTGTCCCATCTCTTATGTACTACACAGCAAAATATTGTTTATGAATCAATAAACTTGGTGTGATAAACGTGTTTAATTATGAGTGGATAATACATGTGTGAGAGGGCATTAAGATGGTGATAAACATAGGTTATACTTTGCAATTTTGGGATTTAACGCTATTGTTCCCTTCGTCCGAATGGAAAGAGACGATACTTAAAATGATAATGATGATTAAAGGGAATAGCTATAGATATTGGTACAATTATAATAAACTAAATAAAAATCGCGATTCCCAATAATATATATTAAATTGGGCTTGCCTGCCGCTGAACTTAAAAATTCCGAATGCTTACAGTCCTTCGCAACACGAGATAAATGATAAATATTCCCAGAGACTTCGAATGAATTATGAAAATTCGATAAAATAAATTAGCGTGGAAATTTTCGGGACGTACCGCACTGATTACTCTCAATCGTTAATTAAGGCTTCAATTTAGAGCATTTTGGGCCATTTAAATTTACAGACAAATTTACCATCATAAATGTATGGTTATTCAAATCGTTTGCAGCACATGTGTAGTTATAAAATGTAAAGAGACGTTAAGTATCTATATGTTATTAGGTACTTATTTTTGGTCTAAAACAATATTGTTTCTATCGGAATGTACTTGCTATTGAAAATTGAATCTAGTTACGTTAATGTTGTCATCTTGATGTGTTTGATTCATCATTTTTTTTAACAGGTAGCCGCTTCCTTAGCGATGAACACTTAGAATTTTATAAGTTGAGTTGAGCACTATTAAAAGATAGCAATATCAAATTCATGTCTATCTCAAAGGCATACAAATAAAATGTACAAAGGTTATGAGCGTGACTGTACTCTGGGTAAAACCCAAATCCTTAGCAGAAAGTAATTTACCACAACATTTTGGCTGCTACATGGATACATTATTATTCGTGACATAAACGTCTGGAATATAACATGCCGTGACAATTCACTCAGCTATTATTTTATTCCAAATTGCGTTTTAGATATATATATTTTTTTGTTTGATTCGTTTGCAACAATTTTTAATATAGTGCAATTTATTTTGTCGTATGAAAATAGTATTTTTTATAAGATCATGAAATGAGAATTAGATAAAACTAATGTGCACCGAAACACTAAAGTGAAAAGCCGTGTTTTGAAAACATTTAGAAAACTCAATTAAAATAAAAGTCACATTTGTCTCGGAACAGAGTTAACTGTGGTGCAAGCTTTTTGCGCCAAAATGCGTATATCTTGCCCGTGCAACTAATATTTAGTATGTTGGAATAGGGTAACGTTATTTTGTTGGGAATAAAAGGTTTTTTTCCAATGAGAGCTAACTTGTATTTTACTGTCTAATCCATACATCACTGGTTGAATAAATTATAGATTTTTACACTATTTAAAAAACATGGTTAGGTTTAGGTTCTTTTGTCTGATATCTCCATGAAATACTTCTTAATACTTGCCTTGTCTAAACGGAAAAGAATTAGAAAATTAACAGACCGTTTAAGGATATCCATCTACAATTTTTTCATTTCACTTATCGTAGCGCCTGCTAGTTAACTTATTTAACTAGCAAAAAGAGAAAATAGACATTTAAAGTTTTCAGAAACCTACATTTTATGACGTGTATTTAACCACCTATCTAAATAACGTTTGGTATGCAATGGCAAATAGTGGGCAGACTAGAAGCAACAGCCCTGACCAAAGTGGCTACAAAGCGTAAAGGGGTAACTACGAGTAGCTATCACACGTAACTGTGGACTGATTTGGACTTGGCCTGAAATTAAGGGGTCTACTCTCGAACACTATAAAGTGTGAGTTCTAGAGCCGAAAATACAGACGTGGTCGAATGAATTACAGTGCTGTTACCATCGTACCATGAGTTTACGGCGATTTTACTCGCTAGCGATGACGTAACTGTATGGAAAATTTATGTTCTGCAAGTGACCGCTAGAGGCGCTGTGCAAATTTCCATAGACTTTTTTTACGTCGACGCTAGCGAGTAAAACCGCCGTAAACTCATGGTAACGGAACTGAGTCGAACATGTTTAATCGCACTATTCTCAAAGCCGCTATGTTTGTGGTCAAAGGAATATTTTCATCGAATGAACAAAACTGAATACAAACAAAGCTACTTAATAAAGTGCATTTAAATGTTTAGCAGTTGCACGATTAATCGGTTCGATTAGATCAGTTTGATCGAATATTCAATAGTTGGTGTGTTTACATCTGTAGTAAATCTATTCTACTGAAACACGCTTCATATTTCAAACACATATGCAAATGCTAATGTCCTAGTACCTTAATCACGAATAAGGTTAATTCAGTAATTTATTTCAGTAATTTGAGACAACTTGTAATTTTTCAGCTTATACTTACTACGTAGATTTTTTTTCTGTCTAAGCAAGCACAAAACATTATGGAGTGCTTGCATGTGTGCAAGTTGCGATCAACTTGTGCCGATCGCCGCGAAATTGCGCCATGTTATTAGGTTAGCGGCTCTTCGTTCATATTAAATTTCGCTTTTAAGACGTGCTAGACTGCTAGCTTCAACGTGTGCGTAATACCTCAAAATATAGAATTAGCAGCACCTATTTACAACGATACTATCTAGTCTGGAGTTATAGATTAATACCTACTGAATGTGTTGCTTTGTGTTGCTTTGGTTTCATGTTAAGGTATTCTAGCACGCCACATGTTACCTACTTACTTAGGAAAACTTACTCTGTTTTACTTTACATCGCACTGTAGAATAAAGAATGTACTAGATAACTGAAAAAGACATTTTTGACATAAGAATTTGGTAACGTTCGTTCTCAAGATATTGTGAGAGCCGTGAGTCTTACTATACAATTTTTGACCCATTAGAGTGTTTGATACTATTCAGCCTTAAAAAGCAGTTCACATACTTAATTTTCGGTAGCGATTACTCCCGCGCCAAAGTGCGCCCATTTTTATGTGTTTAAGGGCCCATTGTGTGAACACTTTTGCTTATTTGTAGCCCATTTTCGGTGTTCAACAAAAATTTCGCCGTCTTTCTATTAACGAGAGCACTCCCGTGGGGCTGTGGTTATATTAGCTCGTTTAGTTTGTGCAGTCTGGGAATCTTTTGTTGGTAATGTAACTAATGGTCTCGCATTATTGGCAACCTTTGGGGCCGTTTTTATGAATTGCTTGCGAACAAATTTATCATGTTCTGTTGTGTAACAGATTCACTCAATGACTCGCATGTTAATTAATGGAATCAGGCGTTACTTTGAGGAAATCCATTATTAAGTTGAAATTTATAAAAATATTTTTGCTTTAAATTTCCGCGAAGCGACGCCGGCGCAGACAACTAACAACACGAACCGTCACCGCGTTTAGTATTAGTTCAGGCAAATGCAGGATGCACCACCCGCCCTCCCTCAATACGAATGCGGTACAGCTGATGTTGATTTTGTATGCTGCTGCTGATATTGATGTTGTCGCTGATATTGATGTTGTCGCTGATATTGATGTTGTCGCTGATATTGATGTTGTCGCTGATATTGATGTTGTCGCTGATATTGATGTTGTCGCTGATATTGATGTTGTCGCTGATATTGATGTTGTCGCTGATATTGATGTTGTCGCTGATATTGATGTTGTCGCTGATATTGATGTTGTCGCTGATATTTATGTTGTCGCTGATATTGATGTTGTCGCTGATATTTATGTTGTCGCTGATATTTGTGTTGTAGCCTCGGCGGAGCACGGATGTCGTCCGTCTCCTGAGGATGCCACGTGTAGTGGCGAAACGCGTCGAGGTCTTTTGCACGATGGTGTTGTGTACTAATAATTGCATCAGCTGTACCGCATGCGTATTGAGGGAAGGCGGGTGGTGCATATTGCATTTGCCTGAACTAATACTAAACGCGGTGACGGTTCGTGTTGTTAGTTGCCTGCGCCGGCGTCGTTTCGCGGAAATTTTAAGCAAAATATTTTTATAAATTTTAACTTGACTCGCATGTTACATTAGATATTATTTCAAATTAATCCTGATCAATAAATATCAGACGGTCTAATTTAACAATTCTTCCGAGTTTCTACTTTTATGTAGGTACTTTTTATTGCTGTAGAAAAATGTACCATCAAAACAAATAATGTAGCCTCATAAATCTAAAACATAGCTGGAATGTTAGAAATACAAGGTCGGTATCCACTATGCGACCCCCGGGGCGTTCACTTTTGGATATATGATGGCTGGGAATGGTTATAAACTTCCTAATATGTAATAGAAGTGTCCTACTAAATGGCATAGTATTCCCTGCAACCATGATATTTGTTAGGGGTAAAGTTTATTACGCTGTTGACGTAGAATTTCATTTTGCACTTCTGGCTTGATTAATATTAATGTTTGCTTAGTTGTGAGTCCCTTCTGTAGAGAAGCTGTTGCGATACCGCAAACATAAAGTTGTCTTTTACATAACATTGTGATACAAACTATTGTTTTCCCGTTATTAAGTTTGCCTGTAGCAGTTATATTATCAGTAGTTGCTAGTTTAGTATTTATTGTCTACATTAATTTAAAGACTTGCTTCATGATTGACAATCTCAAAAAGACTTAAAATTCATATTATACCGAAGTTTCTAGTAACACTAACACACGTTTTTTTATGTAGATCTAGTAGTCAAATAACAGGCACGTGATATTTTATTTAAATATGGAGATGGTTTTCCGAAATCTACCCTAACCGGTAAACACAGAATAAGTCGCGTAGAACCAAATTTGCGTTCAAAATTCACAATCGATGAAAAATAAAACGCAAAGCAGACGGCTCGTTAGTGGCCATACGTAGAGCTTTAAAAATAACTAGCAGTCTCCTGCGACTGCGTCCGCGCGTATGGGATTGCTCCCTCCCCTCCCGTCGCAGCGTGATGTTTTATAGCCTAAAGCCTTCCTAGATAGATAAGCTATCCAACGCAAAAAATAATAACTTCAAATCGGTCCTGTCGTTCTTTAGATTAGCGCGTTCAAACACAAAAATTCTTCAACTCTATTTACAGGATGTTGTTTTGGTTTGCAATCCCCGAGTCAGGGGTGGTTTTTTAAACGATACCGATGCCAAAAAGATATAAAAACACTTATTTTTGTTAAAGGTAAGCCGACAATTTCATTTATTATTGCGATACTAGCGAGCGAGTCGAAAAACTACCAACGCGCTCGGTCGGCTCTTTGTAGCTTACTAGTTACGGCGTGTATTTCGTAGTTACGCGCGAGCTATGCGCGAGGGTGGGAGTGTCCATTCGTTTTGTTTTTTTAGACATGTTGCGATGGGATTTTCATTTATAAAACTTATATTATTAGAAGAAAACTTTTTTTTAGAATAAGCATAACCCACATATCATCCCTGAGTCAGGGGTCGCTGACCAAAACAACACCCTGTAACACCATGTATAGCGGTTCCCTGCGACTGCGTCCGCGTGTTTTAGTTTATTCCGTCCTCTCCCGTTGCAGCGTGATAGTAGTTTATAGTCGTAAGCATTCCTCGATAAATAAGCTATCCAACACATATATTTTTTTAATCGGCTCAGTATTTACTGATATTAGCGCGTTGAAACAAACAAACTCTTCAGCTTTATAATATTAATATAGATAGAAGTATACATTTGTTTGTCATACTGTGAATGACAAGCGAACCCCAATCCGAGCGATGCTAGTTTTCATTCCGTCGACAAATTGCAGTATTGTCACGCAAATTCGTATATATTTGAATCGAGTTTGTCTTTGCGAGATGTGAAATTTACGAGTGGATATGTTTTGTTTCCCTTCCCGGTACATGGGTAGTAACAAGGTTTCAATGTTTATAAAGAGCTTTCGAGTATGTCATTATCCCACATAGGGCTTATTTTTACACCCACGCAATATATTGTGTATTAGGGGTACGGACATACTGTTTCAACACAATTCACACCATTTATATAAGAACTAGGAGTCCTATATTGTGTGCGTATGTGTATTAATAAAAAAACCTTTGACATTATTCAAAAGCCTAAAATAATGTTAGTAAGAAGCTACGTATCGAGCTGAAATAACATGAACCTCCGAGTATGTAGGAATTTAAGATTCTTATTCCTTTTCAAAATAGGCATTGCAGTAGGTCACCATTCATTAACATTTAGCTATCTGCTATCTAAAGGAATGTAAACCAGACCAGAGTTATCGTCAAAGCAGTTCATACAGGCGTTACCAACCCAATATAAGTTCTTGACAAGCGCAAAAATGATGAAAATAAATGGAACGTCGAAATCACTCTGCCCCTCAAATGAAGGATGAAAAAATATGAAACCCCACCAAAATGTCGACTCATTATTCAGGGATGAACGGAAAGTTTTATAAACCGCAAGCACCTAACGATGCGAACTTAAAATAGAGGCCGTGTGGAAGTTAAAAAACCCTTGATCTTGAGTAGATAAGTTAAAAGTAGTGTCACCTCAGTTGTTGGGCTCCACGAGATAAATGATCGCTTCCTCTCTGCCGTAGTGATGGGAAAGGTAAGAGTATCGTATGCCGTAACCGTTTATATATGTTAAATTATTGAAACATTGTTCGGGTATCCGATCCGTTGTAATCACTTAAATCATTGCATACAAAGTGGGATGTGTCAGAAATGATTTTCATCTTAGGAGTATAATACAACGAAATTAATTGGGAAGGAAGATTTATATAAAAATAAGCCTCTTTTTTTACAAAAATATCACTAAATACGTGTATGTTAATACTTACAAGTGTCGTATATTTATCGCGTATCTTTTTGATATGTAAGAGTATTAAAAGTTTGAAAAATACATATTTTACACTCAAACGATTTTTCCGAATTCAACCATCCATCAGTAGCAGTGCAAATGGTTGTAAAGTTTTTGAATGAGGCAAACAACAAACATCGAAATTGAATCCGTTAAAGCTATACGTTTTGAAGATTTGATTGTTTTGTTTTAACTGTATATTCATTCAATTTTACTTTACGAATATATGTTTTTTAAAATAACACACCAATTGTCTGGTTTCGAAGTAAGGAATTTCCTTCCTAGTGTTTCAAAGTACCAGGTTAGTACGATTATGACGAGGATGGTTATATTATGTAGGAATTATAAATCTTTTCTGTGGTAAGTGTGTAGTTTTAAAATATTACACACTAGTGTGTAATTTTTCAGACACAGGCGAATAATTGCATACATTGCTATTAAACTCAAATTATTGTCGTAAATAATGCACTTATGAGAAAAAATAACAACAAATAGATCATTACAAAAAAGGCATAAGTATTTTTTTTAAATATGGTTATACCCTAAAGATACTATCAATGTTTCTAGGAACATCACTACTGAGGAGGTTTCGCGAAGCGACGTAATAAGGACTTAGCGGCATTGATTGCTTGAGAAAAGAGGTTTCGTGTAAGCGGGTAAAATATTCAGTGCCGAAGGGGGCAAGAAATTACGTAAACAATCAGTCTGTGACATGTGTGTATAGCACATGCTACTACAGTGCATACATACATACATAGACGACGGTGGAGCACAGGGTTAACGCAACCACAACTAGATAAAATCATAGTCTTTTGAGTATCGGTATAAGTATATACTTATAAGACTATGATAACAATACCGTTTTATACTATGTGTGTATAGTAATACACACATAGTATAAAACGGTATTGTAGCATAAATAGAGTAAGTAATAAACTAAGCAGTATAATAAATAATGATGATACAAAAAGAGTTGTCTGGAGCTCTTAATTCAACTTTTATCCAAGAATATGTAGATTGTAAAGATAAATAATATTTAAATACAAGTATCGGGTATATTGAGTTATCGGGTTGTTAATTAAGCCCTGATAAATGAGGCTTTGAAGGAGAGAATCAGCTCTAATGTTCATTGTTTTAAATCCATGTAACTTGCTTATTTTTGCGATAAATTTCTTCAGTTTTGATACGGAACCTTCAGATTTCTCTTAGGACAACAGAACCTTTTTTCTGGTGTAGAGAAAGGCACGTACCTAGTACAAGAAATAGTCATGGGATATTGAGTAAGCAATAATAAGAAAAATTGCTTTTATAATGATAATTCACAGATTTTACCACAGAATATACCTCTAAAATATTAAACCATCTAGATACGTTTACGAGTACACCTCATAATTGTCAGGATTTATAAGTTTCTTAATATTATTTGTCTGTTATTAAATTTAATGAAGCTTAATGTCACATGTACCATAAATAAACTTTTTTGATTTATGCTGAAATAAACGGTACAACGAAGTTGCAAAACAAAGTGTCCAGCGTCTCAAGTGATTCACCTTTAGAGGCATTAAACCAAAACATGTGCACAGGGACATAACATAACGAAATTGAATCTACCAGTCCCACCTTTGACCTTTTTCCAACGTTCGATTGGAAAAAAGTCGATAATACTGCGTGGAATAAATAAAAGGTTGCTTATGTAGGTACCAACTAACTGATTGCATGCGTTTTCAAAAAGATTTATTGGAAAATAAGTCAAATAGGGTTGTACACTTATTTTAACATTAACGTTATCTGACTAACTGGTCACTTTCACATGTAAATGTTTAACGTTTCAAAGTCAAAACACTATACCTGTAATTAGACCAGTAATTTGTTGTCTTTCGAGTTCCACAAGACAAGTAAAACATTCAAAAGTATCCCACTAAAAGCATTTCTATGTAAAATGCTGCCAAAAGCCGAGATCGTATGATTTCAGTATCATGACGTTTTGAGATCATATGTAGATCCAAGGAGCCCCACATAAACGTTACCACATCTTTGTTTTATGCTTTATGATAAGTACTCGATTTTTGTGAGAACTAGAATATGAAAAAAACTTTCTATTCCACTACTAACATTGGCATTAACAGTAAAATCGATATCGCCATTTATATGAGTATTCTGTCATAACAACTGCAATGTTTCACAATGTGCCGCAGACCAGAAACTATATATATTCTATACTATATTCTCAATTTCTGAACGAAATTCCGGTGCAGGTATCGAAGACTGCAAAATCGTTCAGAACTCAACACCCGGTTGCGTGAAGTGGAATTTATATTTTCCGCGACGTCGCCCTCCATCGGACGCTAAAGTTTGGCTTCTATTACGTATAGGTAGTGTAAGAGTCAGTAGCCCGTGTCATCAGAAATGCAGCTCGTTCGGGGTCAGAGGTGCTATTTTTGATTCACTAACCTTTGAAACTGACATATGTAAATCAATGAATTTTAAATCATGAATCTTAAAACAATAGCGTGTAATATTCATTGATTAATGTGCATTTATAAGTAATATAATCATTTTAACTCCACACGGTACGGAAGGGAGTGATATAACTCGCCCTATTAGTTCACTTACGGAGTATTATTGCGCACATGCATTTAAAACTATACGCCTGACGTTTTGAATGCTTTACAATATCCATGGCACAGGCAAGATCGAGGTGTTATTTGTCATTACATAGTTATGAAAAAAACTAAAAGATGTACTGTCGGACATATGGTAGTGAGACCCCTTACACGCTGCGACTTTGAGCATCGAACTATCGATTCACGAAATGAATACATTTAATTTAGCATCGATGCAGTCGCGCGTTTGTATCGATGCAGAAGCGCGACTACTACGATGCTAACGCGCGTTAGTATCGATGCAGTCGCCAAAATTCAGTACTAAATTTGACAAGCTTCTGCATCGCGACTGTATCGATACTAACGCGCGTTAGCATCGCGACTGTATCGATGTTTTAAGTAGCGCAGTGTGTTAAGGGTTTAAGATGTTCATTTTTTTAACTCGTGATATAATGAATATCACCATCGCAACGTCATTAAAATAAATGAGGTTTTAGTTACCCTCATGCCTTTTATGCAAAAGTGTAATTTATAATGAAGTACAATACTAACCATGCCGTAACGTTGTAGTCGGGTTGACATAAATTGGACTACAGTAACTGGTGAATTACTTAAACAAGCCCCATGTTAATGTCGCGCGCTAGTCACAACGTTTCGGTGTTCGTTAAAATTCCTAATTTGGTACGTAATTCCAGCATAATACTGTTTACAAAAACGATCGCTTTCGAAATCGAAATTGAACTTTATCATTAACTTTTTGAGGTGAAAATTATTTGCACAAATTTGTTATTTTGAAGTACTGAATGTCTTGTTCACTAGCTCTACTGAATGTAAGCTTCATTTTTATCATTATCATCATCATTATCAGCCAAAGGACGTCCACTGCTAAACATAGGCCTCCCCCACGGCTTTCCACAGCGACCGATCACTAGCGGTCTGCATCCAGTTTGATCCTGCGATCTTTATTAGGTCGTCTGTCCATCTTGTTGGTGGACGTCCCACGCTGCGTTTCTGGTCGAAGGGTCTCCAATCTAGAACTTTCCTGCCCCAACGGCCATCAGTTCTTCGCGCTATGTGCCCTGCCCATTGCCACTTGAGCTTACTGATTCTCAAGGCTATGTCCGTTACTTTAGTTCTTCTACATTTGTATAAGTATTACAATTAATAAAGAATTTTGTAGAATTTGTTTCTCAATTGGAAATACGACTAGATTTATCTGATTAACCCCAAAATAGAAAGGTTTTATAAGTTTAACGTGTCTGTGTGTTATATCGCAGTTCTCAAACGGATGACTCGAGTTTTTAGTGTTCCGTAGCGAAATGGCAAAAAACGGAACCCTTATAGTTTCGTCAATTCTGTCTGTCTGTCTGTCTGTCTGTCCGTATGTCACAGCTTCTTTTTTCTGTAACTATTAGTACTACACGATTGAAGCTTAGTAGGTAGATGTATCCTGTTAACCGCTTTACGATTCTCATACAAAAAAAAAAAAAACCACACATTAAACTAAAACAAAAAACATTTTTTTCATTTTCAGGGAAATACTTTAATAGTTGTGTAAAAGAACCCTTAAACTAGATTGGACAGGGTTTCCATTTTAACAATAGTTATTTTTTTTATAAATTTAGCTGGAGTTCACTAACTAATTACTGTTGAGAGTTGTATGTAACACCATTATTAAAGTACGTGTAATATTTGAAGAAACATTCAAACGGACTTTATTTTCTTCACATTTCCACAGCGCTCTGTTATCATTGCAGTTGAAAGTTTTATCTTATCCTAGTGCTGTTTCATCCACTTGGTTCAGTTTCCAAGTTTACAGCCTGCAATAACATATATGAAGTTAGTTCGCGATACCCGCTGTATGCTGCATCCTATGGGGTGCTATATTGAAGTTTTCAGTTTAAAGAAAAACGCTAAAATAGCCATCCTATTCAGTAATCGTAAAAAAGTGTGCGTATGATACCCGAATGCGGGTAGTAGAGAAGTTATGATTATACCTAAGCTTAAGCATAAGAGCAAACCAAAAAATAAGTAGTATTTTAACTTCAGATACGCGGTGATTAGTTAGTTATACATATAAAAAGTACTTTGGTTCGCACATGATACATTTTTTTGTGATATGCATCTGTTGACCTGGAATTAAGTAGAGGAAAGACGGCTTAAGTCGAAGAATCGAAGTTCGGATATCGCGTTTCAAGTAGGATTCAAAGGGTACTTGTAATCGAATAGCAAACTTAGTAGAAACAAGAAGCCTTAGGCGTCGTCTGTTTGGTATCCAGTACTTACTTGGTCTTGTACCGATGTACATGTATTACGTGTAATAAATTGAGTACCTTAATATATTTAGTATTCATCGGACCCACATTAACATTTTCATCACATTATCTTTGTTTTTCCAAGCTTTCATTTCCTTTTTCCATCCAAAGATTGCTGGTTCATTTGCTGTAAACACGAACATAGAGTTAATCATAGTTTCTATCTACCATAACGCAGTTCGTATTTTCTCCCTAAAAAGTCGTACTGTAGACATTAAACTATAGGCATTACCTGCCTTTCTACTCTTCTTATACTATTACTCTGTATTTTTGGATTACTGTTGTTTTCTTATCCTTTTTGAACAATATTTATTGTGAATGTAAAAACGTCAAACTTTCAAAGCTCTGTTATTCTACTTTTCTGTACATAATACTGTAAAAATAGCCGTGTTTTACCTTTGTTTGCAATTTTCCTTTAATTTGCATTGGGTGATGATTCGTTTTCCAGATTATTTATGTAAATTGCTTGATTTTTGACAATTTTTATATCTTTATTGACATGGTTGTTATGACAATATCTTTCAAAGTCTGACAACTTCTATCAAAGTTTATTACTTTTTCGGGTTTAATCCTCTGTAAACCACCAGTATTCATGTTCTATTTTTGAACCTACCTCGATCTAAATTTGAACGGCCCAGGCCCCTATATAAGCCTTTACTTTTTTCATTCAATTGATTCGATTCCGAGTTCTAAGCTCGAACAGAAGAAATGAAGAACCGCCGGTGACTGCTGAAACACCTCCTCGCTCTAGGGGAGGGACCTGTCTCCTTCTCGGAAGAGGACCCGAGACCAAGTACTTCTGGCACTCCAACTGATCATAACATTTTCTACATAGTTCCCGTTACCCTCATCACTGCTGTGTGTTACTTCTTCACGGCGCCTGTCACCGCTGCTCATCGGCGTCGCTGCTACCTCCGCTGTGTCGGCCCTGCACTCCGACGCCGCCCTTTGCTGCCTCCAGGACAATACTTATAGAAGATCTGAAGACACTAACTCACGCCCACTGCACTTTACCTACATTCATACATACATCAACTCATCTCATTTTTCGGTACTGTATTTTTTTATGTTTTAGTATAAATTCTATTCCCTCTTTTACCTCTTTCTTTTACCTTCTACTTCTTCATATTTGTCGCTTCACGACAGTCTTTGACAGAGAGAAATTATCACCTGCAATGCCGAACTTGGTTTTAAAGCTTTTGCTCGGATTGTTTTGTACTGTACTTCCTATGTAATTAAAAGTACCTAATATATATTGATAGATAGCTATTGCTGCAGCTGTTATTACATCACCTCTTTAAACAAGATGTTATCGATTCGACCTGTATGTATGTGATATAGTCAGAATTTGATAACATTTTAGTATGATGATCTATTAAGGCTTCTTAAGACGTGTGCAAAATTTCTATAGTAGTAGTATATGTATGTTTGTCTCAAGATTTCTTGAAAACATGAAGTTATAGCGAGATGATTCTTTTTAGTTCCATCAGGTATTTTTCAACTAAGAGTACAGTGTAAATTTCATTAAACTCGGTAAAATAGATTTTGAAATATGGGTAATTACTAAAAAACATTAAATAAAAATACCACTTCCAAAAGACTGACTTAAAAGTTTAAAATAACGAATACATCCTCTATTTAAAAGTAACAAATAATGTTAGAGTCGTTGTATGATGTCAAGTTTGCGAGTCTACACCTTGGACGAATAAACCACTGGACGCGCAATGACGGGCAATTTCGCTTGTGCCCCCTTAGCCACGAAGCGGGCTTTTTGGCCTCACTTACAGATGACGTCTTGTCAGTACGGTGATAGAGCTCAGTGAGAAACATTGACGGAAAAAATGGGTAAATATGGCTTATTTTTGTGTAAAAATTATAGCGGCAAGACAAAAAATATTCATTTTCATCCGTAAGTAAGGTTTTATCCCAAAAAAGCTGATATTTTTCATTAATATAGTGAAATGTTTTTTCCAAGAGAAAAGTAACATTGGCATTTAAAAAAGTGGTGGTCAGTTACTACAAAATCAACAAGATAACGTATACTTTATACGGTAGGATTGTCGTATGTTTATCATTTGTTCTCTTGTCAGTTTAATTTTAATTGTGCTTGACAATTGTCGATAAATCGTATCGATAAACATTTATTAAATTTTTAATATAAATTCTTTTAAAATAAAATTATAAATCTATAAAAAGTTTCACTCGAGAGTAGATTAAGGTAATCTTAAAAATACAACAGTTTACTTTGAATTTTTAAACTTCATATTTTATGACAATACATCTTTAAAATATAATTTCAGATTTCTTGTGGATCCATTAAGTAATATAAAGTGGGTCGAAGGGAGACAAAATGGATCCGCACAAAACATCACCGAATATGTGGTATCCATTTAACACCAGTGTGATTTAATGCCAACGCAAAAATCTATCTATAACCCATAGGAGGATTTAATGGTGCTGGGCTGTATGTACTTATGGGCGGTTTCACAATGTCTTAGGAAGTTCTAGTTAGTGTTACTTGCCAGACCGTTAATATAAACGTTCTATGTTTCAGTTGTTCATTCGATGGTTTGTGCAATAAACATGTCCATAATGTAATTTATTTTTTTGGTTATAAAAATTAAATGTCTTTTTACAAAAGATTCGTTCATTCATTCGTTCCGCACATATCGATAAAAAAATATCGACACTTTCATGCACTAAATGTCAAAAATTGACACGATAAGCTCCCTCCGCCCCGCAGAAATTGGCTAATGATGTTTTCATAGATTCGTTCTTGCGTTTCATATCCAGTGATTAATTCATCCAAGGTCTACACTCATCATGCACCGACTCTGAAAGAATTTGTTTCTTTTAAATACTAATTTGTTATTTTAAGCTTTTGAATCAGTTTTTTAAAGGCAGTTATTTTTTTTTAACACTCAATCACGATTGTGACGATCAGCAAATAAGTCTTATCTATGAAAAATAAGCCAAACCAGGTAATTTTTGACAGTAAAAATTCAGATTTACCAAACATATGTAGATGTAGGATTCCCTGTGTAGTTTTAAATTCCATTTACAGTGGCTTTTTACGAATCCACCTAGGCATGTCAGATCCGACTTGCAATGCATTTAACAACCAAAAAGCAATAGTAGTTCGAATTGGAATTACTATTTAATATCGACAGATTTTATTGACCATGTTCAAAAAAAACTGGCGCTTATTAATTAAAATAATTTTAAAAATTCGTTAGACTTACAAAGTCACACACTACTTCTTACACGTATTGTAATTAATATTTCTTCTTTTATAAAATATTTTCTTAGGAAAAAATGGAGTCTTTTAGAGCTGTATTGGTCTAGGATTTTTTTCATTCCCTTTTCATACTAACAGTTGTCGTTACTCGTATTTATTGAAAGGAACTTTTTTAGCGTCTTTCAATTTGCCAAATGATTTGGAAATTGCCGATAGTTGTATGTCGCCTTTTATTGGATATTAGTTATTATTAACGGCATCGGCAGTGTATATTGATCGTTTATCACTTTTAATAGGTTATAGGGGAGTTCTGTTAAAGATAGGTCAATGTAAATGGCTGATAGGAAAATGCAGCAAGCTGTGGAGAAAGGTAGTTATAACAATAACAATAGCCTTTATTCAAAATTTCAAGAGTTAGACCCCTGACACAGCAACTTTTTGCTCCACTTTAGACACCAGCATTGAGCAGATTTTTACATCGGTGCTGACGTGCATGAGTATCGATGTAGTCACGCGGCTGCATCAATGCTAGTGCGCGTTAGTATGCTTTATTGAATAAAACTTTGTTTCGCTCCCGGCTCCTTTCCGCCCCGGCCCCGTTTTATACATCTTATGCTAATAGGTGCCAAGGCAAATCTAATAAAGTAAAAATCATGAAAATCGGCCATGCCTCCCTTGAAACAACTTTCTATTATCTATACTTCAATACTTACTAATATTATAAAGCTGAAGAGTTTGTTTGTTTGTTTGAACGCGCTTATCTCTGAAACTACTGGCCCAATTTGAAAAATTATTATACGTTGGATAGTCCATTTATCGAGGGTATAATAGAATCATAAAATTGACGCAAAAATCACAGAATGACTACTATATTTTACATTCAAGAAATAAGTCTAAAGCAACTTGGAATATAATTAACAGCAATAAACAAAATTTTCCAAAAGAAAACATTACTAAACTCATAATAAATGACAAAGAAATCGGAGATCCCAAACAGATAGCAGAATATTTTAATAACTACTACATAGATATAAATAAGCCCCAAAATTTTAAAATGCCCCAATCATTCCAGAAACACTATCCAAATTCATTTTTCTTGGCCCCAACTGATCCATCTGATATAATGTCATATTATCAAACAGTTAAAAAATACCAAGAGCACAGGGTACGATGACATCTGCGTATTAGCTTTAAAATATGTTTGTGACGTTATAGCACCCATACTATGTCATATTATAAACCTATGCTTTGAACAAGGAGCATTTCCTACACCCCTTAAGACTACAATTATTAAACCTCTATATAAAAAGGACGACAAATGCAACATGAAGAACTACAGGCCGATAGCTTTAATTCCTGTTATCTCTAAAATATTTGAAAAGGTATTATGTAATAATCCATATAATTATTTTAAAAAGAATGGGTTATTCTCAAGAGAACAAAAAGGGTTCCGTAAAAACATGTCTATTAACTTAGCAATTTACGATTTTTTACGTTTAATATACCCCAGAGTAGACAAAAGACAACCCGTTTATGCCCTTTTCATGGATATGTCTAAAGCTTGTGATTGCGTAGACCACATGATTCTATTAAGAAAATTAGAGGCGTATGGTATTAGAGGCAATACTTTGGACTTACTCAGGTCTTACTTGAGTGATAGAACACAGATTACATCAATAAGCAGGATATGTACCAAATTAAAACTAGAAGCACATTTTTACTCAACTCCCAGAACAGTTACGTTCGGTGTACCTCAGGGAAGTGTACTGGGCCCATTCCTCTTCTTGGTGTATATAAATGATATCCCAACGTCAGTAGATGATCAAATGATATTGTTTGCTGGCGACTGTACTATTGTATTCACCAATAAAAATGTTATAAACAATAGTTTGACCTCTGTTAACACATGGTTACAGAATAATAATCTAGTATTAAACATTGACAAAACTAAAATAATAGAATTTAGACAAAGAACCAACCAAACAATAACCACACTCGTCCAGCTCAGCGGTAAAGATATAAATTCTATCATGACTACAAAATTTCTAGGTATGCACATTGACAGTAATCTAAAGTGGGAAAATCACATAGACTTTATTACTAAAATAGTCTCTCAGGCGTCATACAGCCTGTTCCATCTTTCAAAAAAAGTAAGTCTGCCTGCTTTGCTCACATCCTACCATGGCTCTGTTGCATCAAGACTAAGATATGGAATTATATTTTGGGGTAATGCCACAAATTGGAAAAAAGTTTTCAAAGTTCAAAAAAAGTGCATTCGTGCTATGTGTGGCTCGAAAAGAAGTGATAGTTGCAAATCCTATTTTCAAAATTTAAAAGTATTGACTATGCCTTGCCTGTACATTTTAGAAGTAGCCGTCTTTATCAGACAAAATCCAAACATTTTTGAAACGTTTTGTGGACTCCGTAACCGCACTAAATTGCAATTTGTGGATCGTATTCTTTGTAAAACTGCACTTTGCAATAAAAGTTTTTTTGAATTGGCACCAAAAATCTATAACAGTATCCCTGACTACATTAAAGAATGCAATGCTTATGACACATTTAAAAAGAGGCTAACGACATTTCTAATTGATCATTCCTTTTATTCAATTGATGAATTTCTACAATTGAAATATTAATTTAGATAGTTAGGTACTGATTTCTGCCTGATTGTCCAAAATACTATGGTTTGACATTTTGGTAACCAATTGTAATAAGTATCTAATTTGACATAACTTGAACCTTGTGTATTTGACTAGCCTTAACTTTCTTTGACATTGTGTATTTCATTTATTTTATTTTATTTTTTATTTTACCTATTTGTATGCCAGTATGGCTGATCAAAGCATGTACCTTTTTTACCTTATCTGTAATAACACCATATTTACCTGTGTTTCACAAATAAAATTGATTTGATTTGATTTGAACTTAACACAAATATACGAGTATATACCAACTTAGGAGATATGCACAACTTAACCTAATACATTTTGTCAAAGAGCCAAGTTTCAATCTATCTTGCAGTTATTTATAATTACTGTCACAATTTGTATGACATGGTGCAGGAGAAATCATAATAATCATTATCGTTTTATTTTATACCATAAAGAAAATACATTATCAAATAACACAATTTGTGGGACACATAGATTATGGTGGGCCGATACCTGAAATAGGATGATTCCTGTATCTCAGGTTGATAAAGCTGCCCCCATCTGTGATCTTAAGTTATGTAATGAAATAATAAAACGAAAGTTTCAGTTTGAATTTTATACAATTCCCATAGTATTACCTCGTGTTTCCCTAACTAATATTGAGTACCCTGTGAAAATGCCTTTTAGTTTCACGTTTGAGATAAAGGGGCACTAAAAATAAGTGCTAACTATAAATATTTAGTGCACAGCACTTAAGTGCTAGTGGGTGTTCCTCCGATCTGCAATTTGTTAAATTGGGTATTAGGTTGCTTCAAGGCGGTTTAGTGGGTACTAAGTACAAAGTTATTTATTAGGCACCTAAAACTACTAGTTTTTAAGTTTCTAAAAATAAAGTCTGACGCATCCTTACTTCAATTTGTCTTTGCTTTATACCTTTTTATTTTAATTACCTACTGATTGATGAATTTGATCATATGTTTAATGGTAATTGCTGTGAAAAACTGCGATTTGTTTGGGGCACACAACTTTTTGATTGAACATTATAAAAAAATCTCACGAACACACATAAGATCCACTATATTTGAGGTATTAGTTTGCAAATCTTTGTTCCACAACAGCGCTTTATAATTTAAAATATTCTATACTACAAACAACCCTGCTCTATTAAGCTAGGAAAATAGTTCGCTCTGTATTCCGTAACTTAATGCACATCTTTTGAAATAAAATTTAAAGTTAATTAAATTTTAAGCTTTACTAAATATTCGCGAGCGGAAGAAGGCTTCTCTGTTACTTGCACTGGCTTTATGCAAATGTCCGGTATTTAGTGGATGTTACGCTGTAATAGCGGGGCTGTAACTCTACGCTCGGGTGTTAAATGTCGCGGAATCGTGATAAGGTCGGCCTTACTGCACGCATTTGTTATGCATGTGTACAAATTTAAAAAAATAAATTAACAATGAATAACTATGGGCGGCCCAAAAATAATATTGAAAGCCACAATTATTTTTTTTATTCTCTCTAAAAACGTAGTAAAAAGACACGAGTAATTATTGCCCATACTTTTATCTTTTTATTACCTTGTTCTCATAATTAATTTTTGGATTGTGGTGAAAATTATCTCCAAAATAGTCTATAGCTGACTAAACTAGTTAAAACTTTTCTTTAGTTAGTAAAAGCAAAACGAAAAAATGCCATTTATTTTGAAAATATTCAACATTAACATTATTTAATCATGATAAAAATTATAATTAATTTGAATGGGTCTCGTACATTGTAATTTGTCCTTAATGGAAACTAGCATATTGTGTTCGAATACTTGAAAGACTATAAATGTTTGCGCTTAATCTGTGCCTATTAAATGTCTACAAAATGAAGTTAATCTTGACCTGCGGGCGTAGTCTGATGCAAAATTTTTGACATTTCGCGTAGACAATTTCAATTTTGTAATTTTCTGATTTATCAAATATTATTTTAACTTAGGTAGCTATATTTTTAATAAATATTTAAAAATATTTGTATTTTTTTAAGCTTCTTTCAAAAATTCTTCTCAATCAATAAATACACGAAAACACCAATTTCGTCTCAGCATTTTTTGAGCGCCACCTGGTGGTTTTACAGGGAACCATGTCGAGACTTCCGACACTGGACGCAATATCTACTTACTGCCGTAGTCTAGAAAAATCACATATATTATTATCTTCAAAGAGATTCGTAAAAAAGAACTAATTGCAATAATTATCCGAAGAGACAAGCCAAGTTTATATTATTTTCTTTATCGGTTTGTTAAGGACACGATTGTTCATAATGTAAGTATTTTTCCTGAATATTTTGATTAATAGGTACTGCAAGTAATAAATAGGTAGCTCAGTAAAGTTTGGTTCATTATTATTTTATATACCCTAGCTTATGTCTACATACGTTAACAAAAAAGCATCCGTATATAACTTGTGCCCGTTCAAACGCAGTAACCTGTGGTTTAGTAAAACCATCGAGGATTAATTTAAAAAGTTGCACCTGGATGCGAGTGAGCATATAGTGACAATAAAAGCTGTACTGCATTTGAACTTATTTATGAAGTGTCTATCTTATTGCAAGGAAAGAGAGTATAATAATTTCTTCACAAATACACACCCACGCACAGACACACCCACAAAAACACACACACACACACACACACACACACACACACGCACACACACACACATACACACACACACACACACACACATACACACACACACACACATACACACACAATTAGTGTGTGTGTTACACATATATCAACTTAAAAAAAAATACACAATCACAAGACTACTATGTTCTGTGTTTAGCGATGAAGGAAACACTTCGGTCGTCTCCATAGCCGCTGGCTAAGTTATCGCGTGTGTCGCGCTGCCCGGTTGTCTGGCGCGTTCCCAGCGTAACTTCGACGACAAAACGATAAATCCGCTTTGAAGCGTTACTACGAAGAAGATTGCTGACGCATTGCTATTGTTAGTATCGTCATGACAGTAATTAATCTCTAAAAGCTATATAAGTAACCTGCTTGGACAGACACTTCTTTGTAGCACTGTTGAATGCTCGGAAAAGACAGATGGTCTGATGCATTTTACTACTACGTGATGGTTAGCAATCGCGATGGCTTATTAAAATATTGTCAGGACATTAACATTTGCAGCGAAATAGCGATCATTGACAAAGTTAATTCTTCTTGCTAATCCTTTGATAGCGATCGTGTTTTTAAGGTCGAAGCTCACTAATGAACCCGTCACGGTGAGAGAACCGTATCAACTCGAGGCTTTCAGTATTCTTTGTATGAAACTCCATACCTCAACGCATATCTATAAACTTCGTAACGACACCACCACGGATCGAGACCAACAGGACCCACTGTCGACCAACCGCCGCTGGCGTTGTAACGCGCTTACTGTCATTCACAAGAAGAACTTTCATAAGTTGTAGCAAACACAATCCGAGACGAACCGTTCACTATCCGGTGCCGAACGTTCCATCCGTTGCTTGCCGAGGCGTTGTTGTTCCCTTTACTCAACGGTATGGTTGATGCCTGGTTGGTGCTGTTCCCATGCCGGGTGGGTAGATTTTGTTACCTCATATCTAAGTCATTGATAGTATTGTAGTCATGTGTTTACGTCTGGTAGTCACCATTTTATTGAGCTAAGCTGATGGTGAAATCCCATAACGCTTAGGAATTCGGTGATTATGACGCCAGACTTTATGTAAAGTACTTTGTATCTGATTGAGGAACAGAATCAAACTTTAAAAGCTAATACACCATTAAAATTTTTAATATACTCGTTATTGAAGTTGTTTTTAATCCAATATCACCCCTTGTAAAACGTTTTTGCAGCTAAATGCTATTGGCTAGCATTTGCCAATTTAAAATTTCTTAATCCGGGTATTTGAATGCGATTTGCCAATGAATTTTAGCAAATAAAGTTTTTTTTTGCGTAAGCATTTTAAAGCACGTAAAAGGGGAGTAAAATAAATCATGTTGGGAATAAATTGTTACAAAACCCTTCGAGGAAGTGATATTAAAATAAACTTACTCAATATTATAATTATAACAAAACCCAATGGTTGATCCGCTATATTGTAAACAAATAAAATAACTGCAGCAATATTCCGAGCAGCAAAATTGAGAAAATATGTCTCGCATTTGCCACGCAAAGTATTCACCAGCTTCTCTGTATAAACTCAATACAAAATGTTATTGAACAATACTGAACATGTACGACGCCTTTTTCTTCGTCTGAAACATGCAGAAAGTTTCGATCAAAGCAACACAATGCTAGAAAAACGTAGGGCATGGTGTGGCCTCGAATTTGATAATGCTTAGACTCCCTTTTAATATGGAAATTTGACATCAATTGATAAGCGTCTGAAAATGTTTTTTCGGGTTTTTAGAAGTGTAAGTTGCTGATTTTTTAAATACTTTTTAAATTGTTTTTTTGTTGTGTTTATCAGTGTTTTTAACTTTACTCTCTTTTTTTTCAACAAAATATAATATACAGATATTGTAAGTAGAAAGCAAGAAACGCTTTCTTTTAAAACTCTGTAATTAAATCTTATTCAGGTGGTAGAGCGAATAATTTAAATCTCATAGTTAAACCCGACTAAATGAGGGTATCACTGCGTGGTTAGTTTAATGAATTTCATTGAAGTGAATCCCAGGGTTTAATTAAACTTATAAATTCACAACCGACCACTCGCAGCTTTTTTTGCCTCAATTTGAAGCTGAGAAAAGTTGTAGAGGAATCTTGATTCAACATTTCATTACATTAGTGCAAGTTAATAGAGGAAACTTCGAGGAAATAAAATTATTAAGGCCCGATTTTACCAATGTCAGATAAGGAATATTCGTAGAATATAATATTAAAGTTTTTTTTTAAACTTCACCTATTTGTCGGCAATAATTTATGTAAATGTCATTTTAAAAAGTCGATCTAAACCTTTCTAGTCGGATAAGTCCTCTCTGATATTGCTAAAAAGGTATTAGCTTTGTGCAAAAACCCGAATCAATGACAACGCTAGCAGTGACCAAAAATAACACAATGTAGGAGGACGTCTGTCACCAATAGTATAGAGTTTACTTATCCTTGCATTATATTTTAATAAATGGATATAATATTTCATTAACATAACTTTGTTTTAATTAATTTTCATAATGACAGCCAGCCATTTGTCATTGCAACGTTGTCCAGTAGTTTATGACGATATCGTCGCGCACGGTCCCAATAGGTACTAAACTACTCGCGTACTGCAAGCAGCCTTATTTTGTTTCGTACTGAAAAAATAAGTAACTACACTTTTGAGACTAACTTTGACAAACCAAAGACAATTTTAATTAGTCAAATAATTCAACGATTCACATGGCTTATAAATGTCTCTTTATTTTTAAATTATTCAAATATTGAAGGTTCGGTACATATTTGTGTCACTTATACTAACCTTAAATAGAAAATAATTGGCTAGTGTACGTAAGGTTAATTGCATAGAAAAAATGAATAAGGTTAGAATGGGTTTGATCGATCTTTTGTATGGGAACCTCTGTCGCCGGTGGGAGTTACCGCGCTGTTGCTGCAGTGTTTCAAGTACCAATCAAAGAATCAACGCATCTATATTACAAACCAATCACAATTTCCGCTAGGCGCTCTGTGATTGGTGTCATTAGTACTTGAAACCAACTACCAATCGCAGAGCTGCTAGCGGTGAAACCACCAATCCTCATTCAGATACGTTCGTTCTTTTATGTCAAAATACTAGTGATGTGGTATAAGTCGATTATTTCGGTTGATAAATTCAATTACCGGTGTAATGTTGTTTCTCATTATGAATCAACATGTAGGATTTAAGTTAATTTGGATAATTTTACAGCTCATTTGATGGCAGCAAAGTGTTTTACTATTAATTTTCGGTAAAAACAATAGAAGAAAAAATGGAGTTGTTAAACTTTACTTGAAATGTAGTAACTAATACCCATAAACATTAGAGTAGTATCTAAAAATAATTTTGTTTGTAGGATTGAATCATTCTATGTACAAAGTATAAGTAATATTTCTTATATAAGACATATAGATTCCAATGTAAAGAAATGGTAATAAAAGTTTTTAAAGGTATTTGCATGGTCTACATTATTCAGGTATTATATCTGACAACGCTATTTATTCATTCATATTCTTATCTAATACTATAATGCTGAAGAGTTTGTTTTATTGTATTGTTTGTATTTGTTGTATGTTAAACGCGCTAGGTAATCTCAGGAACTTCTGGACAGATTAAAAAAATATTTTTGGGTGGGATGCTTTTTTTATCGAGAAAGACCAAAACTTCACGCTGGGACGGGAGGGGAGAGAGCAAACTCAGAAAAATATGTATATTATAGTAACATAAAAAGACTTAACATAATACTACTCAAACTTTTTTATTTTAAATTCTTTAATTTTTGAAAAAATGTTAAGATTACAATTAAAAAATAACAAAATACTTATAGACCTATGGTTTACTGGTAGTTGAATGCTTTTGGCATTAAGTCCGCCATATGTACAATTTTATGTTTCGTGCATGAAGTTTTATATAAATAAATATGATGGCTTAGAATGTCTTTAACACTCACAGTGTCATATTTTTTATTCATAAAGATGATATTTCATCTCAAAAATCTCAATCAAACCAAAAATTTGCGCACGGGCGGGACTCGAACCAGCAACTTTCTGGTTAACCGAGCCATACACTCTACCAATTGAGCTAATGACTGACGGTGTCTGTCCGAACTTGCGAAATTTGTGGTCTCTCATGGATACGTCATTACGCGTGACGTTTAGCGCCATCTACCCGTCTTGTTTATGCAACAGTAGCCCAAGTATGATAAATATGCCCCCAGTTAGTATGGTGGTTAAGTTTAAAAAATGTACAACTGCATGATACAACAGTTAACCTTGCAGTGTTTTTGTTCGCGTTTTAATCACGTCACCAAAGGAGCGTTGTAGAGGTTTGTAAAATTACAGAATTATATGCGAACTAACAATAAGTGTATATGTAGGTACTGTCTTCAAATAACTGGCTTACATCAAAATTCAACCATTTCTGAGGTAATTTCTTTTTGATGGTATAAGAAAATTTCAACCGATACTAGCTAACCAACTTAACGTTCTTTTTGAAGCACGGAGATGCTCGTGGTTACCCACGAGCGCTTATATGGTCGGAATGTTCACCCATTAAAAACACGACCGCACCGTATGTTGTTCAACTTCGATATCACTACCGAAGAAAGTACAGTGGCCAGCACATCAGGTTACCCAATTTTGTTGCAAACTAGCCCGTATTACAACTGAATAAGATACCGCAGTGTTTACCTTGACGTTTTGTTGTCTGTACATTGTTGACAATAAACCAATGTTCAACTTGTGAAAGAGTATTGAACACATATCGATATTATAGGGGCAGCTCCAACAGCCTCCTGAGGGCGGTCGCGGCGAGGTTGGACACGGCCAGTGTCATTATGCGGCACTGGATTCAAGTTCAACTCCCCCAAAGACACCAAAAATAATTATAATCACTTTTTACTGACATAGTTTTTAGGAGAAAATGTTACTAACACTTACGGACATGTTTCCGAAATAAATACATTTTATTTGATTTATTTATTTATTAAACTGTGTGTTTATTAAATTGTCGTACCCTATTTTACAAATAAATTGATCAACCGATAAATTAAAATTGAAATTAATAATAACGGAAGTACAAAAGTTGTCAATTAAGCAGTGCGTTTTTGCCGAGTTATATTTTTATTGCAGGAATACGGCATTTTGGTTGCATAAATAAGAATATAATAAAGTAACTTTTTTCAAATAGCTCCAGTAGTTCCTGAGATAAGCTCGTTCCAACATACAAACTCTTCAGTTTTATTATATTTATTTATTTATAATATTAAAAAAAAACATTACTTATTTTTGCAAATAATTATTGTTTATTATTGTTAAAATACATCAGTAGGGATATGACCATTTATCGATATTTTTACTGTGCTGTGAGTTACATCCCTAGTGATGCGTATGCAAGCGAACCAAGCAAATTGAACGCAATACATTGCGTACTAACATAGCAGATTTGTTAGAAATATGCGTGGACTGTCATCAATGAATATTTTTTTAAAACTTGGTGCAACGAATCCGCTGTCATTTGAAATATCATAATTAAAAAGTGTTTTTTTTGCAAATAATGTCGTAATAACTACATTTTATTGCTCTCAGGTGAAAAGATACACTTCCTCTCTCATTTTGTATGACCTGGCTTCACGATCTGCAAGTTATTATAGCACAAGACGGCATTTTTGACAAAAAATAATGCAACGCTCTTGTCACGCGACTGAAGTAGCTACGGCTCAATGCAGGCATATGCCTACAATGCTAGCACGCTGCCGCACTGACCGTGGCCATTCTAACCTTATTCATTTTTTCTATGGTTAATTGACACAATTTTAATACGTACCTACCGCAGTTGGTTAAGTAACACTAATCTCTACATAATAGAAATAAAAACATTATCATAAGAATATCTATAAACAAGAAAATAGTTTTTGCAAGATCGGAAATATTTCCCAAGTAAAATACTGTTCAAGATATCACTGAACCATTGTAATAACATCGCAAGGAATCCGAGATATAAATTATACTAGTGGATGGTTATTTTACTCCGTCCGATGTGTTCCACCAAGCGTGTAAATTTATTGCCTGGTCCTATATGTGTTCGTAGTACCTAAAACAATATGTTATTTGGCACAAAACATGCTGTGTGCTAACTCAATGTCTTAGTCGATAAGGAAAGTTATATTATAGGCAATACGAGTTGGTAGAGGAAAAGCCAAATTGTAGGAAGTTAAAGTGAACATTACGAGGAAAACTTAACAATCATGCTCATGACCGTGTTTAAGTTAAAGCTCTGATGGTCAAATGCACACCCAGAAGTTGGCGAATATGTGTTTAAAATTACGAGCTAACTCAAACTTAGCTTTCTTAACTCAGACTTTAACAAAAGTAAAAAAAAAAATGAACAAAAAATCGAAAACTTAAAAAAAACCTATCATAAATATGGTATATGTGGATAGCCCTGGATGTAAAAATTTAAAAAAAAGTTTGAACGTCACTGTTTGAGCCACCCTATTTTAAAAGATTTCAACATGAAGATTTCTTTGTATTATAATACTAAACTAAAATAATTATTTTTTTTACTTATTATTTAATTTATTACACGACATGCATTATTTACTATGGGATAATCCCCATAACCCCTGGGAGGGGAAAGGATGCCTAAATTTTGGTAGGACTCCGTAGATTCTGAACCCTAGTGCCCAGATGAAGTTATAATCCACCTGTAACAATCAATACGAGTAACATCTTAGTATGCAAATGTATACAATAATATTGAATATACTCATAGGTTACACTTTCTACGAGTACCTACCTTTTTAAATAATTGTTATGTCTGTCACCTTTCTGCGAGAAAATTAGAATTAGCAATAATTAAATGAACTTTATTGCGTCCCTTTTAACGATTTACAGGTGCCGTTTATGAGTCAGTTGCTCATTTCGTGTTGCATTTATATACCTTTTTTTCCTTACCTTTTAAAAAAATACATACCTACAAAAATTTTTTCGCCATATCATTTTTACGTGCAGCCCAAACTTGAAATGGCGTGTATAATCATTTGTGTTATAATTTATTGAAAATGGCTATATTATCTTGCTATGTTTTAAAAACAGCTTATAAAGGCCTCTCAAATGATAGCAAACACGATAAGTTAGTGCGTTATTTTTATTAAAATTTTAACTTTTTGAACAATGCTTGTGCAACAAAGAAAAATAAATAATACAGTATACGTTCGGTTCAAAATCAAACATCAAATATTAATACATTTTGCATTTAATTGGAGCTGTACGCCATGGATTATGTATTTGAGTTTGGTGTATATTTGTTTTTAATAAATCTGGATTTTTACGCAAGGTAACGAGTACACAACTAAAATGCCATAACAAGACCGAATGAAATTGCAATTATAACTTGCATCAATTGCTAAGATTTCTAAACACTATAGTGTTCCTTCATCAAAAGGGAAGTTTTATATTATCTTTGAAGAATGGTTAGAATTATGTAGGCAAATATTTAATAATAATAAAACGAACGCGGACGATTAATCAATCTCGGCACATATTGTACACTTTATTTTGTTTAGCGAGTTTAGCCATTGAACTGATATTTGAAATTATATCACCAATGGTCTTAAAATGTTTTTAACACCCATAATATCATATTATATGTTTTAAAATATGAAATAAGAAACCAGAACTTGCGAACGGGTGGGACTCGAACCTTTACCTTCTGGCTAACCGGGCCAAACGGTCTTCCAATTGAGCTACCGTTCTGTCAGTCTGAACGCACACTTCCATCGTGAGGGTGAGAGGCGTGTGATATTAATTGATCACTGTCCGATTTTTCAATAAAAATAATCTAATTCCACACAAAGTTGCTTTAAAAAAAAGATAACTTAATTTTGTAAGAAATAAAATATAGGCATATTTTGCGTAACTTCCATTGATTTACAAACCAAAGTCATCAAACACGCCATATTCAAGCCATATGAAGTGTTTAAAAAAGAACCCCTGCTCGCTTATGGATACGTCATTCATTACGCGTGACGTCAGCGTTATCTAGCCGTCTGTATTTAATTCACCATGCAACAACCTACATCATTTCGTCAAACCCGAAGAATATCTTAGGGGACGCGACAGCAATTGATTGGCTATTATATTTGGAATATCGGTGCTTGGCTAAATTCTCGAGTACCCAGATGCCCGATGTTATCTATTGAACTGATATTTCAAATTATTTCTCTCGTAAGCAACCCACATTCATTTCGAGTGATATAAGTATAAGTATTGATATAATATTATGAGCCAACTCCATAACCCTCTTGAGTAACTCGCAAAGTAATGATTTTGACCAACTGGACATACTCGTATACGGGGTCAATTACTGTATCAGTCGACCCTCACCGTTTCTATACGGTTATGTTGCCTATTTAATCGGATTTGGAGTATATATACGAGAATTAGGGAATGCCTTTTCTAGACGTCCTCTAAGGTCACTCAGAGGTCCCACAATTTAATACACACTTGCTGGCTTAAGTGAGTTTTTTTTTTAAATATAATTTTAATCTTCGTTTCGAACAAAATGAAGTACAAATGGCGGGCTTATTCGTTTAAAGCATTCTCTACCAGTCAACCATTGGGTATAGCAAATACTTGCATGTAAAAACCTCATTGCCTTGTTAAGTAGTTTATTGAACACAAAGGTACACATATTAAATGCTAAGGAGCCAATTGGCTAGCTTGATTCGTCTCCGAAATTTAATTTTAGTTAAATCATCATTCTATTACTGTCAGATTCTTTAATGTTGGATGACCGAAATAAAAAAAAACAAGACAGAATGGCGTGCGTGAAAGAAAATTGACTGAACTGTTGTTAACCATAGTTAATTTGTAAAATCTGGCCTGCGCATGTAAATCAAGTGGCTTGTTAATTATATCCAATGTCCAGATTGTTATAGCGGTAATTATTTATTGTTAGCCATGTTTTTTTATTCTGTTGGCTGGCAGTCAAAACGCTTACTTCGACCATGCTTTTCGACAGATAATTTCGACTGGAGATTGAAAATTTACGACCATAATCCAGGATTCAACAGTAGGGCTCTCGTTGTGGTTAATACATTCTTCTGTAACGACTCCCTAAATGACACACAGGTGGCGTTTCGGTCGCCCATTCATTAGTGGGGTCAACATAATTGGGATGTTGATAACATAAAATAAATCCCACACGCTTCGGAACAAAAGTCACTTGTAGGCCCCTAACGGTCACGCAGGTGTCCGGTAATATTAATCCGGTTTATGTTAAAAGCTTTACGCAGTATTTATAATGAATATGTGAATTTCAGTTTATGTAAATGCGTATCGTACTTATGTGATCGGTCGCTGTGGAAAACCGGTGGGGGCTCCCCACGGTTTTCCACAGCGACCTATTTTCAGCAATGGGCGTTCATTGGTCGAAAATTATGATGATGATGATGATGACATATGCGTCATAATCAACAATAGTTTTAAATGTTATCTTAAAATGATTCCTTTAGTATAGTAATTGCTACATTTTGTTAAGAGCTATCGACAAATAATAGTCCCCCTAGCCGATTTCGACTACGGTGGCCAGTCACAAAGACTAACCAACTACGCGGGACATAAAGCACATATAGTGCACAAGTGTTTTCGAAAACACAGGTGCACTCTCTATTCCTTGCACTCTCATAGCCCAATGGAACAGCAATCTGACATGACCGGAGAGCGACCAGGAGCAGGACCAACAGCTTTACGTACTTTTCCGAGGCACGGGGGTGAAACACCGCAAATTTCCAGGCTACCCTAAGAATTTCTGAACAGAAAAACTCAGGTATATATTTTGGCCCCGACCCGGGGATCGAACCCGGGACCTCTGGCGCAGCCGTAAAGTTTGAGGCAGACAGTCAACTAACAAACATTAACCAACAAATAATAATTATCTAAATTTGTATGTCATTCAGTATGATGTGTCTAGTGGCTAGCACTAAAAATAACTTATTAGGATTCATAAAGATAAAATAAGTAACCAAAAATTTGCGCAAGGGCGGGAAATTTTTGGTTTCTTATTTCATCTTTATGAATATAAAATATGAAACTGTGAGTGTTAAAAATACTCTAAATCAACTTATTAGGATGTTGCAAGACAGACCGTAAGTATTTTTTCTTTTTGTACATTGTGTTATAGGTGTGCAGTGTACAAATGTTAATAAGTACCTCTTTTCGCATCGTTTTATATCATTTCAGTAATTTCACGGATGGTGGGTTCTCGTAATACTTACAACAGTCTTAACCAGTCACTTACTTACTCCAGATGACAAAAAACTTGCCTTTATAGATTGTACACTATAACAATTGCATGTCTGTCATAAAAAAAATAAACAAAACACTTTACCTATATATTACATTTAAATTACATAGTGTCATAAATAAATATGCGGCTTATCTTAGTGTCGAAGTAAGGATTTTTCCATGCGTTACGAATACCAGACAAGTCCGTAAATACTTAAATACAAGTGTAAACATCCATGACTTGGGTACAAATGTTCGCGCTTATTACACAAACATGTGCTCCGTGCGGGATTCGAACCCGTGACGGCCGGCATAATAGTCAGGAGTGCTAAACACTACACCAAACGCGTCGTCGTCATACGATCATCGTACTTTTATACATTTTGAAACTATACGTTCGTTACAAAAGTTGGTGGAGGGATATGAATGTGTGAACAACATAACAAGCTGAGGAAACGCACGGAAGAAATAAGCGTTTATTAAATCATATCGGATGGAGTAGTCGAGAACGAGTGTTTTATTACAGATCCCGCGTGGCTGCAAAAACAGCGTTTTAAAGATGTTTTTCCATACAAGTGATGTTACTAGTCACACCATGATCCATCCTCGGCGATTTTATCACTTACAATTAGGCCAAATACCTGGCTATCGATTAAAAAAAGTTAAATCGTTCGTTCTTGTACTTGTAATTTAATATAGAATTTACGCATCCGTGCATTATGTTTAATTAATAAGCTGAAATCGACTCCAAAGATTTGATTTTAGTTTCGTCCTTCTACTTTTAGACTAAGATAAGGTAGTCAACTTAAGGTTGAATCAAATCTACCCACCCGGCACGGGAACAGCACCAACCATGCGTCAACTTTACGGAAACACGTAACGTAAAGAGAACATCAACGCACCGGATGGGATCGGTACCGGATAGCGAACACCTCGCCTCGAATCGAGCTTGCTACAACTAATGACAGTTCATCTTGTGAATGACAGCCCGTTTGACATGTTGGACGGATAGTATTCAAGCTCACGGATGATAAAATGAGTTATGCTTATATATAAAAAAAACTTTGAATTATATGCAAGTTTAAAAAAAACAATGGAACTTTTGAATTATATGCAAGTTTAGTTTAGAACGACACTGGAAACTCGCACCCTCGCGCGTATCTACGAAATACTACGCCGTAGCTACGAAGAGGCGACCTGAAGGATGATTCAGAACGTTCGATAAGCCATTCGACTTGGGTTCCGATAGATTTTCTATTCATTTTTAAATTGATATCATAGTTTCAACATGATATGTCGATGTGTAAGTTCTGTAACAAATAAAATAAAAGAACAAAACAAAATAGTTGCATTGGATAAATCTACGTTATTATAATTTTATTATCATGTGAAATATCGTAACTGAATCGGAGGCTGGTGTTAGTTTTGACTCGTTCGCTATTATTACAATAATAAATTGATTTTGTGGGTCTTATCCATAAAAAATATTTTTGTTGGCATCAGTATCGTTTCTACAACCGCCCCTGAGTCGCTCGTCGCTGACCAAAGATCACCCTGTATCCTTTGGACATTCCCACACATCAAAGTAAGCTACTCAAAGCTTGTGTTATGGGTGCCAGACAACGGATATAATACTTAAAAACCTTTTTTAAATACATACATGATATACATATAAAACACCCAGACCAATACAAACAAATATGTTCATGCACACAAATGTTTGTATTGTGCGCGGGGATCGAACCCGCAACCACTTCTCTCTTCTCGACCACTACACCAGATGGGTCGTTTTTTGTATAACGCTACAAAAAAGCGAGCGTCGTCTAATACAGGTTTTTATAGACTTAAAATGAGATTCCCAACACGGGTTATAATAATTTATAAAAAATAGAAAATATGAATTTAATAACTACTAATGTATTAATTTTCATTTTATTAAAGTGTACTACCAGAAAGTTTTATGGCTCAATGTAATGTACGCGTTATATGTAGCGCACATAGCACAAAACGCCGAAATTACATTAATACTGTATATACAGGCTTTTTGTTTGCGTAAAAACGCTTTTATTACTTAGTCCTTCAATTTATGTTATTGCTTTGTTTTTTCGTATCTTTTGTATACGTCAACTCGTGTATATTCGGACAAAAATAAAGTTACGAATATTGTGTTTTTTCAGAAAAAAAAAGCTTCAAAAATAATAATCTATAGTATAAAAAAAACACTTACGTTGAACTAAGATTCATTTAAATATTTGTTTTTGGTTTTATGTTTAAGAATCCAATATTTTCTTTTAGATACCATGCGACATCGAGGCACTATTTCATTAAATAGTTTCTTTAAACGATTTAACTATAGGGAGATAAGTATCCAATTTAGTAAAATAATCATTGGCTATCACTTACGTGAGTACACAAAAAGTTGGTTCAGTGAAAATTTAATACAGTGCCCAAAAGTTTACTAGCAGTACCTCGAGCCCGGTGGAAACTCGTTAAAAATCAATACGGGCCGTGTTTACACGTAGTCATAGCGAAACGGACGAGATTGGATATCCCCCAATAGCGGCCAATATTTACCGAACGCCATGACAACCGGCGCACCTGTCCCGCAAATATTTGGTCAATACAACAAACTTTTCACATAAACGCGCCACTGCGATGAATCAAGACGCGAAGAAAAGTACAAACATTTACGGTAGAGTCAACGTGCCGCCAGTAGAAAGATGCCGCGTAAACTTTTGCACCGATTTGGAGAAGTCCGTCCTGATGAGCAATTTCGAGAGACGCGGCTGGAACCAAGTCGGCCCCGACGACGAGTGGAACTTTTATTGGGCGTCTACACAAACTTGCAGAAACCTCTTCAGTGTCGAAAGTGGCTACCGAATGAACGACAACCAAATGATTAACCACTTTCCAAACCATTACGAACTCTCAAGAAAGGATTTGCTGGTCAAGAATATCAAGAGGTACAGAAAAGAACTCGAAAGAGAAGGCAGCCCTCTCGCTGAGAAGGCCGAAGTTATGCTTCACGGGGGACAAGTTGTCACTCGATACGTTCATCTCGACTTCGTGCCCGTCACGTTCGTCCTCCCGGCAGACTACAACATGTTTGTCGAGGAATACCGAAAATCCCCGCAGAGTACTTGGATTATGAAGCCGTGCGGAAAGTCTCAGGGCACGGGAATTTTCCTCATAAACAAACTATCGAAGCTGAAGAAATGGTCCCGCGAGGCGAAAACTCCTTTCCACCCACAACTGAGCAAAGAAAGCTACGTGATTTCCCGATACATAGACAATCCTCTGCTAATAGGAGGCAAAAAGTTCGATCTGAGACTATACGTGTTAGTTGCGTCGTTCCGACCTTTAAAGGCTTATCTGTTCCAACTCGGCTTTTGCAGGTTTTGCACCGTGAAATACGATACTAGCGTTACGGAGCTAGATAACATGTACGTTCATCTCACTAACGTCAGTGTGCAGAAACACGGAGGTGACTATAATAGCATCCACGGCGGGAAAATGAGTGTGCAGAATTTGAGGCTATATTTAGAGGGGAGCCGGGGCCGCGCCGTGACGGAAAAGTTATTTGCCGCGATGCAGTGGCTGATAGTGCATTCTTTGAAAGCTGTCGCTTCGGTAATGGCCAATGACAGGCATTGCTTTGAGTGCTACGGGTACGACATTATAATCGATAATCAGTTAAAGCCATGGCTCGTCGAGGTGAACGCTTCGCCCTCTTTGACGTCTACCACAGTGAACGACAGGATATTAAAATACAAGCTAATAGATAATATTCTATCGTTAGTGTTGCCGCCCGATGGAGTGCCTGATGTGCGTTGGAATAAATTGCCGAGTGCAGAGGCTTTGAGGAGCTTTGACTTGCTGATAGACGAAGAGTTGATGGAGAAGGATGAACCGACCGGTAGCCGTGTGAAAGCTCGTAAAAGTTAGTGCTACTCGTACCTACACGAATATGTGTCCAAATTCAAAACAATTTCGACTGATTTGTAAATGTAGTTTCTAAGAAACTTTTGAAAAAGGGCCGAGCAAACATTTCTCTCGCATCTGAGATTGACACCTACGCGCGGGCAACGTTCGTAAACAAGCTCATAAAAATGTTGCTTCAAAGTGCATCAAAGGAGGCGTTTGTGGAGGTTGTGCACATGCCGCCATTTGCATTTTAATGTTTTCCGCCGCGGAAAAATAACACCCGCCGCCATTTTATATGCTAATCAGGAGTGAACTCCGCACCGATTAATGTTGCACGAGTTTTATTTGCCGTGGGAAGTTGCCGTTGTCACAAAGGAAGTTCATAATTTGGCGCCACCCCGGGACAATCGGAACTTCTGGAATTGGCCAAAGATGTCGCGGTTTCTTACCAGTTTTGTTTTACAATGTTACTGGCGATATCTCTTTGGACTTTCGCTAAATTATACTGTTTGTTATGGTGAAGTTGAGTAAAGTGCTCATTGTCAGCGAACCCCACTTAATGTTGTTACTCCGCTTTTGTAACGACTTTTTAACCATTTACAATATAATTTTGTGAAAATAACTAATTCTGTAGATTACTATTTACTTTATGAAAGCAATGTCTTTTACTATCAGGAAAATAATAATAATACCTTTTTTAAACATAAAACATTTAAGTATAATCTCCTTGATTTGATGTTGATAAATATTGCTTTATCTTGTCAAGATAAGAATATAACTGTGTATTCTGAACATCACGTAAAACGGATTTCAATCGTGAATCGAAAATTCGGCGGGTAGACTCGTATGCAACTAAGCATTTTTTCCTTTTGAACACACCTACAGCCTACGTTATCCATCCAATTTGGGCTTCACGTGAGAGAGCGCTATCTCCTAAATAAATTCATATAATAGCAGAGCACCTATTGTGCGTGTACAATGGTACAGTACACCGAAGAGTTGTTTGCTATTTTTCGCTTTACTCTCAGTTATAAGGGTCTGAAGTGGATGACATCTATACTTCTGCCGACGACTATACTTCATGAATGGCCAGATTACGTGTATTTATCGGAGGTCCTTTCATTAACAAACACTCAATTTCAACTCTGTAGTCGTTAGAAATGATTAAGCAAAACTAGCTTTGGTAGAAATCTAAGTTCGCGGTGGAATTGATTTTTCCACATCGCACTACGTTAGGTCAGTGATAATTACGATGATCCTGGTATTTTAGTAGAAAAATATAAAAGATTGATTTAAAAATATTATGCAGGAATGCATAACATAACTTTAACAAATTATTACAACTAATTTCAGTTAGTTCCGAGTGATCATCTTTTTATTATTGTTATTTAACCCACACTTCGCATATTTAAGGTAATCTTACAAACTAAACTGAAAGCCATTATCGAATTTGACAGGCATTATCAAGACATACTTCTTACATTAGTTGTATTTTTCTAGGTTTTGATTATCAGATTAATAACAATGCATTATTAAGACAGATAGAATCATCATGAATAAAGACTACATACTAAATTAACGACTGGTTTTTGATCATTAACGTAGGTAAATGAAATGTTTCGCTGGTAACAAAATCTGTGCAATTTCATTATTTTATTATCATTACCACAGCCTGCAGCATAAAATTTACAAAATTTTACTGTTATGATCGCCTTATGAAGTCATCGGTAAACATAATAATATCACAGAATATGAGAAATAAAAGCGGTTGCATTTTACGGCATTTGGTACGGCCGTGTGTGCCGATGGACCGTCTGTAAATATTTTAATAACCCATATTTTCCTCATTCCGAATGTTCCAATAATTTCGACTGATAAATATATGAGATACTTGACATATTTTGTTTTGGGCAAAAGGACTGGATATTTTTATTAATAAATTGATTGATATTTTTGGCAACTAGTGTGATATGGTATGCATTCTTTTCATTCTGAAAGCGTATCATTAATGGTGTTTTTTTAGATTATAAAATGACATTACTATTATATGATTAATCCTTAATGCTTTAATTACTATTAGGCCAGGAAAGGAAGGATAATAGAGGGAATAGCTTAAAACAAACTTTTTGAAACTTTGTTTGGACTAGTTACAGCTCGTATCTCATGAACTAGGAAGGCGATGGTTAAAAGGTATTTTTTTAGGGTTTTCGCATTTAAATCGAAAAATTTGAGTCCTAGTCACTTAAGAGCTTCTACAAAATCAAACCATATCGTGTTCGAGATATCCGTGAAAAATAATAAAATTATACAAATATCAAACATGCGATCCAAATTCAGCACACATTTTTAGAAAGATTAATATAGCATCATACTAAACGACGTATATAATCCAATAAAATAAATGTCACTTACATACCAGTCAAATTGATAACCTCTTTCTCAAGGGGATCCATAGCCAAATGGTAAAATACGGAACCCTTATAGTTTTGTCAAGTCTGTCTGTCTGTACACTAATAGTTTTGAATAAAGTGTCGGACAGACAGACACACAGACCGCTTTACGATTCTCATACAAAAAATTAAAAATGATGATCCCATACATGAAACTACCTCCTAAAAAATTTTTGTTGGCAAACCCATGCTTGTAGGTTGTCTATAGATAGGTCTTATAAAATGACATTGCGGATCCTGAAACCATTTTCTCTAAAAGTCTAACGTTCGTCAGATAGAGGCTTCCAAAGTGGTAAAATTGAACGAGATCGAATTAGTAGTTTTGAAGATAGAGTACATTTTCAATAACCGTAATTGTTGAAATGTTATTCATACAAATATTATGAAAAACAAAGTTATATTTACTGTCAACAAAATATTGTGGTATTTTGACTTAGTGGAAGTAAGTGCATCATTCAGTTAAAATTGTCACGAAACCCTTAGTGTGCGAGTCCGACTCGCTCTTGGCTGGCTTTTAAAGTCTGTTTTGAACTTGAATTAGTTAAACTTGTAGCATTTTTTTTCAATTTATATTTTGTTTAATATCGCTAAAACGCAAAGTTACTGATAATTAAGCGGAAACCAAAAAAAAAACCTTCCAACCCCCTTCTCCCCGGCTCAAGCGCTGCGGGCTGGGTCTTTTGGAGTGATACTTCCTCGCACGCATAAAAGACATTTTAATGAAATTTGGCAGATGAATTGTCCGCATATAGTCCTATCCTATTTTGTCCTTAGTTTTAAGAAAAATGTTTTATAATTTCATCTTGTTTTTGTAGCGTTTTGCCACTATACAAACTTAATAATATAAATTGCACTTGTAAAAAGCAACTTTAGCTGTGTGATAGACGTTCGTGTTAATTTTTTAAAGGAAAATAGTTTTAAGCCATAGACTAACAAGGACTCCTTGAGGACAATTGCTTTGCCATACATCATAATACCCTTATAAAACGCCACGCCATTAATTTCATTCAATACTTATGAAACTTCGATAGGACTATTTTATAGGATACTAGCGGTCCCCCGCGACTTCGTCCGCGCGTTTTGAGTTTGCTCCCGCCCCCCCCGTCGCAGCGTGATGTTTTATATCCTAAAGCCTTTCTCAATAAATAAGCTATCTAACACAGAAATATTTTTTCAAATCGGTTCAGCAGTTCCTGATATAAGCGCGTTCAAACCAACAAACTCTTCAGCTTTATAATATAAATAGCGAAAGCGCACGTTGTACTTAAGGCGCTACCCGGATTTTTACCGCGCACACTAGCGCCACTTTACTAGAAAAATCATAACTCGTTAAATAAAAGACCAATCAAAAATCTGATAGATACGATTGTAGCTCTGATTATGTGGTTTAGACACAATGTTTAAGTTCAATTAAACACAGTTATCTGCAGTTACAGTTAGCAAAAATGCTAAAAGTGGCCATATTTAGCAGTTTTTCTAACTCTAACTACAGTTAACTACTTTAGAAACAATTTAAACGTACTAAATAAACTATAGAACCTGTACTACAATCGTATCTACCAGATTTTTGATTGGTCTTTTATTTAACGAGTTATGTTTTTTTTACTAAAGTGGCGCTAGTAAGTGCGCTAAAAATCCGGGTAGCCCCTTAAGCTGCGAACATTATTTTGGTGCGGAGTTATGTTAAAACTGTGATAGCTCCTAAGATATTTATTGGAATCAAATGATATAAAGGGCAACTTTGTATTAAATGACATGCTCGTGACGATGAATGTATTTATTTTGATAAGAATAAATACCTGTGTGTATAATACACCTCTTAAAATGATGCATTATTTTTTTACAAATTTATTAACATAAAAAAGGTTGTAGTAAGTCAACCATAAAAGATAGACTTATGCTGTCGCGGACTTTATCATAGAACTCTTGATGCTGAACAATCTTGTCATACATGAATTTTGTGTAACTTTAGCGGTTTCCGCAGCGTACGCAGCGGAAGCTCTCAAAAGGAATATCTTTCTCCCGTTTTCGCAACATTTTTCACTGCTGCTGTCGTCTTGTGAGTCGTATCTTTATGTTATATAGCCTAAAGCCTTCCTCGATAAATGGAATATCTAACGTAAAAATAATTTTTCAAATCGGGCCAGTAGTTTCTGAGATTAGCGCGTTCAAACAAACAAACAAACAAACAAACAAACAAACAAACAAACAAACTCTTCAGCTTTATAATATTAGTATAGATTAACCAAAGCCGGTCCCAGATTGCGTCTTTGTAGGTTATATTTCAAAAATCTAGTTTGAATTATAATTGCACTGGTATTTTAAGGGTAACTAGGTTAATAAGTATTACTTTAACGCATTACTTTTAAAGAATTACTTTAGTAAAATATAACAATTGCCTTCTGAATGAATCGAAATAATTGCAGGTGAGGTGCATTAACTCTACAATTACAAAACATAACCTCAAAATACCTAATATTCCATTTAATTCCTCGTAAACCCCTGATTATTTTTCAAAACAAAAAAAAATGTGTTTATTCTTTCAAATATTTATATATTTTATCCGAACATTCTGTAAAGACGCATGCTGACCCAAAGTGGGCCGAGTTTCTTTAGAATTTGGTCAATATCCTTTAAGGATTAAAAATGTCTATTTAAGGACAATTATTGTGCGTTTATTTTATTTAAATTGCTTTTATGGCGTGGCGGAGAGCATCACACGACTTTTTATATGTTGACCTCCTAACTAGGCTCAACAAAGTTACAAAGTCAAAAATCGTGTTATTTTTAAATTCCTTCTACAATGTCTAACGATTCTTATTTGACTAACCTATATAGATGTTAAAAATTGCCTGCGCTTACAAAACAAAAACAAAAAATAAACCGCTTTCAAAAACTGACTAAATTATATCGGTATATTATTTGTGCTCCTAAATGGAAGACAAATGCGTTTTTAAGCTTTTTAATAAGTGTATGAATGAGGTTTTAAAATATTTCATAATTTTTAGTTATAACCCATACCTCAAAATCGAGTCGGCCAATTTTTATAAAACTTACACTGCACCCTAAATTAGAATTAAACCCAAATGAACTAACCACTTAAACTATATAACCGCTCTTTAAAAATAAATTACTGTTAAAAGTCAATGGTAATAGCATTGTTATTAATATAACTATATCAAACATTCCAAAAGCGCAAAGAAGCTACTAAATTTCTAATTCTACTTCAAATAAAACGGAGGAATGTTTTTTCCGTCTCCGAATAGCCGTTGCTGTAGAAAAATTTAATTCAACTAACTAAACGTAGGAACAGTAAAGACGACTTAAGACGATAGATTCTTCGATAAATTTTACTAAGATAGGAGATCTGTCATTACGATGTGCTCTAAATGCTTGACTTTGTTTGAGGTATCGCATCTTGTATCGTATGATACAAGATGCCTAGTTGACTTCGATTACTAAATAATTCCAACAAAAAGCTTATTTACGTTTAGCTTTAATTTTAATTTTAATTAATTTAAAAGATACCTTACAAACTTGATAGCAGCAAGGGATAAAAGACTCCTAAAAAGTAAAGTTAACGTGTGACGTCCCACTGCTGGGCAAGGCCTTAACTCAACTATGACGTACCTACTATAAATAATCCTATTCATTCTCAATTTAGGCTTTAGGATATAAGCTTTATATCTTCATGAAATTTATGGTCAGAATAACTTTACCAATTTTTATAGACTCACACAAGCGGTCTCCACATATTTAATTAGTTCTCGAGATAAGAGCACAATGAAGTAGGTGTAACTTAAACGACTTTCTTTTATGTTTTTAACTATCACTGTAATTATCTCTTATACTTTCACCAGCGAAGGTAACTTGGTTTAACAGGGCGTGGTTATCCGTATTTGCGATCATTTGTCTGTGATTTACGTGGAGTCAAATTGCAGCGCAAATTCCAGTTCAGTCGCGTCGCGTCTAAAATACCCGACATATTCCGCAATTCCGCCAATGAAAGGCGCGCGGGATTGGCGGAAATTGCACTCAATTGGCGACACCGTCACGTGCCTACGAATTACGAGGACTATGAGGGGAATATCAGATAGGATCTACATATTCTGCCGCATATTGTATTCATAAGTTATGCCTTGTATTGAGCGAGGTTTGGAGGATTTATTTATTTATTTATTTATTCACATTTGCGTACTAGGTGTATACATTATAAGGATAAAATATATATGATGCGCCGCTCGAAGAATATGCGGTTTCATTTTATCAAAATAAGCATGCCAAGATTTGGATTTAGGCTTGAATAGCTAGAATTGTTGATACAGTCGACATAGTAGCGTTGTAATTGTAAAATTACTATTTACCTAACTAATTTATGCCCAGTTTGAAACGTTAACAGATACTTATTTTGTTGCCAAGCTGGTCTTGCAATTACTTATTGAAGACTGTACTAATTGAATATTAAAATAAACTCTACCATAACGACAGAACAGTAAACTATACAGGCAATAACCGAGTTGGTATCGCCATAAACCGGGTTGCGATCGTAACTTAGCCGCACGTGCCACTAACGCAATTTAAGAAACAAAACGCGCAATACTTTATAACTGCACCAACATTGAAAACTTTGATTTCCCAAGCAAGAAGATTGCGGTCCGATCAAAGGCGCAGTTTTATAGACTGGAAGTCGTTTGCGTCAATTTTAAGACCGAATATAAATATTGCTGAGAATTCTAAATGTTAGTGGCGCTGGCGAACTGGCGAGCCACATTATGAAGTAAAACTTTTAGAGATGTTAAAAGACGCTTTAAAACACATTTTTTTTGACATCAAACGAAATTCAGTGAGCATATAGTAACATAATAGAAACATTTTGTACAAAATAAGAGTGGATTAAATACTTATTTAGAAATCATCATTCATTTTATCGCAGCCAAGGCACGTCCACTGCTGAACATACGTGTAGGCCCCCCATGGTTTTCCACCGCGACCTATTACTCGTAGATGGGTACAGAAACCCAAAGAAAACCTTGCTATTTAGATATGTATGGACATACTTGACATCTGTACCTGAGTCTTTAACTTTATGTCTAAAATAACCTTAATGACAGCTGTATAAGATACTTGAGTGCGTAGGATTACCGGGTTTCGTCGTACATCAGACGTTAGCTGCGTAGAAAGAATTATTCATTTAACGTCCTTATTTTCATTAGGTGAGCTATCGGAGTGTGTAATGAATGGAATTTGCTGATAGCGTCTGTGCTTTAAAACCTTTATACATCCTTCTTATTTATTCCGCCTTGCTTAAAAATTAAAATAGATCACATTCACCGGAGAAAGACGAATTTGATATATGGATGACTTTGTTAATGTGGTTATATTCTTTACCCGCAAATCAGTCTTACTTACTCGATTGTAAATTGTATTGTGATTGTTAATAAAATATCGAAGAAAGCTTTTGCCAGCATTTACTAGCGACGAATTATCTGTTTCGAAAAAACCTTTGCAAAGACGCGTGACAAAGTAGCTAATCCAAAAAATCTCCCTTGATTCAGGGAGTTTAGAAAACTATTTTTTAGGATTAAGTGCAAATGACAAAAACGGAACCCTTATAGTTTCGTCAAGTCTATCTGACTGTGCGTCCGTATGTCACAGCCTCTTTATGCTTTACGATTCTCATACAAAAAAAAAAATAATAATAATTAAGGGAGGGGGGAGAGATTTACAATACATGAAACTCAAACCGGATTAAGCGTTTAGTGCTGGCTGGAGGGAACACTGGACTCAAGTGGATGATGTACCTATACTTGCGAGGATAGTACAAAAAGGATACAATAATTAAGTGTATAGATTTTCTAGCATCAGCAGTATATGCGATTTTTTGTTCATCCATCTGAATCAAAATCAATTAAGCTATTAAGTTTTAAAATTATACACACACAAAAACATAATTCCGTATTATGTGAATTCATCTTACATGGCGATATTGGTTGACTACATAAACATTTTTAAGACTTGCTCGTAAACCACATATGCAGGTTGTTTCAAACTATGTTAGTTTTTACTATTTTGCTGGTGCTCATTATGGGTTATAGGACTCATGGTTAACAAACAGGTCTTTATTTTTTTGTAAGTAAAGTTTAAGTTCTTGGTAGCTTGCTAATTATAGCGTCCCCCTATCTAACTTTTAAACTAAGCGAGTGTTACACGACGATTCCCGATCCTAGTCTGCCCCACATATTTAGTTAGTTCTGTAATAGTATACTTCAGCCCTAAACCACATACTCACTGCGTGTGACTTATGTAACCCCATTGTATTCAATAAATTACACATTCTCTTTGTCATAATATGTTCAATACATTACAATTCATATGCCTATCTAGATTTGAAATATTATGATTAACGTAAATGTCGGAAGTGTCCACCATGCTGAATGTCGTTCGGCTATGATAATAGAATAACTTGGATTAATCTTTAAGTGATTTAATTATTAGAATTGTATTTAATTAATTGTATATTAATTATTTAAAGATTACTGGGACACTTATTAGATTTATATATCTGCCGTATAACAAATGTTCATTTTGGCGCCAAAAGGAAGTTGACTCTGATTGGTTGGTGGAGGTTTGATTTATTTCAAATATTGTAACTATTAAAATAATAATCTAAAAGGCTTACTAAGTACAAATCTAATTCAGTACAATTCATAACTAAATAGTTAATGAATTTACATATTTAATTAGCAGATTATTATCCCTACAACTAAATATTTTAGTAAATGTTTGGATATGGAAACGGATGTCGTCCCCACTGTTTTTTTACTGTTGTTCAGGGTTTTGATTTGTATAAAAGCGAGCTTCATGCCAGAATATAGCCTCTGTTTGTACTTACTCTCACTTTGTGCCCTATCTTTGCGCTATTTTGTTGGAATAAAACTATTGGAGAAGAACCTGGAGATTTGTACTACGTGTTTATTATTCAAGCACCCCACACGCGGTCACACGAGTGTAAATTTTGGAAAAAATATACGATGTAGATCTTGACAAGGCCTTTTTGGTGCAAAATTTATTTGAACGAGATCGAACTTTTAAGATGGAGCACATTTTCAAAACCTCAAACACAAATTTGTTATTCATACAAATACTATGAAAAAAAGAGTTGCTGTCAACAAAATATTGGTATTTTGGCTCAGGGAAGTGGATCTCTAATTCTGTTAAATTTGGAATCCTTCGTGTGCCAGTCCGACTCGTCCTTGGCAGGTTTTTTTTTACTTAACCATGGCAAAATTAAGTAGAAAGGTTCTTATTTAAAACAGTTTAAGCATGATAGTACTGTATGTTTACCACCGATTTGAAACGCAAAGCAATTATAGGAACAATAAAATCCATTAAAAATCATAACTTTGTTTGAAGAGTTTAGCTTTACGGTATTTATTTTAAGCAAAAAGAGTAACGGAAATGAAACATCAGGGAGACATTAGGAAAAATGGGGTAATATCCTCTAAGATTGGGGGATTTGGCTTCACCAGTTCTGTCGACCGCATTTTATAAACCACAGCGTTAGTTCTGATTTTTGCTGTCAGCCAGAAGATCCATTTCGCACTGTACCTATAGCTCATTGGCGTTACGTTGCATCAGACCCTATCACTCATAGCTGCTCGTGTAGCATGCTGTTCAGATAGATGTATGTAAAACGATACATGCCTAAACACTATGCTGAAGTTACGCGACTCAGTTTATTCGGCTGATATGACACATCATCAGAATCTACTAAACACATCATCCGAATTTACTAAAAATGTGTGCTCTATGACGATGTTCCGCGTCTCATTTTACGTTCCGACGTTTCGGATTAATGTGTCGTCAGTAATCCAAACAGCAAAGCAGGCGTTATCATGAAGAACTTAGACGTACTAAGATAAGATAACTCTTTATTGCACACCAGAAAGGTTAATAACAAATAATTTGTAGTGGTCGAGAAATCGCTTACTACGCAGCGGGTTGCGGGTTCGATCCCCGCACAATACAAACATTTGTGTGCATGAACATGTCTGTTTGTATTGGTCTGGGTGTTTTCTATGTATATCATGTATGTATTTACAAACAAAAAGTATTTAAGTTTTATATTCGTTGTCTGGCACCCATAACACAAGCTTTGAGTAGCTTACTTTGGGGCTAGATGGCGATGTGTGGGAATGTCTAAAGGATATATAAGGATATATAATACATTTCGAGAAAATGTGCAATTTAGGCGGTCTTGTCGCTACTGTGTATACACACTAAAGATGCGTCGCTCCGTCATCGCAGTGTCGACACAACGCAACGGAAACGCTACGTAATGTGGCTACGCTCTTATTTCCGCAATAATATGCCTTTCCCATCACCACAATTGAAATTACAGATAAATTCAGCCACTTAGCATAAGAGGTTAATACGCATAGTTTTGAAACTTGTTTTACCCTCTATAGCTTGTAGGTGACCTGAAGTAGATCAGATACCACAACTAAAAGCTGTCTCAACTGCAGATCTGTCAATACATTATTATTACATGTTATCTGTTTGCCCTGAAATATATTGAACGAACGTTGCCTAAATGTATTGCCCTAATATATTTAGGCAACGTTCGTGAGAACTCCATTGTTATTATATCGGTCATTTAATTGCATAAAATTTAAAAAGGTAATTCTTTATTAGAAATTAAAATAAAGATTAATCTAAAATATATTTTTGTCAGTTTATCTAAAGACTGGTAAGAAATAAGAAAAAACTGGTTGGTAGATGGGAAAACGTCTTGTGATATTTTGTGCATGGAAGGCATTAGTTGATGATAAATTGAGCTAACCCAAAAGAAACCTCTAGTCGAGTTTCACTCTTTTGTATGCTAAAAAGTATTAGCGGCTTGTAGTTAAAACCTCGCATACAGTCTATCGATATGAAAAATCATACACAGTAGAACCTCAAACGTTTCAAGCTTGTACTTAAATAAAATACGACGTAGCCGTTGTCCACTTCTGTGCGGTGTGTGTCGGAAAACTTTGCGGTTTTAATTACTGGGGGATACTTCACAGTGTTTAGTCGGATTAATTCGATGCTCGTGTATGCGGTAACAGATAGAAGTTTAAAAAATATAAGTTGTAATTTTTTTGAAAAACTGACCGACTAACCGATTTCAATTTTGTAAACATTCGACACACTAGTTACTGACTGACTGTTAGTTATGAATAGACAATAGAATCATTTAATTAAAACACGGTTGAAATTAAATAAATAAATTGTTATCGAAATCCTGATTAATAAACCTCTAATTTATAGCTCATTAACTATTTCCCCAAACTTTGTTCGGCTGAAATCAAAAAATATGTCTGATTTTTCGAAATAGAGGTGCTCACAGACTAATAAATGGGTTGTTTAGCAACCACATCATCACCCCTCGTTATTATTTTAATCAGTCAGCATATACGAATACGCATTTGTTAGTTTAGAACTTAAGTATAAATTGGATAAAACGATGTATAGATAAAATTAAGACACTGCTTATTACATCGTCACTGTATTAAATGTGGTAGCACCAATACCACGTGAATAATACTATGTGACACCGCGAACGACATGACATCAATGTAATTTTTGTTTATCATGTATGTATGTTAGTCAGTAAGGTATATATTATTATAATTTTTTTTTTCATATATTTTAAATCTTGTTGCCGAACATAAAAAAAAATCTTATTAAATTACTACTATCAATACTATTAAAAACGCAACGCTAGGAGATGATTGTCGGAAACTTACAAATACTTTAAAAAAATAAATTTGTTTGTTTGTTTTTATAGTGCTTTGTCCCTATTCAAACTTAATAACCTAAATAAATTGCACTTGTAATAAGCAACTGTATCAGTCAAGGAAAGGTCTTATGCTATCCGATCACAAAGAAAAGAAAGCAGTTGAAAAATTCACTCAATCAATTCACATATGTTGGTGGCCGAGTGGTATAGGTATGCGCCCGGATAGCATAAGATATAGGGTCCGATTTCTCGTCTAACATAGTTGCTTATTACAAGCGCAATTTATGTTACTTAGAAAAGCACTGAAATACTGAAGAAAATTATATTAAAAGTTTCTATAAATACTGATTTTAATAAAAAAGTTGCTGTTGTTAGGAACTGAATAACAAAACATTCATAACCACGTGTTAAATAATAATGACATAATTATTTTATTATTAGTATTAATTTGATTCGAACTTCGAAAATGTGATATCTTAACTTACCTTTATATATGTACATTTACTTTTAAAAATATCCAAAAATTTACTAAGGTGAAAGATACACATAATGTTAACACAAGAAATAAAAACAAACTTTACTTGCCATCCTCTCGAATAAAAATGTTAAATACTAGCCCGTACTACATGGCAGTCAAAATATTTAATAAATTACCATGCCATATTCAAAGAGAGCCTGACATAAAATATTTTTCAAAGTCCCTGCGAAAATACCTAATAAACAAATGCTACTACTTATTAAATGAATATTTAAATAACTGAAAAATAAAATAAAAAGTCTGCTTTATATTCCTAAGTAATTCTTAACTACTTCTTAAGTATCTGTATTTTATAACATGTAGTATAATTTACTTACCTTTACTTTTAAGTTGCCTCAAAGTGCTATACCTTCTGGGTAACTAGGTTATAAGTGCACTTAATGAACACAACTATATATCACCTATGTAAGTTTGTAACACCTAGTATGCATGCATGAATAAGTGAATAAATTTTTCGGAGAACCATTCAAATATTGCGTGGAAACTTCAAACATATAAACTTAAATGAACGAACCATGTAATACACTACGCGTTAACATAGTGGTTATAAAAAACCGGGGATTATTTTTTTATATCCAAACCAGGAGATGTATGCCAATTATATACCTTTCTTGTTAGAAATAATCTTCTGAATGTACATAGAAAAAGGATGACATAAATCAAATTCAATACAATACATTCATCATGAAACTTTAATTACAAATAAGAATACTTTTAGGAATTTGAATATTATGTTCTAGGACACCAATACAATGACTGACTTGTATCTATTAACTTCCGACATTAATATGCTTTTCCAATGTATGCTGTAATTAAAGTCTGTTTTTCTGTGCTAGTCCAATATTGTAAACAATATTTTCACAACTTTTAAACTAATATCAGCGAAAAAAACTTATTTAACGATGAATTGCTTATGTAAGTTTTAAGTTTTGTGTTCATCTTATTTTTAAATGATCAATTTCGTTAAATGGAATGTCAAGATTGTTTACAATATTCGACTATCAAAACAACGGACTTGAATCTTCATGATATTAAATTGCTGCTCGATGATGATGAATTCATTCAATAAAGAACGCTTTGTTTACCAACAAAAATGATAACTCAGATCAGTTAAATATAGAAGAATAAAATTTGCCGCTTTCTATTTTTGATTTTGGCGAATTGCGGACTCATGTTTGTATTATTTCATTAGAGAACAGCTTTTATAATTTGTTGTACTTCCAAAAACGTTCCTAGAATTGCATACAACTGTGAGTGGGATTTGAAAATAATACGATTCGATTACGTTTAAAACTATATTGCTTATATTTTGATGCACGAGCACTTCAACTATACCGAAGTTCGAACGCCAGCTCCGCCATCTTGCCCTCCTTAGTTCCTTAGTGTTGTCCCTCGTCCGACGCTAGGGCGGTGTGCCTAGTTGATGTTCACGCTAACACTACTTTAAAAAATAATAAGCGTTTTAGTATTTAAAGCGTTTTATTAACTGATGTATCCCGAATAATCAAAATTTTAGTAGACGCATTATAGCCATTAGTGTACTCATGTAAGTACAAATACTTACTATTAAGAAACTTCGTAGCAACTCACGTCGCGTTACGGGGCGCTACGCCGTAGCGTTGTTGTCAAAACTCGTGTTCGTAGCACTAGAAGCAAACTTATAGCGGGATTAAAAACTGTTGATTGCTTTGTAGCACAAATGCTTTTTATGATTTTAGAGCAATGCTTTTTTTTCAATATAATTTTATAAACAATTTGAGATACTTCATTACGTAATATCAATAAGTTACTACTATTATAGTTATAACATCAGTTTTAACAAAAATACGTATTCTTAGCTGCGGATAACTTTATCCACAATTAAATGAGTTCATTAAACAACCCCAGAAAATACGAAAATCGTTCTTATAACCACTTGGTTATAAGAACGATTTTCGTATTTTCTGGGGTTGTTAAATGAACTCATGTATTATTTCAAAATTGTGCCACTGAGTGCTTTGTTTATGAGTCAAAGATAATTATTTTAAAACCACAACTCAATTTGCCAAAGTTTAATAATAGCATCATGTCTTAACGACGATGACAAAGTGACAGATTTGGTTCAAAATTTAGTCGTGAAATAATCAAGTAAGTATTGTAAATCACTACAAAGTATATAACAAAGTCGCTTCCCGCTCTTTGTATGTATGAATGCAGGTTAAAACTACGCAACGTATTTTGAAACCGGTTTTTTTTTATTAAATAGAGTGATTCAAAAGGAATGTTTATATGTGTAATACATGCAATAATATAGTATACATTTCTAACTAAAGTCGTAAATAAATTCAATTTTTGCGCTTACATCGCAAACGCTTGCTTGGCCCTACGAGATGTATCAAAATAATGTACTACAGTATTTCACACCTTAAAAAGGTCTACAAAAAGCTTGCGTTGGTACCTTTATGTCTATCTATTAGGGATAATCCACAATAACCATTTTTATTCTTTATTTTTAACGAGAAATAAAGGCTTAGGTATCTACAAACCGATTTTAAGCATTTTAGCAATAATATTTTGGTATATGATTTGCGCAAGTTTCTTATTGAATAGATTACGGTTTACGTCAGTACTAATCAATTCGTTCTAGTCAATGAATGAAATGAAAAAAAAATGAATGTTTACATAATCGACTGACTCAGCTGGTGTGGGCATACAAGAGAGGAGGTCATTTGAGTTTGTACTTGATTTCTTCAAATTTGCCACTTCACTGATAGCATTCCAGGGTTTTTTACTGTTCAAACCAGCTTGATTTAAAAGATAACTGTCATATGCTATATTTACTTTTTTCAGCAGCGAGTTGCAAAAGTTTCAGTAGCGGAGATAAGTAATCTTTAATAAATAACTAGGATCCGACTTTATTTTTTTGTGCATATTATCCCTGTTTCAAATACACCTGACAAAACCAGGCGTTATCCAGGTCTTTAGGGTTCGCCGGCGGCGAGCCAGAATTTGGGTTTTAGAGTGTCTCTCTATGGCGGATTGAAGTTTCTGAATAAAAGGTTGGTGGCTTGATTTGCGTCATTTGACCGAAGTATGTCTGTCAGGGTTTCATAGATACGGTTGTAGTCAACATTTTTCTTTACTAAGGGTGGGGAGGACGGTTTCTTTACATCAATGGAGAGTAAGACTGCCTCATGATCTGTAATAGATGACTGAATGACAAAAGACTGGACCGGCATAGGTGATTTCAGATGTTATGTATTGCAAAAAGTTTTTATATGTGGGAGTCTGGCCGATAAGAATCTTCATCAAAAATATTATTTTTATAAATAAAATAGGTATGTTCCATTTTCAAAATTTCCCTCCATATTATTTTCAAGTCAATTCAATGTATCGTGTCTGACTGAAAAATGAATCTGCGCCGGAAACTTTTTAGAGCAATGATTTTTAATGAAATGAAATGAATATTTTATTTGCCTTTGGAAGAGGGTACATTTTGGAAGGTGTAATACCGTAAGTGTGTAATACCATTTTAATAAAAAGTCATTTAAAAATTATAGAGTACCTAACCTACGTCATTTTTAGAAACTCATCCACAAAGGACACATTTAAATCTATTAAATGGCAAATCTTTTATGTTATGGGGTATTTTGTTATGTATAAGTGTGTACATATAGTAACAATTGTTTTAAAATTTTGCACTTTTTGGTATGGCATCTGCAACAAGTCTATTGCCGTTCCTGGTGTTGAACCTCTTTTGCTTTCTTGAAATCTATACTAATATTATAAAGCTGAAGAGTTTGTTTGTTTGTTTGTTTGTTTGTTTGAACGCGCTAATCTCAGAAACTACTGGCCCGATTTGAAAAATTATTATTACGTTAGACAGTCCATTTATCGAGGAAGGCTTTAAGCTATATAACATAAAGATACGACTCAGAAAACCACAGCAGCAATGAAAAATGTTGCGAAAACGGGAGAAAGATATTCCTTTTGAGAGCTTCCGCTGCGTACGCTGCGGAAACCGCTAAAGCTACACAAAAATCATGTATGACAAGACTGTTCAACATTAAGAGTTCTATAATAAAGTCCGCGACAGCATAAGTCTATCTTTTATGGTTGACTTACTACAACCTTTTTTATGTTAATAAATTTGTAAAAAAATAATGCATTATTTTTAGAGGTGTATTATACACACAGGTATTTATTCTTATCAAAATAAATACATTCATCATCACGAGCATTTCATTTAGAACAAAGTTGCCCTTTATATCATTTGATTCCAATAAATATCTTAGGAGCTATCACAGTTTTAACATAACTCCGCACCAAAATAATGTTCGCAGCTTAAGTACAACCTGCGCTTGCGCTAATCTATACTAATATTATAAAGCTGAAGAGTTTGTTTGTTTGTTTGTTTGTTTGTTTGTTTGTTTGTTTGAACGCGCTAATCTCAGAAACTACTGGCCCGATTTGAAAAATTATTTTTATGTTAGATAGTCCATTTATCGAGGAAGGCTTTAAGCTATATAACATAAAGATACGACTCACAAGACCACAGCAGCAATGAAAAATGTTGCGAAAACGGGAGAAAGATATTCCTTTTGAGAGCTTCCGCTGCGTACGCTGCGGAAACCGCTAAAGTTACACAAAAATCATGTATGACAAGATTATTCAGCATTAAGAGTTCTATAATAAAGTCCGCGACAGCATATGTCTATCTTTTATGGTTGACTTACTACAACCTTTTTTATGTTAATAAATTTGTAAAAAAATAATGCATCATTTCTAGAGGTGTATTATACACACAGGTATTTATTATTATCAAAATAAATACATTCATCATCACGAGCGTTTCATTAAGAACAAAGTTGCCCTTTATATCATTTGATTCCAATAAATATCTTAGGAGCTATCACAGTTTTAACATAACTCCGCACCAAAATAATGTTCGCAGCTTAAGTACAACGTGCGCTTGCGCTAATTATATTATAAAGCTGAAGAGATGTTGGTTTGAACGCGCTTATCTCAGGAACTGCTGAACCGATTTGAAAAAATATTTCTGTGTTAGATAGCGTATTTATTGAGAAAGGCTTTAGGATATAAAACATCACGCTGCGACGGGAGGGGAGGGAGCAAACTCAAAACGCGCGGACGAAGTCGCGGGGGACCGCTAGTTATATTATAAAGCTGAAGAGTTTGTTGGTTTGAACGCGCTTATCTCAGGAACTGCTGAACCGATTTGAAAAAATATTTCTGTGTTAGATAGCTTATTTATTGAGAAAGGCTTTAGGATATAAAACATCACGCTGCGACGGGAGAGGAGGGAGCAAACTCAAAACGCGCGGACGAAGTCGCGGGGGACCGCTAGTAATACATATTTTGTTTGACAAACTTAGCAATTTCTAAAATGTACAGACTTGGAAGGGTTAAGATATTTATCGACAGGAATAATGAACGGCATGGCTTGTCAGGCGCAGTGCCACATATCGCCCTGATGCATTTTTTTTGGGCCAGAAAAGCTTTATGAGCATCAGTACTATAACCCCATATGGGCCATTATTTGAGCACCGTTTTTTGATGGTCACACGTTTGTAATTCCAAACATATTCAATGTTTAATTAAAAAATAAATTTTGTATGTTTTATCATGTATCTATCTCTATGAATTCACTTTAAAATGTGTTATTATGTTTGTAGTTTTGTAGGAAAAAATATTTTACCATCGGAATCGGGTGTAAATCTGCTGTTCTTCGCGCGACACACCGAGTTGGCGCCCAGTTAAACAACTCTATCTTGTTGGTTTTTTACTTTTATAGTAACATAACGTATTTGTAAAAATTGGATACTAAGTTAGGATTCGTTATATCGAGGGGGAAAAAATCCGTCTTTACATTTAAATTTAACATACTTAATTTTGTGTCGGTCACACGATTTTACCATTTTCGAAAATGTGACACAAAATTGCTCATAACTTCAAAAAGGTTCAACCTATCGACACAAACAATAGGTCCGCAGAATCTTCAAACCTGTCAAAACACCAATAAAAGACAAATAAATATCCCATAGCTACGATATAGCTAATACAGCTCCTTGATTTTTATTTTTTTTCTTCAGACTCTAGTTCATGAGACCCTTCATGGGTAATGTTTTAAGATTATAAGTCAGCGTCAGGAATAAATGTCTACTATTGAATCATAAAACTCATAGTCAAGATTCATTTGAGCTGATTAGATTACATAAATGTTAGTTACTTAATTTTATATTTCTGAAAATGTAAAATTTTCGTCACTTGCGTGGCACAACTTTCGTTGTCAATTGCCCACGAAAGTTACAAATCATACCACGAAAGGTTGTCAAAGTGTACTGATCTCTTTTAGAATTTATATTTAATGGTTTGTAAATGCAGTGAAAATAACCGCCTTAACGTTTTAAACTTGAATTCTTCTACTTAGACAGTTTCCAGAGGCACAGATATGATTTATAGAAATAATATAGCTAACTATATATATGAATAGAACATGACGTCTTAAATCTTGATTTTCATTCGGCTTTGAATTGCCAATCTATATACTTATTATATAAAGTAATCACAAAATATTACGATAAAAAGCAATATGCGCGTGACGTCTGGTGTTTATTTCCAAAGATTCAAAAGAAATAGTTTAATTCTTTATTGGATAGGAAAAGTTAATGTTTTTAACACTCACAGTGTCATATTTTATATTCATAAAGATGAAATAAGAAACCAAAAATTTGCGCACGGGCGGGACTTGAACCAGCCACCTTTTGGCAAACCGGGCCAAACGCTCTTACCAATTGAGCTACCGTGCTGTTAGTCCGACCCTGCGAAATTTGTGGTCTCTTATGTAAACGTCAATTGCGTGACGCTTAGCGCCATCTAGCCGTCTGTTTATGAAACAGATGGCCCAAGCAGTTATTCTTTACAGAATAAATTCAACTTGGAAATTGATGATGGTTTCTTATTTCATCTTTATGAATATAAAATATGACACTGTGAGTGTTAAAAACATTCTAAAGCATTAGATAGCGAAAATTACGCAAGAGTGTCTTCTCGTCTCATCTACCTCAGTGTCTAAAGACGAAAGTCTTCAACCAGTGTGTGTTACCAGTGATGACATACGGATCCGAAACATGGTCTCTAACTATGAGCCTCATAAAGAAGCTCAAAATCACACAACGAGCGATGGCGAGGGCTATGCTAGGTGTTTCTCTACGAGATCGAATCAGAAATGAGGAGATACGTAGGAGAACTAAGGTAGCGGACATAGCCCTGAGAATCAGTAAGCTCAAGTGGCAATGGGCCGGGCACATAGCGCGACGAACTGATGGCCGTTGGGGCAGGAAAGTTCTAGATTGGAGACCCTTCGACCAAAGACGTAGCGTAGGACGTCCACCAACAAGATGGACAGACGACCTTAAAAAGATCGCAGGATCAAACTGGATGCAGATCGCTAGTGATCGGTCGCTGTGGAAAGCCATGGGGGAGGCCTATGTTCAGCAGTGGATATCCTTTGGCTGATAATGATGATGATGAAGCTTTATCAAAGAAAATTTAAGTTTGTCAGGGAAAGTACCAGAGACCAATGAAAAATTTATCAGGAATGCCAAGACATGGCATATTTCCTTACAGCATGCCTTGATGACTTTTGTACAAACACCGTCATATCCCTTTGAGTTGCTATTACTTAAAGACATTATTAATTTATGTATATCACTATCGTCAATAGGGTTGTTAACGCCCCTAAGCCAATGAGACGGCGGGCAGATCACGCCATATTATCGACCAATCAGAAGCCTCCACGCCAGGATCACGCCACCACCGGACCCGAATGCGCCGGTGGCGCCCGCACATTGAACACTTCGCTTCACGTCACGGCCCCATAAACTACTCTATAATCTTTATATTATTATACTTAATAATATTTAATTAATATTTATAGTAAAACCATCAGTAAACGCTTCTAGTCCATACCATCTCTTATTTTCCGTGTCTTGTTTCTATCATGAACAAGGGTTTAAATAAATAGAATTATTTAATATAAGCTTTGATTTGCCATTTACGATTTCAAGTGTCGCCTGAAACCGGAAGAATCGTTCGATAGACTTCTAATGGCAATTATGCATAAAAACGCCTCCAAGGCCACCGTGTATCGTTGGTATAACGAATTCATGTGCGGTTGACCAACCTTGGGGAATGGAAAACGAAGCGGTCGCCCTTTGACGGCTATAACAGGAGAAAACGTGCTGGCAGTGCAAATTTTAATCCAACATAATAGGCCAATTACATATCAGGAGATTCAGCACTATTAAAGATTGGATCAGAAAGCGTTCATGAGATACTACACGGGCATCTTCGCGTGAGGGGGATAGTATTACGCTGGCTGCCGCACTACCTCACCGACACGCTTAAAAGCAGGCCCAGGTGGAATGGTGCCGTGATATGCTGAACAAGTTTGAAGCAGGCTCGTCTCGGCATGTTTACGGCATTGTTCCAGGTTATGAGTCCTGGATTTATCAATACGATCCAGAAACCAAGCGCATGACGACAGTTTGGGTGTTTCAAAATGAACCAACTCCTACCAAAGTGAAGCGAAAATTTTGATCTCCAGCTTTTTTAATTTGACTGGCCACTTGGTGTCGATTCCCTTACGAGACCAAAGAAGCATCAACGCCAAATGATATACTGGTAAATGTTTACTAGAAGTTTTCTCTGTTGTGAGCAACAAGCATTCAAACACTGGGCTCTGTGGACTACTGCTCCACCACGACAATGCACCTGCACACATAAACGAGGGACTTCCTAGATAGCACGCCAGTCAAACTCCTGTGTCCCCCTTCATACAGCCTTGATCAAGCTTTGCCTTCTTTTTATTTAAACATACAATATCAGCTCAAAGGGATACGATTTTTGTCGCCGAAAGATGCGCTGGCTGCGTTCGAGCAGGTCGCAAACGCGGTGTCTAAAAAAGGGGTTTGAAATTGGTTCAGACGCACGAATCTTTGTAAAGAGACTAGTGGACAGTACTTTGAAACGTTTTAATTTAAAAAAAAATGTACGTGTAATTTTTTTTTTGTGTCGTACAACGGTTTGACTGGCAGAGAATGCTTTCAGCATTAAGTCCACCTGTGTACACTAAATTTGTGCAATAAAAACTAAAACAAAAAACATTCTGAGTGTCCTACGTATGCCTATATGCTTAGCGTTTGTAGACTATGAGAAGACCTTTGATTTGATCGAATCATGCCGCGCGGTGCTTTAGTCTCTGCAACGGTGCCACATACACCATAGGTATATGTACGTGTTAAATTGCCTTAACAATAACACCAACATGTCGGTCCGAGTACAGGAGCAGAACACGAGGGCCATTCCACTGCGGAGAGGTGTGAGACAGGGAGATGTTATATCTCCAAAACTGATAACGGCATTGGAAGACGCCTTCAAACTTCTTGAATGGAAATGAATCGGCATCAATGTAAGTGGCGAATACATCATTTACCTACGATTTGCCGATGATATAGTCGTTGTGGCAAAAACACTGGACAATCTTGGCACTATGCTATGTCTCCCAACAAGTAAGTCCTAAAATAAACATGGAAAAGACGAAAATTATGTCGAGTTCCCTTGTTGTACCCACTCCAGTATCCATTGGGAACTTAACTTTCAAAGTTGTTGACGTCTACCTGGGACAAGTGATCGAATTGGGTAGGTCCAACTTTGAGAAAGAGATCAATCAACGAATTCAACTTAGCTGGGCATAGTTTAGAAAATTCCGCAAGAGTGTATTCTCATTTCAACTACCTTAGTGTCTGAAGACGAAAGTCTTCTACCAGTGTGTGTTACCAGTGATGACATACGGATCCAAAACATGGTCTCTAACTATGGACCTCATAAAGAAGCTCGAAATCACACAACGGTTGATGAAGAGGGCTGTGCAAGGTGTTCGCTACGGGATCAAATCAGAAATGCGGAGAAGAACTAAGATATCGGACATAGCCTTGAGAATTAGTAAGCTGAAGTGGCAATGGGCAGGACACATAGCGCGAAGAACTGGTGACCGTTGGGGTAGGAAAGTTCTAGATTGGAGGCCCTTCGCGTAGGAAGTCCACCGCGAGATGGATGGACGACCTTGTAAAGATCGCAAAATAAAACTGAATGCAGGCTGCTAGTGATCCGTCGCTGTGGAAAGCCGTAGGGGAGACCTTTGTTCAGCAGTGGACGTCCGTTGTCTGATAATGAAATGTGCACTTCATATAGTGTTTGAAAATTTAAAAAAAATGAAACCTACAAAAGTAAGAGCCCTGGACGTCTACCTCTTCGTTTTTTTGTGTTTACAGGGTGTCTGCGATTATCAGCCCTAGAGGCAGACATATGCTCATAATATTTTTTTGCTGAAACCTTTTTTTACATTTTTTCGCTGAAAAATGCTGTAAATGGATAACGCAGTGCTACCATGGTGGCAGAGGTCCATTATATTTCTTAAGGTATAATTATTGCTATTTATAACGTGTGCTGATCATATCAAAATTTTTCTCACTAGCTCCATAACTATATGGCCATTTACAGCATGTCATTGAATGAATGAATATTTTCCAAGATAATACATTACACCGGTACGATTCTGGCAGGTCGCTAGAATGAAATAATATACTCGTAAAAAACTCGTAAGCTTGCTTTTTTGCTTGTAAATATTGCAATCATTTCTAACATTCCTTTTTAACAAAACTTTTTGTTAAAAATAAGTTGAAATAAAAAAAAATCAATTCACTGATAATATTTAAAAAAATATAAAATTATTTCTTACTAAATTCGCCAAGCAAAAGAAAGTGAACTATATTATATCAGTTTTTGATTGTAGGTACCTAAATAAATTGCGGTTGTAATCAGAAAAAAAGCATTTAACCCTTCAGATATTATTAGTACCGGTACCAAATACATTTGTCAAAGCTTCTAAACCAAAATAAACAGAAGAGCAATTTAACTATGATTTGCATGTTATTATAAAAAAAATTGCTGACAGCTCAATCGAAAGCCACTCCATTTGAGCTCGCAATTCGAAAGGACTTATGGCACGAACCATTACCCGGACCCCCAATTTGAAGGCTTTTTACAGTACATTGACAGATTATTAGATCCATGAGAGCGAAATATTATGATTTTGTAACGTTTTCGTTGAGGGTATAATTTGACAACATTGATGAAGTAATGTGACCTACGCGTTCAGTTAACTTCAATGTTATTAGCCCTTCGACGTCCGTCGCTGGACGTAAACCTCCATAGTTTGTCCGTAGCGACTTGTTAAAAGCGATCTCAAGATCGCAATTTCATGATATTAAAGACGGCATGTTTTTACCACTGTGACAAGTTAATCTGAATTTGATAGGACAAGACTAGAGGCCCTATTTTTCCTGACTTCAATAAAAGAGGAAATCAATTCAATGTGTATATATGTGATGTCGTTAAAATTGAATAATATTTCAGTATGTTTATGTATTAAGGCTTCCAAACCTGTGTGCAAAATTTCGTAAATGTATGTGTGATTGTATATTCGTCCATGACTTGACAAAAACGAGAATTCATAGCGAGATGATTCTTTTTAGGGTTCCGTAGCCAAATGGAAAAAAAACGGAACCCTTATAGTTTCGTCAAGTCTGTCTGTCTGTCCGTCTGTATGTAACAGACACTATACCTATTCGCAAAACATAAATGAAACTTGGTAGGTTGGTGTATCTTGGTAAGTTACGATTCTCATAAAAATAATAATATAAAATGACATGTAAGAGGATCTCCCATACATGGAACTAAAACAAAAAAAAACTCTAACCTATGCATATATGTGTCACCTGGGTGTCTATGGATAGGTATCTTAAAATGGCATTGAGGTTTTTAGAATCATTTTTTCTGAAAGTCTAACATATGGGAGATAGACGCTTCTAAACTGGTAAAATAGCCCTCTAACTTTTGAACGAAGCAAGTGTCAATTATGAAGAACAAAAATTCACAATGTACAAATACTGTCAACGAAAGTTGGTTTGAATGAGATCGAAATAGTGGTTTTTGAGATGGAGCACATGTTCAGTAACCGCAAACATATTTTTTTCCTTCATACAAATACTATGAAAAACAAAGTTATTTATGCTGTCAACAAAATATTGTGGCATTTTGGCCCTTATTTAGTTAAAGTTGGCAAGGAACCCTCAGTGCGCGAGTCCGTCTCGCACTTGGCCAGTTTTTTGAGTAATCAGGTATATTTTAACGAAGGGTACAGTGTAAGTTGTATCAATTTTGGTTCAGTAGATTTTGTGATAATGTGGGTTTTAACTAAAAATCCTGAAATAAAAAAATCTGGAAATTAAACCGCCTTCAAAAGGCGGACTACAAAGCTCAAAGTAACAGATATGCTCTTTGTTTATGACAAACAAATTCATTTTAGAGTCGGTGCATGATTTCCAGCTTATGTTCATCAATCTACGCACATCAAACTCCGACTCTAAATAAATTCGTTTCTCCTCCTTCTCCAAATAACAGAGGGCAAATGTGTTATTTTAAGCTTCTAGTCAGTTTTTTGAAGGCGGATTTATTTTAAAATTACTCGCGTCATTAATATGGCGTGTAAATGAGCTGACATATTGCTTCTCATAAAATGACATCTTAATTAATCCTGCAGAGTCGCACATTATTTACACCATAGAGGAACTATCCCCTAATTTTATGATTTACACCTAGACTTGTTTTTTTAACCGACTTCAAAAAAGGAGGAGGTTATCAATTCAACTGTATGTTTTTTTTTATTATTATTTTTTGTATGTATGTTATCTCATATCTCAGTCGTTTGTAGACCGATTCGAAAAAAATTTTCACCTACTTAAAGGGTGTACCTTCTCGTTAGTCCCATTTTTTTCCATTTTAGGATCTGATGATGGGATCTTGGTGTAATCGAGGGAAACCATCAAATTTTAAAGGCATATATAGTATTTCTTTACTAGAATCTTAATGTTGACGTGTTGTTACGTCTGATAGTCAACATTTTGGAGTTCAGTAATTATAATGACGGAACTTATGATAGGTAATTTGTAGCTTCTTAAAAAATAGAATCATAAGGTACAACTCCCCCCCCCCCCTCTTATGTAATCACTAAAAATGCAGAAATAATATAAACTTTTAAAAAAAAGTAAAAACCGACTTCAAAACCAAAATGCACTAAAAAGTCTTAAATAAACTCTTCACCATTGAAAGGAAAGGAATCCATTTAAGGCAAACAATTACTTTTTGGAGTCGGTGTTGTTCCTGTTGTTGTAATGGACATTATCGATGTTTTACAGTAAAGCAAATTGAAGATTATTAAAAATGAAATGGACGCGTCGACATGTGTGTAGATATGAAATTATCAACATAATTCCACCTCTTTCGAATTATGATTAATATAATTTTATGCATTTAGAAGAAAAGATCATTATAATACGTAATAAGAAACGATGTTTTGTTATCTTTGTTTGGTGACTGCATTATATTATCTGGGGTTACTGTTCAGATTTCTTAAATAAGGTACATTATAATAACAAATTAACTTAAAACTTTATAAATAAACCATCGATATCTACATTTGCTAGCGACTACAAGACCATTAGATGTCAAATGTAAATCCGAATATTTGCACTTACGCTCTTATAGAATATATATTAATAAACAATTTTATAGGGGAAAATACTGAAAAGAAAAAAAAAAAAAGAAAATATACGGGTGCTACTTCATTTTCGATGTTTCTTCAGGAAAAAAAACGTGCTTATTTTATTCATGTTGTCAACTAAATTTTTATGAGAGCATATTTATTTTATTAAGGAAAAACATTAATACAATCCTTTTAATCAGTAATCTTGGTTAAAGTTTTATATATAATTCTACAACCAACGACTATTTCCACATTTTGTGTGGTTAAAAACTTAAAAAAAAAAGTAAAAACCGACTTCAAAACCAAAATGCACTAAAAAGTCTTAAACAAACTCTTCACCATTGAAAGGAAAGGAATCCGTTTTAGGCAAACAATTACTTTTTGGAGTTGGTGCCATCACTTTGACCATCAAGCATCAACTACCACAGCACCGACTATTCGACGTTTGTTTTTAGTTTGACCAAAAAATACGAAAGGAACTAACTCTAACGAAACAGCAGAATAGACAAAATATAATACAAAATATCTTGCATATAAATTGGTGTAAGTATAACAGGAAACCAATAAGGACAAGATGTATTTTACCCCTACGAATAACATAAATTTAGCCAACGCTTTCCCCTGACATTATAAAAAACTCATAGCGACAATAGTCAACCACGAAAGTGGTTTGCGAGGCAATTTATTTAATTTGTATTAATACTGTTAAATTGAAAATAAAAATAAATAATAATTTGAAGCGAGGGCTGATCGCGGCGTAGTTTAAGAAAACGATACAAACAAACAAAGAACGGAAAATATAAAACGAGATTTCCTCGGTGGATTGAAGTCTCTTCCACTAAAGTTGGATGGTAAATTGAAGGTACAATAATAGATTTTATTCTTTTGAAAAAAAAGATCCAAAAAAAAGATGAATTCGAGCGTTACGGCTCGAATTCATCTTTTTTTTGGATCCTTTTTAAATACACTCAATTTTTCACTTCATCAATTTGAATTGAAATTAATATGTTGAACGCTTTAATCGTTTTAATAGCATGTTGTACATACTTCATTCTAGTTTCTGTTTTATTTTCAGGGAAAATTCACAAACTAAATATAATAAATACTTAAAAAAACTTTGGGTGATCATAGTCAAAGAAAACTCTTCTCTGGTGATAATGGCAATGTGCACCAAAGAAGAGAGAGTTTTCTTTGACTATGGACACCCAAAGTCTTTTTTAAGTATTTATAATATTTAGTTTGTGAATTTGCTTTGCTGTGGTCGGTGGTAGAGGTTTTTATACATCAAAATGACAGTGTGTTGTCAAACGCAATAATTTATATTTTGGTTGTTTTTTATATATATATTATTGTTGGTATGTATTTATTTTAATTTACAAACGTAAAATACGTCGCAAGATAACAAATAGGGTTCCACAATTATTCGCGGCAGAGGCTCGACCTCCGCATTGGACAGAAAAGTTACTTACTGCACTGATTTGGAGAAATCCGTCATAATGACCAACTTCGAGAGGCGCGGCTGGGTTCAAGTCGGCCCTGAAGATGAATGGAATTTTTACTGGTCCTTCACAACAAATTGCCGTAATATTTTCAGCACCGACAGCGGATATAGGATGAACGACAACCAAATGATAAATCACTTTCCTAACCACTACAAGCTGTCCCGAAAAGATTTATTGGCGAAAAATATTAAAAGTTACCGAAAAGAATTGGATTTTTATTTATTTTACCTAATTCTAAAAGAAAAAAATAAATGAATTATTTAAGATTGTATGCGGTGTGTTTTAGTTTTTCTGGTACTTCTGGTCGTTTCTTGCTCTGTGGACGAAGCTCTGTCGAGAGAGGAGTCGGTAGGTAGTTATATTACCCTGGCCGCTGCGAAAGTATAATTATTACTATCCATGCTTATAAAGTCTAATATAATATCCAACTCGGCTGGGCAGCGTTCGGGAAACTGCGCAAGAGCGTCTTCTCGTCTCAATTACCTCAGTGTCTGAAGACGAAAGTCTTCAATCAGTGTGTGTTACCAGTGATGACATACGGATCCGAAACGTGGTCTCTTACTATGGGCCTTATAATGAAGCTCAAAATTACACAACGAGCGATGGAGCGGGCTATGCTCGGTGTTTCTCTACGAGATCGAATCAGAAACGAAGAGATACGTAGAAGAACCAAGGTAACGGACATAGCCTTGAGAATCAGTAAGCTTAAGTGGCAGTGGGCAGGGCACATAGCGCGAAGAACTGATGGCCGTTGGGGCAGGAAAGTTCTAGATTGGAGACCCTTCGACCAAAGACGCAGCGTAGGACGTCCACCAACAAGATGGACAGACGACCTTAAAAAGATAGCAGGATCAAACTGGATGCAGACCGCTAGTGATCGGTCGCTGTGGAAAGCCGTGGGGGAGGCCTATGTTCAGCAGTGGACGTCCTTTGGCTGATTATGATGATGATGATGATGATGCTTATAAAGAACTTATCATTGCTTGTTTACGTATTTTAGCAGGTGTTGCAAGCCAGCCTCACAAATAAACAGATACCTACGGCATCATTTTATTGAAGATTTTTGAACAATGTAACCTATATTAAAGAGTAATAAATAATAATAATAAATTGTGACCGCGTGTGGGGTGCTTGAATAATAAACACGTAGTATTAATCTTCAGGTTCTTCTCCAATAGATTTATTTAAACAAAATAGCACAGAGATAAAGCACAAAGTCAGAGCAAGTACAAATAGAGGCTGTTAAAAACAGCTGTTAACATACAAAAACTCATTTCATTTCGGAGAAAATGTATGGAACAGCTGATATATTTTTCTCGATTTCGAAGTTGGTGCCATTGCAAAGGTTCTTTAAAACTGTGAGTAGAGCGCTTTCTGAAAGGTTGATCAAGTGTAAAATAACACATTGTATAATAGCACTACAAAGATACCAGATTTACATTTTCTGGCTGTTTCACAATGTCCTCATAGGTCATGGCTAGCGTTATTTGTCCAATACTTATATAAAATGACGTCCAATATACAAAATGACGTTCCATTTGTCAAATATTCGTTAACCCAAAATTGCCCAGTTTCTTTTTTAAATATTTTTTTTTATTTGTTGCAATCAGACGACTTAAAATAACATCTATAAATCGGAAAACAAGTTGTTTTAGTAAAAAAAATTTTTTTTTGAAAAAAAACACACGTGTCCATATGGACACGCTAAGCGTTAAGGTGTACAAATTAAATGAAATCTTCACTAATATAAAAAAACAAACAAAAACGAGAAAAACAAGAAATGACTAAGTTGTTTTGTGGTAACCTTTAAAACATTCGACGCAAAGGCCAACATTACATTTGCATTACGTTTGTTGGCAACGGGATTGTATCCACTTAGTATCAAAAATTGCTATAAAACATCTCATCTCATCAGCTGCAATTTTAGTATCCGGGAAATTTCTCCATAAAGCGTAATTGTTAGATTGCGAAACCAACATATTCACTATATCATCATCAATTATTAGCTCAAATATTTCAATTGCAGCCAAATTTTCTATAGCATTGATATCTTGCTCTGAAATCGGCCCTAAAAAGGTTAGAACCTTCCCTTCTAGAATCCCCGTAAAGCCAGGTTCTCTTTTTTTTACCTACGAGATCTTCAAAATTTGGTTCTGTGTACAAACTATCCTTTTGATAATGGACCTCAGCATCAGCCAATAACTGTCTGGAAGTCATATTTTCAAAACGTCTACCAGCATCTTCATCTCCAGAATCTTTACCAGTCAATACAGAAGGTTTTGGAGGAGCAACATATATTGCATCAGGGATGGGCATTCTTTCTTCACACTTTTCATCACTACTTTCTTCAAACGAATTCAAAATATATAAATGTTCTTTGTTTTTTGAATATTCCATATTTCAAGTACCTGGTAACAAGAAAGCGCAAAGCAATGTCAGTGCTCATACAAGTGCTTAGCGTGTCCATATGGACACACGGACAAATTTGTTGTAAAACTCGATCGAAACAAAGTTTTCACCTAGGTTATAATTTCAAACATCAGATTACACCATTGACCATAATCCTATGCAAAAAGCAGTTAGCGTTTTAAATAATTTATAAATAAAAATACTTACTTTTCACTACCATCCATGTTTTTTCCAAATATTAAAATCAAACTGAAATTATAACCTTATTTTGCACACAACACTCACGAGCGCTAAAAAGAAATGTCATTTGATATTTTGTCAGTAGTAAAATACTGTTAACATAGTAAAAAAAAGAGTTAGGGCGACCACAGTCACCATCTTTATTTTCTAATAATTGTGTGTCCATTTGGACACGCTAGGCATTACTGGGTTAATTAGAGCTTAAATGTCGATGGCAAAACAAACTCTTAACATCTTATGATGTGAATGCAATGCCGCCTTTAAACAATGCTACTTAAAGCTTGTATTTTTTGGAGCTTTCTATTAAGTTACTCGCATATCCTCTAGCCGATGATCAAAGCCAGACCGCCTCGTGTTTGAAACACGCCCAATTACCGATTTAAAAAAAAAAAAGATGTTTCCATGTAAATATTGAAAACAATCACTATGACGCACTGTAGTGAAAATGCATGTGAGAATCATTAGATTAATTGATAGGATGTATAAATCTTATGACATCAGTTTTGATAAAATTTGCAATAAATGAGTAATTTTACTGTGAAAACCTAACATGTTCAGACGCAACTACTTACTTTCTTTTAATATGGGCTTGAGCATTTTACAAAGTCAATGATCAGATAAATCTTGAACAAAATTAATGATTAATGTTTCTAGAGAGACTCCACCAACATGTAATTAAGAAGAAAAGATAATTGAAGACAAGAACATACAAAACAACATATACCAATTTTTTTGTATTAAAATTTATGAGAAAACTATATATTTTTATAAAATTCTGAGCATTTCATGATTGCATTAAAGCCTTAATCCTAAAGCCTTTTCTATGTACGATTTGACTCATATGTCTTAAATGAAAAACATAGGTACTTTTCACAATTTCCACTAAATGCGAACGGAAAGCCAGGGCAGCAATTACTTTAAATTCTAAATTCGTTACCGTAACCTGTAAATCTAGTATTACGATTCATTGGTTAGTTATCAGTCTTCGTAAAGTTTACGTTGCAAGAAAATTTCCCGGGGAAAAGCCGTTGCTCGTTTATCGTTTTAAAAATAGAACGTCGACTTGTTGGAGTTCTTATTTTAATGGAAGTTAGTATTCACAGCCAGAATTTTGCTTTACAATTCACGGCTGCATGAAAGTTATAACTGGAAGTTATTTAGCTGCATCGCTCAGGGCTATATTCACACAGCATAGAGATATCACATAAAGTCACTGAAACTTAGATTTTGTGACTTTGAGACCCCTTACACACTGCGAGCATCGATGCAGTAGCGCGTTTGGAAAACGCGCTTCAGCATCGCGATTTACGCAATGAACAGATTTAATTAAGCATCGCTGCATTCGCGCGTTAGCATTGATGCAGTTGCCAAAATTCAGTACATAAATTGACAATTTCCAGCTTCAGCATCGCGACTGTATCGATGTTAACGCACGTACTGCATCGATGCTTAAAGTAGCGCAGTGTGTAGGAGATGACATTTTGTGACTGCATCGCTGCTTAAAGTCGCAGTGTGTAAAGGGTCTCAGGTAAAGTGCTTTTTAGGGTTCCGTAACCGAATGGCAAAAAACGGAACCCTTATAGTTTCGTCAAGTCTGTCTGTCTGTCTGTCTGTCTGTCCGTCCGTATGTTACAGCCATTTTATTCTGTAACTATGAGCATCACACTGTTGAAATTTGGTAGGAATGTGTATCCTGTTAACCGCTTTACGTTCCTCATACAAAAAATAAAAAATAATGACATTTAAGGGGGGGCTCCCATACATGAAACTAAAACCAAAAAAAAATTTTTTGTCAAACCTATGCGTGTGGGGTGTATATGAATAGGTCTTTTAAATTGACATGGAGGTTACTAAAACTATTTTACTTTAAAGTCTAACGTTTCAAAGCTAGACGCTTCCAAAGTGGAAAAATGGGCGTCCCCCCATCTAACTTCTAAACCAAGCGAGTGTAAATTTAAAAAAATACTTCCAACGAAAATTAGTTTGAACGGGATCGGACGAGCAGTTTTTGAGATATAGCACATTTTCAACAACCGCAAACATAACTTTGTACTTCATACAAACACCATGAAAAACAAAGTTATATTTCCAGTCAACAAAATATTGTGGAATTTTACTAAGTAGAAGTAAGTGTATTCGCTAATTCAGTTAAAGTTGGCACGGAACCCTCAGTGCGCGAGTCCGGATCGCACTTGGCCCGTTTTTACTCAACGGTATATCTTTGTGTTTCTATGAAAAGTATTATTCTAACATATTTTTAAACCAAATTCTCGGATCGGAATTTTATCAAAATATTCCATAGCTTAATCTAACAGATAAGAATAAAACTGAGTAGGCACAAAAAAATGACGTTACAAAAATTAAGCCTAGCGTCAAATTATTGCACATTTTTTACTATTAAAAAAATATTTACTAATTACATCATAAGTCTCCAAACATTTCGTTTGGCTTATTAAAATTTCACAGTGTCAAATTTCATGTTTCAATGTAAACGCGTCTTAAACGTCGATTATGGATCGAGGCGCGGGAGGGTAAAACGTTTAACTATGCCAAAGTTGCTGGTAAAGCCTGTTTGCGCACTTCATTTAGAAATCATTTTACGGCCGGCACGTTGTTAGCCGAAGCTTGTACGAAGTTTAATCACGCGCCTAATAAAAAAAAACGCGTGAAAACCATCAAGGTAGGGTTACATTTTGAGTCTGTGTACGTGATAAGAAATCGTTTTTTTAGTGGCGATCGTCAAATTTTTGTGATAACTGTAACTAAGTAAGGTAGTTTTTAGGTTGCGTTTTTTTAAGTATGGCTTATATGCAGCCTTTTTCTAGATTAGAATTTTTGCAATCCATTGGTAATAGTCTGCATGGTATTCTTATTTATTATGTCCCGAAAGTAAACAGTTCAGTTCCTTTTCATATCAAAATGTGATAAGTCATCATCATCAACATCAGCCAAAGCACATCCACTGCTGAAACTGGACCTCCCCCACGGCTTTCCACAGGGACTGATCACTAGCGGTCTGCATCCAGTTTGATCCTGCAATCTTTACAAGGTCGTCTGTCCATCTTGTCGTCCTACGCTGTGTCTTTGGTCGAAGGGCCTCCAATCTAGAACTTGTCAGCCCTAATGTGATAAGTAGTAATAATAAATCAATGATTTGTTAAAATATTGATATTTAAGAGAATTCAAAGCTTATAGAAATACCTGTGCTATCTACTTTGTTGGAACAACAGCTAATACAAACAAGTTTCCAGTTACTTTACGAAACGAAAGACGGCGGCAAAGCAAACAAATCAAATGCGGTGTAAGATTTACTTCTCACTGTAACTTTCACTTCATTTCCCAGATGTTGAATAATGGACGCAGCCACCGCGGTCCCTACTATAGATCTCGTAATCAAATCGGACGGAATCGTGTTAATTGCGTATCTAGAAAAAAAAAAAGTATGGTAACACGATATCCTTTTTGTCATCCTTGTCTCTCACGCCAGCATGTCTTATAGGTTACAAGCTAGCATCATTAACTTGTTTAGTGCCGACCACTCAGGCCCAAGTGTGCATGTATTTTTTGATAATACCGCAAATACTTTTTTTATTATTTTACGCGTAAAAATTTCGTCTTGCTGGGTTTTTCTCCATATTTTTTAAAACAGTCAGTGTTAAAAAGATAGTTTTATTGGACATACAAGAAATCATTTACATGACATGACAAAAATAATTAATAAGACCTTTTAATTTATCCGCTTTGTTAATTGTAAATGTATTATTGATAAAATAACCTACATAATATTATATTTTGCGCCTGGTCACATAAAAATCAAAAGGCACAAGTTAAGATGTTAGGTATCTTATTTTCAAAATCTATTTGGAGAAGCGACATGTTCTAAAATAATGTCCCTATATTCAAATAGTGGTAGGGGCTTCGAACCTAAATCAACTGCGTGATTCTTACAAGTTTGCTCCTTGCGTAACTACTTATCTACGTTTCAGTGGTTTTCGTGGCCTTTTCTATTTGTTTTCTAATTTCCTTCAGCTATTTGAAAGACAGTGTTTGTCGGAGACACTACTGTCTATTGTTTTCGGCGGCTATTGTTGAGGTTCTGTAGGCTGACATCTATTCATTGTGTCAAATACGTAGATTAAACTGAGATCAAGCATTTTGTGTTCCGATCTAGGATCTAGGAATAAAACTCACGGATACAAAAGAAATTCTTCCGAAAAATCGGCTCCCACTACGTTAATAATCAAATTATCGAACTAGAAAAAAAAGCACCTTTGACATACCCATTTGTAGGACATTAGTCCTACCGTAAAAATAGTTTTATAATAACAGCCGCAAGCAAATACAATGCATCTTTTAGTCATATAGATATTTTTTATGAGCGATTGACAAGTTTTCGTCGTCTTTTAAGATCTGCATAAATACAAGCAAATCTCGATATAGGTATATTAATTATAATAAAATAGTAGTTTTGCATTTTCTTCGCCAAATTACATAAAATAACCTTACTCCGTCAACATTTTTTTCCCCGTTCAAAACGATTTGTTCTTCCGTTTATTACTTTTAAGCAGTGCCAGTTCAACCAATAATTTTCATTCATAATAAGAAACCAAAAATTTGCGCACGGGCGGGACTTGAACCAGCAACCTTTTGGCTGACCTGGCTAAATGCTCTTATCAAATGAGCTACCGTGCTGTCAGTCCGATCTTGCGAAATTTGTGGTCTCTTACGAATACGCCATTGCGTGATCTGTTTTATGAACAGACGGCTAGATGGCGCTAAGCGTCGCGCAATGGCGTATTCATAAGAAACCACAAAATTCGCAGGTCGAACTGACAGTACAGTAGCTCAATTGGTAAGAGCGTTTGGCCCGGTCAGCCAAAAGGTTACTGGTTCAAGTCCCGACCGTGCGCAAATTTTTGGTTTCTTATTTCATCTTTATGAATATAAAATATGACACTGTGAGTGTTAAAAACATTCTAAACCATAATATTTTTATGTTTTTAATAAATAGTTATTAAAATTGAAAACAGATAAGTGATTGTGTCTAAATCTTTGCTTTTCTTTTCTTGTGTCAAAGCAGAGTAGCAATAAGCTCAAAGTTTAAATTTCAACACCGATTCTTCGGCTACATAATAAAAATACTGAGGCAGTAATTAAAAAACAAACCTACAACAGAGCACCTAATTAACGAAGTTATTATTAACTAATTACCACTTAAGTAAAGAAATGTTGATCTACTAATTGGGCCTGATTTTCACGAAATACAATGTTGAAGGTAGAAACAATTGGCCAAGTGCGAGTCGGACTCTAGAAAGAACGATTGATTAGGTAAACAATTGATATCGAACAAAAAAGGCTAAAACATCACTTTTTTGTATGGCGCCCCCTTTAAACACTCTTTTTTGTTTTTTTGTATTTTTTTATAGCGGCTAAAGAAATACATTATATAATTTTGTGAAAAATTTAACTGTATAGCTATCTTGAGATACAGGTTGGTAATAGATAGACGGACGGACCGACACAAATCGAAATCAAAACACAAACAAAGTACATTTATGTAGAGAATGGATAATCTAGGCTTATCTTTAGTGCCAAAGTAATTTTAATACGAATTAGTCCTTAGTACACAATACAATTCAATTATTTTAAGTGAGATTGAAAATGGCAATTAAATTTAATTGCTGAAGATTTACACTGTATGAGATTTAATGTGCCTCGTTTTTCTTATGATATTATAGCTTATTTAATGTTTGAAAAGCTGTATATGTCTGCCATCAAATTTACGGACATAGCAACGTAGTACTTTTATATTTTTCGTTGTTCAACACTTAATTTATATTATTATAATAACAAAATCCCGTAAAACGTAGTCTAATCGTAACTAACGCAAAATGACTCATTTAAGAGTCATCTTTGAATCCCCTGCGGCCTAGTTTAGTATAAAGTCGCAGTTTAATAGAACCTCATTCATTCGCATGTGAATAAGCTCTTAGATTATTCATGTAATATGTAAGCTCCCTTGCACAAAACTTTTTAAGAAGACTATTTGTATTCATAAAGATGAAATAAGAAACCAAAAATTTGCGCACGGGCGGGACTTGAACCAGCAACCTTTTGGCAAACCGGGCCAAACGCTCTTACCAATTGAGCTACCGTGCTGTTAGTCTGACCCAGCGAAATTTTTTTTGGTTTCTTATGAAAACGTCAATTGCGTGACGCTTAGCGCCATCTAGCCGTCTGTTTATGAAACAGATGGCCTAAGCAGTTATTCTTTACAGAATAAATTCAACTTGAAAATTGATTTCGCTTCGCTATCTAATGCTTTAGAATGTTTTTAACACTCACAGTGTCATATTTTATATTCATAAAGATGAAATAAGAAACCAAAAATTTGCGCACGGGCGGGACTTGAACCAGCAACCTTTTGGCAAACCGGGCCAAACGCTCTTACCAATTGAGCTACCGTGCTGTTAGTCTGACCCTGCGAAATTTTTTTTTGGTTTCTTATGAAAACGTCAATTGCGTGACGCTTAGCGCCATCTAGCCGTCTGTTTATGAAACAGATGGCCCAAGCAGTTATTCTTTACAGAATAAATTCAACTTGAAAATTGATGTCGCTTCGCTATCTAATGCTTTATAATGTTTTTAACACTCACAGTGTCATATTTTATATTCATAAAGATGAAATAAGAAACCAAAAATTTGCGCACGGGCGGGACTTGAACCAGCAACCTTTTGGCAAACCGGGCCAAACGCTCTTACCAATTGAGCTACCGTGCTGTTAGTCTGACCCTGCGAATTTTTTTTTGGTTTCTTATGAAAACGTCAATTGCGTGACGCTTAGCGCCATCTAGCCGTCTGTTTATGAAACAGATGGCCCAAGCAGTTATTCTTTACAGAATAAATTCAACTTGAAAATTGATGTCGCTTCGCTATCTAATGCTTTAGAATGTTTTTAACACTCACAGTGTCATATTTTATATTCATAAAGATGAAATAAGAAACCAAAAATTTGCGCACGGGCGGGACTTGAACCAGCAACCTTTTGGCAAACCGGGCCAAACGCTCTTACCAATTGAGCTACCGTGCTGTTAGTCTGACCCTGCGAAATTTTTTTTGGTTTCTTATGAAAACGTCAATTGCGTGACGCTTAGCGCAATCTAGCCGTCTGTTTATGAAACAGATGGCCCAAGCAGTTATTCTTTACAGAATAAATTCAACTTGAAAATTGATGTCGCTTCGCTATCTAATGCTTTAGAATGTTTTTAACACTCACAGTGTCATATTTTATATTCATAAAGATGAAATAAGAAACCAAAAATTTGCGCACGGGCGGGACTTGAACCAGCAACCTTTTGGCAAACCGGGCCAAACGCTCTTACCAATTGAGCTACCGTGCTGTTAGTCTGACCCTGCGATTTTTTTTTTTTTGGTTTCTTATGAAAACGTCAATTGCGTGACGCTTAGCGCCATCTAGCCGTCTGTTTATGAAACAGATGGCCCAAGCAGTTATTCTTTACAGAATAAATTCAACTTGAAAATTGATGTCGCTTCGCTATCTAATGCTTTATAATGTTTTTAACACTCACAGTGTCATATTTTATATTCATAAAGATGAAATAAGAAACCAAAAATTTGCGCACGGGCGGGACTTGAACCAGCAACCTTTTGGCAAACCGGGCCAAACGCTCTTACCAATTGAGCTACCGTGCTGTTAGTCTGACCCTGCGAATTTTTTTTTTTTTTTGGTTTCTTATGAAAACGTCAATTGCGTGACGCTTAGCGCCATCTAGCCGTCTGTTTATGAAACAGATGGCCCAAGCGGTTATTCTTTACAGAATAAATTCAACTTGAAAATTGATGTCGCTTCGCTATCTAATGCTTTAGAATGTTTTTAACACTCACAGTGTCATATTTTATATTCATAAAGATGAAATAAGAAACCAAAAATTTGCGCACGGGCGGGACTTGAACCAGCAACCTTTTGGCAAACCGGGCCAAACGCTCTTACCAATTGAGCTACCGTGCTGTTAGTCTGACCCTGCGAAATTTTTTTTGGTTTCTTATGAAAACGTCAATTGCGTGACGCTTAGCGCAATCTAGCCGTCTGTTTATGAAACAGATGGCCCAAGCAGTTATTCTTTACAGAATAAATTCAACTTGAAAATTGATGTCGCTTCGCTATCTAATGCTTTAGAATGTTTTTAACACTCACAGTGTCATATTTTATATTCATAAAGATGAAATAAGAAACCAAAAATTTGCGCACGGGCGGGACTTGAACCAGCAACCTTTTGGCAAACCGGGCCAAACGCTCTTACCAATTGAGCTACCGTGCTGTTAGTCTGACCCTGCGAATTTTTTTTTTTTTTTTGGTTTCTTATGAAAACGTCAATTGCGTGACGCTTAGCGCCATCTAGCCGTCTGTTTATGAAACAGATGGCCCAAGCGGTTATTCTTTACAGAATAAATTCAACTTGAAAATTGATGTCGCTTCGCTATCTAATGCTTTAGAATGTTTTTAACACTCACAGTGTCATATTTTATATTCATAAAGATGAAATAAGAAACCAAAAATTTGCGCACGGGCGGGACTTGAACCAGCAACCTTTTGGCAAACCGGGCCAAACGCTCTTACCAATTGAGCTACCGTGCTGTTAGTCTGACCCTGCGAATTTTTTTTTTTGGTTTCTTATGAAAACGTCAATTGCGTGACGCTTAGCGCCATCTAGCCGTCTGTTTATGAAACAGATGGCCCAAGCCCAATTGCGTGACGCTAAGCGTCACGCAATTGACGTTTTCATAAGAAACCAAAAAAAAAAATTCGCAGGGTCAGACTAACAGCACGGTAGCTCAATTGGTAAGAGCGTTTGGCCCGGTTTGCCAAAAGGTTGCTGGTTCAAGTCCCGCCCGTGCGCAAATTTTTGGTTTCTTATTTCATCTTTATGAATATAAAATATGACACTGTGAGTGTTAAAAACATTATAAAGCATTAGATAGCGAAGCGACATCAATTTTCAAGTTGAATTTATTCTGTAAAGAATAACTGCTTGGGCCATCTGTTTCATAAACAGACGGCTAGATGGCGCTAAGCGTCACGCAATTGACGTTTTCATAAGAAACCAAAAAAAAAAAAATCGCAGGGTCAGACTAACAGCACGGTAGCTCAATTGGTAAGAGCGTTTGGCCCGGTTTGCCAAAAGGTTGCTGGTTCAAGTCCCGCCCGTGCGCAAATTTTTGGTTTCTTATTTCATCTTTATGAATATAAAATATGACACTGTGAGTGTTAAAAACATTCTAAAGCATAAGACTATTTGTATTGAAGGCTCATTTAAACTGAAATCAAATTATGCAACATCATATGGATCCAGATATTATTCTCGTTGTTATTTCTTTTGATATCTTGTTTGGTATGTAACTTATTTTACTTTACTGACTATTAAATTTAGAATAAAACACAATTTAGATTCATGGGATGTCTTTACTTTTTTGAGAGATTTAAAGGTTATTAATCTGGTTTCAGCGCATAAGTTATTTGCGGGGCTTATAATATTTATGTACCTATTGAGATGATCTAATAACGAATGTGAGATCGTCATGGCTTAAGCATGTTAAGGACAAAACTAAGACCACAGCAAAAATAGGCACCATTATAAGTTTGATGAATAATAAATTGAACTTATCATGGCTGTGTAGGCTGATAGAGGTGTTTAACTTCGGTAATAAAGCATATAAAGAGGTATTACCAGATTTAATTCAGATTAGTAGGTATTACAGAAGCGCTTATTCTGCAAAAAATCTTTACGTAAAATCTGACCTTAAGAGGTTTTCAACCTTAAGTAGGTAGTTATTTTATTTAAAAAGTTACTTCTTAATTCCTCACGGATGTGTTTATCAACAGTTTTATGTCTTTGTTTATGCGACCGCCGGCGACCTTTTGATCCGTGAGCAACAAGGATTACAAATAGTATTTTGATTTATGGTTCAATCTTGTGCCTAAGTTTTGCTGTTACCCCTGTTTAGTAGCAGATTTTTAGGAATCTTCTTAATTCTTGTTAAATTTTCAGGAAATCCTCGAAATTACTTTTAACTTTTTTGGTCAAGTAAAAGACTAAGGCCCAATTTCATCATCGTCATTAATGGTAAAATGTCGTTACCAGTGGTGAAGATAAATTACCTAACCAATGGTCATTGAATTGTAAATCTAATCTGTCTATTTATGGCAAACTTACTCGTAGATCTAATAGCTAGGAAAGTAAAAATATGACAAGATTCAAGGTTAAAACTTGACGTTATCAAATTTCACTTATATTTTTAAACTTTTAAACCTGAAAAAGGACTTTATTTTGTGTGAATTTGTGTGAGTAGGTGCAAAACTCTACTCCATTTTTTCATACCTCAAATTCAGCCGATTCAGATTTAACTTTATTTCATATTACATTGTGGTACACACATTGTAGATAAGGTACAAGGTCTTATAAATACATTGTAGCGCCCCGTTAGGGCACAGCTATAATTAAATTATTATGATTACAATATTTGCATTATTAGTTATTTTATACATAGCTGTATTAAACATAGTTTGCTCATCACTGTTTTGAGCCGTCATATTATTTTAGTGTTTTTATAAGTTTATTTTTCTCTAATTTCTATAACACAGTTTAACCCAGCATAAAATGCCAACACATCAACATAGACAAGCACACGTTTTCATTTTCATCCCCTCATCTGGGGTCATTGACCGTCTGCGCTCAATCTTCAAATCTATCGACTTCCATCGAACACATATGATAAGTGGAGGTATTATTTCAACGTTATTATAAAAAAAAAATTGAGAAAATGCGCAGGAGAGCGCGTTGATAAATTGGCTGAATGTACTGTCCTAATTTGCTGCTATTGAAAACTATAAATTTTCTTTTTATTTGTTTATACTTTTACTTTTGCTCTTTCGTCCGAGACCTGTTAGTGAACGGACGTGTCGCACCCCGGTATTCAAAAATAGTTACCACTTACGCAGAACTACTGCCCTTAATTAGAGCCAAAATAAAGACTAGTATTGTGTGAAGTGTATCGTGGGAAAAAAAAAACATTGAGCAAAACAGCAGTCGATCTCTGTCGCACAAACTCGGCCTCAGTGCTACGAAAATACAACATAACAAGCCGCTACGAAACATCTACGAGTGACGTCACATCATTACTACGGAACTTGCTACGAACATTGCTACGACAACTTTACTTCACGTCAAAGCGGTAAAGTAAATTAGATCTATTCATACAATACAATGCCACTAAAGCGAACCCCCCCTGCCTCTCCGTCGGCGGCTGGCTTCACTGCGCCAGCCGGCGCACCCGATCAAACTACTCGCGCACAACTGGCCCCTGCAACTATAAAGTCTAGCGGGTCGGCACCGAATCTATATACAGAGGAAAACTGCAACATCAACACTCGTAACAAACGAAGAAGGGAAGACGACTGGACTTCAGATTTTCATACCTTCAGAGAGGAAATTAAAAGTATGATTACATCTCTGATAACTGAGCAAATGACAGAAATCAAGAAAATTTTACCGACACTCTCAGAAATTAAAGAAACAAATCATGATATACAGGATTCCATAGCATTTTTAACATCGCAGAATGAAGAGCTTAAAAGGAAAATAACCTCTCTGGAAGGTCAGGTGACAGAGGACAAGAAATGTATTGCCGTCCTCGAGGATCGCTTGGAGGATCTGCAGAGAAATATAAGAAAAAACAATTTTGTTATAAAGAATGTCCCTAAGAAAAGTGCTGAATCGAAAGAAGATCTTGTAGACATAGTGATGGCATTATCGGACAGTGTCGGCTATAATTTGGATAAAAAAGACATAAGCGACATTTATCGGGCCCGCTCTAGGACAGAAGGCGTCCAAAAACCACCGTTTATTATAGAAATGACATCTACGATCACTAAAACAAATATGCTTAAAACGTGCAAAGCTTATAACATCAAACATAGAACTAAGCTATGTGCCAAACATTTGGGCTTTCACACAAACGAAGACTCTCCGATATTTGTGTCCGAGCAGCTGACAGCAAAAGGCGCTCGTCTGCATTTCCTAGCTCGGGACTTAATGAAAACGGCCAACTATAGATTCTGCTGGACTGCTTTCGGCATCGTCTACATAAGAAAAGATGAAAACTCGCCTGTTATAAAGATTATTTCTGAGGCTCAGGTGCAAAAACTGATGCAGGCTATATGACTACATAATTTGCGAAGTCGTTACTCTTCGGTTCTTCTAAGTAATTTGTATATGGTTTATGATTTTCGTTGTGTTCAATATTTTTACAGAAGCCAAATTAGTATGTTTCAACTGCCAAAATTTTCAATTGTATCTTTGACTATTAACAAAAACAGTTATAACAATCAAAAGTATTCACAAAAGCTCAGTTCTATTGCTAGGTTGTGTCAACACAAAAAAAAATAATGAAATGACTGTTCTAATACAACTGCAGAATTTAAAGTCATATCATGGATAGTTCGTTATCAACAATACAGGATTTGGACAAAACACAAATAACATCAGCGATATTTTGCGATATTGAGGATCTACACAAGCATATGAATATTAAACCAACAAACTTAACAGTTATTACACAAAATATCCGGAGCATTTACAAAAATATTGATGACCTACAGGTTACATTGTCTAGCTTTAAAACTGAAGTTGATATTCTAATTTTAACAGAATGCAGGCTTGATTCCAACAAACCTCTACCCCATATAATTAACTACACATCATTTTGTTCTAAACATAATCTTAACCAAAACGATGGTGTCACAATATTTGTAAAAAATAATTTAAAACCTAAGGTAAAAGAAATCAATTTGACACACGCATCGTGCTTACAATTGGAGGTTCTTGACCTTGTAATCCTTGGAATATATAGATCGCCCTCGAATTCTAAGCCCGATGTATTTATTGAATCCTTGCGTTCTCATTTGGAACAAATTAAAAATAAAAGGAACGTTATTATTGGAGGGGATATAAATATAAATATTGCTTTAAATGAAAAAGAAAAAAGTACTGACTATAATAACAGACTAAAATACCTTGATATGCTGTCTTCTTATGAGTTATTAGAAGGACACTCTTTTCCAACCAGAGAGAATAGTTGCCTAGACCATTTTGTTCTAAAACTTGAGAGAAAGTCCATCAATACGAGGATAGCAGTTCTTAATACTACTATTACAGATCATCGAATGGTATTCCTATGTCTGGATAGGACCAAAGAAAAGGAAGTTGGTCCAAAAACAAAAACATTTATTGATTTTGACAAGGCAAGAGAAACTTTAGCTTACAAAATTTCCCTAAACTTAATTTATAGTGACGATCCAAACACATTTTCAGAACAACTAATAAAAATAATTAGCGAGTCATTAGAAGTCAATACGAAAACTATTAATGTCCCAAAATCTTAGAGAATCATTAAACAGTGGATTACCCCTGGAGTTTTACGTTGTATACGAAATCGAAATAATATGCAAAAGAAACTAAAAAGCAACCCTCACGATGAAATACTCAAAATTACATATAAAAGATACCGCAATCACTGCAACAACATAATAAAGAAACTTAAACGAAAACACGAACAGTCATTATTGTTAGTTAAAAATCCGAAACAACTATGGAAGAACATTAAAAATATATCTAATATTAAAACGTCTCAAACTCCTAATACAGAATTATTAAATATTGAGGATTGTCCCAAAAAATCTGTGAACTCAGTTAATAAGTTCTTTGCAAACATAGGCCGCGAACTGGCAGAGACTATTCTGGTAAGTGATCCGAAATTACAAAACAGTATTCGTACACTGAATTTCGAAGCACAACCCACATCATTTGCTATTTTAGACACCGATCCAGACGAAGTAAGAAGCATAATTAATAACTTAAAAACGAATAGTGCCCCTGGATTCGATAAAATTCCGACGACTTTTTTAAAACATTCAAAAGATCTGATAATACCTGCTATTTGTTATCTGGCTAACCTCTGTTTTTCAAAAGGTATCTTCCCTACCGTGTTAAAGCAATCTATAATTACACCAGTTCATAAGAGTGGTAGCAAGGAAGATGTAAACAATTACAGACCGATATCTGTATTACCGGCTATTTCAAAGATTTTAGAGAAGTTAATAAATAAAAGACTATTACAATACTTAGAAAAATACAACATATTATCTGTATCACAATTTGGATTTAGAAAAGGGAAATGTACACAAGATGCTATATTAAGTCTTACGACTAAAATTGTAAATAAACTAGATAAGGGTAAAAAGTGTCTGACTGTCTTTTTGGATCTAAAAAAGGCGTTTGATACTGTCTGTATCAATACCCTTCTAAGAAAACTAGAAAGAATCGGAGTCAGAGGCAACCAATTACAATTACTTAGCGATTACTTAATTGGGCGAAAGCAGAGAGTTAAAATAGGTGAACATGTCAGTGAGGAACAAAATGTCAACTACGGTGTCCCTCAGGGTAGTGTATTAGGCCCTACACTATTTTTAGTATATATTAATGATTTATGTAACTTCAAAATTAAAAACGGGGAAATTTACTCATATGCAGATGACACAGCTATAATGTTTTCCGGAAACTCATGGGAAGAAACATACCGTACAGCCGAAACTGGAATGGCTGAGGTTGCTTATTGGCTCGAATTAAATTTATTGACTCTAAATACAAGTAAAACAAATGACATCTGCTTTTCAATTAAAAACAAAACTCAGCCTCACCTCGAACTTAAAATCCATAGTCAAAATTGTTCTTACCGCGGTTCTACCTGCCTATGCTCTAAAATAAATAAAGTTCCATTTACAAAGTATCTCGGAGTCATTGTAGATCAGAAATTAAGCTGGTACTCACATCTTGAAACGATTAATAATAGATTGCGGAAGCTAATATATATTTTTAAATGCCTTAGATATGCTGCTAATAACAAACTGATACGCCAGGTTTACATTGCTCTTGCTCAACCTATCTTGACTTATTGTATACCGATTTGGGGGGGAACCGCCAAAACCAAATTTCTTGCATTGGAACGGAGTCAGAGATCGCTACTAAAGGTTATATACTGTAAACCCTACAGATTTCCTACAAAAAAACTATACTCTTCTTGTAATTTGCTCAGTGTCAGAAAACTTTATATACTGCACACAACCTTGGAAAAGCATAAATCTATAGTACTAAATCCTAAGAGCAGAACGAGAAGAAAATACACAAACAGCAAACTTGGCACTAGAACTTCTTTTGCTAGGCACCAATTTAAAGCACAATCTTCTTTTCTTTACGATAAGATAAACAAAATATTGAACATTGACACATTAAAGTCGCATGAGCTTATAAAAGTGGTTAAGGATTGGCTTCTAAATCTTCAATATTTTGAGGTTGAAGAGCTGCTACAAGTTATTGCATAATGGGTAATACTCACCAGTTACTGGAAATACTGGATTAATTTATCTCTTACACATTTGTTATTGTTTCTGTGTACTGATATACCCTAGTGAAATATTATTACCGATCCCAAATCTTCAAGAACGCAGGGCTGGGGTGTGCCAGTGCACAGATAATTTATAATTTATTTATTTAATTAAAACAGTGTATACTCAGCCCATAAAATTTAATTGCATGTTGGTCTCTCAAATACTTTAACACTAGAATTAAATATTTTGAGAGATTTATTTGTACTTATTAATTTAATAATTAGATTTTGATGATGAGATGTTAACATAATATTAATGATTAAACCAAGAAGGAGCGAAGCACTCTGGCACAGGTAATATATCTACCTAAAAGAGTGCTTCAACAACGAACTAACAATCTGTAATTTGTTACAAATAAAAATATTTTCATTTTCATTTTTCTTATAAATTTAATTATTTTCGTGTAACATTAAGAATTCTGTAACATATGCTTTGTTTTTTTTACTGAACAGTTATATAGTTGATAGCTGCACAGTGAAGTTATGCAAGTTATCTATACATTGTATAAAATACAGTCATTTCAAGCTTCAGAAGGTCATTTACATTATAACTATGTTTGGAATGACACACTATGAATATCTTCTTTTATTTCTAAGCTTAAATAGTAACATTACATTTCCCTATCAGAATTTTCGTTTCTCAAATGCAGTGGCAAGGGAAAATCTGTCCAATTATATCGACATTTATCGTTCACATTGAGAATATGTATTCGTCTCTAACAATCTACGGACTGGTGGCTTATTCGATTATGGAAAGGAGCTTTAAAACATTGCCTTATCCCGGCGAAAGCGAGTTATCGGAAGCGAAGGAGGGAAGGTGAGCTATGGAAAAAAAGAATTTCGTTAAAATATCTTCTGAGTCACTCGATTGTTTGATTGCATGTCACAATAAAATTATCGTAGAGGCTACATTCCTAATAATAATAACTCTTTACCCACCGCTAAGCACAAGTGATGCAAAAAGAGAAAAAACACGCGTGGTTTATAAATAAAATTTTAAACCTTACATCGTATGGTATTTTACATTTGCGTTTAGATGTACGCCCCTTTACACACTGCTACTTTTAGCAGCGATCAGTCGCGATGCTATGGCGCATTAGCATCGATGCAGTCGCAAAATGTCAACCTATACATACTGCGCTATTTTTAACATCGATACAGTCACGATGCTAACGCGCGTTAGTATTGATACAGTCGCGATGCAGTAGCTGTAAATTGTCAAATCATGTACTGAATTTTGGTGACTACATCGATACTGACGCGCGTTAGTATCGATGCATTCGCACTACTGTATTGATGCTAAGTTAAATCTGTTTATTGCGTAAGTCGCCATGCTGAAACGCGCTTTCAAAACGCACGACTGCATCGATGCTAAAAGTCGCAGTGTGTAAGGGTTAGTTTTCCTCAATAGAAGGTAGAGTAGTAGTAAAGGTAAACAAATATCCCGTTTACTTTTACAAGACTTCCTATTCACCTTGTAAACATTGAACACGGCTTCGTTCAGTCAAGGATTTTTCTTTCACTCTAAAAAGCTATTCATTCAAGAAGCCGTACAATTGAAAGTCCTCGTAACAATACTGTTTGTGAAAGTATACGATCTGGATTAGGATGTTTTTATCGTTGGGACTAAGGTACGTAGCGTGTAGAAGACGCGACAGGATTTTGGTTGCGCCATATCACGCGTTATAAGATTCAAATCACTTAACTGCAATACTGGCGACCATGTAACTTAAAATGACAACATGGTAAGTAAGTTCGAGTGGTCAACATCATCATCACTATCCGCCAAAAGACGTCCACTACTGAATACAGGCATCCCCCAAAGTTTTCCGCAGCGACCAGTTGTGAGCGGTCTGCATCCAGTGCGATCGTGCGACCTTTACAAGGTCGTCCCTCCATTACGAATTACGAATAGTAGTGCCCACTTCTCCGCATAGTTTGCTTAGGCATTACCATATATTATTATGTCCATGTTTGCATATACTATACTTATAAATCTTGATAGATAAGGTCTGTTTTTCTTTGCCAGTCGAAAAATGTAAACAATCCTTTTACAATTATAATAAAATTCATCATTCAATATTAGCTAATAAAAATAATTTACTATTAGGTTTAAAAAGATCTCAGTGCTAAACGATGAACTACTTAAGTATGTATTTGGTGAGTTTTGTGTTTATCTTATTTTAAAATGAATTATATCGGTAAAAAGGAATGTGAAGATTATTTACATGATTCGACAAGCAAAAAGAAATGGATTTTACGTAAGCTGATGCCGTTGAACAGCACTTGACGATATTTGTGACGTGTAGCGTTGGCGTCATGTGGCTAGCTACCATCCATGTGTGTAATAGATCTTTAATTCAACATCAACTATTTCTTAATCTTTACTTTCACATCACAAAATACAGACAGTAGCCACTTGCTGCAATTGCATGACTCGATCACTAATCGCCAGCAATTAGAACACTAGCTATACTATTATTGCTGATAAAGGTTTCCTAATGAAATGGCAACGTGCGATCAAAATAGCGTTGCTTAGCAGCTTGCTAAAATCTCAGGAAGGAAAGCACGGTAAAATAATAATGATACGTTCGTATTGCGCATTCCTTAATCATAATATTCTGCCTATTTTGCAGCCATTTACTTTCAAGCTCCAGAGGTGGCAATAAAATTACATATTTGCTCCTCATTATAATATGAATTTCTTATTCTTCCTGACACCTGTCCTGATAACTATCTATTTGTATTTGAGAACAAAAAGTTTATGTTTAATTACACGGTCTAGAAGTATAATATATTTTTTTACTAATTTATTTAACCATCGATAATAAGAAATATCGTGTTAAATTTATTTAAGCTTAGTTTTACTAACTTATTTAAGACAAGTATAATGTAATTAATACACAGATGTCGTTGTTATTACCATTATGTTTAGTAAAATCAAACTTATGTTATGTACAATATACTCAGTATATAGACTTTTCATTTGGCTTTTACTACGAGTTTAGTTAAGCTGCAACTAAATCCGTAGTGAAGGTCAAATAAAAATCTGCTTAACTTACAAATAAGTGAAAACGACGGGACTTGGGGAAGCTTCATTTAATTGTGAGATAAGTTGTCGGCCGCAAAGCCAGCTACTATAAAGGGACTGGAAAATTCATGGCAAGGTGCATGAATTTTAATGAACGAGATTCGGAATTCGAGTTTTGTCGTAACTTTCAGGTACGTAAAAATATGATCAGAAGTTCGAACATACTATAAGTTATACTCCTGCCTGTATTTTCTGTGTTAAAACCTTTGATTGACTGGTAGAGAAATTTTGTAGCACTAAGTTCGCTATATGTATCATTTGTGCATGAAGTTGTTAATTAAATAAATAACCATTATTTTTTCTTTAGATTAGGTTGTTTTTTCTAGAAATTTGCATGATGTTCGATTATCATAAAAACCACGCAAGTAAATATAATAAAATCCTCTTGTTCGTGAAGCTAGTTACGAATTTGCTCGATATTATTAAAGTAATGAGCACTACAAATTCTATTCTTCCATTGAAATCCGTCTAAATAAACACGCCTATTTTTAACTTTGTTGCAAGACATTAAGAACTATTATCATTTAAAAGAAGAATTACGCAAGGTGATTCAACAAGAATTAAAAAAAGGTTTTATTCCGACACTTTACTCAATACAAATAATTTACTCAGCTGTTATAATATTTGCGAATAGATTTTCCACTTCTTTAAAGGATAACTTTCGAAATCTTTGTACTTCTCATACACGTATACTTTATCGTGAAATGTAATTTATCAGGATCAAAGGAAAAATTATGGCTTAGTAAGAAGAAATAATAACTTGTTTTGTCCGTCCAAAGAGATATACCTAACTCGACAAGAAATCTCATTCCAGAATCGCAGTGCAAAAGTTTAGGTCAAAAACACAAATGAGGTTAAATGAAGTTAAAAAAAATGCTCCGTCGCGATGCTTTTAGCCACAACAGAACAAAATCGTTTATCTTAATATCCGCAGTAGGGGTGGTTTGTGCACGTCGGAATTTATTTATATAGCAGGATCTAGTCTGCGGTGGCAAGTCATGAAATCCATGTGCCCCGGGAATCGTGCTCAGAATTTTTATGGCTTTTGCATATTTAATTTTTTATCAGACTTTATTACCTTTGTTCTTTTTTAGTATTCGCTAAGGTGTGATTTTAAGATATTCACTCATTATGTATTTGAAGTTAAAAAAAAACACGTAGATGGCACTTTTCAGGAATGTCGAAGTTTAAAGGTAATCAAGTTGTTATGTTAAATAAAAAAATAAATGCAGGCGTGCTACGATCTGAAGTTGTGTGTGGTTGTATCTTACGAAAGTGGTATAAGTAGTTGTTATATAGTTTGAACGTACCTAATAATATTTTGATTAAATTTGCTAAGCCTACTTGAACTGTATGTGTATGTTTACTTTACAAGGCCCTATAGACAGACAACCGTTAACTTTACTACTAGGTACCGGGAAACCGGGTACCGGGAAAAAGAAAGCAATTTAAAAGATTTTCAAAATAGCCCATTAAAAATATAGTCTTACATGCTTACACAGTAAAAATATAGTATAATTAGATATACTTACGCTCTTTACTAAAATCTTCGTATAGATTTTACAATTAATTTCAATTTTGCTGGACAACGAATGCTATTTTGACGTTTTCAATTTTTACACAAAATGTATGGAAAGAATTTCAATTTTCCTTACTTTGTCAATTTTCATGTATGCTTTGAAAATTTAAAGCATCGAAATAAAATTCTCTGAACGGCTAAATTAAAGTGACCAAATACTGAAATAAATACACAAAAACTGTCATGGTTTCGTGGTATAGATTTTTTCCCCTTGTGTTACCAGAAAACGATAATGACGGGGGCGTTTCCCATACTTCAATACATACATAAATATCTATACTAAGATACAAATATTCGTGCTCATCACACAAATATTTGCCCTGGGCGGATTTCGAACCCGCGACATTGGTCAGGAGCGCTAGCCACTACACCAAAAGCGTTGTCAAAATAGAAAGCGACAAAAGCCAAAAACGCGTGAAATTCCGCATATTTTTAAAGTTATAATTCTTTAAGATGATCGATAACATCACATGGCATTCTACCGGACACGAGAAATAATGAGAGTCCGTGGAAAATGATAACGCACGCTATAAAAGTGAATTCCGTCATAAGAAGCGTGAAAGGGTAATAAAGAAGTATTTTGAGGTACATTGACGTAGCGAATACTCGTACTTGACTTCGTTTATCACATTTTCATTTTGCGGAGAACCAGGTCGCATAATTGTACATAGTTAACAGTTATTGGCCTATAACTATGTGCGTGATACGCGGTACGGTCAAGCAAAATATGGTCAAAATAATGAAGATTTTTCAACACTATACGAGTATAATATAATAGTTCAACAAGAAGTAAATGATTGTCTTACTACTCAATCTTCATAAGCAATTGTTGCACTGCAGGTGTATAACATACTTTATTGACGGCTTACGAATCTACAGTTACGCGTGATACTTACAAAACAATTTTCGCCATCCTTTATGCCTTCATGAGGGTCAAACTGAAAGTTCTTAGAACTGGCCACTTATAAACAATATAATAAAAAAAATATTCTAAAATTTGAAAATAGAACTCTTTGCCAATATTACTGAGTAAATATTTCATTCATTTGTCATTTGTTTTACGATTTGGCGGCAAATTGAAAATTGTCTGTGTCACGTCAACATGAATTTAACACGAGAAAATTTTCGTGCAATGATTTTTATGACTTTCGATGTCATTTAAGTCAACAAGAAAGTTATGATAGACTACGATTGGCCTTTCACGATGAAGCCCCATCTCGTGCGACTGTTTACAACTGGTTTAATGAGTTTAAACGTGGTCGCACTAATCTCACTGATGATGTACGTGAGGGACGGCCTTCTACGGCGACGACTGAAAATAACATCTGTGTTGTGCGGCGTATGATAGAGACTGACAAAAGAGTGACCTATCAGCAGATTCGGACAAGCTTAGGCATCGGTATGAGTCAAGTGCACAAAATCCTCCACGAACATTTAGCGGTCAGGAAGCTTTGCGCCCGGTGGATACCTCATAATTTGACTAAGGCTCAAAAACTCCATCGTGTGGATTGGTGCCGTAAAATGATTGAAAGATTTAACGGAGGTGACTCAAATGCTGTGTTCGACATACTAACAGGTGACGAAAGCTGGATTTACTGTTATGATCCTGAAACCAAAAGACAATCTGCTCAGTGGGTGTTTCCTTTCGAGGAGTTGCCAACTAAAGTGAAGAGAGATCGAAGTGCGGGAAAAAAAATGGTGGCCTCGTTCTTTGGAAGGATAGGTCATTTCGCAACAATTGTGTTAGAGGATCAAAAAACAGTTTCTGCAGAATGGTACACTACCAATTGTTTGCCACTTGTCTTGGAAAAAGTTCGAGAGAAACGACCTCGCAGTAGGATCCTCCTTCACCACGACAACGCCTCGTCGCACACCGCCAAGCGAACGATCGACTATTTGGCGACATCAAACGTTGAATTACTGGGTCACCCGCCGTATAGCCCCGACCTCGCGCCTTGTGATTTTTATTTATTTCCAAAAATTAAATAAAAACTTAAAGGAAAGCGGTTTATGAATGCTGAAGAAGCGGTGGCTGCGTATCGCGATGCCATTGAAGAGACCCCTAAGGACGACCACGCAAAGTGCTTTTCCCAGTGGTTCCATCGCATGCAGCGGTGTATTGACGTCAATGGACAATATTTTGAAAAGATAAAATAAAACTAATAACTGGCTAATGTAATCAGTTTTTGATTTTCTAAGAACTTTCAGTTTGACCCTCGTATATATATATATGTTAAAGAAAAGTCTTGGATTATTAAAGATTTTCGTGGGCATAATGCCGCTGTCGCCAATACATCATATCAAAATTAGAGCATTCTGTTCCATTCAGATTAACAGGCAACCCTAAAACGATTAAACCGCATCGTTCGCAACAATCGGCTCGCGCCATCCCAAACAATACGCGACGCAATCAAATTATCAATTACTACCAATTTTCAATCAATATTGACTTTACAAATGAGTCGGGAACGACCGGCCGTGATGGTAAAACCAAACGCCACTCATGTGATATACTTGACCGTGATTGATCAAACGCATTTAATGTTCAACGTCACGAGCAGTTGACTCGTTTATTAAGATTGTTTTTGAAGTGAAAACTTCTTTAGCGGCGTTGAGCACTTTTGTGGGATGGGGGAAAAATGTGAAACTCGCGTCAGGACACGTGACCTGATCGAAAAACCGTAAGACGGTTGGCGAAATTATGCCTAAGTTGATTTTTCTGAGAGATAAACTTTTTAATGTAATTTAATATAATATAAATTGCAATGTTTGTGTACGATAGCGCAATAAATAAATATTGTATTCTATAAAAATATATTATTATTATTATTATTATTGTATTCTATCACAAAAATGATAGTACTTTTATATTGATAATAAGAGCAATTCATTCAAAATTATTCCCTAACTATTCCAAAAAATCAAAAATGCACAACGTTGATATTCAAGTTTTCACTTCTGCCGGCACTCCCGGAGTGCATTTTTTTTTTACTTCAGTAATAAAAACTTGCTCCAAAGATGTGACCCTCCTCACATTGAAGAACACATTTATTCGGGAAATGAAAATGCATCCAATCTTGTGGTAGATCTAATGAAGCGCTCTTGCAGGTTACAAAGTAACGAGAAGCTTTTCTCAAGATATTTTCCGTATGTGGAATTACTTCGATCAGCGCAATGTAATACGGAGAAAATTTAATTTTGTAAAATTCTTACAAATGCATTTTTTATATGTAAGAATGGCTAAGGTTTGGTATATTCGAATGGTTTACAATCAATTACCATATTATAATCTATCATATCAATTTACTTAAGAAAACTTTTATTTCATTCCATTAATTTGAAAGTACATTTGAAATTTCGAATCAGCTGTATGTCAGTTAAAACAGAAAAGCAGATTATACGAGTCTCGCTACTAGTCATTTGAAACATTCTTTTCAGGATTCCTAAATAAGAAAATAGAACCTTGCTGCCCATTAAAAAAGTTATAATAATTAAATTAAAAAAATCTTCTCTAACCAGAAATGCTAGTTATGAGTTAAGGTGACTCTTTAGAGGGCGCAGAATTACATTGTGCGTTCTTTTACTAGATGTTATAATGTAACGACATTTTTTTTGTTTGTGTCTGTCTATTTTAATAAGTAAAAAATTGTAATCTACAAGCAAAGCGCTAGGGCTTTAGCTAACTTTTCTTTATCATCATTATCAGCCAAAGGACGACACTGCTGAACATAGCCTCCCCCCGGATTTCCACAGCGACCAGTTGTGAGAGGTCAGCATCCAGTGTGATCCTGCGATCTTTACAAGGCCGTCCGTCCATCCTGTCGGTAGAGGTCCCAAGCTGCGTCTCCAATCTATATTTTTTCTGCCCAACGGCCATCAGTTCTTCGCGGTATGTGCCCTGCCCACTACCACTTGAGCTTACTGATTCGTAGGAATATGTCTGTTACCTTAGTTTTTCTACGTATCTCCTCGTTTCTGATTCGATCTCGTACAGAAACACTGAGTTTTAGCTTTTTGAGGTTCTTTTTGAGGCCCATGGTTAGAGACCACGATACACCACTCAGTTGAAACAGGACGCACCGCGTGAAAATGAGGTCGGCTTGAAGCTTTGGGTCGTGGTTAAGCTACCTTACGTCCCGTAAACTTTTCTTCAGTAGTAGTTACACAGCTCTGCCACAATCTATCTATACTAATATTATAAAGCTGAAGAGTTTGTTTGTTTGTTTGTTTGAACACGCTAATCTCAAAAACTACTGGCCCGATTTGAAAAATTTTTTTTACGTTGGATAGTCCATTTATCGAGGAAGGCTTTAGGCTATATAACATAAAGATACGACTCATAAGACCACAGCAGAAATGAAAAATGTTGCGAAAACGGGAGAAAGATATTCCTTTTGAGAGCTTCCGCTGCATACGCTGCGGAAACCGCTTAAGTTACACAAAAATCATGTATGACAGGATTGTTCAACATAAAGAGTTCTATAATAAAGTCCGCGACAGCATATGTCTATCTTTTATGGTTGACTTACTACAACCTTTTTTATGTTAATAAATTGGTAAAAAAATAATGCATTATTTTTAGAGGTGTATTATACACACAAGTATTTATTCTTATCAAAAAAAATACATTCATCATCACGAGCATTTCATTTAGAACCAAATTGTCCTTTATATCATTTGATTTCAATAAATATCTTAGGAGCTATCACAGTTATAACATAACTCCGCACCAAAATAATGTTCGCAGCTTAAGTACAACGTACGCTTGCGCTAATATATTATAAAGCTGAAGAGTTTGTTTGTTTGAACGCGCTTATCTCAGAATTGCTGGACCGATTTGAAAAAATATTTCTGTGTTGGATAGCTTATTTATCGAGAAAGGCTTTAGGATATAAAACATGACGCTGCGACGGGAGGGGAGGGAGCAAACTCAAAACGCGCGGACGAAGTCGCGGGGGACCGCTAGTACAAATATAAAGCTGAAGAGTTTGTTTGTCTGAACGCGCTAATCTCAGGAACTACTAAACCGATTTGAAAAAGCCTTTTCGTTTTAGATAGCTTGTTTATCGACGAAGTCCTTAAGCTTAGTACATCACACTGCGACGGGAGTGGAGGGAGCAAACTCAAAATAACCGGACGAAGTACGTAGTACTCGTATGTCAAAGAAGCCAAAATATGTGGTTCCTAAAATAACAAATTACTACGGCAGGCGTCAGAGACGATGGGTAACCCCTACTTATCTAAACGATGACTTATCTAAATGAATACACAAAAAATGCTATGAGTAAAAACCATTTGAAAACCATGTTAAAAAAGCATCACCTGTCATTATGCCCGTGAGCCGGGCTTCGGCTGGACATGTCACTGTATTGCGGAATCTCTTACTAAAGTCCATTTCTTTTGGCTTGTCGAGTATTGTTAACAGTCTATACATTCCTGTTTTCTGTAATACTTCATTTTAAAATAAGATAAACACAAAACTCACTTACCACATTGGTAAATCATCGTTAAGCACTGAGATGTTTTCAAATCAAATAGTAAATTAATTTTATTCACTAATATATATATATATATATATATATATATGTATATATATATATATATATAAAGTGTTAAAAAGTTTGTTTGCATTATTCGACAGGCAGCGAAAATCGGACTTTACCTATAATACAAGTTATTGTTATTGTTTTCGTATAGGTGATTAGATTGTTAACCTACCTTTTCTTAACCGTTGTTGTGACCGTGTTGTAATTATATAAGTATAATTAGATTATAATTAAGGTAATGCGATGTTCACGAGAGCTCTGCCGACAAACTGTAACACAGTTTGGCAGAATATTGTAAAATGAAACATGTAGTGTTACTTTTAAAAATAAACTTAAAAAAAAAGTCGCGGGGACCGCTAGTTCAGTAGTATGTTCAAATGAAGAGGTAATCAATTCATTTTTTATGTATGAGATGTCGTTGGAATTTTGAATTAAAATGAATTTAGTTCAATTTGGTATATTCCAACTTAGGGTACAGTGTAAGTTTCATCAAAATCGGTTCAGTAGTTTTTGAGATATGTGAAATAACTAGAAGTAATGACATAAATAATATTTTTTTTATATTAGTGATTTCAAAACCTGACTAAAAAGCTTTAAATAACGCATTTGACTTCTATTTGTTGAGGAAAAACAATTTGTTTTGCAGTCGGTGCATGCCAACTGCCAAGCTTGCGTACAGCAACAGTCTACACTCATCATGCACTGACTCCAAAAGTTTTTCTTAAGTAGTAGACAAATACTTTATTTTAAGCTTTTTAGTCCTTGATTTTTTGGGTTTTTTAAATACTTTTGTTATTATTAAAGGCAATTTTAATTCTTTATAATTTGTAACGTTGTTAGCTTTAATAATAATAATAAATAATTAATATTATTTATTGCACAAGTAAGGACACAAGAAACAATAACAATACAATACTAATACAAAAAATAACAATAATAATGCGCACTTATTTTATTTCATACCGTGGTATAACTCTACAAGCAACTGCTTAGCACGCTGGGTTTCAAGGCGTTGCCACTCCGAGGTCTCGAGTTCGATTCCCGGTTGGGTTTAGTGCATTAGCTACTTCTTTTGCGATCAGGATGTCAAATATTTATTATTATTATTATTCATTTTTTATTTTTTTAAACACAACGGAACTTAACAATTCTTCTAACACGCAATTTACTATTTTTTTGCGTTTCGCTTTTCTAATGGCCATGAGTCAGACATTCTGCATTCAAAGCTGTATTTGTACACTTTTTGTACCAGTAAAGTAGGTAAAAATGGTGTGTCGCCCGTTAGCCGTACAAAAACTACATACGAGTTTCAGATAAGTGCAGACTTTTAATTAGCTTTTGCTGGAAATAAATACCTCTTTTAAATGGAAATGGTCCTTTTCGTAATTAGTTTTTACGCTCCCTGGGTACTTGGGGTAAAATACAATGTTCTTGGTAATTTTCGCTCGTTACCAGCGATATGTTGTGCGTATTTCGAAGAAAGAATGCCGCAACCTATTAAAATAGCCATTGTGAATTTTCCATAAGATATTTTGCTTTAAAACAAGCACGCAATCTTATATATTGAACAGCTGGTAGCGACATTAAACCAAAACTAGAGTTAACTAACGATCACGCAACCGGGCCTTAGTAGCCTTACTTTCTATGATATTATAAAATAAGAACGCCTTATAAATTTTCAGTATTATAACATCATTAACACTTTTCGTGACAGTAAGCGGCTATAACTGTAAAACAATAAAAGTTCTATTGTGACTGGGTTACTGTTCTGTAAAGTAATAAATAACCAACATATCTTCGATAAAATTAAATTAATTAAAGCTTTATTTATAACTTAAAATTTAGGTTAAGAATGTTTTAAAAACTTACAATGTTATGTTTTATACGTATAGCAGCAGCAGCTACCATACAGTCGAAGTTCCAAGCTCATTGGAAAGAGCGTTGGCCTGGTAAGCAAAAGTTTGCGGGTTTGAGTCCCGCCTGTGCACGAATTTCGGTTCCTTATTTCATCTTATAAGTAATTTATAGCTAATGATTTAACGTATTTGAGATGCGTTTTTTTCTGCCCGTCCTCTCCACTGAAAATAGCTTTTTGAACATTGATTTCTACCCATTGAATACTATATCAGACTGCTTTAGAATGTTTTTAACACTCACCGTGTCATATTTTATATTAATAAAGATGAAATAAGAAACCAAAAATTTGCGCACGGGCGGGACTTGAACCAGCAACTTTTGGCCCGGTTTGCCAAAAGGTTGCTGGTTCAAGTCCCGCCCGTGCGCAAATTTTTGGTTTCTTATTTCATCTTTATGAATATACTACACTCGAGAGCAATGAATCCGGGTCACTTAAAGAATCCTAAAAATCTCGGAAACTAAAAATGCTAGGTAAATGCAATAAATCGTATTTAATAGACAATGTAATACTCCATAAATAAAGGTATTAAAACTGCTTAGTTATTGTAAAGTTATATCATAAAAAAATCAAATTTGAAAAAGGGCCACTTTCGAAGATGGAACTACGAAATTACAGCATTTGGTTTTGCTTTTGTTTGTAATCTGTCATTTATGTGGGTACATAAACCATGTTGATAGTGCTCTATATTCATTATTCAAGCTGAAATTATGTCGCTTACGCCTGAAGAATGCACCAGAATACTTACAATGCTGGAAACCGGCCGGAGTCAGCGCGATACAGCCAGGACTGTCGGTGTGTCGCTGTCAACAGTACAAAGAGTTCTCCGACGTTACGAAGAAACTGGTTCTAATCTACGCAGACCAGGAACGGGCAGCACCAGGTATACCACAACACGAGAAGACCGATACTTGGTGAACACCATGCTTCGAAATCGCTTTCTCACAGGAACTGAACTCACAAATCAGTTTCGACGCCTCGGAGGAAGTAACCCAAGTGCAATGACAGTAAGACGTCGGCTTGCTGAATCTAACTTAAAACCCCTTAGACCTGCAAACGGCCCTAAACTGGAGCGTGGGCATCGTATTTCAAGACTAAGATATGCCCAGAGCCACGTAAATTGGAGTATTGAAGATTGGTCAAAAGTTATGTTCTCCGACGAATCAAAATTTATGCTCTACAAGCACGATGGAAGACACAGAGTGTATCGAAGACCAGGGGAAAGATTCAAGCAAGCATACATCGAAGAAAAAGTAGCCTACGGTGGTAGGTCTGTACTTGTGTGGGCCGGAATTTCTTCTGAAATAGCACAGAGCTGGTGATCATAGAAAACGGCTCTTTAACTAGCGTAAGATATGTGGAAGAAATCCTCAATGATCACGTTGGTCCATTTATGGTCAATTTAGGTGAGGATGCTATATTTATGCATGACAATGCCCGACCTCATACAGGTAGGATTGTGAATGACTACCTTCAAGAGATGAACATTACTCGTATGGAGTGGCCAGCGCGCAGCCCGGATATCAACCCGATCGAGCATGCTTGGGACGAGCTAGGCAGATGCGTAAAACAACGAAACTCTCCCCCAATCACGCTTCGTGAGCTCAAAATTGCTCTCACAGAGGAATGGGAGAATATTCCCCATAATCGTATAAAGAACTTGGTGTACAGCATGCCAAACCGCGTAAACGCAGTAATGGAAGCACGAGGAGGCAATACGAAGTATTAAAATTCAAGAAAATCGTAATAAAGTTCAAAAATTTCATGTTTCCTATTTTTGTTTTAAGGAGAGATCAGCAGTTTTTTTCTTTATGTAATTTTGTATTAATAAAATGTATGGTGACTCATATTTTTTTACTTTCATTTAAGGAGTATTACATTTTCTATTAAATACAATTTATTGCATTAACTTATCATTTTTAGTTTCCGAGATTTTTAACATTCTATAAGTGACCCGGATTCATTGCTCTCGAGTGTATATCAAACCTTATATATATTGAACCTTGCCAGGTTCAATCTCTGACTGATATTTCCGATTCATAATAGAGTATGTTCAAATGTGTCAACTCCATTTTGTATGGACTGATCAGGCAATAAGTGGAAACGTTTATTTATATTTACAATGTGATAATGCTGCCATGAAAGATTTTCATCTATCAGAATTTCTTCCAAAAGCTATGGGTGCTATTCAGGCGGCTTTCCAATCAATGTAATGTAATTCTCAAAAGATTTCCCGTTCAAAGGCTGGAATAGAAGCTATGTGTTTTTGTTCTCGCGACGAAAAATATTTTTATTCCATTTCTGTTTTGATTTTATTCCCGAGTGAGACCGTGGGTCGCGCTGTCAGGTGTAACTTCATTTTTAATCCCATTGATCTATGCTAAGCGTTCGGAAAATTCAACGTTCACAACACGGAAAAAATGTCTTATGTATTGCTTGGTTCATGAAAACATTTGCTTTTACAGTTGTACAGTAATGCTTTGCCTAAAATGGAGTCCCTTCAAGATTTTATTTATAAACTTTTTTTCGAGTATTTAATTTAATTTTTAAATGTTAGGTGATGTCTAGAAAATGTAGGGGGTGCACCTTTTAACTCTATTTCTTATTAAGCTACTAACATACGAAACACCTAACATAAGTTTTGGCACATAATTAATGAATTCGTAAGCGATAAAAAGTTTTGCCATCAGCTCAGGGCCCCTTTTTTTAAATCACGCGGTGAGGTAGACGAATTGATAACCTCCTTATTTTTGAAGTCGGTTAAAAATGTAATCATAACCCAACGTACTTCATAATGCTGTATTACTTAGGAAAAAAAATAGCAAAGCTTTTTTCTTTTGTATCTTTTTTATTAAAAAAAACTACTTACATATTTCCATTTGAAATAAACTCCCAAGGAAACCTTTTGAAAACTACCCCATTTCCTTAGACGGTGTGTGTCCCAACTTATCTTCTGCACCTTGCGTTTAGTTACTTTGGATGCCGAGCGAATATCAAACGACCTAGCCGTGAGCGTGGCGTAGATATAGCGAGACTGAAAACTTTATTGTAGTTGTCAGTGGTGATTTAAAATGGATCTGGTAGACTAATTTGACTGAAAACTAAAGTATTATCTGGCGTTTCAATTTCAGGATGTCTATTACTTTTAGTAGGGTTTAATGCGGGGCTGACGGTTAGTAAATAAAATAATAAAATTATAGCTATAATAATGTTACGCATGATTCTTCAGAAAAAAATGATTTAGTCCTAGGAATAACAAATACTTTTGGAGCCGGTGCATGATGCCAAGCTTAGCAGCAAGATAGAGGACGAATGCGTTATTTTATGCTTTTTAGTCAGTTTTAGAGGTCACTTTATTCATATTTTATGTTTTTTTGTTACTACCCTTATCTGGTACGACCCGTCTGGTGTAGTGGTCGAGAAATCGCCTACTACGCAGCGGGTTGCGGGTTCGATTCCCGCACAATACAAACATTTGTGTGCATGAACATGTCTGTTTGTATTGGTCTGGGTGTTTTCTATGTATATAATGTATGTATTTACAAAAAAAAAAGTATTTAAGTATTATATCCGTAGTCTGGCACCCATAACACAAGCTTTGAATAGCTTACTTTGGGACTAGATGGGAATGTGTGGGAATGTCCAAAGGATTTATTATTAATATTTATCTCAAAAACTACTGCACTGATTTTGATAAAACTTACACTATACCCTAAGTTTAAGTATATTTGATTAAATTAAAAACAGTCATCACGCTATAGCTTCTCGTTTCGAGAAATCCGTGGACAAACATACATAGACTTACGAAATTTTTCATTTTGTTGGAAGCCTTAATAGATCAATATACTCAAATATTATCATATTCTAACGATATTGCATAGATACACATTGAATAAATTACCTCCTTTTTTGAAGTCGGTTAAAATGAAATATGTTATACACGTGCAGTAGTTGCCCTGTCTCCAAAACATTGTTTAGTCGGGTCTCAGCAATGTCGATGGGCCTATTCGTCACTTTACCACGACAGATTTTATATTAACGACGACCCGTCTGGTGTAGTGGTCGAGAAATCGCCTACTACGCAGCGGGTTGCGGGTTCGATCCCCACACTATACAAACATATGTGTGCATGAACATGTCTGTTTGTATTGGTCTGGGTGTTTTCTATGTATATCATGTATGTATTTACAAACAAAAAGTATTTAAGTATAATATCCGTTGTCTGGCACCCATAACACAAGCTTTGAGTAGCTTACTTTGGGACTAGAAGGCGATGTGTGGGAATGTCCAAAGGATATTATTATTTACATACACGTACACATTGCCTTTAGAAGTGTTAAAAGCCAATTAAATGAATACTACCTCTTTTATATTTTATTTTTTCGGGGATAAAAGTCGTATTTTCTTTCTTAACTTTCAGTTAGCTACTAAAAACTAACAACTAATTGTATTCAGCACTGCAGACGTAAAAGGATAACCGTAATGCCAATAACTTTCTTAGGGACCTTAATATTTTTTTAATGTGTGACGACTCATTTCGCTTGTCTGTGCCAGTAGCTGTATCTCAGATAGACGTTCGGAGCCATATTAATGGGCCTACCTGCGCCCTGACTGAGACAGATCGCTCGCGGCGACTCGCGTGACCCGACACCTTCACTCCCTACCCTATTTGTTTTTGGCCCAATTTCGTAAGTGATTTTCGTACCGCGACCTCATTTGAGAGCTGATAAAAGCTGAAGTTAATATATTGCTACGGTAGTAGAGCTGGTATTAATACTTTTAATTGGCTGTTTAGCTACTGGTGGTATTTTCTCGTGTTAGCATTAATTTCTTTAATTTTTATTAAAGCGTTTTTGTCTGTCATGTAAATTCTACTCATAATAATTATTGCATGCGCCATCAGGAGTCTCATTCTTGAATCACTCGCGTGAATATGGCGTATGATTTTCTTTGAAAAATGCTCAATTTTTGAATGGTTGTCATCATCATGCGGAAATGATTCAAAAAAGATGAGCTTATTTTATAGCTATTTACATTTAGCGTGAATTTCATCGAATACTTATTTATTTCCGAAACAAAATCATTATATTGACGCGAGTGATTCGAAAATAGAGCTCCAGAGGTGTAAACAAAAGAAAGTTGAAATAAAACTTGATAAAGATATACATAGAAACGAATACAAAAGAATATTGTGTTTGATTATCAACATGTTATTCACGTATTTAGTAAATTATGAACCAAATAATTAATGGCAGTTTATTAACGTGTTCGTTAATTATGTTTTAAGTAAGGGCTCATCATTCATTTCATTAATTTGTTTCGCTTTGTAATGATGTGTGAGTAATCAACACTAAAGTTGGAAATTCAATAATATAAATAATGATTAAATAATTATGCGTCATTTGAAAATGCAAGTATGTTTCAATGCATGTACGGGAGTCGAACTGAAGTTTTTAGAAATGAAAAAAGTGAATGGTGTGTTTGTATGTCATTATTTTTATTTCTATGCGCAGTCGCAATCTATGAAACCATTTTTTGAAGCAGTCGGCCCAATCTTTTTAAGGGATCTCCTCCACGCAATTTCTTACCCTGCCATGGCGTCTCCGGCTTCCCTATATCGAATTTCAAGTTCTTCATTAACTTTGGGGAGCAAATAAAAGTCGCAAGAAGCGGGGTCAGGACTGTATGGAGAATGACCCATGTCGATTTTTTTACAACTTTTGTGAACCATGATGCACATACCAATAAGAAGTAACCGTGCTTTACTACGAGCGTAACTGCTGCGAAATGTCCCATAAGTCCAAAAAAAGAGGCGACCATCTTTTTTCATTGACTCCTGCCCATCTTCACTTTTATTGGCAAACATCCATTGATCAAATTGTCTTTTGTTTTCGTGATCGTAACAATAAATCCAGCTTTCATCACCTGTGACGATGTCAAATACAGCATTCGAGTCACCGCCGTTGAATTCACTAAACACTTGTTGGCAACAATCTAAACGCCGGCGTGTCTAGTCTTCTGTCAAATTGCAGGTACAAAGCCTACTGATGTTTGATCGTTTTACCTAAAAAAAACAAGTAAAATATCTTCTCGTGAAAAACCTATCGCCCAAACAAAATCTAAATTTATAGAAATCGTGCCCCCTAGAAATCCCAAACTATTTTTTCGTATTCGAATTGCGCGAGAATTGTCCTCCCGTCGGAAAGTCACTCTCTTTTATCACCTTTTATTAGTTGTCGGACAGCACTGTCCTTTTCATCATGTGCTATTCTAAAAACTGTATTTTCGATGAAGGTAGGTGTATTTTTTTTGTGCTATCTCAACAAATAACCTTTTGTACCTAACAGACATTCTAGCTTCCTTTCAGCTTATAAATAAACCATACAGACGATACAAAAGAGATGAAAAGGACTGAGCAAATCCCTAAGGCCAGATTTACTAAAAATGAGTAGTCTGTACAAGCATGTAACCCAAGAAAACTTTTTACGACGTTTTCGTATTCCATTACAGTGCTATTGGATAGTGCGAAAAATTTGGATATCGTGAAAGTACATGACATTTAAATATTCTCATCCCTTCTTCATTTCTTCAATTCAACCAACGGATTACGTTTTTTGCTTCATATTAATTGAATTATTGCACAAGAGTTGTTACACTGTTGAAATTGTAACATTTGCTATTTAAATCACATTACTTACTTTTTGTAAAATTAAATCTGTAAAAACTAAGTATATTTTTCTTAAACTTGGTCTGGCACGCATCCGTGCACCCATTTTATTGTTTCCGTAAAAAATATTTAACAAAACAGTAAGCCAAACCTAGTTTCGTGTTTTGTACACAATTAATGTGCGTATTGTATCGCTTTCTTTACAAAACTTGGTTTTGGCAAACGTAGATTGCCAAACTAGAACTTACTGTTCTATTGTTAGTTGAAAGCTAGAACAAAGGGAAGAAGATTTATAGCAAGCAAACAAATAATCGTACTATCCATAATTATTCGATAAGAAAGAAACATAGTGTTAACTTTGCTTATACTGCCTGATGGAAAATCAGCTACAAACGAAGTCATCTATCTGTATTTCCAACAGAAAAACTGCTATTAATTATTTATTAATCAACCTGTAATTAGATAGGTTGTGGAAAAATATCTCCTAACTCCCTTCATAAGCAAACAAGTCAAACTCATAACATTAGATCAATAATATCTCCGCCATCTTAACGTTAATTAATCATCTACAATACACGTGCACTAAATCGAGAGCTGCTAACAGCTTAATCAATGTTTAAGTCAACATAAGCAAAGTAATAATTAGATTAATTAAGTTTGTTCTCCCATGAGCCGCATGTGTATTCTTACTCCGTTTAATAAATTAGGGCGGTATCTTTTAATAATGAAATCGCCTACTACGCAGCGGGTCGCGGGTTCGATCCCCGCACAATACAACTATTTGTGTGCATGAACATGTCTGTTTATAATGGTCTGGGTGTTTCCTATGTATATCATGTATGTATTTACAAACAAAAAGAATTTCAGTATTATATCCGTTGTCTGGCACCCATAACACAAGCTTTGAGTAGCTTACTTTGGGGCTAGATAGCGATGAGTGGGAATGTCCAAAGGTTATTTATTTTAAAGGATATTTATACTTCGTGATTTATAATTAGTTTAAAAACGCGACGTTTCGAAATTTAACAACTTTTTCTTTCATAAATAAACTGGTACTGGAGTAATATACTTCACAAAATAATGTTTTGCATTTTAACTACATTAAAAAATATGTGATTTTATCAATATTGCAATAATAATGTAATATATAAATAAAACAAAGTTTGCTTGATTGGTAAGAACGTTGGCCCGGTTTGCAATTTTCGTTTTTTATATTCAATTTTATGAATACAAAACTAGCACTGTAAGTGTTAAAACATTCTAAACCATCTTCTCACAGAATCCATAATGTGTTAGTATGATGTTTATACGAAACAAAAGCTATAATATATCCATAAGAAGCATTAAGTAGGTAGTCAATTCTACAAGAAAAATATTATGAAACATTTTATTAGATCTCAATTCCGATCAAATTTGCAAATGATTAGTAGAGTTCATAAAATAATTTCTTTAGGAACCTACATATTTTATGTCAAAATGGGGGAATAATGTTAAATCCACTCAGCCAAAGTAATTATTTGCTTTTCGTAAAATTCAATGCTCGACGCAGGAAAATGATGTTTTGCATTTATTTGAAATAAAGATTTCATTTTCGTGTCGCTTTTCAGAAAGCAAATTATATTTGTAGCTCGTTGGATTTGGGAATGTTATGTACATTTTATCATCATTATCAGCCAAAGGACGTCCACTGCTGAACATAGGTCTCCCCCATGGCTTTTCACAGCGACCGATCACAAGCGGTCTGCTTCCAGTTTGATCCTGCAATCTTTACAAGGTCGTCTGTCCATCTTATCGGTGGACGTCCTACGATGCGTCTTTGGTCGAAGGGTCACCAATCTAGATTTTTTTGCCCTATCTCTCCGGCCCAGGCCATCAGTTCTTCGCGCTATGTGCCCTGCCCATTGCCACTTGAACTTACTGATTCTCAGGGCTATGTCCGTTACCTTAGTTCTTCTACGTATCTCCTCATTTCTGATTCGATCACGTAGAGATACACTCAGCATGTATATTTACGCGCAAGATATTATTACTGCTTACTAATAGTTTTGTGCATATAAATCCTTTGCGTTTTCAAAAATAATGAAGATATTTTTAGGAATACTATTACACATCCTGCATGTGTATAGTTAGACAATATTGACAATATATTTCTTACGCGTAGACCAACGAAAATTGTTTATAAAAAATATATTTTCAATGCAAATTAATTATGTAGGTTCGTAGTTTCTGCGACCAAAAACAATCATAGCGAGATCTGCAAGATTTCACCAACGAGTTCTTCCCGGAATCGAATGGAGTTCTCTGCATTTAATTTTAGAGGAACTACTTTGAAGCTTTTCAAATATAACCGCAGCTATCTCTTTCCTATTCTCTCAGTTGCTGGCAAGTGCGAGAGAGATGGTTCGAATAGTAAGTACAAGCAGTGTCTTATAGAGTGGAGACTTTTAGCTCTTGAACAAGTTTCCCGATTGAATAGTTGTGTCTCGTCTCCTTGCTGTGTCGCATGCTGAGAATCGCTGAGCTCTCCCATTGCACGTGACAGTATTTAAGTATATAGCATTGCATTGCTCGTCATTTCATACACGTAGAACTATTTTTTTATGTATCCAGTTTCACTTTTTTAACTGTTCACTGAATGTAGGTAGTTAAATTATATGCTCTATCTTAGATTTAGGTATAAATCACAATCTGGTGTCTTTATTTGAAAACGAAACAATTCAAGATTTTCTGGGAACCAAAACAGATCAGACAACCGAACTGAATGAAATTCGAATTTGAATAGAATACATATCGACCTTAAGACTTTTACAGTTAAGTGTAATTACAGAAAAAGTATATAATTAGTTATGCCCAACATCGATCGAAACATTTAAATTGAAATGAAACAAGTTAAGCCCTAAAAGGAACCTATTGCAAAAATACAAGATAGAGAAAATTATTCACAAAAGCCATGAGATCTCTGTAGAGTTACCTTTGATCTCTGAAGAACCCTTACCAACACATATCAATACTACGGAGGTCCTCGCCTTCCACTTTAGTGTAATGAATAGTAAACAGTTGAAATGAAACAAGTTAAGCCCTAAAAGGAACCTATTGCAAAAATACAAGATAGAGAAAATTAATCACAAAAGCCCTGAAATCTCTGAAGAGTTACCTTTGATCTCTGAAAAACACTTACCTACACATTTCATTTCTACGGAGGTCCTCAATCAATCACGCCTTCCACTTTAGTGTAATGAATAGTAAACAGGCGGAAACACGGCGAATAGTTAATTTGATTTGCAATCAAACATGTTTGATCACGGGTTTGATTGCCGATTGGCAGTTTGTACAGTTGATACTCAATTAAACTATATGTCATATTCTTAAAAATAACATTTTTTGTTTAGTTCAAAGTACGGTTGTCCGTATCTTTGCTTCAAATAGGCACTTATGTTTTTCTTTGCTAGTCCAATAATGTAAACAAAGCTTTCATAACTTTGAAAATAATATCAGTGAATAAAATTATTCACTATTTGATTTGAAAATATCCAAGTATTCAACAACAAATTACCTATGTAACTTGTGAGTTTTGTGTTTATCTTATTTAAAAATGAATCATTTCGTTGAAAAGAAAAGTCAAGATTGTTTACTATATTCGACTAGCAAAAAGAAACGGACCAGCATCACAAGCGAATATAACGTATATTATGCTATGTTACGTTTCGGGTAATAAAGCCAGCTTAGAACTATATACAGGATGACTTTTTATCAGTACCTAAATTTTGTGTAAAGACTCCACTGATGAATATGAACAACTTTTACTATGGGGGCAATAGTGTTGTTCACATTCATCAGTGGAGTCTTTACACAAAATTTCGGTACTGATAAAAAATTCACTCTGTATATCCTGGAACTTAGTATCAAACTTTACTTTTCGGGGCTTTTGAGTATAATTGTAGATTGGGCTCAACTCTAAGTTCGTGGTCAGTAGTTTTTTTTAAGAATGCATAATTTCCAAAGATACAGCTGATATATTTTTACTTGTGAGAATATTTTTTTATACATAAATGAGTATTATGCTCAACTTTAAGCCAAAACAATGTGCTTGAGGAATGTAAAGAATGAGTTACATCGTTTCGCAAATTCACAACTTACTAAATATATTTTATTACACACGAATTTGTGATGTAAGCTTGCTACTTTACAAACTGCTAATTAATTTAATAAAACGTATACAAAATTAATAAAACATTATGATATTACAGCTTATTCATACAAATATAGCTATGTGCTGTATTTTGAAAAATATTATAAAACATTAAAATCGGGTGAAGCCGTGGGAAACTATTCAAATACTTAATGTTTGTTTTGTAATATGATATAAAACCAGGTAATTGACAATATATTACTGAAATCATTTTTCACTTAAATATGTCCATTTAAAAGTAAACACGCTTGTTTGTAAAATCCCGTTGTGACCATTTACATTGGTAATTGTGTGATGGTTTTAATTTATAAAGCACCACAAAAGCGAGTCATGTAAAATAATAAGGACATAAGTTTAAATTATTCCATTTGTACACTTAATACAGTGTGAATTGTACATGACGGAGTAAAACGATATGTTAATAAATTCAGGTAGGTACGGACAACAGCACGTCAAGGTTAACACGGTGGTATCATATAAGTAGTAATAATAAGGGTTAGTTTTAAACAAAGATGTAAGACCTGATGTGCTTGCGATTGTGACTGTAAATGTATAGGATACGCTTTGGAATGAGAGTATGAATGTTTCAGGATAATTATGGTGTCATTACATGGAATAGATGCAGCAGGCTTTAATTTTTTACGCATTTAAATTTCTTTATTATTTAATTTTATTTCTATATTATTTATTGAGAGACCTTACTCTCCCCATATAGGGTTCATTCGTCAAGCTTCGTAGCATCTTACTGTGCCCATATTGGGTTACTCTCCCTATATGGGGCTCGGTGGGATAGTCGATTTAAAATCGTTGATTTAACTATATGGTATGGACAATTGAATAGGTACTGGGAACTCTTTTAACGATTAGACGGTAAAATAAGTAATCCATAGATACCAAAAAGTTGGGTGTTCCGACTAGTTTTTAGAAGGTTGATCTTGTGAAAAAATATATATACTAAAATGGAGGTATTACGATGTAATTAATTCCTGTATATTTTATTCCTTATTGAAGTGTTTTGTGGTGTTTTTTTTCCTGGAGTCTATTTTAACGTGTGGTTTTGACATTTTAACATCGTATTAGCTTATGAACTATGGTATGTGCTAGTAGGCGTAAGCATTGATGAACTATTGTTGTTTAGTAATAAAAGTATACAAAATGATTTGACGACCTGTCTGGTGTAGTGGTCGAGAAATCGCCTACTACGCAGCGGGTTGCGGGTTCGATCCCCGCACAATACAAACGTTTGTGTGCATGAACATGTATGTTATTTGTATTGGTCTGGGTGTTTTCTATGTATATCATGTATTTATTTACAAAAAAAAGTATTTAAGTATTATATCCGTTGTCTGGCACCCATAACACAAGCTTTAAGTAGCTTACTTTGGGACTATATGGCGATGTGTGGGAATGTCCAAAGGATTATTTATTTATGATAAGTTATTACGGCTTCATTGAGATTTCACCTGTGGGGCCCAGGGACGCGGGGGAGGGGAAAGTGCGTGAGCGATGCGGGCGGGTGTTCCTGTACCGCCAGTCCAAATGAGACATATTTAACTCTTCTGCATGTCTAATCAATTAGCCGTAAATGTCCAAATAAACAAAGAGTAAAGACAATGAATCATTCGATACTTTCTTAATACGATAAGGTGCTATTTTGATATTACTCGCTTGAGTATGGCGTGTGAATTCCGTTTGAAAACGAAATAAAAATCACGCGAAATATAGACGTTAGTACTCACAAGATTCAGTTGTCTTTTTCGAATGACTCCCGTGTGGAATTATACTAATTGTCATTAAAAAAACAATTGGAAAATTAATCAATGAATATTACTCGCTATCTTAACGCGAGTAATTCAAAAATTAGGAGCCCAGATAAATAAGATTATCTAGGGAATAAGTAACGTAATATGTTTTAGGTTGATCAACTTTAACGATTTTCATTGTAAGTAAGGACTTGAAGCAGTGTCAAGTTATTGGCATCGGCAGTAATTTAAGTTAGAATTGATTGTAACGGGATTGCTACCATGTACCTTATTATTTTTGAGTTTCCGATATTTCGGCACTGTTGCAAGTGCCATGGTCACGGCGTAACTGAAGTTGTTGCGGGTAAGCTGTTATTGGCAGACATATCGGTCTACCCTCCTTCGAAGTCTTTTATTGCGATCACTTGCAGTACCATTGTTCACAAACTCACTATTTTCTCGCACCTGTTCTCGACACACAACACTCACAGTATCCGCACGCGAAACAACATTTTGCCGAAATATATGGTTTTTGCATTTACGAATCACTGGATTCCAGACATTGGACAATTTAAACCCATCCTCACGATTGAAATTTTTGTACTTTGTGATTTCGATCGCTTCCCTAACCAATCTTGGTATGTAATGGCGTTCTGTCGAAATTATCTTAGGGTTATGGAACTCAATCCAGTGATTTGGACCCGATTCTAACAAATGTTCCGCAATTGCTGACTTCTGTTTGTCATTGTTTTTGACCGCTTTTATATGTTCCTTTATTGGGCATGTAATAGTGCGTTTAGTTTGGCCTATGTACGAACTACCACAGCTGCAGTCAACTTTGTAGACTCCAGGTTTTTCTAAAGGAAAAACTGTCCATGTCCTGTCCGCATCCTGAGTGATATTTGATCTCGGGGGTGCTACATGTCGTAATATGACCGCTATGTCCTGCCTTAATGTATCCGCATCGACAAGAGGTATTTTATTACGAGTGATACTTTCTTCCAATGACTTCTTCATAGGGAATACGTTTAGGTGTAATTGCAAAATTTAAACCCTTCTCCAATATTGTTATGGCTGCATCTGACAACTCCACACTAGACATGTTAACAACCGTTCGAGTTTCGATCGAGTTCCGGTAGTAGGCGGCAGGCTTTTGTTTTTGTAGCAACGACTCGAACTTACGATCACTCCTTCAGAATTAGCTGCATTACAGGAGCTTCGAAATAATGAAAGCATTATTGTGATTAAAGCTGATAAGGGTAATGCAACAGTTGTTATGGACGTCACTGAGTATAACATCAAGCTCCTTAGTTTACTTAGTGATAATAATACTAACCAGAAAGTAAACTTCAATCCAACGGCAAGAACAGATCGAAGCACTCGTTCACTCATCAAACAAAGCGCCGATGCTATAGACGACGATAGTCTCAAGTTTTTGCTTCGTCCCAGGAATGTCCAGCCTCCGAAACTCTATGGTCTACCAAAAGTACATAAACAGAATGTGCCCTTGCGTCCGATAGTGAGTCAGATAGACTCACCGACGTATGAACTCGCTAAACACGTAGCCAAATTACTGCAGCCATTAGTGGAACGAACGTCGTCGTTTGTCAAAGATTCTCGTCATTTCATAGAAATTCTGCACCAAAACAAGGTTGATGTGAATGAGTTGATGGTCAGTTTTGACGTAGAATCACTCTTCAATAATGTACCAGTAGCAGATTGTATGGAGGTTGTAAAGGTGAAGTTACAAGAACATAACATCCCGATGCAGTATTCAACATTGTTATATCATTGTCTGTTGACATTTTTTTCATATACCAGGGTCAGTATTACCTACAAATAGATGGCGTTGCTATGGGCAGCCCGGTAGCTCCAGTGGTGGCAAATATATGGATGGAGTTTTTCGAAGAGAAAGCCCTTGCTACAGCGCCCACAGAGATTAAACTATGGAAGAGGTATGTTGACGACGTATTCTGTATATTGAAGGGTAACAGACAAGATGTGGATGCTCATCTCACTAATTTAAATGGGATACACGCCAAGATTAAATTCACCTGCGAGACAGAAGAAGACAGAAGTATAGCATTTTTGGACGTCAAAATCGGTGTGCGGAATGATGGCTCACTGAGTCATTCGGTCTATAGAAAGCCCACTCACACTGACCGCTACCTCAATGCCACCTCTCATCATCACCCTGGGCATCTTAACTCTGTGGTGACTTCTCTGACTGACAGAGCTTATGATCTGTGTGATGAAGAACATTTAGATCAGGAGCTGAAGCACGTCCGAGAGGTCTTACGGAGCAATGGATATAAGGGGCAGTTACCACCAAGACACAAAGTGAGACACCAAAAAGACAAGGTAGATAGGCAACCAGTGTTTCCGCCCTATATTAAAGGAGTTACAGACAAGATCTCCAATGTTCTTAATAAATACTCAATTAATACTGTCTTCACTCCACTAAGAAAAGTGGCACAATGTCTGCGATCTCCCAAAGACAGTTTTTCCTTTAGAAAAACCTGGAGTCTACAAAGTTGACTGCAGCTGTGGTAGTTCGTACATAGGCCAAACTAAACGCACTATTACATGCCCAATAAAGGAACATATAAAAGCGGTCAAAAACAATGACAAACAGAAGTCAGCAATTGCGGAACATTTGTTAGAATCGGGTCCAAATCACTGGATTGAGTTCCATAACCCTAAGATAATTTCGACAGAACGCCATTACATACCAAGATTGGTTAGGGAAGCGATCGAAATCACAAAGTACAAAAATTTCAATCGTGAGGATGGGTTTAAATTGTCCAATGTCTGGAATCCAGTGATTCGTAAATGCAAAAACCATATATTTCGGCAAAATGTTGTTTCGCGTGCGGATACTGTGAGTGTTGTGTGTCGAGAACAGGTGCGAGAAAATAGTGAGTTTGTGAACAATGGTACTGCAAGTGATCGCAATAAAAGACTTCGAAGGAGGGAAGACCGATATGTCTGCCAATAACAGCTTACCCGCAACAACTTCAGTTACGCCGTGACCATGGCACTTGCAACAGTGCCGAAATACCGGAAACTCAAAAATAATAAGGTACATGGTAGCAATCCCGTTACAATCAATTATAATGTTAATGACCATGTAAGTTTAAATCAGTAATTTAAGTTATTCTGTTTTCAGAAGAGTATGTAAGTTATAAGCTGGTAATAATATATTTTTGACTCAAAGTTACATTATTGATAATGATTTATTTAAAGCTATGAATATTTTAAACTTCATTTGCATAATTTTTAGGATAGTTTATTTACAAACAATGATTATGATTACAAAAAAAAACACTAAACTTGTGGTATTATTTATCTTATTTTAATAATATAATATAATGTAATAACCTAGCCTAATAACATATATACATAAAAACAAAAACAATAATTATTTTTTATGATTTATTTAATTGCTGGTTAATTCTTTATGTCCTATAATAAAAGGTAAAATTTAAAATGAGTACGAGTATTATTGGTGAAAAAATATGCGTAAAATATGTTGTTATTTATTTGCAACAGAATCCAACAACTTAGAAGCTGTTTGTGGGTATTGTCGATTTTCAGTATTAGTATGAGATATATATTTTTGTTGTTTTTAAAGTATTTAGTCACTATACCAACTCAATAACAATAATTGGACTTGTAAAAAGCAACTGTGTCAGACAAGGATCGAACCCTGTGTCTTACGCTATCCGGGCGCATGTCTACGTGTTTAAGACACAGGGTTAGATTCTTAATCTGACACAGTTGATTTTTACAAGTGCAATTTATGTGATATACATGTTAGCCGATTAACTATATGATCAGCTAGCTAGTTTAACACAATATATGAATATTCATGTAATTTATAGGCAAATAGAAGAGAGATGAATAGGATTATAATTTAGAGTCCCTTTATGTGAATATACCCACATGTGTGTCGGTCTAAGCGTATAGAATAATTTAAAACTTTACCTGGCCCTTTCTGGCTGTTATGTTTTACTTTAGTTTCCCTGAAAGCTGCGTTTTGTTCGTTTATGTAATGAGTTTTCTAAACCTAATAATTTATAGTTGAGAAAAGGTTTTTCTTTGTTTAAAATAAATTAAAGTAGAGAGTTCAGCCAGGAAACACCTCTTAAGGTACGTAATAATAAGTACCTGTAAATTAAACGAGTCGAGAAACGCATGAACTTTTTATTAAAGTAAAATATAGCATCTTTTTGGATATCAGCTTAAATATTCCACACAAAGAAAATGGAGTGCCGACGTGAGGGGGAAACCAAATATTATATACTTTGGACATTTAAACGTTTGGAAGTCCAAATATGACGTACGGACGAGTTACGTGAATGGATGGATATCAAGAATCATACTTATCCATTTAATTCAGGAGCTGGGGCTTAGTGCAGAGTGACGAGATAACGGAACATTATTTCTTTGCTTGTTGGATTTATAAATCACATCTATACGAATATTATAAAACTGAAGAGTATGTTTATTTGTTTGAACGTGTTTATCACAGGAACTACTGGACCAATAAGAAAAAAAAATTGTTTTGGATAGATTATAGAGGTCGACTTTAGGCTTAACATCAAGCTGCGACGTTAGGGAAAGCAGCAAACTCAAAATAAAAAAAAGAAAGAAAGACAGAAAGAAAGAAAAAAAAAGGTTTATAACACACGCAGATACAGTCGCAGCGGATCGCTTGTCCGGAATAAAGTTAGTTGTTTCAAACATCAATGGGCTGATTCTAACAGCGAAAATGTCCGAGTAATGATTCTCATAGATCTAAGTAAAACAATGGACTGAGGGTCATATTGTTTTAAGAGTCTATTTAAGTAACGGAGTATTAGCTTAAACAACTAATCAAGCAATTTTTATGCAAAAAAAACCACACACACTAATTAAAAATAATGATCATAAAGGCACCTAATCAGAATATTTCGGCACAGGGTTGTCCATCACAATTATTTTCTATAAACTTTATTAAAACTCGCCAATATTTCTAAAGGAAAGTGTGTGTAATTATTTGACTTACCTTGTACCAACTGGAAAAACATCCTTTCATTTACTTTATCGTGCACAGCAACAATGCACTGAGTAAATACTTACACCGCATTTATTATTTAATGTATTGCTTCATATAACTATGGTTTACTGTACCAATTTTTAGCCCAATCGCTTACAAAAACTGGAGTCTTCGTGCATTGTTCCGAGGACATAGATTACCCTTAACGCAATAAAACTGTGTGTTACACAAAAACTTGAACTATTTTAAGAGCCGTCGTCTCTACGATTTATAATAGGGAATGTTGCAATAAAAAAATAATGAAATTAAAATTCGCCTTATTACGCCCTTACATAAATAGGTACCCGCAATTTTAACTTAAATCCTTGTTAACTTTGCAACAACTGATTTATGCGGTAATCAAAACACAGTCGGGAAAGATTTGCGTTTAAATTAACGTAACGTTAAAAACAATTACATATTATCATGTTTATGTTACAAACAATTTAACAATGCGTTTGCGATTTCACTTGCATGGTTTATAATACTCAGTATACAATTCTCAGTAAAAGTTTGATTAACAACTCAAATCAAAACAAATTAATATTATGTTAGTAATATTGTTTGGTATTTGTCGGGCGCATCCTGAAATAAACCTTTATTCCACGCGTGCCGAACCAAAACAAAAAAAAAAACAGATTGGTATGTAATCAGCGTTCATGTATGTAAGCTTTCGTTAAGTTATTCATTATTAAGGATGACCTGTCAAACCTGAGTTGCTGTTAGGACAAGATAACTATCATTTGCTTTTTCCCTTGGAAGTTAGATTAGGAAAACCAAACGAGCCGTCAGCCACTCTGACACCTTTAGGCTGGTGCGTGCATGGCAGTGTCCGCATTCCGCGCAACGTCCACCCCTCTCCTAAAGTCACTCTCTTCATTTCGGAGATCGGAGACTCGCACTCACAGGATGAACACCTGCTTCGGGAAATCCACGACGAGGTCAAGCGTTCCTTTACTTTGGACTCGCTGGGAGTTTCAGGTAAGATTCGTCAGAACGCAGATGATGTTCGTGCCGCGGAACTATTAGAGGAAAGCGCTCAGCTTGTTGATGGACGATGGTCTGTATCATTGCCTTGGCGACCTACGACCTGTCAGATACTGGACTCGTTTCCTAACGCTCTGAAACGACTCAAAGGTATTGAACGTAAGATGTCAAAGGACGTAGGCTTTTCATATTGTAAGATATTAGACAATATAACTACTGAACTTTTATCAAGAAGTCCATAGGTAAAACACATTGTTTTCAAAAAAAATGTGTTCAATTATTAACTTTGAGTAAATATGTTACATATCTATTGCAATATTTCTCATATGCTACCATACGTTACTTATGAGCTGTGAGCACGGTAATACGTAAGTGTCAGAATAAAAGATATGAAGCTCTTTTTTACTGGGATATGGAGCTCAAAAGTATTGTAAATTGTCCTCCGTTAGCAACGAGCAGTGTTGAAGTTATTTTTTACCTACTTTATTCGCACATAACGCATGCTTATTCCCGGTTTCGTAATCGATTGTGAAATATCGTTACCAGTGGTCAAATATTTATAACTTTTAATGTTGTGACGAAAAATACCTTTTCAAAATATCAGAGAGGCTATTTAAATGACCATTGGTCAAGGTATTTGTCTTCAACCGCATTTTAACGACATATAAGCATTAGTCGATATTTATCGCATAGTTAACTATTCATCACAAATTGGTCCTTAGATATAACCAGCTTTGAGAATAAATATTCTGATGTGATAAATTTTAAGCAGCTTTACATAATCATTTGATTGTTCTTATTTATTCTCGACTTACGTGTCAAATTATTCGCAGGTGTATTAATGAATGTGTTTTCTACGATCCTAAATAAATAAAACGTACTTACAAACGGTTAATTTACCCCACTCTTACCACAAGTATCCTTCAGATGACACGGTTACAGAATTAAGCAACCCTATTTAAAGGTACATTTTTCTCTAACAAATAGAAGTCAAGAGTCCCTCACGGCTTAGTGATGTGAATTCAATTATTATTGAGGGACTCCAGGCAACAAGCTCGCCTTCATAATACCCTTGTCACGGTGTCACACTTGAGGATACTGGGTGCTTTACTATATAACGAATAACATTTTGTCTGTATATGCTTAAGTTTCTCACTCTCACACTCTGATTGTCCCCAAAACAAGTCAGAATAATTCATCTGCGTTTCCACCAAGTAAGCAGCTCCAGATTCGATTAAATGTATATTTTTCATTTAGTTACAGGTTTAAAACAATTGTAGAAACAAGGTTTTATTTTTGTAATGCGATTGAATGAAAGATATTTAGTTGAATGTGTGCTCACTCAGTCCTCACAAGCGGTCAGCCATATCTTCATACTGTTTTTTTTGTTACACCTCTCTTTAATTGGAGCCTGTAATTTCAGATCGTCAAGTTTTGTATTAAAACATTTACTTTTTAATTTATTGTGCTCACTCCATCCACACGCTATTGTATCTCTATGAACCAACTATAGATTCGCATTCCATCGTTTACATTGTATGAATTGACTAGAAATAGGACTATTCAGCATAAAAACAAACCACTTTTACCGTGCGTTCATGAGTAAAACGGATGCCTGGTGCTCACTCCGCCCGCAATCGCTAATTATACTTAAATCTTTTTGCTAAGTTCATGTGAACGCATGTGGGGTGCTTGAATAATAAACACGTAGTATAAATCTCCAGGTTCTTCTCCAATAGATTTATTCCAATAAAATAGCACAAAGATAATGCACAAAGTCAGAGAAAGTACAAATAGAGAGCCCATATTCTGGCATGCAGCTCGCTTTTATACAAATCAAAACCCTGAACAACGTTAGGAAAACAGTGGGGACGACATCCGTTTCCTTATATGAACATTTACTATAATATTTATTTGTAGGGATAAACAATCTGCTAATTAAATATATAAATTCATTAATTAGTTAGTTATTCATCGTACTGAATTTAGTAAGCCTTTCAGATTATTATTTTAATAGTTACAATATTTAAAATAAATCTAACCTCCACCAACCAATCAGAGCCAACTTCCTTTTGGCGGCAAAATGAACATTTGTTATACGGCAAACATAAAAATCTAATAAGTGTCCCAATAATTTTTAAATAATCAATTTACAATTAATAAAATAATACAATAATAAGATAATCTAAAGATTAACAAAATATTCTTATATCAAGTCCATTCAACATGGTGGACACTTCCGGCATTTCCATAACAAACGTTAAATAGGTTTGACACCTAGATAGGTGTATAAATTATGATGTACCTATTGAACATATGACGAAGAGAATAAGTAATTTAGTGAATACAGTGGTCTTACATAAGTCACACACAATGAGTATGTGGTTTAGTGCATTACAGAACGAAGTAAATATATTGGACAGACTAGGATCGGGAATCATCTTGTAACACTCGGCCATCCTGCAACCACCGTGTCCCACGGTGCTCTGGTGGTGATTTGGAAGTCTGCGTTGTTGGTGTGCTGAAAATGAGAAAGAGCAGAATCAACAAGTATACTGGAAACTTGCAAGAAATTTGTTTTTATGAACACGGTAATAATTTTTCATGTAAGTCACTAAGTTAAGACATTTCAGCATGAGTAATAAATTCTAGAGGGGTATTAGCCGATACAAGTTACACAGACATAGCGTAAGTCACACAGACAATACTTCACGTAGATTACACAGACAATAATTTATATTGCTCACATAGCATTGCACTACATAGTTCACACATATTACTTCACGTCGGCCACACAGACACTGCTTCTCACACAGACAATTTACGTAGCTCACACAGCATTGCTCTACGTAGTTCAGACAGTACTTTACGTAGGCCACAATCAATCAATCAATAAAATCAATCAAAATCTTTATTTGCATTAAAACATGATACTGCTACTCACACAGACAATTTACGTAGCTCACACAGAATTGCTCTACGTAGTTCACACAGTACTTCACGTAGGCCACACAGATACTGCTTCTCACACAGACAATTTACGTATCTCACACAGCATTGCTCTACGTATAGTTCACACAGTACTTCACGTAGGCCACACAGATACTGCTACCCACACAGACAATTTACGTAGCTCACACAGCATTGTTCTACGTAGTTCACACAGTACTTCACGTAGGCCACACAGATACTGCTACTCACACAGACATAATTTATGTAGGTCGCATTTCACATCAGCATTGCCTTACATCATTCACACATACATTACTTTACGTAGCTGCATAGGTCACATAGACACTGCTGCTTACACAGACAATCATTATCCGTATGTGACACAGAAATCAGTTTATTTAGATCACACAGAGTTTACGTAGGTAACATAGTCAACGATTTATTCCGAAATATTTGAAATACTGTAGCTAATACTAATATACTCCGATAAATTAAACTACTATTACTACTGCTCCGATATAAATGTTTATACCCTAATATCAATGTTCTTTTGTTTAAGGTTGAAGAAAGAAAAACCTCTCAACGGTGAAAAAAAGAGACCCGAACCGTCGATTCCTCATTAAACAACTATTTATTTATTGCATAATGTTGTTTATTTTTGACGACCCGTCTGGTGTAGTGGTCGAGAAATCGCCTACTACGCAGCGGGTGCGGGTTCGATCCCCGCACAATACAAACATTTGTGTGCATGAACATGTCTGTTTGTATTGGTCTGGGTGTTTTCTATATATATCATGTATGTATTTACAAAAAAAAAAAGTATTTAAGTATTATATCCGTTGTCTGGCACCCATAACACAAGCTTTGAGTAGCTTATTTTGGGGCTAGATGGCGATGTGTGGGAATGTCCAAAGGATATATATTTATTTTCAAACTGCAATAAAAATATATTGTATGCGTGGTTTTACTTACAGTTAAATCAAATCTGTTGTAAACGGTACTCATAAAATATACAGTACACATAGTTATTGTTTCAACCAGAACGAAGTTATTAGGTTTAACAATTCATCATTAACTACCCCCTTTTTCAGGCACTAACAAAATTATAATCACTGTTCGAAATAATAACCATACTAAGTTGCTAAATTAACTTTCGTCTAGATTGATTGGATTATCTCTGTCTACCTTCCCGTTACTAAGCTTGCACTAAAATAATTTGGTTATTGGTTGCCCACATATTAATGCAATCGTAATGTATGCGTTATTTTGAAATAATCACTCAAGAAAATGTTGTCTATGTGTAAAACTATGTGTGATCCACCTAGCGACTGCGTGTAAGCATCTCGAAAGCTTCGCATTGCACTGGTCGATGGCATATTTGTAGTATTTAAAAGTTTGTTCTGTTTTGTCTAAATACAATAAAAGAATGAGTGTACATAATATTTTTTTGTACAAAAATACTATAAAATATTCGGAAGTACCCAGTTTGATATTTCTTTTTACTTTTAGAGTTAAACAAAGTTTCCTATTTTGTATGAAGGACATGGAATAGGGTGTCTACACGTGATAAAATAGCAGGACTTTGCTGACTTAACTTCATCCGCTCATGCTAGCTGCGTGTCACCCTCGCTTACTTGCCTGAAGGAAAAGGTTTTGTTCTTAATAGGTACTTTGTTTGGGCTGGGTTTGGGTTTAGTTTAAATTTTGAGGTTTTGTGTACTGAATGTAAAATGAATATATCTGACCGGTTACATTTGTCATTAACAATACATGATCGGTCAAATGCGGTCAAATTCAATCAATTTGACCATATGTGATCAACCGTAAATATAATTTCCTGACTCAGTTTTCGCAAAAAAAAAAACACATTGTGTCGTTGTGTGAATGAGTTTTGATTACCTACTATGACTTTTTGTTTTTTGTAAACATGGTTGAAATAAGATGTAAAAAACGGTGTTTCACGATCGAATTCGACCAATCGCGTACGCACAATCGAAAAAGTAATATAATATTATCGAATCAAAATAAATGCATATTACCTTTTATGACAGTTGATGACCGTTTTTGACTATTTAATAGTAATTTTCAAAACTAGCTCTATAGCGAAATGGTAAAATACGGACATTAGGAAAGAACTAGAACAGAATAGAAGTTAAGAATAAGAACGTGTGTGACACTGACTGCCATTTGAGTTTTAAATGACAAGTGATTTTCGGTCAATGTGTGTGAATTTTATCGGTTATGGCTAAACGAAGGAAGATACGCCGTTCGATTTTTTAGGTATGTTGAAGATTCTGTTTTTTTTATTGGAATAACAAAATAATTGTTAATTTCTTGCGGGACTTTGTGAAATAAGGAAAATAAACATGTGGGTAACATTTGACCTTAGCCCGTTGGAGCTAAGCGTTTTGTGGGAACTATATTACGTCCTTTGCCTGTTTATGTCAACATTAAACAACTTTCTTTTGAATACTAGGTATTTTTCCTGACATTTCTATGTATTGCATACTTATAACACTTCAACAAAATAACCTCATTAGTTTGAATTCGGTATAAATAAACGTAATTTAAATTAATTTAGAAAAATTATATGTAGCGGCAAAAAAGGAAGTCCTTTTCCAGGTAGAGGGATTATTTCCAACATTTATTTTTCAGGGTTATTAGTATTTTTTCTGGACTCTGTTGATGAGGAATGAAACAAGGCATTATCCAAAACCTAAATCTATATGCAACTCTTAATTTCTTCCAGCAGTTTTCCGCATGACTCGTGACGAGCTCGCATTGCATCCGCTTACTTATACAAAAGTTTTGCTGCAGCCAAATAAATCTTGAAACAGAAACATGGATATTTGGCAAATCGTGCCCATATAAGATAATTATAGAAATTGGCAATATCGGCCAATAGCCGGTAACAGATAGCTGGCTCGTTCCGTTATTTGTTCAAGTGCTGTGCTGTGCCTAAGCTCATTTTGACCGTTTGAACGATGGTCACATTACCGAAGCCGCTTTGTGTGTGGTTTCTGATTTGATACCAAGAAAAACCATTGAATTTGGGTGAGTGGGATTCGAGGTTTTGTTGTTTTTTCAGGCTTTTAGAGGATTGTAGTTCTAAAGAAAAATATAGGACTCAACGCGCAACGCAGTGCTTTTAGCTCAATCCAGAATTGCCTTGCCTTTTTATTCCTGAAATAATGGCTTAACCGGGCTCTTATATAAAGCCTGTGAAATATTTGAAATTTAGTGGAAGTTACATACTAGCAGTGACTTTAGTGATTTCTATATTTGCAGTCAAATTATGCACGGATGTTGTATCAACATCCTTATGCTTTTGTTTTGTAATTTTTTTGTTTACGCGACCGCCGACGTCCTGCAGATCCGTGATCGTCTACGCAAAACAATGAATCACATTGAACAAAAGGTTTCAGGGTTGGTTGTTGGCAAGTTAAAGCACCAGATGCTTATTTCTTACTCTGAATTTTGACCGATGTATACTTTTCCTGTCCTGGAAAAATATTGCTTTTCCCTTATAGTTACAATAGTCATTTTTAATAATGAGTTTCAATTTGTACAGTAACCGAAGACCATCTAACAGCTCTATTAGAAGTCTGCTTATTGCTATACTGAACACAAAAAGAGGAAGAAAAAAAAGGTATCATAACATAAAGCACAAATTCCTATACAGTTAACCACCTGCTTAAAGTCAGTGTAAAGTCAAAAATATCCCCGTGTCGATACGTAAAAAGCAGAAAATTGTCTTCATTCAGGGGTGCGATTGTGTAAAGCAATCGTATTCATTTGACAGTTCAAAACGTGCGGAATAGTCTGTCAAATGGCAAAGAACAAAGGGTTTGACAGATCATATCGTACGTTTTGAAAAGTCAAATTAATACGATTGCTTTACACAATTGCACCTCAGTTCTGTAATCAAGTCGCGGTACGTTTAGAATTGGGTCAAGAGATACCGTTTGTTATATGAGGACCGGTCTAATAGGGACAAATTGATGCGTTTTGTTTGGGTTGAGTGAAAGTAAGAGGTGTCACTCAAGGAACACATCTATCTCAAGAAAACAGGCCGAGTCGTTTTTTTATAAAATCACGTTAGTTTTAGTGATACTTAGAGCTTTGGATACGATGATATTATAGTCAAAACGAAGATAATTTACTCTTAACCTACAAATTACACCTATAAATATGTTATTTGTGTTCAGAGGTAATTTTATTCATATTGACGCTGTATTGGATGATCAAACGAACTTACCTTAAGTGAAGTTCGATCCAAATTGTCCTGACTTCGACGAAGAGATTTAATTGACCATGTAGTATGCCCTACTACGCGTCCATTCACTCGCACACAGGTTTAGCGCAAGAAAGAGAAGGTAAATGACCTCACTCCCTCCCACGCCTCACAGCACTGCCAGCCGCCTGTCGCTCATTCATTTCAGAGCAAGGAGACCGATGTATGAGATGTACAACATTGATTATACTTATTGTAAGGGTGACGATTATTTTTGCATAAAAAACGTACACGGGAATTGGGAAGGGTGGGACCTTAAATCTCTTCGTCGAAGTCAGGACAATTTGGATCGAACTTCACTTAAGGTAAGTTCGTTTGATCAATATGAAATAAAGCATTTCTGTTTAATTGTGGCATGTTATAAAAATTGCAAACAATACAGAAGACGTATTGTTGGGCTGAGACGGTTTGCGAATAATATAGTTTTACACACTGAATTTGGCACGTAAAACAAATGATAATTTTATTACGAAGAAAGCCACATACAGAAAACACCTTTTAGTTAGCGCCTTATCTTTGGTAAGATAAAGGGCGTGAAGGTAATGTCGTCTGAAAAATCGTTATCTTATTCTTGCAGTATTTAGCATATTTTATAATTATAGTTTTGAAATACGTATGTACATGCTATTCTATTGCTTTTCAGTATGGGATATGTAGGTATTAATGCGACTGTTTGAAAAATATTCGATCGAATACCAAACACATAAATAATATTTTATAAATTAAAATTTCGAATACCTGAGAAAATTTATAAACTTAATTTGGTTATAAAATGTGTTTATGATTTGTATAAAAGTAATTGATTAAAAGATTCATTCTTAGGAATGTAATTATTTTAAGATCATGATTATATTCACGGGTGTCTATCAATGATATATGATTATTTGCTGTGTAAGAAAAAGAATACAATAATTCAATGGCTTTGAAATATTATCGTTATCAGAAAGTTTAAGGCATAGGTAGGTAAGTAATGATTTTTTATGTATTATTTATATTTCATTAAGTATATTAGTTTTTTTATTTTTTAAATAAGATTTAAAATCGGCTTCTGGGAGCTTTATAAGGGCAAACGACCGCAAACGATTTCTCCGATATAAGTTTTGGTACCACCCGGCCCCGACCAAATACGTTTGCCTAATATTCGACTAATCGACCAGGAATGTTCGCCGAGTATTCGATAGTTGGCACATGTTCAGATTTATATATATGATGTATATGATAAATTTAATCATAATTTTATTGCCTGGGTAAATGTCTGGATTACTTTTAAGGATTACAATAAATATCAATCCTATGTTTCAGGTTGGTTGCTATGAGTTTTTTATTTATTTAACTTTATATATATTTTTAAGTTTGACAAATATTTGTAACATATTTGGCTACAGATGAGACTTGTTTCAATATTATAAGCTGTGTCATAAAAAAAAAACTGATGATGACTTAGAATAAGGGTACCTATTTGACACGAAATCCAAAAATAAACGGATATCGTATTAAAAGTACCTATGTCATATCGAGATCCCAAGGGTAAACTGGTTTTATACATATTTAAAAACATCTTTACATATGGTTAATAAAAAACATAGATAATTTGGTTTGAAATAATTAATTGATTCAAATTTTAATAAATAGTCGAATCACATGACGTCCTCTGGCGTAAGAATTAAGGAAAAGTCCATTAAAAAAAAATCATTTTCAAAATAAAATACTTTTTCTCAACCATACCACCCGACCTATTTTATTATTAATTTTTAATTTTCAATTGTTCCACCGTATGTAAGTAACTGGTGAATATCAAGACAAAATGTCCTTTGAAAAATTATTAAACACAGTATATCGAATACTATAAACATCAAACAATAAAATGCATATAATAAGTACCTATTTTATTGCTTATTAGAGCAACGTTTTCAAGGAACAGTTCCTTAATAACTTAGTGGCTTTCTGGGGAAGATTGTTGGGGAGTGGGTGGATGTAATTGATTACAAAAAACTGATGATTAGAGAATATATTTACTTGATGTACTTTATTCTTAAATCACAGAATAAATAGTAGGAAAATAAACATGGTTCATATTTCCAATAACTCGAATTAGATTATTATAGTGCAATTTGATTCGAATGCTGCATTGCATTTAGGATACGTCAGTTTTTATATATATATATATATATATATATATATATATATATATATATATATATATATATATATATATATATAAATAATAATTTCCTAGCCTTTTGTTAAAAAATATTGATAGTGATATTTTTGTAATAATGAATATGGCTTGTATTTATTTCACGTCAAACGTAGGTGTGTGTGTAAATGGCAAATAAAAATAACTGAATTATATGAAATATTGTAATAATACTTGAGAAAATAAAATTGTGTCAATTTATATGCTTTGCTTATGCGTTTCCATAAAAAGCACAAAATGCATTATCTTCATAAAATGAGCTTGTTTCAATTTAATAGCTACCTACTCTTATGGTATATCTAACAATGTGTCGATAAGTTTTGGTTTATGCTATCTGCCGCATACTTCAATACAATAGAACGTTTGATTTGAATTATTCTTAGGTGGTGCTTGAAACAAGGTCATAGAAACAAAAGTCAATTCCAGGTGACCAAAGGTTGTCACAATTTTTACTGGGCGTTGGCTGGCTTTCCCAAAGATAAAGGACACAGATCTTTATTAAGTTTTCTCGACTCGAGATTAAGTACCGAACTTTGCGACGGTTAAATGAACGTATTCATAAAAAAGCATATCACTTTCACAGCATATTTTTCGAAAAACGAAATAACCTCTAAAACAATGGAATACAGCGCACCCTAATAAATCTTATATGACGGTAGTACTATATTGATTTCGGGGTTTGATAAGATGTCTCATTGGCATATGTAAAAAAAATACGCTTTCCAGGTAGTTGTTATTGCTTCAGTAAATAAAATCTAAGCTTTACCGAATTATTTACTGAGAAGTTGATTTAATCTTAGTTGGATATAAAATAAATACGGCAAATTTCCTACCATTCAGAATCATACATTTGCCAGGTATTTAGCAAAGCTCATTCTCATTTTTATTATAGCTGTTAAAATTAAAAGCATTTAATGGAGTTTTTAAACGGACTGGTTTTTATATAGACCCAACCATATTTTGGTACGTCCTGGGCAAGCTTACAGCTTGCTTGCTTGCTAGTTATAATCAAAGAGCCAACCACAAGCTAAATAGCTATAGGTATGAGCAGAAAGCAGAATTGTATGTAGAAAAATCTTGCTTTCTTAAAAAGTACATTGTTTTCTTTTTACAAAATCTATTAAATTCAATATTTTAAGTAGTATTATTAAGCAATTAATGTTTACCATAGCATTGTCTAGTTAGACAATTTTATAGCCATTGGCAAGAAATAAGTACAAAAGAGTTGTGATCAATGGATAAGGACCCAAACCACCCATAACTATGTGAGCTATGGTGGGATGCTATGCTACCGTTTTTAGAGCTTTGTGGAAAACATATTAGGAACGTGTACTGCAGGTTGCAGAGTACGTGTATTTATGATTAAGGTCTAAGTTGTTAAAGTGTTTTTGAGTCTCTCATGTTTACTATTCTGAGTAAAAATTTACAAAATAAATATTAATTTATTCGATTTGAAATAAATCTTCTGCCACTATTATTACTTGGTAAACCATTTTATTGCTATTTTGGTTTGTACGTGTGATAGCTCACATTATGCTCCATTTTAATATTTGCCTAAATATTGGCTGAGACAAGTGTTCGGTCGTGGTTTTGCCACGAGTGGAATACGGTAGCCCGTAATAAGTACATGTACGTACGGCCTTAAGGTGATATAACAAAGCATTCATAAGAGCACATACCTTTTTTGGTCGGATTCTGATTCCGAGTGCGAGACGTTTAAAAACACGCTGGAATTGTGACGGTAGATCACCGTTGCGAAGAAATTCGCGGCGCGTCATGGGCCACACACATCATAGGTATGGCCGGATGAGTGCGGGCGAGGGCCGCTGATTCATACTCAGAGGCCATAGTGGCGCATCGTCAGCGCTGCTTAATTATCATGAATGTCTTTGGCTGTAATTTATTATTATAGCATCAAAGAACAATTGGCTGTAAATTCAGCTAACTGGTTTCCCTTTTTTCGCAATGAAAATGAGGGTAGGATATTGGAAGCAACGGATACCAAAAGTCTCAGATAAGATCTAGAATAATCTAGATAATTAGGACTGGCTGACCTCACGTGTCAGCTCTGCCAGTATTTGCTACAGATCAATCTCGCGTATTGATTCGGAGCGGAAAATGCGGACTGGCTAGCATCGCGTGCTAGCTCGGCCGCGAAGCGTAAAGCATGCATGGTGCAGCCACGCTGGGTAGTGCGTTTTACTTCACATTCACTTGTTAAATTAATAACAAAAACATTTTTGAACTAACATGTCACTATAAGATAAATTTCGTTTAGCACGAAATAAAAAGTTAACGGTTATATACTGTGGTTACTGCGTGCGTTGGAACGGCGCGCGCGCACGGACACGAATGAGCGACAGGCGGCTGGCAGTGCTGTGAGGCGTGGGAGGGAGTGAGGTCATTTACCTTCTCTTTCTTGCGCTAAACCTGTGTGCGAGTGAATGGACGCGTAGTAGGGCATACTACATGGTCAATTAAATCTCAGAGTCGAAGGCAGGACAATTGCGCATTGGTACTTCATCATTCAGTTGCGTCGTATTCACGTAATAATCTCTCCATACGATTCAAATTCATAATAACACGTCAACAATACATTATTGTTTCAAATCATATATCAACTGGATAGATCGCGCCAAACATACCGCAGTAATACGCGAGCTCAATTGTTACGCCAACATTATCATCCGAATTATGCTGGCTAAAACAGTTCCCTTTTGCCTGAAAATCTCTGATTACCAATCCGACTGATGTTTGTGCACGATACCTACCGAATCGACAAATAATGGCTGTACCTACTCACCAGATTAGTCGCGCGCGCCTCGCCACGGTAATATACCTTGACGTTAGCACACCAACGCATTCGCATGCGGCAGCGATGCGGCTGAACGATACCGACAAGGGGGCGTATTACGATCCAACTTAAGCCGTTTAATTTCTAGGCAGCTCAATTCCAAATCAGTGTAAACGGACCTTATCAATCTAATACTATTATCGACCGCGCTTTGAGACATAGATGATACACGATATCTCTGAGAGGTTGCTTATTAATTTTATTTTTTGTTTTTACTGAAAATATTGTATGTCAATAACGGTTAGAGTTGTCAAATTTATATAAATGTAGTTGGGTCCAAGTTAACGGAATTAAGTACACTATTATTACCAAAGTTTGGCTTGATCAAAAATATTTTTATAGCCGATGGTTATGTGGTTAATTTTGAGTGTTCTTTGTTTGATGCGTTATGTTTTAATGAAAATTTATATTGTTTTGACGTAGAATTATTAAGTGATAAAAATACTTATTTCTTTTCCATAGGAAACATTGCTAGTTACGTGCCAAATAATTTGACGCTTAGTGTTGATGGGAAACATTATTATGTTACGCCACGATCTTCAATTTAAATATTTAATTTATCTCAATTTAGGATATTATAATAAATCAAGTTACAACCCAGAAGACTGTGTTGAGAAGAATAATAACAATAAATAATATGAGTAGGTACAAACTATGTTAATCTTACGGTGAAAACATTGTTATCTATAAGTCAGTATTAGTGAAGATTGTAATGATTATAAAATAAATGTAATTTTTCTATTTGCTTAATATTTTTTATTTTGATTCCAGGAAACTACCTATGGAGCTGTAGTGCGTGCGATGTCTTAACAAAAATGCCGATAAATTAACTCTGTGTTTGACTTATTTTTATTATGATACTAGGGAGTCTTTGGATATTGTAATGAAAAAGGCATTTTTTAAATATATTTTTAAGACGTCACACATACTGATGGATCTATGGACCGCGTTTAGATGAAGAGCCTGCAATCCAGTGGACTGACAGCACCAACAACGGATCCCTTTTAGGTTTTTAATGAAGAAAATACAGTATTGTTTACTTTTACTAAAAAACTTGTATTTTCGTCCACTAAAAGCCTGAAAGGATCCGTTAGTATTGGAAGTGCACTAGATTGCAGGTCTCATCTAAACCAGTAGGCTCTGCATACGAAATAGTAGCTGTAATAATACCTAGGATGCTAGCATTACAATGTGTATTGTACTTGTCACAAAAAACATAAAGCTAGCATTACAATTCGAGATAGTTATCATTAAAGTTCGTGTCGTTATTACAGCAAAGTATTTAGTACACACAAAAAAAAAACGTTTACCAAATTGCATAGTAGTACTTACAATCGATCTAGTAATATCTGCTTGACGTTTGGTTACAATTACTTTGGTATTTTGTAACAGGCACGATATTTACCTTGTAGTAAGTAGTATATTGTTTGGTCAGTTACACTAAACATCTAGTTGTCATTAATAAACCAATAGGTAAAAATAATGACAGAATGGTTTTTGTAAAGTCAACTCGCGTGTCTTGCTGTCACGGTTGCAAACAGAGGTTCTAGTTATAATAGCGTTTTTTCTCGTATAGGTAGCCAGATATTTCTCTGCGTAACGACATTCAGAACATTCTAACAGAGAGCAGCTACTGGATGTCACAAAAACGTATTATAGTCATCTCTACGAAAGCAAGGTAGCCAAACCGGTCGAAGCAGGACCTCTACGCACACGCCTACCAATAGCTAACGTTGGCTCAGAAGAGATACCTGACGTACTTGTGGACGAAATTCAGTTCGCATTGAAGCAGATGAAGAGTAAAAAAGCACCAGGCGAGGATAATATTCTGCCAGAAATGCTGAAAATGGGACCATGCTGCCTGATGAACGCTCTTGCAACCCTGTTTACGAGGTGTATACTGGACTGTTGCGTTCCTAACTCCTGGAATAATGCCATCATCACACTGCTCCACAAGAAAGGAGACATTAGGAAGCTTGACAACTACAGACCAATAAGCCTTCTTTCACACATGTACAAGCTTTTTACTCGAGTTATAGTGAATCGACTCTGCAGAAAACTCGATGAATACCAACCATGTGAGCAAGCTGGGTTCCGCTCCGGTTTCGGAACAAATGATCACCTCCAGACGCTGAAAACAGTGATCGAGAAATGCCACGAGTATCGTATTCCACTCATTATTACCTTCGTGGACTACGAGAAGGCGTTTGATACCATAGAACACTGGGCGGTGGAAAATGCACTCGCAGATTGCAGGATAGATGAGAGATACATCAACCTCATTAAGCATTTGCAGCAAAATAGCACGTCATCTGTCAGACTACACAAATTGACAGAACCGTTCAAGCTTGGCCGAGGAGTCCGCCAGGGCGATACAATATCCCCAAAGTTATTTACAGCGGCGCTGGAAAATGTGTTCAGGAAGCTACAGTGGAAAACCAGGGGTTTGAATATCAACGGCGAAAGGCTGAATAACCTAAGGTTTGCTGATGATATTGCACTATTGTCTGACAACATCGAAGACATGCTGGTCATGATAGAAGATTTGCAAAAGGAATCTGCAAAAGTAGGTTTAAAAATGAATACCTCTAAGACGAAAATCATGACAAACATCCCGGATGCAGGATTACACCAAATGCCAGTAGAAGTCGTCGACCATTACATCTACTTGGGACACAAATTAACCGTGGGCGTTACCAACCAGACAGTCGAGGTTGATAGACGTATAGCACAAGCATGGTCAACTTTTGGTGCAAACAAGCAAATCTTCCGATCCAAAAATATTCCACTAAGACTTAAGAGAAAAGTTTTCGACCAATGTGTTCTGCCAGTGTTTACCTACGGGATGGAAACAACGACCCTTACAATGAACTCAACTGAAAGCCTGCGCGTTGCGCAGAGGGCAATGGAGAGAGCAATGTTGGGCATAACTCTACTCGACCGGATAAGCAACGAACGTATTCGTCAAATAACAAAGGTCAGGGACGTTGTTCATACAATAGCCAGACAGAAATGGAAATGGGCAGGACATATAGCCAGAATGGATAAAAATCGGTGGACCAGAAAGGTTATGGAGTGGCGACCATGGGCCAACACGCGCGGTAGAGGCCGCCCACCACTTCGTTGGGTGGACGATATTAAGCACCACGCCGGACGGAACTGGATGAAAGTGGCACGGGAGAGACAAAAATGGATAAATTTGGAGGAGGCCTATATCCTAAAAGGACTGAAATAAAGGCTGCGATGGATGGATGGATGGAACGACATTCAACCATACGATACCGAGAAAGTTAACGAGCTAGCTGAGTAAAGGCAATAATAAAATATAGAAATGCTTGTAGTTTTGTTCCCCAAATGGGGTTTACTTGTAGTTAACTTTCCTAAAGTTTCAATTAAATAATGTTCTTAAGGTAACATATTCTAGTAGGTACCATTTACTATGTCAAAATTTTTAAGAGCAGTTTGATTGCAGTATTTATGACCGCCTAAGCAAAAGAGCTATTTGTTTGACCGTTATGTTTGTGGGTCTGTGTGTCTATCCGTGGCACTGTAACATCTTGATGACTGATCCGTTTTAGATGCCTAATCACCATCTTTGGATATTGATCATTCGAAAAATCAAAAGTCAAATCTATGTCGTGTGCTAAATGTTAAGGGAAATTAACACACGAATTATTTTGTGGTCTGTAATTGAACCTTTGTATTTTCAGGTATAGGAAGTTTTCCACTAATGAACAGACAAGCTAATTACGATACTACTAACTTGTTATTGTTAATAATTTATTTAATTAGACCCAACCACCTGATGTTATCAAGTTTAAGATCAAACACGATATTGTAGTGCGGATTTGTGTGTAGCTTTGAGTTATTTTTTGGAAATTATGAGCGCTTTCACACTTAGGCGACTTAAGCAGCGCGACTGCCGCTCGACCGTCGCTCTGCTAAAGTCTTAACCTTAATGTGAAAGCGCTCTAATAAATTTACTTCTTTTACTAATTTAAAACAACTCGACTCGAGTTCTGCAGTAGACAAACAAACAAAATAACATGGTTTTTCGTAACTTATCATTGTCCGTCCATAACATTGCTTCTAAAAACTACCACTTCTATAATAAGGTTGCGTACAAACTAAGTGGCAAGACTAGGTTTCATTACCAAAGACAAAGGAAGACTTGCAACATAAACTTTACTTTAGCATCAATAGATATCTTGGTCTGAATATGAAGTTGCATAGACTTAATTCTTCTTTCTTATTAGAAAGGGGTATTAACTAGTACTTTTACCATAAGACTAAGACCCCTTACACACTGCGTTTTTAGCAACGATGCTGAAGCGCGTTTTTAAAACGCGCGTACTCAGGCAATGAACACATTTAATTCGATGCAGTCATGCGTTAGCATCGATGCAAAAGCGCGTCTGCGTCAATGCTAACTTACGTTACGTTACATTACTATCGATGCAGTCACTAAAATTCAGTGCATAATTTGTCAATTGCCAGTTTCTGCATCGCGACAGTATCGATGTTAACGCGCACTTGCTTCGTTTTCAAAACGCGCGACTGCATCGATGCTAAAGTCGCAGTGTGTAAGGGGTCATAGGTTTGGGCATAATTTAGCAAACCACTCCTATTTCTTATTCAAAGAAGCTCATCTTTCATCCTATGTTCAAGTTTCCAATGCATTCCTACATGAATACCGCTCATCAATATTCGAGAACTAAATTCACAATTACTCTATTGTTAGTCAAGAGTTGGGCTAAGTTGGGCTTCGGAGTGCATTGAATGGCTTTGCGAATTTGCCCGTCTTGACTGTGAGGTACGGGCAAACGTATACTGCCAGGAAATAAGATGGCTGACCATAAATAATTGCTGAGCTGCTCCTGCTTGTTTTGGCTTGTAAATGGATTTGGTCTCTGGTGATTTGACTGAATTATCCTTAGAAGTACTATCCCCTATCGGAAAAGAATTATTAAAAAAAAAACCTTCAAATCATTTTAGTCAGTTTTTTTAAGGCGGTTTTTTTTTCATAATTTTATTTCATATTTCTTTGTTATTTCCCATATCTCAAAAACAGATTTTGATAACACTTACACTGAACGTTAAGTTGGAATATACCTAATTGAACTTAAAAATAATCATCTCGCTATGACTTCTCGTTTATTGAAAAATCTGTGGACAAACATTCAATCATACATACACTTACGAGAGTTAGAAGCCTTACTTTTTTTCGACGGCAAAATGCCTTACGCATACCCTTTGATCCCGGTAGAGATCAAAGGTTTATGTGGGACTCCCCCACCCGATGCGGGCGGGTATACCAACTAAAAACCAGTCGGTGTCCTCCAGTGCCATATAAGGGGGGCGCTGCGGGTTATCGCCCTAGGTGTAAACCTGGGCATTCTTCCGCAGGCCTCTGGCTGTGGCTCGTAGGTTTTATGAGCACTTTCCGGTTTTAAGGGAATATGGTATTCTCTTGATCATCAGGAGATGGCGTGCGGGACACACGCGCCACCGTCACGGGCCACTTTTAGCGGGTTGACACCCCCGTGTCAGCCGCCTGGGACCCATAACTAGAAGCCTTACTAGATCAACATACTCAACTAATATACAATTCCAATGATATCACATACATACACTTTGAATTGATAATCTCAATTTTTGAAGTTCGTAAAAAATGAATTATTCTTCATCCAAAAATATCAACTCTATGTTACGTCAAAAGAGTAGTAATCAAATAATTTGTAGTTGCTACTAGTGTTTTTATTCATGTTACTTTTTTTTTCGAAAAAACCCAATCTTGTAGGCCTAACATGCATGCCTCGATACCGTTTATCGCGTCAATAAAATAATTTTATTTCCTAAACAACATGTTTTGCCTCATTTTTTTCACTTGTAAGGCAATCTTCATTGCTTTTAAAAACAAATGAATACATGAAAGTTCGTAAAAACCTGTTTCAATATGGTTAAAATCACGTTTAAATTTTATCGAATGCCACGATAGATGATAAAAAAGCGCGCATCTTAGGCCCGCTGAACATTCTAAAATGTGTTTTTATCCACTTATTACTTAATTAAAGTACAAACATGCTACAGAAATAGACGAGTCTTCAAAAGCATTCACGCTGTAACAATAGCTCTTGCGTTAGAATCTCCACCTTTGAGATGCTTAATGAGTATATCTGCAGTTGATACAAACTTTGATAGAGAATATGTATACGTTATTATAGGAGGCAATCTGCTCGAGAGTTAGCGCGGCGTCGGTGTCAGACACACGTTAACTCTCATATTTTATTCCCTTAAGAGATGGCTTATTTACCGTATCATATTGCAGTAGCTCTATACGAGTCCAGAAGCCTTATTCAAACATTTTTGATGTTAAGCAAATCAAGAATTCAGTAAATTACCAGGAAAATACGAGCTTTAGTTCCTTTTCGGACGAAATGTATGGTTTCTTGGCGAGTTTCGTATAAAAATAGCCTACTGCCAGGTTCCAACTGAGATCTATATAAGTAGTCAAAAACTGCTTTTTATGTATTTTTCTTTCTCATTTTACCGAGTTCAAAAAAGGAGGTAATCAATTCGACAATTGAATTGGATAAAATTTTAGTATTGTCATCTATTACCGAAGGCTTCCTTACACGAGTGAAAAAAATCGTAAGTGTGTATTTGTACGTCTATATTTTTGTATGTCTGTCTCTGGAGTTCTCGAAAACGAGAAGTCATATCGAGGTGATTATTTTAAGTTCAATCAGGTATATTTCACCTTAGGGTACAGTAGGTATTAGTTTCATCAAAAGTCCAGTCCAGTAGTTTTTGAGATATTGGTAAGAAATAACTTAAAACATGAAATAAAAAGATGATTAAAAAATAACAGCCTTCAGAAAATTTACTTAAAAGCTAAAAATAACGCATTCATCTTGATAACGTACAGTCTACACACATCATGCAACGACTCCAAAAAAAAATGATTTCTTCTAAATAGAAGACATAAAAATTTAACTTTGCATTCGTCTGTGAAGAGCATCATGCCCCATTGGTTTATGTCCCAGTCCAAATGTTGACGGGAAAATCTTAAATGATTTGCACGATGATTTCTGGTCAATGGAACACAGACAACTCGCCTTCTTGATGCCTGCTGGTCTTCATGCAATCGATTACGAATAGTTTGGTCACTGACACGAGTACCCGTTGTGAGCCGTAAACGATTTTGCAGCTTGCGGGCCGTCGTTGTGCGATCTCGGCGCGCACTTAATCGAATGTAACGATCCTCTTGAGCTGTTGTAATGCGAACTCTGCCCGAACCAGGTCTTCTTCTAACACTGCCGGTTTCTTCAAAACGATTCCATAGATTTTGAAAAGCTCTTTGAGAAAATCCCAATTGCCAACCCACAGATCGCTGCGAATGACCTTCTTCAATCGTTGTAACGGCTCTGGTTACTGTCAGCGAGCCCATATGACGCCTGCGTGCTTGTGGCATATTGCAAAAGATGTTTACACTCGAGATATCAATGAACTCTGATAATTTCTAATAAACCAAGAAGATAAGATAAGCTAAAAAAATGGACTCAAAATGTTCAAAAAGAATTTTAAATTAAATTTTATTTAAAATTGTTGCCAGCATTAGATGAATACTACAATATTAAAAAGTTTAGGTATCAAAGAGTTTTCATACTCAATATTTTAGTACTTTCAATATGTAAATGTTTAATAATTTACACCAAAATGAAAAAATACCTCGTGGCCCTTATTTTGTTTTGACAAGTATATTATAAAAGGAACAAAAATTATCAAAATCTGAATAAAACACGACAGGCAAATACACAAACTATTTCGTTATGTGTCTAATATTACATACAAAATAAACAGATTCTAAGAGAAACATTTACTATTACAAAAGTGAATAAAGTAAACGTACTTCCTGAAAGTGTTACGTTTTCAACGGAAATATTGTTTTTGCCATATTGCGATATCACAAACACTTCAACGGAAAGGTTGTTTGTCCCTACAATTTCTGATGGCTGAAATAGCAAACTTCCAAGAAAAACTGTGCATGTATCGACCATAGGGAAAAAAAGAGCTTCGCTCGACAGAGTTTAGGTGATGTTTTCCTGTGACATACATTTGTATTTAGGTAAAGTTTAGATTAAATAATAAACAAGAAAAATTCAAACTAAAACATACAGCATTATAAAAATAAACTACATAAGTTAGTCCCGCCTTTATTAATAACAAACAAGAAAAAAATTAAAACTAAGACATGCAACTCTTTGGTCCGTGCCTTTTTTGATTTAGGTTTTTGTTATGTTGGGTTAAGTTTTATTTTCGCTCCGCGCAAAATTTACAGTGCTTTTTACAATACTTATTACTAGGGTTGTTAGTTTATGCTATAACTCTCTTATAAGTTAAACATCGTCTCTTATTTTTACTTAAGATAACTTTTTTTTTTGTTTTTTTTTTGTTTTTTTTTTCCTGTGTTGTTGGTATTATTGCTATTTTCTTTTTCTATATTTATTTGTATATGTACATATATTTTTGTTGTAATGTTTTTTTTTTGTTATTATTATTACATATTTGTATTATACTATAAGGTTTTGGAATTCTATTATCCTTGTGATTTTGCTATACAATATTAAACAATATTGCTCTTATTCTAGTTTGTGTTAGTGATTGTGTTTGTGTTTGGGGAGTAAAGTAATCCCTCTACGTCTCGTCGCCTTTAGGTACTAAGATGTTCTTAGTGGCTTGGTTGATGGAGTTAGTTATGTTAGTGGATTGGCCAATATCTTGTTTCGGACTTGCTCGTCGCCCCTGCGCATGGCCATCCGCAGGTTGTAGTCCCGGATTATTGTTGGTGTGGCCTTCTCTGCCCGGATTATCAGACGAGCTGTGGCGTCGTCGGTGGCATTGTCTGTGTAATAAACACAAGACTTTGTGTGTCTAGAGATGGCCACAACAGCGTGGGGAACACTCTTTAGGAGATGGGATTTTTTTGATACTGTGCGCACTATCACCACTGACTCAAAAGTCTGCCCCTGTGCTTCATGTATGGTAAGTGTGCGTGATCCTTCGTCTTTCCCGTATCCTTGGCTGATTAGGCTTGCCTTTTCAGCTTTGGTGTGAGTGAGGTATAGGGTTCTTTCCGATTTTGGGATCACTGCACCTGAGAAGCGCTTGAGGGAAAGGGACTGTACTTGAGTATTGGCTGAGTATATGCCGCTGTAGAATTCACTAAGGGCATACGCTACATCCTGGGGGTTTCGATAGGTGCACAGTAACTCCTTAGTAAATCTACCTATTCAAAAACGTAACCATTTCCTTGCGGCAAGGAGGCCATGATGCTGGCTGCGTTGCCGCGGTGGATAGCTATGCTAATCCTTTGAGCTAGGAACCAGTTTTATTATTGGCTGATAAAGTATTCAATTTTGGCGTAATTTTTCTAAACAGCAATTTAGCAGAGGGCCAAATGTTTCAACGCCAAACGGCGCAAACACATAATCACTTGCAAGTGAGACGTACTTGCGACGCTTGGCGATTTCAGACAACTTCACTGCTGCTCCGGCTTTAAGGGCTGATTCTCTGAGATGAGAGGGGGCCAACGTATCGACACGGAATAAGCGTGAGGCCACCGGGTGTCTTGCCATCATTTCAGACCAAACCACGTGGTTCTAACGTGGATGGAACATTAATGGTTACAAAAGCTCTTCTGATGGCTTCATTAAGGGTAGCGCGATGGGCGAGACGCCCAGCGGTTTGCTGGCAATAAAGTCAGAGGAAATCATATTTGTCAACCTCCTTGCCACAGGGACACGTAAAAATAAAAACCGGCCAAGTGCGAGTCGGACTCGCGCACTGAGGGTTCCGTGCCAACTTTAACTGAATTAGGGAATCCACTTACTTCTACTAAGTAAAGTACCACAATATTTTGTCGACTGCAAATATAACTTCGTTTTTTATAGTATTTGTATGAAGTACAAAGTTATGTTTGCGGTTGTTGAAAATATGCTATATCACTAAAACTACTCGTTCGATCCCGTCCAAACCAATTTTCGTTAAAAGTATTTATTAAGATCTACATAACATATTTTTTTCGGTTTAGAAGTTAGATGGGGGGAGGGGGGGACGCCCATTTTACCACTTTGAAAGCGTCTAGCTATGAAACGTTAGACTTTAAAAGAAAATGGTTTTAGAAACCTCAATGTCATTTTAAAAGACCTATCCATAGACACCCCACACGCATAGGTTTGACAAAAAATTTTTTTTTGGTTTTAGTTTCATGTATGGGAGCCCCCCCTTAAATGACATTATTTTTTATTTTTTGTATGAGAATCGGTAAATAGTTAACAGGATACATCTTACTACCAAATTTCATCAGTGTAATGCTTATAGTTACAGAATAAAATGGCTGTGACATACGGACGGACAGACAGACAGACAGACAGACTTGACGAAACTATAAGGGTTCCGTTTTTTGCCATTTGGCTACGGAACCCTAAAAACGTAGAGGATGTTTCAAGGAACACGATTTTTAGGGTTCCGTAGCCGAATGGCAAAAACTGAACCCTTTTATAGTTTCGTCATGTCTGTCTGTCTATCTGACCGTCCGTATGTAACAGCCACTTTATTCTGTAACTATAAGCATCACACTGTTGAAATTCGATTGGAAGATGCATCCTGTTACTCTTTTTACGATTCTTATACAACAAACAAAAAATAATGGTATTTAAGGGGGGGCTCCCATATATGAAACTAAAACCGGGATATTTTTTTTTAGTCAAACCTATGCGTATATGTCTATAGACACACCGTCTATAGATAGGTCTCTTAAAATTACATAGAGTATTTCAAATCCATTTTCTATTCAAGTCTAACATTTGATAGATAGACGCTTCCAAAGTGGTAAAATGGGCGTCCCGTCTCTCCAACCTCTATACTAAGCAAATGTAAATTTTGAAAAAATATATAATGTAGATCTTAACAAACAGGTACTTTCAACTGTTTTGAACGGGTTTGAACCATAAAATTAATTTTCCTATCGGAATAGAAGGACAAGTGAAAGCTGTCAAAAGAAACCGATTTAAGATGTCAGTAACTAACTTAAGTAAGTAACATTTGTTGCTTTAAATGAGATAACCTTTCGATCAGGTGATTTATAACAATGTTCCTAAGTTAAATATAATAGTTTACTGCATGATAAACAGTCGACACAAAATATTGAACATGCAGCTCTAGTGTAAAACTAAATATTATTTCATTATACAAAATATTCGTCGATATACATTCCCTGTGTTATGCTGTCTTTATTTTTTACGTAAATTAACGTTTGTAGAATAGAATAATCAAACTGCGTACTTTAAATTTGAAGCGCATTGGTAAATATAAGTCGTATAATAATATTTTTATGGTTTGAACTAGTAGTTTTTGAGATATAGCACATTTTCAACAACCCCAAACATAACTTTGTTCTTCATACAAACACTTTGGAAAACACATTTATGTTTGCTGTCAAGAAAATATTGTAGTATTTTGGCCTAATAGAATTAAGTGGACCCCTAATTCAATAAATGTTGGCACGGAACCCTCAGTGGGCGAGTCCGACTCGCACTTAGCCGGTTTTTGACTTAGTAACTTCAACATATCAAAACTTTCAGGCCGCATTCCTTGAACCAGGAGGACGGGGAGAATGTTAAGGTTATTTTTTAGATTTGTAGCTTAATCATAGGGTTAGGCAACTATACAATTTAGCGACTTTCATTTTGTAGAAAGTTGATAAAATTTGCCACACGTTTAACTTATTCAAGTTTTAAACCGACTTAAAAAGGAGGTTATCTCTTCGACATGTATTTATGTGACTTCTTTGGAATTGGTCAATATTAAATAATAGCCAATTGACCTATTAAGGCTTCTAAACAAATGTGTTAAATTTTGTTAGTGTATGCAGGTATGTTTTATATCCGTATAATTCTATTGTTAAATAATGTATTATATTGGACACCAATCACATACATTGCTCTAATACCAAAGTCAGTAACTAATTGCACTTGTGTTATGGAAATCAGACACAACGGTGGTACCATAACACCCAGGCCCGAAACAATATAGAAAATTTTGCTTTCTATATTGACCCGACCGGGAGTCAAACTCAGGATCTCGGAGCGGCTACGCCTTGAAACCAGCGTGTTAGCCACTACACCATGGAGGTCGTCATTGTTTGTATTGTTTTCACGGATAATTTAGATACAATTTTGTGATTTAGATTTTTTTCATCGAAGTATATTTAAATTCAGGCACCAGTGTTACTTTCATCAAAATCGGTTTAATAGTTTTTTATGTGTGCAATAATAATAATAATAATAATAAATATTCTTTATTGCACAAATAAGGACACAAGAAACAATAACAATACAGGCAAATCATTTGTACAATATTGGCGGTCTTATCGCTGGAAGCGATCTCTTCCAGACAACCATTGGGTAGAGGAAACAACGTTAATCAGTGAGGTAGAAACGGTGTGCAAAAATATAGCTAGAATTTTAATATCATACTTTAAAGATAGTTACATAATAGAAGTAAGAATAAAAATATATAACTAACAGACTTATATCACAAATAAAATAAAATAAAACAAATTAATAAATACATATAAATAATAAATACATATAATATACGTGCATACTACGATAGATCCATAATAGAAAATTTTCCGTCAATTAAAATAACAATCAATAATAAAAATACATAGGTACTATAGAATATAAAATAGTATGTTGAACTTGTAAACTGCTTTTCATTAAACTCCATATGACTCCAAATGAATTTGTTTTTTCTAATTAGAAGAGAAATATGTTATTACAGCTTTTTTATTAAGATTTTTGAAAGCGGGTCAATAGTCTGAACATGTATTTATTTATTCCATAGTATTTCTTTTTTCCATATCTCAAAAACTTTTGAACTGATTCTTATGATTCTTACACTAGTCCTTAAGTCAAAATATACTTAATTGATTTGAAAAAAGATACAGAAAGATACACAATATCTTGTTTTCAATATAATCGTAAACATACACAAAATTTTACAATATTATACAAAATCCCCATCGATTCCCTCTAGTATCCTTTCTTGCCTGATCTAATTTATCTAGCTAGCCTTTGAAAAACACTATACGCAAATACTGTTTAGCACAAAAAGTGGGCACCAAATATAATTTCCCTAAAAAAAGCGATGACGGCGATAAAGACGTTCATTCCTATACAGAACATTGTATTTTGGGAACAACAAAAAGATATAGAATCGTGTAATGTCATGAAATTGGATCCCTAAAAGAAAATCACATTTCGTTTATTTTATTTCAACTGTAACTGTACCGGCTTAAGCAGAACGATAAAAAATATGCGCATTTAAAAACGCAACGATAAAGTTTGTCGGTCCTTAATTAAATTGGAGGGATTCGGGATTTTTTCGAGGCCCTTTCGGTTTAGGGACAAATGAGATATTCGCCATTTCACTTTATTAAGAAGCGGCTCAACGCGGAGACTATATTTTTATTAATTGTCCATTTAGATTACTTTGGAAAAAATCGGCTTTTAGTTAATTGGCACATTGAAGTGAAGTAGCTGTATTACAGCGGCTATTTAAAGCGTTCCATCAAACACCTTGATGGTGATTAACTTTGATTAGAGCTATCAAGTTCAGTGTCGCTATCTTTGCTTTAATCGAACACTTTATGACTCAGTATTTTATAGGGCATGTTTCGTTGAATTTATATGTTTTGCTGAGTTGATAGGCATAAAATATAGTACATTAAGTTTTTTTAATGATACCAATTGAATTTGACTCTAACACTTTTTGCATTGAACCTAAATAAACAAATAAATACATGTGAATGACGTGGTACATAATTATGGGTGACTTTTATACGAATCTTCTCAGAGAAACTGCGCAGTCCCATAGCCTTCGTTTATCTCTTTCACTTCATACTCCAGTACGGACAACTACCTGCTACTGGGTTCTCTCAACCCGATCTTATTTTGATCACTTATTAGTTTAGTACGATGAAACTTAAACCCACTGTATTGGCATTGCGTAACTTTGCTGACGTTAATATTGAAGAATTGAAAAGCGACGCCGCCACCATTGACTAGGCGCCCGCGTATACCACGAAAACTAATTGCATCTTCAATTGATAGAAAAGTGGAAATTTCAACTCGACTCTTCCAAAATTATTAAATGCTCGAAATTGGTCTATAAAACTTAAGCGTATCCCTGTCTCTTGTTACCAATGCGATGTGCAATACAGAGTTATCTTATCTTATCTTATTAATTATTTGTGTAATATTGGTATGTGCATTTATATGTTAGTGAATTCTACTGCTTATTTTCTGTACAACTATTCTCACTTTTTATTAATGTTCCGCCACTGATTAAAGCACTACCAAACGGTTGACTGGTAGAGACTTCCATAACGCATTAAGTCCGCCAGTTGTACAATTTACAGTGCATTAAAGTTTATCTATACGACTATGTGCAATTAGTAAAATGGATTTCCCAAACTATCTTTGAATCTTCCATTTTACTCGCTCAGATTTTTCTATCTCGCAGGATTATCCGTTTACACACACGGATAATCATGTCTGCACATCCAGACCACTCACCATTAAAACAACTTTTTCTCATATTTTAATAATTCTGTAAATAGACGTGGGGAAAGATCTGTTCGAATGAAAACGAACACCAAGAACTGTTAATAATAAAAAAAAACAAGTTATTTGATAAAAAAACGTATCATACAAATGCTAATGTAGATAGAATTCAGTTTTTAAAATTTTCATGGCAATTTTCATTAAATCGTTTAGTAATGACAACGCATGTCGTTGAATTTACCAAATCTCCACTAACTGTAAGCATATAAAGGTATATTGGGTTGTTTAAACACATACAAAAGATTAGAAAAACTAGACTACTCGAGTCGAAAAGGCATATAGTTTCAAAGGCTCAGCATAAGTCGTGGCAGTGGAACGCATACCACGACGCTGATTTTCAGCGGGTGCCTTTGTAGGTATTTTAAAATGAATAGTGCCCAAAAAAAAAACAGTACTTTTTTGTGAATTTCAAAATCGCTGAATGCATTGTTTATCCGGAATAACGCGAGTAGGTTGACTACATGCAAAACACTCTAAATGCCATTATACTTACAAATGATTCATGTAACGTTGAGTGTTTCACGAACTAGAAATCCGCTTTGCGTAAACCTATTATGTTAATCACGTAATCCTCTGTAAACAAAGTTTATTCGACAAAATTATGTTTTATTAAATGGAACGGGGAGCCAACTAAAATCCGGAGCGTAGTCTATTTGGCAAAATTCCATTTTGAAACCTTGTTTGTTATACATCGAAATTATCTTTCTGACTCTTTATGAAAAGTCAAGATACCTATTCATAATTGCAAAGTATTTGAACAAGCCGTCCTCCCGCTTTGCGTGGCATTAAGAGATTTACAGAAGGCGTTGGTGCGCGATATATTTATAGCAGCACAATATCTTATTGCTTCAGTTTGGTCTTTTTAATAGAGAGTTGTTTTAGAGATTCAACTGTTAGCGAGAAGGTTCGCGAAACGTATAAGTTTGTTTTTAAGTTGCACACCACGAATCTTAATTAACACCATTGATTTGCTTTAGGTATTCTTACGCATTTGTGAGGCTATATTATTGTTTTAAATTAACAATGAAAATAGAAATTCAAAATGTTTATTTAGTAATTTCAAATTACCATGACAGTAGTAAATCAAGTTTTGATCTTTTGAAAGTTTTGAGACATAGTATTATTAAGGAATTTATATTCAAATTAGTCATTAATAGAAATGCTGTTAAGTTTACAGACTGCACGCAAACTTTACTTATTTCTCACAACTTACATTAATTTTTCTAAGCTTGGGTCATTTTAATAATTCTGGCACTTAGTCTATAGCAAAGATTAATATTAGTTTTTGATTAGGTTTTAAAGTTTCAAATTTATTGAAACATAAATCTTGCTTTTATACATCGATTTATGCGTACACATAAGTCGTTTTGTGGTATCTCAAAAGTATGGATATCATCAACTTCACGTTCTAGTGTCCCAAGAGTTCCCCGCAATTGTAGCTGAATTAGGTACTATTATGTATGCTGATATCCGTAAATCAGATGCGTCCTATCCGTCACTCATGCTTTGTTGCGTGCGAGGAAACGCGATAAATAGATCCGAACATAATACTTGTTTGTACACGTGCTGATTCTGGGAACACATGCCGTCTAGTAGTCTATATAACGAAGTATGCCTACGGAGTAGTATCTCGTAGCATCGTAGCACTTGTAGCTGATAGACTACGATCTACGAGAATTGTTTAGTGTCGCTATTGTGTAAGTGCTGATAAAGAGATATTCTAGTTGATATTTTTTAGAATGCTATCTTGAATTTACCACTATTCTTTGCCTAAAAGAGGCACACATTTTCCTCATGTCACTAAAAGTTTGATTAAACCAATCAGTCTCTTCAGTAAGCTTTACACAACCTTAATACGTAATAATAAATCAACTTACGTCCATTTTCATAAAGTTCCATAACAAGAAAAGCATTTCTTACCTAGTAAATTAAAAGTATAAAAGTTTAGTTCAATAAACTGACAACTTAATTAATAAATATTATACATGGTAAGGTCGCAAACAAAAGCCACTCTAATGTAAATCTCACAGTGAAATTGAAACGCATTGCAATGAAGCCATACCCGCTTTCCAAACAAACATGGCTTCTTTGGATGGCAGTAGCGAGCGTCTGTCTTTGTATACATGCTGCTCAAGAAATTGAACCAGCTTTGAGATTTTGCCCTCTATTTGTTTATCTATGAATACATCTATACAAAGTGATTTTAATGTGACATTGCTTTTATATATGCTTAAAAATAACAAAAGAGCTGTCACTAGAGCTCGTAGTACGAAAATTCTGTAAATGCTGTTAAAAATTTTCGGTTTTGACGGCACGACGGCTGCAGCCAACGGCACTTCGATAGGATGTTGGCGGCAGCGGGTGGACTTCTTGTCGACAGCAAACTACTTATCGTCCGAGCAAAAGATCCCTGAAACGACCATACGTATAATACCTATTTTAAACTCCTATCCATTTTCTTTTGTAAAGGCTTTGTTAGATTAAACATAAAGATATAAGGTAACAATGCCGGACTACCTGTATTGACTAGCGTAAATCGTTTCCCTTCATATTGGTTGTATATTTCAAGATTTCTGAAAACCTATCTTTGGCGACTGCATCTGAATTGAACATATTTTATATTGGAATGTCCATTGTACTGTTATGAAGCAAAAGATTTGTGAGACCCCGATAGAAGGGCAGGGAAGGTTTGAAAATCTTTTTGTAATATTGCCATTTTACTGAAAAGATTTTGGCGAGGTTTTTCGCAACTCAGAGTATTTTGAAGAAATAAACGGTACATTTTTCAACATTAAGAGTTCTATACTAAAGTCCGCGACAGCATATGTCTATCTTTTATGGTTGACTTACTACAACCTTTTTTATGTTAATAAATTTGTAAAAAAATAATGCATCATTTTTCGAGGTGTATTATACACACAGGTATTTATTCTTATCAAAATAAATACATTCATCATCACGAGCATTTCATTTAGAACCAAGTTGTCCTTTATATCATTTGATTTCAATAAATATCTTAGGAGCTATCACAGTTTTAACATAACTCCGCACCAAAATAATGTTCGCAGCTTAAGTACAACGTGCGCTTGCGCTAATCTATACTAATATTATAAAGCTGAAGAGTTTGTTTGTTTGTTTGAACGCGCTAATCTCAGAAACTACTGGCCCGATTTGAAAAAATATTTTTATGTTAGATAGTCCATTTATCGAGAAAGGCTTTAAGCTATATAATATAAAGATACAACTCACAAGACCACAGCAGCAATGAAAAATGTTGCGAAAACGGGAGAAAGATATTCCTTTTGAGAGCTTCCGTTGCGTACGCTGCGGAAACCGCTAAAGTTACACAAAAATCATGTATTACAAGATTGTTCAGCATCAAAAGGTCTATAATAAAGTCTGCGACAGCATAAGTTTATCTTTTATGGTTGACTTACTACAACCTTTTTTATGTTAATAAATTTGTAAAAAAATAATTCATCATTTTTAGAGGTGTATTATACATACAGGTATTTATTCTTATCAGAATAAATACATTTATCATCACGAGCATTTCATGTAGAACAAAGTTGCCTTTTATATCATTTGATTCCAATAAATATCTTAGGAGCTATCACAGTTTTAACATAACTCCGCACCAAAATAATGTTCGCAGCTTAAGTACAACGTGCGCTTGCGCTATATTATAAAGCTGAAGAGTTTGTTGGTTTGAACGCGCTTATCTCAGGAACTGCTGAACCGATTTGAAAAAATATTTCTGTGTTAGATAGCTTATTTATTGAGAAAGGCTTTAGGATATAAAACATCACGCTGCGACGGGAGGGGAGGGAGCAAACTCAAAACGCGCGGACGAAGTCGCGGGGGACCGCTAGTTATAAATAAACAAGAAGAAATAAAACTAAGACATGCTACATAAAAAAAAATAACTTCCTAAAAAAAATAAAACTAATACATGCTACATAAAAAATAAAGTCTACCTATTCAAAAACGAAACCATTTCCTTGAGGCAAGGAGGCTATGATGCTAGCTGCGTTGCCGCGTTGAATACCTATGCTAATCCTTTGAGCTAGGAACCAGCCAGCTTTATTATTGGCTGTGACAGAATTTAATTTTGGCGCAATTTTACCAAACAGCAATTTAGCAGAGGGTCCCCAAGGCCCAAATGTTTCAACACCAAACGGCGCAAACACATAATCACTTGCAAGTGAGACGTACTTGCGACGCTTGGCGTTTTCAGCCAACTCCGCTGCTGCTCCAGCTTTAAGGGCTGATTCTCTGAGATGGGAGGGGGCCAAAGTATCGACACAAGTTGCATCCAAAACTAAGGCCCGACCCCGTTCCCAGGGAATAAGCGTGAGGCCATCGGGTCTCTTGCCATCGTCACGGACCAAACCACGTGGTTCCAACGTGGAAGGAACATTAATGGTGGCAAGAGCTCTTCTGATGGCATCATTAAGGGTAGCGTGACGGGCGAGACGCCCAGCGCTTCGTTGGCAACAAAGGAAGTGGAGACCAAATTTGTCTGCCGTACGTAAAAATTTCACATATAGGGGTGCCAAGGCGGAGACCCACACACACCCGGAAAGACTCACTATCGAAAAGAGTGCCTAAATTTTTTGACGGTAAAGCATGAAGCCAGTGACCAGAATCTTTGCAAGGAATGTTAAGTTTCATATTGTAACTCATAAAACAAGATATTTTTTTTTTTTTTTTTTAAGTCTTTCCAAAACTCCTGTATTTTTACTAGGGGAGATGATAGGGGAAGAAACAGTAATTTCTGAGCAATTACACATATAAAAGCTGCAGTCGTGCCATAATTCATGCTTTCTTACGGGTTGGACCATAGAGGTATAACCGATTTTTGTTAGGAGATAAATAAAAACCTTGCTGTACACTTATGATTACAATACTTCTTCAAAAAAATAAAAAATAATATAGTTTAGTTTGTAAAAGAAACTGTGCTTAGATAAATTCATGGTCGTCTCAAAACCATCTTTATAAGATCTAAAACAAAAAACAGGATGGTAGGGTAGATTGAAATAGCTACACCGAGAGCATAAAGTATACTCGTATTTAGCAACCGCAATAAAACGCTACGCTCACAAAAACGAACATGAAAATTTCCCCGTTCGCCATGTTGTAAATGCAAGTCGTTATATTATGAAAGTTCCGCTGCGCCTACCACAATGTTTAGCACTGTTCCTAACTTTAGAGAGTATGATGGGGTAAAATATACAACTAAATATTAATAAATGTAAAGTTCAAAAGCAGTATGATTATGACATAGCCAAATATCTTAAAATAGATTTTTATTTCAGAATTACGACAATCTGTATCATTCAATGAACGTAATAAATAATCTTTGTTACGAATTTATCAATGACAGAGATTTATCATTGTTTCTCTCCCTTTTTGTTTTTTTTTTGTAAATTCAATGTTACCATGTTACTCAAATATCAATAAACGGAGGAGCATAGATAACCGGACATACAAAAAACAAATTATAGATGAAAAATCTTGAAATAATAATTGCAACCAAATTAACATCCGTTGAAGGCAGAGTTCTCTCTGTCACCGCTAGTTTCATAATAAAATGAATGATTAACACCATTGATTTGTAAGAACCTTCATAGGTGAAATAAGAACCCTGCGAAATTTGAGGTCTCTTATGGATACGTCACTGCGTGACGCTTAGTGCCATCTAGCCGTCTGTTTATGAAACAGTGGGCCCAAGCAGAATTTATTCTGTAAAGAATAACTATTCTTTACAGAATAAATTCAACTTGGAAATTGATGACGCTTCGCTATTTAATGGTTTAGAATGTTTTTAACACTCACAGTATCATTTTTAATAATCATAAAGATGAAATAAGAAACCAAAAATTTGCGCACGGGCGGGACTTCAAACAGCAACCTCTTGGCTAACCGGGCCAAACGCTCTTACCAATTGACCTACCGTGCTGTCAGTCCGACCTTGCAAAATTTGTGGTCTCTAATGGATATGTCATTGCGTGCTGGTTCAAGTCCCGCCCGTGCGCAAATTTTTGATTTCTTATTTCATCTTTATGAATATAAAATATGATACTGTAAGTGTTAAAAAAAACATTCTAAACCATTGTAGGAACCTATTTAAAACGTTAACCTATAATATTTATTCTCTTAAGACAGTATTTCCCAGCCCACCCTCGTACAACAACACTTCCCAGTGCAAGTGGTATGTATTACATTTTCGGTACTCACGTCTGCGGTGGAAAGTTCGCCCGAGTTCCGCGACAGGAAATTAAAGTTCGCAATATTCTACTGCTTGAGGTTAAATTTCACTTTCAGATATTTAAAAAGTTACACTAATATTGTACATATTCTTTTGCAGACGGAACTCATCCGAAAGTCGTTGGTAACCGTTTTCCTCACTTGTCTTTCAAGTTGACGAGTGACGGTAAATAACTTTTCGAGTTGTGATTGGGTTTGGAACTTTTGAATGGCATGTTGCGGCATAGCAGTTTCAATTATTTTGATTAGTTTATAACTTAAACTTAAATTAAACGGTCAAAGTCACGAGAAAATGTAAGAGACAAGAAGAAGTGTAATACAATGTTCAAAATATCCCAAAATTAAGTTTTGAGAACGAGACCACTTGCGTAAGCGTATTTAACTAAGTAATTAGATATTAGAGATATTCAATTATTGCTATCATTAATTTAACCATATATGCAGAATTTGCGTGTCATCATAATATTCTATTGCCACTAACAATGCCAACAAACTGCGTCATATTTTTACTGTTTGATCATTATTAATTAAGGTAGGTACTTATTTGTACAAATTCGCTGCGTATTCTTCAGGCTCTAATTTACATTACAAGCAAATTATACGTCACTCGCATTCAGATCACAACGTGATACCGTGTGACAACAATAGCGAAAACATCGAATTTCCCATTAATCATAGGGTAGAATGATACAAATTTGTCAGCAACCAGAAGCCCTGCGGCGTTGCGTCACACAATATTAATGAACATAAAAAACGCGAGTCTCGTGACCTACGAGATCGTGACGCGATGTAAGCTTCTTAAAATTACGGCCCTAAGCATTCGTATCCGAGATTACGTATGTGGTCCGATAATTTCACGGGAAAAACAAAACGTTTGCCTAAATCGGATGGAGAATTAAATGCGCACTGTAATTAAGGGTAGTAGATTTATTGTAAAGTATGGTTTTCTTTGCTGCTCGAATATTTTAAACAATCTTTTTGTAACTATTAAAATGATATCAGTGAATAAGATTAATTAACTATAAGAATTAAAAAGGTCTTAATTATCTATGTAGTGTCTGTTTATCATATTTTATAATTAATCGTTTCGTTAATAAGGAATGACGAGATTGTTAACAATATAAGATAAAAAAAAACGGACTTCAAACTAATTTGGTCGCAGAAATAATAATAATCATAAAGTTATTGTAGTTACCAAACCAATAATACAACAAAACTATCATTTTATTAATTAAACTCAAATCATTACCAAAAGTTTGATATTGTGAACAAAATATCATACAGTCTTTGTTGTCTGAAATATTGAATATTTATTTATAGACCAAGGAATCGAGGCAATTGTGAAATATTGGAAAGGTCAAGATAATAAATATTGCGGTGACAAATATTGGATATTATAATAGTTATTTTGCGTCGTACCAAATGGACGCGTTTTATTAAGTGCCTACAGTTTTTCATGAAAGCTGTCGCAATACTTTCTGTTCAAATTCACTGATCTTGCTTTCCACAATCTTTCATTTACATAAGCAAGCAATCAGAATAACAAAGGATGCTATGACGCTTGTCAAGAAAGGAGTTTTCTTTATTAAACGTATGAATATTATTTCAGTTGCTCACCTTACATATAAACCACATCTGTAAGAAGGTGTATTTGAAGTCAAATTAGACTAAATAATGAGAAATTGACATAAAATAAGTATTAGATTGTTCAAATTGTATATGTGTGTTTAATCAAAGGACCTTTTAAATTAAAACTGTTAGTTTAATTTGTTGAATTAGTTTCAATTTATTCAACTTATTTCAATCTAAGCATATTTAATAGACTTTTAAGAATAGTGATTTAAATTTGGAGGTACAAAATTAGTTTTAAGTAGATTTAATCATTTTTTTGTAACAAACTCAGGCCTAATTAGGCTCTTATTTGCTTTGAAATTATTAACTGGAATTATTAATAAGGTTTTATTGACCGTTTCTTTTTGCTTGTGAATATTGTAAACAAGCTTGACATTCCTTTTTATCGAAATAATTCATTTTAAAATAAAATAAACTTAAAACTCGCCAACTACAAAGGTAGCTCGTCGTATACGGCTGAGGTCTTTTTAAATCAAGTAATAAATGAATTTTATTCACTGATATTATCAAAAAGTTATAAAATATTGTTTACATGATACGTCTAGGAAAGAAAAATGGACTCTATGAATTTCACGAACTTTTACACTAGATACTAAAATATTCAACAAACAAAATTGATGTTTTATAGAAATATCTTTAGTTCCTAGTCATACAATAAAAAGTGTATTATTTTATTTCATCTGCTTAAGTCCGTTCAATTTGGTGTATAGTACTTGATTCATTTATTTACGAATATTAAAATTTATGTAATGCAGCGAATGCTCTCATACTTTACACGTTACGTCAATTACTTTTATTAATTAAGTCACATCATCGTTAAAGCTTAAAATATTGAAAAGCATTGCTTCCATGTTGCAATGACTACATATAAAATTGGATCGGCGTCATTTTACGATAATTTAATGGGTTGCTCATTCCTGGTCAATTTCTCTTACAAATAAATTAATGATATATTGTTATTTATTGTAAATCGGTGTCCTCGTGTCCCGGGCAATTACCAGAGTGCCTGCAAAGCGTTTTTTTCTTGATCGCCTTTACGGTCTAGCTAGTGCTCTCACAGAGAGCTTTATGGAGCATAGTGCCGCTCTGTATTATACACGAATAATTTCAAAATAAACATGTTAATAGCTGTGTAAATACAATACTTCATTGGTATTCCGAGTGGTAGGTATTGTTACTAGTTAATGTTACTTTATAATTTTATTTACTGTTTTTATAGTGTTTTTTTACTTAACAAACTTAAAAACATCAATTGCACTTTTAAAAATTATGAGTCTTAAAAATGATTGTTCTATTGGGTGGGACAACATTTGAAATATATTTCTTAAGACACATAGAAAATATTAGTTCCAATTTTAACATATATCTTCAATAGGTGTCTGGATTGTGGAGTGTTCCCGGATGCTTTCAAGAAGTCTATTGTAGTACCTATACATAAGGGCGGGGATAGGGACCGAGTCAATAATTATAGACCTATTGCTATTCTACCGGCTATGTCCAAGTTGCTTGAGAAAATTATTAATAAACGACTCATTAACTATTTGGAATCAAACAATTTACTTTCTAACAATCAATTCGGTTTCAGACCAGGCCAAAACACCGAGGGAGCAAGCTTGAACTCACAAAATTTGTAACAGAAAACTTGGACAAGGGCAAAAGATGCCTAGCAATTTTTTTAGATCTAGCCAAGGCTTTTGACACGGTCTCTGTTCCAACACTCTTGAGCAAATTGGAGAGGCTTGGAATACGCGGTAACCAACTAAGACTGTTTGAGAGTTATATGCGCAACAGGTTGCAATGTGTCAAAATTGGCAACTATAAAAGCACATTCTTACCTGTGAATTATGGTGTGCCACAGGGCAGTATACTGGGCCCCACCCTGTTTACGATTTACGTGAATGACCTTTGCGACATGCAACTGTCAGGGGGTTTGTCAATCTGTTATGCGGATGATACAGTGCTTCTATTTACCGGAAAAAATTGGAACCAAACCTTTCAAGCTGCACAACAATCTTTTAATAGTGTACAAAAATGGTTGTGTAGAAACAAACTTACATTAAACACAGACAAGACCAAATATGTAACATTCTCCATTCGTAACACAACACAACCAGTAAATGCATATAAAATATTGGCCCATAGTGGTCGCTGCTTTTTGGACTCTTCTGTAGCATCTTGTCAATGTTCATTGTTAGAACGAGTGGAGGTTGTTAAATATTTAGGGGTTCTTGTGGACAAAAATCTAAATTTTAAGCCTCATTTGCAATTAATAATAGGACGCGTTCGCAAATTAATTTATGTCTTTAAGAAATTAAGACATGTTGCTAAACCTAATCTTCTAAAAGAAGTGTACCGAGCTCTATGCGAACCCATAGTAAATTATTGTATTGCTTGCTGGGAAGGAGTCGCTAAAACTAATCTACTTCCTCTAGAAAGAGCTCAGAGAGCAGTGCTAAAGGTTTGCACTTTCAGGGCGTTAGATTATCCCACGTCACTTCTTTATGGATTTTGTCAGGTACTGACTGTTCGGCAAATGTTTATTTTGAGCATTATTAAGAAACAACACCAACTACTGGACTCAGACTCTGACAGCATAAATAGGAAACGACGTAAAGACATGGTGGCAAATCGTGACTTTAAGACTAACACAAAATTTTGTAAGAATTTCTTTAAATTTCTTGGCCCAAACTTATACAATAAGCTAAATAAGCTACTTATAATATATCCTATGAATAGGCACGCATGCAGCAATGTTGTCAAAGAGTGGCTACAACAGCAGACATATGAAAAAATGGAGGCGCTATTATCTGTAATTGAATAGCAAAATTTTCAATATCTATGTGTGCATTATATATATATATATATATATATATATATATATATATATATATATATATATATATATATATATATATATATATATATATATATATATATATAACTACTTATTCATGCTTTTACTCATGTCATACTTAACACAATATGTAGACGCTATGGATTGTGAAGTGAAGTGTTCGTAGGACTTGTTTTGTAAGTTCCTCTTTAAAAATCTATTTTAAAGATAACCAACTACACAATACTTAGCATAAAAATACAGTTTTAGACGACAGCACTTTAAGCTTAACGCTTTGATATCTTATGGAATTGTTATTTATGGGTTTTTTTTTTTTCACCATAAATGAATAGCCTGATGTGCTGGTGACTGTATATTAAATGTTGATATTGTGCATACCTACACGTATAAAAAATATATGTAAAAAACGGGAGGAGCATCTTGCTTATCCTAAAACACAGGGTTCTTTCCCTAACTTAAGAAGCAAAGCTCTATGATTAATTAGTACATAGCTATTTGTAAGGTAATTAATTATGATCCTCTGTTAAAACTACATTGTACTTACCTTATACTGAAATAAATTTGATTTGATTTGAAAAAGCTGGCCAAGTGCGAGTACGGAACCCTCAGTGCGCGAGTGCAAGGACTCGCGCACTGAGGGTTCCGTGCCAACTTTAAATGAATAAGAAAATCCACTTGCCAATGTGTCGGTGGCGGGGTGGTAAAGGCATGCGCCCAGATAGCGTAAGACACAGTATGATTTGTTGTCTGACACAATTGTTTTTTACTAGTGTAGTTTATGTTAAAAGGTATCATTCTTTAAAATTGAGAGTAATTACTTACCCTTTTAAATTGACCTTGGCATAACAATACTAAACTAAATGAAAAGAAATTACTAAGTCTACCTTTTCAATCATATTAATTTGTTTCCTTGAGTTGTTTGTATCTCTGAAAGTAGAACACATTGCCGTAGTAATAAATGGCATTGAAATAAAATATTACAACATTGTGAAGCTAGAATCGTCTCAAGCTGTATGTCTTCTAAAAGCTATCGTGTAAACTTTATACAGCAGAGATAAATTACGGCACCAATCCTGGGGTTGCACTGTGGAAAACGTTTGCACTCATATTTTTAGCTGAATTATCACGTTCTCTTTGTCGCGTCGATTATACAAACGTCAGATAAGGAATATTCGTCGAATATGATACAAAACGCCTAATTTAAAAACGTCACCTCTTGGACAGTAATAATGATAATGACATTTTAAAATCGGACGTTATATACTTATTTGATCGGATAAGTTCTATCTGACGTTAGTTAAATCGACTCTTACTACAAAAAATTAGGGGCAGCTAAAATAACTGTAAAATATGCGGATTATTGCTGTTGGACCGCAGTTATCCAGAAGAAACCAGTTCACTCTAACTTTTAGGGTTTAGGATTCTACTACCTAATTGGTTATCGTTAGAATGGACCTGCTACTGTCACTGCCCATGGGAAAAAGGTGCATAAATGATATCGACATGAAACGGTGAACGCGGGTGGATGAGCGGGGAAGCGGGAGGAGTTTGATAGGTTGACGTCCTTTCTTATGATAACCGAGTTGTATAATTCATTAACAATCAGTGACGCGAGTAGCGATTTCATCACGCATTTGCATTATTATTTTGAAGAAGCACGTTCATATGAGCGGAATATAAACGCATAAATAGTATCCTGTTGAGTGTCACACACGTATGTTTCAGAATAGAGCCCCAGGTTAGGTCTAAGTGTAGGCGTGTGATGGAGGCGCCTAACATGCGAGGTGGCTGTGATTCATTTAGTGCAATCGCAAAAGAGCTTGCAATCGCGTCACGTAAGCCCATCCGGCATTGATAAATCGCTTTTTAAGTACCTAGTTACTCATCTAAACTTAAAATAATATAATGTGAGTGTTTTTCGACATGATCTGCATAATACGTTAGTACATATTTAGCTTGGTGTATTTATTTAAAATGCAGGGTATAAAAATCAGTATTTTAAAATAATAATAGTTTAAGGTTCGATTTTACCAAAGTCAGATAAGACTTATCCGACTGAATAAGTATATAACGTCTGATTTTAAAATGTCATTTACATACATGATTGCTTACAATTAATAGATGACGTTTTCAAACTAAGCGCTTTGTATTATATTCGACAAATATTCCTTATCTGCGTTAGTAAAATCGGGCCTAAGCCATTTTGTAATCACTTATGACAAGGTATATTTCAAAATCAAAAATAAAAAGCCGCCTGAATGTTCAAAAATCGCTCGCTCTTTTCGTCGTCTTAAGATTGAAGTGATGGCCGTTTCTATGTCCTATTCAACGATACATTTCAAAGTGGTTAGGTGGCAAAGACATTGAATATGAATGCATTCCATTTACCTTACAACAGGGTTGGTAAGATGGTTTCAAGATAACCTACAGTTAGACCAAGGCTCATTTGAATACTAATAGCTGCGGAGGATTACAGTGTTAGTGTGTATGTACAGTGTATGTAGTAGTACGTAGATAACACTGACTCGACCGTGCGTAGATACTACATAATTGGATCGCGGACCGCGCGGCCAAACTATGTAGCGTTTAGTACGGTACAGTTTAATGGAAAAATAAGTTTCGTTTCCAATATTATTTCTTGAACAGACGATTTATTAGGCATTCAGATGGACAATTGTACAACTTACAATGGAATAAAGTTAATTAAAATAAATAATATATTTACGGTTTTTAATATATTTTACGTTAGTTGAAAGTTTTACACGCGAATGGAAACTAGTTTCAGATTATTTTCCGTGTAAGATATTGCTTTACTTTTAACAAATCTAGAGAAATTACCGCAGGCTTTAGTTTCATCGTGAAATCTAGAAAAGCAAAAGCGGTCAATAAGTTAACTTTCTTTTTATTAAGCTGAATGAACATTTAATACTGAAGGAATTTTACATGAAGTCATATTTTCTGCCATCGATTTCTCGTACCTATCGCACAGGCTTACATTGTATGTGAAACATGACCTAGATTCCGATTCTGATGAAGATGGAAAGGTCAGTGCTATTCGTTGTTCGCAAATGACAAGGAATTTTAATAGATTTTTAGAACGAAAATAACACGAAATATTATCGTGAGTGATTAAAAACTAGAGCTCTGGATATAATAAAAATATCATTTGTGAATTGTAACTACAGCTAAGGTCAATTTCAATGTAAGCAATCAATATTCTTGTGAAAGTAACTAGGAGTGATTACAACTCCTTAAGAGATAATTCTATTGCATTTAGTCAGATGAACTGCTATCTAATTAGTATTTGTATTATTATTATATTATGTATTTTCATTAAATTGCAGTAGTTCCGACGTATGCTATATACTGAGCAGACTGTACTTCCATATGTCGGGCGGGACATTATTGTGACTGTAGCAGGAAGTTAATTGCGTGTTCCTTGTCAGCCGGGTTTGCGGATGATTTAGGTATTTTAGGGCCTCAGTGCACAATATACATGAGTATGAAATCAGTAGGCACTATTCTACTCCAATCTAGCTTTAAGTACTTACAAAGAGGTAATAGAGTAGAGTTTACAAGCTAGTAAGGCGCCTTTCTATAACATAGTTGAACTAATTTATCCCTAACACCAGTAGAAAGATACACAATTTCTGACGTGCAAAGCCGAGAAGGATCACGACTATCGTATTACGGCCGTTCCCTATATCCATTCTAACTGTGGTTTTGCCCTACTAGAGTTAGAAATGGTTATCTACCTTTAGATTTTTTGTTTCTATAAACCTACTGGCAGTAGGGTAAACTATCTCTGGATGCATCTTATCGATGGGAGGACGGATAGCTTACTAGCGATAGGCATTTGTATGAAATTGACATTTATTGCGTTCCTATAATGTTTTTCATCTGACTGTCAGTCAGTTTGACTATCTCTAGTAACCCCAGAATTCAATCCTAGGATTTTGGAGGATAACGCTCTTGTACACCCTGGCAAATTACTAGTTTTAAATGTTTCATTGATTTATTTATGTAAAAGTCCTGTTGCTCACAAGGTTAAGATAGAAACTTTCTCCCTAGTGGCGAAGATGTTCCTTTACCCTAAGAAACTGACCCTAGCCATAACCCCACCCCGCCTAACAAAAGATACTTAGATATAATAAGGATGATGTGGTAGGAGAGCTGCGTTCAGGCCATCCAGGGCAGCAGCGTTAAGATGGTAGATAGGTGGTGGGACCCGCTACCTTAGGGACGGATAAAGGTGTCTGCTGCAGTGAAGGAAAATGAGAACAACAAGGACGGATAATATCTGATTTATTGGTAGTAAATTAGTTTATTTAAAATATTAACAGATACATTAATAGGTGGGCCGCCAGTGTGAGTTCCGACGGTGCTGGATTCTGCTATGTAGGTCACTGACGTGTTCGTAGTTGTAGAATGTAAGGTGCTACCTCATACAATTTATGAAAAACATATAAGTTTCGGGTGGCAAACAATATTGAATCCAAGTTCAAGCAGTCAACTTTTTCTCTGGGATCAGCTGAGTGACTGGGAAGGTACCCGATGCTTTGCATAGCATTCGATGAGCCTGAAATAATTCCACCAGCATCATCATCTATGCCTTTGTCAAGGGAAGGTGGACTTTTTGCTGTGGCTGAAAGAAGTAAATAAAACAAATCAGTATAACATGAAAACAACTGGTATTTAAGCAAAGGATATTGACCAAAACTCTATAGAAACTCTGCACACTTTGCGGCAGCATGCGTCTTTACAAAATGTTTGGATAAAATATATACCTAAATATTTGAAAGAATACACACAAAAAATATTTTTGATAAATAATCAGTTTTACAAGGAATTCAACGGCAGATTAGGCATTTTGAGGTTATGTTTTGTGATTGCAGAGTTAATGCACCTCACCTACATTCATTTTGATACATTCAGAAGTTAATTGTTATATTTTACTAAAGTAATTCAATACTTAATAACTTAGTTACCCTTAAAATACCAGTACAATTATAATTCAAACAAGATTTTTAAAATATAAACTACAAAGACGCAATCTGGACCCGGCTTTGGTCAATATCCTTTAAAAACCGTAATCGACTTGTTTGTGAAAGTACAATTGATACTCACTCACTGCACTTATTTTATGGAAATAAAGTCCTCCTTGAATACATTGTTTACCAGCTGGACACATTGTTTTTTCTAAGCAATCGGACTGATAGCATTCTGAAACGTTTGCGAAAATAAACTGGAACTATAACTTTCTATTTCTTTTCAATCGATCGTTTTGAATTTTAAAATTTATAAATACTTTTTACGTTAAGAAGTATTAATTTTTAATCAATTGACGTAGGTATGATGTCAATCAATCAGCTGTCTGTCAGAGCTCAAAAACGTTCCATTTTACGTAAAGTCTATGCATGCTTCACATCATATTTTTACCCAAAATAGAATATATATATAATTAGGTACATAGCAATAAAAATAAATATTATTTTAAACGTATTATATAAATATTATCCTTGGTGTATCATAATGACCACAAATATCGTGAAAACGTTGACGCGACGTAATTGAGAGGGTTTTGTACAACTGCGTAATTCGAAACGTAAGGGAGGGCTTGGATAATGTGGCCTATCTTCTGCTAACTAGAGATAAGCAACACCTATCTGTAATATAGAAACTATTTATTATGGTCGATAGCTGGTGACAACAGTTCGAGGATAGCTATCTATCTTTGATCTTAGTTTGCATATAGGGAACGGCCGTAGTCGACTAATATAATACCTAAGGTAGTACCTAATTGATTATATATATAAAAATAATAAACAAAAGCATCGCAAGATTTCTTCTATTGAAAAATGAAATAAAACAGAGATGATTTCATTACGAAGCTGTCGTGTCTTTAAAAGGTAATGTCGACGTTCTCTTTGGTCGTAGAATATCAAATACAAACAAATCATCAATCTATTCACCGTGAACGATAGACAGTTCTGACATAAAATGGAAGGACCAACAGGCCTTTCTGCTGCATTATTCATCCATCAGTCATCACTATCAATAGAATAGAAGCATCGGGATTATATATGGTTGCATGAATTACCTACAAACCTTCTGTATAAGCGGCCGTATTTTCAGTTTTGGAGCTTGCATTCTATGCACCGTGCGGTTGGACTGTGTGACAACTAGAGTCGAAATACCAAGTGTCATCTAACGAATTTCGAATTTATGAACTTCCAAGCTACCTTTGATTGAAATAGATTAAAAAAAAACCTATCCCAACATTGGAGAATAGCATTTACATACACACTTACACTTTTGATGCTGTTTTGATAGTCCGTATTCTAAAGAACATAGTATGAAGTTTAATGCTCGGATTGATTTGGTCAATTAATTGCGGTCATCGAAAACAAGACCTTACTTCTTTATTAGCGTTTAGTAAGGCTTTCTGGAGTTTTTCTATTTTGTGACAGCAGGCTCCGTTTCATTTAGTATGAAACTTTACCGCATAATTGACATTTGTTATATTAACCCGCCCCAGATCGCTGTGACCTTTTACGGGTAAACCCTTATTTTTTGTATGGGCGTCAAAACAAACGTAGGCCGGTCTTATTGGGTAACAATTTAGGGTGTCATTATACAATTAATATTTTAATCATGTTACATAAAAAATAAATTTAAAATCTACCTATTCAAAGACGAAACCATTTCCATGCGGCTAGATGCTGGTTGCGTTGCCGCGTTGGATATCTATAATCCTTTGAGCTAGGAACCAACACGGACGTAAAAAAAACAGCCAGCTTTATTATTGACCGTTACAGCATTTTATTTTGGCGCAATTTTTATAAACAAAAATTTAGCAGAGGGTCCCTACGGCCCAAATTTTTCAACCCCAAACGGCGTGAACACATTATCACTTGTAAGTGAGACGTACTTGTGACGCTTGGCGTTTTCAGCCAACTCCGCTGCTGTTCCAACTCAAAGGACTGATTCTCTGAGATGGGAGGGTAAAAGGCAAAAGTATCGACAAAGGTTGCATCATGTTGTATTTTACTTAAGTAAAAATTAGTATTGATATCTTGGTATAAGTACAAGGCAAATAAAACCCAAATCTGTCACATTATTTATTTATTTATTTAATTCGTTAAACAAATGTGTAAAATTCCAAAAGGTACATGAAAATGTTAAAAGGTTATAAACAGATATTGGAAATAAAACTGCCCCAATATGACCAGGAATTAAAAAACTATACTTAAGATCAAGACGTGTACATTGCAATTACTGAACTAATGACATATTTTTAAATGTAAGGACGTTAGATATATAAATTGTCCGAAACCAGTACGTCATTATGCACGCTGCGCGCTGGATAGAAGGGAATTCAGTCAATAAGCGCAAAAACCACAGCTAAGTTAAACACGGATTATAACAAAAATAGGCGCTTTTACTGCTCCGAGTTCTAAATATCGAACTCCTGAAAGCCCAGCACGTTCTTCGTCTTGTGCACCCCACGCGCGGGCTGTTGGGCTCGCGGTACGATCGACATTCGCCGGCCGGCTGGCGGCGGGGACGGCTCCGTGCGCACGCCTGGCATTATTGAGAAGCGCCTGAAAGACATTCTAGGGGTTAGTTAGATTTCTATAGCTCTTTTTTGTAATACAAAAATTGATTCTATATCAGCAGCCGAGCCCCACAGTAAAATACCGTAGGACATCAAGCTAAGGAAATAACTAAAATAAACTAACCTAGCTGTTTCTATATCAGTCAAACGTCGTATCTTTCATACAGCAAAAGCAGCTGAGCTTAGTTTCCCTGACAAGCCCTGTATTTTATTTTTATTTTTATTTTTATTTTTATTTAATAGGTTCACCTACAACTAGTACATTGTTACTTAATATAATATATTTCACGTAATTAAAATTTGCTAAATGTACAGTCTCTTACAGGTGAACACAGCATGCACAAGAAAAAGTCACTTATACGATTATTAAAAGGAAAAAGTCGTTTAAGAAAAGAAAGTGCTACAAATGTAAAACTAAGACAATTCAAATAATCTTTTGCGAAATTTACAAAGAGACATCGAACATATGTCAATATCGGAGCTTTGGCTCATTAGGTTATACTGCCTACACAATCTAGGGATAGGTGAGTGGGCACCCATTACTGTTCTCCTAAAAGGAATACTAAAAAGGCCCAGCGGACGACGGGGTAGTCGGAGAGGAACTCTAAGTTTCAGTCTTAGTAGCAATTCGGAACAACATGTGTGGTTATTGAGGGCTTTGTAGAGGAAGACCATATCGAGAAGGTCTCTGCGCTTTTGAAGGCTAGTCATTTTAAAGAAAGCTAATCTGTCCTCGTAACTGAGTCCCGATCTAGCCACAGTGTAAGCAAGGTATCTGGTGAACTTTCTTTGAACTCGTTCAACTCGCAAGGAATGGCGTACTCAAGGGTTGATCTAACGAGACAATTAAATAGTGTTATTTTTGTTTCCACATTTTTAAACCCTTTTGAATTACGTATCACAAATCCCAGTAACTTAGCTGCCTTTTTAATAATATGATCAATATGCGGTACAAATGATAACTCCCTGTCCATCAGAACTCCCAGATCTCTAATTACTTGAACTTTACTCAGGCTAACCCCGTTGATGTAGTAATTAGTAGGTACAATATTGTTTTTTCCGAGCTAATGTAATAAAAGAGCCTTTTTCTACATTGAGACTCATTCCGTTACAATGACACCATTCTTCGAGCGAGTCGATGTCCCTTTGAAGCAGTGTCGCATCCTCCGCTGATTCAACAACTCTTGATAGTTTTAGGTCATCCGCAAAATAAGTAAGGTATAGAATAGCAAAAGCGGGACGGTAAATCATTCACAAAAATATTGAACAGAACAGGGCCCAGATGTGAACCCTGTGGAACACCTGACGTAATTTTGAGGGTGTCGGATGCAAAACCATTCACAACAACGTAAAAAACTGCTCTATGAGATATGAGTTCAGCCACTTTAACATGGGCCCAAAGAAACCACACTTAGCCAGCTTTGATATCAGCAACCTGTGGGGAACTCTATCAAAGGCCTTACTAAAGTCTATGAAGATCACGTCAATTTGCCTTTTTAAATCAATAGATTCAACGATACCTTCAGTAAATGTCACCAAGTTTGTACATGTTGATCTACCTTTCAGAAGCCCATGCTGATAATTAGAAACAAATAGTGAAAAATAGCTCTGAATGTAGGGACAGACCAGACTTTCCAAGGTCTTGGCCAGAATGGGAAGAATAGCTATTGGCCTATAATTCTTAACATGCTGGGGGTCGTCAGACTTGAAAACTGAAACAATTTTAGCAATTTTCCATGTTTTCCCCAACGTACAAGCTGGCGAAGCATTTGGCGAAAACACTATCTGTACTACGAGGAGGAACTACGGCACATGTTAAGGATTCCTATGACTTCATAAGCCAAATAAAGACCTTGCAATTGTCAGAAAATGAAACAATGGTTAGTTTTGATGTACAGTCCCTATTTACAAGTTTACCTGTGAAAGACTGCATTGAAATTACCAGAAGGAAGTTAGTTGAATTGGATATGCCCATAGAGTATGCAGAACTTTTAGAGCATTGCCTTACATCTGGCTATTTATTATGGGATGGTGAATTCTACATACAAATTGATGGTGTAGCGATGGGTTCCCCAGTATCACCTGTTGTTGCTGATATCTTCATGGAAGATTTTGAGGCCACAGCTTTGAACACATCACCTATATCACCAAGGTTTTATAAACGGTACGTAGATGACACCTTCACAATATTACCCACAGATAAAGTTTCTGCTTTTTTGAACCATCTTAACTCTATTCATCCACAAATACAATTTACTATGGAAATTGAGGCAAACAATAAACTAGCTTTCTTAGATGTTTTACTTACTAGGAATTCTGATAACACACTTAGCCACACAGTTTTTAGAAAGGCCACCCATACAGACAAATATCTCAATGGTGCATCTTACCATCATCCTTCACAGTTAGCTACCGTGGGCAAAACTTTGTTTCAGAGAGCGTTGGGCATCTGTGACGACCGACACCTGGCTGCTGAACTTCAACATGTAAGGAAGGTACTACGGGACAACCAGCTTCCAGTACCACGTCGTTGCAGACCCCGTGCCAGTGCCAAGCCTATGACAGTTGAACGCCCACCTGCCGTACTACCTTACATCAAGGGGGTCACTGACAAGATTGGGAATATCTTGAAGCGAGCTTCCATCAAGACTTATTTCAAGCCGCATAAGAAGATTAACCAATTTTTACCACCTGTCAAGTGCACCATACCTCTTCAAGATGCAGGGGTGTATAGACTGGAATGTGACTGTGGCCTTTCCTACATCGGGCAAACCAAACGAAGTATAGGCGTGCGGATAAAAGAACATATAGCTGACGTTAAACATAGACGAAACATAAAATCTGCAGTGTGTGAACATGCCTTAGACAAACCCAACCACTTCATACGCTTTGACCAACCTAAAGTACTATCAAAAGAACGTCGGTTCATTCCACGTATGCTACGCGAAGCTATAGAAATAAGAAAACATCCAAATTTCAACAGAGAAGATGGTTGGAAAATTCCACCTGCATGGGATCCAGTTCTAACTAGGACCCAAGCTAGACCACTCACTGCAAGATCACAAGACACAGTTAGCTCTTTCTGCGTGGATAGGAACGTTAATTAATAATATGAGTGACGGTAGTGTATATTTTTTAAAACTCTGTAAATGACAAATAACATCTTAGTCTACCCGTGACCACGAACGCTGTAAAGTGTTCGAAACGTCGGGATAAAATTAATAAACACGCGAAAAGTTAATCCGTAAAAAAGTTGTTTTATTTCAATGAGTAATATTCGCGTAAACTTCAGAAACAAATTTTCCATGTGTTAGGAAAAACGCCTGTTTCTAGCGATTTATTGTAGATCCTACCTAAAGGCTCCGCCAAAATATTGGCGCAATTTCTAAGAAATATCGGCGGTAAGCCATCGGACCCTGCACCTTTACTTATGTCCAGAGATTGAAGTTTCTTGAGTATAGTAGGCTTGTCGAGTCTCATAGGTGCAAAACTAAAGCTATCGGACTGTGAGCTAGTGGTAGAAGATGCACTATCAGTAAACGTAGCAGGCTGGGAGCTATCATAAATGGAGGCAAAGTGCGAGGCAAAAATATTACATATAGTAGAGCCATTCGAATAGGACGTGTTGCCATCAGTTACTGACGACGGATATGATCCAGTCCCACCTCTTTTATTTTTTATATAGGACCAGAAATATTTAGGGTCGTTTTTAATACTCTGCTCTACTTTATGCATATAGGATTTGTAGCAAGCCCTAGTAAGCCAACTACATCGATCAGACAACAACCTGTACGTAATTTTGTCAAGCGGGTTCTTGTACTTTTTATATCTCTTTCGGTACTTTTCTTTTTCATGCAAGCGGTTGATTAAATTGCGGCTAAACCAAATTGGAAAACGAGCACTACGGGGTTTATGTATCGGTACGAATCTCGTTAGTGTGTTCTCAATATTTTTGTAGAAAGCGTCTGACATTTCGTTCACTTCTGATTCATTTACAAACACCTGGTCTCAGTTAACTTGTGTCAAGAAATTGTTAATTTCAGAGTAGTTTGCCTTGTGAAAATTTCGTTTAACTGAGTCACTATTTGGCAGAAGAGTGCCTCCATTGCCCAAAGTCAGATCGATGACAAGAGGTGGGTGCAGTGGGTCTACTTTACTCAATACATCGGTTGCTCTCGACACAGTGCAAGAGGACAGATCAGTCAAAACAAGATCGAGAAGCCTATTCATAGAGTTCCTCTCATAATTGAGCTGGGTTAAGCCATTCACGGCTATGAAATCCATAAAACTTTGGTTTAATGAAGATAATCACCCGTTATCATTTGGATTCCAGTTTATGTCCCATAGATTAAAATCAGTTACTATACATAGATTATTCAAGTTGTTCTGCTCAAAAACTCGTTTGCAGTTATCCATGAACCTCTCGACCGTAACTTTCTTACAGGCGACGGCAGGTTCGCATCGCACAACGTTAGTGATATCGAGGGCTTTGTATTAGGTAACAATACTTCTACCCAAAGATCTTCGCATTCACTCTCCCAGTTGAACATTCTTGAAGATAAAATATTTTAAGAAACCGCTATTAATACGCCACCGCCATCAGTTTTCATGTTTAAGCTAGTGATGCCTCTATCGCGTCTATGAATTACATACCTACCGTCGAACAATTCTGAACTAAGTATATTATCATTCAGCCAAGTTTCGGTTAAGATTATTATATCATAGTTCGAATTCGCTAGGTTACAATAAAAGTTATATGTTTTGGTTCGCAGACCACATGTATTTTGATAATATATGTTTGATGAAATGAATTTTATAATAAGACTAGCGACCTGCCCCGGCTTCGCACGTGTGCAATGCTGATACTAAATACACTACAGAAAAACTGTGAACGTTGCATATAAAGACATAGCGGCTCGCTCCGGCTCCGTATACCATATGTTTCTTTACGATTTCGTACAGGGTAGGATCTTCATCTTTATCCGGCAATTCAGCTGAAATAACCCTGTCAATTTGGTTTGGTCTAATTTTGTTCACTAACCACACCAACAGGTGTACATGTGGCAAGCCACGTTACTGCCATTCTATTGTGTACATATAACAGCACGGCGGACATCTGTAATATCTTCGAAAATATTCACTTTAATCATACGGTGTAACGGGCCATATAGATCTATATTAAATAAACAATGTATTCAAGGTATTTAATTGGTTAAGGATCAATGCTGTATTAGTTAAAATCGCTTCGAAAATTAGCCATTATTTGTCGTAAAAAGTAAATGAAAAAAAAAGTTATTGTGGGTTATCCATAAGAGATAGATATATACCATCGTGGGCTTTTCTGTAGACCTTTTCAATGTGTACAATACTTATTACATTATTTTGATAAAACTCGTAGGGTTTAGCCTGCGTTTGCAATGTAAGCGGAAAAAATGTAATTATTTACGACATCACATTAGAAACCTCCAAAATAACAGTACTTTTCCACTATTTAATGGATGTTATTATACATATTAACCTTCCTCTTAAATCACTCTATCTAATAAAAAAAACTGCATCAAAATCCGTTGCGTAGTTTCAAAGATTTAAGCGTACAAAAGGACATAGGGACAGAGAAAGAGACTTTGTTTTATACTATGTAGTGATAAAAAGAGTAACATGCAATTAAAAATAATTCAAACTATTACTTAAGATTTTCCAGAGATTTGAGGACCCCATTGTAGTTTGGAGTCTAAAGTGATTGCCAAGAATGTTGTGGAGTGGATAATATCAAGTGATTTGTCTTTCATCTTAACCTGAGTTGATGCCTGTCGGACATTGGGCAATGTGAACTTTACACATTTAGTTTTACTTCCATTAAGAAGGAGATTGTTAATTGTAAGCCAATGTAATACTTGTGAAAAGTATTATTTAAATCGTCAAAATTTTCTTCACCTCTTGGGATTTTAAATATAAGTGAAGTATCATCTGCAAACAATACTTTATCACAAAGATTCCCTACAAAATACGGGAAGTCATTTATATACCTATATCAAAAATAAAAGTGGTCCCAATATAGATCCCTGGGGCGTGTGCCCCAGGGATCCATTGTTGGAAGCGCTCCAGAAGACTCAATTCCGTTCACATATACTATTTGCGTTCTACCTGATAGATAAGAATTAATTAAGTTTAATGAGTTTAATGATGCCCCGTAATGACGTATTTTTTTGAGTAATGTTTCATGGTCCCCACAATCAAAACCTTTGGATAGATCACAGAAAATTCCTAAAGCATCATGCCTATTATCAAAGGCATCAAAAACATGTGTTAAAAGAGCAACTCCTGCTTTCGTAGTGCGTACCTTGTGCGTGCGTTTCGTACCTTTAGTAAAACTAAATTGTTTATTATGTAGTAACTTATTTGATGAAAAGTGAGTTAAAATTTGGTTGTATATAATCTTTTCATATATTTTACTCAAGACTAGCAAAATCGATATTGGCCTGAAGTTTGAGGGGTCACATTTGTCACTCGATTTGAAAAGCGGTATTATTTTACTAATCTTCATTAAACTAGGAAATTGGCCGTCATCAATACACTTATTAAAAAAAAATATTGCTAGTTGAGAAGCTATTGTGTCGATAAATGATTTTATAATATGCACGAATAGTCCCCACAGATCCTCAGTTTTTTTCATATTCAATTCGAGAAATGTTTTTATTATTACTTCAGGTCCTACATACCTGAAGTGAAATTGAGAAATACATTCGTTGACATAAAGTTTTAGAATAGATTCGGCTATTACTGAAGAAGAGGCGAGTTCTTTAGTTGTAGTGGGCGCAATATGTGAAAAAAAGAACGATTCAAAAGCAGTTGAAAATTAAGTGTTTTATCATTGATTTTTAATACTTTTTGAGCCAGCGATGATATTAGTTGCATTCGTAAATTGAACTCTAAACTTTTGATTTTTAGTCTAGTATCAATAAAAATACGAGTTATTTTGGTTTTAAGTGTTCTTTTTTTCCTGTGTTGTTGGTATTATTGCTATTTTCTTTTTCTATATTTATTTGTATATGTACATATATTTTTGTTGTATTGTTTTTTTTTTGTTATTATTATTACATATTTGTATTATTCTATAAGGTTTTGGAATTCTATTATCCTTGTAATTTTGCTATACAATATTAAACAATATTGCTCTTATTCTAGTTTGTGTTAGTGATTGTGTTTGTGTTTGGGGAGTAAAGTAATCCCTCTACGTCGTCGCCTTTAGGTACTAAGATGATCTTAGTGACTTGGTTGATGGAGTTAGGTATGTTAGTGGATTGGCCAATATCTTGTTTTGGACTTGCTCGTCGCCCCTGCGCATGGCCATCCGCAGGTTGTAGTCCCGGATTATTGTTGGTGTGGCCTTCTCTGACCGGATTATCAGACGAGCTGTGGCGTCGTCGGTAGCATTGTCTGTGTAATAAACACAAGACTTTGTGTGTCTAGAGATGGCCACAACAGCGTGAAGAACACTCTTTAGGAGATGGGATTTTTTTGATACTGTGCGCACTATCACCACTGACTCAAAAGTCTGCCCCTGTGCTTCATGTATGGTAAGTGTGCGTGATCCTTCGTCTTTCCCGTGTCCTTGGCTGATTAGGCTTGCCTTTTCAGCTTGGGTGTGAGTGAGGTATAGGGTTCTTTCCGGTTTTGGGATCACTGCACCTGAGAAGCGCTTGAGGGAAAGGGACTGTACTTGAATATTGGCTGAGTATATGCCGCTGTAGATTTCACTAAGGGCATACGCTACATCCTAGGGGTTTCGATAGGTGCACAGTAACTCCTTAGTAACCTCTGTGATTTTATTAGGTCTGTTGTATTCCAAAGTGAAGAGATTACAGCGATCTATGTATGGGACTTGGTTATTATCTCCTAACAAAGTCACCTCTCTGGCTTTCGCTATTTGGATAGTCAGTACAATGGATCCAAAATGGTTCATGAGGGCTTCATCCACCATGAGGCGTGTGCACGATTCTCCCTCACTCATACCATTTACAAGTAGAGATGCCATTGTTCTGACTCTCCTTTTCGCCCTCTCTTCCCCTATTGTCGTTGCCAGTTTCTCTCGGAGGTCCTTTGCTGCTTCAGTCGTGGTTGTGATTATTATGTCCTGTTCGGGATTTATTTGGGACATTACCCACGTGGTTTTGCCACAACCAGGGACTCCATTGACCTATGTAATTGTCGGTATAGTCCAGTGTTCCGGGACCTTACCTTTCGACAGATCTCCCGATATGGTGTTAGCCATTTCGATTATTCTGTCGTCGAGCATGACCTTCGTACACTTTGCGACTACGACTATGGGGTCTTCGGACGGTGTTTTGAAGACAAGTTTTCCCTCCTCTAAGTTATTCGTCCTGTCCCACGAAGCCACACGCGTTTCTGTATGCTGCCATATACGACCCCGAAATTTGTCCATGGATAACCTTGGATTGTTCGCTGTCTTATATTGCGGCCTCTGCGTCCTTTAATTTAGCTCGCAGCAGTCCCAGATTGTCAAGATTGTACGCTTGCACGATGCCCTTGCAAGTGTCTTCGTTGACTTTTCTAGTGGCTTTAGTTACCGCTACGAACTCGATAAAGGCATTTAGTGCATGGGCATGTGCTCCTGTGGTTGACAGGCTGGTCTGAGAGTCGGTGGAGCTACTTGTCCCATGTCTGCCCTGGTGCGTTCCACTCTTGGGTTTGTTTCATCCTCTGGTGGTGGTGAGGTAAACTTTTCGACTGCTTTCTCGATCGCTGTTATACTTCTCATTCTCGTTATTTTTCTGGTGATCATCTCCTGGATCGCCTTGAAAGCACTGCTGAGTGCTGCTGTCATAGTGAAGAGTGTGTCTGTGGTTTTAAGTGTTCATATTACCCCTTAACTCATCTTACGCAATGTCAATGTTAGTTTATTAACCTGCCTACGTTATGGCGAAGATAATTGTATTACTTTAATAATTAAGCTAGAAATTACGATTGTAGTAAGTATATCAGTAATCGATCTTTTGATAATCTAAAAAACATGTAACATGTTTGGGATTTTCAATATAAACATTAGCACGATGAAGCGTATTAATTACGCTAGTTTAATCAATGAAACTTAATTAACTGAAGCCTTCTTCCCGTGAAAATGCTCCCCAACATTACGCCAGATCACTTTACTGGAACCCAACTCCGTCTGCCATAGTTTGTAACCATGCCAAAATGCATACTGATCGGTTTATGTCTAGACTCCACGTTGTTAAGCAAATTAGGTAGACATTATATCATGATAACTAGACTGTAAGAGCTTGCCTGATTCGCAATTTTTTCGTAAGTTAGTATCAGTTCTCAGAAAACCGTTTTTTTTGCAGAAATACTAAATATCAACGGTTTCATAATTATAAAGGATAATTCTCAAATTCAAAAAAAGCTACGATAATGATAAATAAAAAAACTTTTTTTTTTTTTATAAAACATCAAAACAGTAACAAATTATAAGCCTCCTCGCTGAAGATGGAAGATGAATATTAAGAGAAATCGCATTATAAGGGTATCGTCTTATAAGGGTTTGTTTCAGGGGATTTTTCTTGTCCCTTTTATTCAGAGGATATTATTCTAATGCTTCATTTTTGAGCAAGTCCGCCAAAAAGAAACAGCACTTTCTGGCCCTTTGTGGCGTCATTTTTCTAGTTAGAAGTGATATACAGTAGCACTTACGTTTCGTGACTAAGCTAATGTAGACTATTTTTTTCCTTCTTTAAACATTTTGAGGCGGCACAACGCAAAAGCAATTGTTTTTCCTCTCTACCTGCCAATCTTTACTTTCGTTATTGCAACGTTTGATTTTCGTTTAGTCAGAAATGAGCGTGGTTGTTTTTACATGTATAAGCACCCGCTGCTGCCTCGCGCCTGCCGCGCGTCGCTGCGGCCATATATGTATGAAATTATCAGCAGCGCAACAGTCGCGCGACCGTTGACCGTCGAGCCGCTACAGTCGCCTATATGTGAAAGCGCTCTTTATTTTGTTATTTAATTTAAATACAAGTATCTACCTGACCGTGACCAGTGACCGCAGAATAAATAAAAAGCTTCTGTGTCTATCAAAATTACGTCTTCTCTTACGTCTTTGCAAGAGTTCCTATTTATTGAATTGGGGATCATTCTATGTCATAAACGACATTTTAGATTTTTTGTATGACTTTCTACTTGTTAATGAATGAATGCTGAATGCAGTATCACATAGGTATTAATGTGAACATTACACACGCTCTAAACCCCATTGAGCCCGCATCATCATATCAAACATCGATTACACTGTACACCAATTGTTAAAGTTTACGATATTTTTTGAATAACATTGCAGTTGACGTATGTACGTTAATAAAGCATAAACTTTAAATATGACAGTAAAAGTTTGCTTGTTTGCAACTAACTGCGCTCTATCGAATCCAATCTATTATGGAATAAGTCCACTTTGGTATCAAAGCAGTTATCATAACTAATCTAAATCTTGACCCTAGCGTACATTCCCGAGTTAGTTTGACCGGTAAAGATCAAACTCTAAATAATTGAGCTGAAATCCTGTAAAGTTGAAATTTATAAAATTATTTTGCTTTAAATTTCCGCGAAGCGACGCCGGCGCAGGCAACTAACTACACGAACCGTCACCGCGTTTAGTATTAGTTCAGGCAAATGCAGGATGCACCACCCGCCCTCCCTCAATACGCATGCGGCACAGCTGATGCAATTATTAGTGCCCAACACCAACGTGTAAAAAACCTCGACGCGTTTCGCCACTACACGTGGCATCCTCAGGAGATGTTGTCGCCTCGGCGGAGCACGGACGACTACCTGCATTTGCCTGAACTAATACTAAACGCGGTGACGGTTCGTGTAGTTAGTAGCCTGCGCCGGCGTCGCTTCGCGGAAATTTAAAGCAAAATAATTTTATAAATTTCAACTTAATAATGGATTTCCGCAAAGTAACGCCTGATTCCATTAATTATCTGAAATCCTGTAATCATGAGTCTTGAATCCTAAAAAAATGTTTTGAATTTATTCAATGCTGCTTGGTTTTAAAGTAGTAGTACCTATTTATCTGTGGTTTGAATGTCAACCGAGCTAACTAGGTAACAATTAATGCTTCACGAATTTAGTTTTTTAAACATTTAAACCTTACTTATTTTCCTTTTGTGTACAACTTCTGTTACGATTCTCTTGATGATAGTCAAGAGAATCGATATAGATATCGAGATAGCAAAATAAATCCTGGGGTAAACGTAGACATTCGTCGAAATTCATTATGCACCAGAATAACCATCCTTCTTTCGCTTTTACAGGGTAGCTAACAACCCTAGTTTTATCGAGCGATTCATTTAAAAACTGGCAATATAGTAACTAAGTATATAGGAGTAAATATACCTGGCCGCGGGTAAGACAGACATGCGTCGGAACAGATGCTCCGCCGCGCTGCGAAGGTCGTCATCCTGCATCAGGCTGACCATGTCCTTCTCTCGCTTCTCTGAGGTCTCATCTGCTGCGCCTACTTCAAACAATAAGAATTGTTCTAGATGTGCATTTAGTCATAGCTTGTCTTAGCTTAGAATAGCTCAAAAAGGTTTTTTATTTTGTTACTGTTTCCTTAATGAGCAGTTTTCACACATCATTTATATCTCATTAAATAGCGTTAAGGTATTTACGAACTTGAAAAAAAGTCTGCACATAAAGTAAAAATTTCAAATAAAATAAATAAGTTGTTTATGCCAAATACGCATACGCCTAAATGTGTGCGTTGAAAATGGAGGCGAACACTTTTTTTGTAAGATTTAATTTTATTGATTACTATCACAAGTTTTACTTATTCACCATTATGAAATACCACTGATAATGTAAAATAATGAAGTAGCCATCTAAATATCACAATGATGTGTTGTTTGACCTGTGAATGATTTTACAAACCTATACCGTGCTCATCACAAGAATTTTCTGCTGGACGTACTAGCACGCATTTTACTAACAATATTTACATAATACAGGACACACCGCGAGCAAAGTGGTGATTGAATTACTTTGTTTGAAACTCGAAAAACCTCAAAAATGCGAATGCTGATTTATATCCTTAATTTTTGAAAAACAAAAAAAAACACATTGTTTTTTTTATATGTTATATCATGTAAATGTGTCAGTAAAACGTTATTAAGTTAAAAATATGAAGGCAAAAGTAAATAAAGACTTCAGACCAACATTTATTTCCGACCTTCTGCAGCACATTGCTCATGATAAATGTTCCACAACTGTTCTCAGCATACACTGTATACGCAAAATCGGACGCTGCGGTGTCACACTGCACGACGTTTTGTCATCGCATGCAATACTTGCACGCGGCACACTACGCGTCTGTTTCCCAAGGGTAAACTTACGTGCATTGTCAGAGGAAAATCCTTGACACGCTATAATACTAAGCCAGGCAGAACTTCGGTGGTGACCGTAAGTTTGGGGATGTGTACCGTTAGGTAAGTATGTTTACTATTTTATGGTTTTGTAAAATGTATAATTAAAATATTTTTTAATCCACTTAAATTTAAATCCCTTCTGATACTGTAATAATTAACAACTCGATTCCGTTGTAATCGAAATTTATCTGCGAGTATGCATACAAATCAGTTCGAAAGCTTTACGGCATCGTCATGAGGTTTATGTAGAATAATAATTTTACGATTCCCCGAAATTCTTGATGCCGCACACTTACCTACAGCCTTGTTATATAAACGAGGTCAGATAGGCACAGAGGTCAGATTTATGAGAGCACTCAAGTAAGGCTCAAGAGGCTGGGGTGTACGGGTGGACACGGTATTAATGGCTAGGCGTCTAATGTAATACCCATAATCCGTATTAAACCACGTTTTCACAGCCCAAATTAGATGGAAAATTGGAGTCACCCAATCTCGAGTAGTCGCTGCGCGACCGACGACAGACCGCCGCGCGGTATTCACCTAATATTGTTATTATGCTCGCGATGCTCCCGCGCGGTATTTAGATACCTACTTATATCGACATCGTTATTTATTATTAAGCTCTTCTAGCACGCATGAAAAATTACTGACTGAAATACATTTATTTTTAAGCTATGTCAATGGGTCATAATGATAACATTAGCTTTACCTTGGTATGTTTAACTTCAACTTCTTTTTTTTTTTATTAGTACTATGTTTCAACCGCTGTTTTCTCTTCTCAATAATTGTAAAAATACATTGTATCACATATCAATATCAAAGATATATTTCAATACGTAATAGATAATATAATTCAATACGTAATTTTAAACTGTAATGAAGGGACCGGTCGTAGACCAATAGCGACGATCCCTTCAAATTCATTATAATCATGTAATTAATAGGCTTAATTAGTTTATAAATATATTTTTTTTTCAATAAACAAGTTTCAAATAAAAAAATCTCGAGTGGTTACGCGTATTATGTTTTCGGAAACGCTTACGGGCAACGTTATACCGCAAAACGTAACTTTTGAAACCCGCTAAAAGTATTATGGAACTTATGCTAGCACATTTTGCGAGCGTATAAATATTGTATTAATCCGTTATTAACGCTCACTTTTTGCCTGCGAGTTAACAGTTTTGCTCGTTAATTTATTAAAAAAAGAATGCGGTTGAAAGAGGACATTTAAAATATGACGTGTAAATTAAATATGAAAAGTATGATGTGCGATTTCGATATAATCGTACCTTTTTACGTACAAGGAAACAGAAGGTAAGAAAAGCTATGGGCTTTCAAGTTCGTACTTTAACTCTTAATATGTATATTTTTTAATGTATTGTAATTTACTAATTTCTTTTGATTATTGTTTTGGACTATGATGCGACAGCTCCAAGACGAGGTGCTCTTACTTCTTTGGAATCAGATTGCTATTTATGATACTTTCAGTATTAATGCATTTTATTTCAACTTACAGTGTCCATAAAAGAAGCAACGTCTGTGAAGCCAAACGTGCGAGCAAGCCCAGCTGCTTCGATCAACGCTGCGCGTGCTTCGGGCCTATTGTTCTGAAGGAGGTGGCAGCGAGCCAGCAGGAAGTTAGAGTTGAGCAACCAGAGACGTTGGTTCGCTGCTCGGGATTCTGCATAAAAAAGTAAGAGCTACTTTGGTAATAGACATAAGAAGACGGTAAGCTATTCGACAAAGTCAGCGTGGCCGGCTGGCCAGCAGCGACGCTAAATAGCCACGCGGGATTCTATGACTATGATGACAATATTATGTCAAATTCGATCGAATTTCAATCACAAGTCCGGCATTTTTCGGACTCTTTCACTTTTTCTGTGATTAGACTTTGGAATTCTCAACCCAATGATATCAAAATGTTCCCCAACAAGTTAACTTTAAAAAAAGTCTATCCGCATCCACTATCTTAACCTTGGCTCACTTCAGAAATAACTACCATTATCTTTCACTTGTGTCGCTTTGAATGTCGTCAATATCTTTATTCACAATATCGCATTCATTAAATATGTGTATTCTATGTATATTCACAGGTCCTTTATATGGCGAATTATAATTTATTTGTGTAATATTCATATTTATGTTTTATGTTTTTCATTATTTTTCTTTAAACACTCTCAATGATTAATGTTTCGCCACTGATTAGACTCTCTGCATTTCCAAGTGGTTGACTGGTAGACAATGCCTCAAGGCATTAAGTCTGACAATCGTACAACTTACAGTACAATAAAATTTAAATAAATAAGTAAATATTAATTGATAAAATTTATACAAGTTCTCAAAAAGCAATAAAAATAAAAGATTTCGAGGTAACGTAGTTAAAGCAAAATCCTTCTTAAATTCATAAGTTCTAAACTTACTGGAAAATAGCTGAAACTTAAATTGATTACCTCAAAAGTCCAGCTAATGCGCTGTCCAATCTTATTCCAAAGCCAAAACTTAGATTCATACCTAATTGCATAGCATCTTAACAGTGCCGAGTGATCCATTATAACCAAATTGGAGATGATTAACGTTGTTAGTCACGTATAATAGTAGCGTGTATCCCGTCTAATTACGTCCCGATAGGGTGAACAATCAATCAGCAAGGCGACAGTTCTGCGAACTCAATAGTTGATATGTCTTAATGATTACGCTATTGACAGATACACCTCAGGGGGTATCTGTGAACTGTAAACTGAGGTTCAGAGTGATTGATTCAGTTAAAGTTTGAGTTACGGCCAAAAAGCAAGGGGGATGACGGAACATGACTAATGACACTTTAATGCTTTTACTGGATCATTACACTGTAAGAAGATTAATCTTTAGTAGTATTTTCTAAACGAAAACTTTAATTGTGTGTACGATGGATAATATATTGCAGGTGAAGACATGATCTCTTGTAATAATGTAAACAATCAATATTCAATCCGAATTAATCCAATCACATATTTTCTAAATAGTAGAACTCACCACCCGTCCTTGTCCGCTAACAACTCAAGTGATGATATTTATAAATGCTATCCACTAAAACTTGACTTCAAATACCTGATTGGCATTTCTAAGCGAAGAATCTAGCTCGGTGCGCTTGTTTACTCTCGTTTAGAAGACGAGCTAGCTCATGAAGAATATAGCAACGTTCAGGAGGTCGTGTGCTCATAACCAGAGAACGTTCTAAGGTGCGAATACGCGACCTAGAAGAAAACACATTAATACAACTTATATAATTTTATTGAAGATGATTTAACAGCATAGTTACAATTAGAGAGCTATAAGCTCATCATTATGAATTGGAAGATGTTGTAAATAAGCTGAAAACTCATTTGTAATTTGATTATACACCGCGTTTCTGAGGATATAGATTAACTTTGAATAATACTTCTATAGCTCTTGTTAAACATATCGTACAAAGGAAGTTGTACTATAAATAAAATAGTTTTTAAGTTATTGCTAATTTAAGTTTGAACAATTTAATTTTGTTGTGCAGTAAGAAAGAGTCTTTATGTTGCAACCAAAACTATCAAACTGAATTTCATATCGCAATGTAAAGTATATTTGTAACAAAATTACCTAAGTAAGAGGTATTCTGTGTTGTGTTGTGATAAAATGAGTTTGAAATATAAGATTAACACGATATTTTTATAGCAATTCCATGAAAAAATATATCATAGTTAAAAAATTCAATTTAATTATTGTCCGAATGACATGTCGAAGTTAATGTACAACCTCACGGACATTGTATAAAAAGAATGCCATATGGCGTTATATTCATATTTTGTATACATTTTGGTTGTGCAAAGAAGTATAAGTAAAAACACTCAGCTTTTAATTGCATGTTACTAAGCGGTATTTGTATTGAAAAACACTCCATGATACCTCTTATAATTATAAGCGGTAATTTAGTTTTACATCATTATACATTGAATTATACGAGAAGAATGTGAAAAGCGATCTACTTCATTACATTTCTAAAAAAAACTCGCTAGCTTTCGGATCCATTCGTGAGTCACGTGAATACGCTTATCCGTTCCGACATTTTGTTTTAAAATTCCAACTGAAATTAAATTTTAAAATGCTCACAGGTGGAACTTTACTTAAAAGTTAGCGAGGTAGTTTTTTAAGTGAATTAGGTAGGATGGTAGACTTACTTTGCGTCTCGCGGCGGGGCCGGCGGCCTGTGGCGGAGCACAGAGTCCCTACTTGGCTCTCTCGACATGTACATTCCAAGGAGTATGAAAGCTCTCTTTTCCCGGTCCGATTCGCTCATTGTGTCCTTGACACGTTTCTGCGAGTAATAAAAGGGCTGTGAAAGTTTATTGCTTGCGAGGTACTTTCCTCCAGCCTAACATGTCACGATGTAGATACTCACTTACATAATTGTGTTAGCTGCCTACGTTGGAGTTAAACTTTTTAACGAATTTATAGTTTTAACGTCATGCCTTTTGTTAAGGACCCATCTTCGCAATTTTTACTTTATCAAATTATTTGTAGTGAAAAGATATCATAATTTAATCTTATGTAACAATAGGTTTATTATAAGAAAACGTTCAAACATGTTCATTGTTATAAATATTATGCGCCTGGAGTGCGTTCCATTCCTTGTCTGACACAGTTTTTACATTTTCGTTGATGATGTATATTTTTGATAAAAATTGTATAAAATCCGGGAAAAAAAGATAACGCGATTTTATAAGTAATAGTGTCAATATTTTACTTGATTGTCGTTATTAATTGATTTTTGTATTAAAATCTAGCAATATTGACGCGAGCGATTCCAAAATAGAGCTCCAGATAGCCATTTTCTTTTTCTTCTGATGCGACTTGACATTTAACTATTGCTTAATTTTCTGAAATACCTTTCAAAATAAATCAAACAAGAGCTAACTTTCACATTTTTTTTTCTATAGGATTGTTTATAATCCTTCCAGAATTTCGTAAAATAGATACCTGATCCAAAAACGCGTTAGCAACTAGATCATACAGCTGCTGCAGAAATTTCTCTTTCGCTGGCAGCAGTTTACTCGTCTTCCTCGAAATTTGATCCATGGCAAACTCCGCGCTCTCCAGACATTTGGCCGTGTCTCTTTCTTCATAGGTCTGCTGGGTGGATTTGACGAGTCGTTTGGCGTCGATTGCATATTGGCGTTGCGCGCGCGTCTGTTGTTCCTTACGCGCGCGGGACAGACGTGCGCGGGCGGCGGCTTCAGATGCGCGCGCGGCGTAGAGTGGACGTCTTTCACGGAGAACTGCCTGTAGACAGTTAATTGTACTGCCAATTGCATAATGTTGTATCGATAATACTGATCTTATTGCAAAACGTATTGACAATCAACCTATTTTAATTTTGAGGCACAGTTTTGCTGTGCTGAACTTTTATTTAAATACTTTTATTTACCTTTGTATTAATGAAGATATAATATAAAAATAAATTATTTAATCGATTTGATTGGCGGTGGCCACGCAATGCGTACATATCTAATGATATTTCATTATTTCAATATGCACCATCATGCCTGACTTTTATTTCATTTATTTTTTATTTATACTTTATTGCACAATAATAAAATTTTGTACAAAAGGAGGACTTAACGCCATATGGCGTTCTCTACCAGTCATGCCTTTGGGCTAAGCAGAAATGATTGTTATGACTTTTGATAATAATATAGGTATAATACTAACTACTTAACGCTGAGCAACATTGGTCGGAATAAAAGGCTTCATTTCCAAACTTATTTGTTTAAAAAAATAACTGGTAGCTTATTTGACAGAATACTTTACTGCATCGTAGACTTGTTTATACGCTTTGCTAATTAGAAACTGGCTGTTATCTACCTGTTTCTTTTACATATCAGCGAGAAATTGGCTATTAATACTATTCGCTTATAATAAGAAATTGTTTTTCTCACCCAGTCTCCCTAATTTCCACATCACCAAGAACTTTATTTATTGTGCTTTTCGCAAAAAAATCTGTCTCAAAAAAAGGTTCTTAATTCTTGCTGTAAACTTGTTTTAGTTTGCGATTATTTTGCGTTTAGTTGTTACATTTTAGGGATGATATGTATTTTTAACTTCTAAGTCCCTACCTGTCTCGTTTCTACATGAGCGAGGGCTTTATTGGCCAGCTGTTGCAGCATTTTGGACCCTTGTTTATTAGCCGTACACAGTCGCTCATCCTTGCACAGAGCTGTGAGGAAGTATTTATCGTGTGCCATCCGCTCCAAATATTTTGACGCCATAAGACGGTATATTTGTTCTGCTCTTTGCCGCTCCGCAAGAGATATTTCTTGCACCTGGAATAAAAATGTTCATATCACTGAATACTATTCCAATATATTGGAAAGCTTCACACAAATTTCCGTATTGCACTGTTTTGAGCGGGTCATGTTTAGTATGTGAATATTTTCCACTTATTGCTGAGTCGCTGATTCCTAAAAAAATAAAGATAGGTACTACACAATCACGTGGCAAAAACACAGTGATTTAAGTTGGGTTGATTTCAAATACCTTCTGTATTATTGAAAAACAGATCTCAAAAGTAGGTATGTTTTTTCAGACATATTCGTATATCCTACTAATATTATAAACGCAAAATTTTGTGAGCATGGATGTGTTCGTTTCTACTTCACGAAAACGCTACTGAATAAATTTAAATGAATCTTTTTACAAAAACTTAACGTTTATATTGGGACAACATCTATGCTAAATTTCATAAAGATATGTATTTTAACACTAAAAGCACACAAAACACCAAGAGCACACAAACATAAAGAGTGTTGTTTTGGTCAGCGACGAGCGACTCAGGGGTGGTTGTACAAACGATACTGATGCCATTTTTTTTAAATGGAAAAAAACAAAAACAAAAAAAAACAATTTATTACAGCGGTCTTGCGAGTGAGTCAAAACTATCAACACCAGGTCGCCTCTTCGTAGCTTACTAGCTACGGCGTAGTATTTTGTAGATACACGCGAGCTACGCGTTAGGGTGCGAATTTCCCCATTCGGTTTGAATATTTTTAGAATGTTGCGAAGAGGTTTCTCTTCATAAAACTTACAAATAATTTAAAGAAAATATACTTTTTAGAATAAACATAACTCATATTCTTATCCCTGAGTTGAATGTCGCTGACCAAAACACCCTGTATTAGCTACACAAGATTTTAACATTAATGGAATCATTACACTGGTAGATCCTCACCGCCTACCTAACGTTGCTGTATAGAAGAGCTGCTTCCAGGTCACTAAGGCCTGAAAGCAGCTCTTCTATCATCATCATCCTTATTAAATCTTAAACCTGCAAATAAAACGGAGCAGAAGATCACCTACCACCTGGTTAGCAAATAAGCTGTTCTATAGTAACATGAACTATATACCTTCACAGATAACCCAAAATACAGCTCTGTTGTACAAATGTAATAGGAAACCCGATCCCGATTCAGACTGGAGCTGATGAATTTTTTTTATGACTCAATTATATGTTACCTATTAAAATGTATTATTTACATTACGTTTTATCTTAATTACGTACGAATAATACTGAAAACGAAAATCTGTTTATAGGTAGTTATATTCCGTATTCACTTACCGTTTTTAAACATGGAAAAATTAAAATTAATTAGTAATTTTCATGGGAGACATATACAAAACGTATTGGACTAAACTAAAATGAGATGCGCAAATCTAAACGGGGTGACAGTTTTATAGCAAATCTCAAATCACGCAGGTAAAACCACGGGGGCTGATAGTAAACTATATTTACCTTCATGCTAGCTATGTAAAATGGTGATACTTCATTTTTCTTATCCTCTCAAGAAAAAAAAGGCAATGTAAATTATTACGTACATTCCAGAGCATTTTATCTGGTTCTTCAGGAGTGCCGAGAAAAAGACAAATAGGAATTCCGGAACCCTTCCACGTCCAAGGTTAAGGTAAGTTATGTATGTACTTATTAGGACATGAGCTTGGTTCGTGACACTCATGAAGATGTCTTAAGTGGAACGCTAGATGTGTATTAATACTTTAACATGATGTTTGTGAGATAGTAACTTCCTTACGTACAAGTAATCCCTAGAAGAAAAGTCTTGCTAGGTAATTTTGCTTTGAAGATTACATGATACTTTTATTAAAATACTTAGGGTAGAAGGTAGAGTACACATGAATTATAGAATAATAATTATTTGAAGGCAATACAACCTCTATCAGAAATCTCTGTAATATCACACATAAGTCACAAAATAAGTCAACATAACATTTACGCTCGTGGGTTGGTAGTGTATACAAAAAAAAAATGTGCTTATGAATCGTCTATCAAATAATGAGTAATGTTCCTTATAATTCACAAAATAAATAGCACCTGAACAACTCAAATAAATCAGCCCCTACGGGGTGTGAGAACAAGCGAACGATCTTGCATGCTTTTAAAAATCTTTACAGTTAGCTGTTGTAACCAGAGCAGAGCATTGCTAGGAATATATGACTCCATTACATTAAGTCGTTAGGTGCATTCGGGTAGCTGGGGTAGAGCGACCTAACACGCCTTTGACATAGCCAAGTAAGAAAAGATAATTAATACTTATTTTTACATACTAATATCCCATATAACCTCATTTAATACGAGTAGAGCTCCAAGACAAAGCTTAACGCAAAACATAACAAATGAGAAAGCAAAAATTTTGAGAGTACCTAAATTAATTTGTACAATAACAAGGTCAAGACATCATACTTATGAGGTCCTAAAGTAATGAAAGTCTTGAGATTGTTCGCAACTTTTGATATTTTTTCTTTCTTCTTTCGAGTGGGATAATAAAGTGAGATTAAAAAGTACAAGATTTAGAGTAAGCTTGAAACGGCTAGGCTTTTTGTCGTGGGTAGTATACGGTATACATAAAGAAAGACTGTCAAGGGTTTCCATCGTCCTTATACTTGATTTTAAAGCAAATTCCAAAACACGAATGATTATTTGCCAATACACCGTGTTTACAAGTTTAATCAATCCGTCCGTCAGTCTTTCAGTTCAAATCGCCAGTCATTTTCTATACCATGAAGACTGAACGCCGCGACAGAAAGGCATGACTAACAAGATCAAATTTTCCTATCAATCATTTAAAAAGTGGACTGGCTACATTGTCCATGCTGTTGCATATTCGTGTTTCCCGTAGAAACATTAAGACCATTTGGCATTTTTGCTCAAACACTGATGCAGCCATCTCGACGGAAAACTACACATTCCAAACATCTGCCTTCGGAAGATGATGTATGAAGTATCAGCTATGTTCCACTTTTATTTACTTTGTTTTAGTGATGTATTTTTTAAATCAATTTCACATCCAAACAGCCTCCGATTCAGAACCATCTGGTTACAATTTTCGGTGAAGAACTTTCACTAATTAATAAAAGTTATAATAACATGGATTTATCCGATGCAAGAATTTTATTTTGTTCTCCGTATATTTGTTATCGAACTGACAAATTGTCATCCGATCAAACTAAAACATTAATTCATAAATTGATAGAAAATTAAAAAAAATGGAAGCCAAAACGCATAAAATTAATATTCCTATCGGAAGGGATAATAATTTTATGCCAAAACGCAAGGCTTGTGGAACGGTTCTAAAACGCCCTAGGTTTAATAGATAATATGAAGATGTACGCGAACAATTTTAAACGCATTGATATGTGTTTATACCAACGCCGAAACACACAACAGGTAGTCACATTTTGATTTAGTAAATAACCTACTGATTAAGTGGTAAATAATAATCAAAAGTGAAAAAGTCATATAATATTTACCGCCCACTTACCAAAATAACATGAAACAACAACAAATAAGAAGTTTCACTGATTTCTTTGCCCCCAATTAAGATAACTTTTACTTATCTTACCTGTTGCGTAGGTTTCTTTTCCATGCGACTTTGCCTGACTTTTACCAAGAGTGCGTTGGTGTCAATCGATTCTTTCTTCAGTTCCACTCGACGGTAGAGTGACGCGGCTGATGCGAGCATCTTTCCAGCGCTTTTTCCTGTACATTCTCGGACCTGACAAAATTATAAGGATATAACAGTCATCAAACGAAAATATTAAAATACTGTTTTGCATCCTATATAGCTGAAATATTGCAACTTTCAATGAACAACATGTACAGTATATTGTGCTACACCAGGCTACTGTCTTCACGAAAAATCAGTACGGTACCGTCACCATGAGTTTACAGCTGTTTTACTCGTAATCGACGACGTAAAAAAAGTCAATGGAAAATTGCACATCGCCTCTAGCGATCATTTGCAGAAAAAAATCAAATAAAATTTTCAATACACTTTTTTTACGCCGTAAACTCATGATAATGGTCGACTTTATATTTCAAGTCGTCATCACAGGTGAGCGAATAGCTGGCAGCTACCTCGGACAAAGAATTAGTCTTGCTATTCTAGGGGAGAACGCTGCCAGTATCTTCGGAACCTCACCTTAAGAGAAAATGACACCTGACATCTGCCAAAGATAAGTATTTGTCGTATAGATTTTTTCATTTAAAAAATATTTCCCCTCTTTTTTCCTCTTTCCGAGGCCTCTCCATAATTTCCTTATTGTGTTTAGAGGCAGTGAGTTTGTGGGTAGGCCTCCAGAAGACCTCTCTATATTATATTAAATTCTTGCATTTTTATGTTCCAGTTGACACTTGGCGTTGGCAGGGACTTACTCCGGTTGCTAAGGCAACCAGACCTGCGCATCCCCTGCTGTCAGCGTCCGTCATTCTAGTTTATTTACATATAGTTTTATTTTAATTTTATGTTTTTATATTTGATATTGTGTCATAAGTTTAAATTTAGTGTTTTGGCAGGTTTTTCCAAATTTCAGATAAGTGTTAAGACTTATGAGCACATTATCTCCATCGGTGAGCACCCACTCACAGCCGCAGTTCTTTCAGTGCTCAATTTGTAATACCTACAGGGCTTTTAAAGGTAAGAGGGGCCTTAATATTCATATTGCCCGTAGTCATAATAGCACCAATTTACCCGCATCTCTCCCACTACCCTCTACTTCAAATCCTATATCTTCTTCTCCATCTTTTGAAGCTATTATCACAAATCTCCACCAATCTACTCCGCTGGTTAAAAAAATCCCTAGGGGAGCGAGAATAGCTTTAGCTAAATGCCTCTCGTCTTGTATTGAAAAATCTTTCGATAATACTGAAACTGCCTGGCAAAATCTTTTTACATTTTCATACTCGTTTATTCATGTAAAGTCTCAGTCTAAAACTTTAACTCGGGCGCTTTTAGATAATGTTTCGAATTCCCACAATCCATCCCTTCCGTTCAGTTCGTCTGGTACGCTATCTTCCAAATTTAACGTTTATCGTACCGTTGAGAACAAGGTTATGGACGGCGACCTGAAAAACGCAGCCCGAATCTTGTTCTCCGATGACACTCTCGCTCCCCCTAATCAGGAAACTCTCGAGAGCCTTCATAGTAAGCATCCTTCACGTCCAGATTCTCCATCTTTAGCTCTTCCTCCTCTTCAAAATTTCCAACCCTTACAGATACTTGATGACGGCGACACGTTTGCTGCCATCATGTCTTTTCCGGCTGGTTCTGGTATCGACGGCATCACTCCCCAACACCTTAAGGATTTGGTGAGTGCTTCCGCTGCTGACGCCGGTAGAATTTTGCTTTCCAACATTACAAAACTGTGCAACCTTCTCTTATCTGGCAGGGTTTCTGAAAGTTTTCTCCTGTTTTTATTTGGTGCTAGACTTTGTGCCTTTCGAAAAAAGATGGTGGCATTTGCCCTATTGCTATTGGCTCAACGTTTCGTCGTCTTGCAGCCAAATTAGCCTGTCGTGATATTTTTTCTCCTTTGAAAGAGTATTTTCAACTCGACTACGTTTCGTCTGGTTCCCGTCAGGATATCATTGATAAATTTAATTCTCTTGCTCCTAACATTAAAATTCTTAATTCTGAATCGCTTTGCCTTTTAGGTGCCCCTCTTCTTGATCGCAGCATCGAACCTTTTCTTGATAAAAAGTTGAATGATGTCACCCTATCAGCCCCCAGATTAGAACACCTAAATTCACACATTGCTTTTACTATACTGAAATCGTGTCTTTTTGTGCCTAAATTTACATATTTCCTATGTGCTAGTCCTATCTGGAAAAAAAATAATTATTTAAAACTATTTGACACTACTCTTAAAAATAGTTTGGAAAATTTTTTAAATTTACATTTTGATAACATACTCGCAGCTGAGCTTACCGTAGAACTTACACCCTTATGTATCCTTTTTCATTAGAATATAAATTCATTTCATTTTATTTCTCATCAGGTCGTGCATACTATCGAATTCTGCACTCTGAATTTAGTGTATTGGTACTTTATAGTGACTCGTATCTTGGGCTCAGGCTTCGCTTCCTATTCGTTTTAGTGGGATCGGAATTCGCCAAATTTCTAGTATAGCCCTCCCCGCTTTTCTCTCCTCTTTGCATAGCACTTCCGTTTTAGCCGGAAAAATCTTTGAGCATCCTCGCCAGCTTTCTGAGGTGAGAGAGGCGGAGGAGTTTTGGCAAGGTCTCTGTCTTAGAGAAGACATTCCAAAGGAACGTCACCAACAAAAACTTTGGGATGTCCCTCTTGCGAGAGAGACCTTCAATTCTTTACTTCGAAATACCGTCAGTGACAGTAGTCGAGCAAGGCTCTTAGCGGTTTCCTGCAAAGATTCTGGTCACTGGCTTCATGCTTTACCGTCAAAAAATTTAGGCACTCTTTTCGATAGTGAGTCTTTCCGGGTGTGTGTGGGTCTCCGCCTTGGCACCCCTATATGTGTAATTTGTACGTGTCCCTGTGGCAAGGAGGTTGACAAATTTGGTCTCCACTGCCTTTGTTGCCAGCAAAGCGCTGGGCGTCTCGCCCGTCACGCTACCCTTAATGACGTCATCAGAAGAGCTCTTGCCACCATTAATGTTCCTTCCACGTTGGAACCACGTGGTTTGGTCCGTGACGATGGCAAGAGACCCGATGGCCTCACGCTTATTCCCTGGGAACAGGGTCGGGCCTTAGTTTGGGATGCAACTTGTGTCGATACTTTGGCCCCATCCCATCTCAGAGAATCAGCCCTTAAAGCTGGAGCAGCAGCGGAGTTGGCTGAAAACGCCAAGCGTCGCAAGTACGTCTCACTTGCAAGTGATTATGTGTTTGCGCCGTTTGGTGTTGAAACATTTGGGCCGTGGGGACCCTCTGCTAAATTGCTGTTTGGTAAAATTGCGCCAAAATTAAATTCTGTCACAGCCAATAATAAAGCTGGCTGGTTCCTAGCTCAAAGGATTAGCATAGCTATTCAACGCGGCAACGCAGCCAGCATCATAGCCTCCTTGCCTCAAGGAAATGGTTTTGTTTTTGAATAGGTAGACTTTAAGTTTTTTTTATGTAGCGTGTCTTAGTTTTATTTCTTCTTGTTTGTTATTAATAAAGATACTCCTTTAATTATTTAATATAAATTCAATTTATATTTTAAGACCTAACATTTTTTTTCTTTTATGTAGTTATAAAAAAAAACTTAAAGAGCAATATTTAATTGAGTTTTCCGTTTAAGTTGTCAAGGACACTTGTGTTGGGAATTACTCGCTATATTAAAACAGGTTAATAATATCTATACGTTTTAAGAATTTACAGCCAATTTATTCATAACTATTAACTATGTATGTACATAACACTTAGTAAGTGTCTATGACGTCATCATTTTCGATTTTACAACTGGACTCTTAAAATTACAAAACATTTAGCATATGTTTATGACGTCATTATTAAATAGTAAATAATAAACATTTTGAATCAAAACTTTTTCTGGCATCTAATTTTTCATTTAGAATGGTTATTAAAATATTCAGCATAGGTAGTCACAATTAATTTGTAAATACAGGTTATTTAAATTTTATTAATGAGACGAAATTAGGTCGATTTCGGTCCCAATTGGTGGAGTATGCATATACAACGAGTAAGTAATTAGTAAAATGACTAATGTTAGTCGATAGAACAAAAATAGATATGTTAACCATTGACTCTGGTTTACAGTTTTTTTGCGTGAGAGTTCATAAATATTTTTGAACGATTATTTAGAACTATGGCAAATAGACAGACTTGGTGTCATTGAGTAGTACCTGTACACAAAATCGTCTCAGAAATAACTATCGATCTTAATACTCATCAAATCGTCAAATCTAGTCTTGATTATTAGTATTAGAATAGATCGTAACAGGATTGCTACCATGTACCTTTTTATTTTTGAGTCGGTCTCTAGTTACACCGTGACCATTGCACTTGCAACAGTGCCGAAATATCGGAAACTCGAAAATAATAAGGTACATGGTAGCAATCCCGTTACAATCTATTGTAATGTTAATGACTATGTAAGTTTAAATCAATATTTTCTTATGAGTGCTTCTATAGAATCACAGTCTGAGAAGAGTAGAGTGTTAAAGCTGTAACTTTTGATTCTTATAAAGATTTAATTCATTTTGATCTGTTTGTAACTACCTAACCAAGTTATTGTTTAGTATGTATCGGAGTAAATAAAATAACAATAACAATTGTAGCGGTTAAATTAAATTATGAATCTCTATATTTGTGCAGCGCGCCGCTTTAATACTCTGGTTTACATTATTTTTGCGTGAGAGTTCATAATATTTTTGAACGATTATATAGAACTATGGCAGATTGACAGACTTGGTGTCATTTAGTAGAACCTACGTAAAAAATCGTCTGAGAAATAACTATCGATCTTGATACTTGTCAAATCGTCAAATATAGGCTTGCTTATTAGTGCTTCTATTTTAGAGTCACAATCTTGCAAGAGTAGAGTGTTAAAGCTGTAACTTTTGATTTTTATAAAGGGAATTCATTTTGAATTTTGATCTATTTGTATTTACCTACCTAAGTTATTGTATAGTTTATATATGTGTCTAAGCAAATAAAATTTCAATTGTAGAGGTTAGGTTAAATTATGAATCGCTATATTTGTGCAGCGCGCCGCTTTAATTAACGACGCCGTCCCAAAATAGCCTTATTAATTTTTGTGTTTATAATTTATAGCTCCTGAAGGCGAGTTATCATATTTCTTCGAAACTTGAACGAGTTCTCTCAACAGATTTAATTAGATTCCGTTTTACATTAAACGCCGCCGCTTCAATGGATATTTACGCTAACGTTTATAAGTTAATCCGGGATTCTCTGGAATTGCTTAATATTCAATATATAGCTAATTGAATTCGGTTCCAATAAAGGGAAATTGCTTAATCACAGCTTATAAGTTGCCAAAAGAACGTGTCGGTGTTAACGGCCGGGTTGAAAGCTCCGTCAAAGGACCAATATTAGTTTTGCTTTTGTTGCATTTCGAATTTGATATTTAAGATTTTCGTTATTCAGTTGTTTGTAGATCGTTATAAGTTAAGAAATTGGAATTACGTTTTTTTGATATCTTTGTAGTAAGCTTGAGCATTTTTACGACCATTGCTTAAAATTACCATGACCAAATGTAAGATTGGGAATTTTTACGACCATTGCCTAGGGTACTTTTTCTTAAAAAAACGCACACTAATCAATGAAACAACATTGACAGTCGGTATTTAACCAATAGTTGTCCAACTACTGATCACGCAACCGGGCCTACGACTACGGTATCCCGTTTTCTCTGCAAGTCTGGCACACTTCTCATAGTTCGTCTGCGCTCTCATTTGTAAGGCTGTAAGGTTGCCGGGCTCCAGTTCTGCAAGTAATATAATACTTAGTATACCTTTATGTTAGACCACTTACATTCAGCCAGACAACCTAAAAAGGAAAAGTCTGAACTTTTTATATAGAATCTTTACTATCTCTTCCTCTTGACAATCATAAAAACTATTTTCTAACTATCAAACAAAATCATCTTTAAAAAAAAAAGACCTAAAAAAGTATAAAAACACAATTTTGTTCGAAAGTAAGAAAATAGTTTTTATGATTATCAAGAGGAAGAGATAGTAAAGATTTTATATAAAAAGTTCAGACTTTTCCTTTTTAGGTTGTCAATATTTCCATCGAGCTATGTTAACCTGCGGTAAGAAGTTACAGATGAAAAGAGGGGAGATGCCAGACTCTGCACCCCCTGTAAGCGAAGGTAATTCACAGCCCACTAATTTAGTTGAAGAGAGGATGCCAGACTCCGCAGCCCCCTTCGCAGATGTTAGTTTTCAGCCTGCTATCGATTACGATGCGGCGGATTCTCCAAATCCACAGTTAACGACCAAAAGTTCCTCCCACCGCAGCGCCAGCTCAGTGGTCGCACGACGATTGGCAGCAGAGGCCAAACATGCCGCTGCCATCCTGCAGGTAGAGGAGGAGACATTTAACATTAATGTGCACTCATGACTGTTAGTTTTGTAATTCAAGTGAACTAGTGATTTCGGCCAAATGACGTCAAACACATAAAACCTAAGACCCTTTACACACTGCGACTTTTAGCAGCGATGCAGTCTGCATCGATGTTAAAGCGCGTTGTACTTTCAGCATCGATGCAGTCGCGACTCTAACGCGCGTTAGCATCGATACAGTCGTGATGCAGAAGCTTAAAATTGTCAAATTATATACTGAATTTTGGCGACTGCATCTTTACTAACGCGCGTTATCATCGATGCAGTCGCTTTTTTTATCTAAATTTAATCTGTTCATTGCGTAAGTCGCGATGCTGAAGCGCGTTTCCAAAACGCGCGTCTACATCAATGCTAAAAGTCGCAGTGTGTAAGGGGTCTTACATAGGAATTTGTAGCGCCCCAGTTGCTTTTTACCGCCAATAGCAACACTGCTAATTAAGGAAAAAGTGTTAAGTATTCTCTTTGCTGACCGTACTCCGTAATAGTGCGATAAATTGCAACAGTGAGCGAAAAACTTCTCCACGGATGTGTGGTTAGAAGAATGATAACGATGCGGATGCAAACATTATCAACGTTACGAGCCTAATTGCATGTTTGCGAAGTGTATTTGCGTCAGGCACAGGCGAAAAATCCGACTGAAGGCAAAAACGGTAGGGGGATAGAATTCCGGGATCGCAATCATTTGTGTGTGCAGTAATTGATAGTGAAAAGTTACATTTATTTATTACAAGTCAAAGTAAAATACACATACAACATCGCGTATTGATATGTAATTATAGTCATAAGCTAATCCGTGTATTTAAAAATCGGCACATTCACATAATTCAAAGCTCTTGAATATGGTAGGATTTTCATTTGAATGAAAAATCAATGGAAATTACCTGAAATATAGACTTATGAACTCACAAAATTCAGTTACATCTTTTTTTATTATTTGAAATCATACTAATATTTATTGGAAAATCGGACATTAATCATTAATATCAAACGCCATCTTGACACTTGAACTTGAATTTATGATGGTCCTAAGATTTACTGAATTCGATATTAACGTAGATACTATTAAATGGCTTTGAACATCTAAGTTTGCATAGTTCAAATAATAATAACCTATTCCCCAAAGATTTACTTGAAAAGCAAAAAAGTCAATGATACTTCACCCAAAGGTTTAAAGCAAGACGTCTCTTTAACTTATCTTATTGATCGTATCATATAATGTAGACGCTTACTTTTAATTAGATAAACCAAAATGATATTTGATGGGTGGCCACTTTTACGTATGTTATAGAACGTGTTATTCCTAATTATCTACACATTTTTTTTTCAATCGTTGCTTGCAATCGATTATAAAATAATGAAATAGTCTTAGTTTGAATTTGTGTTGTACACAAGTTTAAAAGCATGAATTCTAACAATGATAAGTCACAAAAACTTCAACAATAAAATCTGTTTAAAAGTCGTGTTTTCTACAACATTAATTATTATTTCTCATAGAAATTTATTTATTGGGAGTAGTAAAAATCAACATAGGTAAAAGCATACAAGAATATTGCTATTGCAAGGGAACGAAATCTTACAAACTTATTTATGTATTACGTTTCATTATTGCTTCATGGAAAGTTTTCGATGTATTTTTCATCCTAATGATTCATCACATTATTGAAAATACATATCACAAGTTCAATTTGCGTACAATTGTTACAAGACTATTGTTAGTAAGCTTGCAAAATTAAATAGAAGAAGTGAGTAGTTAGTGAAGAAACCATTAGATAGACCAGAGTTTAGAATGAAAGCTCCATCTAATAAAAAAATCTAAATAAGTATATTAAACTAAAACAATAATAAAAATAAAAGAACTTAATCGTCGTCTCGTATTACATATTTTTATCGAATCAAAATACTTATACAAGGCTGCAGGTGTTTTAATGTTTTTAAACTTACGAAAAGCTTTCATAAATGTTTAAACTAGCCTTAATTGCGTGTTTGCAATCTTGGAATAGATATTATTTACATCCAAGGTTCCGAAGTTACTACGAACCAGCCTTTCCGCTTCTATCGTGGCTATAAGGAACTGCAAACTACCTTATTATGCGAATGAATCATGAATCTTTAATTGTAAATATGTAGGCACTTCCTTTGGAAATTTAGGACAAGTATTCATGTGGGAAGTTTTATCTACCTACATTAAAAATTATAATTGATGATGCATTTGAATTTTTACGCCGCTTTAGGCAGCAATGTGAAGAAACGATACCGATAAGGATGATTATCGCATCAAGCTATGTAAGCAAGAGACATGGACATTTTATGTGCCCATGTGCCGAAATCAAATGTCACTGTCCACATGCGAATGCGGTGGTGGGCTAACGGCGTTAAAGGTTGAAGCAAATCTACCCACCCGGCACCTGAACAGCACCAACCAGACATCAACCATACGGACGCAACGCCTTGGCATGAGATCGGCACCGTATAGTAAATGTCTTGACTCGAATCGTGTTTCCTTACTTATGACAATTATGATCTTGATCTGAGGTGGTGACGTCACGAAGTTGATAAATGTGCTTTGAAGTTTGACGTTTTATAAAAAACAATACTGATCGCCTTGATGCTGAGTTAATACCGTGCTCTACTCGCAACGGGTGTCTAAATGTACTATAACCTGAATGTCTGTAAGATGTTGTCGTTTTGTAACTGTTACTGTTCCATACGATGAAACTCGAAATCGAAATGAAACTAAGAAACTGACAACAAAATAATGATAGCATTTTTAAACCGTCTCTTAGATAAACTAAAGGGATGCACGGTTTCTTATCACAGAAAAAACCGGCCAAGTGCGAGTCGGACTCGCGCACTAAGGGTTCCGTGCCAACGTTAACAGAATTAGGGAAACCACTTACTACCACCTTCCTCCACTTAGCTCAAATACCTATTTTTTTTGTCGACAGCAAATATAACTTAACAAAGTGCGAAAACTTAACAAAGTTATGTTTGCGGTTGTTGAAAATGTGCTATATCTGTAAAACTTCTTGTTTGATCTCGTCCCAACCAATTTTACCACTTTGGAAGCTTCTAGCTGTGAAATGTTAGACTTTAAAAGAAAATGGTTTCTTTTTGGAGGTTTCTAAACCTCTATGTCATTTTGAAAGACCTATCTACCTATATAGACATCCCACACGCATAGGTTCGACTAATAAAATATTTTCGGTTTAAGGTTCAAGTATGGGAGCCCCCCTTAAATATCATTATTTTTATTTTTTGTATAAGAATCCTACAGCGGTTAACAGGATAAATCTTACTACCAAATTTCAATAGTGTGATGCTTATTGTTACAGAATAATGTGACTTTGACATACGGACGGACAGACGGACAGACGGACAGACAGACAAACTTGACGAAACTATAAGGGTTCCGTTTTTTGCCATTCGGCTACGGAACCTTAAAAAGGGATATACGTTGGAAAGAAGAAGATGTCTATAAATTAAGATGGTAACGACTACTGGAACAAATATTGTGCAGAACCATGTCTTAAATCTTATCTTTTTTCACTAAATATACTCATATTCCATTTCAAGGTTTCATTGTACGCTTGGATCGCTTTTTCAAATTGCTCTAAGCGCTGCAAGTAATTTCTGGCGACAATATAATGTGTGTCAGACGTTTTTTCCAACATATTGCTACGACTATTTGTTTTATCAAGTCTACGCCTTAAGTGATATTGTTCTTTGTTGTTTGTACGCTCTGAGGCATGTTGTTTATTAGTTACATACATTAGGCCAGTCAATATTATGTGCTCTTTGTAGACTCATTGATTTACCAAGTGTATCTTATTTGTATATGGAGGGCAAATCACTTAGAATCGTCTAGAACTTTATGAGTGTTGATTATTAAGTCATTTGTATTTTTAATAACAATATGTACAACGTAATTTTTTTTGTCATCAACTGGAGACATTTCTTTTAGTTATTTCTTCTTTATCATTATTTACTTCGTTATCATATTAATTTTCAGTAAAATAATCAGTGAAATCCTAGACGCGTTTTACAAATAGAGGTTTCTTTTTGCAAGTAGGTTTGTCCTGTTTTGTATTCGCTACGGCCTGCATTCTCACTTACTAACTAACACGTGTGGGTTGTCCATTCAGTCGACCTTAGTAGGCAGGATCGGAAACGTTTGATAATTAAATCTGAATTTCAATCTTCTGGAGAAGATTATTTTTAATTTGAACGTACAGAAAACATGTATCTTCTGTGCGTCTAACTTTGAAAACTTGTGGCCACTATACTGTTTAGGTTTACTGCGCTGAAACAGTATAGATCGATGGTTCGTTTTATTAAAATTGATCGTACAAAATCTTACTTCGGGGCTCATTCAAGGGACATGTAGGGATGTTTCTTTATCATATTGAACGTGTGATCTTAATTTGTTTTAATTGAGTTTTGATTGTTACCTAAATTAAGAAAATTAAAAAAAAACTAAATATTAAAAACATACCCCGAACTGCGCCCCCATACAAATTGCTTTTGCGAGCTCGTATCGGATGCGTGCAATCGTGCTCAGGGGTGTTTTGAGGGAAAGAGTATGTTTTTTAACTACTAAGACACCAGAGGCTTCCAGAAATTAACTAAATATCAAAAAATCTTAGTTTTCGGGCTGAAAGGGGTGTCTGCATATTCCTCTATTGACATTGTGGGCTCACGACTCAGCTAACGCACTTTTTCAAATAATGAATCGCGAATTCCTTACGACAATACAAGGCTGACAGTTGTAGCGAGTTTAAAAGATTCTAAATGATGCAAGCTGAAACACTGTTAAGTGATTAATTCAAAGCACCATTGCATTTGTAGGAAGGGTACAATAGTAGATAGGCTACTTTACCTAACATTCTTTTTTATAAAATGGCACTTGTCTTCAAACCAGTTGCAGTAAATCGTCTCAGTTATTACTGGAAGTAAAATCTGAGCTCACGGTAAGTGTGTGTCATATCCACTTAGGTTGCAGAATACCTACTTACTTCTACTTACTTCCTTTATGGCTAGGTGCAGGATTGCGGCGAAACTGGGGCTCTACTTCAAAGGATTTTACGTGGTTCTTCTAAATCAATTTATAAAGGTAAGAAAATTGAGTAACGTGATTGGTAAGGAACTGGGAAGTTATTTATCTCATGTCTGAGTGACTCATAGAACAAGTGTCTTTGCAATATATAAAAGAGGGGTATCTATCATAACACAGAATTTTTTGATATCGAATTTCATTTCACAGAAAACTATTCAATGAATGTTAATATCTTTTTTTCTTGTTTAATCGAATAGTTGTTTATTGTCGTTTCATAACATCGAATAACAGTTCACTAAAAAAATGTTTCGCAACTGTTTTGTTAAGCAGAATAACGATATACCAAACTAATGTTTCATCGAATTATTAAGTTATCGATATAACCTTTCATAAAAACTTGTTTCAATGTGTAACGGTTCCCATATTATTTTGCATACGCATGCAAGTAAGAAGGCATGCGCATGCATACGCATGCAAGTAAGAAGGCATACATGCATGCATTAATGCATGCAAGTAAGCAAACAGGCATGCAAAATGCATGCATGCAAGCAAACAGGCATGCATGCAGCAAGCAAGCAGGCATGCAAACAAGCAGCATGCATTAGGATTTCCTCGTCTCCGGCGCTGCGGGAATAGCAGCCTCATCGCCCTTGCGTAACAAGGCGCAGTCACCCACGCTCGCCTACACAGCTTTGGCTTGCTGGTCGCCTTCGGCGACCAACCTCAGCCGCTCCGGCTCGCGCGGGTGCCTACACCTTGTTACAGCGGGCGGAGGCTGCTCTCCCTCCGCGCCTCCGGCTTTTAAATTACACTCTAGTATCGGGCAGACTAGTACCACGGCAAGGAGACCACGGCGAGTCGGGATTGACGCAGTTTATTTATTAGATCAATATTTTTTACATATTTATATCAGTTATGCTTTAAATTGTCTATTAATAAAGTATGCAATATAAGATTAGTAACAAATTCGTTTGGAAATACGGACTTTAGTGAAGTAAAATTCGATGTTTCAAGAATTTTGCATATTGAAACTTACGTGGAAAAAAAATATGGGTAACAAAATAGAAAGCTAACGTTACTTCGATAAAATACGTAATTTATGAAAAGAAGTAACAATGAAGTAAGTTTGTAGATAATAAGCATTCGAGTAAATGAAATTGTGGTGTAACAAGATTCTAGAATTTGTTGAATATTATTTTGAAACATCTGCGAATCGTTTTATGGGAAATGAAAATCGATGAATAAAATTGCGATAAAGTGATGGGTTCTCATAAAAGAGTGGAGTGGCTTGTCATTCCTTTCGCTATTGTACACTCTTGCAACTAATAAACACACCCTTACATCAAATTTTCTTCATGATGTTTTTCTTAATGCAATAAAAAAAAAAGACTAAGAGACTGTTTCATTATCAAATAAGCTAACGAATAATAAATCAAATATGGAACATCATTGCGTATAAAGTAATGGACAGATATCGTTATTGGTTATTTATAAGGAGTTAGGACATTGTGGAATAGGCTGTAAGTAGACTGAGATTTTGTGGTAAAACATTGTTACACGTTGGGGATCCAACACTGTTCTCAAAAAAAGAGTCTTTAATATTCACACCCCGACCATCGCTGTCATTATGGCAGAACAAAGGCATGTTTCGTGCAGATACAAAGTAGAGCCCCTACACAGGACGGCTTACCTATGTCGACCTAAACCCCGACACAGGTGCAGTATTGTCTATTCTATTACATTACTTTCTTACTATCTCCGTTAGATGACAGAGTGCAAACTGAGAAATAATACTACCTTTTCTTAAAATTGTGGGAGATTAAAACTGGTCAAAAATGACATCCAGGATACATACTCGTAATCTGCATCTTTATCACAGTAGACTTATCTGTATCACAACAGACTGAGAACGTTAAAATCAATTTGTCAATGAAAATACAAGAGTTAAGGGAACCTGTTTAGAATTATTTTAACACTCACAATGTCATCTATACTAATATTATAAAGCTGAAGAGTTTGTTTGTTTGTTTGTTTGAACGCGCTAATCTCAAAAACTACTGGCCCGATTTGAAAATTTTTATTTACGTTGGATAGTCCATTTATCGAGAAAGGCTTTAGGCTATACAACATAAAGATACGACTCATAAAACCACAGCAGAAATGAAAAATGTTGCGAAAACGGGAGAAAGATATTCCTTTTGAGAGCTTCCGCTGCATACGCTGCGGAAACCGCTTAAGGTAGGTACACAAAAATCATGTATGACAGGATTGTTCAGCATTAAGAGTTCTATAATAAAGTCCGCGACAGCATATGTCTATCTTTTATGGTTGACTTACTACAACCTTTTTTATATTCATAAATTTGTAAAAAAATAATGCATTATTTTTAGAGGTGTATTATACACACAGGTATTTATTCTTATCAAAATAAATACATTCATCATCACGAGCATTTCATTTAGAACCAAGTTGTCCTTTATATCATTTGATTTCAATAAATATCTTAGGAGCTCTCACAGTTTTAACATAACTCCGCGCCAAAATAATGTTCGCAGCTTAAGTACAACGTGCGCTTGCGCTAATATATTATAAATCTAAAGAGTTTGTTTGTTTTAAAGGGGCTTATCTCAGGAACTGCTGGACCGATTTGAAAAAATATTTCTGTTTTGGATAGCTTATTTATCGAGAAAGGCTTGAGGATATAAAACATGACGCTGTGACGGGAGGGGAGGGAGCAAACTCAAAACGCGCGGACGAAGTCGCGGGGGACCGCTAGTATTTTATATTCATAAAGATGAAATAAGAAACCAAAAATTTGCGCATGGGCGGGACTCGAACCAGCAACTTTCTTGCTAACCGGACCAAATGCTCTACCAATTGAGCTACCGTGCTGTCTGTCCGAACTTGCGAAATTTTTGGTTTCTTATAAATGCGTCATTACGCGTGACGTATAGTGCCATCTACCCGTCTGTTTATGCAACAGTAGGCCAAGTAGTTATTCATTACAGAATAAATTCAACTTTGAAATTGATGACGTTTTGCTATCTAACTTTTTAGAATGATTTTAACACTCACAGTGTCACATAAAATATAACGAAGGTCGGACAGACAGTACGGTAGCTCAATTGGTAGAGCGTTTGCCCCGGTTAGCCAGAAAGTTGCTGGTTCGAGTCCTGCCCGTGACAAATTTTTGGGTTCTTATTTCACCTTTATGAATATAAATGAACCTACTTATAAACACAGTTATAAAATTGGACCAATATTATATCTAAAAATATTTATTTAGTTGTCGTGTGTTAATTATCAATATTTGTTAAGGATCAGTAGTGGAAATATTTTATAGAACAGTCTTTTATTTTTTTTCCACCAATACTCCAATAGTCTTTGAAACATAGCACAAAACTTTATATCCCAATTTGTTCCTTAAAGTATTATTTTCCAAAAGAATCTCAGGTATATGTTTATATCCAAGATACAGAATTACTTACATGCTATGTAATATCAGATGGAATGTAGGTACTCACCCGCGTTCCCGAAACACGATCACTGCGTTGCATATGGGTTTCTCCTCCGAAGTGACAATTGTCACGTGTGTGTTTGTACTTTGCTACGTACCGTGGAAGCAATCTAGGTGACCTCGATCTCCTGTATTGCGAGATGCGAAATTCATGATAAGGCTTTAAGTGCTTGTAATACCTAAGTATTCAAGAATTTAAAGAATCTTTTTGTGAAATATAGTAGTGTTCCGATTAATTAACAGAGAGAATACTTATTTATATTTTCATGATTTTCTGTATTTTACCTGACTATGCAATCTTGAAGGCTATGTTTTCGTTTTGTAAATACTCTACAAGAAGATTGCAAAAAAAACTGAATCTAAACAAAACTTTCCTTGATGACTTTACAAGTGGTAAAGTTTAATTTACTGGCTGATTTATATTTTATTTGCGCTACTGATAAAGATCAATCAACTCATTTAATAACGCTGGTAAATTGAAACTTGCCATGTACATATATCATGGAAACTTCTAGTGTAGCTTAGTGTAGCTTTCTTTGCACGTCTTGTGCAAAGAAATTGATAATATTGTGCTAGCGTTTGTACTTTAGTTTTGAGAACCTGCTTTCGGCACTTTAAGAAAGTCTTAGCGTAGTACGAGTACCTATTTGTCCGGGGCAAGTTTAACGTGTGTACATGAGCTTTGTAACAGTCTTGAACAAGTAGGATCTTTACTATATCGAAATTTTGACCAAAAACTATTGTAAGCACCATAAATAGTTATATAAATAAAATAAGATGTTTTTTTCGTGTTCCTTAAATAAGTTTTTTGATCTTATCACGTTTGCTACAAATCCTGTGTCCTATGACGTCACCAAATTATTCGGTTCACAAAGAGTATTTTGATCATGTTTTGCTATCGAACATCTTTATGACAAAGGCTTAAAAAAGGCAAAACATTTTCTTTTACTTTTTAGAACGTCACTATAGAACTGACGTAAAATTAGGTAAGTTACATACAATGGAGTAAATTGTAATAACCTACATTACAAGAATATTGAGTGTGTGAGTGATAGTACGTAGAAATCACATCACTCGAGAAACAGTACACTCAAGAACTGATGGCCGTCTGATTATTGGAGACCAAATACCGACCAAAGACGTGGCGTAGGATGTCCTTCGACACATGATGGACAAATGACCTAGTAAAAATCGCAGGATCAAACCGCTTGTGATCGGTCGCTAAGAAAAAACCGTAAGGGAGGCCTACATTCAGCTGTGGACGTTTTTTGGCTGAAAATAATGATGATGATGATGAGTAATAGTACAACACTTAGTTTATGGTTTTGAGTAGATACACTATAGTACTAAAAATCAAATATTTTCCTAATGTAGGTTAGTAATTTTCTAACCCTAAAGTGTGAAAGACCCAAAGAGTCGCCAAGTTGCTCCGATTTGATATTTTCTAGCTGAACCTTATTTTCAGCGCCAATAAACATTAAACAGCATTTTTTCCGTATTCCAGTCGACCAAAACATAAAGCTAATCGCCCGTGCTATTATAATAAAAGAAGGCAACGACCCTATAAAAATATAAGGTAACAATTTATAAGGCTGAAAAAAAATATTTTTTTGAAAGAATCTCAACTTAGGTAGGTACTGTAGGAACAAAAAAGAAAACAAATTGCCATCTCCCCATTAAAGTGAAGGAAACAGATGATTCCAAAAAGTTTGCTTGTTAGAATGAAAGAATTAAGCAGTAAAATCCCTGAGGAATAGAAGGGTTAACTACAGTACAAGATGACGGGCTCTGATTAGAGTTCCTGAACACTCCATTTTATGATAAAGGCGGAATAATGAGGGCTTTGCTCAGAATGGGCCACATACTAAAACATACACGCATTGGAAAGGGCTTTTCCGTGCTATCTCTACCTGGGGACAATATTTACTGTCTATATTTACTTATTACTTTGTGGAAGATATCAAAGTTAGAACTATAGAAATATGCCATAAAAAAATGTGAATGTGGAAAGTAAAGTCCAATTTAATTAGGATTTTTTAAAAGTTTGAAACAAAAAAGAAAATGACATCATTTTTTCATCAGTGATGTATTCAAGCAAAATTTAGGCGGTCTAGTGAGTATACAGTCTCTTCAAGATAATCTTTCTAAAGAAATGAGGACAAAGTTAACACAAAAATACGGAAATAACCATCTGTCTAAATAATATAGTAAGGTTTTTAGTCTGTTGCAGGAATCTAATGTTTTAAAAAAAAAACATCTTAGTAACATGCTTACACAGAATTTGCACAGAACAGTGGGAAGGTCGAGCAAAATTATTTTCCCTGGAAAACCTGTTACTTTTTAAGCTACAATCGCATTTTCCCAGAAACCGTTGATATCGAAGTTCCGTGTGTAGCCCATTAAGCAACATTGCTTGTATTTCGTTTTCGGTGCACACTCATAATGTGGCTTTCTCCGCCTTACACCATAACTTATTACCTACTCAACGCCATTTTGAAACGTATAATACAGCTGTAGACTTTTGTGCTTAAAATACAAACACTCCTAGGTATTTTTGTAATGTGTAACGCACTAAAACATGGTTTATCGATCCTTTAATTTGTCAAAATCGCTGCTCGCATTGATGAACTTTATATTTTTGCCCGAAAATTACGCCTGGCGTTTAAATGGGCGGGTGGTTTTATTATTACAAAAACGCCATAAAAAATAGTTAAATGATCATTTTTTTTAAAGAAAAACCGTACTTATTACTTCGTTTTTACTGGAGCTTATCAAAACAAACATTAAAAACGTATGTCTCCGTTGCATTAATTGTAATAACCAAAACCAACACTATATCTAACACAATATTTCGAAAGATTTTAACACTTGCTCGTTCTACCCTGATTAAAAGCAGCCAACAAAAATAATTGTAAAAAAATCTTGAACATGGAATATTCTAAGAAAAAACCGACTTCAAAACCAAAATGCACTAAAAAGTCTTAAATAAACTCTTGAACATTGAAAGGAAAGGAATCCATTTTAGGGAAACAATTTCTCCATTTTTAGAGTTTACAAGAGAGGGGGGGGGGTTGCACCTTATGACTCTGTTCTGTTTTAATTATAATTACTGAACTCCTAAGCGTTAAGGAGTTCCACCATCAGCTCAGCCCCACAAGATGTGGACTATCAGACGTTAACAATACGTCAACATTCAGATTTTAGTAAAACTACACTATACGTGCCTTTAAAATTTTAGGGTTTCCTTCGATTACACCATGATCCCATCTTCAGATCCCAAATCGGCAACAATGGGACCAACTAGAAGGTACACCCTCTAAGTAGGCGAAAAAAATTTTCGAATCGGTCGACTAACGACTGAGATATGAGGTAACAAACATACAGAAAAAAACATACAGTCGAATTGATAACCTCCTCCTTTTTTGAAGTCGGTTAAAAAAATAACGTGTGTTACAAAGTTGTTGTTGTTAGAAGTACTAACGAAGGAGACACTAGAAGTAATGAAGGTTGACTGTTGTATAATCAGGCGCGTTATTTGTAGTCGCGAGGTGATTCACTATTGTTTTGCTTCGTACCACCTGCGGGAAAGGAACACAACTAATACAGGCACTCTAGTCAACTGACTTTATCTCCTTGGACAGAAAACTTAAGATTGTTCATTTGTAACTTGTTTGTGTCTTATTGCAAACAACAAGAAATAAAGATCATTTTTAATGAAACTAGCGAACCGTCTCAGTTTCTTACGGATGCAATTAAGACTTACTTATTCCTATTTTGTACTTACACCTTAAACTTTTTCAGCAATTCATTTTCATTTTCTTTTTATTTATGCACAAAATACCCCTTCCTATAAAACTCGTAATTTCTTTACCCAAAGGTTGTCTGGAAGAGATCGCTTATAGCGATAAGACCGCCTAAATTGTACATTTCCCTAAAACGAATTTGTAAATCAATTTATGTAATGTGCAATAAAGAGTTATCTATCTAACTTCCTGATGTATTACTCATTTTATTAGCAAAACTGGATAACAGATGTGTACCTTTTTTTTCAGTTTTTCGTGAAAAAAAAGACAATACATGCGTCGCAGGACCTGGTTTCATTAATTTAAGTAGCAATGCAATTAGTTTTTATATCAAAAAGGAGGTAGCTTTGTTCTGAAACAAAAATAAATACGAATATGGCTAAGAATCACATCTCGAGAACTTATTTGATGAAACGTAATTTATTAACCTTTTATTCTTACAGGTAAAAGTTGCAGCTAGCACTCAAAAACAGCTAAGACCATAAATTAATTACATCACAAATTATTTCCCTAGTCGAATTACTCATTTTGTTGTGCTAATTGATTTGACCGTAACTTAATTTAAGTTGTTGAATTTCAGTAAAGCGATTTGTTTGAATTTATTACCTATTAAAGCAGTAAGGTTTGTATTTTATTAAAATTACGTGCTCTGCTGCTTAATGATGGACTTGCCAAAAAATCTAATAAGGATTCCGTGGCACAATGTAAGCTTTGAATTTGTATCAACGAATGCTTCAACACCCGAGCGGTTGCAGGCAACCACATAACAAAAGAATTTATATTGTGTCTTGTTCACATACGCTTGAGGGATTAATATTAAATGGGCAAAACCTGAATATAATTTGATTGGAATAACGAGTAGAATTAATTAAACCACTTATGATATAGGTCACATTTATTTTTTCTTCATATTTTTTATTTATTTATAAGACACAACAAGTAACGCAATGGTTAGTTCTATGAGCGTAGATAAGTAATAATAATAATGTAAGCACGGCGCAGCGGCCTGGGGGCCAATTCTCATACACGAAAAAAGTTCACCGATCTAATTTTCTTTGTCGAAGAAAAAATAGTTTTTGATTTCTCAGGGTCCCGATTTCTGTGTATTCAGATTGTGTTTGTGCGATAGTTTTTTGACGTGTATATATTTTACTTAATTATTAAGGTAAAACGGTATAACCCACAATCGAATAACCACACGAAAAAAGTTCAATTGACGCGAGAATCAGCCTGCAGGTGATAAAACGGCTACTTCCCATCTGGTAAACTTCCCATTTGGTAAACCTCAAACTATACCTACGAAAAAGTTGCATGCTGCAAAAATGTGTTAAATCTCGTTTGGTAAACTTTCTGTTCGGATGGGTACAGTCAAGTAAAAAATAAAACAAGAAAGTATGTATTATACATATTAATATTTAAAAAGAGACATAAAAAGTAGCGCGTACAAATGACTTTACCTAAATTTCAGTTTTTTTGACTCTTTCACACTAAAACATAATATATTATATTAATTTTACTACACAAAATAAAGAAAAATATTTTTTTTATAAAATCACAGTTCGATTTGACTTTAAAAAAGACAAGCTCTTTATTTTTATTTTTTACAATAAAATTATTATCTTTTCAACACGAGATCATCTCCCAATTCAACTGAACTGACAAAAGTCGATGCAAACTGATTGCAGTTCACACCATAAAAATATATAATATAAGACATCTACATGCAAAATCAACTAACTTTTTCGAAATCCAATGTAATAATTTCTGCTGCCCAATCCGGTATATGAAATTTCAGTTTAGAAAAGAGCCTTTCATATGATGTTCTTCTTTATTTGTTAAAACTGCGTAAAAAATGGTACAACATTTGTACCACTTTCTGTACCTTCTATGTCCCCATGTACAACGTATAGTTGATGCAACGGCTTTGCGCAACATTAGATGGTTCCGTCATATTTTTGCCGTAAATCTCATCAAACAGTAAATTGTCTTTAAAACAGTCTGGAACCACGACTTCTGTAGGACTAGTGTGCTGAGATTTTTGATGCCCAGTTGTCTATTGCTGTGTCTATACAAGCTGCTTTTAACAAGTTCATTCATAGAGTCAAATAGTTGATTAATTTTATTTACAGATATTATTTTAAAAGTAATGAAAAGATTGTTTACATAATTGGACTAGCAAATAAAAACGGACTTTGAAGCTTTTAAAAAACTCTATACCTAATTTCAATTTAATTTGACACTGACTATACTGTACGAAAATAATAATAGTAACATAGTTTACCAAATAAGATTAAATGTATGAAGTAACGAAACGTTTACCAAACGCAACTTTTTGGTAGGTATAATTTGAGGTTTACCAAATGGGAAATGACCGATAAAACTATTTTTTCGATTTTTTCGCGACAGAGCGTCGTCCGCAGACCAAGAAATTATCACAAGTGGAAGTCAAACTTAAGCACTGCATAAAATATTAATTTATTTTTAATAGTTTTTATTTATTTTAGAAATAGGTCAGTTTTATTAAAAATCATTTGGTGTGAGGTGAGGTTTTGCGCACTTAACATTACACGTTGCATAAAAAACATATTTTGTGACGTTTTATATCTATACTAATATTATAAAGCTGAAGAGTTTGTTTGTTTGTTTGTTTGTTTGTTTGTTTGTTTGTTTGTTTGTTTGTTTGTTTGAACGCGCTAATCTCAGAAACTACTGGCCCGATTTGAAAAATTATTTTTATGTTGGATAGTCCATTTATCGAGGAAGGCTTTAAGCTATATAACATAAAGATACGACTCACAAGACCACAGCAGCAATGAAAAATGTTGCGAAAACGGGAGAAAGATATTTCTTTTGAAAGCATCCGCTGCGTACGCTGCGGAAACCGCTAAAGTTACACAAAAATCATGTATGACAGGATTGTTCAGCATTAAGAGTTCTATAATAAAGTCCGCGACAGCATAAGTCTATCTTTTATGGTTGACTTACTACAACCTTTTTTATGTTAGTAAATTTGTAAAAAAATAATGCATCATTTTTAGAGGTGTATTATACACACAGGTATTTATTCTTATCAAAATAAATACATTCATCATCACGAGCATTTCATTTAGAACAAAGTTGCCCTTTATATCATTTGATTCTAATAAATATCTTAGGAGCTATCACAGTTTTAACATAACTCTGCACCAAAATAATGTTCGCAGCTTAAGTACAACGTGCGCTTGCGCTAATTATATTATAAAGCTGAAGAGTTTGTTGGTTTGAAGTTGAACGCGCTTATCTCAGGAACTGCTGGACCGATTTGAAAAAATATTTCTGTTTTAGATAGCTTATTTATTGAGAAAGGCTTTAGGATATAAAACATCACGCTGCGACGAGAGGGGAGGGAGCAATTTCAAAACGCGCGAACGAAGTCGCGGGGGACCGCTAGTTTATGATAAAAGTACCTTCGTGCACCAAAGCCCAAGTATCTGACAACATGTGGCTTTATTTGTCAATCAGTGTGCTAATCATAAAGAAGTTAAATCGTAAAGGGGAGATAAGAGAACGGAAGGTCCTTACTTATTTTACTGTTGTTCTTGAGTTTTAACGTTTTCAAACACTTCTTCAATTATACAGGATGTAAAAAAAACACGAGCCACATTCAAAGGGGTGGTAAAGAGTCGGTTCTTAAGTCGATTGGCAACAACCCCCTTATATTTGGCTCACATTTTTTATACCCTGTATACCTAGCTAGCTTCGTTTAAGCCATCGATCTTTTCCGTCCTCAAGGAACGTCTAATCCGAAAACTCATCAACTTTAATCTCTCTCAACAAACTTGTTGCTTTGCATTCTCCGAATAGCAAGATTACGAATAATATACCTTAAAGACCATTCGAGAGTACATATGGCGACACATAAACCCACCCGGATGTGTCAAAACACCCAAAATCATATTAAACCGTATCTCTGTAGCAATTAAGCAGAATTTTGGCTGCAAAAATTGATATATTAGAGTAGGTTAGTGTGCCTGTATGTAAGTGGAATCACTAGGAAGGTTTGAAAGGGTTGGTCTAAATAGCGAGCATTGTTCGGCGTGAAAAGGGCCGGCTCCTCTTATAGTGAGCCTGATAATAACGGTCCGGGTAACGACGGAGGCGCTTGCCAGGTCAAAGCGCCTAACCTACGTTGAGAGGCACTGAATAGTGTGGATGGCAGACTAAACCCGAAACACAAAATGATACCTTCGGACGTTTGAGGACGTTACCCTTGAATACCTGTATGAACGATTTATTATTTTAATTTATTCTTTATTAAAAAGGAATGGCAGACATAGACCAGAAAATATACCAAATAAACCTTTTAGCGTTTTACAAATTAAAAGTTTTGTTAAAATATTTCATTGGATGTTAACCCTTAATCTTTAATATAAGTAAAAACTTCATTAATAATCAAATATACATATAAGCATAAACCAACACGGTATTATTTTTGGAGTAACCACCAAACCATCTTTATATTACTGTTTATCACTGTATCTGTAGCTATAAGATAGAAAATACTTAATGTTAACCTACTTGTTAAGATAGAAACCAACCAATGTTCGTTTTACACTTAAACCTATTAAATGATAATAAAAATTACATAAGTGTCCAGATGAAATAATATGATATCAATTTACATAATATTTTAATATCATTTTATCTTTTTTAATATTATGTTAATAAATCTATTTTACGAAAATGTAGCTACTTCTTATATTACATGTTTAAGTTTTGATCTTTTCCATTTTGATAACACCTACTTGTCTACGGTTGAATGACGGGGTTGAAGGGCAGCATTTTGTGTCAACACTCTCTGTCACAATGTGACTCATTACTTAGTTATATCTATTTTCATTTCTCCTGTTCGGAAAATTGGAACTGTCATGTGAAGATAGTCGGGTGGAAAATAGCTTTTCCATCCCTAGGGTGGAAAGTAATTCAGTTTTAATTGCTACGATCAGACATGGAGTTAAAGATAATTGAGAATTATTAAATAAACAAGCTTTCCATGTTTTTAAAGATATCATTAAAAGCGTGTTTATCATGGTCACTGATTTAAAAAATTTACAATTGGTCTAATTTTTAACAATTTAAATTCACAAATATAATATTTGGTTGCCCGCCATACATAGTGACACTTTTTTTCCTTTTAAATTGTCACATTTTTTTGTCTGTGACAGTATATTTTTTAATTTGGTTGATTATTGCACAGATTATTAAGCAGGCCGAGGCGACTTGGCGCGATTTTGTTGTTCATTAATCTTCTTACTCACTCCCACCTTTAGCTGTCACTCATAGCGCTATCTTATGAGGCAAACTGAATCTAGAATTTGACATAACCTGTGGTAATTTTGGTGACAAGGTTAAGGTTGCGTTCTGTTGCTATTAACATTGTCTGTAAGAAAAAATCGATTGATATTTTAAAAAATGATTTGGAATATTTGATATCGTCCACGTTTTATGTACTCGGTTGTGATCTGTGCCGTTACTGTCCTTCTTATGGTGTTTTATGTATAACGACAGTAAACAAACTGATTGTGATGTAAAAACTTGAGGTTTCATCTCTCGCGAAACAACAATGTTTAAATAAATTTATTTATTTTTCCTCACAGTCGAAATGAAAAATAGTATGTACAGCTCGGGTGAACACCCATCGGCACCCATTTTAATCTCGAATTATTAGCGCCCTCACTCCGTTCGAACTTCTCGAGTGAAATGGGTCACTTTCTCCACTTGTATAACAATCTACTATTTCATAATCGAATACCTATGTCAAATCAAGTTCATAGCCCACCATCACTTGACACAGAGTCTATTAACCTTTTTATAGCTTAGGTTCTCCTAACATTATTTTACACAGTTTCTTGATACCCGGCCAAGGCGAAATTGCATAAATTAACGCCAGCACACGATCAAAGGAAGCCAAATGGGGTGGGTACAGTGCCTCCCACTTGTCTCATTGAAGCTTTCCATTACTTAATAATGGCTAATCAGTAATTATATCGGTGTCATAACTGATGTAAGAAACTCTCCAACAAAGCATTAAGAAATACTAAATCAAAAATTCTGACCGTGACATTAAGTCAAAAAAAAGTTAGGTAAAGTTTGACATTGAAAATTAGTAGCGTTTTTTTGTACTGTCATAAAGGTTTCACGTTTGTTTACTCCTATCTATTACATTGACTCAAGTGTTAAAACTTACTTTTTACAGAGTATAATACTTCTAATACGTTATTGTCAATAACAGCTACAAACCTCTGTGATTCCTTTTCTATGTATTATTGCACTGCTTTCGTATGTATTGCATTAATTAATACGTAAACTCTGAAAAAAAAACAATATTAGTTTTGAGACAAATCAATACGTAACTCGGCATCGTGCGTGAGGCACATTTCTTAGAAAGGGAAAATTATTCGCCATTACAGCCATCGAAAGTATAAAACCAAATTGCCCCTACATAGTCTGAACTAATGTTTCACCCGTAAGGCTTGAAGTTCGCTTTACACGGGTTATTCAATTTACGTACAACGGTTTAAACACATTGTACGCTCCTGTGACTCAATTTCGTAGGATAGGCGTCGACATTGCAGGGACTAGGAGATAGAAGTTTGCGTAACAAACTGTAATTACAGACTTATTTGCCAGACAATATGACGCCTCAACGAACTTGAATCGCTAAATTACTCACTTTTTTTTGCTTTTGTTACATTACATATGATATTATTTTAGAAGTGGATATAATTTTAGCAGTGGACGTTCTTTGACTGTTAATGATGATGATGATGTAACGTTACATACATTTATAATTTTAGTTTTTGTTTTTATAGTGTTTTGTCACTATACAAACAGGAGGAATTCGAAGAAAGTAAGCTTAATTTTGTAAGTACTCACGTCTATATTTTGCGTGGTTTTCATTGATGTTTTCGAAAGAAAATCACACGCCATATCCAAACGAGTAATTAAAAACTAATAGAGTTCCAGGTTCTTCAGGACCAGCCGGGTTGATGTGATAGCAATTAAAACTATATTTTTATATAACAACATGCTTATGACTGGAAAAAGATAGTGATGATTCAACTCTTATAACCCATTAACGCCCGCCGTATTGTACTACAATACTACGCCGTACACAACCTTAATTTAAAATAAGAGATATTATAAACAAATTTTTGACGCCGGTAAATTAATTTTTATTAGGTACCCAACCGTAACATAAAAAATATCGAAATATTTAATAAAATAAGTCTTGTGATCTTTCTATTTCACGTGATTTATTTTATCTACTCGGGACAACTTGATTTTTTCACTCTTCAAAAAAATGTCTGGAAAAACAAAACAATAACACTCCATTTACCAACCACTGAAACACTTGAAAAACCACTTGCAATATTACAAGGTCAAAAAAGGCATTTACGTTACCCAAAAAGTTGCTTTCCAGATTGTTGAGTCGTAATAGGTTGCGATATAAGATTGAAAACGGAATAGGATCATTTTCTCACTCAAGAAATATGAAACACTGAGCGATACAAAAGTTAATAGGGCTCTCCAATACTTGTGGCGCTCTGTTCCGTATCTACCCCGTGTGTTATTGACCTAATTTGTGCGTCTCACAACTCTACAGATATGCGGTTACTAGAGCAATTAAAACTACCCTTTAAATTGATGTACCTACCTTTAAATATTTGCTCACTAATATTGCTCATTACATAACATAAGATCATTTGAGATACAGGATTCATCCTTGTTCAGGTATCAATCAGCCCACCATAATCTATATGTACCACAAATTGTTTTTCTTGATATTGAATTTTCTCTATGGGGAGAAATAAATGATTATTAATTTATTGATATTGACTTATAGTTCTAAGCCGTATTTACAACAACATTGCATGAAATCTCTTTACTTAGGTCTCAAAAAGTCAGATAAAGTGGTATCATTTTAAAAACTCCAAAATACTGGAGCTCTAGATTCCAAAATAAAAGTTGAAGCAAATCTACCCATCCGGCACAGTAACAGCACTAACCAGGCGTCAACCATACGGAAGCAGGTTAGGTAAAGGGAACAGCAACGCCAGATTGCGATCGCCAAGTCTCGAATTGTGTTTGCTACAACTTATATATATACAGATAGATAGGTAGTTATTTTTGTAATTGACGGCCCGTTTGACAGGGTGGACGGATAGTCGTCAACAAAGAGTATAGTTTCTATAGAGGAAAAGAGTGGCAACTCTATGGTTAAACTTGCATGGATGGAAAGTGCTGCCAACTGGAGTTTGTGCGCGTGAACTTAATCTATACTGTATACATGCATACCTAGCTATATGTTTATATAAGTCTCTACCTATTACGATTCTCCATAGAATGTATTCAAAATAGAGTTTCTTGGGCGCACTCATGTTTATTACAAAAAAACAACACCAAATACAAACTAATTTACTTAACAAAACGATACTAACAAAAAAAATTAAAATAACAAAAATTAAACAACAAAATTGTCAATAAAACAGAGAATTCGAGAAACGCATCAACTTCCACGAGAGCCAGACAGTAGACAGTAGACTATACGTCATTTTTGACAGTTCTATTTCGTCCGCAAAACTCCCGAAGTCGCTGTCATCAGTGAAAATAGGTGGCATTCTAAGTGTGTCCCCCCTGGTCGTCAACCAGCGGGCGTCGCGCCGTAAACGCGTTACAACGCATGCGCCGCTGGTCGAGAGTGGGTCCCGAGTTGGTCTCGATCCAAGGTGGTGACGTAACGAAGTTAATAGGATGTCATCGATAGATGTGCGTTGAAATATGGATTTTCATACAAAAGAAACTGGAACGCCTCGAGTTGATACGGTGCTGTCACCGTGACGGGTTGATTGGTGGGCTTCGAACTTAAAAAGGTGTGTTGTGTGAACTCTGGTTTAATAACCAGACAAAAGGACGTACTTATATCGACTCCACGCACGTACTTATATAACTATAGTAACAACCTAGTGTAATATAAAGAAGTCAGAAGATTTTCTGTTTTACTCGTATTCATCAATAAAAGATTGCGATTATTTATCCCGATCCGATTATACTATATTGTTTGTGGAGCTTCACATCGTTTAATATGAGTTCATTAACTAATTAAGTTACCTACATACGTATCCAGCCAGTAAGTTATTGACCTATTTTATTACTACACTCAGCAACGTGTGCGTTCATACAAACACTCCATATTTGCGCTTGTCGCGGTGAATGCAATGAAAATATTTCATTACCCGACTTCCGTTGATAGCTAAGCCGTTTCTCTGAAAAGGTAATTTTCTTTGTACCAAGCTAGTTGTTTGTTTGTTTTATTTTGCTTAAGATAACTAGCAGAAAAGCTGTCTTTGGAAATGAAAAAGATTCAGTTACTTAACACTCAACGTACCCTGAAATTATTTTGTAATCGCTCTTCTTTTATTTTTTCAGTAAATAATAATGCATTCGGTTCAACATTTGTGTAAAAAAATTATGTTATTGTGTAGTTAAGTACGTTATTTACAGTACTAACCCTTGTAAGTTTTACCGAAAACTATTATACAAGCGTATCTTTTTGATACTTTTAGTCCGCGGTGCATTACTGTCCCCGTTTGTACACTTATCTATCGGTGCTTTATAAATATTTCTTGCGTCGATTGTACGGACAACAGCACGTCAAGGTAAACACTGTGGTTTCTTATGCAGTTGTAATAAGGGCTAGTTTGAAACAAAAGCGGGTAACCTGATGTGCCGTCGACTGTACTTCCAACGTCTAGCTATAAAAATAAAAACTTTGCAACAATACTTACCCAACCATGACACTCCTTTAAAAGATCTCTTAAATCTCGTATACATTGAGGTGACATAAAAGATGTTTGCAATAAACCAAAAGAAATAAATAGAAACCTCCATTTACAGAAAATACATTCACTATTCCACTAGGTCACAGCCGTGGTATAAAGATCAAAAGAATTTGGTAAAAGTTAAGTCATATTCGCTTGAGCTCGACTTGAGCCGAATGCTACTTCATTTATTTCTGTCACCACGAAATTGTTGGGTTCGGGTTAAGAAAAGTAATCTTGAACATACTTTTTTTTATTTTCGTAGCACGAGGCTAAAATTTAAAGGCACGTAGTTTAAAATTTGACGTAAAATTATTGTTTAATTTCAATGTTTTCCAAATAATTGAGAGTCATGAATAACTTGTATGATGTATGTATTACCTTTGTTATAAAGAAGAATTTTAAGCTTAGTATTTCTATTATAATATTTCCGAGAAATATTTTTATGATTATATATTGTCCTGCCTTCGACTCTGAGATTTAATTGACCATGTAGTATGCCCTGCTACGCGTCCATTCACTCGCACACAGGTTTAGCGCAAGAAAGAGAAAGTAAATAACCTCACTCCCTCCCACGCCTCACAGCACTGCCAGCCGCCTGTCGCTCATTCGTGTCCGTGCGCGCGCGCCGTTACAACGCACGCAGTAACCACAGTATAAAATCGTTAAGTTTTTATTTCGTGCTAAACGAAACTTACCTTATATATATATTAATGATACATATTATAAAGTATATTCATAAAGTGAATGTGAAGTAAAACGCACTACCTAGCGTGGCTGCACCATGCATGCTTTACGCTTCACGGCCGAGCTAGCACGCGATGCTAGCCAGTCCGCATTTTCCGCTCCGAATCAATACGCGATATTGATCTGTAGCAAATACCGGCCGAGCTGACACGCGAGGTCAGCCAGTCCTAATTATCTAGATCATTTTTGATCTCAGCTGAGACTTTTGGTATGCGTTGCTTCCAATATCCTACCCTCATTTTCATTGCGAAAAAAGGGGAACAAGTTGAGTGAAGTAACAGCCAATTCGGCTTTAGTGCTAATAATAAATTACAGCCAAAGGCATTCATGCATAATTCCACATACTAAGCAGCGCTGACGATGCGCCATCATGGCCTCTAAGTATGAAGCAGCGGCCCTCGCTCGCACTCATCCGGCCCAACAGGCGCCTGCCTGGGTATCTTCTACCTGTGCGAACGCGACGGCCCATGATGCGCCGCGAATTACTTCGTAACGGTGATCTACCGTCACAATTCCAGCGTTATTTCAACGTTTCGCACTCGGAATCAGAATCCGACCAAAAAAAGGTATGTGTTTTTATGAAAGCTTTTTTATATCACTTTAAAGCCGTACGTACATATGTACTTATTACAGGCTACCGTATTCCACTCGTGGCGAAACCACGACCGAACACTTGTCTCAGCCAATCTTTTGACAAATATTAAAACGGAGCATAATGTAAGCCATCACACTAACAAACAGAAATAGCAATAAAATAATACCAAGTACCTTTTCGTAAGTACCGAAAAATAGTGGTGGCAGATTTATTTCAAATCGAATAAATTTTTATTTATTTTGTACATTTTTGCTCGGAAAAGTAAAATTGAGAGATTTAAAAACACTTTTACTGCCTAGACCTTAATCATAAATACACGTATTCTGCAACCTGCAGTACACGCTCTAAATTTTTTCCCAAAGCTCTAAAATCGGTAGCATGGCATCCCTCCATAGCTCACGTAGTTATGGGTGGTTTTGGTCCTATATCCACCATTGATTACAACTCTTTTGTACTTATTTCTTGCCAATGGCTATAAAATTGTCTAATTAGACAATGCTATGGTAAACACAACATTGCTTAATAATACTACTTAATATATCGAATTTAATAGATTGTGTAAAAAGATAACAATTTACTTTTTAGAAAGCAGTTTTCTATATACATTTCTGCTTTCTGCTTATACCTATAACTATTTAGCTTGTGGTTGGCCCTTTGATTATAAATAATAAGCAAGCAAGCAGTAAGCTTGCCCAGTACGTACCAAAATATGGTTGGGTCCATATAAAAACCATTCCGTTTAAAAACCCCATTTTTTGCTTTTAATTTTAACAGCTATGATAAAAATGAGAATGAGCTTTGCTCAATACCTGGCATATGTATGATTCTGAATGGTGGAAAATTTGACGTATTTAGTTTTGAAAACCAACTAAGATTTAATCAATTTCTCAGTAAATAAATCGGTAAAGCTTAGATTTTATTTACCGACGCAATAACAACTAGCTGGAAACCGTGATTGTTTTGAAATTTATCTTATCAAATTCCGTAATCAATATAGTACTACCGTCATATTAGATTTATTAAGGTGTCCGCGGTATTCCATTGTTTTAGAGTTTATTACATTTTTAGAAAAATATGCTGTGACAGTGATACGCTTTTTTATGAATGCATTCATATAACCGTCGCAAAGTTCGGTACTTAATCTCGAGTCGAGAGAACTGTGTCCTTTATCTTTGGAAAAGTCAGCCACCGACCAGTAAAGATTGTGACAACCTTTGGTCACCTTAAATTAATTGACTTTTGTTTCTATGAGCTCGTTTTTTAACATATGCTACCACGATCACCACCGAAGAAAAATTCAAATAAAATGTCATATTGTATGAAGAATCCGGCAGATAGCACTTACCAGAACTAATCAACACATTGTTAAATATACCGTAAGAATAGGTAGCTACAAAATTGAAACAAGTCCATTTTACGAAAATAATGCCTTTTTTGTTTTTTATGGATATGCAATAACAAAGCATATTAATTGGTACAATTTAATTTTCTCAAGTATAATATTATTTTATTTCATATTCTTGGGTTATTTTTATTTACCATGTGCCACATGCCACACGTAAAACGTAGGGACGTTTAAGGTGAGATAAATACAAGACATGTTCATTACTACACAAATACTACTATCGATATTTATTTTAACAAAAGGCAATTATTATATATTAAAAAAAAAAAAAACTGGCGTATCCTAAATGCAATGCTGCATTAGACCCAAATTGCACTACAATTATCTAATTCGAGTTATTGGAAATATAAACCATGTTAATTTTCCTACTATTTATTTTGTGATTTAAGAATAAACTACATCAAGTAAATATTTTCTCTAACCATCAGTTTTTTCCCACCCAATTACATTCATCCACTCCACAACAATCTTCCCCAGAAAGCCACAAGTTACTAAGGAACGATTCTTTGGAAACGTTGCTCCAATTAGTAATAAAATAGATTCTTATAATATGAACTTTATCGTCTGATGTTTAAAGTATTCGATAAACTGTGTTTAATGAATTTTCAAAGGACATTTTATCTTAATATTCACCAGTTACTAAGGTATGGTTGAACAATTGTAGAATTAAAATTAATAACAAAACAGGTCTAGTGGCACGATAGTCCGGCCCGCCTCCTAGTTACAAAAAAAAAAGTATTTTTTTCTTAAAGGACTTTCCCTTCACTCTTACGCCAGAGAACGTCATGTGATACGACAATTCATTAAAATTTGAGTCAATCAATTATTGTAATCCAAATAATTCTTGTTTCTTTTTTATGAACCATATATAAGAATGTTTCTACCTTGGGATCTCGATATGACAAAGGTACTTATATACGATATCAGTTTATTTTTAGATTTTTTGTTAAAATAGGTACCCTTATTCTGAATCATAATCAGATTTTTTCTGACACTGCTCATAATATTGAAACAAGTCAATATTTGTCAAACTTAAATATATATATATATATATATATATATATATATATATATATATATATATATATATATATATATATATATATATATATATATATATATTATAGTTAAATAAATAAAAAACTCATAGTATAGATATTTACTATAATCCTTAAAAGTTATCCAGGCAATAAAATTAAGAGTAAATTTACAACGAGAAATCTGACCATGAGCCGACTATCGAATACTCGGCGAACATTCCTAGTCGATTAGTCGAATATTAGATAAACGTATTTGGCCGGGGCCGGGTAGTACCAAAACTTCTGTCGGAGAAATTATTTGCGGTCGTTTGCCCTTATAAAGTCACAAAGCTCTCAGAAGCCGATTCTTAAAGCATTTCTGAAGAAGATTGTATATTGTATATTGATTGATATAGTTACTTTTCAGTAACTAAAATACTTATTGAATTTTTAATTATATATAAATAAATAAAAAATCATTACTTACCTACTTACCCATGCCTTAAAATTTCTGATAACGATAATATTTCAAAGCCATTGAATTTTCGTATTCTTTTGGTAACTCAGCAAATAATCATATAGCAATGCTATATGATTATTTGCTATAATAGCATTGATAGACACCTGTGAATGTTTCATGATCTTAAGAGAATTTCATTCCTTATAATAAATAAATCAATCAATTGCTTTTATATTATTCATCTAACACTTTTTATAACCAAATGTTTTCTCAGGTATTCGAAATTTAAATGTATAAAATATTATTTACATGTTTGGTATTCGGACGTATATCTTTAAAACAGTCACATTAATATCTAAATATCCCATACTAAAAAGCAATAGAATATCATGTATGTATTTCAAATCTATAATTATGAAATATGTTAAAAAATTGCAAGACAAGATAACGATTTGTCAGACTTACCTTCCAGCCCGTTACCTTATCAAAGATAATGCGCTTACTAAAAAGTGTTTTCTGTATGTAGCTTTCCTCGTAATAAAATTATCATTTGTTTAACGTGCCAAATTCAGTGTGTAAAACTATAAAATTCGCAAACCGTCTCAGCTCAACAATACGTATTCCGTAATGTTTGTTATTTATATAACACGCCACAATAAAAATAAGAAATAAAACTATTTCAGTTTCAGATTACTAAAATAAATAAATTATATATTTTTAGTTAATCATTAAAAAAAATTAAAAAAATTAAAACTCACAAATATCTTCTTTCTTCCTAGTAAAAATATATGTTTATAGTAGAAAGTTATAACTTATCATACATCCATTCTTTTTTAGTAATAGTGGTACATCTAAATGTCAAAGATGGTGACGTGAACAATAAATTGTTATTTAATATGATCGTTCTAATGATCAAACACTAACAGAGATGTCTTATTCTGTTTTAACAACATTGATTTTACTCCGAACATCTACATGGTCAATTAAATCTCAGAGTCGAAGGCAGGACAATTGGATGATCGAACGAACTTACCTTAAGTGAAGTTCGATCCAAATTGTCCTGACTTCGACGAAGAGATTTAAGGTCCCACCCTTCCCAATTCCCGTGTACGTTTTTTATGCAAAAATAATCGTCACCCATACCATAAGTATAATCAATGTTGTACATCTCATACATCGGTCTCCTTGCTCTGAAATGAATGAGCGACAGGCGGCTGGCAGTGCTGTGAGGCGTGGGAGGGAGTGAGGTTATTTACTTTCTCTTTCTTGCGCTAAACCTGTGTGCGAGTGAATAGACGCGTAGCAGGGCATACTACATGGTCAATTAAATCTCTTCGTCGAAGTCAGGACAATTTGGATCGAACTTCACTTAAGGTAAGTTCGTTTGATCATCCAATTATTAATCAATCACTTTCTCAAATAATTTGTGAAATTGATATATTCAAACAACTGATTCATAGATTTTAGACAAACACACGTCTCACAGATTACAGAAATATCTATAAACATGCCCATGATCATTCAATCACCTACACTTGGAAACGTAATAACAAAATATGAAAAATATGAAACTCTTTGCAATTACATTACTGGGAAACATTTTTGTGTCTGAGCGGAATCTCCCAGTGGGAGAACGAGGCATAATCAACATTATTCCAAAGCATTGGGGTACATTTTCATTAGTTAATGCCAATATCGCCGGTATCTCGGTGGTAAAAGCTTTTTCTAATATACGCGGCCCGCAAATATTATGCCATCGCAACCATAAGGTAGCGTCAGCCATTCATAACACGGCGTGGCGTGCACATCACATATTATATAAATTGGATTTGACACTTCTAACGCATCAAATTTAACACACACGCTTCTAACGCATACAAATAATGCAAAGTCTTTAGCTGTGAATCGGCTTTATCTTAGACTTAGGGTGCGTAGTCTTTCAAAGCATTTTAGCCGAACCTTCATCAAGGGCAATTCTCATGCAATGCGTATACGAAAAAAGTTTACTGATCGAATTTTCTTTGTCGAAGAAAATATAGTTTTGGATTTCACAGGGTCACCATTTATATGTATTTAGATTTTGTTTGTGTGATTGTTTTTTTGCGTGTAGATATTTTCATAAAGATGAAATAAGAAACCAAAAATTTGCGCACGGGCGGGACTTGAACCAGCAACCTTTTGGCAAACCGGGCCAAACGCTCTTACCAATTGAGCTACCGTGCTGTTAGTCCGACCCTGCGAAATTTGTGGTCTCTTATGAAAACGTCAATTGCGCGACGCTTAGCGCCATCTAGCCGTCTGTTTATGAAACAGATGGCCCAAGCAGTTACTCTTTACAGAATAAATTCAACTTGGAAATTGATGTCGCTTCGCTATCTAATGCTTTAGAATGTTTTTAACACTCACAGTGTCATATTTTATATCCATAAAGATGAAATAAGAAACCAAAAATTTGCGCACGGGCGGGACTTGAACCAGCAATCTTTTGGCAAACCGGGCCAAACGCTCTTACCAATTGAGCTACCGTGCTGTTAGTCCGACCCTGCGAAATTTGTGGTCTCTTATGAAAACGTCAATTGCGCGACGCTTAGCGCCATCTAGCCGTCTGTTTATGAAACAGATGGCTAGAAAAAAAAAAAAAAATTTTGGTTTCTTATTTCATCTTTATGGATATAAAATATGACACTGTGAGTGTTAAAAACATTCTAAAGCATTAGATAGCGAAGCGACATCAATTTCCAAGTTGAATTTATTCTGTAAAGAGTAACTGCTTGGGCCATCTGTTTCATAAACAGACGGCTAGATGGCGCTAAGCGTCGCGCAATTGACGTTTTCATAAGAGACCACAAATTTCGCAGGGTCGGACTAACAGCACGGTAGCTCAATTGGTAAGAGCGTTTGGCCCGGTTTGCCAAAAGGTTGCTGGTTCAAGTCCCGCCCGTGCGCAAATTTTTGGTTTCTTATTTCATCTTTATGGATATAAAATATGACACTGTGAGTGTTAAAAACATTCTAAAGCATTAGATAGCGAAGCGACATCAATTTCCAAGTTGAATTTATTCTGTAAAGAGTAACTGCTTGGGCCATCTGTTTCATAAACAGACGGCTAGATGGCGCTAAGCGTCGCGCAATTGACGTTTTCATAAGAGACCACAAATTTCGCAGGGTCGGACTAACAGCACGGTAGCTCAATTGGTAAGAGCGTTTGGCCCGGTTTGCCAAAAGGTTGCTGGTTCAAGTCCCGCCCGTGCGCAAATTTTTGGTTTCTTATTTCATCTTTATGGATATAAAATATGACACTGTGAGTGTTAAAAACATTCTAAAGCATTAGATAGCGAAGCGACATCAATTTCCAAGTTGAATTTATTCTGTAAAGAGTAACTGCTTGGGCCATCTGTTTCATAAACAGACGGCTAGATGGCGCTAAGCGTCGCGCAATTGACGTTTTCATAAGAGACCACAAATTTCGCAGGGTCGGACTAACAGCACGGTAGCTCAATTGGTAAGAGCGTTTGGCCCGGTTTGCCAAAAGGTTGCTGGTTCAAGTCCCGCCCGTGCGCAAATTTTTGGTTTCTTATTTCATCTTTATGGATATAAAATATGACACTGTGAGTGTTAAAAACATTCTAAAGCATTAGATAGCGAAGCGACATCAATTTCCAAGTTGAATTTATTCTGTAAAGAGTAACTGCTTGGGCCATCTGTTTCATAAACAGACGGCTAGATGGCGCTAAGCGTCACGCAATGGACGTTTTCATAAGAAACCACAAATTTCGCAGGGTCGGACTAACAGGACGGTAGCTCAATTGGTAAGAGCGTTTGGCCCGGTTTGCCAAAAGGTTGCTGGTTCAAGTCCCGCCCGTGCGCAAATTTTTGGTTTCTTATTTCATCTTTATGGATATAAAATATGACACTGTGAGTGTTAAAAACATTCTAAAGCATGTAGATATTTTACTTGTTTTTTTTTAGGTTTTACACTCGTTATCAAATTACCACACGAAAATAGTTCGATTGCCGCGAGAATCGGCCTCCAGATGCTGCTAAACTTGTCTGCGAAATGATTCGGTGATTCACCAGTGACAGTCACTTGGTTTCATTGTTTAGTAATTGTTAGTAGTTTTTACCGACTTCAAAAAAAGGAGCAAATCAATTCAATGTATATGTATGTGATATTGTTGGAAATTTATAATATTTGAGTATGTTGATCTATATAAACTTCCAAACACGTATGCAAAATTTTGTATTTTTGTACGTTTGTATATTAGTAAAATTTGTTTGTTTGTCCACAGATTTCTCGAAACAGGAAGTCACAGCGAGATGATTCGATTAGGTATATTTCAACTTAGGGTACAAGGTAATTTTCATCAAAATCGGTTCAGTAGTGTATGATATATTGGTAAATAACTAAAAATTATGAAATTACAAATAATTTTAAAAATTTATGCGCCTTCAAAAACGGACTCATAAGCTTAAGATAACGCATTTGCCCCCTCCTTAGGAGAATCAAATTCATTTGGATTCGGTGCATGATACCAACAGTCTACCCATAATTGTTTGGTTGTTCAGATAATTAAAATAAGGTTACGAGTACGATAGGACTGACCTGCTTTGTGAAAGTCTCTAAATGAATTTGAAGAAAAAGTATTTAGCTATCCGAAGTTCTGGTTAGCGTTACCTGTCTAATACTTCATATGAAATGAGGTATATTTTAAATCTTCGATGGTTAGCGCTTATTTGTGGATAGTGAAAGAGGCCCTTTGAAAACAAAGACGCCGAAAACTAATTGAATTATTAACTTAAGGGATTGTGAAACTATTAGGTGCCTTACTTAAATACTTTATATCTTCATCGAGATTATTCTGAATCATACAAATTAACCGATTTCATTTCGAACTTTCGTCTCGTAACTATTGAGCGCGGAGTTTTAAACTGAAATGACTGCAGCGAGTGACCAAGTGTGAGGTCCGCGGACAGAGAAAGTGTCGTAATAACATCATAAACTTCGTTTTCCGATTCAATTCGAGTCACGTTCCGCGCGATCACGTTCGTCTCTGTTTTTTTTGTAAGTACCTAATCTATGATTTTTGTCTGCCCGCAACACATGCACTTGATTAATCGCCAAATCTCGTGGCCTCTACAAAAACGTGTGTATGAAAAATTGATCTCCTGATCCGAACGGAATTACAACATCCTCCGTGTACCCTGGAGGGTTTATTGTAAATGTGATAATGTGTTGTTGAGTTTATGTTCTATGTAAGTAATATCTATTGATTTGTGAAAAGTATTGATGCAACCTACTCGATATGATGATTATGATCATTGGTTAGGTATTAATTATTATTTTCTACGAAATTTCCGATAATATTGATACCAAGTTGCATCTCATTACTCAAACTACGCGGAAACGTGTTAAGCAGTTCGTCCAATTATCAGCAAATTAATTCATCTCATCAAGGGATTTAAGGTACTGGAGCACTATTTTTTAATCACTAGACCACGTAATTTTCGTTCGAAACTCGATAAAAGTGCAATCTGATTCACGCTTAATATAGACGCATGAAGTAACGAAATATTAAGTGTGGACCACACTGCCGTATGAATTTTGACCTTTTTTTGTTCGAAAATCGAACATCAAAGAAAATCATATGCCATATTGACCCGAGGGATTCAAAATAAGGGCCCCGGTTAGAAGACCTGCTTGACTATCCAATAAACAAAAACGGCATTAACATGGCAGCATTTACAGCAATACTCATTGTTGTTCAAATGAAAAATCAACCTTTACAGCCGTGCCTGAACTTATTTTTGCAGCTACTGCAGTTTAGTGCAGTTCCATTGAAATTTATGATCGTATAAATAACGAACTCAACATTGCGTTATAAAGCTTCGTGAAATGCCCAAGCGAAGGCGTGAATAAACGTTGTTACTTGTTTAAACGTTGTAATTTGTGATATCTTTTTACGACAATTTAAACCTTTACGATTAGCAGTTTCATAATTTACTTCAATTTTCAACTGCTGAACGTAGTTTGAAGTGTGATAGAAAATGCGGTCATAAACCAACAAAGTTAAATTCTAGTATTCAGCAGTTTCTGTAATTTTTTTATCGCAGTATTCCAGATAAAGGTTTTAACACAAGTTGTAAGTGGATTTTAAATTGTGCTACATGTTCGTAAAATTCCAAATTTAAGAAGAAAATAACTAAGTATGAACCTTAAAATCATGTTTCTTAAGTAGTATTATATTATCTGGGGTACTACTAAGATACACACAATAATGAAATTTCTTCATGTGTGTCATTGCTTTTTTTTCGTGAATGTAATTATTAGAACTTTATTGATAAAATAACCTTCTGTGGCAGGAAAAAAATATTATTTTTCTGTAACTGATTCATTCAGTGTAATAAAGTGTCATGCTGATACTAACCACACAGCTATACATGCAACTAAATACATTTGCATCCACCTGTACAGAATTAACCGTTCGAGCCCTCTGTCCACACACACCTCAGTGTTCAGTCGCCAGCACATCGGGTTACCCACTTTTGTTGCAAACCAGCCCTTTTTACCTAAGCATGAATACTCTAGTGTTTACTTTCTTGTGCTGTTGTCAGTACATCTTACAAGTGTCCGCTTCAAAAGCTATGAGACGCAGAGATCATGAAACGCAAATAGCCCTGTTTGTATGAGACTTACTTGAGTGAGCTGAGAGATCAGCTGCTAACATCGAGTGTCAAAGAGCACTTGGTGAAAAAACTCAGTTGACATAAGAAGTAATTAAGCGGGCTGTATCAACTTAAGAGCGGATGCAGTAAGACTGCCCAAGATAAAAGATAAAAGCGTTTGCATCAAACAAGTCGGGTTTTATTAACTAGCTAGAAAAACAACATAGTCCAACATTTTTATCTCATTTGAAATAGTGGCGAGCTACAAAACAGACCCCTTGTCTATAAATGAGTTAATCAACAATTTTATTCTATCTCTATTACTTTATAAAATCCAAATTTTGTACCTGGGTTTTTCTATTCAGAAATTCTCAGGGTATCCCGAAGTTTGGAAGTTGGCAGTGTTTAACTCCCCGTGCCTCGAAAAGCACGAATACCGTTGATCCTGCGCCTGACCTCTCTCCGGTCGTGTCACTGTCATGGATAGATGTTTGATATCCATGGACATCATGTCATAGACTCTTCTCCACGCATCACAATGCAGAAGAGAACCATATGACGCGACATGTGATGGAAATGGACGGTTAAAAGAAGCAGAGGTGGCTCTTCAACTATCTTGATTAGAACCATTTCCAAGGATATGACGACGTTGGGCCTTACTCCAGCAATGATCCAGGATAGCTACAATAGGCGATCAAGTATCAGGAGGGTCAACCCCAAATAGGGAAATGCGCCAGGAGAATGATGATGCAGTTAGCTAGTCGATAAGACTGTCCACCGTAGTCGAAATTTGCTAGGGACACTATTATTACGTTATATTGCTGTCAAACCCCATATGAACAATTTAGGCTGACGGAGAAAGTTATATTATTTCACCATATAGCCCTTTTTATTAATAACTGACTACGATTATATAGGGCAGCAATTGATGATGCGTTCGAGTAATGGATGTTTTGTCATTTTTCTCTTATAACTGTCTGAATAAATTCCTTATAAAATTTGTATAAAATTTTGATGACAGTAGGTGCACCTAAACAGATATGATATTCTTACGATTTTCGACGTGCTCTACAGCAATAGGATCCGTTTCCAACCCACCCTTACTGTATGTCGTTTCATTTGTGTCTTGTCAGGTGTTCACCTGTCGTAATTATTGAACCGTCTCGTCTTCTTATTTGGAAGATCGATGTGTGTTTAGGGCGGCCGTAATGAAACGCGCCTCGGAAAAGACCCAAGAGAATTTATTTTAGGAGTTATTAAATACAAAACGAATATCTTCCATTAGTTGATAAGGAATCAATCTAAATAGTAGCTGCTTCCCTTTTTGTAATAAACTTTAAAAAAAAAATGTTACTACGCATCATTGAGGTCACTGCTGCCTTAACTCACGTGGTAGCTAAAATTGCTTATTCTTTGCATTGTATTTTGTTTGAAGTGATGCCCATCTCTCTATTGAGTGTGTCAAGATATTTTTGTTTGAAAGTAGTAAGGCGCCAGTGATCTCAGACGCACGAGTAATGTTCGTAGATGACATCATAATAGTACTCATTCAATATTATGAGTACAGTATTAATATTTCAACCTTATTATTTTTTGGGAACGTAAGCCGCTTTTATCGACAATCCGGCTGTTGAACAACGTGTTTGTTTTTTAACCGCAAAATTAATTAAAAACGTGTTGTTTCAAATATACTTGAACCGTTAAAAATAAATAATTCCGGTATTCTTTTCTCGGAATTGCATTGTCACGATCGCGAAAGCAGTGGTTTTAATTATTTTTAATGCACATGTTTCTATCTTTCGCACGTTTTTCGAATTTTTAAACATCTCGGGTGTTAGTTGTACTTAGAGTGGATGCAAATGAATCCCGTTTGAGGATACCATTTGGGGTCGTGTTAACAAAGCGGCAGCCAGCCGAATTAGAATGTGGGGAAACAGTCTTTGAGGGCTTATGGGACTCCATTTTCTTCTCAACCAAAGGGATTACATTGGCTTTTGAAGATACAATGCTCGATTTTTGTAATTATATGAACACTTACATGAAAAATGAGGAAATTCTTATCGTATTTCAAAAATGTTTTTCTAGCTTCTTCTTAATTTACTACATAGTTATTCTAGAAATTATCTGCGTGTTTTCTTTTACCTAGATAGTTATCGTGTATATTAATCATCGTTATCTTAACTTTTACAATTCCTAATATTATCTGCGTGCCTATGTTTGTTATTAAAATCAAAAGGTTCGGTAGGTAGGTACTCAAAAACTTATTCGATGACTCTATGGACTTTAATATTATGAATTACATGAAAGGTGATTTAAAAAAAATGTATTTAAGATGAGCAAAGTCATTTAGACCTAAGCATTTTTTTATCATACTGAAGCTTAACGACCCTATCGATCACGATGCCTAAAGTATAATAATAATTTATCATTCCTGGGCATACTCCACGGAATAGCACACCGGTGACGTCAAGTTAAGTACCCGTCGCTTAAATAAGAAATTCAAATTCAAGATTGTTTTATAAGAAAACAAGGTAAGTATACTACGCTAACGATTAACATAATTTGAATTGTAAGTACATTTGTATTATCGAAGTCTCAGCACTTTCAAACGGAAATCGTTTGCAAACACAACACAAATACGGGCGTCACTTCAAACAAAAAACGACGCGAGGTGTAAGCAATTTCGGCTTTTAAGGTGATAAGGCGGCAGTGACCTTGATATTTCTTGTTTGTAGGTACTACATGTTATGGCCAGTAAAATCCATTCAGAAGGAACAAAAGTTATGAAATACATCCCTGTATTTTTAAGGCGAAAGAGCGTTAAAATGTCTTAATTACTAGTTTTATTTTATTTTATTTTAGTCTTGAATAGAAAAGTTTCTTCTGGAAAAGTATTTTTTACCGACTTCAAAAAAAGTGGTACTACATTCTCCTTGTATGTTTGTTATTTTGTTGGAATTGTAATAATAAGTTACCTTGAAAACGACTAAAGGAGAACCTATGGACCTGTATCAGATAAAATTTCAAAGAACACAAATTGGAATAAGAAAATCTAGGACTGTTAAAAACCGTTACTTTGTCAATGAATTTCAAAGCATTGATCACGCATACCTATTAGTTAGACTATTCAGTATGCCCCATATGATGAATGATGCCTCAATGCCTTTTTTTGTGATTTATGGACGCAACCCATGTTTTCAATTACACGGGTATTGTCCGGATAGGGTGAATTGACGAGACAGGCGAGAAATAACAGGAAAATATTCAAGGTAAACTTTTCAAATTTTCATGATCAAATTTCTTTACATATTTGTGTATGTGACACATTTTTTATATATTTCAAACCGGCATTCTGTTTTTTTCTGCAGCTTACAAGATACTTGCCTCTTACCGCCAAATCGACTTAATGCGTTACCATAAACATAAATGTACGTATTTCAGTAGCGAGCCGCTGTTGCGTTTAGATTAAATCATTTGATCACAGGCATCAAGAAACTCTATTTTTAAAAAATCGCGTCAATATTCTGAGTGATTTTCGTTCAAAAATCAATTATAAATAAACAAAAAACGGTAAATATAGATACGAGTAGTTGAGAAATTGAGCTATCTTGAATTACTGCCGTGACAAATAAAACATTAATCAAATAAAATGACACGCCATATTTACGCGAGTGATTCAAAAAAGGACCTTTAGATAGTTTCTAGTAGTGCTACTACCCCCATATGAGGAATTTTTCTCGATAATATTCTTCGTAGATAATAAAATTACCCTGTTACGTCAAATATTCCCCGTAAAGTTTTATTATTGCATGCCTGGACATACTGTATAGGTAGAAAAAGATTTGCTCCCCAACTGAGTTCCGAATCGCTAAAATCAGCCGCGCTGGCCGTTGCGCTGCTTAAGAGGCCTAAGTGTGAAACCGCTCTTAATCTTCTAGTCTGTCAATTCACAATTTGTACCCTGGAAGTGCAATTGGCAGTGAGATAAATGTAGGGAATAATTCGCCTTATGTCAGACCGTGACAGCCGACTGCGCTAAAAGGAAATCTGAATAGTGCTTCAACTGAATAATTTGTCTTTGACAAAAACATAATACCTATTCCGTATTAATGAAAATGGAAGTACTAAATCTGTGGCCCCATTTCTACGGCGCGGCGCCGTACCGTAGCATGGTATAGGGCGTAGACATGGGGCCGCACAACAAGCGATAGAGAGGGCTATGCTGGGTGTTTCTCTACGGGATCGAATCAGAAATGAGGAGATACGTAGAAGAACTAAGGTAACGGACATAGCGCGAAAAACTGATTGCTGTTGGGATAGGAAAGTTCTAGATTGGAACCCTTCGACCAAAGACGTAGCGTGGGACGTCCACTGACAAGATGGACAAATGACCTTGTAAAGGACGCAGGATCAAACTGGTTGCAGATTTTCTTTGATCGTGGCCCAACTGTTCTGGAAGCATATCTATACTAATATTATAAAGCTGAAGAGCTATATAACATAAAGATACGACTCACAAAACTACAGCAGCAATGAAAAATGTTGCGAAAACGGGAGAAAGATATTCCTTTTGAGAGCTTCCTCTGCGTACGCTGCAGAAACCGCTAAAGTTACACAAAAATCATGTATGACAGGATTGTTCAACATTAAGAGTTCTGTAATAAAGTCTGCGACAGCATATGTCTATCTTTTATGGTTGACTTACTACAACCTTTTTTAAGTTAATAAATTTGTAAAAAAATAATGCATCATTTTTAGAGGTGTATTATACACACAGGTATTTATTCTTATCAAAATAAATACATTCATCATCACGAGCATTTCATTTAGAACAAAGTTGCCCTTTATATTATTTGATTCCAATAAATATCTTAGGAGCTATCACAGTTTTAACATAACTCCGCACCAAAATAATGTTCGCAGCTTAAGTACAACGTGCGCTTGCGCTAATTATATTATAAAGCTGAAGAGTTTGTTGGTTTGAACGCGCTCATCTCAGGAACTGCTGAACCGATTTGAAAAAATATTTCTGTGTTAGATAGCTTATTTATTGAAAAAGGCTTTAGGGTATAAAACATCACGCTGCGACGGGAGGGGAGGGAGCAAACTCAAAACGCGCGGACGAAGTCGCGGGGGACCGCTAGTTCCTCATAAATAACATTCATTGTGTAAAGGAGTCAAAATTATCACCATCATCTTGTTTTCATTTTTATTATCACCCTTTTGTGCATTTCTATTATGAAAAAAACCACTGTTTAGGAAAACGTGTTATCGCGCGGTCCCATTTTTGGGCCACAAATCAAATCAAATCTATTTTATTTGTGAAACACAGGTAAATATGGTGTTATTACAGATAAGGTGAAAAAAGGTACATGCTGTGATCAGCCAAACTGGCATACAAATAGGTAAAATAAAATAAAATTATATTAAATTAAATACACAATGTCAAAGAAAGTTAAGGCTAGTCAAATACACAAGGTTCAAGTTATGTCAAATTAGATACATATTACAATTTGTGGCGTTACCCCAAAATATAATTCCATATCTTAGCCTTGATGCAACAGAGCCAGGGTAGGCAAAGCAGGCTGACTTACTTTTTTTGAAAGATGGAACAGGCTGTATGACGCCTGAGAGACTACTTTAGTTATAAAGTCTATGTGATTTTCCCACTTTAGATTACTGCCAATCTGCATACCTAGAATTTTTGTAGTCATGATAGAATTTATCTCTTTACCGCTGAGCTGAACGGCTGTGGTTATTGTTTGGTTAGTTCTTTGTCTAAATTCTATTATTTTAGTTTTATCAATGTTTAATTCTAATTATTATTCTGTAGGCATGTATTAAAAGAGGTCAAACTATTGTTTATAACATTTTCATTGGTGAATACATTAGTACAATCGTCAGCAAACAATATCATTTGATCATCTACTGACGTTGTGATATCATTTATATACACCAAGAAGAGGAATGGGCCCAGTACACTTCCCTGAGGTACACCGAACGTAATTGTTCTGGGAGTTGAGTGAAAATGTGTTTCTTGTTTTGATTTGGTACATATCCTGCTTATTGATGTAATCTGTGTTCTATCACTCAATGAAGACCTGAGTGAGTCCAAAGTATTGCCTCTAATACCATACGCCTCTAATTTTCTTAATAGAATCATGTGGTCTACGCAATCAAAAGCTTTAGACAAAAGAATGTTAGTGTTGCTTATACTGGAAGTACCATTTTGAAAGCTGATTTATTAAATTAGACGCTGTATTTTAAGGACCCCTTATTTTATCCACAGGGAAATGTGTTAAAATAAAGCATACTTTGTTAAAATTTTAAAAGGGTTAGTCTGTGAATGCCTTTTATTTCGAAATGCTTAGTGAAAGTTGTGGTTCACGTGGTGCTGTGTTGTTTGTGAAGTAAATAATGAGTGCATGTGAAGTTTTCAGACAATTACCAAGACTGCGTCGAGATTTGAGAATGTTGCGTGTTCATGATTGAATTACAACAATGAAATATGTTACTACCAAGCAGTATCTACTGAAAATAATAATACGTATCCTCGAAAAAAAATTTCTACCGAATTGTCCTCAAGTGGCACCGCTGGCATGACGTACAAACTCATCCCTCGGGGAATAACGCAGTTACTACAAAAAGGACATATGTATTCCGATAGCCCGTTTGTATAACACTGCTGGGGTTTTTGCTTCTATGAATTTGTGATTAATCTCTCCTTTGAATAGTTCATTTAATCTAGATTGCTGTCCCACCTCTCGTGTACTACACAGCAAAAGATTATTTATGAGTCAAAAAACTCGGTGTGATAAACGTGTTTAATTATGAGTGGATAATACATGTGTGAGAGGGCATTAAGATGGTGATAAACAAAGGTTATACTTTGCAATGTAATTACTTGGGATTTAATGCTATTGTTCCATTCGTCCAAATGGGAAGAGGCGATACTTGAAATGTTAATAATGATTAAAGAGAATAGCTAAAGATATAGGTACAATTATAATAAACTTATTAAAAATCGCGATTCCAAATAAATTAAACTGGGCTGCTTTTACGGCAATTTTGACGCTTTCCTGCTGCTTAACTTAAAAATTCCGAATGCTAACAGTCCTTCGCAACACGAAATAAATGATAAATATTCCCAGAGACTTCGAATAAATTATGAAACTTCGATAAAATAAATTAGCGTGGAAATTTTCGTGACGTACCGCACAGATTACTCTCAATCGTTAATTAAGGCTTCAATGTAGAGCATTTTGGGCCATTTAAATTTAAAGACAAACTCATAAATGTATGGTTATTCAAATCTTTTGCAGCACATGTGTAGTTATAAAATGTAAAGGGATGTAAGTACCTATATGTTATTAGGTACTTATTTTTGATCTAAAACCAGATTGTTTCTATCGGAAAGTACTTGCTGTTGAAAATTGAAGGTAGTTACGTTAATGTTGTCATCTTGATGTGTTTAAGATTTATCAAGTTTTTCAATCAGATAGCCGTTTCCTTAGAGATGAACACTTACAGCCGGTTTCTGATTTGAGCATTTGAGTAAAAATCTGTTGAGATCTGCTCAAATAGTTGATGAATACTTAAGTTTCCTACGTTTCATTCGTAACTTTAAGATTGTCTCAAACCATATTCAACTGAGTTTTGTCCTTGATTATACAACGTTCCATTACAAGTTAAAACCACCGATTTTTACCTGTTTGTATTTATAAAGAGATTTGGTTTCATTATTGGCATTTATAAATTCTGGATTTCATTATGTCAGTTATATATTCCTAAGAGCAACAGATTGCAAATAAGATTTTAAGTTAAATAGTCACTATTATAACATTTTAATTAAAATGAAATTGCAAACGACTGCCGAGAACGGAATGTCTTTTGTCAATCAATCAGTGTCAGTCAATGTCATACTCCAACTTGATAAAGGAAGGATAAAGTTTGATTTCCTGCAATGTTTGATGATTGAAAAGTTTATAAGTTGAAGAACTTCGAAATACACTCATCATCATCATCATTATCAGACGTTTACTGCTGAACATGGGCCTCTTCCACGATTTTTCACTACGACCGATCACAAGCGGTCTGCATCCAGTGTGATCCCGCTATCTTAACAAGGTCGTTCGTCCATCTTATCGGTGGACATCCCTCGATGCACTTTTTATCGAAAGGTCTCCTCACTCCTCCTCGGAATCTAGAACTTTTTTGCCCCAACGGCCATCATTTATTCGCGCTATGTGCCCTGTCCACTGCCACTTGAGCTTACTAATTTGTAGGGATATGTCCGTTACCTTAGTTCTACTACGTATCTCCTCGTTTCTGATTCGATCTCATAGAGAAACATCGAGCATAGCCCTCTCCATCGCTCGTTTTGTGATTTTGAGGTTCTTTATGAGGCTCATAGTAGAGACCACGTTTCAGATCCGTATGTCAGCACTGGTAACACACACTGGTTGAAGACTTTCGTCTTCAGACACTGAGGTAATTCAGACGAGAAGACGCTCTTGCGCAGTTTCCTGAACGCTGCCCGGCAGATTTTGATTCGACGATTGACCTCTTCCTCAAAGTAGAAATACATCCAGTGTGCCAATGCTTTTTACTGTTACTTTTGTTCGCCTTCGTATATTTCTGATTAATATAACTTTGTCTGAATTATAGTATTTTTTGAGTTATTTTACTTTGTCTGAATTTTAATAGCGTTTTGTTTGCACTTCCTTATTACCTGTTGTAGCTTGATCTTTTACAGCCATATCAAATTGTCGCAAATTTGAATTAAAGTAGGACTTAAGTACCCTTATTGGGTTGCTTAGCTTTCAGACGCTTAAGTTCACAGTGAGCAGGCTTTGAGTACTGTCAGTTGTGTTGTGCAACGCAAATTTCGTGTTAAGCACTAGTTGATGTCAAAGTTGAGAATTCTCAACTTCAAATACTCAAATTACACTTAAACTTAATTCAAAAACAGAAATACTTTTGAGACATACTTAAGTCGAGCTTAAGTTGTTCTCAACGTCAAATGCTCAATTCAGAAACCGGCTGTTAGTATTTTATGAGTTGAGTTGAGCATTAAGAGATAGCAATATCAAATTAATGTCTATCTCTAATGCATACCAATAAAATGTACAAAAATTTTGAACGTGACTGTACTCTAGGTAAAAGCCAAATGCTTAGCAGAAAGTAATTTACCTTATTTCGCTCATAGTTTTGCTGCTACATGGATACATTATTTTTCGTGACATAACTGTCTGGAATATAACATGACGTGACAATTCAATCAGCTAATATTTTATTCCAAATTGCGTTTTAGATATGTTTTTTGTTTGTGCAAAGAATGTAGTATTCGTTTACACCAATTCTTAATAAAGTACCATTTATTTTGTCGTATGTAAAAAGTCTTTTTTATAAGATAACGAAATGAGAAATAGGTAAAACTAATCTGCACCGAAACACTAAAGTAAAAAGCCTAAAAAACACGGCTTTTTACTTTAGTGTTTCGATTAAGAACACAAACGAAACATTTAGAAAACACAATTAGAATAAAGGTCACATTTGTCTCGGAACGGAGTTAACTGTGGTGCAAACTTTTTGCACCGAGATGCGTATATCTTGCCCTTGAAACTAATATTTATTATGTAGGAATAGGGATACGTTATTTTGTGGGGAATAAAAGGTGTTTTTCCAATGATAGCTAACTAGTATTTTACTCTCTCATCTCTACATCACTGGTTGAGTAAATTATGGATGTTTACACGATTTAAAATACATGGATTGGTTTTAAAACATTTTCTTTATTAGGTTTACACTTGTAAGAAAACTGTGAGGTGCCAATAACCCGATCCTCAGAATCTGAAGATTCTTTTTTATTTTCATTTTAATCAATAATTATAAGATTAAACGAACTTACCTTAAGTGAAGTTCTATCATAATTATACGAAGATACTTGTCCGAGATGGGTTTACTTGTAGTAACGGTGAAGGTACTAGCGCTGAATCACAATTTTTAAAGCTAAAAAAAAAACGAAACAAAAAACAACATATACTGTGGCAACACCATCTCATGTCATTTCGTTTGAAGATATAAGCTTATGAACAACCCAAACATTTGGGATAATACTATTCAGTATTAGTGGGCGGGTTTATGGGACTGCCATCTCGGACAAGTATCTTCGTATAATTATGATAGAACTTCACTTAAGGTTAGTTCGTTTAATCTTATAATTATACTCTATACTTGTCCGAGATGGGTTTACTTGTAGATGTTTAAAGGTGGGTTGTGAATAAATGAGACTATTTTTTAGAATAAAAAACAAAATTGTAATTAAGGCAAAACTTTTACATTAAAAAATCATAAACTTTGTAAGAATCAACATTAACATATTAAAAAACATTATTGAGAAATAGTATTACACACCGCATTACTGAATGCTGACAGATTTTGGGAAATTGGCCTATTATAATGCCAAGCAAAGACAGAAGAATTCTAAGACCATCTTGCAGTTTTTCTGATAACATCAATGCTAACACCTGATCTCTGTGCAGCAGATGTTGATGCATGTCTAGTGCTGTGAGCTGAGAAGATTGTGTCATCAATACCAGCTTCTCTCATGGTGAGCTTGATCCACCGACTTATGGATTGTGATGATGCACTTCTGTATGGTTTCTTTGTGGTAATAATCAAGGATTCTTCATTTTTCCTTAATGCAGTGGTCTTCTCTATATAAGATTTAGTTGTAGAGACAGGACAAATTTCTATTCGGTGAGTAAAGGTTTCCAAGTGAAACGACGGCTGAGCATTTCCTTTCCTTGAGGTTTTTATTAAGTCAGGTATGTATATGAGCACCCCATTATGTGTGAATTTGATATTTGATATCTTTATCATTGATAAAGTTTGCACACGGTGTCCAGTTGTCAAGGCAAGTAAAGTGACCAATTTTTTTGACAACTCTTCCAACGATACCTCCTCATTTGGATAGTATCCTGCTTAGTGATTCAGGACTAATCCTGGGTCCCATGTCAAATCATATTTTGGCTTTGGTGGCCGTGATCGGAATACACCTTTTGTGAATCTCTTGATTCTGTCATCTGACCCAATTTTGGGACCAATCAGTAGAGATAGTGCTGATCGAGTAGTGTTAATGGTACCAATAAGATGCTCCATTTTCATAGGTGTGTGTTAAAAAACTCATAATGTAAGGAATGGAAGCCTCATAGGTATCAATTTTGTTTTTACTGCAAAATTTCCACCATAATTTTAACTGTGAGTCATATTGTTTTAAGGTATTTTTGGAAAGAGAATTGACCATTATGTCAAGAGCTGAGTTTGGAGTGCCCCGCCTTATAAATCCTTGCCTGATAGCAGCCCTGCAGCCAGGGTAAGCTGCTGATATAAGGGATGGCAGTCTCTGAAAGGAGATGATAATAATTTTCTATTAGGCTCAAAAATTATGATTTCCTTGATGGCGGTGGCCTTAACTAGTGGGAACCAAGGTTGTGATGGCCAAAAGGGGACGACTAATATTCCAGTGGCTTTATCATTTTTAATTTTATTTAAGCACTTTAGAAGGAGTGAGAATGGTGGAAAAGCATAAAAGAAGTTATCTTTCCAATTAAGTGTGAAAGCATCCACTGCGAATGCTTCTGGGTCACATTTCCAAGAAACAAATTTCGTACACTTCCTGTTAGTCCTGGAGGCAAACAGGTCTATTTCTGGGACACCAAAACATTTTATTATTTGATTAAAAACTTTTGAAGAAAGTTCCCAGTCAATATTAACTTTTCTTGATTCCCTATCAGCCTCAAAATTTTCTTTGGTATTTATGTAAGAAGCGAAGATCCAAGTGTTCCTACTTTCACACCATTGCCATATGTCTCTAGTGATGCTGTTAAGATGAGGGAACTGTATTCCACCCATTTAATTGATATAAGCTATTGCAGTGGTGTTATCGATTCTCATTAGAATTTCACAGTTATATGTGTCTTTCGTAAAACATTGCAAGCCTAATAGTGCAGCTTTTAATTCTAAAAAGTTAATATGATGTGTTTGTTCTGCACGGGACCAAGACCCAGAAGCCTTCTTGTGACCACATACAGCACCCCAGCCTGTGGTTGAGGCATCGGTGTGTATTTCCATGAAAAAATTAAATTGTTTAATTGGATTGCTAATCCTTATATTGTTTTTCCACCAAATCAGTTCTGTCTTTACTTCCTGAGATATAGGCATAACTGAATCAAAGTTTTCTTGTGATTTGAGTAATTCTAAATATCTTTGTCTTTCCATCAGTTTTGTGTAAAGCCATCCATAAGGGACAGCCGGACAAATTGAGTTAAGTGATCCCAATAATTGAGCAAATTCTCTAATGGTACAAGTATTAATACTACAAAAGGTTTCAATTTTTCCTAATATGTACATCTGCTTCTCATGTGGGACGGATAAGGTTTGCTCAATTGAATTTAAAATAAAACCTAAATATTTACAATGTTGTTGAGGTACTAGTGAACTATTCTGAAAGTTAATGGTAAAACCCAAATTTTGCAAGAGTTTACATGCCACATCAATGTTATCTTTGCATTCATTTGGAAATTTATTAAAATACAAACTGTCGTCTAAGTAACATGTTAATATTATATTCCTACTAGCGGTCCCCCGCGACTTCGTCCGCGCGTTTTGAGTTTGCTCCCTCCCCTCCCGTCGCAGCGTCATGTTTTATATCCTAAAGCCTTTCTCGATAAATAAGCTATCCAACACAGAAATATTTTTTCAAATCGGTCCAGCAGTTCCTGAGATAAGCGCGTTCAAACAAACAAACTCTTCAGCTTTATAATATATTAGCGCAAGCGCACGTTGTACTTAAGCTGCGAACATTATTTTGGTGCGGAGTTATGTTATAACTGTGATAGCTCCTAAGATATTTATTGAAATCAAATGATATAAAGGACAATTTGGTTCTAAATAAAATGCTCGTGATGATGAATGTATTTATTTTGATAAGAATAAATACTTGTGTGTATAATACACTCTAAAAATAATACATTATTTTTTTACCAATTTATTAACATAAAAAGGTTATAGTAAGTCAACCATAAAAGATAGACATATGCTGTCGCGGACTTTATTATAGAACTCTTTATGCTGAACAATCCCGTCATACATGATTTTTGTGTAACTTAAGCGGTTTCCGCAGCGTATGCAGCGGAAGCTCTCAAAAGGAATATCTTTCTCCCGTTTTCGCAACATTTTTTATTTCTGCTGTGGTCTTATGAGTTGTATCTTTATGTTATATAGCCTAAAGCCTTCCTCGATAAATGGACTATCCAACGTAAAAAAAATTTTTCAAATCGGGCCAGTAGTTTTTGAGATTAGCGCGTTCAAACAAACAAACAAACAAACAAACAAACAAACAAACAAACAAACAAACTCTTCAGCTTTATAATATTAGTATAGATTTCTTAGGTAAGTACTCACTGGTTTGAGAAGTTTAGTGAAAACATATGGGGCAGTGCAAAGGCCATAGGGCAAGACATTAAACTCATATAAGGAACCGTCAAAAGTGAATCTTAAAAACTTTTTACTACTTTCAGCTATAGCAACAGAAAAGTACGCTTCTTTCAAATCTATTGAGGCCATATAACCGTCTTTAGACATAAGTTTGCAAGCAGTTCTAATATCCTCTAGTTTAAAATGTTCTGTGTCAATATATTGATTAAGTTTTTTCAAGTTTAAAATAAATCTAAAAGTACCATTTGGTTTTGGAACTAAGAATATGGGAGAAGTAAATTGTTCTGCTAAGTATGAACACTCAGATATTGCTCCTAGGAGTAAAAGTTTTTCTATCTCAGAGGCAATTATATTTTTCTCCTTATTAGGCCAATGCTGTGATTCTATGGAATTAGGAGGTGGTATAGTGCTGAAAGGGATTTCATAACCCTGTACCCATTGTAACACTACTGGATCATTTGTTATCTCAAGCCAATTATGTATAAAATATTTAAGTCGTCCTGCATGTACCTGGCTTCCTATCTGTTGTGTCTCGACTTCGGTCTGGCCGGGGGTCGTCTCCTGTTCTGCTGTCGGGGTTGCTGCCCACCGCGGGCTTGCCGATGTTGAGGCTGCTGGTTCTGCGGTGGGCCTTTCCAGTTTAACTGTCTCTTATTTGATGTTGGCTGCTTGTTCTTCTTTGTATTAGATATTTGTGCTCCTGTTCGCTGGATGGATTGTGCCATTTTTATCTTGTCAGCACAGTCTAAACCAAATAAAAACTTGTCGGTTTTGGAGTTTCTCACTGCCTCTTGAATGTTTTTCTCAGCTCCAGATAAGGCAAAGAATTTTCTGGAACTGGAATCTTGGTGATATATTTCAGCAGCAATCTTCGCTGCATCGTTAATTTCCTCCACAAGAAGCTTTGAGTTGATATTACCTTTTATAATGTTGGTTAGGGATCGACCCAAGCAAGTCAATAATTTCCCTGTGAGGTTCTGTCGGGTTGAAGTTCGTCTGTCCCTTTTTATTGAGGGCTCAGATAGTGAAGCCATTATCTCTGGATTCAAAATGGGGGCTAACTCATTCGGGAAATTAGATGGAGTTTTGTATTTCCCCAAAATATTGGAGCGTGCTTCTTTACCAAGGCCTTCTGCCATGATCTTTGTCCAACGCAGGGCTAATTCTGGTCTGATAGGCTCCCCAATTTCTTCTTTTTCTTCACCCTCTTTACCAAGAGCTAAAAGAAGCTCATCTGGGATTTGGTCTTCATTTGAAAATGCATTTTTTTCTGTTCAGTACAAGGAAGTACATTGTCTACCCGCTATGTGGTAGCACTACACAATTTTTAAATGATCAAAATATGGAGGCCTTGTCTAGCCGCAGAGTGCTAGCGCTTGCCCTTAACATAAGCCTGTCTATCCTCAAGTGATAGCGCTTGATTTATAGTATACAATAGCATGTCTATTCGCTTTTGGTAGATCTTACTCTGTAGCTATGAAAGGCAATGCAAAATATATCACCGTAAGTGAATACAGTGTGCATATGCATCATGTGATTATGTACACATAATATGATATGTGATGTGGTACATAAAACTACCCAGGCGTTTGAAGTTTCTTGCAGAAAAATTATATTAGTTGATATTAAGCGCTCACCTATTGGTATATTGGTGTCATCTTCGATGATAACACATTCAGGAGGGTCTTTAAGAAGGGGTTGTGATGAAAGTGGCGGTGTTTAAGGCGGTGGCGGAGGCCGAGTTGTTTCCTCGTCGCTGCTCTGACAATCTTGAAGTTTCCTTAGTCTGGTTTCCATTTTTCGAATCTTTCTTCTATAATAATCTTCATCTCGTTTTCTTTTCCCCATATTTTGCTCCTTGAAATTTCCTTTTGCTTCGATACAATACTTAGAACGCGAAAGTAATTTTTCGGTTACCGTTGTGAAAATTTTCAAACAAGTGAAAATAAAAAACGGTCCACACTTTCGAAAAGAAATCAGAAACTTTATTTATTTCTATGTTGTCATAACATCCGGTAAGACAGAATGAGGAAAAAAAATCATAGTTCACTCATTCTATAGCATTAGGTACTAAGTTACCGGAAGTGGCATTGAAGGTTAGATGCAGAACCGACAGGCTGAATGGCTATAACTTGGTTCTTTTGCGACAACACATAAAAAATAAAAATAATGAATTTTAGGTTATATTACATTTGCTCCCAAAAATTACAGCTCGAAACCTTAGTAAACGCGACAAATCGCGTAGGAGTAAAACTAAATTAAATCATACCTGTGATAAAGGTGTGCATCGTTGTTGTTTACATAACAAACCTTGACCTTGTGTTGGTCCGCTTTTCCTCTTGTATTATTTACACAAATATACTTTTCGGCGTATTGTTAACACTTTGAACAATAAACCACCTTTATTTTATAACATAATTATAACGTTTTAGGGTATAATTAGCATGGTTTATAAAGATATAACACATTTTGACGAAAATGTTACGTGACCGCGCTTGCACAAAAAACCGTAATGACATTAGATGGTGTTGCCACTATATGTTGTTTTTTTTTTTTTTTTTTTTTAGCTTTAAAAATTGTGACTCAGCGCTAGTACCTTCACCGTTACTACAAGTAAACCCATCTCGGACAAGTATAGAGTATAATATTTATTTCTCATCACATACAATCTTATGTATAAATAGTGGCAACTTAGATACTTAGTTACGTTAGTTTAGTTACAAGACTTAGTTAGGAACAAGACGTACGTGTGAGACTGGTGCCTATGCTAGGTATAGTACCTGTGTTACAGGTCACCAGACTCTCACCACTTCGAACGGCCATTCATATCATACACGTGTGTGTGTGTGTGTGTGTGTGTGTGTGTGTGTGTGTGTGTACTAAGACAGAATCGTAATTAAATTTTCAGTAGACTCATAATCATGGTCTAACAGCCACAGGGTACAATTTTGTTCTTGCAGGAATATCTGGGTAGAGGATAAATGTTGAGGGCAGTGTTAAGTTTGGAGTATAAGTAGTCGCCCAGAAAACAGAAGAATCTCTGGGCAAATACTGTTCTGAACGGTGGTAACGCTATGCGGTCCAAAACTCTCCTACGTCGGTTGGGTATCAACTCTAGATTAAAAGGGACTAACGAGTGTTTACGCAGCACTATCGATAGGATGAACAGTTGTCGTACAGTAAGTACTTTCCAGTAGTTGTATACTTCGGTAGTGGGGCATTGCATGGGAAGGAAAGCAGCAGTTTTTAAGACAGCTCTTTGTGCTCTCTCAACTCTTTTTAGGTGAGTTTTGTACGCGCCACCCCAGGAGGAGATGCAGTATCCCAAGAGGGACTGGCACACCGATAAGTAGACCATTTTGATCGTCTTGAGGTCAGCAAGATGTCTCAAGGTTTTGAAGATGTAGAGTGTCTTCCGGACTCTAGTGGAAATTAGGTCAAGATGGGAACAGAAGCTTAGATGTGAGTCAAGCATCACACCCAAATACTTGACGGCATCGGAGTGTGCCAGGTTCGGACATAGGCAGTGCAGGTTATTGGAGCATGTATTTGCATGAGATATTAGTCGGTTGTCCACGAACGTTGATGGAAAAAGTTAGATAAGTAGTTTTTGCTACATTAGGGGCCAGGGATTTTGCGGAGAGCCAAGCAGATACCTGGTTCAGTCCATCCTGGGCGAGACAGTAAGCTTTGCTCCAGTCACTGGCACGAAACAGCAAGGCAGTGTCATCGGCAAAGGCTATGAGTTTGCCATTACTTAGTTTTAGGTAACATAATTGGTTCACATATATCAAGAACAGCGTTGGCCCAAGGACACTGTCCTGGGGAACACCATGTGTGACCGGGAGCTCAGAACTAACCAGATCATCAATTTTTACGGCCTGGGTTCGATTAGTCAAGTAATTGGCGAAGAGTTGATGAGCCGTGCCTCTCACACCTACTCCCAACAACTCATCCAGCAGTCCAGGGACAGAGACAGTATCGAACGCCTTGGCCAAGTCCAAGAAGATTCAAGACTTTCTCCTTGGCATCCAAACCCCTAGTAACAAAATCTGTCAGTTCATGAACAGCATCATCAGTTGACCTCCTCGACCGAAAGCCATATTGAGATGAAGATATTATATTATTTCTGTCAAGGAAGCCAAGCAGACGCTTGTTCAGAAGCCGCTCCAGAATCTTTGATATAGTTGGGAGGAGAGAGATGGGTCTGTAGTTGTTAACACTAGTCTTATCACCACTCTTGTGGATGGGCGTAATGATAGACCTTTTGTAAATTTCAGGGAAGACTCCTGATTTAATGGAGAGATGGCATATGTAGGTGATAGCTGGGATTAGCACTTTTTGGTGCTGTTTTATTAGCCACCCAGGTATCTGGTCAAATCCAACAGCACAAGAATCCCTGAGCCTCAGAACAAGGCACTCAACTTCAGCCTCGTCAGTAAGTAAAAGTACTAGCGAGTTTACTGGTGACGGGGTACCTCTGGCAGGGCTATTGCTGTTAGTTGCCCCACAGGTAATGGAAGAGGCGATAGATTTGCCAATATTGGCAAAATACTCGTTGACACCATCAACAAGATCCCGCGGACTGTCACCCGAAACCAGGATTGAGGCCGAACTGCTAGACTTATGGCACTGCGTTATGTTTTTAATGGCGTCCCATAGTCTCTTACTATTTTTGTGCGATTTTTGAATAAGATCTCTATCATATTCGCGTTTAACTTTTTTTAGCAATAGGTTACAAAAGTTTCTATAACTCTTATAAGTTGTCGTTATGACCATATCATCGGGATTTTGCTTGGCTTTCCTGTGAAGATGATCTCTGTTACGCATACATCTTAGAAGGCCAGGAGTTATCCAGGGTTTGGTGATGACCTTACGCCTAGATGTTCTTACTTTCTTCGTGCAATTATTTACTGCTCCTATCAGTAAGTTAGAAAGATACTGAGCAGCGTCATTTACATCGTCTGTACTATACAACGGTGCCAGGTCCAAGTTTTCCATCTCTAGATCAAGACTCGCCCGGTCAATATAGCGCCTTGTCAGACCCCGAGACACGAGGTCTTTAGTTAAGTCCAGTTCCAATGCGACACTATAATGATCAGTGATAGTAGACGGCATAACAAAACATTTAGCTTGTTGTCTAGTTCTGAGCATTATGTGGTCCAGACACGAGAGACGGCGGGTAGGAACTCTGAGACCAGGGTGAATATTAAACCCTGCCCGAAGATTTAGGTAATCGCATGCATGCTGGTCATCAGAATTATTATTGTTTATGTTAATATTGATATCACCAATGACCACAACATTCCGGAATGAGCTAAGTCTAGTTAATACCGAACTTAGCGATGACAAAAATGACCCTGGATCTCCGTAACCTGGAGGACGGTAAGTAGCCACAATAACAGTTGCTGGGTCAATCTTAATTATTAGACAATTACCGTCATTAAAAATCGGTTCTTCGGTTATTGGATGTAAGTGATTTTTATAATAAACAACAACCACTTTATTTTGAGTCAAGTTATTTTTAGTCGCGACATGGTCGTAGCCCTGGATTGCTGGTATATTCTTGGAAGACGGGAGCCAACACTCAGTCAAAACGAGCATGTCCCAGGAAATACTTGTCCTCATCAACAGTGTATGAAAATTATTGGAATTACATTCAATACTCCGTATGTTCTGATTTAGGACTCTTAGTGATGTGTGGTTGTGATTGAAAAGGCGATGACAATCTTCAGGGGCACATGTAGTTACATGATAGTTACTATAAGAGTCCAAATCAGAATTAATTACATTAATATCTGTGTGTGAATTATTATCCATATCTAGTATGTAGTACAGGTGTCAGTTGGTGCACAAGAGGACGAGTAATATGGATCTCACATTGCGTTGACAAATTAGTATGATATTGAATGGTTGATTGCGCACTAAGGCGAGTAGCAGCAGGGGGCATTATTGTTCGAGTGTTAAATGATTGAGTTGTTCGTACAGGGTTAAAGACAATACGATGAGGTAGTAATACGGCAATCAAGATGTGTAAGATGTGTATCACGGTAGAAAATGAATGGGTAAATGGAGCGGGTCTGTGAGAGGATATGTAAAGTATAAAACTTGTGTAGTTGAGTGTGGTATGAGTATGGTATGAGTATCTACAATTAATACATTTAGAATAAAGTACTTTATGTTTATTTACACTTCAGATAAGTAAACAAAGAAAAGGTATAAGTAAAATGGAACAAGGATTACCTACAAAGGCCAGCTTTAGAAGCGTCTTGTTACTTATCGTATTTATGTAGGAGTTCTGCGTTATCAATACGCAGCGAAGGCCCCCCCTCAACTTCCCTAATGTAAACCTTGTTGTAGGAAGTCCAACAAGCCGCATTTTTTTTTATTCTTGACAAGGCCTCTAGCAAAAAAAATGTATGTCGGGTTCTAGTCGATAGATGTTCTGATAAGTAAATACTATAACTTTGGCCTGACCTGTTTATGTGAGAAGTATTCAATTGCGGCTTTTGGAGCCCCTCATTTTATTTTAATGATGATACATTTGGCGTATCATTACATTAGTTAAGAAAAATGAAGCTTTTTTAAGTTTATTAAATTATTCTTTAATTTTTGTCCTTAAAAATTAATTGCTGGTTGCATTTACTTTTAAAAAATGTACACTTAGTAGTAGAAAGTTTTTATGTACTAAATTTTGCGATGAATAGTGTATCAATTGCTGGTAAACTAAAGTTAAAAAATGACATCTTCATTCTGGGATTAAATAATAGCAATATTATCAATATTTGTTTGATCTTTCAAAGCAGTTTTTAATTTTCTATCAATATTAACGTGCTGTGAAAAAGACGATTCACAATTTACTACCGTGTCGGAACTGCAACAGCATATGCAGATGCAGCAGATATCTCCTCCAAAGCCTCAAAATATTGGGCCCTGTCATGGCTCTCGAAAGGATCTCTCTTGCTATCAGTCTGCAATTATTTATGTGGCAGTGCTTTTGTATATTTATATCCATTACCTTCTGTGAATGCTTGCATCTGGGTTCCCTTATACAAGAGGCAATCTGGTTTTAGTATCTTTTAGACACGAGGGTGAAATAATTAGTTCCATAAAATGGAGGACAATAATGCGTTGAACTGCGTAGGAAATCTTAATTAAATTAGATTTACAAGTTGAATAATAACAGTAGTCCCCCTAGCCGATTTCGACTGCGGTGGCCAGTCACAACGACTAACCGACTGCGTGGGACATATTATAGTGCACAAGTGTGTGCGCAAATACAGGTGCACTCTCTATTCCTTTCACTCTCATAGCCCGATGGGATAGCAATCTGACACGACCGGAGAGAGATCAGGCGCAGGACCAACGGCTTTATGTGCTTTTCCTAGGCACGGGGGTGAAACACCGCCAGCTTTCAAACTCCGGGCTACCCTAAGAATTTCTGAACAGAAAAACTCAGGTATATATTTTTGGCCCGACCCAGGGATCGAACCCGGGACTTCTGGCGCAGCCGTCGCTATAACGTATGACCCTCTTACCGCTGCGTCACCGAGGCAGTTCACAAGTTGAATAATAATATATCTTGGGTAGGCACTTCATCAACATCCCGTTCTATTTTCTGATATCTCCATGAAATACTACTTAATACTTGGCTTGTCTAAACGGATACTCGTAAGAATTAGCAAACTAACAGGCAGTTTAAGGTTATCCTTCTACAATTTATCATTTCACTGAGCTCTTATCTTAGTACCTACTAGTTAATTTATTTAACTAGCAAAAAGGTAAAATAGTAATTTTCAGTTTTCGTAACTCTACATATTATGACGTGTATTTAACCACCAATCTAAACAACGTTTGGTATGCAACGGCAAATAGTGGGCAGACTAGAAGCAACAGTTCTGACCGTAAGTGGCTACTAAGCGTAAAGGGGTTACTACGAGTAGCTAGTAGTAACTGTTGTGAACTGAGTTGGACTTGGCCTGAAATTAAGGGGTCTACTCTCGAACACTTTAAAGTGTGAGTTCTAGAGCCGAAAATACAGACGTGGTCGAATGAATTACAGTGCCATTCGTTTCATCATACCATGAGTTTACGGCGGTTTCACTCGCTAGCGATGACGTAACTGTATGGGAAATTTAAGTTCTGCAAGTGACCGCAAGATGCGCTGTGCAAATTTCCATAGACTTTTTTACGTCGTCACTAGCGAGTAAAACCGCCGCGGCGTAAACTCATGGTAACGGTACTGAGTAGAACATGTTTAATCGCACAATTATCAAAGCCGCTATGTTCGTGTTAAAAGGATTATTTGAATCCAATGAATAAAATTGAATACAAAGAAAGCTACTAAATAAAGTACATTTAAATACTAGGCAGTTATACGTTTAATCGGTTCAATAAAGGTGTGTTTACATTTGTAATAAATCTATTCTACTAAAACACTTACGCTTCATATTTTAGATACATTTGTAAATGCCAATTTCCTAGTACCATTAGTACGAATAAGGGTAATTCAATACTTTATTTCAGTTATTTGTAACAACTTGTAATTTTTGAGCTTATACCTACTATCTAGATCTTCAACTTGTGCAGATAGCCGCGAAATTGCGCCATGTTATTAGGTTAGCGGTTCCCCGTTCATATTAAAATTTGCTTTTAAGACGTGCTAGTCTTATAGCTTCAACGTTTCCGTAATACCTCAAAATATAGAAGTAGCAGCACCTATTTATAACGATGCTATCTAGTCTGGAGTTATAGATTAGTACCTACTGAATGTGTTGCTTTGGTTTCATGCTAAGGTATTCTAGCACGCCCCATGGTACCTACTTACTTAGAAAAACTTACTTTGTTTTACTTTACATCGCACTGTAAAATAAAGTATATACTAGAAAACTGAAAAAGACAGTGGTAACATAAGAATTTAGTAACTTTAAATTTTTTGACTCAACAAAATGTTGTTTTAATACCCTTCAGCTTAAAAAGCAGCAGCAATTTGTTCACATAAATATTATGTATTGCCAATTTATTGATTGCCGCGACACCCCACATACTTACTTTTCGGTAGCGATTATTCCCGAGGCAAAGTGCGCCCATTTTATGTGTGTTAGGGCCCATTGTGTGAATACTTTTGCTTATTTGTGGCCCCATTTTCGGTGTTCTGCAAAAATTTCGCCTTCTTTCTATTAACGAGAGCACTCCTGTGGGGCTTTGGTTATATTAGCTCGTTTAGTTTGTACAGTCTAGAAATCTTTTGTTGGCAACGTAACTAATGGTCTCGCATTATTGGGTACCTTTGGGACCGTTTTTATGAATTGCTTGCGAACAAATTTTGATGTTCTATTGTGTAAGATTCACTTAATGATTTGTATTTGTGTATTCACTTAATGATAGATTTCATTTAAAGTTTATCCTGATTAACAAATATCAGACAGTCTGAAAAGCTCAACAATTCTTTTGAGTTTATACTTTAATGTACGTCTTTATTGCTGTAGCAAAATGTGTCATCAAAACAAATAATTTAGCCTCATAAATCTAAAATATAGCTGGAATGTTAGAAATACAAGTTCGGTATCCACTATGCGACCTCCGGGGCGTAGTTCACTTTTGGATATAATGGCTGGGAATGGGCATAAAGTTCCTAATATGTTATAGAAGTGTCCTACTAAATGGCATAGTATTCCATGTAACCATGATATTTGTTTGGGTAAAGTTTATTACGCTGTTTTGAAATGAAAGGGTTATTACGATGTTTGAAGAATTTCATTTTGCACTCCTGGCTTAATTAATATTAATGTTTGCTTAGTTGTTAGTCCCTTCTGTGGAGAGAGCTGTTGCGATACCGCAAACATAAAGTTGTCTTTTACATAACATAGTGATACAAACTATCGTTTTGTCGTTATTAAGTTTGCCTGTTGCAGTTATATTATCAGTAGGTGCTACTTTAGTATTTATTAACTACATTAATCTAAAGACTTGCTTCATGATTGACAATCTCAAAAAAACTAAAACTTCATATTATAACGAAGTTTCTAGTAACACTAACACACGTTATTTTATGTAGATCTAGTAGTAAAGTGACAGGCAACGTAATATTTTATTTGAAAATGGAAATGGTTTTCCGAAATGTACCCTAAGCGGTAACAGAAAAAGTCGCGTAAAATTACTTTTAATTTGCGTTCAGAATTCACAATCACTGAAAAATAAAATGCAAAGCAGACGGCTCGTTAGTGGTCATACGTAGGGCTTTATAAATAACTAGCAGTCTCCTGCGACTGCGTCTGCGCTTAGCGATTGCTCCCTCTCCTCCCGTCGCAGCGTAATGTCTTATAGCCTGAAGCCTTTCTCGATAGATAAGCTATCCAACACAAAAAAAAATACTTAAAATCAGTCCAGTCGTTCTTGAGATTTGCGCGTTGAAACAAAAACGTCTTCAAATTTACATACAGAATAAAACAGAAGAAAAAGATATAAAAGCACTTTATTTTTTTATGGGAAAACCTTCAATTTCAATTTATTATTGCGATATTAGCGAGCAAGTCGAAAAACTACCAACGCGCTCGGTTGGCTCATTGTAGCTTACTAGTTACGGCGTATATTTCGTAGCTACGCGCGATGTTGTGAAGAGGTTTTCATTTATAAAACTTATATATTATTCGAAGAAATATTTTTTTTAGACTAAGCATTACTCACAAATCATCCCTGAGTCGGGGGTCGCTGACCAAAACAACACCCTGTAACACCCTGTATAGCGGTCCCCCGCGACTGCGTTCGCGCGTTTCAGTTTAGTCCGTCCCCTCCCGTCGCAGCGTGACAGTAGTTTATAATCATAGGCATTCATCGATAAACAAGCTATCCAACATTTTTTTTTCAATCGGCCCTGTACCTAGTTTTTGATATTAGCGCGTTCAAACAAACAAACTCTTCCGCTTTATATAGTATAGATAGAAGTATAAATTTGTTTTTCATACTGCGAGTGACAAGCGAACCCCATTCAGAGCGATGCTAGTTTTCATTCCGTCGACAAATGGGGAAGCAAACTGTCAAATTAGTTCCTTATAGAGGGCGCCAAATGTTTGTTACTCAGGAACTGTCAAAACCATAGAAAAAATGAATAAGGTTAGAATGGTTTTGATCGTTCGTTTGTATGGGAACCTCTGTCGCCGGTGGGAGTTACCGCGCTGTTGCTGCAGTGATAAAGGTACCAATCAATGAATTAACGCACCAATATCACAAACCAATCACAATTTCCGCTAGGAGCTCTGTGATTGGTGTAATTAGTACTTGAAACCAACTACCAATCACAGAGCTTCTAGCGGTGAAACCTCCAATCATCATTCAGATACGTTCGTTCTTTTATGTCAAAATACTAGTGATGTGGTAAAGGTCGATTATTATAAATTCAATTACCGATGTAATGTTGTTTCTCTTTGTGAATAAACATGTAGAATTTATGTTTGAAATAATTTGGATAATTTAACAGCTCATTTGATCGCAACAAAGGGTACTACTATTGCCTTTCGGTAAAAACAATAGAAGAAAAAAATGAGTTGCTAAATGTTACTTGAAATAGAGTAACTTATACCTTTAAACATTAGTTTCTAAAAATAGTTCTATTAGTTGAATTGAATCATTCTTTGTATAAAGAATAAGTAATATTACTTATATACGACAAATAGATTCCAATGTAAAGAAAAATGTTTAAAGGTATAAAAGCATAAAGGCCATGGTCTACATTATTCAGGTATTATATCTTACCATGCTATTTATTCATTTGTATTCTTAGTTAATACCATAAAGCCGAAGAGTTTGTATGTGTTTAATCGCGCTAATCTCAGCAACTACTGGACAAATTAAAAAAAGTTTTTGTGTTGGATGTCTAATTTATCGAGAAAAACTTTAGGCTTGAACTTTACGCAGGGTCGGAAGGGGAGAGAACAAACTCAAATCGAAAATAGTTATGATTACAATTAAAAAAATACAATAAACCTATAGACGTATGGTTGACCGGTATAGAATGCTTTTGGCATTAAGTACGCCAGATGTACAATTTTATGTTTCGTGCATGTGCAAGTTTTCAATAAATAAATATGACCCAAGTTAGTATGGTGGTTAAGTTAAAGAAATTTACAGCTGCATGATACAACAGTTAACCTTGCAGTGCTTTTGTTCGTATTTAAATCATATCACCAAAGGCTAATAACTCTTACAAAAATATTTGTATTCAGGGTTATTGATAATATGACCGGATCCTTTTAAGAGTTGATGGGGGAGCTCATTTGGGACAATCTTGATCCGAGAATATACTTTCCAAAAGTTAACCATTTTTAAGGAAATTTTCTTTTTAAGTTTTTGTAGGAAAACGAGATTTCGAAATTATGATAAAATTAATACCGAATGATTTTAGATGCTGTAAGAAAATATTAACCGATACTAGCTTACTAGCTTAACGTGCTTCATGGAGCACGGAAATGCTCGTTGTTTAGGTCACTTAAATATGGTTGGTATGGTCACTCATTAAAACACGATCGCGCCGTAAGTTGTTTAACTTCGGTATCACTGCCGAAGGGAGTAGATTGTTGACAGTAAACCAATGTAGAACTTGTGAAAGAGTATTGAACACATATCGATTTTAAACTGTGAATAGTCGTACCCTATTTTACAAATAAATAGACCAAACGATAAATTAAAATCGAAGATAATAACAGCGAAAGTAGAAAAGTTGAGGATTAAGCAGTGCGTTTTTGCTGAGTTATATTTTTATTGCAGGAATACGTTATTTTGGTAGCACGAATTAGAATATAATACATTTTTTTTTTCAAATAGCTCTAGTAGTTCCTGAGATAAGCGCGTTCCAACGTATGAACTCTTCAACTTTATTGTATTTATTTTATCATTATGTATTATGTTTCAAATAATTAATAAACAAAACTTAGTTTTATCTTTTAATACATCAGTAGGGAAATTACCATTTATCGATAATTTTACTGTGCTGTGAGCTACATCCCTAGTGATGCGTATACAAGCGAACAAAGCAAATTGGACGCGATACATTGCGTGTTAAGATAGCAGATTTGTTAAAAATATGCGTGGACAGTCATCAATGAATATTTTTTTAAACTTAGTGCAAGAAAACCGCTATCATTTGAAATATCATAATTAAAAAGTGCTTTTTTGCAAATAATGTCGAAATAACTACGTATTATTACTCACCGGTGAAAAAATACACTTTCTCTCACATTTTTTATGACCTGGCTTCACGCTCTTCAAGTAATTATAGCAAAAGACGGCATTTCTGTCAAAAAATAATGCAACGCTCTTGTCACGCGACTGAAGTAGCTACGGCTCAATGCAGGCATATGCCTACAATTAAGCTCGCTGCCGCACTGACCGGGGCCATTCTAACCTTATTCATTTTTTCTATGGTCAAAACCCATACAAATATTTGTTGCTTTGCTGTTATAAGAAGTTTTTTAAAAAATGGGGCGCTGTACAGCTATTGGGAGTGGAGAAATAGGTTCCTAGAAATTCCCCAGTGATCCACCACAGCAAAGGAAAATAATGGAGAAGGCATTGAGAAGAGGAAACTTTAAATTAAAATTAAAATTAATTAATCAACTCATTTGGGGTTCAGCACTACTCTTGTAATGGATTTACAAAGTTGAAGTTTCTGTCGTAGGGTTTTAATCTAGGAATGATAACTATAATTTAGAGACATAACTATATTTTAGAGGTTATGTCGCGTTAACAAATTTTTATCCTTTGGAAATGATAAAACTGGGATTTTTATACAATAAGCCTTTAGTTTATACTTTATTTGATCAAATTTAATCCTAGATTTGCTATCAAAACGTGTAAAAGTATAAAAACACTATGTTATCTTACCTGTCGACTAGGTCAGCTTTTTTTCCTTTTTAACGAAGCTACACATTTTCTCAACACTTTCTTTAGCCTATCCAAACGCCAGGAGTCCACAAAAGGCCACAAAACAAGGGTCCAGAGTCAAAAAAAGTTCACAAATCCACAAAAGATTTAAATCAATAACAACAACAATATTTGACATGTAACAAACACACAGCGCCCTCTACCAAAAAGTTTTGCGTAATCTTCCCCATTGCCACGGTAACGTTATCTACAGTATTGTAACTCGGCCGACTCTTTAAAATAAATACCTACAGCCGCGCGGTACCTAAACGTGCGATAGGGCTGCCTGTCCGCCTCCAGCATTTTACAATTGCCTACTTTAGTGTTTACATTTAGTTTTGTGATCGTAAATATACTTTTTCATATAAACAAATAATATATTTTGTGGATTAAATAGGAAGTATTCAATAAAAATGGGTGTTGTTTTTTGCTTGTTAGATTTAATTAAAAACATTTTTATGTTTAAATGACAAATCGATCTTATAAATTTGCTACCAAAAAATAATTGCGCAACGACTTAGACGTATGGAATGCTCAATTATTAAATTTTAAAGTATAAAAAAACCGCATTCTCATATAAAGCTTTATTAAAAATCAAATCAGCACAATATATTCTATTCGTCTTAATAAAATGTACTTAAACTTATTTTTCGAGAAAGAAATCGCGCGACTATTGTTAAAAAAACAACGCACCGTCCGTTCGTCATTGTGGCACAGTCGCGACTGACTGCCTGCCGAACGCATGCCAAAGTCGAGGCGCGTAGGTATAGCTCGCGTTTTGTCCGTTTGTATGGAGTTGGAATACTGTTTAGATAACATTACCGTGAAATTGCGGTATTGTCACGAAAATTCGTATTTATTTCAATCGAGTTCGTCTTAGCGATGTGAAATTTACGAGTGAATATGTTTTGTTTGCCTTCCCGGTACATGGGTAGTAACGAGGCCTGATTGTTTATAAAAAGCTTTCGACTAGGTTATTATCCCACACAGGACTTATTTTTACACGCACGCAATATGTTATGTATTAGGGGTACAGACATAGTGTTTCAACACAATTCAAACCATTTATTTTAGGACTAAGAGCCCTATATTGTGTGCGTATGTGTATTAATAAAAACCTTTGACATTATTTAAAAGCATCAAATACGTATCTAGCTGAAATAATAGTAGGTCACCATTATTTCACATTTAGTTATCTGCTATACAAAGGAATGTAAACCAGACCAGAGTTATCATCAAAGCAGTCCATATAGGCGTTATTAACCCAATACAAGTTCCTAACAAGCTTAAAAATGATGAAAATAAATGGAACGTCGAAATCACTCTGCCCCTCAAATGAAGGATGAAAAAATATGAAACCTCACCAAAATGTCGACTCATTATTCAGGGATGAACGGAAAGTTTTATAAAACGCAAGTCACCTAACGAATCGGACTTAAAATAGAGGCCGTGTGGAAGTTAAAAAACCCTTGATCGTAAGTAGATAAGTTTAGAGAAGTGTCACCTCCGTTGTCGGGCTCCACGAGATAAATGATCGCTGCTTGTCTGCCGTAGTGGTGGAAAAGGTTTGTCATGAGTACCGTATATCGTAACCGTATCGTAAGCGTGTTAATTATTAGAACATTAGTCGGGTATCAGATCCGTTGCACAATAATCATTTAAAACATTGCATACAAAGTAGGACGTGTCGGAAATGATTTTCATCTTATGAGTACTACTACTCATAAGATGAAAATCACTACTACGAATTCCTCCCCAATTAATAAAAGAAAGATTTTTATAAAAATAAGTCTTTTTTTCTTTAAAATATTATAAAACAGGTCTATGTTAATACCTGCATCTGTTGTATATTTATCGCGTACATTTTAATTTGTAAAAGTACAACAGATTGGAAAGTGTACGTTTTATACACTCAAAATATTTTTTTGAATTCAACCATCCATCAAAATCAGTGCATATGGTTGACATTTTTTGAGTGAAGCAAACAACAAACATCTAAATGAAATCTGTTATAATCCGTTATAAAATTATATCCGTTATAATATTACACACTTATGTGTGCAATTTTTCATTGCTATTAAACTCAAAAAATTCAAATTATTGACGAAAATAATGTACTTATGTGTGTAAATAACTACAAAGAGGTCGTTACACATAAGTTGTGAGTAAATACTTACAAATGTATATCCAAGGGTGCGATTGTCTAAAGCAATCGTATTCATTTGACAGTTCAAAAGGTACGGTATGGTCTGTCAAATGGCAAAGAACAAAGGGTTTGACAGATCATATCGTTCGTTTTGAACTGTCAAATGAATACGATTGCTTTACACAATTCCACCTCTGATTAAGTAAAAATCCAATATTATAAATTGCACTTGTTACGTTTTTGTTTTTTATAGTATTTTGTCACTATACAACCTAATAATATAAATTGCACTTGTCATGTAAATATGATTGTTAAAATATTAGTAAAAATATTTCCTTCGGATATCGTGAGAGCAATCTCGCAACATTGATGAGGTCACGCTGTCTATGCGTGAAAGTAAGCGCTTGCAAAATTCAACTGGCTTGCTAATGTGACAGTGGCCGAGTGGTAGAGGCATACGCCTGGATAGCGTAAGACATGGGTTTTGATTCCTCGTCTGTCACACAGGCAAAGTTGCTTTTTACAAGTGCAATTTATATTATTAAGTTTGTATAGTCTAAACACTATTTAAACAAAAATTTAATTAAAAATTGACTAATTTGGTTATACATTAAATATAGGTACTATCAAGGTTTCTAGGAACGTCACCACTGAGGAGGTTTCGCGAAGCGACGTAATAAGGACTTAGCGTCATTGATTGCTTGAGAAGAGAGGTTTCATGTAAGCGGGTTAAATATTCAACAGTGTACTGAAGTGTATGGGAAGGTTGGTTAAAATTATTTATCATATACTACAGTTTAATTTACATATATTATTGACTGAAATTAACATATTTCATGTTATGAAATAATTTAATGATCTATGTGGTAAAAAAATATTTATTTTTAATTTCCGTAGTTAATCAGTACCTCTGTCACTTTCTATAATGGTATCTAAGCTACTATCAACATATTGGGAATAATTCGGCACTTCGGGCACTATGAGTAGTGCTATTACTTCAGTAGGTATTGTTTTTATTTTAGATTTTGGTAATACTTGCCGACTTGATATACAAGGATCTGAGGAAATCATCAACCTATGAAATAAATCGGACATAGTTGCTTTTCGAAAGCAATTCCGTAAATTATATTGTCTACTGCGTTTTTTATCCCTATTGCGCCTCATACATTTCTGTGCCTCTTCTGAAAAAGCGCCTATAGGGACTATAAACCTGTCAATAATATCGCTTGAATGAAATAAGATTTTGTGGATACTTGTAGACATGTAATACCACGCATACAGTATTTCAAATGCCTATGTTTGCTTTCAAAAGTCTTAACAGGATTTGCAAAACAATTCTCTACTTACTCAAGTCCCGTTATCTGCAAAGTGCCTTAAATACCTCAACACCCGAGCGGTCGTATGAGACCGCATAACAATAGAATATCTATTGTGTCTCGTTCACATACGCTTGAGGGATTAAATGAATAATAATTTTAAATAATTACCAAATTTGTCTTAAGACCAAAATTGTTAAGCCACCGCAAAAATGCGCAAGAATTGTTGACCGAGTGTGAAAGTAAACACATTAAACTAAATTTTGTCCAAATATACTTGTATATAGAAGTGAACAGAAACATTACAAAAACACTCGTAAACAAACTATTTTCGGAAAAATCACTGTCGATATTTTAAGCTTAAAAAAAAGATCAAAAGTTAAAAATATTATACTTAAGTATACACAGTCCGAAAGTTCATACTTGAATCTTAAAAACTCATAATAGTAATAAAAATTATCACTTCTCAAAATAATATAAAAAATAACTAAAGCAACACTATAAATTGCGTAAATTTCCGCAATGAATCAATTATGTCAGTTAACAGTGTTCGTACCGATTATAAGTAACTAGCGGTCCCCCGCGACTTCGTCCGCGCGTTTTGAGTTTGCTCCCTCCTCTCCCGTCGCAGCGTCATTTTTTATATCCTAAAGCCTTTCACGATAAATAAGCTATCCAACACAGAAATATTTTTTCAAATCGGTCCAGCAGTTCCTGAGTTAAGCGCGTTCAAACAAACAAACTCTTCAGCTTTATAATATATTAGCGCAAGCGCACGTTGTACTTTATTTTAGTGCGGAGTTATGTTAAAACTGTGATAGCTCCTAAGATATTTATTGAAATCAAATGATATAAAGCGCAACTTGGTTCTAAATGAAATGCTCGTGATGATGAATGTATTTATTTTGATAAGAATAAATACCTGTGTGTATAATACACCTCTAAAAATAATGCAATTTTTTTTTACAAATTTATTAACATAAAAAAGGTTGTAGTAAGTCAACCATAAAAGATAGACATATGCTGTCGTGAACTTTATTATAGAACTTTTAATGCTGAACAATCCTGTCATACATGATTTTTGTGTAACTTAAGCGGTTTCCGCAGCGTATGCAGCGGAAGCTCTCAAAAGGAATATCTTTCTCCCGTTTTCGCAACATTTTTCATTTCTGCTGTGGTCTTATGAGTAGTATCTTTATGTTATATAGCCTAAAGCCTTCCTCGATAAATGGACTATCCAACGTAAAAATATTTTTTCAAATCGGGCCAGTAGTTTTTGAGATTAGCGCGTTCAAACAAACAAACAAACAAACAAACTCTTCAGCTTTATAATATTAGTATAGATTTATACCTACCCACAGTTGCCTGAATTTAATAAAAACACAACTAAGCTATATTTAGATAAACAAAAAAGTGGGGTAGATCAACATTTTTATTTGCAATAATGACCAAGCTTCCCATACAGGCTAGTACAGTGTGTCTGGGCAAGAAATTACGTGACTAATCAGTCTCTGACATGTGCTTAAAGCACTTGCTACTGCATGATACTGCATACATCCATACAAAGACGCCGGTGGAGAGCAGGGTTAACGCAACAACAACCGGATAAAATCATAGTCCTTTGAGTATCGGTATATACTGTACACACATAGACAAAACGGTATTAGTAGCATAAATACAGTAAGTAATATACTAAGCAGTTTAATAAATAATGGTGATAAAGAAAGAGTTGTCTGGTGCTCTTAATTCAACTCTCAGTAATAATTAAAGGAAAAATAGGCACGGATCTAAGAATCTGTAGATGTAAATATAAATATTTTTTTAATAAAAGTATCGGGTATATTAACTTATCGGTAGTTCATTAAGCCCTGGTAAATGAGGCTTTGAAAGAGAGAATAAGTTCTTATCTTTATTGTTTCAAATCCATGTAACTTGCTTATATTTGCGATAAAAACGCTTATACTAAGTCTGCCCTGCCTATAATTTTGACACGAAACCTTCCAGCTTTCTCTTGGGACAACAGAACCTTTTCGGTTTAAGAGACAGACAGGTACCTAGTACAAGTAAAAGTCCTGGGATGTTGAATAAGGAAAAATTGCTTTGCTCAGGATATATCACAGATTTTACCACAGAATATACCACTTAAGTGTTACACCATCTACATACGTTACTACGAGTACACGTCATCATTGTGAGTACAAGGAATATTATCTTTCTGTAGTTAAATTTAATACAGCTTAATGTCACATGTACCTACCGTAAATAAACGGTACATCGAAGTAGCAAAACAAACTGTCCAGCGTCTCAAGGGATTCACCTACAGAGGCATTGAACCAAAACATTTGAAAAGGGACAGATAACATATACCCATCTACCATTCCCACCAACCTTTGACCTTTTTCTTACGTTCGATTGGAAAAAAGTCGTTTATACTGCGTGCAATGTATGAAAGGTTGCTTGCGTAGGTACCAACTGACTAATTGCATGCGCTTTCAAAAATATTTATTGGAACATAGAGTCACATTAGGTTTGTTTAATTATTTCTCCTTTTCAGTTATCTGACTGTCTGGTTACATAACATGTAAATATTAAACATTTCAAAGTCAAAACACCATACCTATAATTAGACCGGTGATATGTTGTCTTTCGAGTTCCACAAGACAAGTAAAACGTTCAAAAGTATCCCACTAAAAGCATTTCCATGTAAAATGCTGCCAAAAGCCGAGATCGTATGATTTCATTGTCAAAAAGTTATGAGATCTCATGTAGAGCCAAGGAATACACCCCAAATCAACGTTACCGAGTCACCAACTGTCTTGTTTTATGTTTGACAATACTCGATTTTTGTGAAAACTAGAATATATAAAAAAAAAACTTTCTATTCCAGTACGAACATTGTGATTCATAGTGTAATCGAAATCACCGTTCATATGAGTATTCTGTCATAACTCGCACCTGCAATATTTTAAAATGTGCCGCGAACCAGAAACTATATCTATTCTCAAATTCTCAACGAAATACTGGTGCAGGTATCGAAGTTCCGCGACTGCAAAATCGTTCAGAACTCAACACCCGGTTGCGTGAAGTGGAATTTTCTATTTTCCGCGACGTCTCCCTCCATCGGACGCTGAAGTTTAGCTTCTATTACGTATAGGTAGTGTAACAGTCAGTAGCCCGTATTACCCGAAATGCGGCACATTCGGGGTCAGAGGTGCTATTTTTGAGTAGTACCAGTAGTAAAATAATAAATTAAAAAAAATGAATCCTATAACAATAGCGTGTGATATTCACTGATTAATGTCAAATTTTCGGATGGATATCAGTTTAACTCCACACTGTACGGAAGGGAGTGATTAACAAAAGATGTTAAATTTTTTGCATGCGGAAATCCAAAATAACATACTAACATTAAAAGCATCCTGATGAAGTAGGTGCTCCGATCCATACACAAGTTAACCTTATCGAAGTCTTGCCTGTCTGTGAGTTTTCATACGATTGCCAATGTTTATCCGAGACGAGGAACTTTTCCCTTTCGTTCCGTTCAAATTAGTCACCGGCCTGTTTGGGTTTAAACATATTTGGTTCTGAAGTTCACGCATACTACTTATTGGAATAAAAACACTTAGGGAGTTATTTCGCGCACACGCATTTTAAAATATACGCCTGACGTTTTGAATGCTTTCATCACCAACATCCGTGGTCACAGGCAAGATTAAGGAGTTATTTATACTAAGATTTGTATTTTTTCAACTCGCGATATAAATAATATCACCATCGTATCGTCATTAAAATAAATGAGGTCTCAGTAACTCTCATTCCCTTTATGCAAACGTGTAATTTATAATGTAGTACAATACTAACCATGCCGTAACGCTGTAGTCGGGTTGACATAAATTTGACTATAGTAACTGCTGAATTACTTTAACAAGCCCCATGTCAATGTCGCGCGCGACTCCCAACGTTTCGGTGTTCGTTAAAATTCCTAATTTAGTACGTAATTCAAGCATAATACTGTTTACAAAACGACCGCTTTCGAAATCGAAATTGAACTTTATCGTGAAACTCTTTGAGGTAAAAATTATTTGCACAGATTTGTTATTTTGAAGTACTAAATGTCTTGTTCACTAGCTCTACTGAATGTGAGCTTCATTTGTATATGTATTACCATTGATAAAGAATTTTGTAGAATTCGCTTCTCAATTGGAAATAAGAGTAGATTATTCACTAACATTTATTTAATTAAATTAAATTACAATTTAAGTAATACCTATAATAACGTTATAATTAAGTCCTTAAAAATATAAATTTAAATCTAAAAAATATCATTTACAGGAGTCTCTTTAGGTAAGGTTCCGAAGATACTGGCAGCGTTCCGACTTTGAATAGCAAGACTAATTCTTTGTCCGAGGTAGCTGCCAGCTAAAGAGCTGGCAGCTACATCGTCGTCACCACAGGAGACCGAAGGGTCTCCTGTGACGACGTTGTGTACTTTGTGTGTTGAAAAACACAACAAAGTTACCTAAAATGTACACTGAAAACATAAAAAACTCAAAGTCAAAATATGACGGACGGATGCTTCTGGTAATAACACGCATGCGTCGTTACGTAGGTGCGTCACAGGATCGACTTTTAATTGGACGCTGCAGTTGTGCTGCAGTGGAAGATGCCTAGCAACGCATTTCGTTGCTAGGATAACCGATGGCGGCCTTAGCAACCGCGTCTTAAAATGTCACACGCGCTTACAAAGATTCTAAAGAATGAACAGGCACTTTGGTCGCACTTAAGGAAAATATGTTCGTAATTTTTTCTGTTGAGGACTGAGTCGTCAGGAAATTTAACTGGCTTCAGATTTGATTTTATTTTTTTATTTTTGTACAATGACATGTCATGTTTCATGATAATTATTTGATAGAGTAGATTTATATAATTAAGCCCAAAATAGAGGGGTTTTATAAGTTTAACGTGTCTGTGTGGTATATCGTAGCTCTCAAACGGATGACCCGAAACAAAATAGTGTCATGGATAATTTTATCCTAAGTTTTCTTAGCCATATTTAATGAAAAGCTGGGCGTTTTTTTATTTGTGACAGTTTTTTTAATAATTGCATCTGTGGACCTGGAATTAAGTAGAGGAAAGACGGTTAAATCGAAGAATCGAAGTTCGGATATCGCATTTCAAGTAGGATTTAAAGGTTACTTGTAATCGAATAGCGAAATTAATAGGAACGAGAAACCTTAGGCGTTGTCTGTTTGGTATCCAGTACTTACTTCGTCTTGGACAGAGATAAATTATCGTCTGCAATGCTGAACTTGTTTTTGTAGTTTTTGTTTGGATTGTTTTGTACTATACTTCCTGTGTAATTAAAAGTACCTAATATTATATTAATAGATTTGCGATTGCTGCAGCTGCTTTTACACTACATGCAATTTTTTATAAGTATATGTATGTTTGTATGCTTGTTTCAAGATTTCTCGAAATCAAGAAGTTGTAGCGGGATGATTCTTTTGAGTTCAATCGGGTATTTTTCAACTTAGGGTACAGTGTAAGTTTCATCAAAATCGGCCTTATAGTTATTGAGATATGGATAATACTAAAAAAACATGAAATAGAAAATTTTTATCATTCCCTTTCATACTAACAGGTGTCGTTACTCATATTCATTGAATGGAACTTTTTCAATGTTAACGTCTGATAGGAAAATGCAGCAAGCTGTGGAGTAAGGTAGTTATAACAATAACAATAGCCTTTATTCAAAATTTCAAGAGTTAGACTCCTTACATTATGCGACTTTTAGCATCTCGACACTAGCAATGAGCAGATTTTTACATCGATGCTGACGCGCATGAGTATCGATGCAGTCGCGCGGCTGCATCGATGCTAATGCGCGTTAGTATAGGTTAGGTTAGGTTGCTTCAAGGCCCCGTGTCGGGTTACTGGTCCCGCATCGGGCGCGTCCCCAAGTGGTGGATAGGGGAACGTCTCCCAGATATGGGGGGTACCGGCTTCGGCCGGCGCATCATACCCTGACAGACGCTTCGGTCATGTCAGTAGATTGTCCCGCACAGACCACACGGGAGCGCAAGCGGCTGCGAAAGTCAGCCAACAAAGCAGACGGGGGATCAAGCTCTGACACCCCGTCTGTTAAACAATTTAAGAAGGGGACATCGGGTAAGGGCGGGCGCAATCTGTCAACGAGCCATTATGCCGGTCTGGCAGAGGCTCAGCGCAAGCTCCAAGCCCTTAGAAGGGAAGAGCTCCAATCGGAGCTCGAAGAAAGGGTGGCCGCCAAGGAGCGGCAAACCCGCACTGCCCGTGCGAAGTTCGGGTACGGCTCTGCCGTCTTTGACTATGAGGACAAGACGTTACCCGAGCTTGAAAAGCTGATATTAGAGGACGTCGCGGAGATTACTGAAATCGCCGCGAAGTCCTCCATCCTGAAGGGCACTTTGCAGGAAGCCCTGAAATGTCGGGCGGCCAGCGTGCGTGGCATAATGGAGGAGGTCTTGAAGAGGACTGCCTCCGAAGAGCTGCAGCGCATGCAGGCCACAATTGACCGCCTGTCGGCCGAGGTTGTCCGTCTCCAGGATCAGGCCGGGCGAGCCACGCCTGTGTTGCCTGCGGTGCCTGCCACGGAGCCGGCCCCTCCCTCAGCTATGGAGGTCGTTCCGCCCTCCCTCTCCAGTGACCTCGAGGATGCCATCCGAAGGGTCGTGAGGGAGGAGAGGGCCTTCGTAAGGTCCTGCCTGGCCGGTATTGAGGATCGCCTCTTGCCGGCGAAGACCGTACGTCCGCTCCTGGCGGTGGACCGCAAGAAGGCGGCAACATCTGCGGCTGGTGCTGAGTCGCCCTTGTCCGTGGCCCCAAAGCCCTCCAAAGGGAAGGGCAAGGGGAAACGGACCAAGCAGGTGACTGAGGTGGCAGCTCCAACAGCCCCAGTGGCCAAGGAGGCTGCACCACTTGCACCCTCCGCCTCCCCGAAACCCGGCCCGTCCTCGGCCCCGGTAGTACCGACGACTGAGAACGGAAATCTTCTTCTTCCCTCCACCACTCCCGCCAACGAGTGGAAAAAGGTGGAGAAGAAGAAAAAGAAAAAGAAGACAAAGGCTAAAACGGCGACGCCTTCCACTTCTGCTTCCGCCCCAAAGCCGGAAACTGCGAAGTCCTCCGGCAAAGGCGGGAAGAAGAAAAATTCTAAGAACTTGACTCCCACCAAGACCGCGGCTGTGGTGATCACCATCACGCCGGAGGCAGCAAAACGGGGGGAGACATACGGCTCCATACTGGAGAAGGCGCGCGAAGCGGTGAACCCGCTCATTCAGGGGTTTGCCGACGCCGTCAAATGCCGGAAGACGCAGACCGGGGCTCGAATATTTGAGTTCCCGGGCGCAGGCCGAGAAGGGAACGCAGACCTGTTCGCCGCCAAGCTGCGTGAGGCTGTGGCCGATGCAGCAAAGGTGGCGCGCCCTCAGAAGTTGGCACCTCTCATGGTCCTGGAGATGGACGACTCCGTTTCCGAAGGAGGAAGGGACGAAGTGATCGCCGTGGCCGCCAAGATCGGTGGTTGCGAGGAAGCCGCCATCAAAGGCGGGGAAATCCGTGACGGTCGCGGGGGATATAGGGCCATCTACTTGCAGGTCCCGGTGGCCGCCGCTAAAATCCTCTTGGACCGGAAGCGAATTCCGTTGGGCCTAAGCTCAGCGTTGGTCCGGGCCCTGGAGCAGTTGCCAATGCGCTGATTTAGGTGCTACGGGACAGGTCACGTAAAGGCCACCTGTCCGTCTGCAGACCGAACACAACTGTGCCTACGCTGCGGGTCAATCGATCATAAGATTGGCTCCTGCAAGGCACAGCCAAAATGCGCGGTCTGCACGGCCAGTAAAGTGTCTGCTGGTCACGTGATGGGGGGGCCTAAGTGCAACCCCCCACCAAAGAAGGGCAAGCTGCAGGCGTCGATCCTGCCCGCGGCCGCGGCGGCTGAGGTCAGTCCTGAGCCGGCAGAAGGGAATGGTGCGATGTCCGAGAGATGCAAGAAGCAAGACATAGCACCATCCTCCAGGGCAATCTAAATCATTGCCGGGCGGCTCAGGACCTGATGACTCAGGCCATGGCCGATTGGACGGCGGGACTGGCGGTGGTCGCCGAACCGTACTCCGTGCCTCTTAATTGGGTAGCGGATAGGGATGATTTGGTGGCGATCGCACCGCGGCCCTCCACGGATTCCCCTCCCCTCTCACTCATAGAGAGGGGGTCCGGATACGTGGCCGCCGCGTGGGGGAAATCACCGTTATTGGCGTTTATTTCTCCCCCAACCGCCCCCTAGCTGAGTTGGACCAGCTGCTCACCAACCTGGCAGCAGCGGTCGCTCGAATGTCGCCGAGGCAGATTGCTGTGCCCGGCGACTTGAACGCCAAATCGGTGTCTTGAGGGAACCCAGCAACTAATCCTCGTGGGAGGTTGGTAGAGTTGTGGGCAACGTCGGTCGGCCTATCCCTCTTGAATAGAGGGACAACCCATACATGCGTGCGGCAGCAGGGAGGGTCGGTGGTGGACATATCGTTCGCCACCCCTGCACTTGCCGCACGCGTGCAAAGGTGGGAAGTCGATCTGACGGAGACTCTATCCGATCATCGCCATATTCGGATAGAGTTCTCAGTCCACAACTCCCGAGCGGTGTCGAGTCGTGGTCCGGTGAAGTTCCCTAGATGGGCGCTCACCAAGCTGGACCGTGACATGGCGAAAGAGGCGGCCTTCGTCCAGGATTGGTTCGGGGCACCAACCGATCCGGACGTGGATGTAGCCGCTGGGCACCTGCGGAGCGCGCTGACCGAGGTGTGCAATGCAAGCATGCCTCGGTCTTGTCGGCCCCCTCCAAGGCGGGCGGTTTACTGGTGGTCGGCGGAACTTGCCGACCTGCGGGCCACCTGTGTCGCGGCCCGAAGGGCTTACACCCGGAGGCGCCGCCGCAGCCACCGGGATGAGGAAGAGGAGGGCCGCCTGTACGCCCTCTATAAGGAAGCGAGGCGCACATTCAAGGTGGCCATAGGCGCCGCTAAGGATTTGGCGCGGGAGTAGATGCTGGAGAGTCTGAATGACAATCCGTGGGGGAGACCGTATAAGGCGGTGCGCAACCAGCTACGCCCTTTAGGTCCTCCACTGACTGAGACTCTCCAGCCAGATCTTTTGGAGGGGGTCGTCCGGGTTTTGTTCCCGGACAATACTTCGTTTACCCCTCCGAAGATGGATCCTCCCATTGGGAGCGGCCCCCCAGCCGCGGGTTTGGACACCATTGCCGCCGAGGAGTTCGACACGGCGTCTGACTACCTCCGCAGCAAGAAGACGGCGCCGGGTCCAGACGTCGTGGGTCGTGGCCATCGCAGTCAGCGAGATGGCTGGTCGCTTTCGGGACCTCTTCAACCGATGCTTTGAGGTGGGGAGGTTCCCGAAAGCGTGTAAGGAGGGCCTTCTGGTCCTCCTTAGAAAGGGGGGCCGGCCGGCGGATTCCCCGTCCGGTTACCGCCCCATAGTCCTCTTGGACGAGGCGGGAAATCTGTTTGAGAAGCTGATAGCTGCCCGCCTCAACGAGCACCTGGCTGGGACCGGCCCAAACCTATCCGACGCCCAGTATGGGTTTCGGGCGGGCCGGTCTACAATCGACGCCCTGACAAAGCTCAGGACGACGACAAGCGAGGCCGCAGAGAGGGGGGAGGGCGTGCTGGCTATATCATTTGATATAGCCAACGCATTTAACACCATCCCCCATTCAACAATTCTAGAGGCACTCCGCTATCATGGAGTGCCTCTTTATTTGCGGGACCTGTTGGCGGACTACCTCTCGAACAGAGAGGTGCTTTACCTCAACAGGGACGGCCGTCTTCAGCGGCGAAAAGTCGAAGCCGGGGTTCCTCAGGGGTCGGTGCTCGGTCCCTTACTGTGGAACCTCGGATACAATTGGCTGCTCCGAGGTGCCCTGCTCCGTGGCATGAGTGTCATATGCTACGCGGATGACACTCTTGTCACGGCTCGGAGTCGGACTTACGGAGCGGCCGCGTGTCTGGCCTCGGCTGGCGGCACCCTTGTCGCTGAGAGGATCCGCCGGCTGGGACTCGAGGTGGCGCTGCACAAGACCGAGGCTATCTTCTTTCCGGGGCCTCAGCAGCAAGCACCTCACGACACTCACAGCATTGTGGGCGGCGTGAGGGTCAAAGTGAAGGCTCAGATGAAATATCTGGGCCTAATCTTAGATGGCCGTTGGCACTTCGGCCCTCATTTCGCAGGCTTATCGGAACGCCTGTTGAGGGCCGCCAACGCCTTCAGCTGGCTCCTCCCTAATCTGGGGGGACCGAGAACGAGATGCCGGCGATTGTATGCCGGTGTCTTAAGGAGTATGGCGCTCTATGGCGCCCCCGTGTGGGTAGACTCCCTCAACAAGAGGGAGAACGCCGCCCTTCTCCGCAGGCCCCAACGGGCCATTGCACAGCGGGTGGGTAGGGCATACCGCACGGTTGGGGGTGCTGCGGCCTGTGTTCTTGCGGGCACGCCACCGTGGGAGCTGGAAGCACGGGTCCTCGCCACCCTCTACAAATGGACGGCGGAGCAGACGGCCCGCGAACTGCGACCGGCTCCCGAAGAGCGAGGAGCGGTGCGGCGCGAGGCGCACGAGGCCATGGTCCGTTTGTGGAAGAAGGACCTGGCGAGTGCGCCGTCCGGGCGTCGCACGTTGGATGCTATCGGTCCGAATCTGGACCGGTGGCTGGAGAGGCCCCACGGGTTCCTCACTTACCGTCTGGTGCAGGTGCTTACCGTGCATGGCTGCTTCGGTGACTACCTGCATCGGATCGGGAGAGAGGATTCCCCGTCGTGCCATGAGTGTGGTGCGATGGAGGATTAGGCGCAGCATACCCTCGCAGTCTGCCCACGCTGGGAGGAGCAGCGCCGGGTTCTAGTGGCGGCAGTCGGCCAGGACCTGTCATTGCCTAGTATGGTGAACGCCATGCTAGACGATGAGAGGTCTTGGAAGGCGGTAGCCACCTTCTGCGAGACTGCCATTTTGCAGAAGGAGGGCTCAGCGCCCCCGCTCCGCAGACGGAGGGTGGGCAGGAGACGGCGGTTGTACGATCGCTCTCTTGTCCCCCAAGGTGGCATGCAGGCTGGAGGCACGGGGGTGCCTCCTCCTGCATTGCACGCGCCACCACCGTCGAGAGGGAATAGTGCCGCGTCCCCGGCTATTGCCTCTGTCCCCCCGCAAGGGGGGCGCGCTGGGCCTGCCGTGTAGGCGGGCAGCTGTCCGGGGTGTTCATGGATGTCAAGGCTTTTGCTAGACTCCCATGTCGCCCTGTAGACAGGGAAGGGAAGCCGCAGGTTTTTGGTGGGTAGTCTCCGCTCTTCGTTGAGCGGAGGGAGTCCCACACACGGCTGAGGCCCCCCGGTCTCGGCTACGGCTTTTAAATGGGTTTTCCTGCGATAAAAAAAAAGGTTGCTTCAAGGCGGCTTGGTGGGTACTAAGTACAATGCTATTTATTAGGTATCTCTAACTACTAGTTGCCTGCCAAGCCTGACCCATCCTTACTTCAATTTGCCTTTGCTTTATACTTTCTATTTTAATAACCTACTGATTGATGAATCTTACCATACGTTTAACGCTAATTCCTGTAATTGTAGTGTTAAGACTGCGTTTTGTTTGGGGCACACAACTTTTTTGATTGAATATTATTAAAATTACTCACGAACACACATATGGTCCACTAAATTAGTTTGCAAATCTTTGTTATAAAACAGCGCTTTGTATTTTAATATATTCTATACTACAAATAACCCTGCTCTATTAGGCCAGCGAAAATATAGTTCGCTCCGTATTCCGTTACTTAATGCGCATCTTTTAAAATACAATTTAAAGTCAATTAAATTTTGAGCTTTACTAAATATTCGCGGTGTTAAATGGCGCGGAATCGTGATAGGTCGGCCTTACTGCACGCATTTGCAGTATTCGTATGTGTACGAATGCAAAAGAAATAAATTAACAATGAAAATATGTGGCGGTACAAAAATAATATTACTAGCCAGAATTATTTTTTAATTTTCCCGAAAACGTAGTAAAAATAAAATAGTAATTATTGCACATACTTATACTTTTATCTGTTTACTTATTTTGTTATAATTATATTTTTTCTGATATTTGAGAAAATTATGTGCTACAAGAGACTAGTTGACGAAACTAGTTACTACTTTTTCTTAGTTAGTAAAGGGATACAAATTTTTTTTTGTTATTAAAAATATAGCCTTTTCTTTTTAAAATATTTAACATTTACATTACTTAATCATGATTAAAAAATAATTGATTTAAATGGGTCTCGTACATTGTAATTTGTTCTTAGTGGAAACTAGCATTTGTGTTCGAATACTTGAAACACTACTTTTTGCACTTTGTCTGTGTCTATCAAATGTCTACAAAATGAATTGCCGTAGTCTAAAAAAATCACGTATACTATTATATTCAAAGAGATCCATGAAAAGTAACTAGTTGCAATTAATTATCCGAAGAGACGAACCTCTTTATATTCTTTACTTTATTGGTTTGTTAAAGACTTGATTATTCATAATATAATTATTTTCCCTGTATATTTTGATTAATACTGCAAGTAATAAATAGCTGGCTCAGTGAAGTTTGGTTCATTATTATTTCATATAGCCAAGCTTATGCCTATATACGTTTACAAAAAGGCACCCGTATATAACTTGTTCTCGTTCAACGAAGTAACCTGTTGTTTGGGAACAAACAAGCTCTTCAGCTTTAAAATATTAGTATATATAACAAAACCCAATAGTTGATCCGTTATATTGCTAACAAATAAAATAACTTCACATTCCGAGCAGCAAAATTCAGAAAACATGTCTCGCATTTTCCTCTAAAAGTTTCACCAGCTTTAATGTAAAAACTCAATACAAAATGTTATTGAACAATATTGAACGTGTACGAAGCCTTTTTCTTCGCCTGAAACATGCAGAAAGTTTCGAGCAAAGCAGCACAAGGCTAGAAAAACGTAGGGCATAATGTGTTCTCAAATTTGATATTGCTCAGACTCCCCTTTTTATATGAAAATTTAACATCAATCGATAAGCGTCTAAAAATGTTTTTCAGGATTTTTATTACTGTGAGTTGCTGATTTTTCTCGGACACCCGAATTCACATCCAAGTACTTACAACACATTGTTGTGTTTATCAGTGTTTTGAACTTTTCTCTCTTTATTTCAACAAAATACATAATACAGATATTGTTATTAGAAAGCAAGTAACGTTTTCCTTTAAAACTCTGTAATTAAATCTTATTCAGGTGGAAGAGCGAATAATTTAAATCACATAGTTAAACCCGATCAAATGACGTTAGCACTGCGTGGTTAGTTTAATGAATTTCATTGAAGTGAATCCCAGGATTTAATGAAACTTATAAATTCGCTACCACCCGCGGCTTCTTTTGCCTCAATTTGAAGCTGAGAAAAGTTGTAGGGGAATCTTCATTTAACATTTTGTGGCATTAGTGCAAGTTAATAGAGAAAACTTGGAGGAAATAGTATTATTAAGGCCTGATTTTACCAACGTCCGGTAAGGAATATTCGTCGAATATAATATAAAAGGCTTATTTGAAAACGTCACCTATTAATCGGCAATAATTTATGTAAATGTCATTTTAAAAAAGTCGTTCTAAACTTATTCAGTTGGAAAAGTTCTGTCTGACATTGCTAAAAAGGTATTCGCTTTGTGCAAAACCCCGAATCTATGACAACGCTCGCAGTGACCAAAAAAAAAAAAACAACGTCGGAGGACGTCTGTCACCATTAGTAAAAAAAATTACGTATCCCTACATTATATGCCTACTACGCAGCGGGTGCGGGTTCGATCCCCGCACAATACAAACATTTGTGTGCATGAACATGTCTGTTTGTATTGGTCTGGGTGTTTTTCTATGTATATCATGAATGTATTTACAAAAAAAAAAGTATTTAAGTATTATATCCGTTGTCTGGCACCCATAACACAAGCTTTGAGTAGCTTACTTTGGGACTAGATGGCGATGTGTGGGAATGTCCAAAGGATATTTATTTATTATTATTATTATATATTAATAATAAGTATAAATCGACACTATCGTAACGTAATTCAATATAATAAATGGATAATTACAAATTTTCATTGAAATGACTTTGGTTTAACTAATTTTCGTAATGACAGCCAGCCATTTGTCATTGCAACGTCCTTCAATAGCTTGTGACGCTATCGTCGTGCACGGTTCCAATAGGTACTAAACTGCTCGCGTACTGCAAGCAGCCTTAATTTTTTAGTGCTGAAAAATTAAGCACCTACATTTTTGAGACTAAATTAAGTTTGATAAACCAAAGACAATTTTAATTAGTTAAATAATTCAACGATTCACATGGCTTATAAATGTCTCCTTATTTTTAAATAATTCAAATATTGAAGGTTCGGTACATATATGTGTCACTTATACTAACCTTAAATAGAAAATAATTGGCTAGTGTACGTAAGGTTAATTGACACAATTTTAATACGTACCTACCGCAGTTGGTTAAGTAACACAAATCTCTACTTAATAGAAAGAAAAACATTATCATAAGAATATCTATAAACAAGAAAATAGTTTTTGCAAGATCGGAAATATCTCCCAAGTAAAATACTGTTCAAGATATCACTGAACCATTGTAATAACATCGCAAGGAATCCGAGATATAAATTATACTAGTGGATGGTTATTTTGCTCTATCCGATGTGTTCCACCAAGCGTGTAAATTTATTGCCTGGTCCTATATGTGTTCGTAGTACCTAAAACAATATGTTATTTGGCACAAAACATGCTGTGTGCTTACCCAATGTCTTAGTCGATAGGGAAAGTTATATTACAGGCAATACGAGTTGGTAGAGGAAAAGCCAAATTGTAGGAAGTTAAAGTGAACATTACGATTACTTATTTACAAGTATTTAACCTCATAAGGAAAACTTAACAATCATGCTCATGACCGTGTTAAAGTTAAAGCTCTGATGGTCAAATGCACACCCAGAAGTTAGCGAATATGTGTTTAAAATTACGAGCTAACTCAAACTTAGCTTACTTAACTCAGACTTTAACAAAAGTAAAAAAAATTGAACAAAAAATCCAAAAACTTAAAAAAAAATCTATCATAAATATGGTATATGTGGATAGCCCTGGATGTAAAAATTTATAAAAAAAAATTGAACGTCACTGTTTGAGCCACCCTATTTTAAAAGATTTCAACATGAAGATTTCTTTGTATTATAACTAAAAAATTTTTTTTATTTTTATTATTTAATTTATGACACGACATGCATTATTTACTATGGGATAATCTCCATAACACCTGGGAGGGAAAAGGATGCCTAAATTTTGGAAGGACTCCGTTGATTCTGATTCCTAGTGCCCAGATGAAGTTATAATCCACCTGTAACAATCGATACGAGTAACATCGTAGTATGCAAATGTATACAATAATATTGAATATACTCATAGGTTACACTTTCTACGAGTACCTTTTTAAATAATTGTTATTTCTGTCACCTTTCTGCGAGAAAATTAGAATTAGCAATAATTAAATGAACTTTAATGCGTCTCTTTTAACGATTTACAGGTGCCGTTTATGAGTCAGTTGCTCCATTCGGAATTTTCGTAACGTAATTGAGCATAAAACATTTGCATTAAAATGTGACATTATTTTGATGGAGCCTTACGTGTTGCATTTAAATAACGTTATTATTTACCTTTTTTTCTTACCTTTTAAAAAAATACATACAAACATTTTTTTGCCATATCATTTTTACGTGCAGCGGAAACTTGAAATGGCGTGTATAATCATTTGTGTTATAATTTATTGAAAATGGCTATATTTTCTTGCTATATTTTAAAAACGGCTTATAAAGGCCTCTCAAATGATAGCAAACACGATAAGTTAGTGCGTTATTTTTATTAAAATTTAACTTTTTGAACAATGCTAGTACAACAAAGAAAAATAAATAATACAGTATATGTTCGGTTCAAAATCAAACATCAAATATTAATACATTTTGCATTTAATTGGAGCTGTACGCCATGGATTATGTATTTGAGTTTAATGTATATTTGTTTTTAATAAATCTTTCGTGTATTTTTACGCAAGGTAACGAGTACACAACTAAAATGCCATAACAAGACCGAATGAAATTGCAATTATAACTTGCATCAGTTGCTAAGATTTATAAACACTATAGTGTTCCTTCATCAAAAGGGAAGTTTTATATATCTTTGAATATTGGTTAGAATTATGTAGGCAAATATTTAATAATAATAAAACGAACGCGGATGATTAATCAATCTCGGCACGTATCGTAAACTTTATTTTGTTTAGCGAGTTTAGCCATTGATCTGATATTTGAAATTATTTCACCAATGGTCTTAAAATGTTTTTAACACCCATAATATCATATTATATGTTTTAAAATATGAAATAAGATACCAAAACTTGCGAACGGGTGGGACTCGAACCTATAACTTCTGGCTAACCGGGCCAAACGCTCTTCCAATTGAGCTACCGTTCTGTCAGTCTGAACGCACACTTCCATCGTGAGGGTGAGAGGCGTGTGATATTAATTGATCACTGTCTGATTTTTCAATAAAAATAATATAATTCCTTACAAAGTTGCTTTAAAAAAAGATAACTTAATTTTGTAAGAAATAAAATATAGGCATATTTTGCGTAATTTCCATTGATTTTTAAATTGTTTACAAACCAAAGTCATCAAACACGCCATATTCAAGCCATATCAAGTGTTTCAAAAAAAGAACCCCTGCTCGCTTATGGATACGTCATTCATTACGCGTGACGTCAGCGTTATCTAGCCGTCTGTATTTAATTCACCATGCAACAACCTACATCATTTCGTCAAACCCGTAAAATATCTTAGGGGACGCAACAGCAATTGATTGGCTATTCTATTTGGAATATCGGTGCTTGGCTAAATTCTCGAGTACCTAGCGATGTTATCTATTGAACTGATATTTCAAATTATTTCTCTCGTAAGCAACCCACCTTCATTTCGAGTGATATAAGTATAAGTATTGATATAATATTAGGAGCCAACTCCATAACCCTCTTGAGTAACTCGCAAAGTAATGATTTTGACCAACTGGACATACTCTTATACGGGGTCGATTACTGTATCAGTCGACCCTCAAGGTTTCTATATGGTTACGTTGTTTATTTCATCAGATTGCCGTATACGAGAATTAGAGTATGCTTTTACTAGACGTTCTCTGAGGTTACTCAGAGGTCTCACAATTAGATACAGACTTGCTAGCTTAATCAAGTATTTTTTATAATTATATTCTTTATTTTGCTCGAACAAAATGAAATACAACCTCATTGCCGTGTTAAGTGGTTTATTGAACCCAAAGGTACACATACTAAATGCTAAGGGGACAATAGGCTAGCTTGATTTGTCTCCAGAATTAACTTAATTTAAATGCTGTCAGTTTCTCTAATCTTAGATGGCCGAAAATCAAGACAGAATGGCGTCAAAGAATTTGACTTAAATCGTGTTGAACATAGTTCATTTGTTAACTCTGGCCTGCGCATATCAAGTGGCTTGTAAAATGTATACAAATGCCTAGTCTTTTAGGGGTAATTATTGATTTGTTAGCCATGTTTTTTATTCTGTTGGCTGGCAGTTAAAACTCTAACTTCGACCATAATTTTCGACAGGTGATTCCGACTGGACATTGAAAATTTACGACCATAATCCAGGATTCAACAGTAGGGCCCTCGTTGTGGTTAATACCTTATGTACGAGTAACGTCTCCCTAAATGAAACACAGGTGGCGTTTCGGTCGCCCATTCATTAGTGAGGTCAGCATAATTAGGATGTTGATAACATAAAATGAATCCCACACGCTTCGGAACAAAAGTCACTTGTAGGTCCTTAACGGTCACGCAGGTGTCCGGTAATACTAATCCGGTTTATGTTGAAAGCTTTGTGCAGTATTTATAATATTATGTGAGTTTGAGTTTACGTTCATGCGTATCGTATGTACGTGAGGAGGCCTATGTTCAGAAGTGGATGTTCTTTGGTCGGTAATGATGATGATGATGATATCAAACGTATCATAATTTAAAATAGTTTTAAATGTTATCTTATAACGATTCTTTTAATATAGTAATTGCTATTTTTTTGTTAAGGGCTATCGACAAAAAATAGTCCCCCTAGCCGATCTCGACTACGGTGGCCAGTCACAACGACTAAACCACTGCACGGGACATATTATAGCGCACAAGTGTGTGCACAAACACAGGTGCACTCTCTATTCCTTTCACTCTTATAGCCCGATGGGACGGCAATCTGAGAGAGAGATCAGGCCTAGTACCAATGGCTTTACGTACTTTTCCGAGGCACGGGGGTGAAACACCACCAACTTCCAAACTCCGAGCTTCCCTTCAGAATTTCTGAACAGAAAAACCCAGCTTTATATTTTTGACCCGACCCGGGGATTGAACCCGGAACCTCTGGCGCAGCCGTAAAGTTTGAGGCAGACAGTCAACAAATAAACAGTAACCAACAAATAATAATTTTCTAAATTTGTAGGTCACTCAGTATGATGTGGCATACAAACTGTAGTTAAATAGCACTTAAAATAACTTATTAGGATTCATAAAGATGAAATAAGTACGGAGGTCGTCAAAAATTTGCGCTCGGGCGGGAGATTTTTGGTTTCTTATTTCATCTTTATGAATATAGTGTTAAAATACTCTTAATCAACTTACTAGGATGTTGCAAAACAGACCGTGAATATTTTTTCTTTTTGTACATTGTGTTATAGGTGTGCAGTGTAATACAAATGTCAATAAGTACCTCTTTTCGCTTCGTTTTATATCAGAGCAGTAATTGCACAGATGGTGGGTTATCTAAATACTTACACAGAACAGTCTTAACCTGTCACTTACTTACTCCAGATGACTAAAAACTTGCCTTTATAGATTGTACACTATAAAAATTGCATGTCTGTCATAAAAAAATTAAACAAAACACTTTACCTATATATATCATTTAAATTACATAGTGTCATAAATAAATATGCGGCATGCAGCTTATCTTAGTGTTGAAGTAAGGATTTTTCCATGCGTTACGAATACCAGACAAGTCCGTAAATACTTAAATACAAGTGTAAACATCCATGACTTGGGTATAAATGTTCGCGCTTATTACACAAACATGTGCCCCGTGCGGGATTCGAACCCGTGACGGCCGGCATAATAGTCAGGAGCGCTAAACACTAAACCTAACGCGTCGTCGTCATACGATCATCGTACTTTTGTACATTTTGAGACTATACGTTTGTTACAAAAGTAGGTGGAGGAATATGAATGTGTGAACAACATAACAAGCTGAGGAAACGCACGGAAGAAATAAGCGTTTATTAAATCATATCGGATGGAGTAGTCGAGAACGAGTGTTTTATGACAGATCCCGCGTGGCTGCAAAAACAGCGTTTTTAAGATGTTTTTCCATACAAGTGATGTTACTAGTCACACCATGATCCATCCTCGGCGATTTCATCACTTACAATTAGGCGAGATTATGGCCAAATACCTGGCTATCGATTAAAATAGTTAAATCGTTCGTTCTTGTACTTGTACTTTAATAAAGAATTTACGCATCCGTGCATTATGTTTAATTAATAAGCTGAAATCGACTCCAAAGATTTGATTTCGTCCTCCTACTTTTAGACTAAGATAAGGTAGACAACTTAAGTTTGAATCAAATCTACCCACCCGGCACGGGACCAGCACCAACCAGGCGTCAACTTTACGGAAGCACGTTACCTAAAGAGAAAATCAACGCACCGGATGGGATCGGCACCGGATAGCGAACACCTCGCCTCGGATCGTGTTTGCTACAATTAATGATAGTTCTTCTTGTGAATGACAGCCCGTTTGACAGGGTGGACGGATAGTCGTCAACCAGCGGGCGACGCGCCGCAAGCGCGTTACAACTTATGCGCCGCTGGTCGAGATTGGGTCCCGAGTTGGTCTCGATACGAGGTGGTGACGTTACGAAGTTAATAGATGTGCGTTGAAGTATCGAGTTTCGTACAAAAAATACTGAATGCCTCGAGTTGATACGGTGCAGTCGCCGTGAATAGGTTGATTAGTGGGCTTCGACCTTTATAAGTTAAAAAATCGACGCGTATTTTGATAGACGCGCGATGATAGAGACATATCATCAATTCTTCATGAAAAGTACTGACACAAAATAATTATGGCCTTACCATATACGCATATTAATATAATGTAAACTTAATTGATTTGATAGTGTTAATTTGATATATTTTGTTTTATAATAAATATATTAACTGTATACATACAGGATGTTGTTTTGGTCAGTGACATCCAGCTCACGGATGATAATATGAGTTATGCTTATTTTTAAAAAAAACTTTGAATGATTTGCAAGTTTAAAAGAAAATCAATTCACAACACTGGAAACTCACACCCTCGCGCGTATCTACGAAATACTACACCGTAGCTACGAAGAGGCGACCTGCAGGATGATTCAGAACGTTCGATAAGCCATTTGACTTGGGTTCCGATAGATTTTCTATTCATTTTTAAATTGATATCGTAGTTTCAACACGATGTGTCGATGTGTAAGTTCTGTAACAAACAAAATAAAAGAGTTGCATCGGATAAATCCACGTTACGCATTATTATGTGAAAGTTCGTAACCGAACCGAATCCATAATCGAGTGGTTCTGAATCGAAGACTGGTTTTAGTAGTTTTGACTCGCTTGCTATTATAAATTCGCAATAATAAATTCATTTTGTGATTCATTTAGATTTATTCATCATCTTCATATTTATAAAAAACGTTGTCTAAAAATAATGCTAGCGCAGACACCAGTAATAACATTTGATTGAAATGTTGGTAATGGACGTGGTATTTGTATTGGTGACTCCATGGAAGTTCTCGATGAAGACATAGAAGCATCCAAGTTTTGATTAGATGTGGAAGCTGCTTCTAGCACAACCTCTTGTTGTTTACTTTGGTCGACTAATGCATGTCCTCTCACACTTCTATAGATATTTGTTCAAAAGGGTAAACAGACTTTCTCAAGCCGGTTAATCTGAAATTAAAAACTGTTTTTGGGAATCAAATATTTTAATTAATTCAAAATACGTATTTCTACAATTAAATCATTTCATATATAAACAAAGAAAATATTTACTCTATGAAACGTTATGCATAAAATAATAACATCCCTCTATAGACTTTTCTCCAGAAGTTGATCTATCTTGGTTTTTATAATGGACTTTCCACGTACATGGCACACTTGTTGGTGCCCATAAGTCTGTACTACTAGACCTCCAGAAGAGGAGGTTGCAGATTTGTTAAGTAGTATGACAAAACATTATTGACAGAGATGATTGTCTTCAGTCATCTGAAAAAATAACAATACTATACAACCCAATAATATACAGGTCCATATATATGATCACTACATTTTAATACTAAGCATGTCACTAGAAAGACTGCATTTTATTAACAATAACTATCAACAGCAGCCAAAAGTGTTTATTACTTACAATGGCCATGCCTATCCAGGAGCGTAGGATACTAAGCATAGCATCGCTTGCCTCACCCAGTTGGTGGTAACTGTTAAGGCAGAAGATGCCTTAGAGCAAGATAACAGTTTACACAGCGAGGCACTGGCATTGTGGACGTATGAACGTTCGTCATAAAAACAGCACAGCACTTGCACAAAAGAGTACAGAATCTTAACGTGGAGGAATAATAAATCTCAACTCGTGGCTTCAAATGACCAAAACATTTGCATTTCATAAGAAGCAATGAACAACGAAAATAAACCACCTAATTGTATTGTATCAATCATGATGACGGACGGATATAGTTCTATTTTATACCATTTACGGGGCTTGTTACGCATACTGCCGATTGCCCTACAAGATCCTCATCATGTAAAGATAATTATATATCCGATACCCACAGATCCATTACAAAGAATAAACAACTGAAATGTCATCTATTTTATTAAATAGGCATTTTGTTTTTGCAACGCAATGACTAAAGCAACATTGATGATTTTAGACTTTAACTGTCCCTGTAAATGTTTACATGGCCGCACGACAGACTATACCTTAAAACCACCTCTATTCCTTACAAAATAAAAGCTGTTATCGTATAACCTGACGTGCTGCTAACTGTATTCAAAATAGGATTTAGTCATTTGAATAATCAATAAAATGAAAATAAAATTCCCACAAAAGTTTTTTTCGTTACAAACAAATATGAATTATAAAAAAATATAAACGAATTTTGGTTTATATGTCATGCTTATACTCTGCTTAATTAGAGTGGGACAGATTTGGGCATTCTCCTTTATGTTATTGCTTTGTTTTTTCGTATTGTTTGTATACGTCAATTTGGACTAGAATAAACTAACGAATATTGTGTTTTGTCAGGATAATATTTGGTAATAATCATAAAGAATAGCTTTAAAAGTAATATCATATTCAAAAACAACTTACTTTGAACTAAGATTCATCTAAATATTTGTTTTTGGTTTTCTCCAATATTGCCATTTAGATACTATACATACGTCACTATTTCATTAAATAGTTTCTTTAAGCGATTTAAATATAGGGAGATAAGTATCCAATTTAGTATAATAATTATTGACTATCACTTACGTGAGTACACAAAAAGTTTGTTCAGTGGAATTTTAATACAGTGCCCAAAAGTTTACTAGCCGTACCTCGAGCCCGGTGAAAACTCGTTAAAAATCAATACGGACCGTGTTCACACGTAGTCATAGCGAATCGGACGAGATTGGATATCCCCCCATAGCGGCCGATATTTACCGAACGCCATGACAACCGGCGCACCTGTCCCGCAAATATTTGGTCAATGCAACAAACTTTTCACATAAACGCGCCACTGCGATGAATCAAGACGCGAAGAAAAGTACCAACATTTACGGGAGAGTAAACTTGCCTCCCGTAGAAAGATGCCGCGTAATTTTTTGCACTGACTTGGAGATGTCCGTCCTGATGAGCAATTTCGAGAGACGCGGCTGGAACCAAGTCGGCCCCGACGACGAGTGGAACTTTTATTGGGCGTCAAGACAAACTTGCAGAAACCTCTTCAGTGTCGAAAGCGGCTACCGAATGAACGACAACCAAATGATTAACCACTTTCCAAACAATTACGAACTCTCAAGAAAGAATTTGCTGGTCAAGAATATCAAGAGGTACAGGAAAGAACTCGAAAGAGAAGGCAGCCCTCTCGCTGAGAAGGCCGAAGTTATACTTCACGGAGGACAAGTTGTCACTCGATACGTTCACCTCGACTTCGTGCCCGTCACGTTCGTCCTCCCGGCAGACTACAACATGTTTGTCGAGGAATACCGAAAATCCCCGCAGAGTACTTGGATTATGAAGCTGTGTGGAAAGTCTCAGGACACGGGAATTTTCCTCATAAACAAACTATCGAAGCTGAAGAAATGGTCCCGCGAGGCGAAAACTCCTTTCCACCCACAACTGAGCAAAGAAAGCTACGTGATTTTCCGATACATAGACAATCCTCTGCTAATAGGAGGCAAAAAGTTCGATCTGAGACTCTACGTATTAGTCGCGTCGTTTCGACCTCTAAAGGCTTATCTGTTCCAACTCGGCTTTTGCAGGTTTTGCACCGTGAAATACGATACTAGCGTTACGGAGCTAGATAACATGTACGTTCATCTCACTAACGTCAGTGTGCAGAAGCACGGAGGTGACTATAATAGCATTCACGGCGGGAAAATGAGTGTGCAGAATTTGAGGCTATATTAAGAGGGGAGCCGTGCCGTGACGGAAAAGTTATTTGCCGCGATGCAGTGGCTGATAGTGCATTCTTTGAAGGCTGTCGCTTCGGTTATGGCCAATGATAGGCATTGCTTTGAGTGCTACGGGTACGACATTATAATCGATAACCAGTTAAAGCCATGGCTCGTCGAGGTGAACGCGTCGCCCTCTTTGACGTCTACCACAGTGAACGACAGGATATTAAAATACAAGCTAATAGATAATATTCTATCGTTAGTGTTGCCGCCTAATGGGGTGTCTGATGTGCGTTGGAATAAATTGCCGAGCGCAGAGGCTTTGGGGAGCTTTGATCTGTTGATAGACGAAGAGTTAATGGAGAAGGATGAACCGACCTCCAGTAGCCGTGTGAAGGGTCGAAAAAGTTAGTGCATACACAGATATGTTTCCAAATTCAAAACAATATCGACTGATTCGTAACATATAAGGGGTTAGTTTCTACTTTTGAAAAGGGCTCCAGCAAACATTTCTCTTGCATCCGAGATTAACACCTACGCGCGGGCAACGTTTGTAAACAAGCTCATGAAAATGTTGCTTCAAAGTGCATCAAAGGAAGCGTTTGTGAAGGTTGTGCATATGCCGCCATTTGCATTTGAATGTTTGCCGCTGCGGAAAAACAACACCGGCTGCCACTTTATATGCTAAACTGCTAAACTGAACTCCGCACCGATTAATGTTGCATGAGTTTTATCTACCGTGGGAAGTTGCCGTTGTCACAAAGGAAGTTCATAATTTGGCGCCGCCCCGGGACAATCGGAACTTCTGGAATTGGCCAAAGATGTCGCGGTTTTTTACCAGTTTTGTTTTACAATGTTACTGGCGATATCTCTTTGGACTTTCGCTAAATTACACTATTTGTTTTGATGAAGTTGAGTAAAGTGCTCATTGTCAGTGAACCCCACTTAATATTGTTACTCCGCTTTTGTAACGACTTTTTAACCATCACTACATAGTATAAAACAAAGTCGCTTTCTCTGTCCCTATGTCCCTTTGTATGCTTAAATCTTTGAAACTACGCAACGGATTTTGATGCGTTTTTTTTAATAGATAGAGTGATTCAAGAGGAAGGTAGCGTTTGCGGCGGTACCGGGTCGGCCGCCCGGTGCGGCAAGAGCGTGTCTATTATATATAGCGCGTCTGAGGTCGCGGTTTTCCCTATAGCACTTTGAATTTAGCAGCGATTTAGTATCAGCATTGCACCCGTGCGAAGCCGGGGCGGGTCGCTAGTTTACAATATAATTTTGTGAAAATAACTAATTTTGCCGATTCTTATTTACTTTATAAAAGCAATGTCTGTTATTATCGGGTAATAAACCTTTTGATACATTACACATTTAGGTACAATCTCGTTTCTTTGATGTTCATGAATATTACTTTATCTTGTCAAGATAAGAATATAACTGTGTATTCTGAACATCACGTAAAACCGATTTCAATCGTGAATCGAACATTCGGCGGTTATACTCGTATGTAACTAAGCATTTTTTTTCGTTTGAACACACCTACAGCCTACTTTATCCATCCAATTTGGGCTTCACGTGAGAGAGCGCTATCTCCTAAATAAATTAGTACAAGTGCGTAGTGCGTGTACAATGGTACAGTACACCGAAGAGTTGTTTGCTATTTTTCGCGTTATCCTCAGTTATAAGGGTCTGAAGTGGATGACATCTATAATTCTGCCGTCGACTATACTTCGTGAATGGCCAGATTACGCGTGTTTATCGGAGGTTCTGTCATTGACAAACACTCAATTCCAACTCTGTAGTCGTTAGAAATGATTTAGCAAAACTAGCTTTAGTGGAAATCCAAGTTCGCGGTGGAATTGATTTTTCCACATCGCACTAGGTTATGTCAGTGGTAATTACGATGATCCTGGTATTTTTAGTACAAAAATGTAAAAGATCGATTTGAAAGTATTATGCAGGAATTCATAACATAACTTTAACAAATTATTACAACTAATTTCAGTTTATTGCGCGTGATCATCTTTTTATACTTGTTATTTAATCCACACCTCGTATAATTAAGCTTATCTTACAAACTGAACTAAAAGTAATTATCGAATTACACGTGCATTATCAAGACATACTTCTTACCCCAGTTGTATTTTTCTAGGTTTTGAATATGAGATTAATGCATTATTTAGACAAATAGAATCATCATGAATAAACACTACATAATAAATTATCGATTCGTTTTCGATCATTGACGTAGGTAAATAATATGTTTCCCTGGCAACAAAATCTCTACAATTTCATTATTTATTATCATTAATACAGCCTGCAGTATAAAATTTACAAAATTTTACTGTTATGATCGCCTCATTAAGTCATCGGTAAACATATCACAGAATATGAGAAATAAAAGCGGTTGCATTTTACGGCATTTGGCACGGCCGTGTGTGCCGATGCTCGGACCGTCTGTAAATATTTTAGTAACCAATATTTTCCTCATTTCGAATGTTCAAATAATTTCAACTGATAAATATATGAGATACTTGACATATTCTGTTTTGGGCAAAGGGACTGGATATTTTTAATAAATTAATTGATATTTTTGGCAACAAGTGTGATATGGTATGCATTTTTTTCATTCTGATAGCGTATCTTTGATGATTTTTAGATTATAAAATGACATTACTATTATATGATGAATACTTAATATTTTTATTACTACTAGGTCAGGAAAGGAAGTATTATAGAAGGAATCGCTTAAACAAACTTTTTGAAACTTTGTTTGGACTAGTTACAACATACAGTCCGTACCTCATGAACCGGGAAGAGGAGGGTTTAAAAGTATATTTTAGATTTATCGCATATAAATCAAAAACTATTCGTCCTAGCCACATGACGTCTTCTACGCAATCAAAGCTACGATATCGTATCCGAGATATCCGTGAAAAATAATAAAATTATACAAATATATGAATATCAAACATTTGTAGGTTTAAGAAAATTTAGCATACATTGGAAGCCTATAATCCTATTCCTAAAACTTCACTTATATACCGTGCGAATTGATAACCTCTTTTTTAGGGTTCCGTAGCTGGATGGCAAAAAACGGAACTGTTATAGTTTCGTCAAGACTGTCTGTCTGTCCATCCTTATGTCACAGCACACACAGTTGAAACTTAGTAGGTAGATAAATTCTCTTAACCGCTTCACATTTTTCATACAACAAATAGAAAATATATGATATGATATTTAAGGGGAGGCTCTCATACATGAAACTAAAACCTATTTTTTTTTGTTTTGGCAAATCTATGCGTGTAGGGTGTCTATGGATAGGTCTTTTAAAATAACATCGAGTCCAACTCGCACTTGGCTGGCTTTTAAAGTCGTTTTAAACTTGAATAAGTTAAATTTGTAGCAAGTTTTCTCAGCTTTCATTTTGAAGAAATGTTTTATGTCGCTAAAACGCAGAGTTAAGACTGGTAATAAAGCGAAAACCAAAAAATAACCTTCTATTTTTTATTTATTTTAAACATGCTTTATCTTAAAAATATTATTTAGGGCTATTGAAAATATGCTTTATCTTCAAAGCTACTACTTCGATCTCGTTTGAACCAATTTAATACAAATATTTTTTCCAAAATTTAAATTCGCTTAGTTTAATTTTTTATAAGGGGGAGCCCATTTTACCACTTTGGAAGCGTTTTTGTCTCAAACGTTAGACTTATTGAGAAAATAGTTTTACGTACCTCGATGTTGCACGCATAGATTTGACGAAAACATCTTTTTAGGTTTTAGTTTCATGTATGGGAGCCCCCCTTAAATATCATTTTTTTATTTTCTGTATGAAAATCGTAAAGCGGTTAACAGAAAACATGTACCTTCCAAGTTTCAATTGTTTAATACCTATTAATAATTTTAGAATAAAGTGACTGTGACATACGCACTGACAGACAGACAGACAGACTTGACGAAACTATAAGGGTTCCATTTTTTGCCATTCAGCTACGGCACCCTAAAACTAAAGACTAACAAAATGAATATAAGAATATTTTTTTGCTAAATCTCATTTCAATTGATTAATAATATGACAATGGCATAGGTGACGCAGCGACTAAGTATAGTACATGTTCTTTTCAGCTCCACCTCAAATGTCATTCAATTTCTATATTTTAAAAAAAAGAAAATTAAACTAAGTGACGAAGTCAAAAATCGTGTTTTTTTTAAATCCTTCTACGAACAGTTTACGATAGGTTTGACGACTCTTATTTGACTAACCTTTACAGTTATGTAAAAAAATTCTATTTTATCTTAATTTACGGTTTAGGATATACGCATTATATCTTTTTAAAATGTATGGTCAAAATAACTTTATCTCTTTTATAGACTTACACTAGCGGTCTTCGCATACTTAATTAGTTCTCGAGTTAAGAGTACAATAAAATAGGTGCAACTTAAACGACTTTCTTTGATGTATTTTCCCACCACTGTAATTAACCTCCACGGTGGTGCAGCGGTAGAGGATTGCACTTTAAAGCGACGACTTTGCGCCAGAGGTCCCGGGTTCGATCCCCGGGTAGGGCCAAAAATACGTACCTGTGTTTTTCTGTTCAGAAATTCTCAGGGTAGCCCGGAGTTTAGAAGTTGGCGGCTTTTCTCCCCCGTGCCTCGGAAAAGCACGTAAAGCCGTTGGTCCTGCGCCTGATCTCTCTCCAGTCGTGTCAGATTGCTGTCCGATCGGGCTATGAAAGTGAAAGGAATAGAGAGCGCACAAGCACACACTTGTGCACTATAATATGTCTAGTACAGCAGAAATCGGAAAGGGGGACTATTATCACTATTATCACTGTAATTATCTCTTACACTTTCACCAGCGAAGGTACTTTGTTTTACAGGGCTTGGTTATCCGTCTTTCCGATCATTTGTCTGTGATGTACGTGGAGTCAAATTGCAGCGCGAATTCCAGTTCAGTCGCGTCGCGTCTAAAATACCCGACATATTCCGCAATTCCGCCAATGAACGGCGCGGGATTGGCGGAAATTGCACTCAATTGGCGACACCGTCACGTGCCTACGAATCACGAGGACTATGAGGAGAATATCAGAGAGGATCTACATATTGTGCCGCATATTCTATTCATAAGTTATGCCTTGTATTGAGCGAGTTTTGGAGGATGCGCCGCTCGGAGAATATGCGGTTTCAAAATAAGCCAATACTTGGATTTAGGCTTGAATAGCTAGAACTGTTGATACAGTCGAATCTGAATATTGTCCTACCTATCTAGGTCCACCTACATAATAGCGTTGTAATTGTAAATGGCATAGTGAAAATAACTATTTACCTAACTAATTTATGGCCAGTTTGAAACGTTAACAGATACTTATTTTGTTGCCAAGCTGGTCTTGCAATTACTTATTGAAGACTGTACTAATTGAATATTAAAATAAACTCTACCATAACGACAGAACAGTAAACTATACAGGCAATAACCGAGTTGGTATCGCCATAAACCGGGTTGCGATCGTAACTTAGCCGCACGTGCCACTAACGCAATTGAAGAAACAGAACGCGCAATACTTTATAACTGCACCAACATTGAATACTTTGATTTCCCAAGCAAGAAGATTGCGGTCCGATCAAAGGCGCAGTTTTATAGACTGGAAGTCGTTTGCGTCAATTTTAAGACCGAATATAAATATTCCTGAGAATTCTAAATGTTAGTGGCGCTGGCGAACTGGCGAGCCACATTATGAAGTAAAACTTTTAGAGATGTTAAAAGACGCTTTAAAACACATTTTTTTTGACATCAAACGAAATTCAGTGAGCATATAGTAACATAACAGAAACATTTTGTACAAAATAAGAGTGGATTAAATACTTATATTGAAATCATCATTCATTTTATCGCAGCTAAGGCACGTCCACTGCTGAACATACGTGTAGGCCCCCCACGGTTTTCCACCGCGACCTATTACTCGTAGATGGGTACAGAAACCTAAAGAAAACCTTGCTATTTAGATATGTATGGACATACTTGACATCTGTACTTGAGTCTTTAACTTTTAGTATAAAATAACCTTTATGACAGCTGTATAAGATACCTGAGTGCGTAGGATTACCGGGTTTCGTCGTACATCAGACGTTAGCTGCGTAGAAAGAATATTTCATTTAACGTCCTTATTTTCATGAGGTGAGCTATCGGAGTGTGTAATGAATGGAATTTGCTGATAGCGTCGGTGCTTTAAAACCTTTATACATCCTTCTTATTTATTCTGCCTTGCTTAAATTAAAATAGATCTTATTTACCGGAGAAAGACGAATTTGCTGCATGGATGACTTTGTTAATGTGGTTATATTCTTTACCCGCAAATCGGTCTTACTTACTCGATTGTAAATTGTATTGTGATTGTAAATACAATATCGAAGAAAACTTTTGCCAGCATTTACTAGCGACGAATTATCAGTTTCGAAAAAAACCTTTGAAAAGACGCGTGACGTCACACATTGCGACAAAGTAGCTAATGCAAAAAGTCTCCCTTGATTCAGGGAGTTTAGAAAACTATTTTTTAGGATTAAGTGCAAATGACAAAAATGGTACCCTTATAGTTTCGTCAAGTCTGTCTGACTGTGCGTCCGTATGTCACAGCCTCTTTATTCTGAAACTATAAGTTTTAAATAGTTGAAGCTGCTTTACGATTCTCATTCAAAAATAATAAGGGTTACAATACATGAAACTCAAACCGGATTAAGCATTTAGTGCTGGCTGGAGGGAACACTGGACTCAAGTGGATGATGTACCTATACTTGCGAGGATAGTACAAAAAGGATACAATAATTAAGTGTATAGATTTTCTAGCATCAGCAGTATATGCGATTTTTTGTACATCCATCTGAATCAAGATCAATTAAGCTATTAAGTTTTAAAATTATACACACACAAAAACATAATTCCGTATTATGTGAATTCATCTTACATGGCGATATTGGTTGACTACATAAACATTTTTAAGACTTGCTCGAAAACCACATATGCAGGTTGTTTAACATAGTTTTTACTATTTTGCTGGTGCTCATTATGGGTTATAGGACTCAAGGTTAACAAACAGGTCTTTATTTTTTTGTAAGTAAAGTTTAAGTTCTTGGTAGCTTGCTAATTATAGCGTCCCCCTATCTAACTTTTAAACTAAGCGAGTGTTACACGACGATTCCCGATCCTAGTCTGCCCCACATATTTAGTTAGTTCTGTAATAGTATACTTCAGCCCTAAACCACATACTCACTGCGTGTGACTTATGTAACCCCATTGTATTCAATAAATTACACATTCTCTTTGTCATAATATGTTCAATACATTACAATTCATATGCCTATCTAGATTTGAAATATTATGATTAACGTAAATGTCGGAAGTGTCCACCATGCTGAATGTCGTTCGGCTATGATAATAGAATAACTTGGATTAATCTTTAAGTGATTTAATTATTAGAATTGTATTTAATTCATTGTATATTAATTATTTAAAGATTACTGGGACACTTATTAGATTATTATATCTGCCGTATAACAAATGTTCATTTTGGCGCCAAAAGGAAGTTGACTCTGATTGGTTGGTGGAGGTTTGATTTATTTCAAATATTGTAACTATTAAAATAATAATCTAAGAGGCTAACTAAGTACAAATCTAATTCAGTACAATTAGTAACTAAATAATTAATGAATTTACATATTTAATTAGCAGATTATTTATCCCTACAACTAAATATTTTAGTAAATGTTTGGATATGGAAACGGATGTCGTCCCCACTGTTTTTTACTGTTGTTCAGGGTTTTGATTTGTATAAAAGCGAGCTTCATGCCAGAATATAGCCTCTGTTTTTACTTACTCTCACTTTGTGCCCTATCTTTGCGCTATTTTGTTGGAATAAAACTATTGGAGAAGAACCTGGAGATTTGTACTACGTGTTTATTATTTAAGCACCTCACACGCGGTCACACGAGTGTAAATTTTGGAAAAAATATACGATGTAGATCTTGACAAGGCCTTTTTGGTGCAAAATTTATTTGAACGAGATCGAACTTTTAAGATGGAGCACATTTTCAAAACCTCAAACACAAATTTGTTATTCATACAAATACTATGAAAAAAAGAGTTGCTGTCAACAAAATATTGGTATTTTGGCTCAGGGAAGTGGATCTCTAATTCTGTTAAATTTGGAATCCTTCGTGTGCCAGTCCGACTCGTCCTTGGCAGGTTTTTTTTTACTTAACCATGGCAAAATCAAGTAGAAAGGTTCTTATTTAAAACAGTTTAAGCATGATAGTACTGTATGTTGACCACCGATTTGAAACGCAAAGCAATTATAGGAACAATAAAATCCATTAAAAATCATAACTTTGTTTGAGGAGTTGAGCTTTACGGTATTTATTTTAAGCAAAAAGAGTAACGGAAATGAAACATCAGGGAGACATTAGGAAAAATGGGGTAATATCCTCTAAGATTGGGGGATTTGGCTTCACCAGATCTGAAAACCGCATTTTATAAACCACAGCGTTAGTTCTGATTTTTGCTGTCAGCCAGAAGATCCATTTCGCACTCAAATCAAATCAAATCAAATCAAAAATAATTTATTCAATTTAGGACACAAAATGCCACTTATGAACGTCAATAATTAGTGAAATATCAATCAATTTTGGCCCGTATGGGGCAAGAACATGTCTCCTTATCTTTTGGGCCCTACTAGCGCTTCGAGACAAAACACAGACTATTTGGCAAGTGCTGAGAAGAAACGCCGGAACAAACTCAGTCACCACTAGCTGCCTCAAAAATGATACAAATCAAAATAAACAGGTAGGTACATCAGTTTGGTGCAGGCTGGACTGTCCATACATTTTCGTCATTAAGATAGTCTTGAATTTTATAATACCCCTTCGACATTAGGGTAGTTTTGACATGTAACTTAAATTTGTGAATAGGTAGTTCGATGACATTATTAGGTATATTGTTGAAAAATTTAACACAATTTCCCAGGAATGAATTCATTGTTTTGGCTAACCTGAAGTTTGGAATGACAAGTTTGCTTTTATTTCGTGTGTTATACGAATGTATGTCACTTTTTTTCATGAAAAAATCTAAATTTTTACGTACGTACATGATATTATCAAATATGTATTGAGAAGCGACAGTGAGGATGTTAATTTCCTTAAAGAATTCTCTCAGGGATTCGCGGGGACTAAGTTTGTAAATGGCACGAATGGCTCTTTTCTGTAAAATAAAGATGGTATCGATGTCCGCAGCAGAACCCCACAAGAGAAGACCATAAGACATTATACTATGAAAGTAACTAAAGTACACAAGCCTGGCTGTTTCAACATCAGTCAAATGTCTAATTTTTCTAACCGCAAAGGCAGCTGAAGCGAGTCTCCCAGCCAGAGCGTCAACATGTGGTCCCCACTGCAATTTCGAATCCAATGTAATGCCCAGAAAAACAGTGGAGTTTGATAGATCTAATTTTTCACCGTTAAGTACAATTTCTGTGGTAGCTTGCTTCACGTTAGGCATGGTGAATTTAATACATTTAGTCTTTTTTGTATTAAGAAGCAAGTTATTGCTAGTGAACCAATTTGATACCTTAGAGAGAGCTCTGCTAACATTGTCAAATGATTTTTCGCCTCTTCTTGATTTGAAGATTAAAGATGTATCATCAGCAAACAGAACTATCTCACAGGAGTCCTTTGAATAAAAAGGAAGGTCATTAATATAGATCAAAAACAGCAAAGGTCCCAATATTTAGCCCTGGGGCACTCCCATTTGAAGCGGGGCACCTGAGGAGTTAATGCCATTAACGTTTACTGTTTGTAGTCTGCCTGAGAGGTAAGAATTCAACAGTTTTGACGCATTATTCGATACACCGTAATGTTCCAGCTTGATAATGAGTGTTTGATGATCGACACAATCAAATGCCTTCGATAAGTCACAGAATACACCTATCGCATCATGTTTATCTTCATAGGCATCCAAAATGTGTTTGACGAGTGCCACCCCAGCATCTGTTGTATTTCTACCTTTGGAGAAACCAAACTGTTTCTCATGCAGTAATTTGTGAAGTTTAAAATGAGAGAGCAATTGATTAAATATAACTTTTTCAAAAATTTTGCTAAATGCAGGTAGAATGGAAATTGGCCTGAAGTTGCTTGGGTCACTTTTTTCTCCTGACTTAAATAAAGGTATAATTTTACTATATTTCAGTAAAGTAGGAAATTGACCTTGATCAATACATTCGTTGAATATATGTGCTAAGTGAGATGCTACGAGAGGTATAATGGGTTTTATTGTGTCAGTTGATATTCCCCATATATCCTCAGTTTTTTTTTGTTTTAATTCCTTGAAAGTTTTAACGATCATCAAAGGGTTAATATAAGTGAAATTAAATGAGGAGTTACACCTGTCAACACACGATATCAGCAGTGATTTAGCATGCAGAGCGCACGAATTAAGTTGTTTTGTGGTTTCGATGGGTATATTACAGAAGTACTTCTCGAAGGCACCTGCAACTTCATTGTCAGATTTAATATTTTTATTATCAATTTTTAATGTAAACGTATGATCACGTGGTTTATTTTTACAAGTTTCTTTGTTTATAATATTCCAAGTCTCTTTAATTTTATTACTGGATTTATTAATTTTCTCACGTATATAATTAGATTTAGCTACCATGCAAACATTCTTGAATAACTTTGAGTATTTTTTAACATATTCTAAAAATAATGGGTCATTATTTCTATATACTTTTTGATTATATAATTCAAACATTTTTTTCCTACTGATGTGTATACCTACTGTAGCCCAGTCACTGAATTTTGGTTTTAGGTTGTTTATAACTAATTTCTTTTTAGGAAAATTTTTGTCAAATTCACTTTTAATTAATTCAAAAAAATACTTATATTGGTTATTAACATTGTCATTAATAAAAGGCAAAAGCGGAATTTTATCACTTAAGTTAGATTTAAATTTTTCTTTACGGAAATCAGTGACTGGTCTAAATTTAATCTCATTTTTAGTCGGCACAAAACGGTGTTCAAACGTGACTGACTGTCCACAGTGATCGGATTTTACAAAATTTACTATGGATTTTTTAATCACACTAGAGTTACAAAATATATTGTCTAAGCAAGTAGCTGTTGTAGCAGTAATTCTAGTTGGTTCAGCAAAAACAGGAATTAAATTAAAGGATTTGAAAAGGCTTAAAAACCTCACTCGATAGGTTTTTTCTTCATCTATAATATCGACATTGAAATCGCCACATACAACTACTTTCTTTTTATTTGAAAATAATTTCCTGAGTGAGTCCTCCATAATAGACTCAAATAATTTAAAATTACCAGTAGGGGGCCTATAAACACAAACAATTATGTAATCGTCCAGCTCTGCACATGATATCTCAATAGTTCGTTCAACAGAAAGAGATACAATATCTTTGCGCTCTTTACATTTTAAATTATTATTGATTAATATAAGTGACCCGCCATGGATGGCTGTTTCCCTTGAGAACGAACTAATAAGGCTACAATTTTCTATAGACAACATAAGTTCATACTTTTTGAGCCAGTGCTCAGTGACACACAAAACATGAATATTCCTTTCTTGTATGAATAATTCTACTTCTAATTCCTTCCCGGATAAGCCTTGGATATTTTGATGCACTATGTTTAAATGATTTGAAACTTTTGAGCTCGCTAAGTTATGTTCTAAGCAAGAGTTTTCCTCTATTGTCTGAATATTTAATTTAAATAATTGTTAATTGGAACGGATTCCAATGGTAGAATATTCATGTCAATGGTCTGCTCAATAGAAGCAGACTTGGTAGCCAAGTTCTTGGCTGAACAATCTATACAATATGATAGCGAAAAAGCTATTTGTCTTTTGAGATAATTATTCACATAATATTTATCTCTCGTCAGGTAAATCTTATTTTTAAAATAATTATTAATGTCAATTACATGGAATTTGTGAACATTATAGAATGTCAATTTATGCATGTCCAGGTTTATTTTATACCTGTGATTATTTTCTTCGTCTGGCAAGCCGCTGCTATATGGTAAGGTAAACAAAACAATTTTACCTATATTTAGCAATTTTAAACTTTCAAAAATATTTATGAATTTCTTTTTGTTTACATTACCTCTATTTCCTATAAAAATTATTAGGGTAGAATTAACACTGAATTTAAAGCTAAGTATTTTATTGATAATAACATCATAAGATGCTCCAGGCATGCAGTGATTTATCACACTTTGTCCCATATATTGTGCAAGTATGGGCCCCATGTTTTACCCATCTCATCACTAAACATAACTATATTATTTGTTAATTGGTATGGAGTTTTGTTAGGCAGGAAACTGTTGGATTGTACACAGGACAGTTTGAGAGGGCTTGTGGTTGATTTGTGAAGTGATGATGACTCACACCCGGACCCAACAAACATCAATGGGTTGGAATTTGATTTAGAAGGGTATTTACAATCGCAAGAAGTTATGATGTCTGTTAACATCTGAATGTGTTCACCACACTCTTTTTTGGTACATTTATATGTCTCAGTCATTATTTTTAATGAGAGTTTGAGATTTTCTAATTCATTTTCTAATTTCAATATGTCTTTTTCATATTTTGTCACACTATTTTGTAATATTAAAGAACATGCATCTAACTCATCGCCAAGTTGCCTTCTCTCATTTATATATTTTACTTTTGTAAACAAACAATTTTGTTTTTTAACTAATTTATTTGTTTTTTTTATAAACCTGTTAATTCTAACATATTTCTTAAATTTGTTTTTACTGCACCTTGAAATCCCTGTAGAGGTTGTGGTAGGGGAATCCGTTGTTAAATCTATAGTTACAATAGGTGGACTTCCAGGTGCAGTTTGGATCTGGCTGGGCGCACTACCAACTAACTTGTCAAATAAAAGGCTGGTTTGGCTGTCAATGTAGTTTTGCTTCTCCATCTCCAAGTGTTGAATATGATCTCGGGCCTCCTCAAGATCTTGTTGAAGGGCAGTTATGCGATTGAGGTTCTGCTCGTACTCCTCACAGCACTCACCAAACCCACTTATGACGGATTGCAGCTTGTCACGTTCGTCAATTAATATGCCGTAGTTGGTGTGCAGCTCAGCCATCTCTTTCTTCAATTGACTGTTACTATCCAGCACATCCAACAGTATCCTCTCATTGTCTTCGCTTTCCCTATTCAGTTGCTCAATCCGTTCCTTGGCCGCCTGCAGTTCCTTCAAAGCCAGTAGGAGTTTAGATTCCTCCTGGCGAGCATAGGCTTTGCGAGTAAGCATCTTTACGCTCAATGAAAATAAAAACACGTAAAAATTAAGCCAAAGAATTGGTTGATCAACTAGAGGTTAGATATTTGTTAACGTAAATACGTAAACAATATAACCTCAACGCGAAAAAAAATGTTCGTAAGGCGTAATTTTATTGTAATTTTATAGTTAAATATGTGTTATACGTAAACTATGACGCATAAACAAGATAATTAGAAATATCAGAAAGAGAAAACAATGATTCACGATATTTCACAAGTTCGAATTCGCAATGTCATTGACCGGTTATCACCGTTACACATAAACACTAAAGTCCGTGAGTTGTTGCACTTTTTTTACACTAGCACTTAATTATACAGCTTAGTTATGTTTAATGTAGATTTTGAGCCGCTAAATAACTATTAAATTAATTAAATTCGATGTTTATTTATGAGACAAATGCAATACCAGCACTAACAAGGCACTGGTTACCCAATGTGAATTTTTTTATGTCAACTGTCACTGTACCTATAGCTCATTGGCGTTACGTTGCATCAGACCCTATCACTCATAGCTGCTCGTGTAGCATGCCGTTCAGATAGATGTATGTAAAACGATACATATCTAAACACTATGCTGAAGTTACGCGACTCAGTTTATTCGGCTGATATGACACATCATCAGAATCTACTAAACACATCATCCGAATTTACTAAAAATGTGTGCTCTATGACGATGTTCCGCGTCTCATTTTACGTTCCGACGTTTCGGATTAATGTGTCGTCAGTAATCCAAACAGCAAAGCAGGCGTTATCATGAAGAACTTAGACATACTAAGATAAGATAACTCTTTATTGCACACCAGAAAGGTTAATAACAAATAATTTGTAGTGGTCGAGAAATCGCCTACTACGCAGCGGGTTGCGGGTTCGATCCCCGCACAATACAAACATTTGTGTGCATTAACATGTCTGTTTGTATTGGTCTGGGTGTTTACTATGTATATCATGTATGTATTTACAAACAAAAAGTATTTAAGTATTATATCCGTTGTCTAGCACCCATAACACAAGTTTTGAGTAGCTTACTTTGGGGCTAGATGCCGATGTGTGGGAATGTCTAAAGGATATATAAGGATATATAAATACATTTCGAGAAAATGTACAATTTAGGCGGTCTTATTGTTACTGTGTTTACACACTAAAGATGCGTCGCTCCGACATCGCAGTGTCGACACAACGCAACGGAAACGCTACGTAAGGTGGCTACGCTCTTATTTCCGCAATAATATGCCTTTCCCATCACCACAATTGAAATTACAGATAAATTCAGCAACCTAGCATAAGAGGTTAATACTTTATATAGTTTTGAGACTTGTTTTACCCTCTATAGCTTGTGCTGACCTGAAGTAAATCAGATACCACAACTAAAAGCTGTCTCAACTGCAGATCTGTCAATACATTATTATGACATGTTATCTGTTTGCCCTGAAATATATTGAACGAACGTTGCCTAAATATATTGACCTAATATATTTAGGCAACGTTCGTGAGAATTCCATTGTTATTATATCGATCATTTTATTGCATAAAATTTAAATAGTGAATTCTTTATTAGAAATTAAAATAAAGATTAAACTTAAATATATTTTTGTCAGTTTATCTAAAGACTGGTAAGAAATAAGAAAAAACTGGTTGGTAGATGGGAAAGCGTCTTGTGATATTTTGTGCGTGGAAGGCATTAGTTGATGATAAACTGAGCAAACCCAAAAGAAACCTCTAGTCGAGTTTCACTCTTTTGTATGCTAAAAAGTATTAGCGGCTTGTAGTTAAAACCTCGCATACAGTCTATCCATATGAAAATTCATACACAGTAGAACCTCAAACGTTTCAAGCTTGTACTTAAATAAAATACGACGTAGCCGTTGACCACTTCTGTGCGGTGTGTGTCGGAAAACTTTGCGGTTTTAATTACTGGGGGATACTTCACAGTGTTTAGTCGGATTAATTCGATGCTCGTGTATGCGGTAACAGATAGAAGTTTAAAAAATATAAGTTGTAATTTTTTTGAAAAACTGACCGACTAACCGATTTCAATTTTGTAAACATTCGACACACTAGTTCCTGACTGACTGCTATTATGAATAGACAATAGAATCATGTAATTATAACACCGTTAAAATTAAATAAATAAATTGTTATCGAAATCTTGATTAATAAACCTCTAATTTATAGCTCATTAACTATTTCTCCAAACTTTGTTCGGCTTAAATCAAAATATATGTCTGATTTTTCGAAATAGAGGTGCTCACAGACTAATAAATGGGTTGTTTCGCAACCACATCATCACCCCTCGTTATTATTTTAATCAGTCGGCATATTCGAATACGCCTTTGTTAGTTTAGAAGTTAAGTATACATTGGATAAAACGATGTACAGATAAAAATAAGACACTGCTTATTACATCGTCACTGTATCAAATGTGGTAGCACCAATACCACGTGAATAATACTACGTGGTGTCACGTAGCGAACGACATGACATCAATGTAATTTTTGTTTATCATGTATGTATGTTAGTCAGTAAGGTATATATTATTATATTTTTTTTTCCATGTATTTTAAATTTGTTTGCCAAACATATTTTTTTTATAAAATTACTACTATTAACAACGCAACGCTAGGAGATGATTGTCGGAAATCTACAAATACTTTTAAAAAATAAATTTAAAATCTGTTTGTTTGTTTTTATAGTGCTTTGTCCCTAATCAAACTTTACAACATAAATAAACTGCACTTGTAAGAAGCAACTGTATCAGTCAAGGAAAGGTCTTATGCTATCCGATCACAAAGAAAAGAAAGCAGTTGAAACATTCAACAGACTTGCACATGTGTTGGTGGCCGAGTGGTATAGGCATGCGCCCGGATAGCGTAAGATACAGGGTTCGATTTCTCGTCTAACATAGTTGCTTTTTACAAGCGCAATTTATATCCTCTATCTCTTAGAAAAGCTCTGAAATACTGAAGAAAATTATATTAAAAGTTTCTATAAATACTGATTTTAATTAAAAGGTTGCTGTTGTTAGGAACTGAATAACAAAACATTTATAACCACGTGTTAAATAATAATGATATAATTATTTTATTATTAGCATTCATTTGATTCAAACGTAGAAAATGTGATATCTTAACTTACCTATTTCGGAGAACCATTCAAATATTGCGTGGAAACTTCAAACATATAAACTTCGCGCAAGATATATTGAAAAGTGTTGTATCCATCAAAATAAAAATAATCCTTCTGAAATACAACTCGGCTGCGAAAATGCAGCCGCAAAAGATTTCAAAAGTGGACAGACAGACGTGGCTGATAACACTAGCTCCCAGAAATTCAAGTGGAATATGCCCACTTGAATTTCTGGGAGTTAGATCACTTGCGAAGCGCAGTGGCATCGTAAAACTCATCGGAGACCTGTTTTGAAGAGTCACAGTGGTTTTTGATGCTTTTAATTTTTATTTTTGGCCAGTTGGTTTGTGAAAATGGACAAACTGAAGCTGTTTTCGAAGCATCAATAAGCCATCCATGTGTTTCTCTGTTGTTGATGTTTACGTATTTATTGGTAGTTTGATGAAAGTTTGGTATTTTATTTTTTTTATAACCAAAAGCAGATGTATGCAAATTATATACCTTTCTCGTTATAAATAATCTTATTAATGTACATAGAAAAAGGATAACATAAATCTAATTCAATACAATACATTCATCATAAAACTTTAATACAAATAAGAATACTTCTTGGAATTTGAATATTATGTTCTAGGACACCAATATTATGACTTACTTGTTTCTATTAACTTAAGACATTAACATGCTTTTCCAATGTATGCTGTAATTGAAGTCCGTTTTTCCGTGCTAGTCCAATATTGTCAACAATATTTACACAACTTTTAAACTAATATCAGCGAATAAAACTATTTTTTTAAAATAAAAAAGATCTTAGTATATAACGATGAATTGCCTATGTAAGTTTTGAGTTTTGTGTTTATATTATTTTTAAATGATTAATTTTGTTAAAAAGTTCAATATTCGACTATCAAAAAAACGGACTTGAAACTTCATGATATGATGATCGCTGCTCGATGATAATGAATTTATTTAATAAAGAATGCTTTGTTTACCAACAAAAATGGTAACTCACATCAGTTAAATATAGAAGAATAAAAGTCGACGCTTTCTATCTTTGATTTTGGCGAATTGCGGACTCATGTTTGTATTGTTTCATTAGAGAACAGCTTTTGTATTTTGTTGATCTCTCACATTCGTTCCTAGAATTGCTTACTACTTTAAAAATAATAATCGTTTTATTATCTGGATCACTGATAAACCGCGCGAATCAAAATTTTAGTATACGCATTATAGCCATTAGTGCACTCATGTAAGAACAAATACGAGTAAATTATCATAATGAAACTTCGTAGCAACTCACGTAGCGCTATCCGTAGCGTTGTCGTCAAAACTTGTGGTCTTAGCACTGAAAGCGAACTCATAATAAGATTTAAAACTTAATTGCTTCAAAGCGCATAATCTTTTTTGCTTTTCTACAAGCTTTTATTAACGCTTAAATTATAATGAAAAAAATTTTCGCATTTATTGTTTTATTGACTGCTGTGCCAGATCATAATTACATTATTGTAAAATTATATCTTGTTATCAATGTGAAATCGACAATTCATTGTTAATGTCATTACAAAAATACTACTATTATACGAGTATTTATAACATCTGTTGTTTTAACATAAATACGTATTCTTAGCTGCGGATAAAGTGATTATAAGGACGATTTTCGTTTTTTCTGGGGTAGTTTAATGGGCTCATTTATCATTTCACAATTTTGCCACTGATTGCTTTGTTTATGATCTAAAGATAATTATTTTAAAACCATAACCGAACTTGCCAAAGTTTTATAATAGCATCATTACTTAACGACAATGATAAGGTGGCAGGTTTCGTTGAAAATTCAGACGTCAAAAATGAAATAAACGAGGAAGTCATTTTGATTTTGATTTTTATGATTGTATTTATTAATATTTAATATACGTATGTTTAATATAATATATTATTAATTACATAATTTGTTTTAATTTATTATGCACATAATACCCCTTCCTAAAAGCTAATTATTTCTTTATCCAAACGTTGTCTGGAAGAGATCGCTTATAGCGATAAGACCGCCTAAATTATACATTTTCTCGAAATGGATTTTTTATTAACCTTTCTGGTGTGCAATAAAGAGTTATCTTATCTTAAGTATTGTAAAACACTACAAAGTATATAAACAAAGTCGCTTCCCGCTCTTTGTATGTATGAATGCTTAAAAGTTTAAAACTACGCAACAGATTTTGGTATCGGTTTTTGTTTTTATTATATAGAGTGATTCAAGATAAAGGTTTGTATGTGTAATACATCCAATAAAATATTATAGGTTTCTAAGTTTAGTCGTCAATAAATTCATTTTTTGCGCTGACATCGCAAACGATGGCTGAGCCCTGCGAGATGGATCAAAATAATGTATTATACACCTTAATACAGTATTGTACACCTTAAAAAGATCTACAAAAAAGCTCGCGGTGGTATATGTCTATCTATTAGAGATAACCCACAGTTAAAAAAAAGACTTTACTCTTTACGAGGAATAAACTTAGGCTTAACTACTAACCGATTTTAAGCATTTTAGCAATAATTTTGATATATTATTTGCACAAGTTTCTCATTGAGATAGATTACTGTTTACGTCAGTACGAATTGATTTGTTCCAGTCCATAAAATCATCATCTTGAAAAAGCATAAAATTGAAGAGGTAGACATTTAGGGCTCTGCATTATCATGATATGGAGTTGTAAAAATGATTTAAATAAAAGCTCTACTAATTAATTTGCACGCGGTTCTCATTGCGCACTGCCTTTATTATGATTTCGTAATGGATACAAAAAAAAGCATTTGGCAGACATTTTGATCACTGATTTTTGGTGTACAATTATTTGAAATTCACTGAATCAAGCAAAAACAGGTATGACTTGGGATTAAAATGTTTCTTTATAGTTTTTCTGTATAATTTTGTTTGACATTATTCGCTGAACTCGCGTTAACGATTTCTTCTGTTGCTTCCTCTAAACTAAGTGGATTGTTAAAATTATATTGTAACTAATATTTTGACAAAGGCTCTAATTAGGGTTCCATAGGGCGCGAGAGGATTGCGCGTTGAGCGCGTTGGATTTAAAAAAAAACCGGCCAAGTGCGAGACGGAACCGGAAGATATGTTCAAGGATTATCACGACTCGTCTCGCACATAGTTTTTTTTAAGTGTGTGTGTTTTTACGAGGTTCCACTATACTTGTGGAGCTATTGATTACTCCGTGAGCATAGATGAGGAGTGATTTGGTTTAGTGGTTGTTTATTAGTGGCTGTGGGGGCTCATTAAATGATTTTAGATTGTTTACTATATGTTTAAGGAAATTTTGAAAGATGTTAATGGTGGTTTCTTTTGACAGAATCTGAGACATACTGACCGGGTCTATATTTAATGTGTATTGCATACTGTTACTTGATCTGAGCGTTTTGCAGAGAATCGAGGACAATATTCTATGAGGTGCTTCCAAGATGGTGATAATTGATTGTCGCAGGGACAAGTGTCGTCATCGACAAATGGAAACGTTTAAGGTATTCTTTGTGGTACGAGTATCCGTGATTAGTTAGATATTGCGTTTGGTATATACACAGTCTGGTTATAAATACTGTTACAATTAAAATTAAGAAAGATGTTACATTTGAATTTGGAATCTGTCATTTTAACATGATTGCTCGTTGTGTTTCCTAATTTTGGCGCCAATACATTTTATAACATTTTGCGATATTAAAATGGAGTGGGGTGATAGAACCGAATCGGTGTGATTACATTACACAAAGTTAGTATGGAGCCAAATGCAATGTTTAAAACTCTCCATACGCTTGGTATTGTTTGGATTTGAATTGATGGTGTTTGGATGGGTGACCATTCCGACCATATAAGTGACGTATATCACGAGCATCTCCGTGCTTCGGAAGGTACGTTAAGCCAGTGGTCCCGGCTAATATCGGTTGATATTAGTCGTTAAGCCTAGTCAGAGGCCTTATGGGCGGCTTGATAACATCTGACAGCAGGGTTAGTCACTTGCCTTGTAAACACCCCTCCACCAACCCGCACTGAGCCCGCGTGTTAGAGTATGGCTCAAACAACCTCACAGTTGAGGTAAGGCCTTTGCCCAGCAGTGGGACGTTACGGGCTTGCTTTACTTTTTTGTTTTATACGCTTGGTATTAGTCAAATGTTTGTGTACCGGGCTATCAATAGGAACAATACGACCTCCTCTGTTTGTGACGGAAAAATATTTGGCTATCCACGTAGTGCTCGTACGAAAAAGGTGGTCAAAGCAGTAAGGGAAAGAATTCGCAGAAATGCTGTCCGAAAGCAAAAGATTTTATCTCGGGAGATGAAGATAGCACCCAGAACCATGTCGCGTATTTAAAAAGATTGACGCACTGGAGATTTTTTTACTGATAATTTAAAAAATATTAGGGTGGTAGAATCGAAAAAACTACTGAAGCGGACGCAAAGGAAGGTCACAGAAAAAAAATGTTTACGGATGAGAAAATCTTTGCAATTGAGCAATATTTTAACAAACAAAATGACCGTATTTATGATCAAACCTCTAAGGAAGCCTCCCAATCAGTCGGCAGAGTGCAACGTTGGCATTATCCGATTTCAGTGATGGTTTGGTGGGGTGTTAGCTATGAAGGAGTGACTGAGCCATATGTTTGGTAAAAAGGTATCAAAACATCGGCACAAGTGTATCAAGATACCATTCTTGATAAGATAGTTAAGCCCCTTAACAGCACCATGTTCAATAACCAAGCATCGTCTTTCCAACAAGACTCGGCGCCGGGTCATATAGCTCGGTCCACGCAGTCTTGGTTAGAAGCGAACGTTTCAGACTTCATCAGAGCTGAAGACTGGCCGTCGTCTAGTCCCGATCGTAATCCGCTGGATTATGATTTATGGTCAGTTTTAGAGAGTACGGCTTGCTCTAAACGCCATAATAATTTGGAGTCCCTAAAACAATCCATACGATTGGTAGTGCAGAATTTTCCCATGGAAAGACTGCGTGCTACTATTGATAACTGGTCTCAAAGTTTAAAGGACTGTATTGCAGCCAATGGAGACCACTTCGAATAAGCTTTTTATATTTCAAATTGTTTTATATTTATGAATAAAACTAACACACTGTAAAATTAACCCATATAGCGCCAAAATAAAACTACCAGCATTTTAAATGAAACTCGTTTATTTTAGAATTAGTAGTGACATAATTAAACACAAATGAGAAAATAAAAATATGTTGTTTTAATTTAACAAGTTTTAGGGGGGTGTACTCGATTGAGTACAACGGCCACATAGCGGTGAAAAATTTCAAAGCACTCTCTTTCTGTGCAGAGTGTTTTCAAACATGTTTTAATTATCATCGTACTCTCGCATGACAAATTGCACAACGCAATTGTTTTTCAAGTTTTTGAAGATAGTGTCCTAAGCCACTGTTCGCCAAACCTGGCACTGTTGATGATGAAGGACGGTTTTTTTTTAGTCGCTTGGTGCAAATAAATCAAATAATACCTTGCAAGATTACGTCTAAATAACAACTGGTCCATATGATCATCATAGCTAAGAACATGTAAACGCCAGGCATTAGCTATAGCCATGTCTATCATGTACGTACGTAGTTCTGTAGAGAGATATAGATTAGTCAAGTTCATTTGCACCTCGCATTCCACTATTATAATTTTGGAACAAACGACGAATGCCTATATCGACTTTTTCGCGCTATACACCATCTCTTTACCACGCCTAGCGTGCACTGCTTGAATTTAGTCATAAGAATATCAGCCAGAGTGAACATTTTGTCGTTTGTAAATGTTGCTTGGTCATTGTTTTTTTTTTTTTATATTGCGAAACCTTTGTCTTGGCATAGCTTTCGAAACAATAGGAACACCTAGGAACATCTTCGTCCAAAGGCTAATATATACTCTCTCTAGGAAGTTTGTGATAGCCAGACAATATCAAAATATATATAAACATTTTTAGTTAGTTGGCATCTATCTGAAATGAATACCTGTTGTTGTTTCGCATATAAATTTGTGTGTGAAACAATGAGATCAAGAACTTCTTCATCAAATATTTTCTCGAATATCTGTACAGGATTCAAATCTTTGAGTTGTTCTTTGATAGCTCCTTTTTTCAGATCTACCTTAGAAGTTTCTTTAGGTGTTGTAGAATAGTTTGGCTCACACTTACGCCATGTTTCCTTCCAGTTGATCACGACGAAGTCGTTTTTAGGCCAATGGTTTCGATATTCCCGGGAACGTCTCGAGGTAGAGCAGTAGTAAATAAATCTTCATCAGGACCTTTTTCTTTATTTGTCACTACGCTCGGAGGTGGAGGTATAATAGCTACATCATAGTCAGTATCGTCGGTGTTATCTTCAAGAATAGCTTGAACAGCTTCTATAACCCCTCGTAGTTGATTTAGTTGTATAACGTTTCAAAGTCATCGTAGTAAAGTGAAACAGAAATAAGGAAATTTCTTATATGCATGTTGCCGCTGTACCCGATCGAGTACAGCAATGTTTCCTACAACATATATTCACTAATGCTTGTAGTTTCCTTATTATTTGTGTATAATTTCAAAGAATACTAATTATTCAATAGAATATTGTAGTTGAATAATCTAAAAATAACTTTTAGCTAATGTTAATCATAATAAGGTGCACTCACCTACAGTGGTGTGATGTCTCCTCAATATGCAATGCTAATTTTGACACAATTTTAGATCTACCCTCAAAACATATTAAGATTTTGATTAGGTTATTATTAGAGAAATAAAATTAATCTCAAAAAGTTAATAAATATTAATAACGTTAATTTAAGGTCACGTAATCTGTCCGTACTCAAACGAGTACGGCGGCGCTAAATGGGTTAATAAATAATATTTATTATATTTTACAGTGTGTATTTACAACATTTTTATTTAGATAAAAAAAAATGTTTTTTCTTTGTGGCAATATTTATGGCAAGACTAGGTACACAAGTGTAAGGGTTCATGTATAGTGCTTCTGATGCGTCTTCAGATTAAGGTTTGCTTTGAAGTTGTTTCTGATAACAACCGCAATTTATTTAGGTACAACCAAACAACTGATGTATAATGTCATTTTTCTTTTGCTTGGCGAAGTAGATAAAATATATTTTTTATGCGAAGAACTAATAGGCGTTGAGAAAAGTTCAAGATTGGAGACCCTTCGACCAAAGACGCAGCGTAGGATGTCCACCGACAAAATGGGCAGACGACCTTGTAAAGACCGCAGGATCAAACTGGATGCAGACCGTTAGTGATCGGTCGCTGTGGAAAGCCGTGAAGGAGGCCTATGCTCAGCAGTAGACGTCCTTTGGCTGACAAAGAAGTGAAATGAAGTGTGCACTTCAATCCTGTTTAAAAAAAAAACCTTCAAAAGTTAGAGCCCTGCATGACTGCCTCTTCGATTTTTTGTGTTTTTAAGGTGACTGCGATCCAGTATATAAATACAGGACTTATCACCTGTAACGATGTCGTAAACATGCCGAGACGAGGTTGCTTCAAAATTGTTCAGCATATCACGGCACCATTTCACCCGGGCCTGCTTCTGAGCGTCGGTTGCCTAAACGTATCGATGTGGTCTATGGTACTAATAGCATTTTTGGGAACCAACTTGTTCAGGAAGCTGGAAGTCACCAATGCTACGTTGAAGACCGAGAAGTTTGCATTAATTTGCGGACCGCAAAGTTAGCAAATTTATGACACACGGCTGTATTCAAGGCTCCGTCATCCCACGATTTGCCGCAAAACGCTTTGACCATACCGTTGACTGCAACACTCTTAACATTAACCCATTAGATATCACTGAAATAATTACAAAAGAAACCACTTTGAATACATTCCACAATTTTCTTAAATACATAGTCAACCACCTCAAAGATTTTAACAAACCACCGCAAGCACAAATGAATCAATAACCATCAAACTGTAGCACATTGGTTGTGCTCTCAGAGTAGTCCAATAGCTGAGAGTATAGCGAAACACAAAACTCCTTTTTTTTAAAAAAAATCCATTTTATACGAGCGTTAGTGCAAATATTCGGATTTTACGAGGTCACGACTTTGCTATATGCGTTAAAAATCATTTGACGTCTAATAGTGCTGTGGTCTTTAGCAAATGTAGATATCGATGGTTTATCCATAAAGTTTTAAGGTAATTTGTTATCATTATGTACCTAATTTTAGTTATGTTAACAGTAGCCAAACAAAGATACCAAAGAATCGTTCAGTAAAATCTCTTCTCATAACTACATAAAAATATATCAATCATATTCCGAAAGATGTCGAATTATGATGAGTATTTCGTATCTACGGTCGAAGTCTGAAGCATAAAAAAATACATATTAGTAACATTTCGCGGAGATAATTATTAAAGTTTATATATTCTGCTGTATAATTGTTATAAAATATAAGTAAAAAAATATTGATGCTGGTACCACAATACCCCACCCCAACCCGAGACAATAATAATATGGAAAATTATCATTTCTACATTGACCCGAATGGAAATCAAACCCGGGACCTGGAAGCGGCAACACCTTGAAACCATGCTGGGTTATCTTCTACTTATCCACTACACCACGGGGGTCGTCTGTGTAATGTAATGTAATGAATATTTGTAATTTTTTTAAGCTTAATTCAAAAAATCTACTCAATAAATACACGAAAACACCAATTTTACTTTTGCGCCGAGAACGTTTTTCGATGGCCTTTTTCTACAAAATAGCATGTGACCTCTGTTCCGTCTCTAATAATCTTCAATTTATAATGCTGTAATCATGGCAAAGGCGTAACAAATTCTACATTTAACTATAAAAATAAAGCGCAAAAAATATTTTATGTGTTTAGTATCGCTTAGTCTTGATGTGGTTTTCGATTTTCATACTTTAATAAAAATGAAACGTTGTTAATTATAAAACCACTTCTATCTTCGGTCATTTTTTTGCAAAGGACTGAAGGTACCACAGAAATGTTCATAATGTTCATAGGTCAGAAATTCGGATCATTTCCCGGTTTTCAACCGTAATGAATGAAAGCCCACCTTCCAAAGAAATTGAATGGTGCTTTACATCTTGAGATTCATTAGTACAATCTTTTTACAGTTTGCATCATTACTGCTTTTATTTATTTTATTCTGGTCAGTGAGTTTGAAAGAAAATGAGCACAGCTCCAGCTAACGGCAAAGCTAACAGTAAGTAAGATACATGCTGTTATTATGATTTCTGATGGTTGTAAATAATATAAAAATAAATCACGGCGACGTTATGTGTTTAATTATTTTTTAAGAAACTAAAATGTAAGTACACCCAATTTTATGTCTATTATTAAAAAAAATATACTTCCTGACATTGAGGATGAAATCTTGCATCATATGCCTTTATTAAAATATTTCTATCTGCTATCAATTTTTTTGTTATTCACGTTACAAAATTACTATCTGGCGTTTGTTTTCAATTTGACCAAAAAAAATGAAACGAACTAACTCTAACGAAACAGCAGAATAGACAAAATAAAATACAAAATATCTTGCATATAAATTGTTGTCAGTATAACAGGAAACCAATAAGAACAAGATGTGTTTTACTCCAACGAATAATATAAATACAGCCGTCGCTTCCCCCTGACATTATAAAAAACTCATAGCGACAATATGAGGCGAGGGCTGATCGCGGCGTAGTTTAAGAAAATGATACAAACAAACAATGAACGAAAAATATTGAACGAGATTCCCTCGGAGGATTGAAATCTCTTCCACTAAAATTGAATGATAAACTGAAGGTACAATAGATTTGTTTCTTTTTACCGTAACGCTCGAATCTATCTTTTGTTTGGATCATATTTTAATACACTGAATATTTCATTTAATAATATATTGACTTTTATTTTCATTGTTAATAATATGTTGAACTTGCAGACGTATTAATCGTTTTAATAGCATGTTGTACATACTTCATTTTAATTTCTGATTTATTTTCAGGGAAAATTCACAAGCTAAATATAATTAAAACTTAAAAAAAAAATGCCTAATCATAGACAAAGAAAACTCGCTTTGCTACTCTGTGGTAGAGGTTTTTAAACATCAAAATGACAGTGTGTTGTCAAACACAATAATTTATATTTTGGTTGTTTTGTTTTATACAGGGTGACTTTTTTATCAGTAGCAAAATTTTGTGTAAAGACTCTACTGATGAATATGAACAACTTTTACTATGGGGGCCATCGTGAAATCGAGAAAAAAAATTTAGCTGTTCCATACATTTTGATTGCGCGCCAATTGAACTTTTGTATGGAACAGCTGACTTTTTTTCTTGATTTCACTATTGCCCCCATAGTAAAAGTTGTATATTATATTCATCAGTGGAGTCTTTACACAAAATTTTGGTACTGATAAAACAGTCATCCTGTATATTATTGTTGGTATGTATTTATTTTAATTTACAAACCTAAAGATGTCGCAAGATAACAAAAAAGGTTTCACAATTATTCGGGGCAAAGGCTTGACCTCCGCTTTGGACAAAAAAGTTACTTTCTGCACTGATTTGGAGAAATCCGTCATAATGACCAACTTCGAGAGGCGCGGCTGGGTTCAAGTCGGCCCTGAAGATGAATGGAATTTTTACTGGTCCTTCACAACGAATTGCCGTAACATTTTCAGCATCGAGAGCGGATATAGGATGAACGACAACCAAATGATAAATCACTTTCCTAACCACTACTAGCTGTCCCGAAAAGATTTATTGGTGAAAAATATCAAAAGATACCGGAAAAAATTCGGGGAGGGAGGGAAACGGGACCGTTTCTTGAGTTTCGACAGCTTGTTTATGAGGAAAATGCCGGCGCCCTGCGATTTTCTGCATGGTTTCAAAATCCACTTGCTTTGGGGGAGCCTTCGGAATTCTTCAACAAACATGTTGTAGTCTGACGGTAATACGTAAGTCACGGGTATGAAATCGAGGTATGTGTATCTGCTGACGATATGTCCATTTGAAAGTTTGACGTCCGTTTTAGCAGCGAGGGGGTTGCAGTCTTTTTCCAATTCTTTCCTGTACCGTGCAAATCTTTGCGCACTAGCTCATAGTGGTTTGGAAAGTGATTTATCAATTGGTGGTCGCTGAGCCGGCACCCATTGTCAAAGTTAAATATACTTCGACAGCTCAGAGTGTTGGCCCAATATATGTTCCAATCTTTGTGGGGACTTACTTGTTTCCACCCTCGTCTGATAAAGCTATTAATTACGATGGACTTCTCAAAGTCTGTACAGAAACTGGCGCGTTTGTTATCAAATCTTGAGTTATAGCTGCGGCTCGTAGTTGAGGTAGATTTTTTGCCATAACAAGCCGTTGCGTGGTTCATAATATTTTCGTATTTTTATCAGTGAAGTTAATTCATTTTTTTTTAAATTTTCCACGTTCATAATCAACTCGATCAACTTATAGTGCTTATATTCAAAATACTCTGCGGTGCTTATAGTAAGCTGTCATACGAAACTTTGGCATTGACACAATCTCGAGGCCCTATTTTGAATCACTCGCGTCAAGATGGCGTGCGATAGTAATCATTGATTTGATTAAAGTCCAATTTTGGAAACAAAATCAGTCGTTATCCACACAGGAGTGATTCAAAAAATTAAAGCTTAATTTTGTGAGTAATCATGCTTCTATTTCGAGAAATCATGGTTGATTTTTTATTTGTTTGTGAATGTAAATCACACGTCATAACCAAGCGAGTTATTCAAACATAGAGCTCATGGATATAACGAAAAAAAAGAAAGTATCTTTGAATATCTGTTTAAGCAGTTTCGTATAAAACAACTTACCAGTTTTGTATGAGACTTTTCGGATAATTTCAGTTTCATCAGTTAATTGGAAAATTATGAAATAAATAATACATTACATTATACCCAAATACAGAGGTACAACTATAAAACGCATACAATTAATAACTCAATTACAGTAGTTTGTTGACCTGGGTATGAAACCTGAATTATCTATGGCATGGAGGTTCGTTCGTGAGGCAGGTATGACTGCCAACGTGGTGTCATTTTGTCTAATATTCATAACGTTTGCCAATTAATACGTGTTAATACTCTATCAGCCGGTTTCTGATTTGAGCATTTGAGTGAAAATCTGTTGAGATCTGCTCAAATAGTTTATGAGTACTTAAGTTTCCTACGTTTCATTCGTAAATTTTTGATTGTCTCAAACCACATTCAACTGAGTTTTGTCCTTGATTATACTGCAACGTTCCGTTATGAGTAAAAACAACCGATTTTCACCGGTTTTTATTTATAAAGATATTTGGTTTCATTATAGGCATTAATAAATTCTGGATTTCATTACGTTAGTTATATATTCCTAAGAGCATCAGATTGCGAATAAGTTTTCAAGTCAAATAGGCACTATTCTATATTGTAGTTAAATTTCTAAAATTAAGTTGTGAACAACTACCGAGAACGGAATGTCTTTTGTCAATCAATCAATGTCAATGTCATACTCAAACTTGATAAAGTTTGATTTCCTGCAATGTTTGTTATTTGAAAAGTTTACAAGTTGAAAAACTTCGAAATCATTCATCATCATCATTATCGGCTAAAGGACGTTCACATAGGCCTACCCCACAGTTTTCCACTGCAACCGATCACAAGCGGTCTGCATCCAGTGTGAACCCGCGATCTTAACAAGGTCGTTCGAACGAACATCTTGTCGGTGGACATCCCACGCTACGCTTTTGATCGAAAGGTCTCCAATCTAGAACTTTTCTGCCCCAACGGCCATCAGTTCTTCGCGCTATGTGCCCTGCCCACTGCCACTTGAGCTTACTAATTCGTAGGGACATATCCGTTACCTTAGTTTTTCTACGTATCTCCTCGTTTCCGATTCGATCTCGCAGAGAAGCACCGAGCATAGCCCGCTCCATCGCTCGTTGTGTGATTTTGTCAATAGTTAGAGAACACGTTTCGGATCCGTATGTCATCTCTGGTAACAGACACTGGTTGAAAACTTTCGTATTCAGACACTGAGGTTATTCAGACGAGAAGACGCTCTTGCGCAGTTTCCTAAACGCTGCCGAGCAGATTTGGATTCGACGATTGACCTCTTTCTCAAAGTAGAAATACTTTCAAAGTTTATGAAATGGAAACCACAAAGAAAAAAGATGTCCTAACTACACACAGGAAGAAAGGAAAATTATAGTGTTCCTGTAGTGAAAAATAATACTAATTAACATTTCAAACCTGATTTTTAAAATAAATGAATGGAATTATTTAGAAAAATATACTTATAAAAGATTAAATTAGTATTCCTACAAAAAAAAAATTTTTTGGTATAAAAAATTAAACAAGATTTTCAGGTAAAGATTTTAAAGAAGGAGTTGAAAGAAGCTGCCAAGGATAACATATCTTAATGCTTACTATCAGTATTTCCTTTTAGGATTTGGCACACTGGTTGCGGTCTGCCGTCCGGACCATACAAAATTGATCGGATGCAGGCAATTTTGTATGGACCGGATCGCATACCCCAACCAGTGTGCCAATCTTTTTTCCTATTATTTGTGTTCACTTTTGTATATTCGTGATAAATATAACTTTGTCTGAATTACAGTACTTTTTGAGATAAATATAACTTTGAATTATTATAGCGTTTTGCCTGCACTTCCTCATCATCTGTTGGAGCTTGATGTATTACAGCTCTAGCCTTCCCCAATTACCTACGCAGGTCGCAGATTTCGCAAATTGTCGCAAATTTGAATTTAAGTAGGACTTAAGTACTCTCATTGGGTTGCTTACCTGTCAGACGCTTAAGTTCACAGTGAGCAGGCTTTGAGTACTGTCAGTAGTGTTGTGCAAAGCAAATTTCGAGTTAAGCACTAGTTGATGTCAAGTTGAGAATTCTCAACCTCAAATGCTCAAATTACACTTAAACTTAATTCAAAAATAGAAATACTTTTGAGTCATACTTAAGTCGAGCTTAAGTTGTTCTCAACGTCAAATGCTCAATTCAGAAACCGGCTGTATGCCTTTACACAATGATCGTTTAGTTTCGCTAACGAGTCAAGTAGTTTATTATCTCTATGGCTCCGTGCAATCCTTTTATGGCGATATAAGCACTGCCTAAATTCCTTTTAATTGCTATACACAATTATCTGCGCATCATGGTACCTATTTTTAATTTCTCATAAAAGTACCTAATCAACCACCCGTATGCAAAACGATTCGTTGCACGGATACGGCAACCCACATGTTAAGCCAGGTTAGTCTTCCGCGGTAGGGTTTACCATACAACCGTTATGCCTCGCTTAGCCTCTTTCCTATGAATAACTTAAACCTCTCCCTGCATAGGAGCCTCAACTTAACCTTAAATATTTACGTTGCTCTTTCACGCGTTGTTTTCACTTAATGAATAAGGAATCATGAATTTGTATCTGATCAGAGAAATATGCGTTATTAAAGCCCCTCATAAATCATCGGCGAAAATGCAAATTTGGGTTCAATTTTATAGTAAGCGTTTAAAACTCCCTAACTAAGCTGTTGAGGAGATTTAAAACAGGTGCTTAGCACACATTTTTACTTACTTGTACATACATCATATATGCCCCTCCCCTTCTGTCTAAGTACAGTGAAACCTGGTTAAGTGAGACATCAAGGGACCTGCAATGTCGTTTTACTTATAGAGGTATTCCACTTACCCAGTGTCTCAGATATACAGGTATAAATAAATATCTGTCTCATTTACAGAGGGTTCCATTAATAGAGGTGAGAATTCAGGTTATTTCAGTTATAGAGGTGCGATCATTAAATAAAATAACGTGTTATGTATGTAAATGAGTTTTAATAAAAAAAATAGCACTTAAAGGTAATCATACAAATGTAATGAACAAAAATATTGAAGCGCGTTTTTACACGTACATAATACACATGTATGTAATGTACGAATATGGAAACAGAATGTATCAATTATAAAAATCTGTCATTTTAGTTTGTCGTTTGGAGGTATCAGCCATCAAATGTTTGCGATGTTATAAATTTTATCAAATATGCTTTGGTTACCAATTGATGACATTTCAAAATATGCAACTGTGTAAAGTTCCTAGTGCTTTTACTGCTTCGCGTTTAGAAATTCAATTTTATGTTTACTCTGAATTATTCTACAAAGAGTAGATTTTGGCACGTTAAATTCGGCACAAACTTCTTCGCGTGTCTTCCCACTTTCTTAAACGGATATTAGCTTCAGTTTTTCACGTAATGATGTTGATTGTAGCTTTCGTTTTGGCATTTTTCAAATAAACATCTGTATGATAGTAAAGCGAAACTAAAACTGAAGGTACCTAACTGAAGCTCAAAATTACTTACGTACTTGGAATTACGTGTGGAATTTGTGGGTAGAATAAGAATGAGTAAAAAAACAATGTTATCTCAGTTACAGAGGTTTATGCATATAAAATTTACTCGCTGTCTTAGTTATAGAGGTAACTATGATGATAAATCGAAAGAACAAATCCCAGATATAGAGGCTTATCTCGTCCCACTAACAGAGGTAATTCAGTGCCAAAGTGTTGGGACCTCAGCATGAGTTCCAGTTATGGAGGTTTCTCACTTATCCAGGTTCCACTTAACCAAGTTTCACTGTATTTTAAGATAACTAAAAAATACATTTGCGATACCTTTCTATTTACGTTTATTAACCTATTGCCTATAAGTAGCTAAGGCAGGAATAGAATAGAATAATATAAATACATATATAAAGCTATACTAATATTATAAAGCTGAAGCGTTTGAACGCGCTATTCTCAGGAACTACTGGACCAATTTGAAAAAAAAAACTTTAATTTGTGTTTGATAGCTTATACTTTAATTTTTGTTTTTATAGTGTTTTGTAAAGAAAGCGCTTGCAAAATTCATTAGGTTTGCTAGTGTGACGGTGGCCGAGTGGTATAGGCATACGCCCGGATTGCGTAAGACACAGGGTTCGATTCCTCGTCTGTCACACAGCCAAAGTTGCTTTTTACAAGTGCAATTTGAAATTTATATTATTAAGTTTTTTTAGTGACAAAACACTATAAAAACAAAAATTTAAGTATAAATTGGATTCGTTCATCTTAACCGATTGTCAAATATTTGTAAAAATATTTCCTTCGGATATTGTGAGAGCAATCTCGCAACATTGATGACATCACGCAGCCTACGCGTTAAAGAAAGCGCTTGCAAAATTCAACAGGCTTGCTAATGTGACGGTGGCCGAGTGGTATAGGCATACGCCCGGATTGCGTAAGACACGGGGTTCGATTCCTCGTCTGTCACACAGCCAAAGTTGCTTTTTACAAGTGCAATTTGCAATTTATATTTGATAGCTTATTAAAACGGAAGGCTTTATACGGGACATCACGCTGCGACGGGAGGGAAGGGAGCGAACTTAACTCAAACGTGCGTATTAAGTCGCGAGGGACCGCTAGTATAGAATATAGTGGGAGGTATTGGAATTTTAATTCATATAATAATATAATATTTTAATATTCAATGATGATCCTGTGCCATGGTGATTAAAAATTTTGTAACATTTATTTATTCTGAACAGATTTTATCAAACTGATCTACGGATATTAACTAATCTGGGTCAGCTGATGTTGACATCACGTGATATCCTTTAAGATAAATATTGCTTTTATCAAAGAAATTACTGTGTAGGTAATAAATGAAAGTTATCACTCTAATGCTTAAATTAAGTTAGAACTGATATTTGTATTTTATAATATGTAAAATGTTACACGATGATTCCCGATCCTAGTCTGCCCCGCATATTTACTTAGATCTGTAATAGTAGACTTATGCACTAAACCACATACTCACTGTGTGCGACTTATCTAACCTCACTGTATTCACTAAATTACACATTCTCTTCGTCATATTATATTCAATACATCATAATTAAACACCTATCTAGGTGTCAAACCTATTTAACGTTTGTTATGGAAATGCCGGAAGTGTCCACCATGTTGAATGTAACTCGGATATCATATAAGAATATTTTTGATTAATCTTTAGATTATCTTATTATTATAATAATATTTTATTAATTGTAAATTGATTATTTAAAGATTATTGGGACACTTATTAGATTTTTATGTTTGCCGTATAACAAATGTTCATTTTGCCGCCAAAAGGAAGTTGACTCTGATTGGTTGGTGGAGGTTAGATTTATTTTAAATATTGTTACTATTAAAATAATAATCTAGAAGGCTTACTAAATTCAGTACGATGAATAACTAAATAATTAATGAATTTATATATTTCAATAGCAGTTGTTTATCCCTACAAATAAATATTATAGTAAATGTTCATATATGGAAACGGATGTCGTCCGCACTGTTTTCCTACAGTTGTTCAGAGTTTTGATTTGTATAAAAGCGAGCTTCATGCCAGAATATACTCTGTTTGTACTTACTCTCACTTTGTGCCCTATCTTTGTGCTATTTTGTTGGAATAAAACTATTGGAGAAGAACTTGGAGATTTGTACTACGTGTTTATTATTCAAGCACCCCACACGCGGTCACAAAAAGCTCCACAAAGTGAGCTTAGTTCTTAAATTTGATGATCATCATGAGGCAGAAATACGGCATAACCTAGCCCGTTCTAAGGTCAATGTGATCGAGACATTGAATGGTTGTTTCAGACCCTTTAAGCACTGTGACTTTTAGTAGCAATGCAACATCGATGCCGTCGCAAATCAACCTTTACAAACACACTTGCGCTACTTTTAGCATCGGTACAGTTGCGATTCTATCGCACGTTAGTATCGATAGAGTTGCGATGCAGAAACTAGACATTGACTAATTTTGTACTGTATATTGTCGACTGCTATGTCGATACTAACGTGCAACAGCATCAATGCCAAATTAAATCTATTAATTGCGTGAATCGCGATGCTGTCGTGCGTTTCCAAAACGCGCGAATGCATCGATAATAAGTCGCAGTGTGTTAGGGTCTGAGGCAAATTTTACTTTATTTTATTTAATTGTATAGGTTGGTACTGTTCCTGTATCATAGGTTAGCATTACTTGTACTAAAACTCCCAAATAGAAAGTGCTTAATATTGTCTAATGAGCAGAAAACGTTACCATTATTACATTACCATATCAAGCATGTCTTTATAATAAAGGACAGGCAGCCCAATTAGAATCCGTATGTGTCATTTTCATGACATATTATTTTTCCCCGACAAATAATTATGTCGTGTTCAGCGATGAGTAATTACGCCGCATTCAGAACCTAAGAGATACCACGCGAAAACTTGAAATATTGTTCGTATGATAAATTGGGTGGCCCGGGTTAGTAGACCATAATATGTAAAGCGCTGTTCGTTCATGATGACTGACAGCTGAGAGTAATTTATTTCTGTGGATAATGTGAAAAGATAACAGATAATTAATAATACTTGATGGAAGATACAGCAGATAGATTTTGAGTACATAGGAGTTGCAGTAACGGGAGATAAGATATATAATAGACCTTTAACATATATAATAGCACTACAAAGATACCAGATTCACATTTTCTGCCTATTTCACAATGTCCTCATAGGTCATGGCTAGCGTTATCTGTCCTTAGAACACATGGAACGTCATTTTGTAAACTTCATACGAAAGAAGGTCCCATGTGTGAAATATTCGTCAGTTAGTGCTTATTTGTCGATGGTGAAACAAACTCTTAAAATCCAATAATGTGGATGAATTGCCGCTTTTTATCAATGTTACTTAACTGGTTTAGCTTGTATTTGAGAACTTTTTATTAAATTATATTCTGTAGCCGATGATCGAAGCCAGACCGACTCGTTTGTTTATTTAAAACACGCTCAGTTATCGATTCATAAAAGCAAGAAATAGAGTCGCTACCATGTAAATATTGAACACGATTTCCATGACGCACTGTAGTGAAAGTGCATATGAGATTCATTGCATTAATTGATAGAATATATAAATCTTATGACAGCAGTTTTGATGAGATTTGCAAGAAATTAACTGGGAAAATTTGACACGTTCAGATGTACTTACTTTCTTTTAGTATGGACTTGGGCGTTATACAAAGTCAGTAATCAAAAAGTCAGTGAAAAATGTTTAAGTTATGCTAAGCTTTCCCTAAAGAGACTCCACTAACATAAATTTAAGAACATAAGTGTAATGAAATTATAATACTTAGACTTTTTCAATACTTTTAATCTTCGAACAGGGTACAACTTTAGATACAACCTCTTCAACTTGATGCCGCAAACCAACTGAACTGCCGGACTCCGCGCTCTCCCCGAATACAAAACTCCCCTCCAAAATATATCGGTGTTGCCAGCAAATAAATTTAAATGTAACTGTTATAAATACTAGTTCGAATAAATGATAGCAGCTATTTATTTGAAAATTACGACATTCGGCCGTCCTACATCGAGCAGCCTCCTGGCGCTCGAATGGCTTGCAGTTCAGTTGGGTTGAAACGAGTACACAAATAACCAAACATTACCTTATGATTTTGAATAGTAAAAATAGCATGTAAGTGCAATCTTAAGTTTTCAAACGGAATTTAAATAATTTAACATGTGCATGAATAATTATTAATGCCAAGAAAGTTATAGTGTACTAAATAAAACATGAAATTTTCATTTTACACGCATAATAATGAAAATTTGGTTGCAAAATGCTAAGAAAGTATATATAAAAATTGTTTCAGATAATTAATAATTTCCTCTAGTCATTACGACATTCGCGCAGTAATAGCAAATATTCTACATTATATTTCAACATTCTGTATATACCAGACCGTCTAGTACTAAAGTTAAATCTAAATACAAAATTCTTCTTGTTGATCTACTTAACCATTCGAAACAGCATATAAATAATTTGAATACAATTTTGGTAAGATTTATCAAGATTAAGTAATAATTAAAACTGTAAATCAATATTAATTTAGTTTTCTTTGGGTCTTATTTTATTTTATATAAAATAAAGCAAATAATTCAAACATTGTACAACATTAAACATGGCAGATAAAATATTTGTGCCAGCAAACATTGTTAAATATTGTTCTTACAGCGCGTCGCCAACGCAATCACTAGATGGCGATAATTTATGATAGATACCATTCATGGATATGGTGATAAAATGCTATAAATTCGTAAAATTATAAAAAAATGCCCATTGATTTGATTACACATCAACAATGTCTACATTGAGTAATTATAAGCTGTAGAACTAATATTTTAAAATCTTACAGATTTTATGTACTACTTCGACTCAAGCTTATAACCGTCTCAGTGTTTTTATTTAAGGTTGTCAATTGATGTAATCATTCATCAAAAGCGGCGATTTCAACTATAGTAAGTTTACTTTTGCGTACTCGGAATATTCATAAAAAAATTAAATAACTTTCAAAATCCTTTAAAACGTTCTCAACAAACGTAACTTGTAACTTTATAAGCGGCTGCTTAATACCAGACTTGTAGATTTACTACATTAAAACTGTTTAGTTTTACTCATTAACTAGCGGTAACTAAGTTTAAAGTGCAATTTGTTAATTAAGTTATAGTTTATGTAACGCTAAGTGCACATTATGAAGAATTAAATTGAATAAAATACGCGTTAGAATGTTTTGAGAGTTTTAGTCGTAATGTTATTGGTCTGTAAATAGTGTTCTTACATTTACTAACCTTCAAACATAGGTAATAAAGTTTTGTAATGTAACCTAAATATTTTGTTTATAAAAAGTGCAGTGTATTGCATTTACATTATCAAGGTGTAATGTACCAAACATTTGCCAGACAGCTTAAAAACTAAATCATATTCACTTTATCTGTTAAAAGAAGCATGATATAACATTTTCGAAAAGATCTTTATATTTAATAGTGTATAAATTATATCAAATCCAATAAATCATCAAATTAGATTTGAAGTTTAAGATAACACTTATAATTTTTAAAATTATAATAAAAAACAATTACAGTTACTTACAGTTACGTAATGCGTTTCTCAAATGCGAACGAAGAACCGGCTAGAACGAAACTTTTATCAAACCCACCCGCAACATTATTGATACTTAATGAATGACTCGATTCTTGTTGAAGTTTAGCCAAAAGTAAAAATAAAAATAATTCGTGTAACATGTCAATGCACCTGTTTGCAATTCTTAATACCATTTGTGTTTTGTATATCTCTGGTCAAGTGAATTGTATTCTTTGGGAGCAATAAATAATTAAGGTTTATTAAGCAAAAAGCTGTGGCGTACTTTTACTTAATTTAAAAAAGAAATCACAATCATACCCTTTTTGTGAACCAAAAATTCAGCGAAAACAACCCATACGATAGGGAATGAGGTTGTGCGCACAAGAAATTGCAAGTTAAGATGAATACACACAAAATAAGCATTCTTTTCCCAAATTTATTAACCTTATTCTGAATTAAGTTATAGTTTTTTAGTATGATGGTGAAATTATTTTAAATGGTTCTAGTGTTACTAATTTAATCCACTGAGACCTAGGTAAGATACGGTACTTGTTTTCATAGTATGAAAACAAAGATAGTTTAGTAACAGAAACACTATGATATGATTATAAAACTCATCGAAAGAAAAATATACAATGATCAATCAATCAATCAAATCATCAATGATATAAGTTGTAAGAATTAAAAATGAAAGCTTGCTTTTATGTAATATTTTTGTTGTTCTGAATGTAATCATATAATGCAGTATTTGATGAAAATATGTCAGATATCGTGTTCTGATAACTACAACAGTAAAATAGAGCCTAAGGCAGTATATATAATAGGTACTTGCTTTACGATTTACTAAAATTAAATTTCAAATAATATTTCGTCTAAAATTTTAAAAGCTTCGGCAAACAGCCTATTCGTAAGAATGTCTTTAGAAAAATTAAACTCTAGCTATACTAGCTGCTTAATATTGCTCTTTGGGATTATTTGATTGATTATTTCATGGGGAAATGATTTTTTTTTAATGAATCATCAGAATGTTTTATAGACTTACCAATACTACACTTAAAACAATTGTTACAAAGAGGAAACTCTCAAGAGGGTAGGCCATTACAAAAGTGTATTATAACGCAGAAAATTATTTCAAAGCTAATAAAATGTACCGACTTAAATTGAATACCCACTACAACATATTCAACTCCTTGAAAAGAGGAATTGAAAACAGTGACAGTTTCTTGTGCTGCTCAGCATGAGGTACCCCCAAAATTGCCCCAAAGCTGTATTAGGGTATCATTTGGAGTTTTGAGTGGGTCCAGCCAGCTACACGTCTTCCTTTTCGGCTCTGCCTCTCAGTGACATCTTCCATCGTTCACCGTGGGGTCTTTGCTTCTTTCGAGCTCAAGCGCGACATCGCTTGTGATGCAGACTCATCAGATCGCATGAAACAAACAAAATCATTTGGATTCATCAGATGCCTTTATTGTATAATCATCATAAGATTAACTGATAATAAAATATAAAAATAAAATAAAATAATCTTTATTTCAGGCATCTTGGCCCATAAATTGCACAAAGACACAAAAGAAGAAATTAATAAGTTAGAATTAATAAAATAAGATTAAAATTACACATCAAATTAAATCGAATTACATTAGATTAAATTAAAAATTTAAATTTAAAAATTACATCGAATAAAAAAAATAAATAAATTAAAGTAAATTATAACATTGATGATTACTTCAAAAGCCGACCGCCGCCACACCCGCAGCTACGGCATGCCTATTGCAGCAGCATTGGATGTAGGGGCAGTCGACTCTATCAGCTATCATCTTCAGAACCGTATTGGGGCTGCCCCGAACTCTGCACACTAACGACCAGCACCGCTTGCGCAAGACAGTGTGGAAGCAGTCTGTGCGCGCCACCGCGAACATGGCCGAGGCGCTGCAGTTTCGGGGCAGCCCCAGCACGGCCCTCAGGGCGTTATTGAACTGCACACGAAGGGCATTGTACACTTTCTGCGAGTAGTCAGCCCACAGAGCACAGGTGTATAGTGCAGTACAGTATGCTCGAAATAGAGTGATTTTCACTAAAGATTGGCTGAGAATTGTCTTCATAACTTAGTAGAAATTAATAATGGTACACTTATAATTTATAATAATAAAATATGAAAAACTTTGTCATGTATTGATAAATTAGATTTCGCTATGGGACAAAATATTGTATGACATTTAAATAAAGTTTTCACGCCTTGCATTGGTTTTTGTAAAAACCTGTGAACCTGTGCTTTTAACTAGCATTTTATATTTTAACAAATTTTTGCTAGTAAATGATTTGAATTTAGTCAAGTAGGCAGAAACATTTATTCATTAATAGAATATTAATTTTGAACCAGAAAATTTCAGTTATGAATTCGAAGCTATGAGTAAATATTTTTCTCAAGGGTTTGTAAGAAGTAAAATAAAAGCAATTATGAAAAAATTGGCATTAGGTAATATTTATGAAAAATTGCATATTTTATTTAACTTTTACATATAAAAATATCTTTCATTTATGGCAGTTAATATAGCACTCAAAATTTCATCACCATTATAACTTTGCCTAGCATCAAGATTATTATCTGGCTATGTTAGCCACTTGTAAGTTTACCATTGGCTTAAATCACTGTATCAAAAAGCTATGTCATTAAGAGAATAACCGCGTGGCAAACTCAGTTCATACTAGAGTACAAACGGACATATAATCAGCCACAGTTGCCTCCGTCAGAGAAATATCACACTCAACTATTATCTGACAAGGAACCTGTCAATTTGCACACTTAGCTACAAAATCAGTCCATATAAAAGTAATAAACTTAACAATTCCCCGACGAAAAAAAAACAACCACTTGGCATATTAAGTCACAAAACCAATCCATATAAAAGTTGTCAGTGACTGTCAGTCTGACAGTGACGCTTAATCACTCTAAAGCAAATAATTCCTATTAGGGTCATAGCCCACTTTACTATTTCTCGGCATGGAAAAAAATGAAGTAGCGTACGTTAATCAGTCTGACATTGACACACTTATCAGTATGAAGGCAAATTATTCTCGAAAGTGATAAAACTATCCAGTGAGAAATAAAATAACCAGTAGGGATACTTAGTGACGAAATCAATTCATATGAAAGTAGAAACTGACAATTTATCAGTCTAGGGCAAACTATTCTTGTCAGGGTCATAGCACACTTAACTATTCCCCGACAAATAAAACAACCAGGTAGCATACTTAGCTACAAAATCAATTCATATTAAAGTAAAAACTGACAAACTTAAGCAGTCTTAGGCAAATTATTATCATCAGGGTCATAGCACACTTAACTATTCCCAGACAACGAAAACAACCAGGTATCATACATAGCTATGAAAGCAATTCATATTAAAGTACAAACTGACACACATAATCAGTCTAAGGCAATTTACTCTCGTCAGGGTCATAGCGCACTTAACTATTCCCTAACAACGAAAACAATCAAGTAGCATAATTAGCTACGAAATCGTTTTATATTAAAGTGCAAACTGACACATTTAATCAGTCTAAGGCAAATTATTCTCGTCAGGGTCATAGCACACTTAACTATTCCCAGACAAAGAAAGCAACCAGGTATCACACTTAGCTACGAAAGCAACTCATATTAAAGTACAAACTGACACACATAATCAGTCTAAGGCAAATTATTCTCGTCAGGGTCATAGCGCACTTAAATATTCCCAGACAAAGAAAGCAACCAGATATCACACTTAGCTACGAAAGCAACTCATATTAAAGTACAAACTGACACACATAATCAGTCTAAGGAAAATTATTCTCGTCAGGGTCATAGCACACTTAACTATTCCCAGACAAAGAAAGCAACCAGGTATCACACTTAGCTATGAAAGCAACTCATATTAAAGTACAAACTGACACACACAATCAGTCTAAGGCAAATTATTCTCGTCAGGGTCATAGCGCACTTAACTATTCCCTAACAAAGAAAACAATAAAGTAGCATAATTAGTTACGAAATCATTTTATAAAGTACAAACTGACACACTTAATCAGTCTTAAGGCAAATTTTTCTCGTCAGGGTCATATCACACTTAACTATTCCCAGACAAAGAAAGCAACTAGGTATCGCACTTAGCTACGAAAGCAATTCATATTTAAGTACAAACTGACACATAATCAGTCTAAGGCAAATTATTCTCGTCAGGGTCATAGCGCACTTAACTATTCCCAGACAAAATACATTATTAAAATACAAATGCACTCCATATCGTGCCTGTTCCGTCGGAGAGTAGCCCCAGCGATGAACAAAACACAACGTCGCACATAGGGACTAAAATAATTCGAATGCAAAGCGCTCCGTATCATGCCAATGCAGTCTGAGATTTGTTCAGACTATGCACAGAACACAACGTCACGCACAAGCATCGAAAGTCACACTTGAATTAAATTTATACGTCCCACTCATATTTAAATACAAGTGCACTCCGTATCATGCCTGTGCTGTCGGAAAGTAGCTCCGGCTATGCACAAAACACAACGGTGCACACGAGGATTCAAATAATTCTAATACAAATGCGTTTCGTATCATGCCCATGTGGCTATGCACAGAACACAACGTCACGCATAAGCATTTGAATGTCACACTTGAATTAGTGCTTCAACACCCGAGCGGTTGCAGGCAACCGCATAACAAAAGAATTTGCATTGTGTCTCGTTCACATACGCTTGAGGGATTAAGTTATGCTGCCTTAGTCACGATTTGACTTTAATGCCAATAGATTCAACTTATTTAAATACCAGTATACTCCGTATCATGTCTGTGCTGTCAGAAAGTAGCTCCAGCTATACACAAAACATAACGTCGTACACGAGGATTCAAATAATTCGAATGCAAATGCGCATCGCATTATGCTTAATGCAGTCGGAGAGTCGCCCCGACCATGCACAGAACACAATGTCACGTATAAGCATTCGAATTCCACACTTAAATTAAGCTTACACATCCTAATCTTAGCTACGCTTTGTCTTTTGACCAGGTTAAAACCTCATTTAACTATTTGTTTTAAAATATGCGACAGTTTTTCTTAGGTTTTAATAATAATTTTATCAATTTTTAAATATTGCTTTCAACTACACGTGCCCTCATATTGTGCCAGTTTCATCGGAGAGTAGCCCCAACCTCAAACAGAGCACACTACGGCACACGTGGATTCAAAAGCTTTGAATTTAAGTAGCACGACCGGAGGGTAGCCCCGACCACGTGCTACAAAATTCGTATTATTTAAAAATAAATTTCACTTGCTAATAGTTAACTTTATCACTTCATATTCTCACTAACTTGGTCATAATTCAAGCATACACAATTTCACGTACCTTGTTCTTTGTGGGCTGCAGATTCCTGCTCACTTCGGATATTTAATGAAATTATAATACTTAGACTTTTTCAATACTTTTAATCTTCGAACAGGGTACAACTTTAGATACAACCTCTTCAACTTGATGCCGCAAACCAACTGAACTGCCGGACTCCGCGCTCTCCCCGAATACAAAACTCTCCTCCAAAATATATCGGTGTTGCCAGCAAATAAATTTAAATGTAACTGTTATAAATACTAGTTCGAATAAATGATAGCAGCTATTTATTTGAAAATTACGACATAAGGTAAACAGATGTGATAAATGACAAGAATATACAAAAATTAATACTTATATTTATGTATTACAATAATGAGAAAACCAAATATTTTAAGAAAACTCGGAGCATTTCATGATTGCATTGAAGCCTTATTCCTTTATCCTCTTCCATGTACGATTTACCTCATATGCCCTTAATGAAAAACATAAGTACTTTTCAGAATTCCCACTAAACTCGAACGGAAAGCCGAGGCAGTAATTGCTTTAAATTCTAAATTCGTTACCGAACCCTGTAAATCTAGTTTTACGATTCATTGGCTAGTTATCAGTCTTCGTAAAGTTTACGTTGCCCGAAAATTTTCCGGGGAAAAGCCAGTGCTCGTTTATCGTTTTAAAAATGGAACGTAGTCTTGTTTGAGTTCTTATTTCAATTGAGGTTAGTATTCACAACCAGAATTTCGCTTTACAATTCACGGCTGCATGGAATTTATAGCTAAAAGTTATTTAACTGCAACGCTCAGGGCTATGTTTACACAGCATAGAGATATCACATTAAGTCACTGAAACGTAGTTTTTGTGACTTGAGACCCCTTACACACTGCGAGCATCGATGCAGTCGCGGGTTTTGAAAACGCACTTCAGCATCGCGACACACGCAATGAACAGATTTAATTTAGCATCGATGCAGAAGTGCGACTGAATCGATGCTAAAACGCGTTAGTATCGACGCAGTCGCCGAAATTCAGTACATAATTTGACAATTTTCAGCTTCTGCATCGCAGCTGTATCGATTTATACGCGCGTTGGAATCGCGACTGCATCGATGCTAAAAGTAGCGCAGTGTGTAGGAGTTGACATTTTGTGACTGCATCGATGCTAACGCGCGTTAGCATCGTGGCTGAAGTCTTGAAGTCGCAGTGTGTAAAGGGTCTGAAGTAAACCGCTTTTTGAGACTTCGCCTGCGGGACGCAGGGGCATGGGGGGAGGTGAGAGCGGTGTGCGTGAGAGGTTCGCGCCGCCCGCACTCCTTGCGCACTCAATTTCTTGGTCTAGCATAGACTAGATAATAAAATCGTTCAGAATTAGCTGCTATGCAAATAAGTACTAAACAATTTCGATTTGAATTTTTCAACGGTATATCTTTGTCTTTCTATGAAAAGTATTAATCTATCATATTTTTAATCTAGATTCTCGGATCGGTATTTCATCAAAATATTCCATAGCTAAATCAAACAGATAAGAATAAAACTGAGTAGGTACAAAAATATAACGACACAAATATGTCGTTAGCTAGACTTACTAGCGTCAAATTATTGTACATTATCTACTATTAAAAAAATGTTTACTAATAACATCATAACTTTCCAAAGATTCGTTTAGCTAATTAAAATTTCACTGAGTCGTTTTTTTTTTTTTAATGTAAACGCGTCTTTAACGTCGATTATGGATCAAGGCTTGGGAGGGTGAAACGTTTAACTATGCCAAAGTTGCTGGTAAAGCCTGTTTGCGCACTTTATTTAGAAATCATTTCACGGCCGGCACGTTGTTAGCCGAAGTTTGTACGAAGTTTAATCACGCGTCTAATAAAAAAAAGCGCGTGAAAACCAGCAAGGAAGGGTTACGTTTTGAGTCTGTGTACGTGATAAGAAATCGTTTTTTCATTGGCGATCGCCAAAATTTTGTGATAACTGTAACTAAGTCAGGTAGTTTTTGAAGATTCGTTTTTTTTTAAATATGGCTAAGTTGGTACAGTCTTTTTCTAGATTAGAACTTCTGCAATCCATTGGTAATATTCTTCATGGTATTCTTATTTATTATGTACCGAAAGTAAGCGGTTTTGTTCCTTTTATGTGATAAGTCATCATCATCATCAGTCAAAAGACGTCCACTGCTGAACATAGCACCCCCCCCCCCACGGCTTTCCACAGCGACTGGTCAGCGGTCTGCATCCAGTTTGATCCTTCGATCTTTACGAGGTCGTCTGTCCAGCTTGTCGGTGGACGTCCTACGCTGCGTCTTTGGTCAAAGAGCCTCCAATCTGGAACTTTTCGGCCCCAATGTGATAAGTAGAAATTATAAATCAATAATTTGTTAAAATATTTTTATATTATTTGTTTGACGACCTCCGTGGTGTAGTGGTTAAGCACGCTGGTTTCAAGGCGTCGCTGCTCAGAGGTCCCGGGTTCAATTCCCGGTCGGGCCAATGTAGAAATCAAAATTTTCTATAGTGTCTCGGGTCTGGGTGTTATAGTATCACCATTTTGTCTGATTACCATAACATAAGTGCTTACTTTGGGATCAGAGCAATGTATCTTGTATGTAATTTTGACTCTTCCGTCATTATATATTCTAGAATTAGCTATTTTGGTCTGGGTGTTGTGGAACCACCGTTGTGTCTGATTTCCATAACACAAGTGCATTAGCTACTTACTTTGGGATCAGAGCAATGTATGTGATTGGTGTCCAATTATATATATTATAATTATATATTATATTATATATTTTGTCATATGTAATCCTCATCTCTTTTCCCGTTTATCCGATACTGTCACACGCAAACGACGAAATGGTGATCGACTGTGCCTATGCACATCAAAAACATTGTTATTAAAAGACAGCGTCGTAAGTAAGACACCTAAAATCTTTAATAAAATCCCTAATAAATATAAAATATTATCTACTGAGCAATTCAAACCGAAATTTAAAATATTCTTAGTTGATAAGTGTTACTATCATATAAATGACTTTCTTGATGATAAACTTTGACATTTATAATTGATTATTGTATTACCGACTTAGTTATTGTAATTATAATTTGCTCAAATTAAGGATTAAAATATCGACATTACATATTTACATGCCGAGTTTTCGGTAAAGCACGTTGATACTAACTAAATGTAATTAATTAAATTGACATCTATTGCTACTGTGTTTTGTTAATACCAAAAATTAATATTCCTATCGGAATAGAAGGACAAGTAAAAGCTGACAAATGAAACCGATTTAAGATGTCAGTAACTAACATAAGTAAGTAACGTTTGTAGCTTTAAATGAGATAAACTTTCGATCAGGTGATTAAAAACAATGTTTCTAAGATAAACGTACTAGTTTACAGCATGATAAACCGATGATATGAGAAACCGCCGACACAAAATATTGAACATGCAGCTCTAGTGTAAAACTAAATATTATTTCAATATCTAAAATATTCGTATATACATTCCCTGTGTTTTTCTGTCTTTACTTTTTACGTAAATTTACGTTTTTAGAATAGAATAATCAAACTGCGTACTTTAAATTTGAAGCGCATTGGTAAATATAAGTCGTATATTAAGAGGCTTCGATTTGGACTAATTTACCAGTTGAATGATTATTTGTTGGGTTATTCCGCTGTAATGAACAACAATCAATCACCGATCAAGTCACCATGTTTCAACAGAAATATTTCTTCAAAATATACACAATTTCACATAAATTTTTAAAAACTCAAATGAGAGAAATTTTCAGCGAGCTTCCTAAGCATCCGAACTGACTGACAGCTGCTAAAAACGGTTCTGCTACGTCGCATCTCCCATCTCTTTTAATCACACAGATTTCTGCTAGTGACATCACGCTTTTGTCGTTCTATTCCAAAGGGATAATAATTTTATGGTTAATACTAAGCAACTGTACACGTGTTTACGTAAATAAATACATCTACCTTTCTTTCTTTCTTTGTATATGATTGGTGTCCAATGTATATTATTATTTTATTATTTATTTATATATTTCAAAGTTAATGGAAATACCTGTGTTATCTACTTTGTTGGAACAACAGCTAATACAAACAAGTTTCCAGTTACTTTACGAAACGAAAGACGGTGGCGAAGCAAACAAAACAAATGCGGTGTAAGATTTACTTCTCACTGTAACTTTCGCTTCATTTCCCAGATGTTGAATAATGGACGCAGCCACCGCGGACCCTACTATAGAACTCGAATTCAAATCGGACGGAATCGTTTTAGTTGCGTATCTGGAAAAAAAAAACGGCCATTTGCGAGTTGGACTCGCGCACTGAGGGTTTCATGCTAACTTTAACTAAATTTGGGAATCCACTTACTTCCACTTAGTGAAATCCACAATATTTTGTTGAAAGGAAATATAACTTTGTTTTTCATAGTGTTTGTAGGAAGTAAAAAGTTATGTTTGCGGTTGTTGAAAATGTGCTATATCTCAAAATCTTTGCGTTCGATTCCATCCAAACCAATTTTCGTTGAAAGTATTTGTTAAGATCTACATTACATTTTTTTCTCAAAATTTACACTCGCTCAGTTTAGAAGTTAGATGGGGGGACGCCCATTTGGAACCCACCACTTTGGAAGCGTCTAGCTTTGAAACTTTAGACTTTAAATTATTCTCCGTATTTTTGCATGCAAGTAAGCATTTACATGACTGATTCTTGTCATCTTAAAGCTAACGGCATAAACGAGGTACGTTTGGATTGTTTCAATTAATCTGTTCTTAGATGCGAAATGTCTGCTAAACAATGTGCGAAAATAATACTGGATGTTCTAATAAAGCTCACATCATGTTAGTATCAGATCCTTCATTTTTCCATACTAGACAAAGCTTTAGGTACAACTTCAACTTGATCAATCAAAAGTGTTGAAAACTTAATGTGTTTTAGGAGGTGTTTATTTGCTCTATTAAAGTTGGCTACTTTAAAAGGCCTTTTTAACCGACTTCAAAAAAGGAGGGGGATATAAATTCAAATTCAAATTTTAAATTCAAATTTACTCATTTTCAGATAACATTGATCCATACATATTATTCATACAATTCATTAAATAAAGTAAAGAGAAAAATTGCAATAAAATAATAATAATGTGTCAAAAAGAAAATACTAATAGGAATTAAATTGAAATGAATATTAAAATTACAATGCATCAAAAATATAATTATTATTATTATCATTACAATCACATTATAATAAATATCCTTAGACATTCCCACACATCGCCATCTAGCCCCAAAGTAAGCTACTCAAAGGTTGTATTATGGGTGCCAGACAACGGTTATAACACTTAAATACTTTTTGTTTGTAAATACATACATGATATACATAGAAAAAACACCCAGACCAATACAAACAGACATGTTCATGCACACAAATGTTTGTATTGTGCGGGGATCGAACCCGCACCCGCAGCGTAGTAGGCGATTTCTCGACCACTACACCAGACGGGTCGTCTGTAAAAGGATATAATTATTCATTACGCGCAACGCACGAGCGAGTGCAAGTCATTTTAGCTGTGCTCCGTCTTATATAATTATTGTAGTGGTTTAAAGTTAATATTTAACCCTAAAGTTTATACCAATGGATACCTTACGAAAAACTGAAAAGACTGCTCTAACTTTTATACCGATTAAAGTGACCTAAGTGTATCAAAATTGAACAAACGTGTTATAGCAGTGAGCAAAATAAACAGTTATCCAGCCGTGTTGTGTTGTGACTCATCGTGTGAACAGAAATCCACAAATTACCTTATATGGTCACAAAGCTCCAGATAGAAACTCCGACAGTGCAACCTGTACGATTTTTTCGTCGCATCGGACACCGCCGTCGTGACTCAGTGGCGAACACATCAGTCGGCAAGCGCGCAGAATCAAGAGTAGAGGGTTCAAACTACGCAGGATGACAAAATTATTTGCTTTTTGTTTCATCTTTTTCATTCTGCGTTTGGTTGGGGTTAGGTTATTATATAAAGGAAAAAAAATAACAGAAAGCTAACAATATGTCTACGTCTTAAAGTATACCCATTAATAAGAACCAAGAGATAGCAGTTACTTGTAAAAAATGTAAAAAACAAGTAAGCTCTAAAAATACTTTACTGTGCGCAAACTGCAAACACAGGTTCGAATTCGACTGTGCTGGGTTTTCTGAAAAACTTTACCAAATTATAAAACCGGCAGCAAGAAAGAAATGGAAATGCAATGACTGCACTAGAAAATTACCAAAACTATTGCCATCAACTAATAAAACTCCGTCATACGTAACGACACGAAAAACCAAGCCAGTCACCGTTTTAGCGCCAAAAAGTGACGAACTGATTTCATCTACGCCTAACCTTAATAAAAGTTTAGAATCGTCATTGCTGCTACGAACTCAAATTGACGATATACAGGGTGTAACCTCAACTGAAGACAAATGCTCCTCTGAAGAACATGTGATCGGGACTCAGGTTGAGAAATACACAATAAACATCTCAACTCAAAACTCTTTTGAAAAGCTCTCCGATGAGGTTGACAACTCAACCCCCCTCACGTCACTTACCTCAACTCCAGCAGGAGATACAAACAGGAGTTTCCTAGAGCTACGTTCTAACAATAGCTATAAAATGGAACACCTAAAAGAAAAGTTGGCAAGGTTGGAACTTAACCTTCACATAGCAGAGAACGAAATCGAAAATTTACTATAGGAAAATCAAAATTTAAAAAAACAACTAAATGAACAGGAACTTAAGATTAATCAATTAACTCATATTTGTAAGCAAACCCCAAATACCAATTCAACCAAAAAAAGGCCACGCAGACTCGTGACTACAGTGAGCTCTACAGAATCTAGCCTGGAGAACAAACATCAAGTTCAGCCCAAGGATCTACTGCGTGAGGAACGTAATAAGATGTCGGCTCCCTCTTCTTCGAAGATTACTAGTGACGAACCTCTTTCTCTGGATCCAAACACGTTAACAGCGGGTCCCAATGGTTTCTCAGATTTACAGATATAACCTAAAGAGAAGTGTAAAAATATCTATATACTTGGAGATGAAAACCTGAAAGGATTGTCAGCTGCGTTAATAAAATCAAGGTATGGAAAGTGGAACGACACTTATAAAACATTCGCTTTTATTAAAAACGACGCCTCTAGCACTGATATAATTACTTATTGTGATGTTCTCCAAAATGATTTGACCAAAGATAATACTGTTGTCCTGGGATTGGGATGTCATGACAGTGATATTCATCTATTGCACTCGAATCTATGTATAGCTATAAGTAAACTCAGCAAGGCTTCTGTCTTGTTAGTACCCGTTTATCAAAACAGACACTTGAATTAAAAAAAATAAAATGACAACTTAAAATTGTGGACTAAACATTTTGACTTTTGTAAATTTATTGACATAACTGGTCTATTCAAAAGCAAATCGGATTATTTAAAATATGTTTGTAATAAGATTAATATATGTATCGATTATAAACAATATGAATTACAATTTTTAAATTGGACAAGTATTAAAAATAATTTTAGGCCATCACACAAGTATAATTCTGACAAAAACCACGCTGATAGACTAAATTGCGAAATTAGACCGGGCACTATACCATATTATTTAAAAAAAAACAATACCGCGTAAATCCAACTTGATTGAACATACGCAGAGAGCACCAGAACAAGTAACCCTTACAGAACCTAACGCAAAATGTTTTTTTCGTCCCTAAACCTACCTATTCATAATATTCCACCAAAACATTCAGGGTTTATGCTCAAAACGAGAATTGCTGGAAATAACTCTATCAGATACAAAGTTGAATCCTGATATACTCTGTTTTACTGAGACATTTGTGAGGGCTGGGGAGGAAAAAAATATACGGATCAATAATTTTGAACTGGCATCAAATTACTCGAGATTAAATAAAAGAGGTGGTGCCTGCATATTAGTAAAAAACGGTTTTGAACATAAACCAATATCTTGCTTTGATGACCTTTTAGTGACTTTTCATTTCGAGTTCTGTGTAACAAATCTGACATCAAATAACATCATTATTATATGTCTGTATAGAACTCCATCTAAACTTAAAAGTCATATCAATTGTTTCATGGAAAGGTTTGACCTTCTTATAGACAGATGCATTCGTAAGTATCCTAACAAATATGTTATTGTTACTGGTGATTTCAATATAAATGTTTTAGTTAAAAATGGACATACTACGCGTTTCACCGACATTATGAAAAAGTATAATTTAACTTCACACATCACCATGCCTACAAGAGGCAAATCATGCCATGACCTGATATTAAGCAATATTGATAACGCAATAGGATCCGTTCACTCGCTCTGTCTGTCTGATCATGATACCGCTCAAGTGTTAAGTTTTATGCTTTCTCAAAAAATCCAAGCCTCCAAGAGAACATTTATTTACAAAAGATGCTACACTCAGGAAAATATTGAGCGTTTTAAACTATACCTAAGAAGCCTCTCTTTCGCGGAAGTCTACTTACATACAGATCATAACTCGGCTTTCAAAGAGTTCCATGACATGTTTTGTCTTCCCTACAGACTCTGCTTTCCAGTGAACAAATTAAAAATAAACCACTCTCCTAACTCACGCTGGATTTCTACGGGTTTGAAGAAAAGCTGTCAAACAAAGAAAATATTACGCTATAAATACTATACAAGTAAATCAAAAACTGATAAACATACATATTTAAGCTATAGTAAACTTCTTAAAAAGTGCACAAATTGCTCAAAACGTATTTCGAATGAAAAATTCATATCAAATAGCAAGAATATCTGCAGAGCTACATGGGAGGTAATAAAATATGAAACATGTGGTGCACGAACTAGACACTGTTTAAACAAAGTAGTTAGTGAGGGCAGAGAAATCACGAAACCTACAGAAATTGCCATGACATTTAATAATTATTTCATTTATAATACTGACCAAATGCATAACAATCTAGAAAATACACGCAAAAACTATTTGCAACACACAATTTTTCTACAACCAGTTGATGTAATTGACGTTAGGAAGATAATAGGGGCTCTCAATAATACAAAATCGGAAGGTTATGATCACGTATGTACCCAAGTAGTAAAAGGCTGTAGGGATGAAATTGGCCCAGTATTAACTTTCCTGATCAATTTGTCGCTAGAACCAGGGACATTCCCAAATGCGTTAAAGACCTCAGTGTTAAAGCCTCTACACAAAAAAGGGAATAAATCGGAAATCATAAATTATCGTCCCATAGCTTTAATTTCAATTTTCTCCAAAATATTTGAAAAAGTTATGCATGAGAAAACGACCTCCTTCTTTAAGAAATACGACATAATAAATTGGAACCAACATGGTTTTCAAAAATCTAAGTCTGCAGTACATGCAGCTTTTAATTTAGTTAATGAAATCTTACAAAGTGTAAACCAACTTAATTATACCACTGCGATGTTTCTGGATATGACAAAAGCATTCGACCTTGTCTCACACAAACTTCTGCTAAGTAAACTTGAGAGCTACGGGATTAGAGGTCCCGCACTAGGCTGGCTTAAGTCATATCTAGAGAATAGACAGCAATGTGTTGAGATAACACAGGTTGACGAGAGCGGATCAGATGTGGTATACAGATCTGATTTTCGACAAAATAACCTTGGCGTACCGCAGGGGAGTATCCTGGGTCCATTGCTGTTTTTGGTTTACATAAACGACTTGCCAGATATACTTGATCATAAGACGACGCTATTTGCTGATGATGTTTCGATAATCGTTACGACAAATAAAAAATATAGTTTAGAACAACATAAAAATGACATTAAGATGACTCTAATTAAAATAATAAATTGGTTGGACAAAAATAATCTACAAATAAATTTAAGTAAAACTAGCATACAAAACATTAATAATTTTAAAAATAGTTTAATATACATTGACTTAAATAACGAAATATTACATAATGCAAACAAAGTGACTTTCTTAGGTTTAATCATGAATTCTAAATTAGATTGGGAAGAACAGATAGAAATAGTATGCGATGTATGCGAGTATAGGTTTGCATTTGCACTATACAGGCTTACAAAAGTCGCAAACAAAAGGACTGCCGTCACTGCGTACTTTGCATATGTGGAGTCTGTATTGAGATATGGGCTCATAATCTGGGGAAATGGCACAAATATTGAAAAGGTATTCATTGCTCAGAAAAGATGTGTACGCGCCTTATGTGGCATACCGGTGGACGTATCGTGCTTGCCATATTTCAGAAGCCTTAATATACTGCCATTACCTTGTCTGTATATACTCGAAATAGCAAAATTTGTTAAACAAAATTATTACCTATTTCTACAGCTGAATCAAACTACAGATATAAATCTCAGAAACCGTAACCGACTTATACTTGACACAGTGCCTAAGACAAAGCGTTTCTTAAAAAAATGTCCTGCTATGTGTACGGCTATTTATAATAAAATTCCAGACGACATTAAACAACTGCCAATCCTAAAGTTCAACAAATCTTTGCGTCGATGGCTTTTGGAGAAAACCTTTTATTCGGTAAAAGAATTTCTAGAAAACAAAATATGAACTCGTTTAGAAAAAATAATCGATACATATTAATCTGACATAAAGTTTATTTTTAAGGGTGTACAATAACATAATTTCATCATAATTTAATTCAATAATGTACTTTAAAATGTATTAATTAATGTATTTAGTATTATAGTTATCATTTGCATGCTATTATATATGGCTAAATAGGTGCACTATGTTTTTGTACATTGACCATCAACATTTATTTGTAACCACCCTATTTAAGAGCAAATAAAGTGTTTTGAATTTTGATTTTTTGAATAATTTTATTAATTTAGAAGCCCCTTACCTCAGCAACTGGGACATGTCCGTCGCAGCAGTGCCGGAGAAAGAGACAGTCCAGTCTATCTCCTATCGCCTTCAACATGACATTGGAGCTGGCCCGTACTCTGCGCACCATTGACGCGCACCGTTTACGCATAGTAGCGTGGAAAAAAGGCAGTGCGCGCCTCCGCAAACATGCCCGAGGCACTACAAAAACGAGGCAGCCCTAAAATCACCCTGAAAGCGTTATTGTACAGGATATGGAGATCGCTGTAGCACCGTTTATTATAGTCAGCCCTCAGGATGGCCCCATAGAGTGATGTACAATAAGCTCGGAATAATGTTATTTTGACCACCTGTAAACATCGCGCAAATCTGCGGGCTATCATATTCACTCTAATGGACAACGATCTCCGCTTCCGCTCGATGTCCGCATTGTCTTTGAGGCCATGAGTTATTACTTAAAATGATCGACAACATCTAAAGGGGCATTATATGTATATCTGAATTTGACTGTATGTTTTTTTTGTTTTGTACTAGATTTATTTATTTTGTACTAGAATTTAAATGTTGACGTGTTGTTGCGTCTATCAGACGCTCTGCTCAGCTGATGGTGGAAGTCCTTAACGCTTAGGAATTCAAGGATTATATTGACAGATTTGGGAACAGGGATTATACGATAGGTAGTTTGTAGCTTCTTGACGAATAGAGTCATAAGATGCAAAACGCCCCCCTCACCTCTTGTAATCACTAAAAGCAAAGAAATAAAATTAACCTTAAAAAAAGTTAAAATCGACTTCAAAACCAAAATGCACTAAATTAGCCCAAAAAAACTCTTGACCTTTTAAAGAAAAGGAATCCATTATAAGCGAACCATTTCTTTTTGGAGCTGTGCTCAGATAGTTGATGCTTGAGATAGTTATTTTTTTATTTATCCGGTTAGTAAATTATAAATGTATATGATGAGATTACCTACATCATATTATATTATTTGACTGGTCACATGAAAATCAAAAGGCACAAGCTTATATGTTAGGTATCTTATTTTATTAACCTATTTCGAGAAGCGACATGTTTTAAAATGATGATCGTATATTCGAATAGTGGTAGGGGCTTCGACCCTAAATCAGCTGCGTGATTCTTACAAGTTTGCTCCTTGCGTAACTACTTATCTACGTTTCAGTGGTTTTGGTGGCCTTTTCTATTAGTTTTCTAATTTCCTTCAGCTATTTGAAAGACAATGTTTGTCGGAGACACTACTGTCTATTGTTTTCGGCGGCTATTGTTGTGGTTCTGTAGGCTTACATCTATTCATTCTGTAAAATACGTAGATCAAACTGAGATCAAGGTTTTTGTGTTCCTATCTAGGAATAAAACTTACGGATACAAAAGAATGAAATTCTTCCGAAAAAATCGGCTCCCACTGCAGTAAAAATCATATAAGCTTAGCTGATAAAGAAGAATCATTTAATAAGCATCAATAACATTAAACAATGTTGAGTACCTTAGGTATATATAACTTGTCTGAAATTACTATCTTAAATGAGACTAAAACAACAAAAAAAAGGGTTTCGCACTCCTAATCTCTTAGACCAATTTTCAGTAATTGTCCTTTAGTAAAAAGGTTCAGACATTAATATTACAGTATCTCGTTCTAAAAAAAAACTTTTCATTTTATGCTTTATCCGAATGGGCTAAATCCGAACATTAGTAATTCTCGAAACTTGACGAGAAAAACCTGTCTGAGCGGTCGTTTTTTGTTTATTTTGAGGAGCATTTAGGTTAAGTAGCATACATTCAGGTTAAAAAAGTGCCCTTTGGAGACCTATTTACTTAAATGAAGGTTCCCAATTTGCATTTTCTTCCCCAAATTACATAAAATAACCTTACTCCGTCAACATTTTTTTTCCTCTTTTAAAACGATTTGTTTTTCCGATTATAACCCTTAAAGAATGTCAGTTCAGACAATAATGTTCATGTTTTTAATTATTAATTATTAAAATTTGCGATGCACATAGTAACAAGTAACATTATCTTAATCTTAGCTTTTTTTTTCTTGTGTCAAAGCAGAGTAGCAATAAGCTCAAAGTATAAAATTTCAGCACCGCTCCTTAGGCTACATAATAAAAATATTGAGGTAGTAATTAAAACACAAACCTACAACAGAGCACCTAATTAACGAAGTAATTATTAACTAATTACCACATAACTAAAGAAATGTTGATCTACTAATTGGGCTTGATTTTTCACGAAATACAATGTTGAAGGTAGAAATAACCGGCCAAGTGCGAGTCGGACACGTGCAGGAATGATTCCGTACTATCGAATCGGTAAACAAATGATATCGAGCTTTAAACACTCTTTTTTTTCTTTTATTCTAGCGGCCAAAGAAATACATAATTTAATTTTGTGAAAATTTCAACTAATAAGCTATCAAGATTCTTGAGATACAGGTTTGTAATAGACAGACGGACGGACTGACAGACACCGAAATTATTAAAAGGCTCCGTTTTTACCTTTTGGGTACCTACGGACCCAAACTCATGTTTTTATTAAATTAAATTCAGCAAAGAAACAAAGTTCATTTATGTAGAGAAAGGATAATCTAGGCTTATCTTTAGTGCTAAAGTAATTTTAAGCACAAATTAGTCCTAAGTACACAATACAATTCAATTATTTTAAGTGAGAGTGAAAATGGCAAATAAATTTAATTGCTGAAGATTTACACTGTAGGAGCTTTAATGTGCCTCGTTTTACTTATGATATTATAGCTTTTTTAATGTTTGATAAGCTGTAGAGGTCTGCCATAAAAATTACGAACATAAAAACGTAGTATTTTGATTTTTTTGTTGTTCAACACTAAAATCAGATTAAGATTAGGTTACCACTATATCACCGTAAAACATAGTTCTAATCGTAACTTACGCAAAATGACTCGTTTAAGAGTCATCTTTGAGTCTCTTGCGGCCTTGCGTAGTATAAAGTCGCAGTTTGTTAGAAACTCATTCGTTCGCATGTGAATAAGCTCTTAGATTCTTCATGTAAAATGTAAGTTCTCTTGCACAGAACTTCATAAAAAGACGATTTATATTGAAAGCTTATTAAACTGAAATCAAATGATGCAACATATTATTCTCGTTGTTATTTCTTTTGATATCTTGTTTGGTATGTAACCTTATTTTATTTTATTGATACTGATAAATTAAGAATAAAACACAATTTAGATTGTTGGGATGTCTTTAATTTTAATAGAGATTTAAAGGTTATTAATTTGGTTTCAGCGCATAATTAACTTGCGGGGCTTATAATATGTATGTACCTATTGAGATGATCTAATAACGAATGTGAGATGGTATTGGTTTAAGCATGTTAAGGACAGAACTAAGATAAAATAGGCACCATTATAAGTTTGATAAATAATAAATGGAACTTGTCATGGCGGTAATGAAGTATATAATGAGCTAATACCAGACTTAATTAAGATTAGTATTCATAAAGATGAAAAAAGAAACCAAAAATTTGCGCACGGGCGCAAATTCAAGTCCCGCCCGTGCGCAAATTTTTGGTTTCTTATTTCATCTTTATGAATATAAAATATGACACTGTGAGTGTTAAAAACATTGTAAAGCATTAGATAGCGAAGCGACATCAATTTCCAAGTTGAATTTATTCTGTAAAGAATAACTGCTTGGGCCATCTGTTTCATAAACAGACGGCTAGATGGCGCTAAGCGTCACGCAATTGACGTTTCCATAAGAAACCACAAATTTCGTAGCTCAATTGGTAAGAGCGTTTGGCCCGGTTTGCCAAAAGGTTGCTGGTTCAAGTCCCGCCCGTGCGCAAATTTTTGGTTTCTTATTTCATCTTTATGAATATAAAATATGACACTGTGAGTGTTAAAAACATTCTAAAGCATAAGATTAGTATTACAAAAGCGCTTCTTCTGCAAAAAATCTTAACGTAAATGCTGACATTAAAAGGTTTTCAACCTTAAAGTAGGTAGTTATTTTATTTAAAAAGTTACTCCTTAATTCCTCACGTATGTGTTTATCAACAGTATTTTCTATGATTTTAACCGACTTCAAAAAAGAGGAGGTTATCAATTCGACTGTGTTTTTTTTGTATGTTTGTTACCTCATATCTCAGTCGTCGTTTGTCGACCGAATCGAAAAAAAATTTCACCTACTTAGAGGGTGTACCTTTTAGTTGGTCCCATTGTTGCCGATTTGGGATCTGAAGATGGGATCTTGGTGTAATTGAGGGAAACTCTCAAATTGTAAAGGCACGTATAGTGTTGTTTTACTTAAATCTTAATGTTGACGTATTGTTACGTCTGACAGTCCACATCTTGTGGGGCTGAGCTGATGGTGGAACTTCTTAACGCTTAGGAGTTCAGTAATTATAATGACAGTAGGGAAACAATTTCTTTTTGGAGTTGGTGCCATCACTTTGAAAATTCAGCCTCACCTGTCGCAGCACCGACTCCAAAAAGAAATTGTTTCCCTAAAATGGATTCCTTTTCTTTCAATGTTGAAGAGTTTATTTAAGACTTTTTAATGCATTTTGGTTTTGTAGTCGGTTTTTACTTTTTTAAAGTTAATTGTTAATGCGACCGCCGGCGGCCTTTTCATCCGTGAGCAACAAGGATTACAAAATGTGTTTTGATTTATAGTTCAATCTTGTGCCTAAGCTTTGCTTTACCCCTGTTTACTAGCAGATTTTTAGGAATCTTCTTAATTTTTGTTAAATTTTCAGGAAATTTTCGAAATAAACTTTTACCTTTTTTGGTAAAGGAAAAGACTAAAACCCAATTTCATCATCGTTATTAATGGTCAAATGTCGTTTCGAGTGGTGAAGATAAATAACCTAACTAATGGTCATTGAATTTTAAATCTAATCTATCTATTTATGACAAACTCATATAGCTAAGAAAGTAAAAATATGACAAAAATCTATGACAAAGATTAAAACTTTACGTTATCAAATTTCGCTCATATTTTTAAACTTTGAAACCTGCGAATGACTTGGTATTGTGTGAATTTGTGTGAGTAGGTGCAAAACTTAACACCAGTTTTTCATAATTCAAATTAAGCCGATTCAGATTCAAATTCAGATTCATCTTTATTGTATACTACATTCTGGTACACATAGTAGATAAGGTACAAGGTCTTATAATTACAATGTAGCGCCCCGTAAGGGCACAGTTATAACATTATAATTATAATTATTACAATATTAATTATTTTATACATAGCTGTATTCGACATAGTTTGGTCATCACCGTTTTGAGCCGTCGTATTATTTTAATTGTTTTTAAAGTTTATTTTTCTCTAGTTTCTATAAAACAGATTAATTCAGCATAAAAAACCATCACATCAACATAGACAAACAATCTGGGGTCATTGACCGTCTGCGCTCCATCTTCAAATCGATCGACTTCCATCAAACGATCCTTCCATGTATTTATTACGAGTTTGTATTTTGAATTTGTAACGTGATATTTCAGGCTTCAGAAGGTCATTTATATTATTACTATGTTTGGATTGACACACGATGAATATCTTCTTATATTTCTAAGCTCAAATAGTAACATTACATTTCCCTATCAGAATTTTCGTTTCACATTACCGAATCTGAAGTTCACGAATACAAATGCAGCGGCAAAGGAGGATCCGTTCAATTATATCGACATTTATCGTTCACTTTGAGAATACATATTCGCCTCTAACAATCTGCGGACTGGCGGCTTATTCGATTATGGAAAGGAGCTTTAAAACATTGCCTTATCCCGGCGAAGGCGAGTTATCGGAAACGAAGGAGGGAAGGTGAGCTATGGATAAAAGATTTTCGTTGAAATATCTTCTGAATCAGCAGGTTGTTTGGTTGCATGTGAAAATGAAGTTATGGTAGCAATGATATTGCATTAAGAACTAGATCACCGGTGAGACGCTAAAATATTGTCAAGCAAACACCACCTCACGTCAAAGTGAGGTCTTAACTTTGACTTAGTCTGTTTTTGATTGCATCAGCGTTCATGCGTGTCTCAAAGCCTCAATGCGCCTTTAATAACTGCAGAAACAACTAACTAAAGAAAAACTTTCACTCCGAGTAAGATATTTTTTTAGTAAATTGTATTTAATGATGCACCAACATGGTCGATATTTTGTCGTCGAAATTCGTTTTTCTAAGACAGTGCCATACATGGAGTATTTTGGTACTATTATTTTTAACAATAACTTAACAACTATCATATTGTGGTAATTTACGTTCTTGACTACAAAGTTAAGCAGTCGTGGGTTCGAATCGCGCCCGCATGACCCTAACACATATGTCTATGGACATGTATGTTTATATCCCTCTCGGTGTTATTATAAATATAAAGTACACCTTTAACTTCTTTAAAGTAACAGCGTAGACGTTCACGGACCAAAAGGTCGCCGGCGCTCGCGTAAACAAAAGTTTAACATAAGACTGTTGATAAACACATCCATGAGGGATGATACTTACCATTATAGAAAAAAAATTGTACGCTAACTATTAGTATGTTATTTGACAAAATCATCGCGTTTACGTGATGCAATATGACTGTGGTGTATCCATAAGTATTTTTTTATTTATTTAAATAAGGGGTGTAAATATTTTCATTAATTTAATTTGAATATATATATATATATATATATACATGTGGTCACGTGATCGTGAATGACTACGTGACTTTGAGGTGCGCCATGACATTTCTAGCATTCAGGTGGAATATTCACATTGCATATATTAGATCATTATTCAATATTGTAAATGTTAAATAATTAAAAAATAAATATGTTGTTGATTAATATACTACAGAGCTAAAGTGTGAACTCGTTTTTAAAATGAGGTTAATGAGTGTATTGTAATGTACCTACATACTTTAAAAAAGATATTAAGAAAGCTACTCTATAATGACTCTGTTCCGAAACTGATGTCTGATGTGATGGATGTCAATCTTTTGACATTTATTTATCAGACGATGCCATATTTGTGTTCTCTTTTAGATCGCGAGACGTCATCTACTACTAAGTACTATATCATTGTATGACAGAGTACTATATGATAGAGGCTACATTTCTTTTTTATTAATAAAACTACAGTCCACAGACTCTTTGGTCCGTGCCTTTTTTGATTTAGGTTTTTTGTTAGATTGGGTAAATTTTTATTTGCGCTCCGCGCAAAATTTACAGTGATTTTTACAATACTTATTACAAGGGTTGTTAGTTTATGCTATAACTCTCTTAAAGGGTAAATATCGTGTCTTATTTTTACTTAAGATAACTTAATTTTAATATATATATGTATTTTTTTATTTTTTCATGTGTTGTTGTTATTATTGCTATTTTCTTTTTCTATATTTATTTGTATATGTACGTATACTTTGTTGTATTGTTTTTTTTTTTTGTTATTATTATTACATATTTGTATCATTCTATAAGGTTTTGGAATATAGAGGCTACATTTCAAATAATAATAACTCTATACCTACCTACCTACCACTAAGCACAAGTTGCAAAACGAGGAAAAACTTGCGTGCTTTTTAAACAGATTTAAAGCCTTAAATTGAACTTTACATTTGCGTGTAAATCTACTACTTAGTTGGAAAATTCAATATTGACTCTTTGATTTACATCTTTTATTTACTTATATTATATTATCCAAGAGTTTAGGTTTGTTCAGTTAAAACTATTATTTTTGAATGCCAATGAAACGCCCATTGATTAAAACACTTATCGGATTAATTTCCCTTAGTATTCGCGTACACTTCAGAACCAAATACAATAAATCGCTGTTAAAGATAGTATTGACAAGTCGCTAGTTCTTCTTATAGTAAACAAATATCCCGTTTACTTTTACAAGACTTCCTATTCACCTTGTAAACATTGAACACGGCTTCGTTCAGTCAAGGATTTTTCTTTCACTCTGAAAGCTATTCATTCAAGAAGCCGTACAATTGAAAGTCCTCGTAACAATACTGTTTGTGAAAGTATACGATCTGGATCAGGATGTTTTTATCGTTAGGACTAAAGTTACGTAGCGTGTAGGAGACGCGACGAGTTTTCGGTTGCGCCATATCACGCGTTATAAGATTCAAATCACTTGACAGCACTTCTGGCGACAGTGCAACTTAAAATGACAACATGGTAAGTAAGTTCGAGTGGTCAACATCATCATCACTATCCGCCAAAGGACGTCCACTACTGAACATAGGCCTCCCCCAAAGGTTTCCGCAGCGACCCGTTGTGAGAGGTCTACATCCAGTGCGATCATGCGACCTTTACGAGGTCGTCCGTCTATTACGAATTACGAATAGTATCGTGACTACTTCTCCGCAGAATTTGCTTTTAACAGGCATAGCCATACATTTTTATGTCCATGATCGCATACATTATACTTATAAATCGTGATAGATAAAGTCTGTTTTTCTTTGCTAGTTTATTAATGTAAAATTTTTTTTATAACTTTTTAAATAACACTAGTTAATAAAATTAATTTACTAATAGATTTTAAAAGATCTCAGTGCAAAAAGATGAACTACCTATGTAGTTGGTGAGTTTTGTTATCATCATATTTTAAAATGAATTCTTTCGGTAGAAAGGAATGTCAAGATTGCTTACATAATTCAACAAGCCAAATGAAACGGATTTTACGTAATCGGATGCCGTTCAGCGACGCGAACGCAGCGATCGACGTTATATGTGACGTGTAGCGTTGGCGTCATGCGGCTAGCTCTCATCCGTGTGTGTGTAATAGCTCTTTAAATCAACATCAACTATTTCTTAATCTATACTTTCACAACACAAAATACAGACAGTAGCCACTTGCTGCAATCGCATGACACGATTACTAATCGACTGCAATTAGATTCCTAGCTATGTCATTATTGCTTATAAAGATTTCCTAATAAAATGGCAACTAGGTGCGATCAAAATCGCGTTACTTAGCAGCTTGCTAAAAAACTCAGGAAGCAAAGTTCGGTAACATAATAATGATACGTTCGTATTGCGCATTCCTTATAATATTCTGCCTTTTTTGCAGCCATTTACTTTCAAGCTCCATATTACATATTTGCTCCTCAATATAATATGAATTTCTTATTCTTCCTGACCCCTGTCCTGATAACTATCTTTTTGTATTTGAGAACAAAAAGTTTATGTTAAATTACACGGTCTAGAAGTATTACACATTTTTTAATTAATTTATTTAACCATCGATAATAAGTAATATCGTGTTAAATTTATTTAAGCTTAGTTTTACTAAAATATTTAAGACACAAGTATAATGTAATTAATACACAGATGTCGTTGTTAATACCATTATGTTTAGTAAAATCAAACTTATGTTATGAAAAATATACACAGTATATTGATTTTCATTTGGCTTTTACTACGAGTTTAGTTAAGCTGCAACTAAATCCGTAGTAAAGGCCAAATGACAATCTGCTTAACTTACAAATAAGTGAAAATGACGGGACTTGGGAAAGCGTCATTTAATTGTGAGATTAGTTGTCGGCCGCAAAGCCAGCTACTATAAAGGGACTGGGGACACCTTGCCATGAATTTTAATGAACGAGATTCGGAATAACTCCTTTCACGCGGATGAAGCCAGCGTAAGGATCTACGACCTTTGTTCCTTCGAACGGAGACCAACAATAGAGAGCTTTTAATCTGATGGAAATATCAATCTCGGTAAAATATATAAAAATAAGGCATAAGTTTCAACCCCTTATTTTAAATATTGAGAGTAGATAGCAGTATTATACATTTATTGAACGAAAAAAAAACATGTAAGAAATCGTAAAAACAATTATTAATAATCATTATGAGGGGTTGTATAATGTAAAAAATAACATGAATTATAAAAGTGATACAACACTGTACACATCACATGACAATGCATGGTTTGAGTCTCTCACCAACAAGCGATTGAGACGGCATAGATCAGAAAGTGATGCTGCGATCCCGGGCAAGATGCAGTTTAAATGCCGAGTGTGTGACCGTATTTGTAGTTTGCGTATAGGGCTCTACAGCCATGAACGGCATTGTAATAGCCGCTGATCAAATCATCTGTAAAGATGGATCAAGGCCCATAATGATGATGACAACACTGTGTTATTTCACATTTTCCGGCTCTCAAAAGGAATATCTTTCTCCCGTTTTCGCAACATTTTTCATTGCTGCTGTGGTGTTACGAGTCGTATCTTTATGTTATATAGCCTAAAGCCTTCCTCGATAAATGGACTATCCAACGTAAAAATAATTTTTCAAATCGGGCTAGTAGTTTCTGAGATTAGCACGTTTAAAGAAACAAACAAACAAACTCTTCAGCTTTATAATATTAGTATAGATTAGTATAGATAATTCCGTCACTTTACAAAATACAAATAATTTACTCAGCTGTTATAATATTTGCGAATTGATTTTTCACTTCTTTAAAGCATATCTTTCGAAATATCTGTATTTCTCATACACTGTATACTTAATTGTGAAATATAATTTATCAGGAACAAAGGAAAAATTATGGCTTAGTTAGAACCAAATAAAAACTTGTTTTGTCCGTCCAAAGAGATATAAACGACAAGAAATCTCATTCTGGCATCGCAGTGCAAAAGCTTATAAAGACACAAATAAGGTTAAATGAAGTTAAAAAAAATGCTCCGTCGCGATGCTTTTAGCCACAACAGGACAAAATCGTTTATTTTAATATCAGCAGTAGGGGTGGTTTGTGCACGTCGGAATTTATTTATATAGCAGAATCTAATCTGCGGCGGCAAGTCATGAAATCCATGTGCCCCGGGAATCGTGCTCAGATTTTTTTATGGCTTTTGCATATTTAATTTTTATCAGACTTTATTACCTTTGTTCTTTTTTAGTATTTGCTAAGGTGTGATTTTAAGATATTCACTCATTATGTATTGGAAGTTAAAAAAACACGTAGATGGCACTTTTCAGGAATGTCGAAGTTTAAAGGTAATCAAGTTGTTACGTTAAATAAAAAAAAATATGCACGCGTGCTACGATCTAAAGTTGTGTGTGGTTGTATCTTACGGAAGTGGTATAAGTAGTTGTTATATAGTTTGAACGTAATAATATTTTGATTAAATTTGCTAAGCCTACTTGATCTGTATGTGTATGTTTACTTTACGAGGCCCTATAGACAGACAACCGTAAACTCTACTACTATGATACTATTAGTACCAGGAAAAAGAAAGGACTTTAAAAGATTTTCAAAATTACCCATTAATAATCTGGGGGCACGGCAGTGCCCCCACCAAGTCAAGCAAAAAAGCGTCACGGCCTTACCATCATTTTCTCGAAGCAATTCAGACCATTTTCGACCCCCTGTAACTTCGTTGTGGATAAAACTAGAAGACTGAAATTTTCAGTAACCATGCAGCATTGTAAAGACACGATATATTTTAAATTTCATTAAATTTGGACCAGTATTTTAAGAATTATAACGGGTCAAATTTCTTAATTTTGTCACACTGACTCACCAATCATCAAAATTCTGGCACTTCTAGCAGACCTCAAAGCTTCAAATTTAGAATTAAAGTAGTATTTAGTGTATGAATCAAGGAATAAACTTTTGAAAAAAGTAAAAACCGACTTCAAAACCAAAATGCACTGTGTATACAGGTGCTGTGATAGTTGATGCTTGATGGTCAAAGTGATGGCACCGACTCCAAAAAGAAATTGTTTGCAAAAACGGATTCCTTTCCTTTCAATGGTGAAGAGTTTATTTAAGATTTTTTAGTGCATTTTGGTTTTGAACTCGGTTTTTATTTCTTCATTTTTAGTGATTACATAAAAGGGGGGGGGGGTGGGAGTTGCACCGTATGATTCTATTTTTTTAAGAAGCTACAAATTACCTATCATAAGTTCCGTCATTATAATTACTGAACTCCTAAGCGTTAAGGAGTTCCACCATCAGCTCAGCCCCACAAGATGTTGGTTATCAGACGTAACAACACGTGAACATTAAGATTCTAGTAAAGAAACACTATACGCGCCTTTAAAATTTGAGGGTTTCCCTCGATTACACCAAGATTCTATCATCAGATCCGAAAATGGAAAAAATGGGACCAACTAGAAGGTACATCCTCTAAGTAAGCGACAAAAAATTTCGATTCGGTCGACAAACTAATGAGATATGAGGTAACAAACATACAAAAAAAAACATACTGTAGAATTGATAACCTCCTCCTTTTTTGAAGTCGGTTAAAATCTAAAAAATCTAGAAAAGACCGCAAAGAAAATTAAGCCCATACAGCCAAGTCTTCAGTGAAATTTTTCAATATTGACTTTATTCATTACGATGTTTTACGGCAGTTATTACTATCGCGTGCGAAGCCGCGGGTTTAAGCTAGTCCCATATAAATATAGGCGCATGGTAGTGCCCCTGCCAAATCGAGCAGAAAATGGGTATTCCCGTCATGAAAACACGTGTAAATTAAATTATTTAATGCAAAAATCGTATCTACGTGCGTATTCGTACTTATTACGAGTGCGTAAGGTTGTAAATTAATTATTATACCACGAGCTGCGATGCTAGCGAGTGAGCGCGGGCCGTTACTACGGGGCGGGGACAGTGGCGGGGCACGCGGAAAGGTGAATGTCGCCGAGCGAGCTGTCGCGGTGCTAGCGCGAGGCGAAAAGTTCATAAGTCAGAGAGAGGGCTTTAAGAAAATTCGTTGCTGGTAGATAAACACTGCCTAAAAACACGTGTAAATTCAATCGCCTGAAAACACATGTAAATTCAATTATTTAGAGCGATGGCTAAGTCCCAATATATTTACATAGAACATTAAAGAATTTTAATATTATTATGCGTCACTATAAGATGCTGTTAATTATTACGTAACAACTTAATGCTTCGAGTACGGAGATTCCAGACACAATTGATTTTCAATTGTTATGGACCACGATCGTAGTCTTAGAGACTGGACGTATTAAGACAGAAAGTCGCTTAAGTAGAGACTGAATAAATTTATAACCGACTTGGTATTACATGGATCTCACAACTTTTTACCGCAGAACTACTGACTTGCGAGACTTGTTTTTATTGACAAGTATTGTTTTTGATGGGATATAGTCTTACATGCTTACACAGTAAAATATAGTATAATTATATATACTTACGCTCTTTGCTAAAATCTTCGTATAGATTTTACAATTAATTTAAATTTTGCTGCACAACGAATGCTATTTTGACGTTATCAATTTTCACACAAAATGTATGGAAAGAATTTCAATTTTCCTGACTTTGTCAATTTTCATGTAAGCTTTTAAATTTTAAAGCATCGAAACAACATTCTCTGAACGGCTAAATAAAGTGACCAAATACTGAAATAAATACACAAAAACTGTCATGGTTTCGTAGAATAGATTTTTTTCCCTTGTTTTACCAGAAAACGATAATGACGGGGGCGTTTCCCATACTGCAATACATACATAAATATCTATACTTAGATACAAATATTAATGCTCATCACACAAGTATTTGCCCTGGGCGGATTTCGAACCCGCGACATTGGTCAGGAGGGCTAGCCACTACACCAAAAGCGTTGTCAAAATAGAAAGCGACAAAAGCCAAAAACGCGTGAAATTCCGCATATTTTTAAAAGTTGTAATTCTTTAAGATGATCGATAACATCACACGGCATTCTACCTGACACGAGAAATAACGAGAATCCGTGAAAAATGATAACGCGCGCTATAAAAGTGAATTCCGTCATAAGAAGCGTGGAAGGGTAATAAAGAAGTATTTTGCGGTACATTGACGTAGCGAATACTCGTACTTGACTTCGCTTATCACATTTTCATTTTGCGGAGAACTAGGTCACATAACTCTTGTACATAGTTAACAGTTATTGGCCTATTAGTCCTTTGAATGAGTCCCTCCAAGGGGGGTCTAGAGTGCGTGAGTTAGTAACGTAAGATGTTTCTTCGGAAACATGTCAAGAGTCCCTAGGTAATAAACATACTAAACCCCCGGGACACTAGGAGGAGCCCCGGAGTGGGGGGGAGGGGGGGAAAGGGTCCATTTTTTCATTTTTCGCTTAAATCTCAAAAACGGTACATGTTAGAGAAAAACTTTCAAGGAAAAGTTGAAAGGCCATAAAATTATCAACAAGTTGTACCTCAATCATTTTTTCTATTAGCAGCCGTTTTCGAGCCACATCCCATGAAAGGTGAAAAATTCGAAAACATAAGCAAACTTTAGCATAAGCTTAACGAGGGCGGACCCCTTCCCATGCTACGTGTGAAACTTCATCGAAAAAATCCGAAAAACGGATAATGTTGGGACATTGATGTCATATGAGAGGCACTAGAGGAAAAAAAAATGTTCAAGTATCGTAACTACCCTAATAAATATCAATTCCTCCTAAACGCCTCCATGGTGGAATCTGTATTTTATCAATGATAGACCTAATTATGAGCAATCTATCGGTACCTGTCACAAGTTGCACTATTGAGCTTTTTGGAAGAAAAATAAAATAAAAGTTCAATTATCGTAACTACCCTAATAAAATTCAATTCCTCCTAAACGCCTCCATGGAGGAATTTGGTATTTTTATCAATGATAGACCTAATTATGAGCAATCTGTCTGTACCGGTCACAAGTTGCACTTTTGAGTTTTTTGGAAGAAAAAAAATAAAAAGGTCAAGTTGCGTAACTACCCTAATATAATATTTTGACAATCAATTCCTCCTAAAGGCTTCCGTGGAGGAATGTGTTTTTTTTACCAATGATAGACCTAATTAAGAGCAATCTATCAGTACCGGTCACAAGTTGCACTTTTGAGCTTTTTGGAAGAAATAAATATTTATGGATCGATTGATGTGATAAACATGGGTATGTAGTATGGGGAAATTGTTTGAGCTAAAATCATTTTTACTGCGTGTAACTCAGAAATGGTAGGATATAGGAAAAATTTATTTAGGTACAACTTGTAGATAATTTTATGGCCTTTCAACTTTTCCTAGAAAGTTTTTCTCTAACATGTACCGTTTTTGAGATTTAAGCGAAAAATGAAAAAAATAGACCCTTTCCCCCTCCCCCCACTCCGAGGCTCCTCCTAGTGTCCCGGGGTTTTAGTATGTTAATAACCTAGGGACTCTTGACATGTTTCCGAAGAAATATCTTACGTTACTAACTCACGCACTCTAGAACTTTTTATTCAATGGACTATATAACTATGTGCGTGATACACGGTCCGGTCAAGCAAAATATGGTCAAAATAATTAAGATTTTCCAAACTATACGAGTATAATATAATAGTGCAACAAGAAGTAAATGATTGTTTTACTACTCAATTTTCATAAGTAATTGTTGCACTGCAGGTGTATAACACACTTTATTGACGGCTTACGAATCAACAGTTACGCATGATACTTACAAAACAATTTTTGCTATCCTTTATGCCTTCATGAGTTGACACTTCACTAACTTGAGAGAGATATATATATGTTAAAGAAAAGTCTTGGATTATTCAAGATTTTCGTGGGCATATTTAAAAAATGCTACATTCTCTACTCTAAATGCCACTGTCGCCATTACATCATGTCAAAATTGAAGCATTCTGTTCCATTCAGCTCAACAGGCAACCCTGTAACGATTAAACCGCATTGTTCGCTCCATATCGGCTCGCGCCGTCATGGTAAAACCAAACGCCGCTCATGTGATATACTTGACCGTTATTGATCGATCGTATTTAATTTTCAACATTACGCGCAGTTGACTCGTTTATTCAGATTGCTTTTTTACTGCAGTAATAAAAAGCTGCTCCAAAGATGTGACCCCTCACATTGAAGACCACATTTATTCGGGGAATGAAAATGCATCCAATCATGTGGTAGATTTAATGAAGCGCTCTTGCAGGTTACAAAGTAACGAGAGGCTTTTCTTAAGACAGTTTCCGTATGTGGAATTTCTTCGATCAGCGAAATATAATACGGAGAAAATTTAATTCTGTAAATAACTCACAAATGCATTTTTAATATGTGAGAGTGTCTAATGTTTGGTATATTCGAATGGTTTATAATCAATTTACTTCAGAAAACTTTTATATCATTCCATGAATTTGAAAGTACATTTAAGTCTTCGAATCAGCTGAATGTCAGTTAAAACAGAAAAACAAACTATACGAGTCTCGCTACTGGTCATTTGAAACATTCTTTTCAGGATTCCTGAATAAGTAAATGGAACCTTGCTGCCCATTCAAAAGTAATTATGATTAATTTAAAATTCTTCTCTAACCAAAAATCCTAGTTCTGTTTTATGGTGACTCTTTAAAGGGCATAGAATAACATTGTGCGTTCTTTTACTAGATGTTATAATGTTTCGTTTTTTTTTGTGTTTGTTTCAGTCTATTTCACTTAGTAAGACATTGTCATCTACAAGCAAAACGCAAGGGCACTACCTAACTTTTTTCATCATCATTATCAGCCAAAGGACACCGCTGAACATAGATCTCCCCCACGGTTTTCCACAGCAACCGGTGTGAGCGGTCTGATTCGAGTGTGATACTGCAATCTTTCAGGTCGTCCATCCTGGACGGACGACCTTGTAAAGATCGATAGAGATACCAAGCTGCGTCTCCAATATAGAACTTTTCTGCCCAACGGCCATCAGTTTTTCGTGCTATGTGCCCTACCCACTACCACTTAGGCTTACTGATTCGTTGGAATATATCCGTTACCTTAGTTCTTCTACGTATCTCCTCGATACTGATTCGACCTCGTAGAGAAACACCGAGCCCTCTCCATCGCTCGTTGTGTGATTTTGAGCTTCTTTTTGAGGCCCATAGTTAGACACACCACATGGTTGAAACAGGACGCACCGTGTGAAGGTGAGGTTGACTTGAAGCTTTGGGTCGTGGTTAAGCTCCCTTACGCGCTAATCACTGGAACTACTTAACCAATTCGAAAAAAGCCATTTGGTTTTAAATAGCTCATTTGTGTAGGAAGACTGTAGGCTATAGTATATCACACTGCGACGGGAGGGGAGGGAGCAAACTCAAAACACGCGGACCAAGTCGCGGGAGACCACTTGTTCAATATTAAGGGTATCATGTCGTCTTTAATGGTGCTATTTTGTCGAATTCAAATGAAAAGGTACTCTTTTTTTGTCTCTGAAATCGTTCGAATTTCATAATATATGAGTAAATTATGATTTAGTAAGGCTTCTAAACACGTGTACTAAATTTCGATAGTGTGTGTATGTGTAGCCAATGATTTCTTGAAAACAAAAAGACATAGCGACATGTTTTTTTTTTTAAATTTAATTAGGTTTATTCCAACTTAGGGTAGAGTAAAAATTTTCTCAAAATCGGTGTAGTATTTTTTGAGATATGTGCAATAACTAAAAGCGTTCAGTGTATTAGCTACTTCCTTTGGGATCAGGACATGATCCAGAAATTAGTCGCTACATTTGTAAAATGACTTACTTACATTACTCATAATATTATATTTTTAAACACAACGGAACTCAAAGTTTCTTCCAACACGCGCTTCACCATTTCTTTTTGCGTTTCGCTTCTCTAACGGCCATGAGTCACACACAACTGCATTCAAAGCTGTATTTGTACACTTTTTGTACCAGTAAAGTTGGTACAAATGGTGTGTCGCCCGTTAGCCGTTTAAAAACTAAATACGAGTTTCAGATAGGTGCGGACTTTTAATTAGCTTTTGCGGGAAAGAAATACCTCTTTTAAATGGAAATGGTCCTATTCGTAATTAGTTTTTACGCTACCAGGGTACTTTTGGTTAAATAAAATGTTCTTGGTAATTTTAGCTTGTTGCCAGCAATATGACTGTGCGTATTTTGAAGAAATTATACCGTTACCAATAAAATTGCCATTCTAAATTTACCATAAGGTATTTTGCTTTAAAAATCGCACGCAATCTTAAATATCCAACAGCTGGTAGCGACATTTAACCATAACTGGAGTTAACTATCGATCGCGCAACCGGGCCTTAGTAGTCTTACATTCTATGATATTGTAAATAATTACGCCTTCTTAAACTACATAAACCTTCAGTATTTTCACTTCATTAACACTTTTCGTGACTGTGAACGACTATACAGCTGTAAAACCATAAAAGTTCTACTACTAGGATACTGCACTGTAAAGTGTTATATAATCAAAAAAATTTCGATGATATTAAATTTATTAAAGCTTTTTTTATGACGTAATAAAGACAAAAACTTTAAAAGTTGTTTACATTGTTTAGAATGTTTTTAACACTCACAGTGTCATATTGTCATAGTCTCGCCCGTACGCTTTTTTTTTCTTATTTCTTCTCTATTTAACACTCTTACTTACTTACTTACTTACTCCTTTGGCGCAGCGACCTAAAGTGTGTCTTGGCCCCCGACACAAGATAACGCCATCTGATCCGGTCTTGCGCTGCCTCTTGCCAGTCTGCACCTTGTAGCTCCTGCAGATCTGATAGGACGGCGTCCTTCCAGCGGTATCTGGGCCGGCCGACGGGGCGGCGGCCACGAGGTATTCCAAGATACACTGCTTTTGCGCTACAATCCTCCCCCACTCTTTCGAGATGGCCCATCCAACGGAGTCTCTGGACTTTGGCTTCTCCCAAGATGTTAGATTCAGCAACCAGTTTCTCGATCTCTTGGTTATTCCGGACCCTCCAGCTGCCATATTCTCTCTGAGTTGCACCTAGAATCTTCCTCATGATCTTCCTCTCCGCAACCAAAAGCTTTTCTTCTTCCTTAAGGGTTAGCGTCCAAACCTCACTGCCGAACATCAAGATCGGTGTAATGATAGTTTTGTATATCCGTATCTTGGTTCTCCTGCTCAGAAACTTGCACACCAGCACCTTGTGAAGGGCAGCTGTACATCGCAAGGCATTCTGTATGCGGGTATCTATCTCCTCTTCCCTTGTGTTTGTGTCAGTTATGGTACACCCCAAGTACTTAAATTATGTGGCTCCTTTAAAAATAATATCTCCAAATCGCAGATGTTCGCGCTGTTGCCTTGTGTTTTATAACGCTTCGTGTGGAGATATTCCGTCTTCTCCTTATTTATTCTGAGTGCAACTCTAGATGCCTCAGAAGCAAGGTTCTGCACCGCAATCTCTACTTCTTCCTTGGTCTGGCCCAGGAGATCCAAGTCATCCGCGTAACCAATAACCCTATGTTGTCCGTTCAGTCGATCTCCTATGTCCAGAGACATAACTTTACGGATTACATATTCTAGAGCCACGTTAAAGAGCATTAGAGACAAAGCATCTCCTTGTTTAAGTCCCGTTACCCATCGAACTCCTCCGTCAATTCACCCCCAACTCTGACGCACATCTTGCTCACTCTAGTTGCAACCTTAAGTAGCGTAATTAGCTTTTGTGGGCTGTCAAGCTGTCAAGTATGTTGTACAGAGAATCTCTATCGATACTGTCGTAGGCCTTACTGAAGTCGACAAACAGCGAGTGGATGCACTGAGCATATCCCCATTTCTTCTCCATCAGTTGCTTTAGAAGGAAGAATTGGTCCACGGTGCTACGGTTATGCTGGAACCCACACTGATAATCTCCTATGATTTTTTCCGCGTACGGTTCGAGTCTATCCAGAAGCTCATACGACAGTACCTTATCGTTTTAACATTCACAATGTTATTTTTTTAAATTACGCACGGGTGATACTCGAACCCGCAGCCTAGCAGCTAACATAAAGTCGAAGTTTCAAACTTGATTGGAAAGCGTTGGTTCGAGTCCCGCCTGTGCACGAATTTTAGTTGCTCATTTCATCTAATAAGTAATTTATAGTTATTGATTTATCGTATTTCAGATGGTTTTATTTTTCTGCCTGTATTCTTCACGAAAAATAGCTTTTTAGATACTGATTTTAACCCATTGAATACGATATTAGATAAACGATTCAATTCAGTACGTGATCGAAATCGGTTCAAATGTGCCAACTGTATTTTGTGTGGACTGACCAGGCAATAAGTGGAAATGTTAATTTCCAATGTGATAATGCTGCCATGAAAGGTTTTCATTTATCTGAATTTATTTCAAAAGCCATGGGTGCTATTCAGGCAGCTTTCCAATCAATGTAATGTAATTCTCAAAATATTTCCCGTTCAAAGGCTGAAATAGAAGTTATTTGTCTTTGTTCACGCAACGAAATTTTTTTTAAATCCATTTCTGTTCTGATTTTATTCCTGAGTGAGACCGTGGGTTGCGCCCTGTCAGGTGTAATTTCATTTGTAATCCCATTGATCTATGCTAAGCGTTCAGAAAATTCAACGTTCACAACACGGAAAATATGTCTTATGCATTGCTTGGATCGTGAAAACATTTGATTTAAGACACATTCATTCGTTTATTATTAAGTGAAGTAAAAAAATTGAGTATTACGGTATATTTTGCTAGCTTTCAAAGGATGTTACAAGCAACTGAATATTTTTTTATTGGAAAGTCAGAAAAAATGCTGTTTTTTTTCCAGATGTTATATAATATTCTTGATATTTTTTGTTCTCTTTATGCTAAATGTGCTTACTACACAGTACATTAGATCGTCCTGCTAGCAATTAACTGAAGGTGAGCCACCTAATCAAACTATAACAAGGCGCCTGTCCATACAGGACCGCACGTGCGCCACAAACACGTCGCTAGTTCCGTCGATTTCTATCAGCCAACCACAGATGGCTCTGCACGTAATTTACGTGGAAATTGCATGTGCACGACGCATTAGCGCCTCCCGCAAATTACATCGCAATCTTGGACCATCTACGCCTGGGCGGGAGCCGCGGTTTTATAACTGCCATGAAATTTTATGAGCATGGAAATTTTGTGAGTGCCAGGTATCGTTAAAAATGACATTAAGAACACTGTGATGAGATTTGTTTATTTGTCTTTTTTCCTGAGTACATACTATATTATGTAACGCTTACTAAACAGCGGTTGAAGTCTAAAGCAGAATTTTTGACTTTTCGCGTCGACAATTTCAATTTTTCTGATATTCTGTTTCACCAAATATTAGCACCAAGTAGATATAACTTTATTAAATCTTTCAAAAACAATGTTCTTTTTTAAACTTCATTGATTGATAATTCTCAAGCAATGAATACATGCAAACACCAATTTTTGTCAGCATTGTCTACGCGTAATGTCAAAAATTTTGCTATTGTACAGTCGACAGCACATCAGGTTACCCGCTTTTGTTGTAAACACGCCCTTATTACATCTGCATAAGATACCGCAGTGTTTAACTTGACGTGCTGTTGTCTGTACATACATTGAGAGATCCTAGTAGCGCACAGTGTATTTGTAAAATGTTTAACCCATATCGCAGCTGCGTGATTACAATTTATTTGGTTAAATTAGCAGTTTCAGTTTATACAGACAAAATTTATCATATTGTTTTTAAAAATTTAATTTAAAACAAGATAAAAGTTAGATTTGCATTTTGCAATACGTGTAGAAAATTTAACGTTTTCCTTGCGTTCTTAATTGGAACACGTTCCAATGAACGACTTAAAACAGCCAAAAAGCAAAACAATTTTATATTGAATTTCTGAATAAGTACTTATTGCTAATACAGAACGATTAACTGCTCTACAGTGAAAGAGTTGTAAGTCAAATGGTTAAGTACAAGTAATTAGTTTCTGCCTTACTACGAGCTCTTTCAATTGTAAATTTAAGTAAAAATCGTTCATTCGTATTTCAATGAAGTCTGAGTAATACGCTTCCTTTGTTTCAAAATAAATGGCTTTTAAACTGAAATAATACTTTCGCAACCGTAAACGAAATTTAAAACAAAGTATTATTTTTACAAAAAAGTATAGGCCGGCTTCAAAAACAAAATGCACTTAAAATCTTAAATAAACTCTTGGAAGGACTCCATTTTAGGCAAACCATTTCTTTTCGTCAGTGCCCTGCTAGATGATGATTGAGATGGCAAATGCGATGGCACTGACTCCAAAGAGTAATGCTTAGCCTAAAATGGAGTCCCTTCAAGATTTTATTTTTAACTTGTTTTTTGAGTATTTTAATTTTATTTTTAAATGTTAGGTGATTTCTAGAAAGTGTAGGGGGGCACCTTTTAACTCTATTTCTTATTAAGCTACAAACTTAAAAAACACCTAACATAAGTTTTGGCACCTAATTAATTAATTCGTAAGCATTTAAAAGTTTTGCCATCAGCTCAGGGCCCCTTTTTTTTAATCACGCGGTGAGGTAGTCGAATTGTTAACCTCCTTTTTCTTGTTAAGTCGGGTAAAAATGTAATCATAACGCAACGTACTTCATAATGCTGTATTTCTTAGGAAAAAAATAGCAATGCTTTTTTCTTCTGTATCTTTTTTGTTAAAAATAAATATACTTACATATTTCCATTTGAAACAAACTCCCAAGGAAACCTTTTGAAAACTACCCCATTTCCTTAGACGGTGTGTGTCCCAACTTATCTTCCGCACCTTGCGTTTAGTTACTTTGGATGCCGAGCGAATATCAAACGACCTCGCCAAAAGCGTGACGTAGATCTAGCGCGACTGGAAACTTTATTGTAGCTGTCAGTGGTGTTTCAAAATGGATCAGGTAGACTAAGTTGACTGAAAAGTAAAGTTTTATCCGGCATTTCAATTTCAGAATGCCTATTAGTGTTGATAGTAGGGTTTAATGCGGGACTGACGGTTAAATAACATCCAGTGCAACCGAGCAGAGTAGCGCGTTATCCTCTGCTCTATATGTGGACAAACGTGAACCGTGTAAGTTGATCTTTTTTATTTTATTACTGTGTTACCAAAAACAAATAAAATTATAGCTTTAATAATGTTACGGCATGTTTCTTCATTATAAAAAAATAGTTTAAAGTCCTCAATTTAGGAGAAACAAATCCTTTTGGAGTCGGTGCATGATGTCAAGCTTACCAGCAAATTTGAGGCCGAAAGCGTTATTTTATGCTTTTAGTCAGTCTTTTGAAGTAGGTTTTTTTTGATTATTAGATACTACCCTTATCTCAAAAACCACTAGACTGATTTTGATGAAACTTACACTATACCCTAAGTTAAAGTATATTTGATTAAATTAAAAACAGTCATCACGCTATAGCTTCTCGTTTCGAGAAATCCGTGGACAAACATACATACACTTACGAAATTCTCCATTTTGTTGGAAGCCTTAATAGATCAATATATTCATATATTATCATATTCTAGCGATATTGTATAGATACACATTGAATAATTTACCTCCTTTTTTGAAGTCGGTTAAAATGAAATATGTTATACACGTGCAGTAGTTGCCCTGTCTCCAAAACATTATTTTTTCGGGTCTCAGCAATGTCGATGGGCCTATTCGTCACTTTACTACGACAGATTTTATATTAACGACGATCCGTCTGGTGTAGTGGTCGAGAAATCGCCTACTACGCAGCGGGTTGCGGGTTCGATCCCCGCAAAATACAAACATTTGTGTGCTTGAACTGTGTGTTTTCTATGTATATCATGTATTTATTTACAAAAAAAAGTATTTAAGTATTATATCCGTTGTCTGGAACCCATAACACAAGCTTTGAGTAGCTTACTTTAGGACTAGATGGCGATGTGTGGGAATGTCCAAAGGATCAAGGATAGTAATACCTTATAAAGCAAACCTCTATATCAATGTAATTTTCCAACTCATATACCCTCAAGATGATATTAAAAGCCTCACGAATAACTTTCCGGCTAAATGCTGAATTTTAAAACGGTCTTGCTCGGCTGCCTCATATCTCGTACGGTATGAAATGGACGAGTGCAACTAACTCAATTGAGCTCACTATGGTAAACGTGTTTTTTTTACTATTATTATCATTAAATTTAAGAACTAGAGTTTTTTCGGTAAAGTATTTCCATCTTTACTCTTTTCCCCATTCTCTTGACCTCCTGATACGACACGACTTTTATCTTTTGTTTTATTTGATGTATATAGCTTATTTTTTTACTTTTTCTCCTCCTTCTGACTTCTTTTCTTCTCTCTATTAAAAATACATTTATAAAAAAATATATATAAAATAAGTTTAACACACGCAAAGTCAAAAATACAATTCAGCAACAATTGTAAAAAAATACAAAATAAATAATTTAGCTTTACGCGTACCTAGTCGGTCTAAAGGTCCCCATTGTACTCGATGCATTTAATTATGCTCTATTAAATTTTGGTTCTGATAAAGCTGAGCCGGTACCAAAGTCAGATTATTTATTACAGATACTAAGATCTTACAATTTAATATTCTTATCTCCAGCTTCAAGCCCTATTTCCAAAATCTGTTCCAATCAAATCAAGTTTATTTCTCAACACCAACAAAACACATGTTATATTCAAAATTTTATTTTAACAAAGTGAATTAGATATTGTGTAGTCAAAGTTGCTAGGTGATTATTTTAGTTGCTTTCTGTATATTTTTTACTCACATATAAAACTTGGCTCCATTTTTTCTGATTCTGGAACAAAAAGAATCTCACAGCAAACTTGTCAGTGCTTCACAGCAAAGCAATTAGGGCGATCGTGCACTAAGTCTGGCAGATCCTGTGTCATGACAATAGTAGAACAGCAATCACTTTTTTTTATTGTTAAACAAACAAAAATAAGTATTTTGACACTAGATCAAATTGTTAAGTTCGTATGTAACTATACATACACGTACACATTGCCTTTAGAAGTGTTAAAAGCCAATTAAATGAATACACCCTCTTTTAAATTTTATTTTTTCGGGGATAAAAGTCGTAAGTTTTTCTTTCTTAACTTTCAGTTAGCTACTAAAAACTAACAACTAATTGTATTCAGCACTGCAGACGTGAAAGGATAACCGTAATGCCTAATAACTTTCTTAGGGACCTAAATATTTTTTTAATGTGTGACGGCTCATTTCACTAGTCTGTGCCAGTATGTTGGATCGCTGTATCTCAGATAGACGTTCGGAGCCATATTAATGGGCCTACCTTCGCCCTGACTGAGACAGATCGCTCGCGGCGACTCGCGTGACCCGACACCTTCTGTCCCTACCCTATTTGTTTTTGGCCCAATTTCGTAAGTGATTTTCGTACCGCGACCTCATTTGAGAGCTGATAAAAGCTGAAGTTAATATATTGCTACGGTAGTAGAGCTGGTTTTAATACTTTTAATTGGCTGTTTAGCCACTGGTGGTATTTTCCCGTGTCAGCATGAATTTATTTTATTTTATCATGGCATTTTTGTCTGTCGTTGTAATTCTACTCGTATTCATTATTATTACGTGCGCCATCGGGAGTCCCATTCTTAAATCACTCGCGTGAATATGGTTTGTGATTTTCTTTGAATAATACACGATTTTTGAATAAAAAGATGAACTAAATAACTCTTTATATTTGGCGTGAATTTCGTCACATATAAATTTATTTTCGAACGAAAATCATTATACTGACGCAAGTGATTTAAAAATAGAGCTCCAGAGGTGTAAACAAAAGTAAGTTGAAATAAAACTTGATAAAGATATACATGGAAGCGAATACAAAAGAATTTTGTGTTTGATTGTCAACATATTATTCACGTATTAAGTTGATATAAACCGAGTAATTAGTGGCAGATTATTTGCGTGTTCGTACAATTATATTATTTAGTAAACGATTTTCATTCTGCCCATTAATTTGTTTCGCTTTGAAATGATGCGTGAGTAATCAGAACTAGAAAAGAAATTCAATAATATAAATAATGATTGAATAATTTTTCGTCATATAAAAATGCTAATAGATTCCAAGGTGAGATGTACGAGAGTCCAACTGCAAGTTTTTAGAAAATGAAAAAAAAATGAGTGATGTATTTACATGTTATTATCTATACTGTTTTTCAAAATATTCCCCATGCCTTTCTATGCACGGTCGCAAGCGGTGAATCTATTTTTGAAGCAGTAGGCTCATACTTCTATAGGGATCTTCTCCACGTAATTTCCACACCATGTCATATGGTGCCTTCGGCGTCCCTATACCGAAATCCATGAAGTTCTTTTTTAACTTAAGGCAACAAATAAAAGTCGCAGGGTGCGAGGTTAGGACTGTATGGAGAATGATCCAATAATACCACACACTCTTTATACAAGTATTTATCGAGAGGGAGACGTGCTTCTTGGGCGCTGCTGTCGATTTTTTAAGCACTTAGTACAATGATGCACATAACAATCAGTTTTCGCAAAAGTTACGCTAGAAAAAAAAAACACGGTTGCTTTTATTATCTAGCGTAACTGTTACGAAATGTCCCGTCTTTCCAAAAATAAAAGACAACTTTTTCCTTGGAGTCTTTTTTCCTTGGCTCCTGCCCTTCTTCACTTTTGTTGGCAAACATCCATTCAACATTCAACAGATTGTCTTTTGCTTTCGGGCTCGTAAGAAAAATATCTTTAAAAAAAACGACTTCAATAATTTTATTTCATGACTCTGTTCTTAAAAAAGCTACAAACTACCTATCAAAAATTCTGTCATTATAATTACTGAACTCCTAAGGAGTTCCACCATCAGCTCAGCCCCACAAGATGTAGACTATCAGACGAAACAACACATCAATATTAAGATTCTGGTTAAAAAAAACTATATGTGCCTTTAAATTTGAGGGTTACCTCGATTAAACCAAGATCCCATCATCAGATCCCAAATTGGCAACAATGGGACCAACTAGAAGATATACCCTCTAGGAAGGCGAAAAATATTGCGAATCGGCTTACAACCGACTGAGATATGAGGTAACATAGATACAAAAAAAAACATACAGTCGAATTGATAACCTCCTCCTTTTTTGAAGTCGGTTAATAAATCCAGCTTTCATCACCTGTGACGATGTCAAACACAGCATTCGAGTCACCGCCGTTGAATTTACTGAAAATTTCTTGGCACCAATCTAAACGCCGGCGTTTTTGATCTTCTGTCGAATTGCGGGTACAAAGCCTCCTGACACCTATATGTGCGTGCAAGATTTTGTGTACTTGACTCATACCAATTCCGATACTTTTCCGGACCTCGATAGCTCCGTAATAAAAGGTGAAAAGAGATTGACTTACCGATGTAAGTTACTATCTTTTCACCTTTTATTAGTTGTCGGACAGCACTGTCCTTTTCATCATGGCCATGGCCTATTCTGTAAACTGTATTTTCGATAAAAGTAGTTACAAAAGCTCTTTTGTGCTATCCCAACGAATTACTTTTTGTACCTAACAGACATTCTAGCTTCCTTTTAGCTTATAAATAAACCATACAGACGATACAAAAGAGATAAAAAAGGCTAAGCAAATCCCTAAAGCTAGATTTACTAAAAATGACTATGTCTGTACGAGCATGTAACCCAAGAAAACTTTTTACGACGTTTTCGTATTCTATTACAGTGCTATTGGATGGTGCGAAAAATTTGGATATCGTGAAAGTACATGGCAGTTAAATATTCTCATCCCTTCTTCATTTCTTCAATTCAACCAACGGATTACATAAATAGTTGTTTTTTTGCTTCAAATTAATTTAATTATTGCTCAAGAGTTGTTACACTGTTGAAATTGTAACATTGTCTATTCAAATCACATTACTTACTTTTTGTAAAATAAAAACTGTAAAAACTAAGTATATTTTTTTAAACTTGGTCTGGCACCCAGCCGTGCACCCATTTTATTGTTTCCGTTAAAAACATATTACACAACAGTAAGCCAAACCTAGTTTCGTGTTTTGTACACAATTAATGTGCTTATTGTATCGCTTTCTTTACAAAACTTGGTTTTGGCAAACGTAGATTGCCAAACTAGAACTTACTGTTCTATTGTTAGTTGAAAGCTAGAACAAAGGGAAGAAGATTTATAGCAAGCAAACAAATAATCGTACTACCCATAATTATTCGATAAGAAAGAAATAAAATGTTAATTTTGCTCATACTGCCTGATGGAAAATAAGCTACAAACGAAGTTATCTATCTGTATTTCCAACAGAAAAACTGCTATTAATTATTTATTAATCAACCTGTAATTAGATAAGTTGTAGAAAAATATCTCCTAACTCCCTTCATAAGCAAACAAGTCAAACTCATAACATTAGATCAATAATATCTCCGACATCTTAACGTTAATTGATCATCTACAATACACGTGGACTTAATTGATAGCTGCTAACAGCTTAATCAATGTTTAAGTCAACATAAGTAAAGTAATAATCAGATTAATTAAGTTTGTTCTCCCATGAGCCGCATGTGTATTCTTACTCTATTTAATTAATTAGGGCGGTATCTTTTAATACTGATAACGAGAAATTTAATCAATAATAATAATAATATACACTCCCCACAGATACTTCGTGATTTATAATTAGTTTCAAAACTTGACGATTCGAAATTTTACAACGTTTTCTATCATAAATAAACTAGTACTGGAGCAATATAGTTCACAAAATAATGTATTACATCTGAACTACATTAAAAATATATGTGATTTTATCAATATTCCAATAATAATGTAATATATAAATAAAATAAAGTTGCTCGATTGGTAAGAGCGTTGACCCGGTTTGCCAAAAGTTGCGGGTTCAAGTCCCGCCCGTGCGCATATTTCGTATTTTTTTTATTAAATTTTAAGAATACAAAAATTACACTGGGTTTTAAAACATTCTAAACCATCTTCTCACAGAATCCATGATGTTAATACAAAACAAAAGCAATAATATATCCATATGAAGCACAGAAGATTAATCTCATTAGACATTAAAGTTTAACTTGACTACCTACAGTCAATTCTACAAGAAAAATATTATGAAACATTTTATTAGATGTCAATTCCGATCAATTTTGCAAATGATTAGTAGAGTTCATAGGAAAATTTCTTTAGGAACCTACATATTTTATGTCAAAATGGGGGAATTATGTTAAATCCACTCAGCCAAAGTAATTATTTGCTTTTCGTATAATTCAATGCTCGACGCAGGAAAATGATGTTTTACATTTATTTGAAATAAAGATTTCATTTTCGTGTCGCTTTTCTGATAGCAAATTATATTTGAAGCTCTTTGGATTTGGGAATGTTATGTACATTTTATCAGCATTATCAGCCAAAGGACGTTCACTGCTGAACATAGGTCTCCCCCATGGCTTTTCACAGCGACCGATCAATAGCGGTCTGCATCCAGTTAGATCCTGCAATCTTTACAAGGTCGTCTGTCCATTTTGTCGGTGGACGTCCTACGCTGCGTCTTTGGTCGAAGGGTCTCCAATCTAGAATTTTTTGCCCCATCCATCTGGCCCGGGCCATCAGTTCTTCGCGCTATGTGCCCTGCCCATTGCCACTTGAACTTACTGATTCTCAGGGCTATGTCCGTTACCTTAGTTCTTCTACGTATCTCCTCATTTTTGATTCGATCACGTAGAGATACACTCAGCATGTATATTAACGTGCAAGATAATTCATAAAGATGAAAAAAGAAACCAAAAATTTGCGCACGGGCGGGACTTGAACCAGCAACCTTTTGCTTTAGAATGTTTTTAACACTCACAGTGTCATATTTTATATTCATAAAGATGAAATAAGAAACCAAAAATTTGCGCACGGGCGGGACTTGAACCAGCAACCTTTTGGCAAACCGGGCCAAACGCTCTTACCAATTGAGCTACCGTGCTGTCAGTCCGACCCTGCGAAATTTGTGGTTTCTTATGAAAACGTCAATTGCGTGACGCTTAGCGCCATCTAGCCGTCTGTTTATGAAACAGATGGCCCAAGCAGTTATTCTTTACAGAATAAATTCAACTTGGAATTTGATGTCGCTTCGCTATCTAATGCTTTAGAATGTTTTTAACACTCACAGTGTCATATTTTATATTCATAAAGATGAAATAAGAAACCAAAAATTTGCGCACGGGCGAAGCGTCACGCAATTGACGTTTTCATAAGAAACCACAAATTTCGCAGGGTCGGACTGACAGCACGGTAGCTCAATTGGGAAGAGCGTTTGGCCCGGACTGCTAAAAGGTTGCTGGTTCAAGTCCCGCCCGTGCGCAAATTTTTGGTTTCTTATTTCATCTTTATGAATATAAAATATGACACTGTGAGTGTTAAAAATATTCTAAAGCTTTAGATAGCGAAGCGACATCAATTTCCAAGTTGAATTTATTCTGTAAAGAATAACTGCTTGGGCCATCTGTTTCATAAACAGACGGCTAGATGGCGCTAAGCGTCACGCAATTGACGTTTTCATAAGAAACCACAAATTTTCGCAGGGTCGGACTGACAGCACGGTAGCTCAATTGGTAAGAGCGTTTGGCCCGGACTGCCAAAAGGTTGCTGGTTCAAGTCCCGCCCGTGCGCAAATTTTTGGTTTCTTATTTCATCTTTATGAACAGCAACCTTTTGGCAAACCGGGCCAAACGCTCTTACCAATTGAGCTACCGTGCTGTTAGTCCGACCCTGCGAAATTTGTGGTTTCTTATGAAAACGTCAATTGCGTGACGCCTAGCCTAAAAATTTTTGGTTTCTTATTTCATCTTTATGAATATAAAATATGACACTGTGAGTGTTAAAAATATTCTTAAGCACGTGCAAGATAATATTACTGCTTACTAATATTTTTGTGCATATAAATCCTATGCGTTTTCAAAAATAATGAAGATATTTTTAGGAATACTATTACACATCCTGCATGTGTATAGTATTTCTTACGCGTAGACCATCGAAGATCGTTTATAAAAAATATATTTTTATTTCAAATTAATTATGTAGCTTCGTAGTTTCCGCGACCAAAAACAATCATAGCGAGATCTGCAAGATTTCACCAACGAGTTCTTCCCGGAATCGAATGGAGTTCTCTGCATTTAATTTTAGAGTAACTACTTTGAAGATTTTCAAATATAACCGCAGCTATCTCTTTTCTATTCTCTCAGTTGCTGGCAAGTGCGAGAGAGATGGCTCGAATTGTAAGTAGAAGCAGTGTCTTATAGAGTGAAGACTTTAAGCTCTTGGACAAGTTTCCCGATTGAATTGTTGTGTCTCGTCTTCTTGCTGTGTCGCATGCTGAGAATCGCTAAGCTCTCCCATTGCACGTGACAGTATTTTAGTCTATGGCATTGCATTGCTCGTCATTCCATACACGTAGAACTAATGTATTTTTATGTATCCAGTTTCAATGTTTTAACTGTGCACTGAATGTAGGTAGTTAAATAATATGCTCTATCTTAGATTTAGGTATAAATCACAATCACAAAGGCAATACTTCACTCGACAAACGAAGATGTTTTTGCACTTGCTGTGATGGTACCTACTCATGATTTATATTGTATAGTAGGCAGGGTAGTTTGGAAAATAAATCAGTCTTGCACGGATCTGGTCGTATGATTTGACATGGCGCAGTCGAATTTAAATAAAACAGTGATAAAACAGTAAAATGAAAGTGTAAAGTGTTCAAAACAACAGTAAAATTAAAAGTTTACTATTTTAAAGCGAAAAACGAAACAACAATAACAAAAAAACATAAAACATCATGGAAACAGTATTGCAACCACCGCCGCCATTTCGATTTGAAAATAACTTGGTGAATGTCACGTCAGGAAACTTAGGTCGAGAGTGGGAAAAGTGGAAAAAATCATTTAATATATACTTTGATGCGTGTGAATTAAATAAGAAGCCACCTAAAGTGCAAATAAACATTTTGCTACATGTAATAGGCGAAAAGTGCAGAGAACTTTATGATCAGTTCACAGAAGAGTATTCATGCATACAAGATTTAATCAAAGAATTTGATTAGTACTTTCTCCCAAAGAAAAATATTACTGTAGAAAGGCACAAGTTTTTTACTAGAGACCAACACGATCTAGAATCTATCGACCAATACGTATTCGAACTAAACAAAATGGCAAGTAAATGCGAGTTTAAAGATCTGTGTAAAGACCTTATTCGAGACCGTCTAATTTGTGGCTTAAAGGATGCAGCCTTACGGGAACGCCTGCTGAGGGAAATGGACTTGACACTGGACAAGGCTATGGCTATATGTCAATTAGCGGAGATTTCGCGATTGCAAGCTGGCCACATAAAACAATAAATTGAGGCCAATATCGATGAAGTGAACGCGAGTTCGAGAGGACAAAGGCGAGGATTCAACACTGGCCTGCGCCGGGGAAGTCGTCCTGGGCCGTCAGCATCGCCCAAGTACAGTCGGGGCCGCGGAAACGACGCAGCGAAGTGCACGAGATGTGGTCTAAATCATGGACATAACAATCGGTGCCCAGCCGTTGGCCAGCAGTGCAATAAGTGTAGAAAAATGAATCATTACTCGCGGATGTGTAGAATATATACTGTGCAGGAAGAAACAGCCACCGATCAGGTAACCACTGTCCATTATAATTAAGATTGGTTAGTAACCTTACAGATAAATAATAGTATAATAAAATTTAAACTGGACACAGGGGCAGACGTTAATGTTTTACCACTTAAATACTTGAAGTTAATAGGAATTTCAGAGAAGGATTTAGTTTGAACATCATTAAAATTACAGAGTTTTTCTGGAACACAAATAAATGTAATAGGTAAATGTAATTTGAAAGCAATTTGTAAAGGCAATATTTACATTCTCAATTTCATTATAACAGATGTTCAATCAAATCCGATACTTGGCAGACAGTCATGTGACGAGTAAAATTTAATTAAAAGAATATACGCATTAAAAGAAAACAAATGCAACAGTTTTTTATTAGATGAATATTCAGACGTTTTTGAAGGCGTGGGCTGTCTACCAGGGGAATACAAAATAGAACTTAGAAAAAATATTTTACTCGTCATTCATGCACCATGGAAATTACAGTTAGTTTTACGAGAACAGGTTAAAAATAAGTTGCAGGAAATGGAGAACCAAGGCATTATAGCTAAGGTTGAGGGTCCCACGGACTGGGTAAATAGCATGACTGTCGTTAAGAAGCCAAATGGTGACCTACGCATATGTTTAGATCCGAAAGACCTGAATCGAGCTATCAAAAGAGAACACTTTTGACTGCCAACCCTAGATGAAGTAACCGCTAATTTATTAGGTGCAAAATATTTTAGCACATTAGATGCCAAACATTCTTTTTATCAACTGAAATTAAATAAAGATAGCAGTAATTTATGTACATTCAACACTGTATTTGGTAGGTACAAGTTTTTGAGAATGCTTTTTGGTATCTCATCCGCCTCAGAAGTATTTCATCAAAGATTATATAACTACTTCGATGATATAGAAGGTGTAACTCTGTTTGTTGATGACATATTAGTTTATGCAGAAAATAAGGAAATTCATGATCAGAGATTAAGAGCTGTCTTACAAAGATGCAGAGAAATTAATATTAAATTGAACAGAGAAAAATGCAAAATAGGTCAAGTAGAGATTAAATATTTAGGGCATAAAATAACTCAACATGGCATTTCTCCCGATGAATCTCATATAAGTGCCGTTAAAAATATGCCCACTCCGAAAAATGTAAAGGATTTAGAAAGATTTTTGGGATTGGTAACCTACGTTGGTAATTTTGTACCAAACTTGTCAGATAAAACTAGTATCTTGCGTGAATTGTTAAAAAAAGATATAGAGTGGCATTGGAACGAGCGTCATGAGAAATGTTTTAGAGAATTAAAAACATGTTTAGCTAATCCACCTATTCTACAATATTATAGCTTAGAGAAACCCGTTACCATATCAGTAGATGCCAGCAAAGATGGCTTAGGAGCATGTTTGTTACAAGATGGGTTATGTTACGCGTCCAGATCATTGACAAAAACCGAACAGGCGTATGCTCAGATAGAAAAAGAGCTATACGCTTGTGTTTTTGCGTGCGAAAAGTGTATATGTACATATACGGAAGGCACGACGTAACGATTGAAACGGATCACAAACCGCTAGTAAGCATAATAAATAAATCACTCGCAGTGGCTCCCGCACGATTGCAAAGAATGTTACTAAGACTTCAACCCTACACGTTTAACTTGATATATAAACCCGGTAAATACCTATACATAGCCGATGCGCTGTCTCGTGCAGTAGACGCGAGCCCGTCAGATGCCGCCGCGCCGCGCGATCAGCTGGACATTCAGGCACAAGTGTGCGCGATGGTCGCAAGCAATCCTTTAACCGATACTCATTTCGTACAGATACAAAAGTTAACGCAGAATGATAACGAATTACAGGAGTTGATTGAGGTAATATTTAATGGTTGGCCGGCACATAAGAAAGATGTAAGTGATGTGTTGAAGCCATATTGGGAATGCAGGAGTGAATTATCGGTAGCATACGATATAGTTTGGCGTGGCTCACGAGTAGTTATACCGAAATGCTTACGATTGGAAATGCTGAAAAATATACACGCTAGTCATTTCGGTATTGAAAAATGTAGGTTGCGAGCTAAGGAAATTATATTTCGGCCAAACATGAATACACAATTGCTAGATTTGTCGAATTGTCAAGCATGTCTAGTAAATAAAAAACAAAATACTGAGGAAAGTCTAATGCAACATGATTTACCGGACAGGGCATGGTCAAAAATAAGGTTGATATATTTCATTTTGGAGGAAAATCATTTTTAATAGTTATTGATTATTATAGTAAATATGTAGAATTCGAAAGATTAAACTCACTAACGTCATATGTAGTTATAAATAAACTAAAGAAAATATTTAGTCATCAAGGTATACCCGAGATAGTTATGTCTGACAACGGACCAGAATTTTCATCGAACAGCTTCAAAATATTTAGCCAGGAGTGGAAATTTCAGCGTGTGACGTCATCACCTAGATATCCTCAGTCAAATGGGCAAGTCGAGCGGGCAGTACAAATTGTCAAATCGATAATGAAAAAAAACAACTTATGATAATAGTGATTTATACATTGCCATTCTAGAATACTTAAATACGCCACTAAATACTGATTTGCCGTCACCGGCTGAACTCCTAAATAATAGGGAATTAAGAAGTATTTTGCCATGCAATCCTAATTTGTACAAACCTAAAATACCTACAAATGTACAGTATAATCTGAAAAAACGTCAACAATGTCAAAAAGAATACTATGATAGAAATTCTAGGGACTTAAAATCACTTCCAGTCGGAACAAAAATAAAAGTAAGACTAGGCGAAGGTTGGGAAAATGGAGTTGTATACAAAATTTTATGTCCAAGATCGTACCTAATTAAAATGCTTTCTGGCAATATCTTAAGACGTAATCGTCGTCATCTAAGAGCAGATTCCAATAATCGGCAAGATTCAAGGAATGCGTTTATGTACAGTTACCCATATGATGAGATTAATGCAACACATTCTCTCCCCTGTGTTCCGGAACAAGCGCCGCCTTTGTGTAATGATTCTTATCGTAGAACCCGTTTTGGCAGGATAGTGAGGCCTCCTGATCGGTGGACCTACCCGAGCGGAAGTCAACGTTGAATCACGAAATACCTACATTGCTTACACACTGCACAACAAATAGAGCTGTTACCATATGGATATTGTAATGCATGTTTGAATTATTAAGTTCTTAATTTATTATTTACAAAATCATTTAAAAATAAAAAATCTTTATAATTAAACCTACCAAGCTATTTACAATGGATATATTTAATAAACAATGCATGTGAGAGTATGTACGACATAATTATTTATTTTGCAATACAATTAATTTCATAAGCATTTAAGTCAAATGTACCAATCATTTTATTGTGTATTTTATAATTGTAAATCTACATTTTCATTATGAAAATTAGTACTTTGCAATAAATTATCATTTATCTTAAAGTTAAAAGAAAGGAAAATATAATGGCTATGTTCGATCAAACTGTGTTAAAAAAGGGGAATTGTAATGGTACGTACTCATGATTTATATTGTATATTAGGCAGGGTAGTTTGGAAAATAAATCAGTCTTGCACGGATCTGGTCGTATGATTTGACACTTGCTCGTAGTGTATCCGATTCAAGATTTTCTGGGAACCAAAACAGATCAGACAACCGAACTGAATGAAATTCGAATTTGAATAGAATACATATCGACCTTAAGACTTTTACAGTTAAGTGTAATTACAGAAAAAGTATATTATTAGTTATGCCCAACATCGATCGAAACATTTAAATTAAAATTAAGTAAGCCCTAAATGGAACCTATTGCAAAAATACAAGATGGAGAAAATTATTCACAAAAGCCATGAGATCTCTGTAGAGTTACCTTTGATCTCTGAAGAACCCTTACCAACACATACTACGGAGGTTCTCGCCTTCCACTTTAGTGTAATGAATAGTAAACAGGCGGAAACACGGCGAATAGTTAATTTGATTTGCAATCAAACATGTTTGGTTTGATCACGGGTTCGATTGCCGATTGGCAGTTTGTACAGTTGATACTCAATTAAACTATATGTCATATTTTTAAAAATAACATTTTTTGTTTAGTTCAAAGTACGGTTGTCCGTATCTTTGCTTCAAATAGGCACTTATGTTTTTCTTTGCTAGTCCAATAATGTAAACAAAGCTTTCATAACTTTGAAAATAATATCAGTGAATAAAATTATTCACTATTTGATTTGAAAATATCCAAGTATTCAACAACAAATTACCTATGTAACTTGTGAGTTTTGTGTTTATCTTATTCTAAAATGAATCATTTCGTTGAAAAGAAAAGTCAAGATTGTTTACAATATTCGACTAGCAAAAAGAAACGTACCAGCATCACAAGCGAATATAACGTATATTATGCTATGTTACGTTTCGGGTAATAAAGCTAGCTTAGAACTATATACAGGGTGACTTTTTATCAGTACCTAAATTTTGCATAAAGACTCCACTGATGAATATGAACAACTTTTACTATGGGGGCAATAGTGTTGTTCATATTCATCAGTGGAGTCTTTACACAAAATTTCGGTACTGATAAAAAATTCACTCTGTATATCCTGGAACTTAGTATCAAACTTTACTTTTCGGGGCTTTTGAGTATAATTGTAGATTGGGCTCAACTCTAAGTTCGTGGTCAGTAGTTTTTTTTAAGAATGCATAATTTCCAAAGATAAAACTGATTTTTACTTGTGAGATTTTTTTTTATACATAAATGAGTATTATGCTCAACTGTAAGCCAAAACAATGTGCTTGAGGAATGTAAAGAATGAGTTACATCGTTTCGCAAATTCACAACTTACTAAATATATTTTATTACACACGAATTTGTGATGGAAGCTTGCTACTTTACAAACTGCTAATTAATTTAATAAAACGTATACAAAATTAATAAAACATTATGATATTACAGCTTATTCATACAAATATAGCTATGTGCTTTATTTTGTAAAATATTATTAAACATTAAAATCGGGTGAAGCCGTGGGAAACTATTCAAATACTTAATGTTTGTTTTGTAATATGATATAAAACAAGGTAATTGACAATATATTACTGAAATCATTTTTCACTTAAATATTTCCATTTAAAAGTAAACACGCTTGTTTGTAAAATCCCGTTGTGACCATTTACATTGGTAATTGTGTGATGGTTTTAATTTATAAAGCACCACAAAAGCAAGTCATGTAAAATAATAAGGACATAAGTTTAAATTATTCCATTTGTACACTTAATACAGTGTGAATTGTACATGACTGAGTAAAACGATATGTTAATAAATTCAGGTACGGCGAACAATACGTCGAGGTTAACACGGCGATAGCTTATAAAGAGTTATAATAAGGGTTAGTTTTCAGCAAAAATGTAAGACCTGATGTGCTTGCGATTGCGACTGTAAATGTATAGGATACACTTTGTTAAATAAAGTATGAATGTTTCAGGATAACTTAAACCATAATGGTGACATTACAATAGAATAGATGCAGCAAGCTGTCATTTCAGGGGCCCATTCTCATGCAGTTCAGAATGCATTTATAATGTTAACATGTCTTATTGAACCGTTTTGTGATGATTTTTTGACCTCGACTTCATTTTAACGTGACGTGTTGACATTTTTACCTCGTATTGGCTTATGAACTCTGGTGTGTGCTAGTAGGCGTAAACATTGATGAATCTTTTTTGTTGTTAATAAAAATAAACAAAACTTCCTCTCACCCCAAACGCATACACGTTCTGCGTTCCGTCACGGGTAGAAATGATAAGGTATAATATGTGCGGGCAGGTTTTTTCTGCACCCCCAGTCCAAATGAGACATAATGGAGAAAAAAATGCCTCTTGGTCCTGCATGTCTGATCAATTAGTGGTAAATGCTTATGTACAAATAAACAAGGAGTAAAGACAAAAAAATATTCGATACTCTCTTAATACGATTAGGGGCCCTATTTCGAAATCACTCGCTTGAGTATGGCGTGTAAATTCCGTTTGAAAACGAATTAAAAATCAATGAAAATCACGCGAAATATAGACGTTAGTACTCACAAAATTCAGTTGTCTTTTTTCGAACCGCTCCCGAGTGGAATTTAACTAATTATCATTAGAAAATAAATCAATGAATTTCACACGCTATCCTGACGCGAGTGATTCAAAAATTAGGAGCCCAGATAAATTAGATCATCTAGGAAATAAGTAACGTAATATGTTTTAGATTGATCAACATTAATAATTTTCATTGTAATTAAGGACTTGAAGTGAGTAGAGTACGTTATTGGCATTGGTAGTAATTAAAGTTATTCTGTTTTCATCTCTTCTGTTCGGAAAATTTAACTTTTATGTGAAGATAGACGGGTGGAAAATAGCTTTCCCATCCCAAGGGTGGAAAGTAATTAAGTTTTAATTGCTACGATCAGACATGGAGTTAAAGATGTTTGAGTCACATCATATTATTAAATAAACAAGCTTTCCATATTTTTAAGATTAGTTAAACATTAAAAGCGTGTTTATTATGGTCACTGAAAATTAACAATTGGTCTACTTTTTAACAATTTAACATTTACAAATATACTATTCGGTTGCCCGTCATACGTAGTGACACTTTTTTTCATTTTAAATTGTCACACTTTTTTGTCTTTGACGAAATACTTTCTTAGTTTGGACGATTATTGCACAGATTATTAAGCAGGCGGAGGCGACTTGCCGCGAGTTTCTTGTTCATTAATCTTCTTACTCGCTCCCACCTTTAGCTGTCACTCATAGCGCTATCTCATGAGGCAAAATTAAACCTGGAATGTGACATAACCTGTGGTTGTTTTTGTTACAAGATTAAGGTTGCGTTCTTTTATTATTATTACCTATTGTCTTTGAGAAATAATCGATCGATACTTTTAACAATGATTTGAAATATTTGATATCGTCCGCGTTTTTTGTACTCTGTAGTCTTCCGTACCTTCCTTCTAATCGTGTGTTTTATGTATAAAGACAGTGAACAAACTGATATGTGATGTTAAAACTTGCGATTTCATGACTCGCATACTACGTAATATCTCATCGTCGCATCATAATCACATAGCTAAATTTATTTATTTTTCCTCACAGTCGAAATGAAAAATAGTATGTTTAACTCGGGTGAAAGAACCCATTTCACTCTCGAATTATTAGCGCTCTCACTCCGTTCAAGCGCCAAAAACATCTCGAGAGAAATAGGTCACTTTTTCCCCTTGTATAACGATCTACTATTTCAAAAGAGTATGAAAGTAATTGCTGGTAATAATATATTTTTGGCTCAAAGTTACATTATTGATTATGATGTCTTTAAAGCTATGAATATGTAAAACTTCATTTCTGTTATTTTTAAGATAGTTTATTTTTGAAAAATGATTATGATTACAAAAACATATCTTAAATTGTGGTTTTATTTATCTTTATTTAATAATATAAAATAATGTTATAACCTAGCTAAATAACATATACAAATAAAAACAAAAAAGATGATGAATCTTTATTATATATATATATATATATATATATATAATATATCCTTATACTAATACTGAAAAAAAATTGCCTTTACATGTGATATATATATCACATTAGTCGTTTTTTAAGTATTCAATCACTATACAAACTCAATAACATTAATTGCACTTGTAAAAAGCAACTGTGTCAGACAAGGATCGAACCCTGTGTCTTACGCTATCCTGGTGCATGCCTTTGTGTGTAAGACACAGGGTTAGATTCTTAATCTGACAGAGTTGATTTTCACAAGTGCAATTCATGTGATTTTACACGACGCAAATTAATGAAAAGTAAGGAGTCAAGTCGTACCAAGTGGTCAAGGAAATGGCATGGGAACGAATAAATTGGAAAAAACTCCACCGACAAGAGCATAGATCTTAAATAAAAAGAAGAAGAATTTATGTGATATACATGTTAGCTAGCTAACTATATGTATGATCAGCTAGTTTATCACAATAAATATAATTATTCATGAAATTTATATCAAAGTTGGTACTGAAGCGGTATTGTAAATGTTTTATAAATTTTTACGTACCTAAGTATTTTCCGTTGGTTTCTAGGCTTCTCTTTCGTTGGTTTCTCTTTTATTTAAGAGAGATGAATAGGATTATAATTTATAATTTAGAGTCCCTTTAATCTCTTGTGTGAATATACCCACATGTGTGTCGGTCTCAGCGTATGGAATAATTTAAAACTTGTCCTGGACCTTTCTGGCTGTTATGTTTTACTTAAGTTTCCCTGAAAGCTGCGTTCGTTCATGTAACGATTTCTTATATTTCTTTGTTTAAAATAAAATACGTAGTGTACAAACTAATTTTGAATATTAATTAAGTACTTTTTAATCAAACGAGTAAAGAGGCGCATATTTTTTTTTAACCAAAGTGCTCCTATTTAGTCTTTTTGGATATCCTTTTTAGCTTAAATTATCTTTCCAGTAAGTAAATTTTTTGTTGTGTTGAGTTCTAATCATAGAAGCATACTTTAAATTACAAAATAATTCAAACACATTCATTCATATTCGTGCCTATAACAACGAGCAGATTTTGTGCTCAATATATATGTGTAACATATACCCTACTGTGAATGTTGCCCGATAATTCACATGAAATATCCCACACAAAAGAAAATAGAGTGCCGACGTGAGGGGGAAACCAAATATTATAATACTTTGGACATTTAAACGTTTGGAAGTCCAAATGTGACGTGCGGCCGCGTAATGTGAATGGATGGATTTCAGGAATCAAACTTATCAATTTAATCTGAGAGCTGGGGCTTAGTGTACAGGGAGGGGTTAGCGAATGGATAACGGAACATTATTCCTTTGCTTGTTGGATTTATAAATCACATCTTTACGAATATTATAAAACTGAAGAGTATGTTTGTTAGTTTAAACGTGCTTATCACAGGAACTACTGGACCGATTAGAAAAAAATATTTTTGTGTTGGATAGATTATTTATCTAGGTCGACTTTAGGCTAAACATCTAGCTGCAACGCTAGGTAAAGCAGCAAACTCAAAAGAAAGAAAGACAGGAATAAAAAACATTTTTAGGTATTGGTTTACAAAACATGTAGATGCAGTCGCGTTGGATCGCTAGTCCGGAATAAAGGTAGTTGTTTCAAACAGCAATGGGCTGATTCTTACAGAAATCTATACTAATATTATAAAGCTGAAGAGTTTGTTTGTTTGTTTGTTTGTTTGAACGCGCTAATCTCAGAAACTACTGGCCCGATTTGAAAAAATATTTTTATGTTCGATAGCCCATTTATCGAGGAAGGCTTTAAGCTATATAACATAAAGATACGAATCACAAGACCACAGCAGCAATGAAAAATGTTGCGAAAGCGGGAGAAAGATATTTCTTTTAAGAGCTTCCGCTGCGTACGCTGCGGAAACCGCTAAAGTTACACAAAAATTATGTATGACAAGATTGTTCAGCGTTAAGAGTTCTATAATAAAGTCCGCGACAGCATAAGTCTATCTTTAATGGTTAACTTACTACAACCTTTTTCATGTTAATAAATTTGTAAAAAAATAATGCATCATTTTTAGAGGTGTATACACACAGGTATTTATTCTTATCAAAATAAATACATTCATCATCACGAGCATTTCATTTAGAACAAAGTTGCCCTTTATATCTTTTGATTCCAATAAATATCTTAGGAGCTATCACAGTTTTAACATAACTCCGCACCAAAATAATGTTCGCAGCTCATGTACAACGTGCGCTTGCGCTAATTATATTATAAAGCTGAAGAGTTTGTTGGTTTGAACGCGCTCATCTCAGGAACTGCTGAACCGATTTGAAAAAAATATTTCTGTGTTAGATAGCTTATTTATTGAAAAAGGCTTTAGGATATAAAACATCACGCTGCGACGGGAGGGGAGGGAGCAAACTCAAAACGCGCGGACGAAGTCGCGGGGGACCGCTAGTAAATAATAAAACAATGGACTGAGGATCATAATTTTTTAATCTAAATAAGTAACCGAGTATTAGCTTAAACAAATAATTAAGCAAAACTTATGCAAAAAAATCACACAAAAATGGTGATCATGCAGGCACATAATCAGAATATTTCTTCGTAGGGGTGTCCATCTCTATTATTCTCTATAAACTTTATTAAAACCCGCCAATATTTCTGAAAGAAGGTGTGTGCAAATATTTGAATCACCTAGTACGAACTGGAAAAACATCCTTTCATTTACTTTACTGCACAACAACTACGCACTGAGTAATTACTTACACCGTATTTATCACTTAATTTATTGCTTCATATAACTAAGGCTCACTGTACCAATTTGTAGCCTAATAGCTTAAAAAAACCGCAGTTTTCTTGCATTGTTCCAGGCTCATACATCACCCTTAACGCAATAAAACTGTGTGTTACACAAAAACTTGTCCTCGGTCAAGAGCCGTCGTCTCAACGATTTATCGTAGGTAATGTTGCAATGAAAAAATAATAATATTAAATTTGCCTTATTCCGCCCTTAGGTAGCAAAGACCCCGCAGTTTTAACTTAAATCCTTGCAACAGCAGCTTTACATAATCATTGGATTGTTCTTATTTATTCTCGACTTACGTGCCCAATTATTCGCAGGTGTATTAATGAATGTGTTTTCTACGATCCTAAAGAAATAAAACGTACTTATAAACGGTTAATTTTCCCCACTCGCACCACAAATATCCTTCAGATAAGACGGTTACAGAATTAAGCAACCCTATTTAAATGCTTCTCTGACAAACAGAAGTCAAGAGTTTCTTATGGTTAGTGATATGAATGCAATTATTATTCAGGTACTCCAGGCAACAAGCTCGCCTTCATAATACTCTCGTCACGGTGTCACACTTGAAGACAGTGGCTGCTTTACTGTATAACGAATAACGTTTCGTCTGTATATGCTTTTCACTGTCTTACTCTGATTGTTGTTTCTCACTCTCTCACTCTGATTGTCCCGAGAACAAGTAAGAATAATTCTACCAATAAACGTTTTTATGTAAAATGTCGCCAAATGCCGAGATTTAAAAGACAAAAAGGTATGAGATCTCATGTAGAGCTAAGCTTCTAGCCATACTCGTCCTAACTTTACTCACAAACCTACTTCAAAATGGTCTCAATCTCTTCACTTTAGTCAAAATATGTGGTTTGGCCATTTTGTTTGCTCAATGGATGTAAGGTGGAAAATAATACAATGACATGACATGGCCAAACCATATTACTCGTACTTTGACTAACACCCCTTACACACTGTGACTTTTAGCATCGATGCAGACGCGCGTTTTGAATACGCGCTTCAGTATTGCGACTCACGCAATGAGCAGATTTAATTTAGCATCGATGCAGTCGCAAAATTTTAGGGCATTATTTGAAAATTTTCAGCTTCTGCATCGCGACTGTAGCTATGCTAACGCGTGTTAGCATAGCGACTGCATCGCTGCTTGAAGTCGCAGTGTGTAAAGGGTCTAAAGTGAAAAAAAAATCTCAAACTCTAGTTTGAGAAAATTTTGAAGAAGAAGGCACTTTACTTTCAGGCAAGGCTATCTTTTTGCTATTTTTTTGATGATAATAATATATTCGTTATAGTTGGTTTCGATATTTATAGATATTTATCTGACTAGGTTATTAGAGTAGTTATAATTTCGTCTTCTGTTTTGTATGAAACTTCTCTCATACAAAATTGCATCACCTAGTAAGAGGGTTTTAAACATAAAGTTTTATAATTTTCTCGTTGTTTGTGTACCTCAATTAACTTTCATACTAAATTTCAGCTTTCTAGGACCACAGGACGTCGCTTTGATTTTGCAATAATCATCAGTTAGTGGCGTATCAATAAATCTGAAGTATAAAAGCTTTGCAATTCAAACTTCGCATGCCTAATAAGTTTACGTCAAACATTATATTCAGAAAGTTTATCAGGTAAAATTAGGACCGAGGTTATAGGCGTTCAAAATATCGACGAAACACTTCAAGAAAAATGCAGTAATGTGCCCCTGCGCTTTGCTTGGCTAGGATTTGGCGGGGCCTACATGCGTGGACCTAGAAAGAGATGGCTAGATTCTAAAATACAAGCAATTATTTACAAAAAAATACAAAGAAAGACCCTGTGTGCATAGACAGGGGAACGCATTTTTGACAGCCTTCAAAAACGAGATTCTCAGTTGTCTATCCAGATCATCTAGTCTATTTTAATAGTCTAGTTTTTTTTGGCATAATTTGACAAGGCATACTATGAAGAAAGCAGAATTTCGTTTAGAATAATTTCACTACGCATATTGCTATTTCTTTTAAAATTGAATTAAAAAGTCATTAATTTGTGGTACAAAAGTTAGTGACAGAAACGAATCGGTGCAAAACCGACTCCACGCAGTCTTGTTTGCCCCACCCCTAGAGTGTAATTTAAAATCGCGTAGGCGCGGAGGGGCGAGGCAGCCCGCGAGCTGAGGAGCAGGTGGTTTGAAAGCTCGCCGCCGCGGCTGAGGCTGGCCGGCAAAGCCGGCCAGCAGGCCGAAGCTGCGGTGGTGAGCGAAAACCATCTGCGACGATAAGCTCGCGTGGGACTGCCGGAGCCCCGCAGCGCCGGAGCCGTGACAGAAACTATGCATGTTGCATGCTTGCATGCTGCATGCAAGCTGTTGCTTGCTTGCATGCTGCATACTTGCTTGCATGCTGCATGCTTGCTTGCTTGCTGCATGCTTTGCTTGCTTGCTTGCATGCATGCTGCATGTTTGATTTGCTATGCATGTTGTATGTTAGTATTGCTGAGATAGAACTACTTGGGATACACAAAAAAATAAGGTTTATAGGAGAATATTAAATATGAAAAATATGCCAAAAGACGATTCGGGCTGTGAACTTGCTGCGATAGAATGATTCTGCCTATTAATTACTATATATACGAATTGTATGCTACAAGACGATTCTATCTGTGAACTTTCTGCGTTAGGATGATTCTGCTTTAAGACCATTATGGATATTAAATTTCTGCCTAAAGATGATTCTGGCTTACACGATTATGCGTTTTAAACGTCTGATAAATGAGTGAATGCTAATTGATGTTCTGCGAAAGGAAGTTTATGCCAAATAAAATTATGACAATAAAAAATCTGCGAAACAAGTAGACCCATAAGGTTAATATAGCATAAAACGCATACTTGAAATAATGACGCAATATTTTCCTGGATAGTGTTCATCGATAAATCAATATTGACTTTTTAAAAACAAACTGCAATGAAATATTTTTATCTGGTAAAAATGCCTACAAAGTAATATTTTGGTACAAAAACAGCCGGTAGAAAACTTATAAAGTTAGTCAAGTTTAGTCAAAGTACTACATGCAAGACAGAACAGCTTAGGTGCTATGAGTTTGGACGAGTTATAACTATTTCAGGTACGGCGGTAGTATAATGTAGTCGAGCAACGTAAATTTAAGACCACAGTAGATCATATTGCAACTTTGCAGCGCGCGGCACAGAAATGCATATGTCTAGTTAAATATTCTGGAAATTGTTTTCAGCGCTACGAAAATAGAAAAATCATGACTCGTGACGCGCTAGCATTGCATCCGCTTACTAATACAAAAGTTTTGCTGCAGTCAAATAAATCCTGGAACAGAAACATGGACATTTGGCAAATATTACCCGTATAATTATAGAAATTGGCAATATCAGCCAATAGCCGGTAATAGATAGCCGGCTCGTTCCGTAATTTGTTCAAGTGCTGTGCTGTGCCAAAGCTCATTTCGACCGTTTGAACGATGGTCCCATTACCGAAGCTACTTTGTGTGTGGTTTCCGATTTTATACCAAGAGGTAATATTGAATTAGGGTGAGCGGGATTCGAGGTTTTGAAGCAGGTGTTTGTGCAGTCGTTATTCACGCTATGAATTGTGTTTTCAGACTTTTTGAGGATTATAGTTCTAAAGAAAATATAGGACTCAACGCGCAACGCAGTGGTTTTAGCTCAAAACCAGAGTTGCCTTGCCTATATTCCTGAAATCATAGCTAATTATGGCTCTGATATAAAACATTTAAAATTTTTGGAATTTAGTGAAAGTAACATACTGGCATTGACTTTAGCCATTTCCATATTTGGAGCTTAATGCACAAACAACTCAATATGTTGTAGTTATATTCTTATTCTTCTGTATTTTTTTAATTCACGCAACCGCCGACGACCTGTAGATCCGTGATGAATTACAATGAACAAAATGATTCAGGGTAGTAGTTGGCAAGTTGAAGCCCCAGATGCTTTTTTCTTAATCCTACTTTTGACCGATGTATACTTTTCCTGTCCTAGAAAAATATTGCTAATACCTTATAGTTACAAAAGTCCTTTTGAATAATCAGTTTAATTCGGTACAGTAACTGAAGACCATGTTACAGATGAGCTCTATATAAGTCTGCTTATTGCTATATTGAAAACAACGGGAAGAAAAAAGGTATCATAGCACAAATCACAAGTTCCTATACAGTTCCCTACCTACTCAATGTCAGTGTCACGTCAAAAATATCCCCGTGTTGACACGTAGAAAGCAGAAACTTGTCTTCATTCAGTTCTGTAATTAAGTCACGGTATGTTTAGAATTGGGTCAAGAGACACCGTTTGTTATATGCGGACCGGTCTAATAGGGACAAATTGACGCGTATTGTTTGGGTTGAGTGAAAGTAAGAGGTGTCACTCAAGGAACACATCTATCTTAAGAAAACAGGTCAAGTCTTTTTTTTATAAAATCACGTTAGTTTAAGTGATACTAAGAGCTTTGAATACGATAATATTACAGTCAAAACGAAGATAATTTACTCTTAACCTACAAATTAAACCTATAAATATGTTATTTTTGTTTAGAGGTAATTTTATTCATATTGACGCTTTATTGCGCATTGGTACTTCATCATTCAATTGCGTCGTATTCACGTTATAATCTCTCCATACGATTCGAATTCATTACAGCTGGATAGATCGCGCCAAACATACCGCAGCAATACGCGAGCTCAATTGTTACGCCAACATTATCATCCGAATCATGATGGCTAAAACAATTCCCTTTTGCCTGAAATATCTCTGATTTCCAATCCGACTGATGTTTGTGCAAACCAACGCATTCGCATGCGGCAGCGATGCGGCTGGACGATACTGACAATGGCAATGGGGCGTATTGCGATCCAACTTTAGCATATATAGTATTATATAATATTATCTATGTAATACTATTATAATTATACTATAATGGTATGAATATTAATATTTATGTTGTTTTATTATATTAATAATATTTTAAATATCAAGTAAAATCGCAATACGAATTGCTAATTTGAAAGTAAAGGTGAGTCGCTAACCTTTCAAAACTGTATCGCAATACGCGCCAAGGATGCAACTCTCACATGTAGCTATGTTAGGAGGCAAATATAACATAATTATGCGAATTTCGTATGCCGTATGCGAAAGCGTTGGTCTGCTGTCGACTTTAGCTGCACTATTTGACGTATAGGTACAGCAAAGTTACATTCAGAAAAGGTATGAATGAGCTTAAAAGAAAAGTGCGCCCCAGTGAGCCCACTTGCATAAACAAATGAGTTTTATGACTTATTTTACTTTAGGCTCTAAGACCCGTGTGCGTAGTCGATAGCTAACTCAACTAATGGTTTAATGTCGTTACCAGCGTCTGAATATTTCCGATTAGGCGTATTTTGAAAAAAAAAAGTTTACCAAATGACAGAATGGATATTTTATTAGACATTTGTTGAGATACATTTATCTAAAAACACATTTATTCAACAGCGGTAACGACATTCAACTAAACGATACTACAGAAAATACAATAGTACTACGTACAGAAGGATCACTGTGCTGAGAATGATAAAGTAAAAACAACTTTCGCTGCAACGCAATGAAGTGCAATTCACTTCGCACAATTTTAATTCAAGGTTGTTTCATCTACCTATCTATACTTGTCTCTTTCTAACACGTAACGCTCTCCCTGTTTCGCGGCCTTGAATGTGTCAGGGTTACGAGCGGCGCGTGGCACGAACATACGCGTAGATACACAACGCGCTACTCAAATAAAATAAATAGTCTAGAGGACCTAGCAGTTTTCTTGACTGTGTTCTATCGGAGAAAGTAATTGATACTGTCAGCGTTCGTTTAATATTAAAATAAGTGTTTACTCTGTCTAATTTTATTATTTGGTACAAAATTACTGAATTCGGAGAAATGAAAGTACAAACCAAACACACCTGTATGTACGGACAACAGCACGTCAAGGTAAATACTGCGGTATCTTATGCAGTTGTAATAAGGGCTAGTTTGCAACAAAAGTGGATAACCTGATGTGCTGTCGACTGTACATCACACTTAACCAAAATAAAATTGTATAGAAGAATTATTTTCTCCGTGCAGTTTGGGTCATAAATCATCGCTCGGCATCAGCCCGGTTAGGGTGGTGAGTATGTTGCGCGGGCACACCGCTGTTTTAAAATTTATATTATTTAAAAATTTTAGTGCATTATAAATAATTTCAATATAATATAAAATTTTATATTAATTTAATTTTATATAAAAAAATATATAGTACATTCGCCAGCATCTTAGGTTACACACACTTTTGTTGCAAACTAGCCCTAATGTCAAGCATAAAATACAAGTGTTAACCTAAATTTGCTGTTGTCCGTACTTAACTACAAAAAGAGACTTTTGTTTATGTGAACCTTATCTATCGTACCTTTATAAATACTATCAAAATCAAGATTAATTTTATTGGAATACCTAAAAATTAAGGATAATGTTATATAGCTAAAGTAAATTAATGAACTGTAGCTCTTAGACTATTAGATTTTGGACTACGTAAAATCCTAACACAAAATTACTTAAGTAATTTGGTAGGTACTTATAAATATTATGCTAAATATAAAGTAAGTTTATTGACCTTTTTCCGTTAATTTTAAGTTAGATTGACGTAAGTAACTGGGTAGGTATCTGAAACTCAAACCTATTTCTTTGATCAAGAAATGTTGAATACCTGCCTACAAAATTTGTTTTGATAAATAATGTCATAATTAGGAACACATGCCTCAAATTATTAACAGTCATTTCGTTGTAACGATGTCAGTCACAGGCTGAGAAAATAAACACAGTCACAGGCGCGTGGCGCGGTCCGCGAGCGGTAGCCCCGCGCTCATTTATGCTCGGCGTACCGAGTCGCTCGAACGTACCTAAACTTCGGAGTGACGGGGTGTCACGATACCGAGAAAGTAAACGGGCTAGCAGAGTAAAGGCAATACTCAACTATTGGAAGGCTTTTGGTTATGTTTCCCAAATGGGATTTACAATAAGTTAACTTTCTTTAGGTTTCCATTGAAAAATTTGCTTATGGTAACCCATTCTAGTAAGTTCTATTTGCTATGTCAAAATGAAGCAGTTTGATTTCGGTATTTATGACCCCCGAAGCAAAAGAAGTATTTGTTTGACCGTTATGTTGGTGGATCTGTGTATCTATCCGTGGCACTGTAACATCTTGTTGACTGATCCGTTTTGGATGCCTAATCACCATCTTTGGGTATTTATTATTTGAATAATCAAAAGTGAACTATATGTCGTGTCCCAAATGTTAAAAGAAATTAACACACGAATTATTTTGTGGTCTGTGATTGAACCTTTGTATTTTCAGGTATTGGAGGGTTTCCACTAATGAACAGACAAGCTAATTACGATACTACTAAAATGTTATTGTAAGTTAATTAATTAATTAGACCCAACCATCTGATGTTATCAAGTTTAAGATCAAGCATGATATTGCGGATTTGTGTGTAGCTTGGAGTTATTTTTTAGAAATTAAGAGCGCTTTCACAATAAGGCGACTTTACGGAAAATCATGTTATTCATCGTCATTTATGTATGAAATTATCAGCAGCGCGACTTACGTTCGACAGTCGCGCTGCCGATGATTTCATGCTATACGCGGCAGCGCCGCAGCGGCGCGTAAGTCGCGCGAGTCTGTCCCACTATACCCATTATCTATTGCAGTGGTAATACTATCTTCGTATTAACACTGAAATGGGTGTAGTAGGACTGATCCAGTCGCGCGACCGTCGCGCTGCTGATACTGTAATATGAAAGCCCACTAAGTGTGAAAACGCTCTAAGCCTTCACATAAGAGCGACAGCAGCACGTCAGCAGCGCTGTGACTCTAATGTGAAGGCGCACTTAACAAGGTAATACTTATTAAAAAGTTCCAATGCATTCCTACATGAATACCGCTCATCAATATTCGAGAACTAAATTCACAATTACTTTATTGTTAGTCAAGAGTTGGGCTAAGTTGGGCTTCAGAGTGCATTGAATGGCTTTGCAAAATTGCCCGCCCTGACTGTGAGGTACGGACAAACGTATACTGCCAGGAAATAAGATGGCCGCCCGATGCGGGCGGATGCGGGAATACCCACTATAAACCAGTCGGTGTCGTCCAGTGCCAAATTAGGGGGGTGTTGCGTTCCTGGGCATTCTTCTACAGGCCCACCTCTGGCTGTGGCTCGTAGGTTTTGTGAGCACTTCCCGGTTTCAAGGGAATATGGTATTCCCTTGATCATCATGGCGTGCGGGACACACACGCTGCCTGGGACCCATGATGAGAACCCTTACTAGATTAACATACTCAAGAATTATTTACAATTCCAATGATATCACATACATTTACATTGAATTGATAACCTCATTTTTTGAAGTTCGAAAAAATGATTTATTCTTCATGAAAAAATATCAACTCTATGTAAAGTCAAAAGAGTAGTAATCAAATAATTTTTAGTTGTAACTAGTGTTTTCATTCACGTTACTTTTTTTTTCGAAAAAACCTAATCCTGAACATTCTAAAATGAGTTTTGACCGCACTAACATAATTTGAATAACCTTATCCACTTATTACTTAATTAAATTGCAAACATGCTTCAGAATTTGGCGAGTCTTCAAAAGCATTCACGCTGTAACAATAGCTCTCGAGTTAGAATCTCCACCTTTGAGATGCCTAATGAGTATATCTGCAGTTGATACAAACTTTGATAGATAATATGTATACGTTATTATAGTAGGCAATCTGCTCGAGAGTTAGCGCGGTGTCGGTGTCAGACACACGGCCTCTCTCATATTTTATTCCCTTATGAGACGGCTTATTTAACCATATCATATTGCAGTAGCTCCAGAAGCCTAATTCAAACATCTTTGATGCTAAGTAAATCAACAATTCAGTAAATTCCCAGTAAAATGTGAGCTTTAGTTCCTTTTCGGATGAAATGTATGGTTTCTTATAAAAAATCTTTAAAAAAAAATAAAAACCGACTTCAAAACCAAAATGCACTAAAAAGTCTTAAATAAACTCTTCACAATTGAAATGAAAGGAATCCGTTTTAGGCAAACAATTTCTTTTTGGAGTCGGTGCTGTGATAGTTGATGCTTGATAGTCAAATTGATGGCACCGACTCAAAAAAGAAATTGTTTGCCTAAAACGGATTCCTTTCCTTTCAATTGTGAAGAGTTTATTTAAGACTTTTTAGTGCATTTTGTTTTGAAGTCGGTTTTTACTTTTTTTTTAAGTTTATTTTATTTCTTCGTTTTTAGTGATTATATAAGAGGGGGGGGGGGGAGTTGCACCTTATGATTCTATTTTTTAAGAAGCTTCAAATTACCCATCATAAGTTCCGTCATTATAATTACTGAACTCCTAAGCGTTAAGGAGTTCCACCATCAACTCAGCCCCCCAAGATGTTGACTATCAGACGTAACAACACGTCAACATTAAGATTCTAGTAAAGATACACTATACGTGCCTTTAAAATTTGAGGGTTTCCCTCGCTTACACCAAGATCCCATCATCAGATCCCAAAACGAAAAAAATGGGACCAATGAGAAGGTACACCCTCTAAGTAGGCGAAAAAAATTTTCGATTCGGTCGACAAACGACTGAGATATGAGGTAACATACATACAAAAAAAAAAAAACATACAGTCGAATTGATAACCTCCACCTTTTTTGAAGTCGGTTAAATAGCCTATTGCCAGGTTCTAACTGAGATCTATATAAGTAGTCAAAAACTGCTTTTTATTTACTTTTCTTTCACATTTTTACCGAGTTCAAAAAAGAAGGTAATTAATTCGACCTGTTCGTATGTGATAAAGTCAGAATTGGGTAAACTTTTTGTATTTTCATCTATCACCTAAGGCTTCGTAGCACGTGTAAAAAAACGTAAGTGTATATTTGTACGTCTATATTTTTGTATGTCTGTATATCTGTCTCTGGAGCTCTCGAAAACGAGAAGTCATATACAAAAAATGATTACAATATTGGACTAGCTATGAAAAACGGACTTAAATCCTTTAGACATTTCCACACATCGCCATCTAGTCCCAAAGTAAGCAACTCAAAGCTTGTGTTATGGGTGCCAGACAACGGATATAATACTTAAATACTTTTTTGTTTGTAAATACATACATGATATACATAGAAAACACCCAGACCAATACAAACAGACATGTTCATGCACACAAATGTTTGTATTGTGCGGGGATCGAACCCGCACCCGCTGCGTAGTAGGCGATTTCTCGACCACTACACCAGACGGGTCGTCATCATTAGATATATGGATGATTCTTTTTAGTTTAATCTGGTATATTTCAATTTAGGGTATAGTATTAGTTTCATCAAAATTAGTGCAGTGGTTTTCTAGATATTGGTAATAAATAACTAAAAATCATGAAATAAAAGTATAAAAATAAAAAGTTTCTTCTAAATCGAAGACGAACGCGTTATTTAATTTTTTTTGAAGGCGGTTTGATTTTGCTCGTATTGCCTTTCCAGATTGATAAGTAAGCTGTACTTACATATAAAAGGAACAAAAAATATCAAAATGTGAACAATACACGACAGGCAAATACACTAACAAACTATTTCGTTATGTGTCTAATATTACATACAAAATAAACAGATTCTAAGAGAAACACTTACCATTACAAAAGTGAATGAAGCAAACATACTTCCTGAAAGTGTTACGTTTTCAACGGAAATATTGTTTTTGCCATATTGCGATATCACAAACACTTCAACGGAAAGGTTGTTTGTCCTTCCAATTTCTGACGGCTGAAATAGTAAGTTTCCAAGAAAAAACTGTACATGTATCGACCATAGCAAAAAAAGAGCTTCGCTCGCAGAGTTTAGGTGATATTTTCTTGTGACATACATTTATGTGTAGGTAAAGCTTCGTTTGAATAACTTTATAAAAAACAAACAAGAATAGTTCAAACTAAAACATGCAACAATATAAAAATAAACTATATAATAGGTTAGTCTCGCCTTTATTAGTTATATGTAGGTAAAGCTTCGTTTAAATAACTTTATAAAAAACAAACAAGAAAAATTCAAACTAAAACATGCAACAATAAAAAAATAAACTATATAATAAGTTAGTCTCGCCTTTATTTATTATATGTAGGTAAAGCTTCGTTTAAATAACTTTATAAAAAACAAACAAGAAAAATTCTAACTAAAACATGCAACATTATAAAAATAAACTATATAATTAGTTAGTCTCGCCTTTATTAATAATAAGCAAGAAAAAATAAAACTAAGACATGCAACATATAAAAATAACATAAAATCTACCTATTCAAAAACGTAACCATTTCCTTGCGGCAAGGAGGCCAAGATGCTGGCTGCGTTGCCGCGATGGATAGCTATATGCTTATCTTATGAGCTAGGAACCAGCCAGCTTTATTATTGGCTGTTACAGAATTTAATTTTGGCGCAATTTTTCTAAACAGCAATTTCCTCCCAGCAGGGCTCCCATACATGAAACTAAAACCGGGAATATTTTTAGTCAAACCTATGCGTGTGGTGTGTCTATAGATAGGTCTTTTAAAATGACATAGAGTATTTATTCTAAACCAATTTTCTGTTAAAGTCTAACGTTTAATAGATAACCGTTTCCAAAGTGGTTAAATGGGCGCCTCCTCCCTTCAACCTCTCAACTAAGCAAGTGTAAAACATTTAAAAAAAAAAATATCTTAACCTCTGTGACACCTTTTCACAATAGGTGTCACAGACAGCCCCCTATGCAGAGGGTGCATGGGGGCGGAAGAAACACCACATCATGTGCTCATGGAGTGTACAAGTGTGGCAGAACAACGGGCAAATATTCTCAAATCCCCAGCTACTTTCCCAGAGGCCTTTTGCAACCTGAGCAGGTTGCTAGCCTTCTGGGAAAGCCTGGGTTGGTTAGAATAAAAAGGAGGGACATACGCACAATGGCCCAATCATGAGGCTAAGTGCGGAATACACCCCAGCCAAACTGACTAAATACTTTCAACGAAAACTGTTTAGAACGGGATCGAACTAGTAGTTTTTGAGATAAAGCACATTTTCAACAACCGCAATCATAACTTTGTTCTTCATACAAACACTTAGAAAAACAAAATTATGTTTGCTGTCAAGAAAATTTTGTGGTATTTTAGCTAGTAGAATAAGTGGACCCCTAATTAAATAAATGTTGGCACGGAACTCTCAGTGGGCGAGTCCGACTCGCACTTATCTGGTTTTTGACTTCGTAACTTTTTTTGGACTGGTTAGACGATCAACATATCAAAACTTTCAGGCCGCATTCCTTGCGCCAGGAGGACGGGGAGAGTGTTAAGGTTAGTTTTTAGGTTTTCAGCTTAATTATAGGGAACTACACGTTTTAGTGACATAAGACTTGCTACAAAATGAAAGCTAATAAAATTTGCCACACGCTTAACTTATTCAAGTTTTAAACCGACTTAAAAACGAGGTTATCACTTTGACATGTATTCTTCGAAATGACTTCTTTGGGATTGGCTTATATTTTAGAATGATGACCTATTAAGGTTTCTAAACAAATGTGCTAAATTTTGTTAGTGTATGCAGGTATGTTTCATATTCGTATCATTCTATTGTTAAATAATATATTATAGGAACCAATCACATACATTGCTCTAATCCCAAAGTCAGTAGCCAATTGCACTTGTGTTATGAAAATCAGACACAACTGTGGTACCACAATACCCAGGCCCGCGACAATATAGATAATTTTGCTTTCTATATTGACCCGACCGGGAATCAAACTCAGGACCTCGGAGCGGCTACGCCTTGAAACCAGCGTGCTTAGCCACTACACCATGGAGGTCGTCATTATTTGTATTATTTTCACGGATAACTTAGATACGATTTTGTGATTAAGTTTTTTTTTCATTGAAGCATATTTCAATTCAGACAAGTGTTACTTTCATCAAAATCGGTTTAATAGTTTTTGATGTGTGCAAAAATAAAATTTGAAGAAAGCGGGTTAAAAGTCTGAACATATATTATTTTATTCCGTAGTATTTCTTTTTTCCATATCTATAATATGGTTTTCGCCGGGGACGGTCTACAGGAGATCTACTTGCCTATGTCACGCACTGCTGGAGCAAAGCCATCGAGAAACACGGCGAAGCATTGGCTGTCTCGCTTGATATCTCGAAGGCCTTTGACAGGGTTTGGCATGCAGGATTGCTCAATAAACTTCCAGCTTTCGGCATCCCTTCTGATTTCTGTAGCTGGATATCAGACTTCCTGAGTGACCGGTCGATCAGAGTAGTCGTAGATGGCTGCTCATCTGACCTTAGGGCTATTAATGCCGGAGTTCCTCAGGGGTCAGTTCTCTCTGCAACTCTTTTTCTGCTTCACATCAACGACCTGCTTCAGCCATCTATCGTTGGATACGCTGACGACAGCACAGTTACAGAGAGATACCTGTCCAGCGCGGAGACCAGTGGGGATGAAGTGCGTCGTTTGAGGGGAGCCATGGTCGAGCGGACAAATATGACCCTGAGCCGTGTCTCGCAGTGGGGCGATGACAATCGTGTCGAATTCAACGCCAAAAAGACTCAAGCATGTCTGTTTTCGGCAAAGAGGAGTCCTTTCCTACATACTTCAACTTTCCGGGGTACGCCCGTTGCTGTCACCGACCATCTAGAGCTGCTGGGTATGGAGTTGTCGGCTGATCTCAATTTTGGCCCCAACATTGAGCTCAAAGCACAAACTGCTGCTAAAAAACCTGGCATCCTGAACAGAGTGAGACGATACTTCACGCCTGAACAGCTTTTGACCCTTTACAAAGCGCAAGTCCGGTCCTGCATGGAGTATTGCAGTCACCTCTGGGATGGATCCGCCAAGTACCAGCTTGAAGCACTCGACTCAGTGCAACGCAGAGCCATAAGATTAATAGGTGACGACAAACTGGTGAATGATAAGCTCCATAGCTTAGCCCATCGCCGCAAGGTTGCCAGCTTAGCTGTATTTTACAGACTTTACTTTGGCGAGTGTGCGAAGGAGCTCCATGAGCTCATCCCTCCAGCCCCCTTTTTCCATCGTTCGTCTAGGCGTACCGCGGGATACCATCCTTACCTTGTCGATGTGCCGCTGTTTCGAACTAAGCGCTTCTCGTCAACATTTATAATGCGCACGGCAAAGGAGTGGAACTCGCTGCCCGCGGCGGTGTTTCCAAGGGATTACAATCCGAATCTTTTCAAAATTCGAGTGAACAAGCTTCTTCTGGGCGAGCTCGTTTCATCTTCGACTTCGTCCTAGTCGCATTAGGCTTGGACTGGAGTCAAGAGCGAACCCATACTAAAAAAAAAAAAAAAAAAATCTCAAAAACTTTTGAACTGATTCTTCACTGATCCTTAAGTCAAAATATACTTAATTGATTAGAAAAAAGACACAGAAAGACAAACAATATCTTGTTCTAAATATAATCGTAAACAAACTCAATTTTTACAATATTATACATAATATCAAACAAACGAACAAACACACGAAATTTTATACACTTTTTTGGAAACCTGTATAAATCATATCCAACGATATCGAAGGAATACTGGGCGATTTGAAAACCTCTTTTTTTGAAGTCGGTTCAATACTTGATTGAGTAAAACTTGCAGCAAATCTTATTAGCTTTGATTTTGAGGTCTTATGTGGCTAAAAGGCATAGTTTTCGATTGACGAGTTTATCCGAAAAACCTAAAAAAAATCCTTTAAGGAGTACCGGCTGGGACTTTTGGTAAGTAACCTCTTTACGAGTCCAAACAAAGTTATGAAGTCAAAAATTGTTTTCTAAGCGATTTCCTCTAGTATCCTTTCTTGCCAGATCTAATTTATCTAACTAGCCTTTGAAAAACAATATACGCAAATTCTGCTTAGAATAAAAAGTGGGCACCAAATATAATTTCCATATAACAGGGGATAACGGCGATAAAGACGTTCATTTGTATACAGAACATTGTATTTTGGGAACAACAAAAAGATATAGGATAGTGTTATGTCATGAAATTGGATCCCTAAAAGAAAATCACATTTCGTTTATTTTATTTCAGCTGTAACTGTACCGGCTTAAGCGGAACGATAAAAAATATGCGCATTTAAAAACGCAACGATAAAGTTTGTCGTCCTTAATTAAATTGGAGGGATTCGGGATTTTTTCGGGGCCCTTTCGGTTTAGGGACAAATGAGAAATTCGCCATTCCACTTGATTAAGAAGCGGCTCGACGCGGATGGTATATTTTTATTAATTGTCCATTTAGATTACTTTGGAAAAAATCGGCTTTTAGTTAATTGGCACATTGAAGCGAAGTAGCTGTATTACAGCGGCTATTTAAAGCGTTCCATCAAACACCTTGATGGTGATTAACTTTGATTAGAGCTATCAAGTTCAGTGTCGCTATCTTTGCTTTAATCGAACACTTTATGACTCAGTATTTTATAGGGCATGTTTTGTTGAATTTATATGTTTTGCTGAGTGGATAGGCATAAAATATAGTACATTAAGTTTTTTTTAATGATACCAATTGAATTTGACTCTAACACTTTTTGCATTGAACCTAAATAAACAAATAAATACATGTGAATGACGTGGTACATAATTATGGGTGACTTTTATACGAATCTTCTCAGAGAAACTGCGCAGTCCCATAGCCTTCGTTTATCTTTTTCACTTCATACTCCAGTACGGACAACTACCTGCTACTGGGTTCTCTCAACCCGATCTTATTTTGATCACTTATTAGTTTAGTACGATGAAACTTAAACCCACTGTATTGGCATTGCGTAACTTTGCTGACGTTAATATTGAAGAATTGAAAAGCGACGCCGCCACCATTGACTAGGCGCCCGCGTATACCACGAAAACTAATTGCATCTTCAATTGATAGAAAAGTGGAAATTTCAACTCGACTCTTCCAAAATTATTAAATGCTCGAAATTGGTCTATAAAACTAAAGCGTATCCCTGTCTCTTGTTACCAATGCGATGTGCAATACAGAGTTATCTTATCTTATCTTATTAATTATTTGTGTAATATTGGTATGTGCATTTATATGTTAGTGAATTCTACTGCTTATTTTCTGTACAACTATTCTCACTTTTTATTAATGTTCCGCCACTGATTAAAGCACTACCAAACGGTTGACTGGTAGAGACTTCCATAACGCATTAAGTCCGCCAGTTGTACAATTTACAGTGCATTAAAGTTTATCTATACGACTATGTGCAATTAGTAAAATGGATTTCCCAAACTATCTTTGAATCTTCCATTTTACTCGCTCAGATTTTTCTATCTCGCAGGATTATCCGTTTACACACACGGATAATCATGTCTGCACATCCAGACCACTCACCATTAAAACAACTTTTTCTCATATTTTAATAATTCTGTAAATAGACGTGGGGAAAGATCTGTTCGAATGAAAACGAACACCAAGAACTGTGAATAATAAAAAAAAATCAAGTTATTTGATAAAAAAACGTATCATATAAATGCTAATGTAGATAGAATTCAGTTTTTAAAATTTTCATGGCAATTTTCATTAAATCGTTTAGTAATGACAACGCATGTCGTTGAATTTACCAAATCTCCACTAACTGTAAGCATATAAAGGTATATTGGGTTGTTTTAACACATACAAAAGATTAGAAAAACTAGACTACTCGAGTCGAAAAGGCATATAGTTTCAAAGGCTCAGCATAAGTCGTGGCAGTTGAACGCATACCACGACGCTGATTTTCAGCGGGTGCCTTTGTAGGTATTTTAAAATGAATAGTGCCCAAAAAAAAAACAGTACTTTTTTGTGAATTTCAAAATCGCTGAATGCATTGTTTATCCGGAATAACGCGAGTAGGTTGACTACATGCAAAACACTCTAAATGCCATTATACTTACAAATGATTTATGTAACGTTGAGTGTTTCACGAACTAGAAATCCGCTTTGCGTAAACCTATTATGTTAATCACGTAATCCTCTGTAAACAAAGTTTATTCGACAAAATTATGTTTTATTAAATGGAACGGGGAGCCAACTGAAATCCGGAGCGTAGTCTATTTGGCAAGATTCCATTTTGAAACCTTGTTTGTTATACATCCAAATTATCTTTCTGACTCTTTATGAAGAGTCAAGATACCTATTCATAATTGCAAAGTATTTGAACAAGCCGTCCTCCCGCTTTGCGTGGCATTAAGAGATTTACAGAAGGCGTTGGTGCGCGATATATTTATAGCAGCACAATATCTTATTCTTTCAGTTTGGTCTTTTTAATGGATAGTTGTTTTAGAGTTTCAACTGTTATCGAGAAGGTTCGCGAAACGTATGAGTTTGTTTATAAGTTGCACACCACAAATCTTAATTAACACCATTGATTTGCTTTAGGTATTCTTACGCATTTGTGAGGCTATATTATTGTTTTAAATTAAAAATGAAAATAGAAATTCAAAATGTTTATTTAGTAATTTCAAATAACCATGAAAGTAGTAAATCAAGTTTTGATCTTTTGAAAGTTTTGAGACATAGTATTATTAAGGAATTTATATTCAAAGTAGTCATTAATAGAAATGCTGTTAAGTTTACAGACTGCACGCAAACTTTACTTATTTCTCACAACTTACATTATTTTTTCGCAGCTTGGGTCATTTTAATAATTCTGGCACTTAGTCTATAGCAAAGATTATTAGTTTTTGATTAGGTTTTAAAGTTTCAAGTTTATTGAAACATAAATCTTGCTTTTATACATTGATTTATGCGTACAAATAAGTCGTTTTGTGATATATCAATAGTATGGATAACATCAACTTTACGTTCTAGTGTCCCAAGAGTTCCCCGCAATCGTAGCTGAATTAGGTAGTATTATGTATGCTGATATCCGTAATTCAGATTCGTCCTATATCTGTCACTCATGCTTTATTACGTGCGAGGGATCGCGATAAATAGTTCAGAACATAATACTAACTATGAACTTATTTGTACACGTGCTGATTCTGGGAACACATGCCGTCTAGTAGTATATATAATGAAGTATGCCTACGGTGTAGCATCTCGTAGCATCGTAGCACTTGTAGCTGATAGACTACGATCTACGAGTATTGTTTAGTGTCGCTTTTGTGTATGTGCTGATAAAGAGATATTCTAGTTGATATTTTTTTAGAATGCTATCTTATATTTGCCACTTTTCTTTGCTTAAGAAGAGGCACATATTTTCCTCATGTCACTAAACGTTTGATTAAACTAATCAGTTACTTCAGTAAGCTTTACACAACCATAATAGGTAATAATAAATTGTAGTGGTAAAATAAAAGCATTGGTTTTCTCCATTCTCCTTTCAAACAGTTCTGACATTTTATTTTATATTTTTGTCTTAAAGCTAAAAAATATTTCTTACTTAGTAAATTGAAAGTTTAAAAGTAAATTTCAATATACTGACACCTAAATTAATAAATAACATACATGGTAAGGTCGCAAACAAAAGCTACTCTAATGTAAATCTCACAGTGAAATTGAAACGCATTTTTTTATTTTTATCTTTTATTTAAAGACTTTATTGCACAAATTTATTGTACACAGGTGGACATAATGCTAATAGCATTCTCTGCCAGTCAAACCTTTAGGTCATGCAGAAAGATAGCAATGGGTACAGTGAAAAAAAAAACACAACTTAAAATAGGAAAATGGTAACAAGAATATATTATTGAATTAAATAAACTAAATAAATAACTATATCGATAAATAAATAAACTACAAAATATATATAAGTATATACATAAACATAAATAAAGCATAAATACATTCATATAATAATAATATTATGCAACTATTTACTCTTTTAGAAATGTAAGAACTTTATTCTTGAAAGATAACTTTGCATCGGTTCTCTTTATATCTACGGGAAGAGAATTCCACAGTCGTGTTTCCGTCACTGTGAAAGACTTGGAAACGTACGAGGAACGGGGGGCCAGCGTGCCTAGCCGGAGATTGTCAGATGAACGGAGAGACCGATCATGGCTTTGACAGAGATATGGAAACATATCTTGAAGATAAGAAGGAGAATAGGGGTTATAAAGAATAGCGTGTAGAATGCAAAGAACTCGAGAGTCTCTACATTGACGGATGGTAAGCCAATTCAGTTGTGCTCTGTAACTGGAGACATGATCGTATTTACGGAGGCCGAAGATGAATCTGATACAACTCTTGAGGAGACGTTCGAGTTTATCGATGAAGGCTTCAATGAGATTAGTACAGCACGAATCAGCATAGTCAATGATAGGTATTACAAGAGTTTGCATAAGCAGAAGTTTTGTCTTAAATGGGAGAAAAATTTTTAAGCGGTAGAGACTTCTCAAACAAGTAACAACCTTACGGCTGACCTCTGCCATGTGATCAGTCTATCCCAGCGTAGTGTCAATGATTAGACCCAAGTTCTTGACACTAGAACAGAAAGGAATTGTCGTGCCTTCATATGTTATCGGGTAAAGGTCAACGGAACTAAGCCTAGAGATCAGTCCTGAACTACCTACGATGATAGCCTGACACATTGTAGGGTTAACTGAGATTCCAAAATTATGCGACCAAGATGAAATATATTCTAAGGTGTCGTTTATAAACTGTATTGCAGTGGATGGTACATCAATTGAAGATTATCGGCATACAAATGATACGAGCAGCGAAGGTTGAGGGTGATTATATTTATTAAAAATTTAAAAAAGAAGGGGCGATATTATCCCACCCTGTGGAATATCAGAAGTCAGCTTATGTCAGTCAGAACATGAACTCGAAGTTTTGATTGACTGCTGGCGACCACGCACACTGGGGCGGCCTATATGAGACGAATGCAAAAAAACTCTATAATACTTTGAATTATGTATATTTAAATTCTGTTTAGTTTGTAAGCTTAATTAATATTTTTTGAGTATGATTTGCGAATATACGACTTTTCTTAGTAAATATCGTAAGGAAAAAAATCCTAAAAAATAAAAACAATATGTAGGTATGAAAGTTAATGGAAAAAATCTGTTGTTTAAAAATCTGTTTAAAAAAATCGCGCAACAGGCTTTCACTTTGGACTTTGGTTTCATGATACCAAAAGGTCGAACGTATTAATAACACTATTCATTTAAAAATAACTTTGCGCAAAATCGAAATATTGCGAATCAAAATTTTTGTACTCACAAAATTAAAAAGACACGGTTATCTGTTCAGCTTATCGAAAAATCTACATTGTCTTAAATGTTACATCGAGTACATACCTCGGTCCTGATTAGACATGATCAATAATTTGAAAAATCTCTCAACAATGCGAATTTGAAATTTTCAAACTTCAACAGAATTTCTACTAAACTGTGTGGATGACTAAACACTTGCACTTAAAGAGTCAATAGCTACTGATTAAAAGCCAAGATAACCGATAACCTGACAACACGATATGTCAAATACCCTCTAATTTTATAAACAAGCATTATTTTTGGTTATTACCCTCATTTAAAAATATCAGTTTTTCGCATCCGTCTCTTAGAGGCAACCCCAGTGTGCCACGCAGGTAAGATGAAAACCAATCTAGAGCTGAGGGAGACACCTTTAAGTGAGATAGGACAGCCAGAAGGAGATCATAATTAACAGCATTAAATGCGTTAGAAAAATCGATTAAAACAAGGAGTGTCACCTTAGAGGAATCCATCCCATCTCTTAATCTTCAGTTACCTTCAGCAGAGCAGTAGTAGTGCTATGACCTGCGCGAAACCCAGACTGAAAAGGATTCAAGAGATTGTTCTTAAAAAGGTGGGAGGATAATTGTTTAAGAGCACATGACTCTGTAATTTTGGAAAGAAATGGCAAAATAGAAATCGGCCGGTATTGGCTAGGTGAAGTGGAATTGGCAACTTTTGGGAGTGGTACGACGAGAGCTTTACGCCAAATATCTGGGTACGTGCCAGTGACTAAAGACCAATTGACTAATGTGTGATGACAGGTAAAATAATTTTCAGCAATGGCACTATCATCAAACGGCTGACGCCATCCACCCCTGTCGCTTTAGAAGTTATTGCGAAGATGGCCTTGCTTATGTCAGTTTCAGTGACAGGGGAAAATGAGAACGGGTCAACATCAGGAGCAGGGAGAGAATGTAAATATGCTAAAGAATTAGATTTAATGAGAACATCAAGAGTCGGGAGGTTCGTAAAATGCCGGTTTATGTCATTAAGGTCAAAAGGTATATGGTTGTCGTCAGGCTTTGATTTTCCAACCCCAAGCGATTTTAGAAAGTTCCAGGCGTTTGAAGAAGAACTCCTTTTAATTTAACATGTATGTGACGACGTTTAGCTGCTCGTATCATTTGGTTGGAACGATTTCGCGCAGTTTTGTACTTAGCCCAGTTCACGTCAGACCATTCCCCTTTAAAATTACGGAACGCCTTGTTTCGTTTAGACATAGCCATTTGAATATCCTTTGTTAACCAAGGAGCCAGTGATCGTTTAATGCGGACTGTATGTACGGGTGCATGTTTGTCAAATAGGCTAAGAATGTTGCTGCACAATAATTCCACTTTCATCAATGTTGGCTGCAACGACCACGGAATTCCAATCAATCAAAGCAGCATCTTTCAAGAAGTCATCATGATTGATACGCGTATGGCTACGCAGCTGAACCGTCTTGAGCTTATTCCGAGGAGGTCAAATACGGTAAGCTAAAAATAACAAATCGTGTCTAGAGACACCTGGAGCCAACATTTGACCATGACCAAGCACAGACTGTTCAGATGAGGTCAGCACGTGATCGAGCCAGGTATCATGAGTACCAATGTTGTGATGAGTGGGAAGAAATGGAAGATGCTGCAGGCCAGTGGACTTCAGCATATGTTGAAATTTATCAGATCGAGGAGGGTCTCCGGCAGGTTCGGTATTGAAGTCACCCATGATTATGTGATGAGAGTAGTCCGTACAAAGTGGTTCAAGGGTAACTTCAAAGTGGCTGAAGTAATCAATTCCTGGAGGGTAATACACCACAACAAGTAAAGCTTTGGTACCACGTTAAACTGATTTCAATGAATAAATATTCTGCTGACGCAGAATAGATAGCTGGAGATGATGCGACTATTGCAAATGGGATATCCGATCTCAGGTAAATTGCTACTCCACCGCCAACCTTACTGACTCTGTCATTTCTAATAAGCACAAAACCTGTTAAGGTAGACTGTATGCGACTGAAAGCATGGAAGGTTTGAGCCATGACTCGGAAACTAAAACGGCGTGGATTACATCAGACGAAGAGCTATCCAACAGCTCACTATGATGCTTAGGGATGCTCTGAGCGTTTATGTGGCATATGTTCAGAGATTTTTGGAAACCTCCAAAACAGTTTTTGAGCTGAATACCAAGTGTTTCAATATCAGACGTCACAGAATTGAATGAGTCATCATTACAAAAACAAAATGAAACAAAAGAATTTGACGAGTTTAGAATCATGATTGCAAATAAATGAATATAATAATAATAAAATAATAATAATATTCAAACTAAATAATAATTATTAAGAGAAAGCTACTAATTTAAGGATAATGAAGGGTAAGCAACCCCTAAATACTTACTCCCTGCATTACCCACCAGCTTCGCTAAGCAAAAGAACTAAATCTAACACACATGATAAAATAATGTAAAACATAAATGTTGTAACATAAAAGATAAAACAAAAAGTGATTTCAACATAATAACATTGATATTATCGAGCACTGTTCGGAACGAAACTAGTTAAAAATAACATCATTTGTCCAAGAAAAAATCATGATCCACATCGATTAAAAAGAGGAACAAGAAAAGAAAGAAAAAAAACTACATTGACAATATTGACACTGACAGTGACAATGACATCTCGACTCGAATACAATTTAGGTTATGTTGCCGTGTTTTCAAATTGTGTTATAGCGAAAATACCATCATTTATAAAAAACATTATTATTCACATAAAAGATATAGCTAGATATATCGTTAGTAGATCACTAAAGTTACTTATTTTTCGCTGCGGATACTTGTTTACAAGTTGCCACCTTAGACGACGAACTCGAAGTAGTAGCCTGAGGAGGAGGTCGTGTTGTTACCTGCTGCACCGGCGCCGATGATGCTTGTGAACTGACGGTGTTTCCGGGCTTCGGGAACCTGGAGATCAGCTCTTGTAGCTCCTCCAGTGTGTTAACTTTCCGCCCTGTACCATCAGATACCTTGACCATGATGACACCGTCAAAGGTCCAGCATTCACGCATACCGAAGTGCGAGCGGGCCTTTGAGAATGCTGTCTGCCTGTTCCTGGTCAAGAATTCACACACTGATATAGCCGAACCCTTGAGCTGAGTCTTCCGCCTCCAGGTTGAAGACTTGGTAGCATACGTCATGAAACGAACAAGCACAGGTCTGCAACGCTTTCCTGGCTTATCACGTTGTCGATGACACAGTGCTATCTGTGAGGCATTAAAGTCATCCAGCCCCAGCTTAGACCTGATGGTATCAACAACTGCATCAAGTACATTTTCCACATTCTCTGCAATGCCACTGAAGAGGAGAGCCTCGCGACGATTGCGCATTTCCAATGCATCAACGGTGTTCACACAGTCTGTAATTTGCTGCCGCATACTCTTCAGAAGGCCCCACACAAGATCACGGAAGGCGTAGAAGTCGCTTGCATGCTTCGACAATGACTCTGGAGCAGAGGAGGCTGCCTTCAGTTGCGCTTCAAACTCTGCCATACGCCCCGATAACATTGCCTCCATTTTCGCCTGGGATGACTGTATATCAGCAAGTTGTGACATTGCAGTGTTCAAAATAAAAAGTTGATATGTGTGATGTTATTTTATGTGCGAAAGTACAGCTGGTAGATAAGAGCAGGTTAGTGCTATTTCATTAGAAATAAAGCCAATTTAAACTAATTAAAATAAGTGAGAGATAAAATTTTTGATGTTACTTATTTGACATCTACCCGCAAAAAAAGCAAAAAAAGAAGATTCCTTCATTGCAATGCCCATTTGCAATGGATGTCCAAACAAACATGGCTTCTTTGGATGGCAGTAGCGAGCGTCTGTCTTTGTATACATGCTGCTCAAGAAATAGAACCAGCTTTTAAATTTTGCCCTCTATTTATTTATCTATGAATACATTTATACAAAGAGATTATAATGTAACATAACATTTATATAATGCTTAAAAATAACAAAAGAGATGTCTAGTGACAGCTGACCTGCTCGTAGTACGAAAATTCTGTAAATGCTGTGAAAAATTATCGGTTTTGACGGCACTACGGCTTCAGCCAACGGCACTTCGATAGGATGTTGGCGGCAGTGGGTGGACTTCATGTCGACAGCAAACTACTTATTGTCCAAGCACAAAATCCCTGAAACGACCATACGTATAATATCTATTTCAAACTTCTATTCTTTTTCTTTTGTAAAGGCTTTGTTAGATTAAACATAAATATATAAGGTAACAAAGCCGGACTACCTGTATTAAGTAGCGTAAATCGTTTCCCTTCATATTGGTTGTATATTTCAAGATTTCTGAAAACCTATCTTTGGCGACTGCATCTGAATTGAACATATTTTATATCGGAATGTCCATTGTACTGTTATGAAGCAAAAGATTTGTGAGACCCCGATAGGAGGGCAGGGAAGGTTTAAAATTTCTTTTGTAATATTGTCATTTCACCGAAAAGATTTTGGCGAGGTTTTTCGCAAATCAAAGTATTTCAAAGAAATAAAAGGTTCATTTATTTTGGTATTCGTATTATTCGTGTTTCGCTTTCATAGGCAAAAAAAGTATAATAAAAAAGTAAAGTCTGATAAAACTAAAAAGCGTGAGTAGGGATATAATGTACGGCTCTCATGTCCAGACTTCTAATTAGGATGTCACATACATTTTTAGTTATAATGAACGCATAATGTGAGGTGAACACCGACTCAAAATGAATGCGTTTTCAATAAAAACAATGACGAGTGTGTTATTTATCCTTTTTCGAGAGTTTTGTACTTCGATAAAAATTTGTTTTTGTTATTGGCTATATCCTCAAAACTGCTGAACTGATTGAGATGAAACACAAATACAATTAAATAAAAATCTTCTCGATATAATTACTCTTTTCTGAAAAAAAATGCAGTAAACTAAGGAATAAAAGTAATAAGAATTTTGTGGAATCAGATGCCGTCAGCTGTTAACTTTAGTACCACCGGCACTACAAATTAATGTTAAGTTTCATATTGTTACTCATAAAACAAGATATATATATTTTTTTTAGGACTTTCCAAAACTCCTGTATTTTTTCTAGGGGAGATGATAAGGGAAGAAACAGTAACTTCTGAGCAGGTTTTCATGTCGGAAATGAATTAAACATACGAAAGCTGCAATCGTGCTATAATTCATGCTTTCTTCCGGGTTGGACCATAGAGGTATAACCGATTTTTGTTAGGAGCAAGAGACGTACTACTTTTACCTTTTGAAAATAAATAAAAAACTTGCTGTACACTTACGATTACAATACTACTTCAAAAAAAACTATAGTTTAGTTTGAAAAAGTAACTGTGCTTAGATAAATTCATGGTCGTCTCAAAACCATCTTTATAAGATCTAAAACAAAAAACAGTATGGTAGGGTAGATTGGAATAGCTACACCAAGAGCATAAAGTATACTCGTATTTAGCAACCGCAATAAAACGCTACGCTCACAAAAACGAACATGAAAATTTCCCCGTTCGCCATGTTGTAAATGCAAGTCGTTATATTATGAAAGTTCCGCTGCGCCTACCACAATGTTTAGCACTATTCCTAACTGCAGAGAGTATGATGGGGTATAATATACAACTAAATATTAATAAATGTAAAGATCAGAAGCAGTATGATTATGACATAGCCAAATGTCTTAAAATAGATTTTTATTTCACAATTACGACAATTTGTATCATTCAATGAACGTAATAATCTTTGTTACGAATTTATCAATGACAGAGATTTATCATTGTTTCTCTCCCTTTTCGTTTTTTTTTTTGGAAATTCAATGTTACCATGTAACTCAAATATCAATAAACGGAGGAGTATAGATAACCGGACATACAAAAAACAAATTATAGATGAAAAATCTTGAAATAATAATTGCAACCAAATTAACATCCGTTCAAGGCAGAGTTCTCTCTATCACCGCTAGTTTAATAATAAAATGAATGACTAACACCACTGATTTGTAAGAACCTTCATAAAGAAGAAATAAGAACCCTGCGAAATTTGTGGTCTCTTATGGATACGTCACTGCGTGACGCTAAGTGCCATCTAGCCGTCTGTTTATGAAACAGTGGGCCCAAGCAGTTATTCTTTACAGAATAAATTCAACTTGGAAATTGATGACGATTTGCTATCGAATGGTTTAGAATGTTATAAACACTCACAGTATCATTTTTAATAATCATAAAGATGAAATAAGGAACCAAAAATTTGCGCACGGGCGGGACTTAAAACAGCAACCTCTTGGCTGACCGGGCCAAACGCTCTTACCAATTGACCTACCGTGCTGTCAGTCCGACCTTGCGAAATTTGTGGTCTCTAATAGATATGTCATTGCGTGCTGGTTCAAGTCCCGCCCGTGCGCAAATTTTTGATTTCTTATTTCATCTTTATGAATATAAAATACTGATACTGTAAGTGTTAAAAAAAAAAATCTAAACCATTGTAGGAACCTATTTAAAACGTTAACCCACCCTCGTACAACAACACTTCCCAGAGCAAGTGGTATGTATTACATTTTCGGGACTCACGTCTGCGGTGGAAAGTTCGCCCGAGTTCCGCGACAGGAAATTAAAGTTCGCAATATTCTACTGCTTGAGGTTAAACTTCACTTTCAGATATTTAAAAAGTTACACTAATATTGTACAAATCCTTTTGCAGACGGAACTCATCCGAAAGTCGTTGGTAACCGTTTTCCTCACTTGTCTTTCAAGTTGACGAGTGACGGTAAATAACTTTTCGAGTTGTGATTGGGTTTGGAACTTTTGAATGGTATGTAGCGGCATAGCGGTTTCAATTATTTTAATTAGTTTATAACTTAAACTTAAATTAAACGGTCAAAGCCATGAGAAAATGTAAGAGACAAGAAGACGTGTAATACAATGTTCAAAATATCCTAAAACTAAGTTTTGAGAACGAGACCACTTGCGTGCGCGTATTTAACTAAGTAATTAGATATTAGAGATATTCAATTATTGCTATCATTAATTTAACCATATATGCAGAATTTGCCTGTCATCATAAAATTCTATTACCTACTTTTAACAATGCCATCAAACTGTGTCATACGAGGGTCAAACTGAAAGTTCTTAGAACTGGCCACTTATAAACAATATAATAAAAAAAATATTCTAAAATTTGAAAATAGAACTCTTCGCCAATGTTACTGAGTATATATTTCATTCATTTGTCATTTGTTTTACGATTTGGCGGCAAATTGAAAATTGTCTGTGTCACGTCAACATGAATTTAACACGAGAAAATTTTCGTGCAATGATTTTTTATGACTTTCGATGTCATTTCAGTCAACAAGAAAGTTATGATAGACTACGATTGGCCTTTCACGATGAAGCCCCATCTCGTGCGACTGTTTACAACTGGTTTAATGAGTTTAAACGTGGTCGCACTAATCTCACTGATGATGTACGTGAGGGACGGCCTTCTACGGCGACGACTGAAAATAACATCTGTGTTGTGCGGCGTATGATAGAGACTGACAAAAGAGTGACCTATCAGCAGATTCGGACAAGCTTAGGCATCGGTATGAGTCAAGTGCACAAAATCCTCCACGAACATTTAGCGATCAGGAAGCTTTGCGCCCGGTGGATACCTCATAATTTGACTAAGGCTCAAAAACTCCATCGTGTGGATTGGTGCCGTAAAATGATTGAAAGATTTAACGGAGGTGACTCAAATGCTGTGTTCGACATACTAACAGGTGACGAAAGCTGGATTTACTGTTATGATCCTGAAACCAAAAGACAATCTGCTCAGTGGGTGTTTCCTTTCGAGGAGTTGCCAACTAAAGTGAAGAGAGATCGAAGTGCGGGAAAAAAAATGGTGGCCTCGTTCTTTGGAAGGATAGGTCATTTCGCAACAATTGTGTTAGAGGATCAAAAAACAGTTTCTGCAGAATGGTACACTACCAATTGTTTGCCACTTGTCTTGGAAAAAGTTCGAGAGAAACGACCTCGCAGTAGGATCCTCCTTCACCACGACAACGCCTCGTTGCACACCGCCAAGCGAACGATCGACTATTTGGCGACATCAAACGTTGAATTACTGGGTCACCCGCCGTATAGCCCCGACTTCGCGCCTTGTGATTTTTATTTATTTCCAAAAATTAAAGAAAAACTTAAAGGAAAGCGGTTTATGAATGCTGAAGAAGCGGTGGCTGCGTATCGCGATGCCATTGAAGAGACCCCTAAGGAAGAATGGGCAAAGTGCTTTTCCCAGTGGTTCCATCGCATGCAGCGGTGTATTGACGTCAATGGACAATATTTTGAAAATATATAATAAAACTAATAACTGGCTAATGTAATCAGTTTTTGATTTTCTAAGAACTTTCAGTTTGACCCTCGTAATTCTACTGTTTGATCATTATTAATTAAGGTAGGTATTTATTTGTAAAAATTCTTCAGGCTCTAATTTCCATTACAAGGGAATTATGCGTTGCTCGCATTCAGATCACAACGTGAAACCGTGTGACAACAATAGCGAAAACTTCGAATTGCCCATTAATCATAGGGTAGAATGATACAAATTTGTCAGCAACCAGAAGCCCTGCGGCGTTGCGTCACACAATATTAATGAACATGAAAAACGCGAGTCTCGTGAATTATGAGATTGTGACGCAATGTGAGCTTCTTAAAATTACGGCCCTAAGCATTCGTATTCAAGACTACGTACGCGGTCCGAGAATTTAACGGGAAAAACAAAACGTTTACCTAAATCGGATGGCGATTTAAATGCGCACCGTAATGGTTTTATTGTAAAATATGATTTTCTTTGCTACTCGAATATTTTAAACAATCTTTTTGTAACTTTTAAAATGATATCAGGGAATAAGATTAATTAACTTTTAGAAGTAAAAAGGTCTTAATTATCTATAGTGTGTGTTATTTTGTTTGTGTATGTTATTAATTAAAAAGGTCTTAATTATCTAAAGTATATATCTGTAGTGTGTGTTTTTGTTTGTCATATTTTATAATTAATAAATGACGACATTGTTAATATGAGATAAGAAAAAAAAAGGACTTTAAACTAATTTGGTCGCAGAAATAATAACAATCATAAAGTTATTGTAGTTACCAAACCAATAAAACGACAAAACTATCATTTTATTAATTAAACTCAAATCATTACCAAAAGTTTAATATTGTGAACAAAATATCATACAGTCTTTGTTGTCTGAAATATTGAATATTTATTTTTAGACCCAGGAATCGAGGCAATTGTGAAATTTTGGATGGGTCAAGATAATAAATACTGCGGTGACAAATTCAGCATTATAATAGTTATTTCGCGTCGTACCAAATGGACGCGATAAATTAAGTGCCTACAGTTTTTCATGAAAGCTGTCGCAATACTTTCTGTTCAAATTCGCTGATCTTGCTTTCCACAATCTTTCATTTACATAAGCATGCAATCAGAATAACAAAGGATGCTATGATGAAGCTCATTGTCATAATTTTTCGCTGTCGCTTGCCAAGGAGAGAGGTTTTCTTTATTAAACGTATGAATATTATTTTAGTAGCTTTCCTTACATATATACGAGTACCACATGTGTAAGAAGGTATTTTCGACGTCAAATAAGACTTATTCATGAGAAATTGACATAAAATATTAGATTGTTCAAATTGTATATGTGTGTTTAATCAAAAAAACCTTTTAAATTAAAACTGTTAGTTTTATTTGTTGAATTAGTTTCAATTTGTTCAACTTATTTCAATCTAAGCATATTAAATAGACTTATAAGAATAGTGATTTAAATTTGGAGGCACAAAATTAGTTTTAAGTAGATTTAATCATTTTATTGTAACAAATTCAAAGCTCTTATTTGCTTTGAAATTATTAACTGGAATTATTCATTAGGTTTTATAGTCCGTTTTTTTTTTGCTTGTTAATAATGTAAACAAGCTTGACATTCCTTTGTATCGAAATAATTCATATTCAAATAAAATAAACTTAAAACTCGCTAACTACAAAGGTAACTCATCGTGTACGGCTGAGGTCTTTTTAAATCAAATAGTAAATGAATTTTATTCACTGATATTAATTAAAAAGTTATAAAAGATTGTTCACATGATTCGGCTTGCAAAGAAAAATTGACTTTATGAATTTCACGAACCTTTACACTAGATGCTGAAATATTCAAAAAACAAAATTGATGTTTTTAACCGACTTCAAAAAAGGAGGAGGTTATCAATTCGACTATATGTTTTTTTTTGTATGTATGTTACCTCATATCTCAGTCGTTTGTCAACCGAATCAAAAAATTTTTTCACCTACTTAGAGGGTGTACCTTCTAGTTGGTCCCATTTTTTCCATTTTGGGATCTGATGATAGAATCTTTGTGTAATCGAGGGAAATTCAAATTTTAAAGGCACGTATAGTGTTTCTTAACTAGAATCTTAATGTTGACGTGTTGTTACGTCTGATAGTCCACATCTTGTGGGGCTGAGCTGATGGTGGAACTCCTTAACGCTTAGGAGTTCAGTAATTATAATGACGGAACTTATGATAGGTAATTTGTAGCTTCTTAAAAAAATGAATCAAATAGAATCATAAGGTGCAACTTCCCCCCTCTTTTGTAATCACTAAAAAATGAAGAAATAAAATAAACTTTAAAAAAAAGTAAAAAAGAAATTGTTTGCCTAAAATGAATTCCTTTCCTTTCAATGGTGAAGAGTTTATTTAAGATTTTTTAGTGCATTTTGGTTTTGAAGTTGGTTTTTCCTTTTTAAAGTTTATTTTATATAGAATTATCTTTAGTTCCAAGTCATACAATAAAAAGTGTATTATTTTATTTCATTTGCTAAAGTCCGTTCAATTTGGTGTATCATACTTGATTAATTTATTTACGAATATTAAAATTTATGTTACGCAGGGAATGCTCTCATAATTTACACGTTACGTTAATACCTTTTATTAATTAAGACACATCATCGTTAAAACTTAAAATATTATAAAGCATTGCGTCCATGTTTCAATGACTATATAAAATTGGATCGGCGTCATTATACGATAATTTAATGGATTGCTCATTTCTTGTCGATTTCTCGTACAAATAAATTATAGATGTATTGTTATTTATTGTACACGTGTCCCGGGCAATTACCAGAGTGCCTGCAAAGCGTTTTTTCTTAATTGCCTTAACGGTCTAATGCTCTCACAGAGAACTATATGGGGAATAGTGCCGCTCTGTATTATTCGCGGAAAAATTCATAATAAAACGTGTAAACAGCTGGGTAAATACAATACTTCATGGGTATTCCGTGTGGTACGTTTGATTGGTACTTTAGGTATTAATTTGTAAATTTTATTTACTGTTTTTATAGTGTTTTGTCACTAAACAAACTCAATAACATAAATTGCAATTGTAAAAAACAACTGTGTCCGACAAAGAATCAAAAAAAGTACATGCAAAATTCAACAGTGTGTGCTTGCCTATGTGTCGGTGGCGGGTTGGTAAAGGCATGCGCCGAGATAGCGTAAGACACAGAGTTCGATTCGTTGTCTGACACAGTTGTATTTTGAAAGTGCAGTTAATGTTATTAGGTATCTTTCTTTGAAATTGAGAGGTTTACTAATCTTTAAATTGAACCTTGGCATAGAAATAAAACAAAATTAAAAGGAGTCAAGTCTGGTAAGTCTACCTTTTCAATCATTCATTCCTTTGAGGTATCTGTCTTCGAGAGTAAAACACATTGCCGTAGTAATAAATGGTATTGAATTAAAATATTACAACATTGTGAAACTAGAATCGTCTTAAGCTCTACATCAACTTAAAGCTATCGGGTAAACTTAATACAGCAGAGACAAATTACGGCACGTCGAAGCTAGCTAAATCCTAGGGTTCCACTGTGGAAAACGTTTCTACTCATATTTTTAACCGTATAATTATCACGCACTCTTTGTTTTAGAGTCGATTGTATAAACGTCAGATAAGGAATATGCGTCGAATATGATATAAAACGTCTAATTTAAAAGCGTCACCTCTTGGACAGCAATACTGAAAATGACATTTTAAATCGGACGTTTCATACTTATTTGATCGGATAAGGCCTATCTGACGTTAGTAAACTCGACTCTTACTACGAAAAATCAGAGACAGCTAATATAACTATGAAATATGCGGATTATTGCTGTTGGACCACTATCACTGCCAAGTGGGAAAAAGGTGAAGAAATGAATAGACACGAAACGGACGAACGCGGGTGGATGTGCGGGGAAGTGGGAGGAATTTGACATTTTGACGTCCCTTCTTATGATAACCGAATTGTATAATTCATTAAGAATCAGCAACGCGAGGAGCGATTTCATCACGCATTCGCATTATTAATTTTGGTAAGAAGCGCCTTCATATCGGTGGAATATTAACGCATAAATGGTATCCTGTTGAGTGGCACACACGTGTATTTCAGAATAGAGCCCCAGGTTAGGTCTATATGTAGGCGTATGATGGCGGTGCCTAGCATGCGAGGTGGCTGTGATTCATTTAGTGCTATCGCAAAAGAGCTCGCATTCGTGTTACGCAAGCCCATTTGGCACTGATAAATTGCTTTTAAAAGTACCTAGTTACTCATTTAAACTTACGTTTAAGATTAATGCGTACTAAAATAATATATCTATGTGTGTTTTTCGACATGATCGACAAAATACGTAAGTACGTATTTAACTAGGTATATTGTTTTGAAAAGGGTAAAAAAACCGGTACTTAAAAATACTAGTTTAAGGGTCGATTTTGCCAACGACGGATACTGAATAAGTGTAAAACGTTTAAAATGACATTTACGTACATGATTGCTTACAAATAAGCGACGTTTTCAAATAAAGCGTTTTGTATTATATTTGATGAATATTCCTTATCTAACGTTGGTAAAATCGGGCCTAAGCCATTTTATAATCACCTATGACAAGGTTTATTTATTATACACAGTCTGGCCATAAATACTGTTTCAATTAAAAATAAGAAAGATATTACATTAATTTGAATTTGTGTCTGCCATTTTAATACGATTGCTCATTGTGTTTTCTAATTATGGCGCCAATACATTTTATAATATTTTACGATGTTAAAATGGAGTGGGGTGATAAAGAGAACCGAATCGCTGTGATACACAAAGTTGGTATGGAGCCAAATGCAATTTTTAAAACTCTCCATACGCTTGGTATTTGTCAAATATTTGTGTACCGGGCTATCAGTAGGTAAAATTTGACCTCCTCTATTTGTGACAGAAAAAGTTCTGGCCGTCTACGTAGTGTTCGTACGAAAAAGGTGGTCAAAGCAGTGAGGGAAATAATTCGCAGAAATCCTGTCCGAAAGCAAAAGATTTTATCTCGGGAGATGAAGATAGCACCCAGAACCATGTCGCGTATTTGAAAAGATGACTTAGGACTTGCGGCCTGTAAGAGACACACTGGTCTGTTTTTAACTGATAATTTAAAAAAGAATAGGGTGGTAATATCGAAAAAACTACTGAAGCGGTACGCAAAGGGAGGTCAGAGAAAAATTTTGTTTACGGATGAGAAAATCTTTACAATTGAGCAACATTTTAACAAACAAAATGACCGTATTTATGCTCAAACCTCTAAGCACGCTTTCCAATTAGTCAGCAGAGTGCAACGTGGGCATTACCCGACTTCAGTGATGGTTTGGTGAGGTGTTAGTTATGAAGGAGTGACTGAGTCATATTTTTGTGAAAAAGGTATCAAAATATCGGCACAAGTGTATCAAGATACCATTGTTGAGAAGGTAGTTAAGCCTCTTAACAACACCATGTTCATTAACCAAGCATGGTCTTTCCAACATGACTCGGCGTCGGTTCATAAAGCTCGGTCCGAGCAGTCTTGGTTAGAAGCGAACGTTTCGAACTTCATCAAGACTGAAAGAACGTGCTGAAGACTGGCCGTCGTCTAGTCCCGCTCTTAATCCGCTGGATTATGATTTATGGTCAGTTTTAGAGAATACGGCTTGCTCTAAACGCCATGATAATTTGGAGTCCCTAAAACAATCCATACGATTGGCAGTGAAGAATTTTCCCATGGAAAGAGTGCGTGCTTCTATTGATAACTGGCCTCAACGTTTAAGGACTGTATTGCAGCCAATGGAGACCACTTCGAAAAAGCTTTTTATATTTTAAATAGTTTTTTATTTATGTATAAAACTAACACACTGTAAAAGCAATAAATGTTATTTGCATAAAAAAAAATCTTTGTGACAATATTTATGGCAATACTAGATAGACCGCCGCCTAAATATTAAAAAGTCGCGCGCACTTTTCGTCGTCTTTTAATTGAAGTGATGGCCGTTAAGTCTATGTCCTGTTCAACAATACATTTCAAAGTGGTTAAGTGTTAAGTGGTTAAGTGGCAGAAACATTGAATATGAATGTATTCCATTTACCTTACATCAGGGTTGATAAGATGGTTTCAAGATAACTAGAGTTAGACCTAGGCTCATTTGAATACTGATAGTTGCGGAGGACAACAGTGTTAGTGTGTATGTATTAGCACGTATAACACTGACACGACCGTGCGTAGGTATAACATGATCGCGGACCGTACGGCCAAACTATGTAGCGTTTTGTACGGTACAGTCTGTTAGAAAATAAGTTTCGTTTTCAATATTGTTTCTTTAATAGACGATTTATAAGGCATTCAGTCCGCGTAACAAGTTTCAGATTATTTTCCGGGTAAGATATTACTTTACTTTCTACAAATCTAGGAGGGAATCGAAGGCTTTGATTTCATTGTAAAATCGAGAAAAGCAAAAGCGGTCAATAAGTTAACTAACTTTATATTTAGCTGAATGAACACATAATACTCGTGGACCTTGACATGAAGTCATATTTACTGTCATCAATTTCTTATACCTATCGCACAGGCTTACATTGTACGCGACACATGACCTAGATTCCAATTCTGATGAAGATGGAAAGGTCACTGCTATTCTTTCGCAAATGACAAGGAATTTTAATAGATTTTTAGAACGAAAATAACACGAATTTTTATCGTGAGTGATTAAAAACTAGAGCTCCGGATATGATAAAAAATATCATTTGTGAATTGTAACTACAGCTAAGTTCAATTGCAATGTAAGTAATCAATATTCTTGTGAAAGTAACTAGGAGTGATTATAACTCCTTAAGAGAGCATTCTATTGAATTTAATCAGATGAAATAATGTGTATTTAATATTCGTATTATTATTATATTATACATTTTCAGTAAAAAAGGGTACTATTTTGTAATTTTAACATTATTTATGTAACAAAACGAGCGGTAGTTCCATTGTATGCTATGTATAGAGCTGACTGTACTTCCATATGTTGGGTGGGACATAATTGTGACTGTAGCAGGAAGTTAATTGCGTGTTCCTTGTCAGCCGGGTTTGCGGATGATTTAGGTATTTTAGGGCCTCAGTGCACAAAATACATGAGTATGAAATCAGTGGGCACTATTTTACGCAAATCTTGCTTTAAGTACTTGCTTAAAGGTAATAGAATAGAGTTTAAGAGCTAGTAAGGCGCCTTTTTATCAAATAGTTGAACCAATTTATCCCTAACACTAGTAGAAAGTTTCACAATTTCTGACATGCAAGTCTGAAGAGAATCACTAGTTCATGATTGACTATCGTAGCAGACGACTAATATAATAACATAGGTAGTACCTAGATGAGAAATGAGGCAAGTGTTAACAAAACACTTGCCTCTCTTCTCATCGTAAAGAAATAAGTTTTCATTATTTGTTCGTAGAAAAATAATAAGCAAAAGAATCGCAAGCTTTCATTGCAAAATTAAACAAAACAGAGATGATTTGATTACGGAGCTGTCGTGTCTTTGAAAAGGTAATGTCGACGTTTGTTTTGGCCGTAGAATATCAAATGCAATCAAATCATCAATCTATTCACCGTGGACGATCGACAGTTCTGTCATAAAATGGGAGGACCGACAGGCCTTTCTGTTGCATTATTCATCCATCAGTCATCACTAACAATAGAATAGAAACATCGGGATAGCAAAAAAGTCAGTACATATGGTTTCATAAATTACCTTGAAACCTTCTGTATAAAAGGCCGTATTTTCAGTTTTGGAGCTTGCATTCTATGCACCGTGCGGCTGGATTCTACGCAAGTGTCATCTAACGAATTTCGAATTAATGAACTTCCAAGCAACCTTGGATTGAAATAAATGACAAAATAACGTATCCAAAAATTGGAAAATAGCATCTACACTTTTCATGCTGTATTGATACTCAGTATTCTAAGAAACGTAGTATGAATTTTAGTGCTCCGATTGACATGGTCAATTAATTGCTGGCTTCGAAAACAGGACCTTACTTCTTTATAAGCGGTTAGTTAGGCTCTCTGAAGCTTTTCTATTTTGTGACAGCAGGCTCAGTTTCATTTAGTATGAAACTTTACCGCATAATTTACATTTGTTATATTAGCCCGCCCCAGATCGTTGTGACCTTTTACGGGTAAACCCTTATTTTTTGTATGGGCGTCAAAACAAACGTAGGCCGGTCTTATTGGGTTACAATTTAGGGTGTCATTATACAATTTATATTTTAATCATGTAACATATAAAATAAATTTATAACCTACCTTATCAAAAACGAAACCATTTCCTTGCGGCAAAGAGGCTATGATGCTGGCTGCGATGCCACGTTGGATATCTATAATCCTTTGAACTAGGAACAAGCACGGACGTAAAAAAACAGCCAGCTTTATTATTGACCGTTACAGTATTTTATTAAGGTGCATATTTTCTAAACAACAATGTAGCGGAGGGTCCCCACGGCCCAAATGTTTCAACGCCAAACGGTGTGAATACATTATCATTTGCAAGTGAGACGTACTTACGATGCTTGGCGTTTTCAGCCAACTCCGCTGCTGCTCCAACTCAAAGGACTGATTGTCTGAGATGGGAGGGGGCCAAAGTATCGACAAAAGTTGCACCATGTTGTATTTTACTTAAGTAAACATTAGTATTGATATCTTGGTATAAGTACGAGACAAATAAAACCTAAATCTGTCACATTATTTATTTATTTAGTTATTTCGTAAAACAAATGTCAACAGTTCGAAAGGTAAATAAAAATGTTAAAACGTTTAAACCAGAGATTGAAAATAAATCTGGCCCGATATGGCCAGGAATTAAAAAGCTATACTCAAGATCAAGACGTGTACATTGCAAATACTGAACTAATGACATATTTTTTTAATGTAAATTCGATCGAGGACGTTCGATATTTTAATTGTCCGAAACCAGTACGTCATTATGCACGCTGCGCGCTGGATAGAAGGGAATTCAGTCAATAAGCGCAAAAAACACAGTTAATTAAACACGGATCGTATCAAAAATAGGCGCTTTCGCTTTCGCTTCGAGTTCTAAATATCGAACTCCTGAAAGCCCAGCACGTTCTTCGTCTTGTGCACACCACGCGCGGGCTGTTGCGCGCGCGGTATGATGGACATTCGACGGCCGGCTGGGGGCGGGGACGGCTCCGTGCGCGCGCCTGGCATTATTGAGAAGCGCCTGAAAGACATGCTAGGGGTTAATACTTTTTGAGCCAGTAATGATATTAGTTGCTTACGTAAATTAAACTCTAAACTTTTGATTTTTAGTCGAGTATAACAAAATAAAAAGTGTTCATAACGGGGTTATAACATAAATTTGGATAACATTAATTTTACCACTGTACTACACTTCGCAATTTCAATGTTAGTTTATTAACCTGCCTACAGTATGGCGAATATAATTGTATTACTTTAGATAATAAATAAGCTAGAAATTACGATTGTCGTAAGTATATCAATAATAGATCTTTTGAAAATCTAAAAAACATCTTACGTGTTTGGGTATTTCAATATAAACATTAGCACGATGAAGCGTATTAATTATGCTAATTTAATAATTGAAACTTAATTAACTGAAGCCTTCTTCCCCGTGAAAATACACCCCAACATTACGCCAGCTCACCTTACTGGAACTCAACTCCGTCTGCTATAGTTTGTAACCATGCCAAAATGCATACTGATCAGTTTATGTCTAGATTATGTCCATGTTGTTAAGCAAATTAGGTAGATATTATGTCATGATAACTAGGCTGTAAGAGCTTGCCTGATTCGCATTTTTTGTAGGTTAGTATCAGTTCTCAGAAAACCGAATTTTTTTTTTTGCAGAAATACTAAATAATATAAATGTCATAATTATAAAAGCTAATTCTCAAATTCAAAGAAAGCTGCGAAAATGATAAATAAAGAAACTTTTTTTCTTTTATAAGACATCAAAACAGTAACAAATTATAAGCCTCCTAGCTAAAGATGGAAAATGAATATTAAGAGAAATCGCATTATAAGGGTATCGTCTTATAAGGGTTTGTTTCAGGGGATTTTTCTTGTCCCTTTTATTCAGAGGATATTATTCTGATGTTTCATTTTTGGGTAAGACCGCAAAAAAAGAAACAGCACTTTCTGGACCTTTGTGGCGTGGTTTATCTAGTTAGAAGTGATATACAGTAGCACTTACGGTTAGTAAGTAAGCTAATGTAGACAATTTTTTTTCCTTCTTTTTAACATTTTGGGCAGGCACAACGCAAAAATAATTGTTTTTCCTCTCTACCTGCCAGTCTTTACTTTCGTTGTTGCCACTTTTCATTTTCGTTTAGTCAGAAATGAGCGTGGTTGTTTTTACATGTATGCCCGCTGCTGCCTCGCGCTTGCCGCGCGTTCTGCGGCCATATATGTATGAAATTATCAGCAGCGCAACAGTCGCGCGACCGTTGACCGTCAAGCCGCTACAGTCGCCTATATGTGAAAGCGCTTTTTATTTTGTAATTTAATTTAAATACAAGTATCTACCTTACCGTGACCAGTGACCGCAGAATAAATAAATAGCTTTTGTGACGATCAAAGTTACGTCTTCTCTTACGTCTTTGCAAGGGTTCCTATTTATTGAATTGGTGATCATTCTATGTCATAAACGACATTTAAGATTGATTGGAAGACTTTCTAGTTGTAAATGAATGAATGCTTAATGCAGTATCACATAGGTATTAATGTGAACATTACACACGTTCTAAACCCCATTGAGCCCGCATCATCGTATCAAACATCGATTACACTGTACATCAATTGTTAAAGTTTACAATATTTTTTGAATAACATTGCAGTTGACGTATGTACGTAAATAAAGCATAAACTTTAAATTATAATTCTACACAAATCTATGACAGTAAAAGTTTGCTTGTTTGCAACTAGCTGCGCTCTATCGAATCCAATCTATTATGGAATAAGTCCACTTTGGTGTCAAAGCAGTTATCATAACTAATCTAAATCTCTTGCGTACATTCCCGAGTTAGTTTGACCGGTAAAGATCAAACTCTAAATAATTGAGCTGAAATCCTGAAATCATGAGTCTTGAATCCTAAAAAATTGTTTTGAATTTATTCAATGCTGCTTGGTTTTAAAGTAGTAGTACCTATTTATCTGTGGTTTGAATGTCAACCGAGCTAACTAGGTACCAATTAATGCTTCACGAATTTAGTTTTTTAAACATTTAAACCTTACTTATATTCCTTTTGTGTACAACTTCTGTTACGATTCTCTTGATGATAGTCAAGAGAATCGATATAGATATCGAGATAGCAAAATAAATCCTGGGGTAAACATAGACATTCGTCGAAATTCATTATGCACCAGAATAACCATCCTTCTTTCGCTTTTACAGGGTAGCTGACAACCCTAGTTTTATCGAGCGATTCATTTAAAAACTGGCAATATAGTAACTAAGTATATAGGAGTAAATATACCTGGCCGCGGGTAAGACAGACATGCGTCGGAACAGATGCTCCGCCGCGCTGCGAAGGTCGTCATCCTGCATCTGACTGACCATGTCCTTCTCTCGCTTCTCTAAGGTCTCTTCTGCTGCTCCTACTTCTCCTTCTAGTGATACGTTTACACACTGAAATCAATAAGAATAGTTCTAGATGTGCATTTTAGTCATAGCTTGTCTTAGCTTAGAAAAGCTCAAAAAAGGTTTTTTATTTCGTTACTGTTTCCTTAATGAGCAGTTTTCACACATCATTTATATCTCATTAAATAGCGTTAAGGTATTTAAGAACTTGAAAAAAAAAAGTCTGCACATAAAGTAACAATTTCAAATAAAATAATTACCTAAGTTGTTTATGCCAAATACGCAAACGCCTAAATGTGTGCGTTGAAAATGGAGGCGAACACTTTTTTTTTGTAAGATTTAATTTTATTGATTACTATCACAAGATTTACTTATTCACCATTATGAAATACCACTGATAAACTAAAATAATGAAGTAGCCATCTAAATATCACAATGATGTGTTGCTTGACCTGTGAATGATTTTACAAACCTATACCGTGCTCATCACAAGAATTTTCTGTTGGACGTACTAGCACGCATTTTACTAACATTATTTACATAATACAGGACATACCGCGAGCAAAGTGGTAATTGAATTATTATGCTTGAAACTCGGAAAACTCAAAAATGCGAGAACTCGAAAATGACTAAAATGTTTTAATACGAGTACTGCCTTTATTTATGTAGTCTGAATAATATCCTAATTTTTGAAAAACAAAAAGAACACAAGGTTATTTTTTTTAGTTTATCGCATAAGTAGATATTAGCAGTGTGCTTTGTTGGTTATTTCGTCACTTTATACAAGAAAAACAGAGGGTGTTTCTTGAATATCATGTAAATATGTCATTAAAACGTTATTAACGCTTTGCACCTTTACCCCTTCCGACTTTTTTACTTACCCTTACAAATAAAACATCAATCACGCCTATCAAGAGTCCTTTTAAACTTCTCCCCTATCTATCCGGGATTTTCCCTTCAATTATTATAACTTTGTATCAGAGAAGCGTTGATGCCATGATTGATTCTTTGAAGGAATAAATCGACGCTTCGTTAAGATAGGCTTTCTGTACGGGAGCGGTTAAGCCACGTTTTCACAGCCCAAATTAGAAGAAAAATTGGAGTCACCCAATCTCGAGACGTTACGAGTATTATTTTTTTCGAAAACGCTTACGGGCAACGTATTCCACAAAATGTGGCTTTTAAAACCCGCTAATAGTATTTTGGAACTTATGCTAGCACATTTTGCGAGCGTATAAATGTATAAATAATGTGTTAATCCGTTATTAACGCTCACTTTTTGCCTGTGAGTTAACAGTTTTGTTCGTTAATTTATTGCGGGTAGATTAAAAAAGAATGCGGTGAAAGAGGATACTGAAAATATGACGTGCGAATTGAAATATGACGCACGATTGATTCGATATAATCGTACCTTTTTACGTATTAGGAAACAGAAAAAGAGAAAAGCTATAGGCTTTCAAGTTCGTACTTTAAATCTTAATATGTATATTTTTTATGTGTTGAAATGGACTAAGTTCTTTTGATTATGGCTTTGGACTATGATGCGACAGATCCAAGGCGAGGTGCTCTACTTTGGGATCAGACAAATTTGGATATGTGATACTTTCAATCTTAATGCATTTTATTTCAACTTGCCGTGTCCATAAAAGAAGCAACGTCAGTGTAGCCAAACGAGCGGGCAAGCCCAGCTGCTTCGATCAACGCTGCGCGTGCTTCGGGCCTGTTGTTCTGAAGGAGGTGGCAGCGAGCCAGCAGGAAGGTAGAGTTGAGCAACCAGAGACGTTGGTTTGCTGCGCGGGATTCTGTTCAATAAAATAAGAGTTACTTTGGTAATAGAATAAGAAGACGTTTAGACATTCGAAATAGTCAGCGTGGCCAAAAGAGCAAGCGAGCCGAGCTGGTTCGTTTTTAACAAGCAAGAAGATAGAGTTGAGCAGCCAACCGGCAGTGACGCTAGAAAGCCACGCGGGATTCTATGACTATGATGACAATTTTATATCAAATTCACAATTTGTGAACTCCACATTGTGAATTTGATAAAACATTGTCACTGGCGTGCATAGGTTGTTGTTTATAAACAGTGAATTCCAAACTTTTTGAGAGCTAGCACTTATTTATGTGGTTATACCAAATTGTAAATAAGTACGTTAACATTTTATAAAATACTGCCTAGAATCGTTTATAGTCTGTTAATAAGTTTGGTTCAAATGGGTAATAACTATGTCATTAAATTTGATAATATTCTCTTCCACCTATGTAGCACAGCGCTGCATCTATCTGGCTTCCACGACTTTGCGCAACCTTCGCTCTTCCCATAATTTCATTCTTCACAAGTCCGGCTTTATGTGGGTCTCTTTCACTATCTCTGCGATTAGACTTTGGAATTCTCTCCCCAATGACAACAGAATGTTAAACAAGTTTACTTGTAAAAAGTCTCCCCGCACCCACTATCTTAACCTTCGCTCATTTAAGAAATAAGTAGCATTATCTTTCACTTGTGTCGCTTTAGATGTCGTCAATTGTGAATCAAGATGATTCACAATATCATATTCATTAAATATGTGTATTCTTTATATGTTCACTAGCCCTTTATATATCTAATGATAATTTATTTGTGTAATATTAGTATTTATATTTATGTTTTTGCGTTACATTTTTTAACCACTCTCAATTATTTTTAATGTTTCGCCACTGCCTATAATCTCTGCATTCCCAAGCTGTTGACCGGTAGAGAATGCCTAAAGGCAATAAGTCGGCCAATCGTACAACTTACAGTGCAATAAATTGTAAAAAAATATTAAACGATAAAATATATTCAATTTGTCAATTTCCCTATTTTGTATGGCGCAAATCTAATTGCGCTAACTAAGAAAGATGGCAGTGTCAGACCCATTGCGGTTGGTTCCACTTTTCGGCGCATGTGCTCAAAGTTATGTGTGAAGTTCCTCACTTATAAACTACGCGATCATTTTGTACCACACCAGTTAGGCTTTTGTACCAAGGGGGGCTGCGAAGCCGCTGTTCATGCGCGTCGTACTCTTCTTTCACAAAATCAGACGGAGGTGTTGCTTAAATTAGATGTCAAAAATGCTTTTAATTCGGTTCACAGGGACTTCTTGTTGCATGAAGTGAAAATAATCTCTCCAGAAATTTTTAACTTTGTTAATCAGTGCTACTATAACCCATCTAAATTGCTTTACAAAAGTCATGAAATTTATTCTGCTGTTGGCTGTCAACAAGGAGACCCTCTCGGGTCTGCCATTTTTAGCTTGGGCATCAACCCATTTATACAAAATTTATTTTCAAAATTTAATGTTTGGTATTTGGACGACGGGACCTAAGGAGGTGATGCCGATACCGTTTTTCTAGACCTATCAAGAATTGTACAAAAATTTGACACTATAGGCCTTTCTTTAAATTTTGATAAGTGCGAAATTTTCATTTCAGAACTGCTATTTCCCTCTTGAAAAGCTGAAATAATTTCAAAATTTAATACACTGGCTCCTGGCATAAAGATTTTAACTGATTCAACCCTCAACCTCCTAGGATCTCCGATTTTCGAAAATTCTGTCCACACTCATTTTCAAAAAATTATTACCAAATTCAATGAATGTTCAGATCGTCTTTTAGAAATCAACGCACATTCGGCTCTCTTTATTCTCAAATCGTGTCTTTTAGTCCCTAAATTTAGTTATTTGATTCGATGTTGTCCGATTTGGAAGTTCCAAAACTTTACAAACAGTTTTGACAGTTTGGTTAAAATACAACTTGAAAAAATTCTGAACATTCGTCTTTCGGAACGGTCCTGGGACCAGGCTTCCCTTCCCATCCGTTTTGGTGGGATTGGAGCTCGAAAAATTTCTAGTGTTTGTTTACCTGCTTTTCTCTCATCATCCTACAGCACGTCCGCTCTCGTTGGTAGTATCCTGCGGCTTTCCACCGCAAACATCGAAGTGGCGTGCTTGGATGAAGCTAAAAATGCATGACAAGTGGCGTACCCAGATAAATTCCCATCAGATTACAAAATTCAAAGGAGCTGGGACCAAATTTCTTGTGAGTCCCTTTTTAATAGTTTAATTGAGAGTGCAACCGACAACGGGGACCTCGCCAGGCTCAAGGCTGTCTCTGCAAAAGAGGCAGGGTACTGGTTAAATGCATACCCATCATCGAACGTTGGTACCCTCCTTGATGCAGAGACCCTCCGCGTGGCGATTGGTCTTCGTGTTGGTGCTGAGATTTGTCAACCACACAGATGTCCTTGTGGTTCTGAAGTCAGCTCGTTGGGACACCACGGACTTTCATGTGTTAAGAGCGCAGGCCGATTTTCCCGCCATGCCAGCATCAACGACATCATTCGACGTTCTCTTGCCTCCATCAACGTGCCGACTATTCTTGAGCCGAACGGTATCGCGCGTGATGACGGCAAGAGGCCGGATGGCATGTCACTTGTTCCTTGGCGGATGGGTCGGGCTCTAGTGTGGGATGCTACCTGTGTCGACACATTGGCAGCCTCCCATCTACCAAGTACAACCCGTGGTGCTAGTTTGGCTGCGTCAAGCGCGGAAAATAATAAAACAAAAAAATACAGCCTGATCGACTCCCGGTATCATTTTGTACCGTTCGGAGTCGAGACATTAGGTTCTTGGGGCCCCAACGCTATCTCTTTGCACAGGCAAATTGCTAAGAGGCTAACTGACGTCAGTGGTGACCCAAGAGCTGGCAGCTACCTCGCACAGCGTATAAGTATAGCCATTCAGCGAGGCAATGCTGCCAGCATTTTGGGCACCTTACCACAAGGGCCATTTTTATAATTTTATTTTAATATCCCTTTTGTAATACTTTTTATTTTATTTTGTAGTTTATAATTTCTATTCTTTAAGTTGTATATATTATTTCATAGATGTATATTTTAGTTTACGGTATTAAGTTTGTATAATATTTCTGTTGGTGAATAAAATAAGATAATAACAACATGTCTATATCGAACATCAAAAAAAAAAGAAACAATTAGTTATTAATAATAATGTAAAAATTTGTCAAAAGCGATAAAAATAAAAGATTTCGAGGTAACGTAGTTAAAGAAAAATCCTTCTTATATTATAACTAATTGGAAAATAGCTGAAACTTAAATTGCATTACCTAAAAAGTCCAGCTAATGCACTGTCCAATCTTATTCCAAAGCCAAAACTAAGATTAATTCCTAATCGAATAGCATCTTAACAGTGCCTAGTGATCCATTATAACCAAATTGGAGATGATTAACGTTGTGAGTCACGTATAATAGTAGCGTGTATCCCGTCTTATTACGTCCCGATAGGGTTAACAATCAATCAGCAAGGCGACATTTCTGCGAACTCAATAGTTAATATATCGTAATGATTACACTATTGACAGATACACCTCAGGGGGTATCTGTGAACTGTAAACTGAGGTTCGGAGTGATTGATTCAGCGTTAAGTTAAAGTTTGAGTTACGGCCGATAGCGAGGGTATGACGGAACATGACTTATGACACCTTGATGCTAATTACTGGATTATTAAACTGTAAAGAAGATTATTCTACAGCAGTATTTCAGCAGTAGTAAAAAGTAAACTCTTTTTCAAATGCTTCATATTTTATGTAAACGATGGATAAAATATTGCAGGTGGAGATACCATTTCTTGTAATAACGTAAACGAACAATATCTAATCTAAATAATCCATTCGCTATTTTTTTTTCATCTGGCTAAACTAATACATGAGAATTGTGATGCAAACCTGACAATAAAAAACTATTAACTAGCTACATAAATCTAGCAAAAAGCTCAAAAACACGATTGTAGAACGCACTAGCCGCTCATATAACCGCTATCTACTCAAATAATGATATTTATAAATGCTATCCACTAAAACTTGACTTCAAATACCTACCTGATTGGCTTTTCAAAGCGAAGAATCTAGCTCGGTGCGCTTGTTTACTCTCGTTCAGAAGACGAGCCAGCTCATGAAGAATGTAGCAACGTTCAGGAGGTCGTGTGCTCATAGCCAGAGAACGTTCTAGGGTGCGAATTCGCGACCTAGAAGAAAACACATGCAATGCATTTTTTTTTAAAGACTAGCGTTTTCCTGCGATTACGTACGCGCGTTTTGAGTTTGATGTTTAATACCCGAAAGCTTTCCTCGATATATAAGTTATCCAACACACAAATATTTTATCAAATTTGACTTATTCAAGGCGACAGTTCTGCAATTGTTCCTGAGATTAGCGCATTCAAGCAAGCAAACAAACAAACTCATCAGCTTTATTATATAAGTATAGATATGTAGAAATACACCGTAGTTACAAGTAGAGTACTATGAGCTAAATATGATGAATTAGAAGATATAGTAAATAAGCTAAAGGCCTTTTTGTATAAAAGAATGCCATAGTGCGTTAAGTTTATGTCTTGTACAAATTTTGGTTGAGCAAACAGAATAAGTAAAAACACTCAGCTTTTAATTGAAAAACACTCCATGATGCCTCTTATAACCATAAGCGGTAATTGAGTTTTATATAAACATACATTGAATAATACGAGTAGAATGTGAAAACAATGTGAAAAGCGATCTACTTTATTACATTTCTAAAAGAAATACGCTAGCTTTCGGATCGATTCGCGAGTAACGCGAATACGCTTGCCCGTTCCGACATTCTGTTTTAAAATTCGAACTAAAATTAAATTTTAAAATGCTCACAGGTGGAACTTTATTTAAAAGTTAGCGAGGTAGTTTTTTAAGTGAATTAGGTAGACTGGTAGACTTACCTTGCGTCTCGGGGCGGGGCCGGCGGCCTGTGGCGGAGCACAGAGTCCCTACTTGGCTCTCTTGACATGTACATTCCAAGGAGTATGAAGGCTCTCTTTTCCCGGTCCGATTCGCTCATTGTGTCTTTGACACGTTTCTGAGAGTAATAAAAGTGCTGTGAAAGTTAATTGCTTGGGAGGTACTTTCCTCCGGCCTGACATATCACGATGAAGATACTCACTTACATAATTGTGTTAGCTGTCTACGTTGGAGTTAAACTTTTTTGCAAATTTATAGTTTTTACGTCATACCCTTTGTTAACGGCCCATCTTCGCAATTTTTACTTTATCAAATTATTTGTAGTAAAAGGATACCATAATTTAATCTTATGTAACAATACGTTTATTAATAGGTTTATTATAAGAAAACGTCAACATGTTTATTGTTATAAATATTATGCGCCTGGAATGCGTAATACACAGGGTTCGATTCCTTGTCTGACACAGTTTTCACATTTTTGTTGATGACGATTGATTTTCGATGAAAACCGTATAAAATCCGAAAAAAAAGATAACACTATTTTATAAGTAGCCGTGTCAATATTTTACTTGATTGTCGTCATTAATTGATTTTCCGATCATTGATCATTGAGCGATTCCAAAATAGAGCTCTAGAGAGCCATTTTCTTATTCATAAAGATGAAAATAAGAAACCAAAAATTTGCGCACGGGCGGGACTTGAACCAGCAACCTTTTGGCATACCGGGCCAAACGCTCTTACCAATTGAGCTATCGTGCTGACAATCCGACCCGGCGAAATTTGTGGTTTCTTATGAAAACGTCAATTGCGTGACGCTTAGCGCCATCTAGCCGTCTGTTTATGAACCGATGGCCCAACCAGTTATTCTTTACAGAATAAATTCAATTTGGAAATTGATGTCGCCTCGCTATCTAATGCTTTAGAATGTTTTTAACACTCACAGTGTCATATTTTATATTCATAAGATGAAAATAAGAAATCAAAAATTTGCGCACGGGCGGGACTTGAACCAGCAACCTTTTGGACTGACAACACGCTAGCTCAATAAAATTGGTAAGAGCGTTTGGCCCGGTATGCCAAAAGGTTGCTGGTTCAAGTCCCGCCCGTGCGCAAATTTTTGGTTTCTTATTTTCATCTTTATGAATATAAAATACTAGCGGTCCCCCGCGACTTCGTCCGCGCGTTTTGAGTTTGCTCCCTCCCCTCCCGTCGCAGCGTCATGTTTTATATCCTAAAGCCTTTCTCGATAAATAAGCTAACCAACACAGAAATATTTTTTCAAATCGGTCCAGCAGTTCCTGAGATAAGCGCGTTCAAACAAACAAACTCTTCAGCTTTATAATATATTAGCGCAAGCGCACGTTGTACTTAAGCTGCGAACATTATTTTGGTGCGGAGTTATGTTAAAACTGTGATAGCTCCTAAGATATTTATTGAAATCAAATGATATAAAGGGCAACTTGGTTCTAAATGAAATGCTCGTGATGATGAATGTATTTATTTTGATAAGAATAAATACCTGTGTGTATAATACACCTCTAAAAATGATGGATTATTTTTTACAAATTTATTAACATAAAAAAGGTTGTAGTAAGTCAACCATAAAAGATAGACATATGCTGTCGCGGATTTTATTATAGAACTCTTAATGCTGAACAATCCTGTCATACATGATTTTTCTGTAACTTAAGCGGTTTCCGCAGCGTATGCAGCGGAAGCTCTCAAAAGGAATATCTTTCTCCCGTTTTCGCAACATTTTTCATTTCTGCTGTGGTCTTATGAGTCGTATCTTTATGTTATATAGCCTAAAGCCTTCCTCGATAAATGGAATATTCAACGTAAAAATAATTTTTCAAATCGGGCCAGTAGTTTTTGAGATTAGCGCGTTCAAACAAACAAACAAACAAACAAACAAACAAACTCTTCAGCTTTATAATATTAGTATAGATGACACTGTGAGTGTTAAAAACATTCTAAAGCATGAGCCATTTTCTTTTCCTCCTTATATGACCTGACATTTAACTTTTGCTAAATTTTTGCAATACCTTTAAAAATAACTCGAACAAGAGCTAACTTTCACCGAGCTAATTTTTGCAATTGAATTGTTTATAATATGAAAATTCTGAAACATCGTGAGATATTCACGTTACCTGATCTAAAAACGCGTTAGCTACGATGTCGTATAGCTGCTGCAGAAACTTCTCTTTCGCTGGCAGCAGTTTACTCGTCTTCCTAGAAATTTGATTCATGGCAAACTCCGCGCTTTCTAGACATTTGGCCGTGTCTCTTTCTTCATAGGTCTGCTGAGTGGACTTGACGAGTCGTTTTGCGTCGATTGCGTGTTGGCGTTGCGCGCGCGTCTGTTGTTCCTTACGCGTGCGGGACAGACGTGCGCGGGCAGCGGCTTCAGATGCGCGCGCGGCGTAGAGTGGACGTCTTTCACGGAGAACTGCCTGTGGACAGATAAGATACAGGAGCTTAACATAGGCACAAATAGTGACAAAATTAGAGTTATATTTTGCACATAATTTGTCGCGTGCAAATGCTTTTCAACAATAATGATGGGAAATCACTCGACATATTCATTCGAGTGATTCAAAAATTTAGGTCATATAGTATTTTATTTTTATTTTTTAAGAATGTAATTGCCAATTACATAATATTTTACTGATAATACTGATATAATCGCAAAACGTATTGATAATCAACCTATTTTCATTTTGAGGCACAGTTTTGCATTATTGCTCTGCTGAACTTTTATTTGAATACTGGTACCTTTCTATCAATGAAGATATAATATGAAAATAAATGATTTAATATGAAACTGGTCTATTAGTTTCATACAAGCTCGACTTGATTGGCCATCGCAACGCGTACATATCTAATTAGATTTTATTATTTCAATATGCACCATCATGCCTTACTTTTGTTTACAACATAGGTATAATATTGACTACTTAACGCTGAGCAACATTTGTCTGAATAAAAAGCTTCAGTGGCAAACTCATTTGCTGCAGCAATTAAAACCGCCTGAGACTATAAAAAATTATTAGCAGCTTGGTTGGTGCACTACTTTACTGCATCGTAGACGTGTTTATACACTTTGCTAATTAGAAACAGGTTGTTATCTACCTGTTTCTTTTCCACATCAGCGACAAATTGGCTTTTGATACTCTTCGTTTAAAAGTTACTGTAAAATAAATATACCGACTTCAATACCAAAATGCGTATGGGAGCTTGACCAAGACCATAAGCTCCAAGCCAACCTCACCTTCACGTGGTGCGTCCTGTTTATACAGACGAGGCTCTGGCGACCGACCGATGGCGGTATAACCATCCAATGTAAGGCGCAGCTAAATGTTAGACTGTGACGGGCAGCAGCGTCACAGCTGCAAGGGGCTGCGCCTCTGCGCTCGCCAACCCGCCTGCCAAGCGTGGCGAGTATTGGCAAAATCCCCTCACATGAAATTACACCAGAAAACCAGGCCCCCAGTCTCCGGCAGCCCCGCTATTCCTGACTTTGGTAGCGGTCACGGTAACGGCGGGGCAGGGGGTGCTAAGAATCCCCGGAGGCGATCGCGCTGCCACCCCCGACGACAACTGGCCCTGGTAACGTACAACACGTGTACACTGAGGACAGATGAGAAGTTGCTCGAGCTGGAAGAAGAAATGAGCAGGTTACACTGGGACATAATGGGTCTATCAGAAGTCCGTAGAGAGGGCGAGGACACGATAACTCTACAGTCTGGAAACCTGCTCTACTACCGGGAAGGCAACCAACGAAAGTCCCAAGGTGGTGTCGGGTTCCTCGTTCACAAGTCCCTCGTCAACAATATCGAGACCATCGAGAGTGTGTCGAGCAGGGTAATATACCTTATACTCAGAATATCCAAGAGGTATTCGCTGAAGGTCATACAGGTATATGCACCGACCTCGAAACACCCGGATGAAGAGGTGGAGGAAATGTATGAGGACGTAAGTAGAGCCATACATACTTCCAAAACCTATTATACTGTTGTAATGGGGGACTTCAACGCGAAACTAGGCAAGCGAGGCGAGAATGAGTTGAAGGTGGGACCTTTTGGATACGGGCAAAGTAACGCCAGGGGACAGAGGCTGGCCGACTTTCTGGAGAAGGAGGGACTCTTTGCGATGAACTCTTTCTTCCAGAAGCCGCCTCAAAGGAAGTGGACTTGGTTGAGTCCCGATGGCTTCACAAGAAACGAGATTGACTTCTTCATGACCTCCAAGAGACGGTTATTCAATGATGTCTCCGTGATCAACAGGGTGAAAACCGGAAGCGATCACCGAATGGTTCGAGGCACATTGAATATAAATGTCAAATTGGAAAGATCCCGCCTGATGAAGTCCACGCTCCGACCGACTCGTGCTCATATCCAAAATCCCGAGAGCTTTCAACTCGAGTTGTCAAACCGCTTTGATTGCCTAGAAAATTGCGTTACAGTGGACGAAATTAATAACGGGTTTGTGGAAACTGTTCAAACGGTGGGGTCTAAGTATTTTAGGCCTGGCCGTAAAAATAGACCTCAAAAACTGTCGGTCCACACTCTCGACCTTATGGCAAAACGTCGATTTATGGCACTGCAGACCTCCGTTAATGCTGAAAACTACAGGCAGCTCAATAGACAAATATGGAAGTCCCTGCGACACGACATTCGTTGCTTTAACACTAATAGTGTTAAAGAAACGATAGAGCGGAACCAAGGCTCCAAAGTGTTTGCAAGGGACATGTCTATTGGGCAGAGCCTGTTGACGAAGCTTAAGACGGAGGACGGCAGTGTAGCGTCGACGAAAGCAGAGGTTTTGAGGGAGATCGAAAAGTTCTATGGGCAGTTGTACACCTCAGTAGCCAAACCCGTTGATAGCTCGGCCAGAGACCCACGAGCTATCCTGACCCGTCACTACACCGAAGACATCCCGGACATCAGCCTCTACGAGATTAGGATGGCCCTTAAACAGCTCAAAAACAACAAGGCACCTGGCGAGGACGGAATCACAGCAGAGCTTCTGAAGGCGGGTGGAACACCGGTACTTAAAGTCCTTCAGAGACTTTTTAATTCCGTGCTGCTAGAGGGCATCACGCCTGAGGCGTGGAACAGGAGTGTGGTGGTGTTGTTCTACAAAAAAGGAGACAAAACCTTATTGAAGAACTACAGACCCATCTCACTCCTGAGCCATTACTACAAGCTGTTTTCAAGGGTCATCACGAATCGTCTCGCACGTAGGTTTGATGACTTCCAGCCTCCCGAACAAGCCGGTTTCCGAAAAGGCTATAGTACCATAGACCACATTCATACGCTTAGGCAAATTATACAGAAGTCCGAGGAGTATAATATGCCTCTATGCTTAGCGTTTGTGGACTATGAGAAGGCCTTTGATTCGATCGAAACTTGGGCGGTGCTTCAATCTCTGCAGCGGTGCCACATAGACTATAGGTATATAGAGGTGTTAAGGTGCCTTTACAATAACGCCACCATGTCGGTCCGAGTACAGGAGCAGAACACGAAGGCGATTCCATTGCGGAGAGGTGTGAGACAGGGAGATGTCATATCTCCGAAACTGTTCACAGCGGCATTGGAAGACGCCTTCAAACTTCTGGAATGGGAAGGAATCGGCATCAATGTTAATGGCGAATACATCACACACCTCCGATTTGCCGATGATATAGTTGTTGTGGCAAAGACGCTGGACGATCTTGGCACTATGCTCGAAGACCTTGACCGAGTATCCCAACAAGTGGGTCTTAAAATGAACATGGAAAAGACGAAAATTATGTCGAACTCCCTTGTCGTACCCACTCCAGTATCCGTTGAGAACTCAAATCTCGAAGTTGTCGACGAGTACGTCTACCTGGGACAAGTGATCCAATTGGGTAGGTCCAACTTCGAGAAAGAGGTCAATCGACGAATCCAACTCGGCTGGGCAGCGTTCGGGAAATTGCGCAAGAGTGTCTTCTCATCTCATCTACCTCAGTGTCTGAAGACGAAAGTGTGTGTTACCAGTGATGACATACGGATCCGAAACATGGTCTCTTACTATGGGCCTTATAATGAAGCTCAAAATCACACAACGAGCGATGGAAAGGGCTATGCTGGGTGTTTCTCTACGGGATCGAATCAGAAATGAGGAGATACGTAGAAGAACTAAGGTAACGGACATAGCCTTGAGAATCAGTAAGCTCAAGTGGCAATGGGCAGGGCACATAGCGCGAAGAACTGATGGCCGTTGGGGCAGGAAAGTTCTAGATTGAAGACCCTTCGACCAGAGACGCAGCGTGGGACGTCCACCAACAAGATGGACAGACGACCTTATAAAGATCGCAGGATCAAACTGGATGCAGACCGCTAGTGATCGGTCGTTGTGGAAATCCGTGGGGGAGGCCTATGTTCAGCAGTGGACGTCCTTTGGCTGATAATGATGATGAATACCAAAATGCACTATAAAGTGCAATTTCTTTTTTGAGTCGGTGCCATTACTTTGACCATCAAGCATCAACTATTACAGCACCTTTTTTTTAAAGTCAATTTTATTTCTTCATTTTTGGATTACAGTAAAGGGGGGGGGGGAGTTGCCCCTTATGACTCGTGTTCTTTAAGAAGCTACAAACTACCTTTTATAAGTTCTGTCATTAAAATTACTGAACTCCTAAACGTTAAGGTTAAGGTTTAGTTCCACCATCAGCTCAGCCCCACAACATGTTGACTCTCAGTCGTAACAACACGTCAACATTGAGATTCTAGTAAAAAAACACTATGCGTACCTTTATAGTTCGAGGGTTTCTCTCGATTAACAAATCTCTAAATGGCAAAAATGGGGCTAACTAGAAAGTATGCCCTCTAAGTAGACGAAAAAAATTCCGAATCGGACGACAAACGACTGAGATATGAGGTAACATAGATACAATAAAAAATACAAAAGAATTGTGTCCTCCTCCTTTTTTGTAGTCGGTTAATATTAAGACATTGATTTTCTCTACCTATCTCCCTATTTTCCACATCTCTAAGAACTTTATTTTTTATTTTTTTCGCTAAGAATTAATCGTTTTAAAAAGGAGGCTCTTAATTTTTGCTGTAGATTTGTTTTGTTTTGCTATTATTTTGCGTTCAGCTGAACAGATTTTGATGTGGATTTCAAAAAAATTTTTCTAGGTCTCTACCTGTCTCGTTTCCACGTCAGCAAGGGCTTTATTGGCCAGCTCTCGTAGCATTTTGGACCCTTGTTTATTAGCAGAACACAGTCGCTCATCCTTGCACAGTGCTGTGAGGAAATATTTATCGTGTGCCATCCGCTCTAAATATTTTGACGCCATAAGACGGTATATTTGTTCTGCTCTTTGCCGCTCCGCACGAGATATTTCTTGCACCTGGAATATAAATGTTCATGTCACTGAATAATATTCCAATATATTGGAAAACTTCACACGAACTTCCGTATTGCACTGTTTTGAGCGGGGCATGTCTAGAATGTGAAATAGTTTTCACTTAGTGCTGAGTCGCTGATTGTAAAAATAAAGATAGGTTCTACCCGATTAGGTGACAAAAAACAGTGATTTAAGTTGTGTTGATTTCAAATACCTGAATATTGGAGATGAAAAACAGATCTCATCAGTAGGAATGGTTTTTCAGATAAATTCGTATATCCTACTAATATTATAAACGCAAAAGTTTGTGAGGATGGATGTGTTCGTAACAACTTCACGAAAAAACTACTGAATAACTTAAAATGAATCTTTACAAAAACTTAACTTTTGCATTGGAACAACATCTACGAGTATGCTAAATTTCATAATGATATGTATTTTATTACTGAACATATGTAGATTAATGTTATTAAAGCCGGAGTTAATCTCAAACTTTTGAGTTTACTTGGCGTACGTTCAGAAAACTGTAAGAGTTACACCAATATAGTAGTAAATGGCATAAAATGTTTGCCTCAAATAGCTCTACAGAAAAGACGGCGACAGCATATTTATCTACCTCTTAGGGTTTGCTCACTATAACCTTTTTTATGCAATAAAAAATGAATTAAAATGCCGATATAGTACATAATCCATAAAGTGACTATCAGGGGATTCCTCAAAGTTCCTCTTTTGTTGACAATGTAAGAGAAAGTAGCTTGAAATGGCTCAGGGATAAATCATTTGAACGACGAATGAAGAAACACGGCAACAGTGACCTGCATTACAGCGGCTGACCGATGGACACAGTTAACACTAAAAGCACCTACACAGTGAGCACACTAACATAATATGCAGTCTGTAGCATCACAAGGTTTTGACATGAATGGAATCATTACACCACCTACCTAACGATGCTACCCTGGGTGACCGGAAAGCAGCTCTTCAATCATCATCATTCTTATTATATCTTAAACCTACTTAGAAAACGGAGCAGAAGATCACCTACCACCTGGTTAGCAAATAAGCTGTTCTACAGTAACATAAACTACATACCTACACACTTTACCCAAAACACAGCTTTGTTGCGCAAATGTAATAGGAAACTCCATCCCGTTTCAGAATGGAGCTGATTAATTTTATCGTAACTAAATATGTTACCTATTAAAATGTATTCATTTCAATACGTTTAATCTTAATTACGTACGAATAATAATGAAAAAAGAAAATGTGTTTATAGGTACTTATATAACGTTTTCATTCAAAAGGCGAGCCGTTTTTAAACATGGAAGAATTAAAATTAAATTAAAATAATAATTTTGATACGATTTAAAGTATATTGTACTAAACGAAAAGGAAATGTGCAAATCTTAACGGGGTGACAGTTTTTATAGCAAATCTCAAATCACACAGTTCACCTGTGTGATTTGAGATTTGCTACCTTACCAATTTTAAATTTAAATTTTCCAACTTTAAATTTACCTATATGCTAGCTATGTCAAATTGTAACACTAAATTACCCTATCTTCCATAAAAAAAAATAAGCGCTGTAAATTACAACGTACATTCCAGAGCATTTTATCTGGTTCTACAGAAGTGCCGAGAAAAAGACAAATAGGAATTCCGGAACCCTTCCACGTCCAAGGTTAAGGTAAGTTATATATGTACTTAGTAGTACATGAGCTAGGTACGTGACACCCATGAAGATGATGTTTGTGGGATACTAACTTCCTTACGTACAAGTATATTTTTATTAAAATACTTACGGTAGGAGGTAGAGTATACATGCTAACTTTATAGAATAATAATTTTGTGAAAGCAGCACAACCTCTATCAGAAATCTCTGTCATTGTTCACAAAATAAGTCAACATAACATTTACGCCCGTGAGTTAGTAGTGTATACAAAAATGTGCTTATGAATCGTCTATCAAATAATGAATATTGTTCCTTATAATTCACAAAATAAATAGAACGTGAACAACTCAAATAAATCAGTACATACCTCCGGGGTGTGAGAAAAGCGATCGATCTTGCATGCTTTTAAAAATCTTTACAGTTAGCTGTTGCAACCATAGTAGAGCATTGCTAGGAATATATGACTCCATTACATCAAGTCGTTAGGTGCATTCGGGTAGCTCGGGTAAAGCGACCGAACACGCTTTTGACATAGCCAAGTAAGAAAAGAGAGAATTAATACGTATTTCTATATACTAATATCACATATAACTTCATTCACTAAAGCTCCTAGACATAGCAAATGAGAAAGGAAAATTTTTGATCCTACCTAAAATATTTTGTTCTAGCCTCAAAAAGATCCTTAACAGAAGAAGCTTTTTACATGAACCCAAGAATTTACATCTACACAAGGAGCTTTCTACCGACCTTCAAGCAGCTGACGGACTATTTCAAAGTAGTCAAACCTGTGTTTGTAAGTAAGTAAGTAAGTAAGTAAGTCTTTATTTGCGAGAATACAGTTACAAAGATCTTAAATTAAAAATTAAAAAAATAAATCCAGTGTATTCTACCAATAATATGGTATGCAAATTTTCACATAATCATGCAACAGAACAATTAATATGAATTCATTTTACAGATATAATTATTCAAATAATCAAATTAATTACATATTCCAAAATAAGTTAATAGTTAGTCAATTATATTAAAATATCAAAATTCGCACATTATTACAACTTGTCATTAATAAATTCAATAATACTATAGTAACATTTTTCTATTAGAATATCTGTCATTTTACATTTAAATTGATTTGTATTCAGTGCTCTTATATATTTTGGGATTTTATTGCATATAATGGGTACCATGCAAAAAACACTGTTGTGCATAAGTGCTGTGTTTGAACTGCGGACAACCAGTCTATTGTCTCGTCGAGAACGATCATTAACATCTGTCATTTTTTTAAATAATGTCGGATTTGTTTTTGCGAACATTGCCATCACACAATTTCTGACAAACCACGGATACCATCACGAGTATCTAAACCGCTTCCACATATTTGCTTCGGACAAATGTCCTTGGGATGATTCTGTAATACAATCCTGGGGGCACCTTCTCACATCATGTCCCCGCTTTGATTCTAAACGCCTCGACTACATCAACACCTGCAAACATCTCAATCAAATCATCATCTCAAAGGGGTCTATCTTTTGCTTCTTAGAAGTCACATCCAAAACTCTTTTATTTATTATTTCCACATTTTTTAACAATAAGCGTAAATAATTTGAAAGGATTAAACGAAACATAGTCACCCCAATATAAAATTATAAAATAACCCCAATATAAGCTTAATTTTGTGCTCCCGGATGTTAACCATAATAATTCTGATAAACATATAAAAAAAATATTGAGGTCAGGAAATCATATATTGAGGTATCCTATCATCCTAAAATATTGACATTGTTCGCAACTTTAGAAGTTTTTTTCCTTCTTTTTTCGGGTGGGACAATTAAGTCAGATTAAAAAGACGTAATGGATTTGGAGAAAGCTTAAAACGGCTAGCCTTTTTCTTTTGGATAGTATACGTTCTAGTTATGGAAAGATTGTCGAGGGATTTTGTAGTCCATTTATTTGATTTCAAAGTAAATTCCAAAGCACGAATGATTATTTACCAATACACGTCAAATCCTAAAACGTAAGTCCTTAGTCATCAGTCAGTCCAAATCGCCCGTCCGTCTCTTCTCCATGAGGGCTGGATGCCATGACAGATAGGCATGATAACAAGATCAAACTTTCCAATCAATCTATTAAAAAGTGGACTGGCTATATTGTCCATGCTGTTGCATATTCGTGTTTCCCGTGGAAACATTAAGACCATTTGGCATTTTTACTCAAACACTGAATGCAGTCATCTTGAAGGAAAAGTACACATTCCAAACATCTGCCTTCGGAAGATGCTGTATGAAGTATCAGCTATGTTTCACTTTTATTTGCGTGTGTATTTTTTTCAAATTTTCATCCAAACAGCCGATCCGATTCAGATTCAATCGGTTACGAATTTGGTTACGATTTCCGGTGACGAACTTTTACTTATTAATAAAAGTTATAATAACGTGGATTATCCGATGCAAGAATTTTATTTTGTTCTTTTTTTTATATTTGGTATCGAACCCAAAATTGATATTCGATTAAACTATAACATTAATTTATAAATATATAGAACATTTTATAAATATGTCGCGAAACGCAAGGCTTGTCGAACGGTTCCGAAACGCCCTAGGTTTGATAAATATATGAAGATGGACGCAAACAATTTTAAACACATTGATATGTGTTTGTAACAACTCCGAAACAACAGTTAGTTACATTTTGATTTAGTGAATAACTTACTGATTAAGAGTATAGACTATCCAAAGTGAAAAAGTAAATACTTACTGCCCGCGTACTAAATAGCATGAAACAACAACAAATAAGTAGTTTCATCGATTTCCCCCAATTAAGATAACTTTCACTAATCTACCTGTTGCGTAGGTTTCATTTCCATGCGACTTTGCCTGACTTTTACCAAGGGTGCGTTGGAGTCTATCGATTCTTTCTTCAGTTCCACTCGACGGTAGAGTGACGCGGCTGATGCGAGCATCTTTCCAGCGCTTTTTCCTGTACATTCTCGGACCTGACAAAATTATAAGGATATATTACATTCATCTAACGGAAATAATCATAATAGTGTGTTGCACTCTATGTAGCTGAAATATTGCAACTTTCAATGAATAACATTTTCAGTCGATGGTGCTGGACCAGACTACTGTCTTTTTTTTAAAAGGTCTACCAACAGTTTCATGCATCGATACAATTAAGTCATAATCTACAAATATATTATTTCTAAAAAGAACTAAACACAGAAACTATTGACTGGTAAACACCACATGCAATATCTAACATATTAACAGACTTAATTATATTATTATACATGTATATGTGAATTTTAATTTACTTATTCTAAATTTTTAAGCACTGTTCTTGTAAATAAATTTAATTTCTAATAATTCAAATCGTTTACTTAACGGTAACATTGAAAAGTGGTATAGTCTATCAAGATATGATCGTTTTTTTTAGATAACTCGATGGTTTAATCCAGGTGCCAAGTAAACCTTTTCTGAATTCGCGCTAGCAGTAACATATGTACCGCGTAATGCGGACGCCATACTATGCTGCCATATTCCAATATAGTACGCACTAAACAATTGTATAAAAGTATTTTCAACACACTTGCTCAAAATGGCGTTTTTATTCCACCGGCTTTTGGCGCATAATCCTATAAATTAAACACGCGTGCTTTTTCGGTATATTATTGCACTAGTGCCTTTAGTTTATTAACCCGACCAATTTAAATTTGTATCCTAGTGTCAAGGCGTAAGTAAGAAGAAGAAGCGATATAATTTAGTCGGGTTGTAACTTTTATTTTAGCAACAAACAGTAGGTATTTATGCGAAGAATCAGTATCTACATATTTATTTCAATAAATGCTAAATCCAGCTTTATTACTAAAAATAACTCAAATTCATTTAAAATTTTCTGTAATTTGTGTTTTAAACACGAATTATTAAATTTTTAATCTTGGCTGTTGGCCGATCTAGTTCGCGCCTTAGCCTTGCGCGCGCATCGGTATCGCAGCAAGAGAAAAAAACAACGCGCCATTTTTCGTAAATGATTGGAGTCTTGTTTTTTCAATGTTTTTTTCCTCGAAAGTGTGTTAAAAAACATCGTATGAAACACGTGTGCCTGTGACCATAATATAAGCGGCTTTCTTATGACGCACTCGCTTTCGCTCGTGCGCACACAATATCGCCTTATATATAATGGTCAACTTAGCACACTTGTATCATAATGTACTATTTTGTTTTAGTTTTTTTTAATAATTTCGTATTTCTAATTATAAAGCCCTGCATTTTACATGTTTTTTTTACAATGCTATCTATATGTGGAACAAATATTATTATTTTATCAAATATGACGCCTAGGTCTCTAATTGTGTCTATTTCTTTTAAGTTGATGCCACTTGTTGAGTATTTGGTTTGTAATGGGTTAATTTCACGTGTAAAAAGGACCTGCGAACATTTATTGGCATCTAGTTGCATAGCATTAGTACACCACCATTTAGTCAATTTGTGTACATCTTGTTGCAAAAGATAAACATCTTCCCTTGATTTTACCAACCGCACTATTTTTAAATCATCCGCATACAAAATGGGAGAAGAGTTTTTAAGGCACTGTGGGAAGTCATTAATAAATATGTTAAATAAAATTGGTCCAAAATGTGAGCTTTGTGGCACGCCAGATGTAGTGTGAAGCAGATCCGATGAAAACCCATTAGCAACAACATAGAAATAACGATCTGTGAGGTATGATCTAAACCATTCTAAAATAGAACCTGAGAAACCGAATGACTGTAGTTTTTCTAATAAAATATAATGTAGAACCTTATCGAACGCCTTGCCTAGTATTTCCAAGGCTTCAACTAGACTATTTTCAAATAAAACCAAATTGGTCACCGTTGATCTGGTTCCTAGGAAGCCATGCTGATATTGTTTAACTGGCTAGCGACGACGTAAAAAAAGTCAATGGAAAAATGCACAGTGCCTCTAGCGGTCATTTGTAAAACTAAAATTTTCGATACACTTTTTTACGCCGTAAACTCAGTAACGCCGTAAAATTATATTTCTAATCAAAAACGTGTAGTATGGTTATTAAAATATTCAGCATAGGTATTCACTATTATTTTTGTTAATAAAGGTTATTTAAGTTTTATTAATGAGACGAAAGTACCAAAATCGACCGATTTCGGTCCCAATTGGTCGAGTATGCATATTCAACGAGTAAGTAATTAGTAAAATGACTATTGGTAGTCGATGGAACATAAAAAGTTATGTTAAACGTTGCCTCTGGTTTACAGTTTTTTTGGGTAAGTTCAAAACATTTTTGAACGATTAGCAGATGGACAGCCTCTATGTCATTTATTAGAACCTATATACAAAATCGTCTCAAGAATAACTATCGATCTTGATACTCGTCAAATCGTCAAATCTAGGCTTGCTTATTAGTGCTTCTATTTTAGTGTCACAGTCTGACAAGAGTAGAGTATTAAAGCTGTAACTTTTGATTCTCATAAAGAAAATTCATTTTGATCTATTTGTAACTATTCTGAGACGTTCAAAAAGCGCATTTCACCCCAAGTAATCGCCTACCTATCAAAATTATTGTACAGTATATATCTGATCAAATAAAATGACTATTGTAGCGGTTAGATTTAATTATGAATGGCTATATTTGTGCAGCGTACCGCTTTTATTAACGGCGCCGTCTCAAAATAGCCTTATTCATTTTTGTGTTTATAATTTATAGCTCCTGAAGGCGGGTTATCATATTTCTTCGAAATTGCAACGAGTTCTCTCAACAGATTTAATTAGATTTCGTTTTACATTAAACGCCGCTTCTTCAATGGATATTTACGTTAACGTGAATAAGTTAATCCGGGATTCTCTGGTATTGCTTAATGTTCTATAGATAGCTAATTGAATTCGGTTCCAATAAAGGGAAATTGCTTAATCTCAGCTTAAAAGTTGCCAAAGGGACATGTCCGAGTTAACGGCCGGGTTGAAAGCCCTGTCGAAGGACCAATATTAGTTTTGCTTTTGTTGCATTTCGAATTTGATATTTAAGATTTTCGTTAGTCAGTTGTTTGTAGATCGTTATAAGTAAGGAAATTGGAATCATGCTTTTTTTGATGACTTTGTAGTAAGCTTTCAGTGTGGTCCATTCCAGACAGTTAAAAATAATGAATTTTTGAAAATCGTTAAGAAAATTTGGCTAAAGTCCTAGTTTTGTGATTGATAGAAAGGTATCAACTAATGGTTAAATTTCGTTACCGGTGGTTAAATATTTACGATTGTGCGTGTTTTAAAGACAAATTACCAAAATAAAACGAAAGATTGGGCATTTTTTGGACCTACGACTACGGTATACCGTTTCCTCTGCAAGTCTGGCACACTGCGCGAAGTTAGGCGGCAACTTGCGCACGCGCTGCCCCCCGATGAGCTAGCAACAATGCTCGTTCAAAAGCACACTTTTCATAGTTCGTCTGCGCTCTCATTTGCAAGGCTGTAAGATTGTTGGGCTCCAGTTCTGCAAGTAATATAATACTTAGTATACCTTTATGTTAGACCCCTTATACACTGCAAGTTTTAGCATCGATGTAGTCACGCGTTTTAAAAACGCGCTTTACCATCGCGACTCACGCAATGGTCAAATTTATTTTAACAACGATGCAGATGACAAAATTCAGTACATAATTTTTCAATTTTCAGATTCGGCATCGCTACTGTATCGATGCTGGGCGTTAGCACCGCGACTGCGTCGATGCTTAAAGTGGCACAGTGTGTAAAGGTTGACATTTTGCGACTGCATCGATGCTAACGCGCGTTACCATCACTGCTAAAAGTCACAGTGTGTAAAGGGTCCTTACGACAGACTGTATCTATCAAGGAATAGTCTGAAAAACGGTTACCCGACTACGATTTTTTGTATATCCTAAAAAAAACAATATGACGATATGATATCCAAAACTTTAAATTTTTATATTCCGCAATATACAACACCACACCACCGCCCCAATATTGTTTTCTTTATACAAAATTAACGGTAAAATCAGCTTAGTACTTAGATCTGCCGTAAATGTGAAACTCGCATACGTACGTACGTGTACGCGGTCGATACATAGACTGTAAAAATGATAACCTTTTCTTTTTGCTTTGCCATATTCGAGTAAAAATAAACATATCTTGCCACTGAACTCGTCCTACATTTGAAGCATTAGTTTTGAGTCCACCTACGTCGGTTTTCTAGCTCTCCAAAGTCCGTGCCAAAGGGTACATTGAGAACATTTTGTGGCACTGGCAAATAAATATGTCTCATCACTAACCCGTACTGAGAAATTTAAAATACATTTTAGTTGAAGCTTATTTCAAAAAAAAATCATCTAATTACACCTACCATTAGCTTTTTCAGCATCTGCCAATGCTTCAGCATAGTGAGTTGACTTGACACGTCCCAAGCTGCGTCCAAGAAGTGATCGCACATCGCTGTTCTGGTAAGTGAACGTGGTTATTAAAACAAGTCATCAACCTAAGATGATTTTAGTGTTAGTAGTGCACAGCGAATACACTATTTCGCCGACGCAACTATTTTCACAACATGTATTCTACCAGACGCTCTAACTACTGTCCAAATTGATAGTCTACTACAACCTGAGTAATTATATTTTTAAATTGTTACGATCATCTGTTTTTAGGCTGTTTGTATTAACTATACTTCTAACCTTCTAACTGCCTCGGTGGCGCCGCGGTAGGAGGGTTGCACTTTAAAGCGACGGCTACGCCAGAGATCCCGGTTTCGATCCCCGGCTCGGGCCAAAGTTATATATACTTGAGTTTTTCCCATCGAGCTATGAGAGTGAAAGGAATAAAGAGTGCACCAATGTTTGCGCACACACTTGTGCACTATAATATGTCCTGCGCAGTCGGTTAGTCGTTGTAACTGGCCATCGTAGTTGAAATCGGCTAGGGATACTATTACTATTACTTCTAACTTTACTAGTATCTTATATTAATTCTGCTAAACGTTATTACTACTGTCCAACTTCGATGGTCAACTACACTCTTCAGAGATATTGCTGCATGTGGCGGTACAAGTAGACCCCTTACACACTGCGACTTTTAGCATCGATGCAGTCGCGCGTTTTGAATACGCATTTCAGCATCGCGACCCACGCAATGAACAGTTTTAATTTACGATGCTAAATTAAATCACACACATACACATCACAACATATGATGCTCTGAGTATACAAGGTACATTGTTACTAATTAAGGTACCTTGTAATAAAGCAACGTGCCTTATTAGCAAGCAAGACGGCATATCAAAATGCAGAGCAAGTACTCTAAACAACATTTGAATATCTCATATATTCACGAGCTGCTGTTACTTAGCGTCCGATCCACTCAGAGCTATCATCAACGTTGATTTATAACCTTCAATAGTTTATGACTGATCGGTTATAAATGGTGCTGTTGATCGATTAATGCACACATTAATTCTAAGCGATCCCCAGGCGACAGTGGAATAATGGCTAAAGGTTATTAAGGTGATCTCAAGGCAGCGGTTAATGTGTGTCAGCATTAATTTAATAGGCACTAACTACGACGCTATTGTGCTGAAAGCTTTGGAATTGGAAAGACTATTGGTGTTTTATCGATACGCTCGAATGATCATCATCATCGTTATTGGTAGCCAATAGACGTCCACTGCTGAACATAGGCGTCTACGGTGTCCACAGTGACCCGTGGCAAGAAAATATGTTAGCATGAAATGACTGAAAATTAACCAGCCATATTAATGAGTTTATAAAAAGAATACAACAATAATCTGCTTATTTCTGGTTGTATTTCTACTCTTATGTCTCGTACATAAATAACGAGACATGAAAAAGTCTCTACAGGGACTAGTTATTCAGTATTTTTACAAATGGATGAAAAACTCAAGTAACTATATATTTTTTTATAGTTATTTCTATTTGCTTTCTGTTACAGAAAACTACTTGGATGGTCAATCGAGAGCTCTTTTTTTGAATCACTGGCATTATTATTTTCGAGTGATAACGGATTGAAAATCATTTAAATGTGACAATGACACGAGTACTCACAAAGTGAGATTTTTTTATCATCCATATGAGGATTTCATCCGGTTTTCGAATCACAACCCAATATTAATCAATGAATATCCGATTTTTGAATGAAAACCAGTTTAACTCCACACAGAAGTGATTGAAAGAAATATAACTTTTGTGAGTGTTTACGTATAAAGTTTCCTCGATTGTCGCTGATGTTTAGTTCGCTATCGAACGAAAATCACACGCCATATCCAAACGAGTTATTCAAAAAAAAACAGTAACCTTAGCTGGGGAGCTACGGTTCTAACGCGCGTTAGCATCGAAGCAGTCGCGCTTCTGAATAATCTGTTCATTGCGTGAGTCGCGATGCTGTACCGTTAACATGAGTTTACGACGGTTTTCTTCGATGGCTACGATGAAAAAAAGTCTATGGAAAATTTCAGCCGCACCGACTCCAGCGGTTACTGACAGAACTCAAATTTTCCATACAAAAAGTGACGTCGTTCCTAGCGAGCACAACCGTCGTCGCTAGCGAGTAAACTCATGGTAACGGTTCTAAAGCGCGTTTTCAAAACGCGTGACTGCATCGATGCTACAAGTCGCAGTGTGTATGGTATCTTACATAAGAATTTGTAGCGCCCCAGTTGCTTTTTACCGCCAATAACAACACTGATCGTCGACTATATTGATCGTCTCTTATATATATACTCTGATTTCTAATTACATAGACCAAAATGACATTTGGTGGGTGGATACTTTTCTTTAGTTAAAAATAGTGATATTCCAAATAATTAATAGTTCAATTTTTATATAATCGTTGTTTGCAATCGATTATAAAATAATGACATAGTCGTAGTTTGAATTTGTATTGTGCACAAGTATAAAAGCATGAATTGTAACAGTGTTATGTCACAAAAAACTTCAACGATAAAATCTGTTAAAAATCGTGTTTTCTACAAATGTAATTATTATTTCTTACAATAATTGATTTATAGGAAGTAGTAAAAAAACAACAAGGATATTGCTATTGCAAGGGAACAAAATTACACAAACTGATTTATTTATTACGTCAAATTACAGCTTAATGGATCGTTTTCGATGTATTTTTCATCCTTATGATTATAATCACATTATTGAAAATACATACAGGGTGTGGCGTAAATAGTGGTCCAAAGCAAAGGTGTGGATACACTGTACACTGAAGCACCACATACCAGTATTTAAAAAATTTTATGTACAGGATTTTCAAAAAAAAATTTTGTAGTTAGGTACATTACAAGTGTTGTAAATTTTTTTGGACCTATTATTCAGTTCTTTCTTAAATTTTAGGTTACTTTAGTGACAGAAAAACATTTTACTGAAATTTGTAAGGCAAGGTAACGATTTAAAAAAAAAAAAAAATGAAAACCCTGTACATAAAATTTTTTAAATACTGGTATGTGGTGCTTCAGTGTACAGTGTATCCACACCTTTGCTTTGGACCACTATTTACGCCAAACCCTGTATAACAAGTTCAATAAATCGCGCACATTTGAATTGTTACAACAGTATTGTTAGTAAGCTTGCAAAATTGAAAAGAAAAAGTGAGATTGAAGCGTTTGTTCTGGTCTATGTAATAAAAAATCTGAATAAGTTTATTAAACAAAAACAATAATAAAAATAAATAAACTTAATCGTCGTCTCGAATTACATATTTTTATCGAATCAAAATACTTATACAAGGATCCAGATGTTTTAATGTTTTTCAAACATACGGAAAGCATTCTTAAATGTTTAAACTAGACTTAATTGCATGTTTGCAATCTGGAAATAGACATTATTTACTTCTGTGGTTCCGTAGTTACGAGTACTACGAACCAGCCTTTCCGCTTCTATCGTGGCTATTAAAGGAACTGCAGACTACCTTATTATGCGAATGAATCTAGTATCTTTGAATGTAAATTTGTAGGCACCTCCTTTAGAAATTTAGGACAAATATTCATGTGGGAAGTTATACCTATATTTTACCTACTTTTACGTCGCTAGTATACCAACATTCTTGCACGGAGCAGCAATGCGAAGAAACGATACCGATAAGGATGACAATCGCATCAAACTATTTAAGAAAGAGACATAGCATATGCCAATGTATAAAATTATTATCCCTTAGTTTTATGTGCCAATGTGACATGCCGAAATCAAATGTCACTTTCCATATGCGAATGCTGCGGTGGGCTAACGGCGTTAAAGGTTGAAGCAAATCTACCCACCCGGCACCTGAACAGCACCAACCAGACATCAACCATACGGAAGCACGTCACGTAAAGGGAACAGCAACGCCTCGGCATGAGATCGGCACCGGATAGTTTATGCCTCGACTCGAATCATGTTTGCTTACTTATGACAATTATGATCTTGATATGAGGTGGTGACGTTACAAAGTTGATAAATGTGCTTTGAAGTTTGAAGTTTTATAAAAACAATACTGATCGCCTCGAGTTGATGACGTGCTACAACCTGAATGCCTGTAAGATGTGGTTTCGTAATCGTTACTGTTCCATACGATGAAACTCTAATTCGAATGGAAATAAATTATAGTTTAAAAAAAAAACAAAAAAACCACCGAAACCGAAATAATTACCGAAAATATTTTTTAATTACAAAGAGTTAGAGAATAATTCAATTCAGAGTAAAAAGCGTGGGGTGCGTGATATATTAAATGCTGCACCCCACGCTTTTTACTCTGAATTGAACTCTTTGTAATTAAAAAATATTTTCTGCTTTTTAGTTCGGTTAGCTATAAAAGCGTGGTTTTTTAGTTTTTTTTTAAACTTTAATTTATTTTTCATTTTTTAGTTCGATGTTTCAATTAATTATTTGCGGACATGCGATATGCGATAGCTCTATCTTTCTTACTCCCTTACAAAGGATCCACGGAAGAATTTATTAATCCTGGCGGTCCTTATAAGGATATTGAGAAACTGTTATTAAATTATTGCATTGTCATCGGTTCTTGATACGTGTGCAAAGTTTCAAATTAATCAGACTTCTGGAAATCAGTCAAATTTATGCTCAAAGATTCCATTACATACATACATACATACATACATACCTACATACATACATACATACATACATACATATATACATACATACATACATACATACATACATACATACATACAACCCAAGCTAATAAAAAAGCGTGAAAATATTGAACAATGTGTCACAATTTAAAATGAAAATAACATTTTCATTGGCTTAAATACTTTTTGTTTGTAAATACATACATAATATACATAGAAAACACCCAGACCAATACAAACAGACATGTTCATGCACACAAATGTTTGTATTGTGCGGGGATCGAACCCGCACCCGCTGCGTAGTAGGCGATTTCTCGACCGCTACACCAGTCGGTCGTCCGTAATAAAAGCGTGTTAAAAAGGACATGCCGAGCAAAGCAGTCTATAAAATAAGATGGTAACGATAATGATAAGCAGTAGTAGTACTAGTAGAAGTATTGTGCAGAGCCATGTCACTAATCTCATCTGTTTTCACTACATATACTCACATTCCATTTCAAGGCTTCGTTGTACGCTTGTATCGCTTTTTCGAATTGCTCTAAGCGCTGCAAGTAATTTCTGCCGACAATATAATAATATGTGTGTCAGACGTTTTTTCCAACATATTGCTACGACTATTTGTTTTGTCAAGTCTACGCCTTAAGTGATATTGTTCTTTGTTGTTTGTACGCTCTGAGGCATATTGTTTATTAGTCACATACATTAGGCCTACCAATATTGTATGCTCTATGTAGACTTAATGATTTACCAAGTGTGTCTTATTTTTTTATGGAAGGCAAAAGCACTTAGGAATGTCTTGAACTTTATAAATTTTGATAACTAAGGCATTTGTATTTTTAATAACAACATGTACTTACCACCTACTTTTTTTTTGTTTTGTAATCTACTTGAATGATCTGTTCTGTAATCTACTCTATACTTATTTGTATATTCTTTATTGCACAAACAAAATGTAGTACAAATGGCGGACTTAATGCTTTAAAGCATTCTCTACCAATAAACCATTGGGTGAAGCAGAAACAGTTGAGGTGGCGTAAAATAACAAAAAAATTAATATTTATTACTTCTTTATCATATTAATTTTCATTCGGGAATAAAACACCATCAACCGATAAAATTCTAGACGCGCTTCACAAATAGAGGTTTCCTTTTGCAAGCGTTTTCTAAAGGTTGTCCCTCGTTTGTATTTGCTAAGGCCTACATTCTCACTTACTTACTAAAGTTTTTCTGTCAATTGCTAAATATGAACAAAACATACCCCGAACAGCGTCCCCCATACAAATAATATAACAATTATAAAATAATATAACAAATAATATAACGCGAATTCCTCACGAAAATGCAAGGCTCACAGTTGTAGTGAGCTTAAAAGATTCTAGACTTTGATGAAGAAGTAGTAATAGATAACTTGTTCTAATACTTCATCAAAGAGTCCAGATGATGAAAGCTGAATCACTGTTAAGTGACTAATTCAAAGTGCTATTACATTAGTAGGGTGGGTAAAAAAGTAGGCTACTTTACCCAACCTTCCTTTTTATAAAATGGTACTTGTCTCCAAGTCAGTTGCAGTCAATCGTCTCAGTTATTACTTAAAGTAGAATGTGAGCTTACGTCAGGTGTGTGTCATGCCCACTTAGGTTGCAGAATACCTACTTACTTTCTTTATGGCTAGGTGCAGGGTTGTGGCGAAACTGGGGCCCTACTTCAAAAGATTTGACGTGTTTTTTAAAGCATTTTTTAAAGGTTAGAAAATTAAGTAACGTGATTGGTAAGGAACTCAGGAGTCATTTATCTCAAGTCTGAGTGACACATACAACAAGTGTCTTTGCAATGTATAAAAGAGTGGAGTGTGTCACAGTCACTCCCGGCTAGTGTGGACAAAGGGTGTTTAAAAGGTACTAATATTCGAATAAAATAAAGAAATCCGGGTAAAGCATTTGACAACAAAAGTTTATTTAAATTTGCTATTTCACAATTACCTTTTAACACCTTCAAAAATTTAAATACAAAACTTAATAGCTCAGAATTCATTAGAGACTAGGTTAGGTTCTAATTTAGTTATCTATATCTATACTTTTACAAATCTTTATGTTCACAAATTTCTAATTAAATAAAGATAAACCACCAATTTAAGTTTTTAATTTCCTAATTGATTCCAAAGTTTTTCCTCAAAGGTATTCCTAAGTTATGCTTAAATTAATAGCTAAATTATCCCACTCTTCACTAAAGTTAAAGTAAATACAAGAACAACCAACCTTGGATTTCAACGGAGGTTATTGATTCGAATCTTTGTTGCATTAAACTACAAACAACTCTGCAACATTTCCCCAAAATTTCACCGATACCGATCCATCCTCAAAACGAAGCAGCTCAATCCATGAGGAAAATCTGACTTCAAAAATAATCCAAATGAGGTCTAAGTAAGGTCTTAGTAAGGTCACTGAAAAGAATTTACAAAATGTTAGTTCAACGCACAAACCAAAGTAAAAGTTAAAAAACACTAACTTTTCATAATAAATATGTACCTGAGGTTACAACATGATCACCAAATTGTGACTGTTCAACTTACAGACACATATCAAAAGCGAAACCTAGAAATAAAAGAAAGTTCTAGTAACAACCATTTTTTTTTAAGTGAGGGTAGGGTGGGTATACTTTTCATCACCCTATTTATGAAATCTTTAATAAACCAATTTTATACCTGCAACAGCTGGCTCGCCATATTATTTCTGAATTAATCACTAAACATTTATGCTAATTTTTCTATTTGAGACCTGAAATGATAAAAATTACAACTCTCAATACAATATGCCCAGATGTAGGTAGGCTACATTTTCTTTACAAGAATTTCCAAATGAGTTTCCCAAAATACTTACCATTTTTCAATCATATATATCAAATCATCTTCGAAATTAATTCATCCAAATTGACATGTTGGCGGCGTCTGAAACAATAAAAAGAACCATGTGCTCAGACTCTAACAAATGTCTCGCAACAAACAAAAATCCACGCAAACCTTTCTGCAGATACTCACCAGGAATAACTATCAAACTACAAAATAAATGGGACGTGCCCCGTTAACAAAAAATTTTACATATTAACACACGTTCCACTCCGACGCACGACCAACAGTGGCGGAACCGGAAAAAACAGCAGCTGTCACACTTGACAAATGTCAGTGTCAGCATCCATTATGTCTATGCCAAAATATGGACTGGAGTCCTACATCCATTTAGGTTTTCGTTTCACGCGAACTAAGACAAAAATATACAACTTTACAAGTGGCTTTTCATTCCTTTCACTATTTCGCACTCTTGCAACGACACTGCGAGCCTAGCGCGGTTGCGACGACGGTCGCAATGTATCAAACATAATGGAACGCGCCTTTGCGTTCATATTGTAGTGACTAAGGCGGCAGCCTTGTGCGACAGGACTGAGCGAGATAGCGCCCGTATTTTTTAAATGCTCGTGTCCGCGCGTTCTGGCCTAGTCAACAAGCGACCCAGTGCGCGGGCATCGTCCTCAAAAAAGAGACGTTAAATTTTCACACCCCGACCACCGCTGTCATTATGACAAAACAAAGGCATGTTTCGTGCAGATACAAAGTAGAGCCCCTGAACAGGACGGCTTACATACGTCGACCTAAGCCCAGACACAGGTGCAGTATTGTCTATTCTATTACGTTACTTTCTTACTATCGCCGTTAGATGACAAAGTGCGAACTGTGAAATAAGACTTACTTTCCTTAAAATTGTGGGAGATTAAAACTGGTCAAAAATGACATCCAGGATATATAATCTGCATCTTTATCACAGTAGAGAGTTACCTTTATCACAACAGACTGAGAATGTTAAAATCAATTTGTCAATAAAAATACAAGAGTAAATTGAACCTACTCATAAACACAGTTCTAAAATGGGGCCATTTATTTAAATCTAAAAATATTTATTCAGTTGTCGTGTGCTAATTATCAATATTTGTTAAGGATCAGTAAGGAAAATATTTTATAGAACATAGTCTTTTATTTTTTTCACCAATACTCCAATGGTCTTTGGAACATAGCACAAAACTTTATATCCCAATTTGTTAGTTAAAGTATTATTTCCCAAAAGAAACTCAGGTATATGTTTCTATCCTAGATACCGAATTACTTACGTACTATGTTATGTCAGATGGAATGTAGGTACTCACCCGCGTTCCCGAAACACAGCCACTGCATTGCATATGGGTTTCTCTTCTGGCATTAATTTCTTCCTCATTCTCGTCTCTCCGAAGCGTCGCAGTGACAAGTTTCACGTATGTTTGTACGTTGCTACGTACCGTGAAAGCAATCTAGGTGACCTCGATCTCCTGTATTGCGAGATGTGAAATTCATGATAAGGCTTTAAGTGCTTGTAATACCTAAGTATTCAAGAATTTAAAAAATCTTTTTGTGAAATATAATGATGTTTAGGTTGTGTAAAAGAGAGAATACCTACTCATTTATATTATTACGTTTTTCTGTATTTTACCTGACTACGCCAGCTTGAAGGCTATGTTTTCGTTTTGTAAATACTCAACAAGAAAATTGCGAAAAATAAACTGATCCTAAACAAAACTGACCTTGACGACTTTACAAGGGTTACTTTACTGGCTTATTTTTATATTATTTGGAAATTAGTCATGTACATATCTCATGGAAACTTCTAGTGTAACACGTCTTGTGCAAAGAAATTGATAATATTGTGCTAGCGTTAGTAGAAAAGATTCGAGAACCTGCTTTCGGCACTTCAAGAAAGTCTTAGCGTTGTATTTGTCCGGGGCAAATTTAACGTGTGTACATGAGCTTTGTGCCAGTCTCGAACAAGTAGGATCTCTACTATATCAAAATTTTCACCGAAAACTATTGAAATCATCATTAATAGTTTTTGAATAAATAAAATAAGATATTTTTTTCGTGTTCATTGAATAAGTTTTTTGATCTTATCATGTTTGCTTTAAATCCTGTATCCTATGAATTCATTGAAATATTCGGTTCACAAAGAGTGTTTTGATCATGTTTTGCCTTCGAACACCTATATGACGAAGGCTTACAAAAGGCAAAATATTGTCACTATAGTACTAACGTAAAATTAGGTAAGTTACAAACGAGTAAATTGTAATTACCTACATTACAAGAATATAGAGTGTATGAGTGATAGTACGTAGAAATCACATCGCCCTCAACACGCTAAGTGGCAGTGGGCACATAGCGCGAAAAACTGATGGCCGTTGAGGCAGAAAAGTTCTAAGTAGATTGGAGACCAAAAAACGACCAAAGACGCGGCGTACGATGTCCATCGTAATCGACAAGATGGACAAACGACCTCGTAAGGATCGCAGGATCAAACTGGATGCAGACCGCTTGTGTTCGGTCGCTGTGGAAAACCATAGGGAGCAAGCATAAGGGAGGCATATGTTCTGCTGTGGACGTCTTTTAGCTGATAATGATGATGATGATGATGAGTAATAGTGCTACACTTAGTTTATGTTTTTAATTAGACACTCTTTAGTTCTACAAGACAAGTACGAGTATTTTCCTAATGTAGGTTAGTAATTTTCTAACCCTAAAGTGTGACAGTCGCCAGGTTGCTCCGATTTGATATTTTCTAGCTGAACTTACTTTCAGCTTCAATAAGCATTAAAAATAGCATTTTTTCCGAATTCTAGTCGACCAAAACATAAAGCTAATCGTCCATGCTATTATAATATAAGAAGGCAACGACTCTAAAAATATATAAGGTAACAATTTATAAGGCTGAAAGAAAATAATTTTCTGAAAGAATCTCAACTTTGTAGGAACAAAAAAGAAACAAATTGCAATCTCTCCATTAAAGTTAAGGAAACAGATGATTCCAAAAAGTTTCCTTGTTAGAATAAAAGAATTAGCTGTAAAATCCCTGAGGAATAGAAGGGTTAACTACAGTACAAGATGACGGGCTCTGATTAGAGTTCCTGAAGCCTCCATTTTATGATAAAGGCGGAATAATGAGGGCTTTGCTCAGAATGGGCCACATACTAAAACATTTGAAAAGTTCTTTCCGTGCTATCTCTACCTGGGGACAATATTTACTCTCTATATTTACTTGTTATTTTGTGGAAGATATTAAAGTAAGAACTAAAGAAATACGCCATAAATAAATGTTAATGTGGAAAGTTAAGTTAGTAAAAAAGAAAGCGACGTACATTATTTCATCAGTGATTCATTCAAGCAAAATTAAGGCGGTATAGTGAGTATATTGTCTCTTCAAGATAATCTTTCTAAAGAAATGAGGACGAAGTTAACACAACAATACAGAAATAACTAACTGACTGAATAATAAAAAAGGTGTTTAGTTTGTTGCATGAATCTTATGTTTCAAAAAAAATTACATCATAGTAACATGCTTACACAGAATTTGCACATAATAGTAGGAAGTTCGAGCAAAATTATTTTCCCTGGAAAACCTGTTACTTTTTAAGGTACAATCGCATTTTCTCAGATGACGTTAATATCGAAGTGTGTAGCCCATTAAGCAACATTGCTTGTATTTCGTTTTCGGTGCACACTCATAATGTGGCTTTCTCCGCCTTACACCATAACTTATTACCTACTCAACGCCATTACAGCTGTAGACTTTTGTGCTTAAAATACAAACACTCATAGGTATTTTTGTAATGTGTAACGCACTAAAACATGGTTTATCGATCCTTTAATTTGTCAAAATCGCTGCTCGCATTGATGAACTTTATATTTTTGCCCGAAAATTACGCCTGCCGTTTAAATGGTTTTATTATAACAAAAACGCAATCAAAAATAGTTAAATGATCTTTTCTTTTTTAAAGAAAAACCGTACTTATTACTTCGTTTTTACTAGAGCTTATCAAAACTAACATTAAAAACGTATGTCTCCGTTGCACTTAATTGTAATAACCATAACCAACACTATATCCAACACAATATTTCGAAAGATTTTAAAACTTGCTCGTTCTACCCTGATTAAAAGCAGCCAACAAAAATAATTGTAAAAAAATCTTGAACATGGAATATTCTAAGAAAAAACCGACTTTAAAACCAAAATGCACTAAAAATTCTTAAATAAACTCTTGAACATTGAAAGGAAAGGAATCCATTTTAGGGAAACAATTTCTTTTTGGAGTCGGTGCTGCGACAGATGAGGCTGAATTTTCAAAGTGATGGCACCGACTCCAAAAAGAAATTGTTTTCCTAAAATGGATTCCTTTCCTTTCAATGTTCAAGAGTTTATTTAAGACTTTTTAGTGCATTTTGGTTTTGAAGTCGGTTTTTACTTTTTTAAAGTTAATTTTATTTCTCCATTTTTAGAGTTTACAAGAGAGGGGGGGAGGGGGAGTTGCACCTTATGACTCTGTTCTTTAAGAAGCTACAAACTACCTATCATATGTTCTGTAATTATAATTACTGAACTCCTAAGCGTTAAGAAGTTCCACCATCAGGCTCAGCCCCACAAGATGTGGACTATCAGACGTAACAATACGTCAACATTAAGATTTTAGTAAAACAACACTATACGTGCCTTTAAAATTTAAGGGTTTCCCTCGATTACACCATGATCCCATCTTCAGATCCCAAATCGGCCTGCGGGAAAGGAACACAACTAATACAGGCACTCTAGTCAACTGACTTTATCTCCTTGGACAGAAAACTTAAGATTGTTCATTTGTAACTTGTTTGTGTCTTATTGCAAACAACAAGAAATAAAGATCATTTTTAATGAAACTAGCGAACCGTCTCAGGTTCTTACGCATGCAATTAAGACTTACTTATTCCTATTTTGTACTTACACCTTAAGCTTTTTCAGCTCTTAATTTTCATTTTATTTTCTATTTATGCACAAAATACCCCTTCCTATAAAACTCATAATTTCTTTACCCAAAGGTTGTCTGGAAGAGATCGCTTATAGCGATAAGACCGCCTAAATTGTACATTTCCCTTAAACGAATTTGTAAATCAATTTATGTAATGTGCAATAAAGAGTTATCTATCTATCTAACTTCCTGATGAATTACTCATTTTATTAGCAAAACTGGATAACAGATGTGTACCTTTTTTTTCAGTTTTTCGTGAAAAAAAAAACAATACATGCGTCGCAGGACCAGCCCCACGATTCAGAACCATTTGGTTACGGATTGGGTTACGATTCTATAACTTTTACATATTAATTGAATTATAACTACGTGGATTTATCCGATGAAACTATTTTATTATGATCTTTTATTATATTTGTAACCGAACTGACATATCGACATCCGATCAAAATGCGACATTAATTTAAAAATGAATAGAAAATCTAGCCGAAACCCAAACCGAATGGCTTATCGAACGTTCTGAATCGCCCTTCTGGTTTCATTAATTTAAGTAGCAATGCAATTAGTTTTTATATCAAAAAGGAAGTACAAGCTTTGTTCTGAAACAAAAATAAATACGAATATGGCTAAGAATCACATCTCGAGAACTTATTTGATGAAACGTAATTTATTAACCTTTTATTCTTACAGGTAAAAGTTGCAGCCAGCACTCAAAAACAGCAAAGACCATAAATTAATTACATCACAAATTATTTCCCTAGTCGAATTACTCATTTTGTTGTGATAATTGATTTGACCGTAACTTTAATCAAGTTGTTGAATTTCAGTAAAGCGATTTGTTTGAATTTATTACCTATTAAAGCAGTAAGGTTTGTATTTAATTAAAATTACGTGCTCTGCTGCTTAATGATGGACTTGCCAAATAATCTAATAAGGATTCCGTGGCACAATGTAAGCTTTGAATTTGTATCCAACGATCAATATTAAATGGGCAAAACCTGAATATAATTTGATTGGAATAACGAGTAGAATTAATTAAACCACTTATGATATGGGTCACATTTATTTTTTCTTCATATTTTTTATTTATTTATAAGCACAACAAATAACGCAATGGTTAGTTCTATGAGCGTAGATAAGTAATAATAATAATGTAAGCACGGCGCAGCGGCCTGGGGGCCAATTCTCATGCAAATCATACACGAAAATAGTTCACCGATCTACTTTTCTTTGTTGAAGAAAAAATAGTTTTTGATTACTCAGGGTCGTGATTTCTGTGTATTCAGATTTTGTTCGTGCGATAGTTTTTTGACGTGTATATATTTTACTTAATTATTGAGGTCAAATGGTTAAACCTCTATCGAATAACCACACGAAAAAAGTTCGATTGCCGCGAGCAAAAGCCTGCAGGTGATATTACTAACTGCCGGCTTTTCTCTCGACAGAGCATCGTCTACAGATCAAGAAATTAGTGCCAGTAAAACTTAAGCACTGCATAGAACATTTAAATATTTTTAAATGTTTTTTTTTATTTTAGAAATAGGTCAGTAGAATTAAATATCATTTAGTGTGTTTGACATTTTGCGCATTTAACATTACACGTTGCATAAAAAAAAACATATTTTGTGACTTTTCATAGTTATGATAAAAGTACCTTCGTGCACCAAAGCCCAAGTATCTGACATCATGGCTTTATTTGTCAACAAGTGTGATAATCATAAAGAAGTTGAATCGGAAAAGGGAGATAAGAGAACAGAAGTTGCTTACTTATTTTACCGTTGTTCTTGAGTTATAACGTTTTCAAACACTTCTTCAATTATACAGGATGTAAAAAAAAACGCGAACTACATTCAAAGGGGTGGTAAAGAGTCGATTCTTAACTCGATTGACAACAAACCCCTTAAATTTGGCTTGTACTTTTTTATACCCTGTATACCTGGCTAGCTACGTTTAAGCCTTCGATCTTTTCCGTCCTCAAGGAACGTCGAATCCGAAAACTCATTAACTTTAATCTCTCTCAACAAACTTGTTGCTTTACATTCTCCGAATAGCAGATGAAGATTACGAATAGTGTACCTTAAAGACCATTCGAGAGTACATATGGCGACACAGCAACCCACCCGGACGGGTTAAAACACCTAAAATAATATTAAGCCGTATCTCTGTAGCAATTAAGCAGAATTTTGGCTGCAAAAATTTGATATATTACGAGTAGAGTAGTTCGGTTTGACTGTATGTAAGGTTTGAAAGGGTTGGTCTAAATAGCGAGCATTTGTCCGGTTCGGCGTAAAAAGGGCCGGCTCATCTTATAATGAGCCTGATAATAACGGTCCGGGTAACGACGGAGGCGCTTGCCAGGTCAAAGCGCCTAACCTACGTTGAGAGGCACTGAATAGTGTGGATGGCAGACTAAACCCGACACACAAAATTATACCTTCGGACGTTTGAGGTCGTTACCCTTGAAAACCTCTATGGACGATTTTGTCTGCAATAAAATTATTATAATTTATTTTTTATTTAAAAAGAACGGCAGACATAGGCCAGAATATATACCAAATATTCCTCACCCATCCAAATATTTATCACAAATTAAATATTGTGCAAAAAATATTTCATTGGCTGTTAACCCTTGATCTTCAATATAAGGAAAAACTTCATTAATAATCAAATATACATATAAGCATAAACAAACACAGTATTATTTTTGGAGTAACCACCAAACCATATTTATATTACTGTTTATCACTGTATCTGTAGCTGTAAGATAGAAAATACTTAATGTTAACCTACTTGTTATGATAGAAACCAACCAATGTTCGTTTTACACTTAAACCTATTAAATGATAATAAAAATTAAATAAGTGTCCAGATGAAATAATATGTTATCAATTTACATAATATTTTAATACTAATTTATCTTTTTTAATATTATGTTAATAAATCAATCTTACTAAAATTTAGCTACTTCTTATATTACGTGTTTAAGTTTTGCTCTTTTCCATTTTAATAACACCTACTTATCTACGGTTGAATGACGGGGTTGAAGGGCAGCATTTTGTGTCAACACCCTCTGTCACAATATGACTCGCTACTTAGTTATATATATTTTCATAATCTAATATGTCAAATCAAGCCCACCATCACTTGACACAGTCTATTAACCTTTTTATAGCTTCGGTTCTCCTAACATTATTTTACACAGTTTCTTGATACCCAGCCAAGGCGTAATTGCATAAATTAACGACAGCACACGATCAAAGGAAGCCAAATGGGGTACAAGTGCCTCACACTCGTCTCATTGAAGCTTTTCATTACTTAATAATGGCTACTCAGTAATTATATCGGTGTCATAACTGATATAAGAAACTCCCCAACAAAACATTAAGAAATACTAAATAAAAAATTCTGACCGTGACATTAAGTCAAAAAAAAGTTAGGTAAAGTTTGACATTGAAAATTAGTAGCGTTTTTTGTACTGTCATAAAGGGTTCACGTTTGTTTACTCCTATCTATTACATTGACTCAAGTGTTAAAACTTACTTTTTACAGAGTATAATACTTCTAATACGTTATTGTCAACAACAGCTACAAACCTCTGTGATTCCTTTTCTATGTATTATTGCACTGCTTTCGTATGTATTGCATTAATTAATACGTAAACTCTGAAAAAAAACAATATTAGTTTTGAGACAAATCAATACGTAACTCGGCATCGTGCGTGAGGCACATTTCTTAGAAAGGGAAAATTAGTCGCCATTACAGCCATTGAAAGTATAAAACCAAATTGCCCTTACATAGGCTGAACTAATGTTTCACCCGTAAGGCTTAAAGTTCGCTTTACACGGGTTATTCAATTTACGTACAACGGTTTAAACACATTGTACGCTCCTGTGACTCAATTTCGTTAGATCGGCGTTGACATTGCAGGGATTAGGAGATAGAAGTTTGCGTAACGAACTGTAATTACAGACTGATTTTCCAGAAAATATGACGCCTCAACGAACTTGAATCGCTAAATTACTCACTTTTTTTTGCTTTTGTTACATTACATATGATATTATTTTAGAAGTGGATAGGATTTTAGCAGTGGACGTTCTTTGACTGTTAATGATGATGATGATGTAACGTTTCATACATTTATAATTTTAGTTTTTGTTTTTATAGTGTTTTGTCACTATACGAACAGGAGGAATTCAAAGAAAGTAAGCTTAATTTTGTAAGTACTCACGTCTATATTTTGCGTAGTTTTCGTTGATTTTTTATTTGTTTTCGAAAGAAAATCACACGCCATATCCAAACGAGTAATGAAAAACAAATAGAGCTCCAGGTCCGCCTGGTCCAGCCGGGTTGATGTAATAGCAATAAAACTATATTTTTTATGCAAAAACATGCTTATGACTGAAAAAAAGGTAATGATTCAACTCTTATAACCCATTTACGCCTGCCTTACTATATTACAATACTACGCAATACACAACCTTAATTTAACATTAGAGATATGAAACACAAATTTTTGATGCCAGCAATATTTTTATACGGTAAACATAAAAAATATAAAAAATTTTAATAAAATAAGTCTCGTGGTCTTTTCTAATCACGTGAATTATTATTTTGTGTCTACTAGGGACAAATTATTTTTTTAACTCTCAAAAAAAATGGTTTGTTATACTTTTTGGGTCGCAATTATTAATTGTGATATTTTAGTTCTGAAACTCCTTACGGAAAAATAAATCAATAATACTCCATTTTCCAATCACTAAAACTCTTAAAAAACCACTTGCAATATTACAAGGTCAAAAAAAGGCATTTACGTTACCCAAAAAGTTGCTTTCCAGATTGTTGAGTCGTAATAGGTTGCGATATAAGATTGAAAACGGAATGGGATCATTTTCTCACTCGAGAAATATGAAACACTGAGCGATATAAAAGTTAATAGGGCTCTCCAAGTCTTGTGGCGCTCTGTTCCGTATCTACTCCGTGTGTTATTGACCTAATTTGTGAGTCTCACAACTCTACAGATATACGGTTACTAGCGCTATTAAAACTACCCTTTAAATTGATGTACCTACCTTTAAATATTTGCTCACCAATATTGCTCATTACAAAAGATCATTTGAGATACAGGAATCATCCTAATTCAGGTATCAATCAGCCCACCATAATCTATATGTACCACAAATTGTTTTTCTTGATATTGAATTTTCACTATAGGGAGAAATAAATGATTATTAATTATTGATATTGACTTATAGTTCTAAGCCGTATTTACAATAACATTGCATGAAATCTCTTTACTTAGGTCTCAAAAAGTCAGATAAAGTGGTATGTATGGTAATAACTGCATAATGTCTATCCTATTTCCAGGGGCGTCATTTTAAAAACTCCAAAATACTGGAGCTCTAGATTCCAAAATAAAAGTTGAAGCAAATCTTCCCATCCGGCACGGGAACAGCACTAACCAGGCATCAACCATACGGAAGCAGGTTACGTAATGGGAACAGCAACGATAGGTAGTTATTTTTGTAAATGACGGCCCGTTTGACAGGGTGGACGGATAGTCGTCAACCAGCGGACGTCGCGCCGTAAGCGCGTTACAACTCATGCGCCGCTGGTCGAGAGTGGGTTCCGAGTTGGTCTCGATCCGAGGTGGTGACGTAACGAAGTTAATAGATGTCATTGATAGATGTGCGTTGAAGTATGGAGTTTCATACAAAGAAAATTGGAACGCCTCGAGTTGATACGGTGCTGTCACCGTGACGGGTTGATTGGTGGGCTTCGAACTTAAAAAGGGGTTCCCTCTATCTGGCAGAATCTTTTTGGTCCGAAAGTCACTTGGCATAACACACTTGGCATAATTTTCTTTAGTCGAATATTATTCAGGCAGAATTTTCTTTTAGCATAATTATTGTTTGGTCGAATATTTATATGCCCGAATTTACAATGGCATACTTTTAAGATAGCAGAAATTTATAAGGCATAATTACCTTTGGCAAAATTTTACTTTGCATACTTTCGCTAAGCATAATGTTTAGTAAGTACGATGTTTATTTGGCATAATTTGACTAGGCATACTATGAAGAAAGCAGAATTTCGTTTAGAATAATTTCACTGCGCATATTGCTATTTGTTTTAAATAGTATTTTACCCTAAAATTGAATTAAAAAGTCATTAAGTTGTGGCACAAAAGTTAGTGACAGAAACGAATCGGTGCAAACTGACTCCACGCAGTCTTGTTTGCCCCACCCCTAGAGTGTAATTCAAAATCGCGTAGGCGCGGAGGGGTGAGGCTTCGCCGGCCAGCCTCAGCCGCGGCGGCGAGCGAAAACCATCTGCGACGATAAGCTCGCGTGGGACTGCCGGAGCCCCGCAGCGCCGGAGCCGTGACAGAAACCATGCATGTTGCATGCTGCATGCAAGCTGTTGCTTGCTTGCATGCTTGCTTTCATGCTGCATGCTTGCCTGCTTGCTTGCTGCATGCTTGCTTGCTTGCTGGCTGCATGCTTGCTTGCTTGCTGCATGCTTTGCTTGCTTGCTTGCATGCTGAATGCTTGCTTGCATGCTGCATGTTTGATTTGCCATGCATGTTGTATGTTAGTATCGCTGAGATAGAACTACTTGGGATACACAGAGAAATTAACGTTTATAGGAGAATATTAAATATGAAAAATATGCCAAAAGACGATTCGGACTGTGAACTTTCTGCGATAGGATGATTCTGCTTATTAATGACTATATATACGAATTGTATGCCACAAGACGATTCTATCTGTGAACTTTCTGCGTTATGATGATTCTGCTTTAAGACTATTATGGATATTAAATTTCTGCCTAAAGATGATTCTAGCTTACACGATTATGCGTTTTGAACGTCTGATAAATGAGTGAATGCTAATTGATGTTCTGCGAAAGGAAGATTATGCAATTTGATGATATGCCAAATAAAATTATGACAATAAAAATTCTGCGAAACAAGGTAGACCCCTTAAAAAGGTGTGTTGTGTGAACTCTGGTTTTATAACCAGACAAAAGGACGTACTTATATCGACTCCGAGCATGTACTTATATACCTAAAGTAACAACCTAGTGTAATACATATAAAAAAGTCAGAAAATTTTCTGTTTTACTCGTATTCATCAATAAAAGATTGCGTTTATTTATTCCGATCCGATTATACTATCTATTGTTTGTAGAGCTTCACATCGTTTCATATCAGTTCATTAACTAATTAAGTTACCTACATACGTATCCAGCCAGTACGATATTGACCTATTTTATTACTACACTTAGCAACGTGTGCGTTTATACAAACACTCCATATTTGCGCTTGTCGTGGTAAATGTAATGAAAATATTTCATTATCCGACTTCCGTTGTTAGCTAAGCCGTTTCTCTGATAAGGTAATTTTCTTTGTACCAAGCTAGTTGGTTATTAGTTTTATTTTGCTTAAGATTATTAGCAGAAAAGTTGCCTTTAGAAATGAAATAGATTCAGTTACTTACCAGCCAACGTACCGTGAAATTATTTTGTAATCTGTCTTCTTTTATTTTTTTAAGTAAATAATATTGAATTGGGATTCAACATTTATATAAATTACATACGTATTTATGTACGTAAGTTGTTTAAAGTACTTACCCTTGTAAGCTTTACCGAAAACTATTAAAAGTGGATCTTATTGACGACCTCTTAGTTCGTGGTGCATTACTGTTTTCGTTTGTACACCAATCTATGGGTGCTTCATAAATATTTCTTGCGTCGATTGTACGGACAACAGCACGTCAAGGTAAACACTGCGGTAACTTATGCAGTTGTAATAAGGGCTAGTTTGCAACAAAAGTTGATAAACTGATGTGCTGTCGACTGCACGTCCAACGTCTAGCTATAAAAATAAAAACTTTGCAACAATACTTACCCAACGATCTTTAACGACACTTCTTTAAAAGATCTATTAAATCTCGTATACATTGAAGTGACATAAGAGATGTTTGCAATAAGCCAAAAGAAATAAAAAGAAACCTCCATTTACAGAAAATACGTTCACTATTCCACTAAGGGCTGATTTTTCAATAGTCAGATAAGAAATATTCGTCGAACAAAATACAATATGGCTAATTTGAAAACGTCACTTAATTGTCAGCAATAATACGTAACTGACATTTTTTATAATCTGTCGCTTTATACTTGATCAGTCTGATAAGTTTTATCCATAAAATTATTATCCCTTTGGAATAGAACGACAAAAGCGAGATGTCACTAGCAGCAAACTGTGTGATAAAAAGAGATGGGTAGCAGAACCATTTTTGTCAGATGTCAAACAGTTGACCGCCCTGCAGAAGCTCGCTGAAAATTACGTTCATTTGATTTTTTATATTTAAAAGTGAAATTGTGTATATTTGGAGAAATAATGCGTCTGAAACATTGTGACTTGATCGGTGATTGATTGTTATGCATTACAGTGGCATAACCCCAACAAATAATCATTTAACAGGTAGATTAGTCCAAATCGAAGCCTCTTAATATACGACTTATATTTACCAATGCGCTTCAAATTTAAAGTACGCAGTTTGATTATTCTATTCTACAAACGTTAATTTACGTAAAAAATAAAGACAGAATAACACAGGGAATGTATATCGACGAATATTTTGTAAATGAAATACTTAGTTTTACAATAGAGCTGCATGTTCAATATTTTGTGTCGACTGTTTATCATGCAGTAAACTACTATATTTAACTTAGGAACATTGTTATAAATCACCTGATCGAAAGGTAATCTCATTTAAAGCTACAAATGTTACTTACTTAGGTGAGTTAGTTACTGACATCTTAAAATCAGTTTCGTTTGACAGCTTTTACTTGTCCTTCTATTCCGATAGGAATATTAATTTTATGGTTTTATCTGACCATTGAAAAATCGGCCCTAAGTCACAGCCGTGGTATAAACATCAAAAGAATCTGGTAAAAGTTAAGTCATATTCGCTTGGGCTTGACTTGAGCCGAATGCTACTTCATTTATTTCTGTCACCACGAAATTGTTGGGTTCGGTTTAAGAAAAGTAAATCTTGAACAAACTTTTTTTATTTTCGTAGCACGAGGCCTTAAGGTTTAAAATTTGACATAAAATTATTGTTTAATTTCAATGTTTTCCAAATAATTGAGAGTCATGAATAACTTGTATGATGTATGTATTAACTTTGTCATAAAGAAGAATTTTAAGTTTAGTATTTCTATTATAATATTTCCCAGCAATATTTTTTATAATTATATAAGCAAAGCTTAAGGCAAAAGAGAAAAATTACACATTCTGTTGGGTGAGAAATTGTACAGTTATGGTGCGTAAATCTGAGAAATCGCCTGTTATTCACATTACGTCTGAGGAATCGCTAAAAAAGATCGTATAAGTAATATTATTTTGTCAATCATTTCTAATGTAGGGGCTTTTTATTGGCAGATCATGATAATATGGGTGCTCATTTGTGCTTTGCGTTGCTGTGTTTCACGCGACAGTTTGAGTACCGTGTGTTCACCTGCTTACAACTATTTTCGTGTTACATCCATAGAATCGCCGAACGCGGCAACCATTGCAGGGTGCATACTCGGTCTCAGCCGAGCGCCTCATGTGCGGAATGCGGTGTATAGTGCAAGCATTCAAAGTAAACAGTTGCCGCATGTTTTTGTATTTATGTTAAATACTTCAACTCTAGTGGGCAATAGGTTGCATTTGTTTTGTAGAAATCGGGCGGTATATGCGAATAACTTGTTTTTCTCGAGTGCTTGTTTGTTGGAATTAATGCACTACTACTTCTCAATAAGTTATGTTTCTTCACATAAATGGTACAAAGCAGTGTTTAGTATTGAATGTGACTTGTTATTGCTTGTGACACGGCCTATAGTCAATGTGAAAACAAATGTCGAGTTTTTAAACATTTATGTTAAGCTTTTTCAAATCATAATTTTAATATTAGTTGCACATATCTTAGACTTTCGGGATATACAAAGTTACAAATTAGATTTATATTTATTGCCATGGCTTTGAGAAATATAAATTGTTTTTACCAAAATGTACGAGGTCTTCGGACAAAAACTAAAATATTTTATAAGAATCTTATTAATTGCGACTATGATGTTATTTGCTTGAGCGAGACTTGGCTGTTACCTGGTATTTTTGACGCAGAGCTTTTTGATTCGCGTTATAATGTGTACCGATCCGATAGGAACTACGAACAGCTAGACATGACTAAGGGCGGCGGTACACTGATCGCAGTTAAGCGAGAACTGATGGTCGACTCGCACTGTCCTGGCACGCTCCCTGCGTTCCCTGATGCTGATATAACACATTTGGACATATTGTTGGCTCATGGTCCTGGTGCTAAGCGGATGCATATATATTGCTGTTATTTTCCCGAGACTAAAGATCAAGTCTCCTCTCAGCAATTTTTTTTTGAGTCTGTGTCCGAATTTAGCGTCGACAGACCCGATGACGAATTCTTCGTTGTTGGTGACTTTAACATTAGAAATGCGTTGTGGCTGGAAGACCAGGATAACACACGTCGTGATTTTATTTTGTCCAATCCTTCGGTCGACAGTTTGGCATCTCAATTGTATACTTTTATGTGTTTTACAGGATTTCTCCAATACAATGGGATTGTGAATCTTAATAACAGACACCTAGATCTGATCTTGTCAAACTTTTCATGCAGAGTGAAACTTTGAAATTGAGCCGCTATCTGAACCCGAAGATGGGCATCACCCATCTTTATTAATACGACTAGAGGTGGATACGACTCACGCTTGCTTGATGCAAGCACCGCGATTGGTACGTCGATTCTATTCCGCAGATTATGATCTGATTAAATCAAAGCTTGATGATATAAATTGGGATGTGCATCTCTGCAAAGTTACTGTTGAAAAAGCATTGGATAGTTTTTATAATATAGTTAATGATATTATCGATAAGCATGTACCTAGAAAAATATTAATAGATAATAATGTTTACCCAGTGTGGTTTTCTCTTGCCTTAATTAAACTTATAAAGAAAAAACACAAGTTACATAAAAAATGGAAAATATACGGAAGATTGGCTGATTACGAAGCTTTCTCAGACTTGAGGCGATCTGTCAAAATTTTAGTTAACTCTTGCTACGATTGTTTCATTACCAGATCTGAATCAAATATTAACCATTGCTCCAAGTATTTTTGGTCCTTTATAAAATCTAAGAAAAATATTAATAGTGTACCTGATATGATGAAATTGGATAACGTGATTGGTAATGATGGTCAGACTATCTCTAACATGTTCAATAATTTCTTCCAGTCAGTATTTGAGGATGACTTGCCGGTTCCGACAAACGTAGTTTCAAAAACTGGCAATGCTATAATCAATGATATTCGAATCACAAGGGAGATAGTTGAGAAGTATCTCTCCAGGATTAATACTTTAAAGGGTGGTGGACCTGATGGACTCCATCCAATATTTTTAAAGACCTGTAGTAAGCAATTAGCGTCACCTATAGCCTTTATTTTTAGATTTTCTTTGACTAGTGGCCACATGCCCAGATTTTGGAAAAAGTCTTTCGTAGTTCCTATACATAAGTCAGGTGACAGGCACAATATTCGTAACTATCGTGGAATCTCAAAATTATCGGTCTTACCCAAGATTTTTGAAAAAAATATTTGTGACTCTGTTTATCCCGTAATAAGCCCTTTGTTAACTGTTCACCAAGATGGATTTATAGCTAAGCGTTCTACCGAGACCAATCTCTGTGAATTTCTGGACTTAGTTCTTGGTTCAATGGAGAACGGGTTTCAGGTGGACGCTGTGTATACCGATTACTCCAAAGCATTCGATAAAATTCCTAATTCGTTGCTAATTAATAAGCTGGAAGCGATCGGTATTCATGGCGATCTACTTCGGTGGACGACTTTCTACCTCAAGGATCGATCCCAGGCCGTTACGATAAAGGGCTTGGCTTTACATCAAGTTTTATCCCTATTACATCCGGAGTACCCCAGGGATCGCACCTTGGACCCTTGTTTTTTAATATTTTTATAAATGACGTCGTAAGTTGCTTTGCGAATTCACAAATTCTATTATATGCTGATGACACCAAAATATACTCGGTTATTAGATCGATAGATGACTGCGTGAATATGCAAAGTGACTTGGATCGTCTATGTGAATACTGTTCTATTAATAAACTATTCTTAAATGTAGATAAATGCTATACCATATCTTTTACAAGAAAAACTAATCCTATTTATTTCAATTATACACTTAATGACAAACACTTAAAAAGGGTTCAAGAAGTAAGAAATCTGGGAGTTCAATTGGACTGTGAATTGTATTTTGATTCGCACATTAATATGATCACTTCAAAAGCATACAGACTACTCGGTTTTGTTTTTCGCCAAAGCGTTGATTTTAGCAACGTGAGCACTCTTATATTATTGTATAATGCTTATGTTAAATCTCATTTAGAATATGCTTCAGTTGTATGGAATCCACAATATTCAAAATATATTGACCTTGTTGAGGGTATTCAGGATAAATTTATTAGGCGTCTAAGGTACAGATTTAAAGATTGCAACACTGACAAACTTCTATCTTTAGAATTCCGACGTGAGTATAGGGATCAAATATTTTTATATAAAATTATTAACCATGCAGTTGATAGCCCTTACCTGTTAAGCAGACTAGCCTTAAACTGTAAAAAGTATCGAACTCGACAAAAAAGCACCTTTGACATACCCATTTGTAGGACTAATTACCGTAAAAATAGTTTTATTATAAGAGCCGCAAGCAAATACAATGCATCTTTTAGTCATATAGATATTTTTCATGAGCAATTGACAAGTTTTCGTCGTCTTTTAAGATCTGCATAAATACAAGCAAATCTCGATATAGGTATATTATTATAATAAAATTGTAGTAAGGTTTAGGTAAACCCTCTTTTTATGTAAAGTTTTCATGTATGGGACATAAAAACTGTTCGAATTATGTCTTCTTGGCACTCATTGTAAAAGTTAGCATTGGAAACTTTTAAATGCTAGTGTATAAGCTTATTAATTATTTATTAAGATGTACTTTATGACAGCTGTTTGTTTCCTTAATAAAGATAAAAAAAAAAAAAAAAAATGGACCGTCTCCTCAACAATTGTATAAGATTTGTGTTCAGTCTACGTAAATTTGACCATATATCCCAGTTTCGCAACCAGTTAGGTTGGCTTCCCATTCGGCAGCGTAGGCACATTCGGACACTTTGCATGCTATACTCCATTCTCTACGATTCTAACTCTCTGTCCTATCTTAAAGATAAATTCTCATACCTCCACTCTTCTCATGACCGGTCCCTTCGCTCTAGTAGCTCTCTTCAACTATTCACTCCCCATCACACTTCTGGCTTTATGTCCAATTCCTTTAATCTCACAGCCATTCGACTTTGGCATGGGCTTTCAAAAAGTGTCCAAACATCTACCTTGAAATTTACCTTCAAAAGGGCATTGCGAACACTATATAGAGACGAACTCACTGACCCGTCTCATTGACATTAATTTATCTGTGTGTACCATAATATTATGTATATTTAAATGATGTGTATGTTTATATAATAAATATATTATTTCATTATTTTTTATATAATCGTATATAAGTAATAGGTTGTATGTATGTTTATCATCGTATTATAGTTATCTCTATCGCTATTGTCTTCTCTTTTATTGCCTCTATAACTTTACTTGCACCGCCTGTATATACATTTTTCTCTGTCCTGAACTATGGTTGACTGGTAGAGAATGCTTTTGGAATTAAGTCTGCCATATGTACCTACAATTTTATGTTGTGTACATGAAGTTTTTAAATAAATAAATAAATAATAAGTTACCTTGAAAATGACGAAAGGAGAACCTACGGAACTGTATCAGATAAAATTTCAAAGAATACAAATTGGAATAAGAAAATCTATGACCTTTAAAAACCGTTACTTTGTCAATGAATTTCAAAGCATTGATCACGCACACCTATTAGTTAGACTATTCAGTATGCCCCATATGATGAATGATGCCTCAACGCCATTTATTGTGATTAATGGACGCAACCCATGTTTTCAATTCTATGGGTATTGTGCGGCTAGGGTGAATTGACGAGACAGGCGAGAAATAACAGGAAAATATTCAAGATAAAAATTTCAAATTTTAATGATCGAATTTCTTTACACATTTGTGTATTTGACTCATTTTTCATATATTTCAAACCAACATTCTGTTTTTTTTCTGCAGCTTTCATACAAGATACTTGCCCCTTACCACCAAATCGACTTAATGCGTTACTATAAACATAAATGTAGGTATTTTAGTAAAAAGCCGCTGTTGCGTTAAGATTAAATCATTTGATCACAGACATCAAGGAACTCTATTTTGGAATCAATCGCGTCAATATTTCGAGTGATTATCGTTCACAAATCAATTATAAATCAACAAAAAACGGTAAATATAGATACTAGTAGTAGCGAAATTGAGCTATCTTTAATTACTGCCGTGACAAATAAAACATTAATCAAATAAAATGACACGCCATATACAGGGTGTCCAAAAAATGAAGGATAATCCTGTAACAGGGGACAGGTCACATTAAGGCCTATTATACGGCAAAAAAAAATTCAGGTAAAAGTCTCACCATTTTCAAGCTATGAATATTTTTAATTTTATTTCGGAATTTTTGTACTCGTTTAATATAATTTATGCCATTTTTACAAATGATGACTTTTTTGAGTCCTGTTTTTTTTGTAACCCTCACAAATGCTTGAGTCATCTAAAGCAATGTCCCTTTTAGTTTGGAAATGGTACGAAAACTAAAAAAAAATACATGTTTTGCAAATAATTTTAAAAAAAATATTCAATAGCTGACTTTCATAGCCTGTGGTGTAAAAAAAATGTACCAAGCGGATCGTGCCAATTACTTTAAAAAGTTGCTAGTTTACTGACAATTTGAGAAAGGTATTATTGTTTAGCAATTACTTTTAAATTAATTTTTTATTGTAATTCTAATGAACAAACGTCGTTATTTCGGACTCTTAAAAAAAGTTACATCGAAACGAAGTAACTATGCAAGTCTTTTGTCGTTGTGTGAGTCATGTACGGGCCAGGTAGGAACCTTATTTGCGATTTCATTGTTCATAATTATGAACAATGAAATCGCAAAAAGGGTTTCTACCTGGCCCGAGGTTGACCTTAAAATAGCTACCTGATTGGTAGAGCGCGGCGCTATCGCACTGGAAATGGAAGGGATCCGAATCTCAAATAAACAAAAAAATGTTTTAGTGTCCTGCTTGACTCTGCTCAGTTGTGACGCGCACGTGATTTTTTTGGGTTTTGATTAGTTTCTTTTACGTTTTGTGCTTTGAAATTGGACTTGTTGTGCTTTGTGATTTGGACTTTGATACTGGTGATCTCGACGACTTGGCTTTTCAACGGACATCTAACCTTCGAGGTTATTTTGGGCCACTATGCCTAGACACGTGTACACGGCTAGCGAGTATGCTGATATGCATTTAATTTATGGAGAATGCCGTTGCATCGCTACCGCAGCTGCTCAACTCTATCGTGAGAGGTAAGATAGTTTTTACTTAGCCTTCTCTATCAAGTCATATTAATCAGAGCAGTCTTACAAATCTTATTTGGACGTTAATTAAAAACTTTTTCTTTTTCAAACTACGTCTTGTTACGGGTTTTTATGCAAAAAACATCTTTAAACGGTAAATTTCCTTTTCCGACGATACAACGCACGTTGCACAAACATTAGTGTTATTTCTTTTTGTTGTAGGTATCCTAATCGACATTCTCCAGGCTACCGAGTGTTTATAAACGTCCATCGCACGTACTCGGAAGGACGGACTCCAGGAAGAGGAGGCAGCCAAGGAAGACCAAGAATGGATATCGATGATGAAGTGTTAGGTGAAGTGGAAGCAGACCCCTCTACTTCCGTAAGGAAAATACAACGCGCTACAGGAATTCCAAAAAGCACCGTACATAAAGTGTTAAAAAGATACGAATTGCACCCATATCACGTGCAGCGGGTGCAAACTTTATTACCTGCCGACCACCCGCGAAGAGTTCAGTTCTGTAGGACAATGCTTACTAAAATTAATGAAGACCCTACATTTTTGAGTAAGATTTTGTGGAGCGACGAGTCTTCGTGCCGAAAAGACGGATATTTAAATATGCACAATGTACATAGCTGGCAGATGGAAAATCCCCATGCCATAAGAGAAGACCACTCTCAGACACAATTTAAAATTAACTTGTGGACCGGAATAATAAATGGACAAGTGATTGGCCCGTACGAGCTGCCACCAAGCTTAACAGGAGAAATTTATTTAGACTTTTTACAAAACCAATTGGAAAGTCTCATGTTAGACGTGCCGCTTGCAACAAGGCATCGCATGTGGTTGCAAAATGATGGCTGCCCAGCCCATTACGCTCGAGTGGTTCGAGATTATCTCAACGAAAGGTACCCAAGAAGGTGGATCGGGCGCCTCGGCCCTATTGCATGGCCAGCAAGATCGCCGGACTTGAATCCTTTGGATTTTTTTTATTGGGGCTGCTTAAAAGATTTGGTGTACTCTAAAGAAATGACATCTATTACACAGCTGAGAACAAAAATTCGAGAAGCGGCGGAACACATTTCACGCGAGGGTTATGCTCGCCGTATAAATCGGTCTTGCATTAAAAGATTTAGGGCATGCATAAGGGCAAATGGCGGCCACTTTGAACATTTACTGTGATTTTAAGTGATTTTCTAAATTGTATTGGTTAAATTAAAAATTATTTTATAGTTATTCTGTATTTTTATTTGCATTTACACTATTACAAAACCAATTTTCAAAGAATTGTTTAAAATGCAGAAATACTTTTTAAGAACTTTAAATTTTAATAAAAAAATAATTAATAAAGGAACGTGAAAGAATTATAACATTTTAAAATTGTCACTAAACAAGCAACTTTTTAAACCAATTGGCACAATCTGCTTGGTACATTTTTTTTACACCACAGGCTATGAAAGTCAGCTATTGAATAATTTTTTTTAAAGTATTTGCAAAACATGTTTTTTTTTTTAGTTTTCGTACCATTTCCAAACTAAAAGGGACATTGCTTTAGATGACTCAAGCATTTGTGAGGGTTACAAAAAAAACAGGACTCAAAAAAGTCATCATTTGTAAAAATGGCATGAATTATAATAAACGAGTACAAAATTTCCAAAATAAAATTAAAAATATTCATAGCTTGAAAATGGTGAGACTTTTACCTGAATTTTTTTTTGCCGTATAATAGGCCTTAATGTGACCTGTCCCCTGTTACAGGATTATCCTTCATTTTTTGGACACCCTGTATACGCGAGTGATAGGTAGAAAAAGATTTGCTCCCCAACAGAGTTCCGAATCGCTGAAATCCGAATTCCGAATAGCTATTTATGTATGAAATTACCAGCCGCGCTGGCCGTCGCGCTGCTAAAGACGCCTAAATGTGAAACCGCTCTTAGTCTTCTAGTCTATCAATTCACAATTTGCACCCTATAGCCTGGGAAGTGCAATTGGCAGTGATATAAATGTAGGGAATAAATCGCCATAAGTCAGACCGTGACAGCCGACTGCGCTAAGAGCAAAACTGAATAGTGCTTTAACTGAATAATTTGTCTTTGACAAAAACTTAATACCTATTCCGTATTAATGAAAATTGAAGTACTAAGGCCGTGGCCCCACTTCTACGGCGCGGCGCCGTACCGTAGCACGGTGTAGGGCGTAGACATGGGGCCGCACAACAAGCGATAGAGAGTGCAATGCTGGGTGTTTCTCTACGGGATCGAATCTGAAATGAGGAGATACGTAGAAGAACTAAGGTAACGGACATAGACTTGAGAATCACTAAGCTCAAGTGGCAATGGCAGTGCACATAACGCAAAGAACTGATGGCCGTTGGGACAGGAAAGTTCTAGATTGGAGATCCTTCGACCAAAGTCGTAGCGTGGGACGTCCACCGACAAGATGGACAGATTACCTTGTAAAGATCGCAGGATCTAACTGGTTGCAGTTTTTTTTTGATTGTGGCCCAACTATTCTGGAAGCATATTCCTCATAAACAACATTCATTGTGTAAAGGAGTCAAAATAAAGCACAAGTCTTCATGTGCCCAAATTCTTATTTCATCTTGTTTTTATTTTTGTTATCACCCTTTTGTGCATTTCTGTTATGAAAGAAACCCCTGTTTAGGAAAACGTATTACCGCGCGGTCCCATCTTTGGGCCACAAAAGAATGTTAGTGTTGCTTATGCTGGAAGTACCATTTTGAAAGCTGATTTATTAAATTAGACGCTGTATTTTAAAGAACTCTTATTTTATCCACAGGGAAATGTGTTAAATAAAGCATACTTTGTTATATTTTTAAAAAGGATAGTCTGTGAACGAATTTTATTTCGAAATGCTTAGTGAAAGTTGTGGTTAACGTGGTACTGTGTTGTTTGTGAAATAAATAATGAGTGCATGTGAAGTGTTCACAAATTACCAAGACTGCATCGAGATTTGAGAATGTTGAGTGTAAATGATTGAATTACAACAATGAAATATGTAAGTACCAAGCAGTATCCACTGAAAATAATAATACCTACCATTATTATTTTAATTGTCTTCGAAAAACAATTTCTATTAAATTGTCCTCAAGTGGCCCCGCTGGCATGACGAACAAACTCATCGATCGGGGGATAACGCAGTTACTACAAAAAGGACATATATATTCGGATAGTTCTTTTGTGTAACACTGCTGGGTTGTTTGCTTCTATGAATTTGTGATTACTCTCTCCTTTTAATAGTTCATCTAATCTAGATTGCTGTCCCATCTCTCGTGTACTACACAGCAAAAGATTGTTATGAGACAATAAACTCGGTGTGATAAACGTGTTTAATTATGAGTGGATAATACATGTGTGAGAGGGCATTACGATAGTGATAAACATAGATTATACTTTATAGTGTAATTATTTGGCATTTAATGCTATTGTTCCATCCGTCCGAATGGGAAGAGACGATACTTAAAATGTTAATGATGATTTAAGGGAATAGCTATAAATATAGGTACAATTATAATAAACTAATTAAAAATCGCGATGCCCAATATATTAAATTGGGCTGATTTTACGGCAATTTTTGCGCTTTCCTGCTACTTAACTTAAAAATACCGAATACTTCCAGTCCATCGCATCACGAGATAAATGATAAATATTCCCAGAGACTTCGGATAATTTATGAAACTTCGATGAAAAAAATTAGCGTGGAAATTTTCAGGACGTACCGCACTGATTACTCTCAATCGTTACTTAAGGTTTCAATTTAGAGCATTTTGGGTCATTTAAATTAACAGACAAACCCATAAATGTATGGTTATTTAAATCGTTTGCAGTACATGTGTAGTTTTAAAATGTAAAGGGATGTAAGAACCTATATGTTATTAGGAAAGTACTTGATGTTGAAAATTAAAGCTAGTTACGTTAATGTTGTCATCTTGATGTGTTTAAGATTTATCAAGTTTTTCAATCAGATAGCTTCCTTAGCGATGAACAGTTAGTATTTTATAAGTTGAGTTGAGCACCATTAAAAGATAGCAATATCAAATTCATGTCTATCTCTAAGGCATACCAATAAAATGTACGAAGATTATGAACGTGACTGTACTCTGGGTAAAAGCCAAATGCTCAGCAGAAAGTAATTTACCTTATTTTGCTCGTACTTTGGCTGCTACATGGATACATTATTTTTCGTGATATAAACGTCTGGAATATAATATGACGTGACAATTCACTCAGCTATTTTTTTATTTCGAATTGTGTTTAGATATGTTTTTTGTTTGCGCAAAGAATGTAGTATTCGTTTACAACAATTCTTAATAAAGTACCATTTATTTTGTCGTATGCAAATAGTCTTTTTATAAGATAACTAAATGAGAAATAGGTAAAACTAATGTGCACCGAAACACTAAAGTGAAAAGCCGTGTTTTTCAAGACATTTAGAAAACATAATTAGAATAAAGGTCACATTTGTCTCGGGACGGAGTTAACTGTGGTGCAAGCCTTTTGCACCGAGATGCGTATATCTTGCCCGTGCAACTAATATTTATTATGTAGGAATAGGGTTACGTTATTTTGTTGGGAATAAAAGGTTTTTTCCAATGATACCTAACTAGTATTTTACTCTCTCATCTCTACATCACTGGTTGAATAAATTATGGATTTTTACACTATAAAAAATACTTGGTTTAGTTTTAAAACATTTTCTTTATTAGGTGAACACTTGTAGGAAAACTGTTAAGTGCGAATAACCCGATCCTCAGAATCTGTTTTTTTTTTTAATAATGATATATTTGGCGTATCCTTACATTAGTTAAGAAAAATGAAGCTTCTTTAAGTTTATTAAATTATTTTTTAACTAGTGGTCCCCCGCGACTTCGTCCGCGCGTTTTGAGTTTGCTCCCTCCCCTCCCGTCGCAGCGTCATGTTTTATATCCTAAAGCCTTTCTCAATAAATAAGCTATCTAAAACAGAAATATTTTTTCAAATCGGTTCAGCAGTTCCTGAGATAAGCGCGTTAGAACCAACAAACTCTTCAGCTTTATAATATAATTAGCGCAAGCGCACGTTGTTCTTAAGCTGCGAATATTATTTTGGTGTGGAGTTATGTTAAAACTGTAATAGCTCCTAAGATATTTATTGAAATCAAATGATATAAAGGGCAACTTTATTCTAAATGAAATGCTCGTGATGATGAATGTATTTATTTTGATAAGAATAAATACCTGTGTGTATAATACACCTCTTAAAATATTGCATTATTTTTTTACAAATTTATTAACATAAAAAAGGTTGTAGTAAGTCAACCATAAAAGATAGACATATGCTGTCGCGGACTTTATTATAGAACTCTGAATGCTGAACAATCTTGTCCTACATGATTTTTGTGTAACTTTAGCGGCGGCAGCGTACGCAGCGGAAGCTCTCAAAAGGAATATCTTTCTCCCGTTTTCTCAACATTTTTCATTGCTGCTGTGGTCTTGTGAGTCGTATCTTTATATTATATAGCTTAAAGCCTTCCTCGATAAATGGACTATCTAACATATAAATATTTTTTCAAATCGGGCCAGTAGTTTCTGAGATTAGCGCGTTCAAACAAACAAACAAACAAACTAACTCTTCAGTTTTATATTATTAGTATAGATTAGACTTACGCTTTCGCGGCATAATTCTTAAGTAAGTGTTGTTTCTATACTTCCAAAAAATACAGTACGGTAGTTATTGTCATGATTGTACTTTAATGCAATCCTTTCCTATTTAATTAACCTATCTATATAGTAATTGAATTATCAATGAAGTAATTCGTTATAATTAACCTATTTATATAATTTGTTATAATTAACTGTAAGTAACCTATCTATATAGTAATTGAATTATCAATGAAGTAATTCGTAAAAATGAAGTATCTTTTTGTACGTGTAACTCCTAACCAAAAAGAAACCTGGCAATAACTAACCTTAGGCCTATATTACTGAAAGTAGGCGACCATACGTTTTTATCAAATCGCTAGTGCCTTGAAAATTCGCAAAACGGACACAACCGTCAACGACGTCTGCCCTCACGCGTCTGCCCGTGTTCGGGTAGCGCACTCAGCGATGAGCCACTTCTTCCCCACCGCACCTACCCCGCTCCCCCCACGCCCCGTTCGCCTGGCACCGCTGCCGGTATTTATCACCGAAACGGTATTTATCGCCGAAATTGCTATGACTCTGCATTTTAAATCTGTGATATCTTCGAAAATATTTATTTAATTTACATGCTGTAACAAGCCATATTGATGTTTATTAAATGCACAATGTATTTAAGATACTTAATTGGATAAGGATTAATACTGTATTGCTTAAAATCGCTTCGTAAATAAGCCATTATTTCTCGTACAAAGTAAAGGATAAAAAATGGTTATTGTGGGTTATTCCTAAGAGATAAACATATACCATCACAAACTTTTTTGGAGACCTTTTTAAGTTGTACAATACTGTAGTACATTGTTTTGATCTATCTTGTAGGATTCAGTCAGCGTTTGCAATGTAAGCGCAAAAAATGTGTTTTTTTACGACCTCACATTAGAAATCTCGTGTTTTTTTACGACCTCACAGTAGAAACCTCAAAAATTGTAGCCTATATGTTATTCTGATGTATAAGCTATATTGTGGTAAAGTTTCATTCAAATCCATTCAGTAGTTTGTACGTGAAAGAGTAACAAATATCCATACATCCATACATCCATACTTACAAACTTTCGCCTTTATAATAGTAAGTAGGATTCTTGTCCTTAAAAATTAATTGCTGGTTGCATTTACCTTTCAAAATTGTAGTAAAAAGTTTTTATGTACTAAATTTTGCAATGAATAGTGTATCAGTTGCTGGTAAACTAAAGTTCAAAAATGACATCTTCATTCTGGGATTAATTAATAGCAATATTATCAATATTTGTTTGATCTTTCAAAGCAGGTTTTTAATTCTCTATCAATATTTATGTGCTGTGAAAAAGACCATTCACAATTTACTACCGTGTCGGAACTGCAACAGCATGTGCAGATGCAGCAGATATCTCCTCCAAAGCCTCAAAATATTGGGCCCTGTCATGGCGCTTGAAAGGATCTCTCTTGCTGTCAGTCTGAAATAATTTATGTGGTGTGAATGATTGCATCTGGGTTCCCCTATACAAGAGGCAATCTGGTTTAAGTATCTTTTAGACACGAGGGTGAAATAATTAGTTCCATAAAATGGAGGACAATAATGCGTTGAACTGCGTAGGAAATCTTAATAAAATTAGATTCACAAGTTGAATAATAACAAAAGTCCCCCTAGCCGATTTCGACTGCGGTGGCCAGTCACAACGACTAACCGACTGCGCGGGACATATTATAGTGCACAAGTGTGTGCGCAAACATAGGTGTACTTTCTATTCCTTTCACTCTCATAGCCCAATGGGACAGCAATCTGACACGACCGGAGAGAGATCAGGCGCAGGACCAACGGCTTTATGTGCTTTTCCTAGGCACGGGGGTGAAACACCGCCAGTTTCCAAACTCCGGGCTAACCTAAGAATTTCTGAACAGAAAAACTCAGGTATATATTTTTGGCCCGACCTGGGGATCAAACCCGGGACTTCTGGCGCAGCCGTCGCTTTAACGTGTGACCCTCTTACCGCTGCGTCACCGAGGCAGTTCACAAGTTGAATAATAATATATCTTGGGTAGGCACTTCATCAACATCCCGTTCTATTTTCTGATATCACCATGAAATACTACTTAATACTTGCCTTGTCTCAACGGATAAGAATTAGCAAACTAACAGGTATTTTAAGGTTATTCTTCTACAATTTCTTCATTTCACTGAGCTCTTATCTTAGTATCTGCTAGTTAATTTATTTAACTAGCAAAAAGGCAAAATAGTCGTTTTCAGTTCTCGTAACTCTACTTAATATTATGACGTGTAAATACACGTCATAATATATAGGATAGGTGGTTAAATAACCACCTATCTGAATAACGTTTGGTATGCACCGGCCAATAGTGGGCAGACTAGAAGCAACAGTTCTGACCGTAAGTGGCTACAAAGCGTAAAGGGGTAACTACGAGTAGCTATCACACGTAACTGAGGACTGAGTTGGACTTGGCTTAAAATTAAGGGGTCTACTCTCGAAGACTATGATATTTAAGTCACTCTTGTGAAAAAAAAACGGTCGAGTACGTGTCGGACTCGCGCACTGAGGGTTCCGTGCCAACTTTAACTGAATTAGGGAATGCACTCATTCCAGTTAGCTAAAATACCACGATATTTTGTTGACATCAAATGTACCTTTGTTTTTCATAATTTGTATGAAGAACAAAGTTATGATTGCGGTTGTTGAAAATGTGCCATATCTTAAAAACTATTTGTTTGAGCCTGTCCAAATTGATTTTCGTAAATAAATTTCAACAGGTGCTTATAGTTACAGAATAAAGTGGCTGTGACATACGGACGGACAGATAGATAGACTTAACGAAACTATAAGGGTTCCGTTTTTTGCCAATTGGCTACGAAACCCTTAGAAGTGTGAGTTCTAGAGGCGCAAATACAGATGCTGTCGAATGCATTACAGTGCCGTTACGAACTTATTTTTACGTCGTCGCTAGCGAGTAAAACCACCGTAAACTCATGGTAACGGTTTTGAATAGAAAATGGTTAATCGCACAATTCTCGAAGCCGCTATGTTTATGGTAAAAGGATTATTTTCATCAAATGAATAAAATTGAATACAAGCAAAGCTACTAAATAAAGTGCATTGAAATATTTCGCATTTGCACGTTTAATCGGTTCAATTCGATTAGTTTGATCGAACATTCAATAGTTATTTATTATATAAAGGTGCGTTTACATTAATAGTAAATCTATTCTACTAAAACATTTACGCTTCATATTTTAGATACATTTGCAAATGCTTATCTTCTAGTACCTTAACCACGAATAAGGTTAGTTCAATAATTTATTTCAGTTATTTTTAACAACTTGTAATTTTTTAGCTTATACTAACTACCTAGATCTTGTTTTTGCTGTCTAAGCAAGTGTGAAGCTGTGCAAGTTGCGATCAACTTGTGCAGATCGCCGCGAAATTGCGCCATGTTATTAGGTTAGCGGCTCTCCGTTCATATTAAAATTTGCTTTTAAGACGAGCTATACTACTAGCTTCAACGTGTGCATAATACCTTAAAATATAGAAGTAGCTACCTATTTTTAATGATGCTATCTAGTCTGGAGTGATAGATTAGTACTGAATGTGTTGCTTTGGTTTCATGTTAAGGTATTCTAGCACGCCACATGGTACCTACTTAAGAAAACTTACTCTGTTTTACTTTACATCGCACTGTAGAATAAAGTATGTAGATACTAGAAAACTGTAAAAGGCATTGGTAACATAAGATTTTGGTAACGTTCGTTCTCGATATATTGTGAGAGCCGTGAGTCTCACTATAAAAGTTTTGACCCAACAGAATGTTGTTTTTATACCCTTCAGCTTAAAAAGCAGCAGCAATTTGTACACATAAATTAAATGTGTTGCCAACTTTTTGGATTGCCGTGACACCGCACATACTTACTGTTCGGTAGCGATTATTCCCGCGCCAAAGTGCGCCCATTTTTATGTGTTTTAGGGCCCATTGTGTGAACAATTTTGCTTATTTGTGGCCTATTTTCGGTGTTCTGCAAAAATTTCGCCTGCTTTCTATTAACGAGAGCACTCCCGTGGGGCTGTGGTTATATTAGCTCGTTTAGTTTGTACAGTCTGAGAATCTTTTGTTGGTAACGTAAGTAATGGTCTCGCATTATTGGCCTTTGGGACCGTTTTTATGAATCGCTCGCGAACAATTTTACTTTTTTCTATTGTGTAAGATTCTCTTAATGATTTGTATGTGTTCAAAAAGATTTCATTTTGAATTTTTCCTGATCAACAAATATCAGACAGCCTGAAAAGACCAATAATTCTTTGGAGTTGATACTTTAATGTAGGTATGTCTTTATTGCTGCAGCAAAATGTATCATCAAAACATACTATTCAACCCCCGGGGCGTTCACTTTTGGATATAATGGCTAGGAATGGGCATAAACTTCCTAATATGTAATAGAAGTGTCCTACTAAATGGCATAGTATTCCATGCAACCATGATATTTGTTTGGGTAAAGTTTATTACGCTGTTGACGTAAAATTCCATTTTGCACTTCTGGCTTGATTAATATTAATGTTTACTTAGTTGTGAGTCCCTTCTGTGGAGAGAGCTGTTACGATACATAAAGATACATAAAGTTGTCTTGTACCATAAAATTAATATTCCTATCGGAATAGAAGGACAAGTAAAAGCTGTCAAACGAAACCGATTTAAGATGTCAGTAACTAACTTAAGTATGAAACATATGTAGCTTTAAATGAGATTACCTTTCGATCAGGTGATTTATAACAATGTTCCTGAGTTAAATATAGTAATTTACTGCATGATAAACAGTCGACACAAAATATTGAACATGCAGCTCTAGTGTAAAACTAAATGTTATTTCATTATACAAAATATTCGTCGATATACATTCCCTGTGTTATTCTGTCTTTATTTTTTACGTAAATTAACGTTTGTAGAATAGAATAATCAAACTGCGTACTTTAAATTTGAAGCGCATTGGTACCAATGCGCTTCAAATTTAAAGTGTAACAGGGAATGTATATCGACGAATATTTTGTATAATGATATAACATTTAGTTTTACACTAGAGCTGCATGTTCAATATTTTGTGTCGACTGTTTATCATGCAGTAAATTACTATATTTAACTTAGGAACATTGTTATAAATCACCTGATCGAAAGGTAATCTCATTTAAAGCTACATATGTTTCATACTTAAGTTAGTTACTGACATCTTAAATATAAGTCGTATATTAAGAGGCTTCGATTTGGACTAATCTACCTGTTAAATGATTATTTGTTGGGGTTATGCCGCTGTAATGCATAATAATCAATCACCGGTCAAGTCACCATGTTTCAGACGCATTATTTCTCCAAAATATACACAATTTCACTTTTAAATATAAAAAATCAAATGCACGTAATTTTCAGCGAGCTTCTGCAGGGCGGTCAACTGTTTGACATCTGACAAAAATGGTTCTGCTACCCATCTCTTTTTATCACACAGTTTGCTGCTAGTGACATCTCGCTTTTGTCGTTCTATTCCAAAGGGATAATAATTTTATGTCTTTTACATAATATAGTGATGCAAACTACCGTTTTGCCGTTATTTAGTTTGCCCGCTGCAGTTATATTATCAGTACGTGCTACTTTAGTATTAAATTACTACATAAATCTAAAGACTTGATCCATGATTGACAATCTCAAAAAACTTAAACTAAATATTATAATGAAGTTTCTAGTAACACTAACACATGCTATTTTATTTAGATCTAGTAGTAAAGTGACAGGCCTTCTGTGGAACGGTAATGGTTTTCCGAAATTTACCCTAAGCGGTAAACACGGAACCGAACACGTTTCGTAAAAACACAATTGATTTGCGTTTAGAATTCACAATCAATGAAAAATCAAACGAAAAGCAGACGGCTCGTTAGTGGCCATAGGTAGGGTTTTATTAATAACAAGCGGTCTCCTGCGACTGTGTCCGCGCGTCATGGGCTTGCTCCTTCTCCTCCCGTTGCAGCGTGATGTTTTATAGCCTAAAGACTTCTTCAATAGATAAGCTATCTAACACAAAAGTTATTTTTTCAAATCGGTCCAGTAGTTCTTGAGATTTGCGTGTTGAAACAAAAAAAATCTTCGAATTTACATACAGGATGTTGTTTTGGTTTGCAATCCCCAACTCGGGGTTGGTTTAAATGCCAAAAAGATATAAAAACACTTTAGTGTTTTCGGGAAAAACCTTCAATTTCAATTTATTATAGCGATATTAGCGAGTGAGTCGAAAAACTAGCAACGCGCTCGGTCGGCCCTTTGTAGCTTAGGTACTAGTTACGGCGTGTATTTCGTAGCTACGCGCGATGTTGTGAAAAGGTTTTCATTTATAAAACTTATATATTATAACATTTTTTTTAGAATAAGCAATACCTACTCACAAATCGTCCCTGCGTCCGGGATCGCTGACCAAAACAACACCCTGTAACATCCTGTATAGCGGTCCCCCGCGACTGCGTTCGCGCGTTTCAGTTTAGTCCGTCCCCTCCCGTTGCAGCGTGTTAGTAGTTTATAATCGTAGGCATTCCTCGGTAAACCAGCTATCCAACTTTTTTTTTTTCAATCGGCCCTGCCCTGTACCTACTTCTTATATTAGCGCGTTTAAACAAACAAACTCTTCAGCTTTATATTTTGAGTATAGATAGAAGAATAAATTTGTTTGTGTGTGTGACAAGCGAACCCCATTCCGAGCGATGCTAGTTTTCATTCCGTCGACAAATTGCGGTATTGTCACGCAAATTCGTATTTATTTCAATCGAGTTTGTCTTTGCGGTGTGAAATTTACGAGTGAATATGTTTTGTTTGCCTTCCCGGTACATGGGTAGTGGTAGTAACGAGGTATGAATGTTTATAAAAATTGGTTGCCTGTAAAGTCGGTATACGGGCGAAAGTTTTACGTGACAACGACTTTTTATGTCTGTCTCTCTCGTTCTTACGCGTGCCTCTCACTCGCTCTCAGTGCTGCGCGCGCGGCAGACCGATCATAGTTGAGTGGGAGAGAGACGCAAGGCATTCGGCGGGCCTCTCTCTCGTTCGGTGACTCATCGTAACGTTACCGAGCGTTACACTTTTTCATAAGTGACTCCCAGCCGCAACCTAATTTAAGACGTTGTCACGTCAAAAGCTTTCGAGTAGGTCATTATCCCACACAGGGCTTATTTTCACATCCACACGCAATATATTATGTATTAGGGGTAGAGACTTACTGTTTCAACACAATTCACACCATTTATATAAGGACTAGGAGCCCTATATTGTGTGCGTATGTGTATTAATAAAAAACCTTTTACATTATTCAAAGTCTAAAAGAATGTTAGTAAGAAGCTACGTATCGAGCTGAAATAACATGAACCTCCGAGTATGTAGGTATTTAAGATTCTTATTCCTTTTCAAAATAGGCATCGCAGTAGGTCACCATTCATTCACATTTAGCTATCTGCTATCTTAATGAATGTAAACCAGACCAGAGTTATCGTCAAAGCAGTTCATACAGGCGTTACCAACCCAATATAAGTTCCTGACAAGCGCAAAAATGATGAAAATAAATGGAACGTCGAAATCACTCTGCCCCTCAAATGAAGGATGAAAAAATATGAAACCCCACCAAAATGTCGACTCATTATTCAGGGATGAACGGAAAGTTTTATAAACCGCAAGTCACCTAACGATGCGAACTTAAAATAGAGGCCGTGTGGAAGTTAAAAAACCCTTGATCTTGAGTAGATAAGTTAAAAGAAGTGTCACCTCAGTTGTCGGGCTCCACGAGATAAATGATCGCTTCCTCTCTGCCGTAGTGATGGGAAAGGTAAGAGTATCGTATACCGTAACCGTTTATATATGTTAAATTATTGAAACATTATTCGGGTATCCGATCCGTTGCAATCACTTAAATCATTGCATACAAAGTGGGATGTGTCAGAAATGTTTTTCATCTTACGAGTATAATACAACGAAATTAATTGGGAAGGAAGATTTATATAAAAATAAGCCTCTTTTTTAAAAAAAATATCACTAAATACGTGTATGTTAATACGTACAAGTGTCGTATATTTATCGCGTATCTTTTTGATATGTAAGAGTATAAAAAGTTTGAAAAATACATATTTTACACTCAAACGATTTTTTCGAATTCAACCATCCATCAGTAGCAGTGCAAATGGTTGTAAAGTTTTTGAATGAGGCAAACAACAAACATCGAAATTGAATCCGTTAAAGCTACACGTTTTGAAGATTTGATTGTTTTGTTTTAACTGTATATTCATTCAATTTTACTTTACGAATATATGTTTTTTAAAATAACACACCAATTGTCTGGTTTCGAAGTAAGGAATTTCCTTCCTAGTGTTTCAAAGTACCAGGTTAGTACGATTATGACGAGGATGGTTATGTTATGAAGGAATTATAAAGCTTTTCTGTGGTAAGTAAGTGTAGTTTTAAAATATTACACACTAGTGTGTAATTTTTCAGACATAGGCGAATAATTGCATACATTGCTATTAAACTCAAATTATTGTCGTAAATAATGCACTTATGAGAAAAAATAACAACAAATAGATCATTAGAAAAAAGGCATAAGTATTTTTTTTAAATATGGTTATACCCTAAAGATACTATCAATGTTTCTAGGAACATCACTACTGAGGAGGTTTCGCGAAGCGACGTAATAAGGACTTAGCGGCATTGATTGCTTGAGAAAAGAGGTTTCGTGTAAGCGGGTAAAATATTCAGTGCCGAAGGGGGCAAGAAATTACGTGAACAATCAGTCTGTGACATGTGTGTATAGCACATGCTACTACAGTGCATACATACATACATAGACGACGGTGGAGCACAGGGTTAACGCAACCACAACTAGATAAAATCATAGTCTTTTGAGTATCGGTATAAGTATATACTTATAAGACTATGATAACAATACCGTTTTATACTATGTGTGTATAGTAATACACACATAGTATAAAACGGTATTGTAGCATAAATAGAGTAAGTAATAAACTAAGCAGTATAATAAATAATGATGATACAAAAAGAGTTGTCTGGAGCTCTTAATTCAACTTTTATCCAAGAATATGTAGATTGTAAAGATAAATAATATTTAAATACAAGTATCGGGTATATTGAGTTATCGGGTTGTTAATTAAGCCCTGATAAATGAGGCTTTGAAGGAGAGAATCAGCTCTAATGTTCATTGTTTTAAATCCATGTAACTTGCTTATTTTTGCGATAAATTTCTTCAGTTTTGATACGGAACCTTCAGATGTCTCTTAGGACAACAGAACCTTTTTTCTGGTGTAGAGAAAGGCACGTACCTAGTACAAGAAATAGTCATGGGATATTGAGTAAGCAATAATAAGAAAAATTGCTTTTATAATGATAATTCACAGATTTTACCACAGAATATACCTCTAAAATATTAAACCATCTAGATACGTTACTACGAGTACACCTCATAATTGTCAGGATTTATAAGTTTCTTAATATTATTTGTCTGTTATTAAATTTAATGAAGCTAAATGTCACATGTACCATAAATAAACTTTTTTGATTTATGCTGAAATAAACGGTACAACGAAGTAGCAAAACAAACTGTCCAGCGTCTCAAGTGATTCACCTTTAGAGGCATTGAACCAAAACATGTGCACAGGGACATAACATAACGAAATTGAATCTACCAGTCCCACCTTTGACCTTTTTCCAACGTTCGATTGGAAAAAAGTCGATAATACTGCGTGGAATAAATAAAAGGTTGCTTATGTAGGTACCAACTGACTGATTGCATGCGTTTTCAAAAAGATTTATTGGAAAATAAGTCAAATAGGGTTGTACACTTATTTTAACATTAACGTTATCTGACTAACTGGTCACTTTCACATGTAAATGTTTAACGTTTCAAAGTCAAAACACTATACCTGTAATTAGACCAGTAATTTATTGTCTTTCAAGTAAAACATTCAAAAGTATCCCACTAAAAGCATTTCCAAGTAAAATGCTGCCAAAAGCCGAGATCGTATGATTTCAGTATCATGACGTTTTGAGATCATATGTAGATCCAAGGAGCCCCACATCAACGTTACCACATCTTTGTTTTATGCTTTATGATAAGTACTCGATTTTTGTGAGAACTAGAATATGAAAAAAACTTTCTATTCCACTACTAACATTGGCATTAACAGTAAAATCGATATCGCCATTTATATGAGTATTCTGTCATAACAACTGCAATGTTTCACAATGTGCCGCAGACCAGAAACTATATTCTATACTATATTCTCAATTTCTGAACGAAATTCCGGTGCAGGTATCGAAGACTGCAAAATCGTTCAGAACTCAACACCCGGTTGCGTGAAGTGGAATTTATATTTTCCGCGACGTCGCCCTCCATCGGACGCTAAAGTTTGGCTTCTATTACGTATAGGTAGTGTAAGAGTCAGTAGCCCGTGTCATCAGAAATGCAGCTCGTTCGGGGTCAGAGGTGCTATTTTTGATTCACTAACCTTTGAAACTGACATATGTAAATCAATGAATTTTAAATCATGAATCTTAAAACAATAGCGTGTAATATTCATTGATTAATGTGCATTTATAAGTAATATAATCATTTTAACTCCACACGGTACGGAAGGGAGTGATATAACTCTCCCTATTAGTTCACTTACGGAGTATTATTGCGCACATGCATTTAAAACTATACGCCTGACGTTTTGAATGCTTTACAATATCCATGGCACAGGCAAGATCGAGGTGTTATTTGTCATTACATAGTTATGAAAAAAACTAAAAGATGTACTGTCGGACATATGGTAGTGAGACCCCTTACACGCTGCGACTTTGAGCATCGAACTATCGATTCACGAAATGAATACATTTAATTTAGCATCGATGCAGTCGCGCGTTTGTATCGATGCAGAAGCGCGACTACTACGATGCTAACGCGCGTTAGTATCGATGCAGTCGCCAAAATTCAGTACTAAATTTGACAAGCTTCTGCATCGCGACTGTATCGATACTAACGCGCGTTAGCATCGCGACTGTATCGATGTTTTAAGTAGCGCAGTGTGTTAAGGGTTTAAGATGTTCATTTTTTTAACTCGTGATATAATGAATATCACCATCGCAACGTCATTAAAATAAATGAGGTTTTAGTTACCCTCATGCCTTTTATGCAAAAGTGTAATTTATAATGAAGTACAATACTAACCATGCCGTAACGTTGTAGTCGGGTTGACATAAATTGGACTATAGTAACTGGTGAATTACTTAAACAAGCCCCATGTCAATGTCGCGCGCAAGTCACAACGTTTCGGTGTTCGTTAAAATTCCTAATTTAGTACGTAATTCCAGCATAATACTGTTTACAAAAACGACCGCTTTCGAAATCGAAATTGAACTTTATCATGAAACTTTTTGAGGTGAAAATTATTTGCACAGATTTGTTATTTTGAAGTACTGAATGTCTTGTTCACTAGCTCTACTGAATGTAAGCTTCATTTTTATCATCATCATTATCAGCCAAAGGACGTCCACTGCTAAACATAGGCCTCCCCCACGGCTTTCCACAGCGACCGATCACTAGCGGTCTGCATCCAGTTTGATCCTGCGATCTTTATTAGGTCGTCTGTCCATCTTGTTGGTGGACGTCCCACGCTGTGTCTCTGCCATCAGTTCTTCGCGCTATGTGCCCTGCCCATTGCCACTTGAGCTTACTGATTCTCAAGGCTATGTCCGTTACTTTAGTTCTTCTACATTTGTATAAGTATTACAATTAATAAAGAATTTTGTAGAATTTGTTTCTCAATTGGAAATACGACTAGATTTATCTGATTAACCCCAAAATAGAAAGGTTTTATAAGTTTAACGTGTCTGTGTGTTATATCGCAGTTCTCAAACGGATGACTCGAGTTTTTAGTGTTCCGTAGCGAAATGGCAAAAAACGAAACCCTTATAGTTTCGTCAATTCTGTCTGTCTGTCTGTCTGTCTGTCCGTATGTCACAGCTTCTTTTTTCTGTAACTATTAGTACTACACGATTGAAGCTTAGTAGGTAGATGTATCCTGTTAACCGCTTTACGATTCTCATACAAAAAAAATAAATAATCCCACACATTAAACTAAAACAAAAGAAATACAAACCTATGCGTCTAGGGTCTATATTAGGTCTTTTAAAATGATATCGAGGTTCCTAAAACCATTTTCTTTAAAAGTCTGACGTTTGAGAGATAGACGCTTCCAAAGTAGTATAATGGGCGTCCCCCCATCCAACTTTTAAACTAAGAAAGTGTTTGTGTGTGTGCGTGCAAGTGTGTGTGCAATTGAAAAACATACATGATTTAGATATTGACAAAGACTTTCTGCGAAAATTGGTTTGAACTTGGCTTAGTGTTTATTTTCTTGGTGTCATGGATAACTTTACCCCAAGTTTTTTAAGCAATGTTTAAGAAAAAGCTGTCCGTTTTTTATGTGTGACAGGTTTTTTTAAACATTAAAATAAGATTAAAAGTCAGACGTAGCTACTTTAACACATGACAAGTCAAGAGGTACCTACATTTTTTTTTTCATTTTCAGGGAAATACTTTAATAGTTGTGTAAAAGAACCCTTAAACTAGATTGGACAGGGTTTCCATTTTAACAATAGTTATTTTTTTTATAAATTTAGCTGGAGTTCACTAACTAATTACTGTTGAGAGTTGTATGTAACACCATTATTAAAGTACTTGTAGTATTTGAAGAAACATTCAAACGGACTTTATTTTCTTCACATTTCCACAGCGCTCTGTTATCATTGCAGTTGAAAGTTTTATCTTATCCTAGTGCTGTTTCATCCACTTGGTTCAGTTTCCAAGTTTACAGCCTGCAATAACATGAAGTTAGTTCGCGATACTCGCTGTATGCTGCATCCTATGGGATGCTATATTAAAGTTTTCAGTTTAAAGAAAAACGCTAAAATAGCCATCCTATTTAGTAATCGTAGAAAAGTGTGCGTATGATATCCGAATGCGGGTAGTAGAGAAGTTATGATTATACCTAAGCTTAAGCATAAGAGCAAACCAAAAAATAAATAGTATTTTAACTTCAGATACGCGGTGATTAGTTAGTTATACATATAAAAAGTACTTTGGTTCGCACATGATACATTTTTTTTGTGATATGCATCTGTGGACCTGGAATTAAGTAGAGGAAAGACGGCTTAAGTCGAAGAATCGAAGTTCGGATATCGCATTTCAAGTAGGATTCAAAGGGTACTCGAATAGCAAACTTAGTAGAAACAAGAAGCCTTAGGCGTCGTCTGTTTGGTATCCAGTACTTACTTGGTCTTTGACAGAGATAAATTATCACCTGATATGCCGAACTTGTTTTTAAAGCTTTTGCTCGGATTGTTTTGTACTGTACTTCCTATGTAATTAAAAGTACCTAATATATATTGATAGATAGCTATTGCTGCAGCTGTTATTACATCACCTCTTTAAACAAGATGTTATCAATTTGACCTGTATGTATGTGATATAGTCAGAATTCGATAACATTTTAGTATGATGATCTATTAAGGCTTCTGAACACGTGTGCAAAATTTCTATAGTAGTAGTATATGTATGTTTGTCTCAAGATTTCTTGAAAACATGAAGTTATAGCGAGATGATTCTTTTTAGTTCCATCAGGTATTTTTCAACTAAGAGTACAGTGTAAATTTCATTAAACTCGGTAAAATAGATTTTGAAATATGGGTAATTACTAAAAAACATGAAATAAAAAATACCACTTCCAAAAGACCGACTTAAAAGTTTAAAATAACGAATACATCCTATATTTAAAAGAAACAAATAATGTTAGAGTCGTTGTATGATGTCAAGCTTGCGAGTCTACACTCATCATGCACCGACTCTGAAAGAATTTGTTTCTTTTAAATACTAATTTGTTATTTTAAGCTTTTGAATCAGTTTTTTAAAGGCAGTTAATTTTTTTTCACACTCAATCACGATTGTGACGATCAGCACATAAGTCTTACCTATGAAAAATAAGCCAAACCAGGTAATTTTTGACAGTATAAATTTCAGGTTTACCAAACATATGTAGATGTTGGATTCCCTGTGTAGTTTTAAATTCCATTTACAGTGGCTTTTTACAAATCCACCTAGGCATGTCGGATCCGACTTGCAATGCATTTAACAACCAAAAACCAACAGTAGTTCGAATTGGAATTACTATTTAATATCGACAGATTTTTTTGACCACGTTCAAAAAAACTGGCGCTTATTAATTAAAATAATTTTAAAAATTCGTTAGCCCTACAAAGTCACACACTACTTCTTACACGTATTGTAATTAATATTTCTTCTTTTATAAAATATTTTCTTAGGAAAAAATGGAGTCTTTTAGAGCTGTATTGGTCTAAGATTTTTTTCATTCCCTTTTCATACAAACAGGTGTCGTTACTCATATTTATTGAAAGGAACTTTTTTAGCGTCTTTCAATTTGCCAAATGATTTGGAAATTACCGATGGTTGTATGTCGCCTTTTATAGGATATTAGTTATTATTAACGGCATCGGCAGTGTATATTGATCGTATATCACTTTTAATAGGTTATAGGGGAGTTCTGTTAAAGATAGGTCAATGTTAATGGCTGATAGGAAAATGCAGCAAGCTGTGGAGAAAGGTAGTTATAACAATAACAATAGCCTTTATTCAAAATTTCAAGAGTTAGACCCCTGACACAGCAACTTTTTGCTCCACTTTAGACACCAGCATTGAGCAGATTTTTACATCGGTGCTGACGTGCATGAGTATTGATGTAGTCACGCGGCTGCATCAATGCTAGTGCGCGTTAGTATGCTTTATTGAATATAACTTTGTTTCGCTCCCGGCTCCTTTCCGCCCCGGCCCCGTTTTATACATCTTATGCTAATAGGTGCCAAGGCAAATCTAATAAAGTAAAAATCATGAAAATCGGCCATGCCTCCCTTGAAACAACTTTCTATTATCTATACTTCTATACTTACTAATATTATAAAGCTGAAGAGTTTGTTTGTTTGTTTGTTTGTTTGAACGCGCTTATCTCTGAAACTACTGGCCCGATTTGAAAAATTGTTTTTACGTTGGATAGTCCATTTATCGAGGAAGGCTTTAGGCTATATAACACAAAGATACGACTCATAAGACCACAGCAGAAATGAAAAATGTTGCGAAAACGGGAGAAAGATATTTCTTTTGAGACTTTCCGCTGCGTACGCTGCGAATACTGCTTAAGTAACACAAAAATCATGTATGACAGGATTGTTCAGCATTAATAGTTCTATAATAAAGTCCGCAACAGCATATGTCTATCTTTTATGGTTGACTTACTACAACCTTTTTTATGTTAATAAATTTGTAAAAAAATAATCCATTATTTTTAGAGGTTTATCATACACACAGGTATTTATTCTTATCAAAATAAATACATTCATCATCACGAACATTTCATTTAGAACAATGTTGCCCTTTATATCATTTGAATTCAATAAATATCTTAGGAGCTATCACAGTTTTAACATAACTCCGCACCAAAATAATGTTCGCAGCTTAAGTACAACGTGCGCTTGCGCTAATATATTATAAAGCTGAAGAGTTTGTTTGTTTTAACGCGCTTATTTCAGGAACTGCTGGACCGATTTGAAAAATATTTCTCTGTTGGATAGCTTATTTATCGAGAAAGGTTTTAGGGTATAAAACATCACGCTGCGACGGGACGCGGGTCGCGAGGGAGCAAACTCAAAACGCGCGGACGAAGTCGCGGGGGACCGCTAGTGTATACATATAAGACAAGAAGATACAAAAAAATGTATAATGCGTTCGGTTTTATTCTAGTTAGTACCTTTTATTTGTTCATTTAGTTTGTATATATATTTTTAAGGTAAATAATGGTAACTTAACACAAATATACGAGTATATACCAACTTAGGAGATATGCACAACTTAACCTAATACATTTTGTCAAAGCACCTAGTTTCAATCTATCTTGCAGTTATTTATAATTACTGTCACAACTTGTATGACATGGTGCAGGAGAAATCATAATAATCATTATCGTTTTATTTTATACCCTAAAGAAAATACATTATCAAATAACACAATTTGTGGGACACATAGATTATGGTGGGCCGGTACCTGAAATAGGATGATTCCTGTATCTCAGGTTGATAAACCTGCCCCCATCTGTGATCTTATGTTATGTAATCTATACTAATATAATAAAGCTGAAGAGTTTGTTTGTTTGTTTGTTTGTTTGAACGCGCTTATCTCAGAAACTACTGGCCCGATTTAAAAAATTATTTTTACGTTGGATAGTCCATTTATTGAGGAAGGCTTTTTATAACATAAAGATACGACTCATAAGACCGCAGCAGCAATGAAATATGTTGCGAAAACGGGAGAAAGATATTCCTTTTGAGAGCTTCCGCTGCGTACGCTGCGAAAACCGCTTAAGTTTCACAAAAATCATGTACGACAGGATTATTCAACATTAAGAGTTCTATAATAAAGTCCGCGACAGCATATGTCTATCTTTTATGGTTGACTTACTACAACCTTTTTTATGTTAATAAATTTGTAAAAAAATAATGCATTATTTTTAGAGGTGTATTATACACACAGGTATTTATTCTTATCAAAATAAATACATTTATTATCACGAGCATTTCATTTAGAACAAAGTTGCCCTTTATATCATTTAAATTCAATAAATATCTTAGGAGCTATCACAGTTTTAACATAACTCCGCACCAAAATAATGTTCGCAGCTTAAGTACGACGTGCGCTTGCGCTAATAATAAAGTTGAAGAGTTTGTTTGTTTGAACGCGCTTATCTCAGGAACTGCTGGACCGATTTGAAAAAATATTTCTGTTTTGGATAGCTTATTTATCGAGAAAGACTTTAGGGTATAAAACATCACGCTGCGATGGGAGGGGAGGGAGCATACTCAAAAACGCGCGGACGAAGTCGCGGGGGACCGCTAGTGAAATAATAAAACGAAAGTTTCAGTTTGAATTTTATACAATTCCCATAGTATTACCTCGTGTTTCCCTAACTAATATTGAGTACCCTGTGAAAATGCCTTTTAGTTTAAAATAATAAGTGCTAACTATAAATATTTAGTGCACAGCACTTAAGGGCTAGTGGGTGTTCCTCCGATCTGCAATTTCTAAATTGGGTATTAGGTTGCTTCAAGGCGGTTTAGTGGGTACTAAGTACAAAGTTATTTATTAGGCACCTCAAACTACTAGTTTTTAAGTTTTTAAAAATAAAGTCTGACGCATCCTTACTTCAGTTTATCTTTGCTTTATACGTTTTTATTTTAATTACCTGCTGATTAATGAATCTGATCATATGTTTAATGGTAATTGCTGTGATAGACTGCGTTTTGTTTGGGGCACACTACTTTTTGATTGAACATTATAAAAAAAATCTCACGAACACACATAAGTTCCACTATATTTAAGGTATTAGTTTGCAAATCTTTGTTCCAAAACAGCGCTTTGTAATTTAAAATATTCTATACTACAAATAACCCTGCTCTATTAAGCTAGGAAAATAGTTCGCTCCGTATTCCGTAACTTAATGCACATCTTTTGAAATAAATTTTAAAGCCAATTAAATTTTAAGCTTTACTAAATATTCGCGAGCGGAAGAAGGCTTCTCTGTTACTTGCACTGGCTTTATGCAAATGTCCGGTATTTAGTGGATGTTACGCTGTAATAGCGGGGCTGTAATTCTACGCTCGGGTGTTAAATGTCGCGGAATCGTGATAAGGTCGGCCTTATTGCACGCATTTGTTAAACATGTGTACAAATTCAAAAAATAAATTAACAATGATTAACTGTGGGCGGCACAAAAATAATATTGAAAGCCACAATTATTTTTTTTATTCCTCTAAAAACGTAGTAAAAAGTCACGAGTAATTATTGCCCATACTTTTATCTTTTTATTACCTTGTTCTCATAATTAATTTTTAGATTGTGGTGAAAATTATCTCCAAAATAGTCTATAGTTGACTAAACTAGTTAAAACTTTTGCTTAGTTAGTAAAAGCAAAACGAAAAAATGCCATTTATTTTAAAAATATTCAACATTAACATTATTTAATCATGATAAAAATTATAATTAATTTGAATGGGTCTTGTACATTGTAATTTGTCCTTAATGGAAACTAGCATATTGTGTTCGAATACTTGAAAGACTATAAATGTTTGCGCTTAATCTGTGCCTATTAAATGTCTACAAAATGAAGTTAATCTTGACCTGGACGCAATATCTACTTACTGCCGTAGTCTAGAAAAATCACATATATTATTATCTTCAAAGAGATTCGTAAAAAAGAACTAATTGCAATGAACTATCCGAAGAGACAAGCCAAGTTTATATTATTTTCTTTATTGGTTTGTTAAGGACACGATTGTTCATAATGTAAGTATTTTTCCTGAATATTTTGATTAATAGGTACTGCAAGTAATAAATAGGTAGCTCAGTGAAGTTTGGTTCATTATTATTTTATATACCCTAGCTTATGTCTACATACGTTAACAAAAAAGCACCCGTATAGAACTTGTGCCCGTTCAAACGAAGTAACCTGTGGTTTAGGAAAGCCATCGAGGATTAATTTAAAAAGTTGCACCTAAATGAGAGTGAGCATATAGTGACAATAAAAGCTGTACTGCATTTGTACTTATTTATGAAGTCTCTATCTTATTTAAAGGAAAGAGAGTATAATAATTTCTTCACAAATACACACCCACCCCACAGACACACCCACAAACACACCCACACACCCACACACACACACACACACACACACACACACACACACACACACACACACAATTAGTGTGTGTGTCACACATATATCATCTTAAAAAAAAAAAACACAATCACAAGACTACTATGTTCTGTGTTTAGCGATGAAGGAAACACTTCGGTCGTCTCCATAGCCGCTGGCTAAGTTATCGCGTGTGTCGCTCTGCACGGCTCTCTGGCGCGTTCCCAGCGTAACTTCGACGACAAAACGATAAATCCGCTTTGAAGCGTTACTACGAAGAAGATCGCTGACGCATTGCTATTGTTAGTATCGTCATGACATTAATTAATCTTTAAAAGCTCTAAAAGTAACCTGCTTGGACAGACTCTTCTTTGTAGCACTGTTGAATGCTCGGAAAAGACAGACGGTCTGATGCATTTTACTACTACGTGATGGTTAGCAATCGCGATGGCTTTTTAAAATATTGTCAGGACATTAACATTTGCAGCGAAATAGCGATCATTGACAAAGTTAATTCTTCTTGCTAATCCTATGATAGCGATCGTGTTTTTTAAGGTCGAAGCTCACTAATGAACCCGTCACGGTGAGAGAACCGTATCAACTCGAGGCTTTCAGTATTCTTTGTATGAAACTCCATACTTCAACGCATATCTATAAACTTCGTAACGACACCACCTCGGATCGAGACCAACAGGACCCACTGTCGACCAACCGCCGCTGGCGTTGTAACGCGCTTACTGTCATTCACAAGAAGAACTTTCATAAGATGTAGCATACACAATCCGAGACGAGCCGTTCACTATCCTGTGCCGAACGTTCCATCCGTTGCTTGCCGAGGCGTTGCTGTTCCCTTTACTTAACGGTATGGTTGATGCCTGGTTGGTGCTGTTCCCATGCCGGGTGGGTAGATTTTGTTACCTCATATCTAAGTCATTGGTAGTATTGTAGTCATGTGTTTACGTCTGATAATCACAATTTTATTGAGATAAGCTGATGGTGAAATCCCATAACGCTTGAGAGTTCGGTGATTATGACGCCAGACCTTATGTAAAGTACTTTGTATCTGATTGAGGAACAGAATCAAACTTTAAAAACTAAATACACCATTTTTTTTTTAATATACTCGTTATTGAAGTTTTTTTTAATCCAACATCACCCCTTGTATAACGTTTTTGCAGCTAAATGCTATTGGCTAATATTTGCCAATTTAAAATTCCTTAATCCGGGTATTTGAATGCGATTTGCCAATGAATATTAGCATATAAAGTTTTTTTTGCGTAAGCATTTTAAAGCACGTAAAAGGGGAGTAAAATAAATCATGTTGGGAATAAATTGTTACAAAACCCTTCGAGGAAGTGATATTAAAATAAACTTACTCAATATTATAATTATAACAAAACCCAATGGTTGATCCGCTACATTGTTAACAAATAAAATAATTTCGGCCATATTCCGAGGAGCAAAATTGAGAAAATATGTCTCGCATTTGCCACGCAAAGTTTTCACCAGTTTCGCTGTAAAAACTCAATACAAAATGTTATTGAACAATACTGAACATGTACGACGCCGTTTCCTTCGCCTGAAACATGCAGAAAGTTTCTATCAAAGCAACACAAGGCTAGAAAAACGTAGGGCATGGTGTGGCCTCGAATTTGATAATGCTTAGACTCCCTTTTAATATGGAAATTTGACATCAATTGATAAGCGTCTTAAAATGTTTTTTCGGGTTTTTAGAAGTGTAAGTTGCTGATGTTTTAAATACTTTTTCTCGGACACCCGCATTCAAATCCTAGTAATCACGTCATATTATTTTTAAATTGTTTTTTTGTTGTGTTTATCAGTGTTTTTAACTTTACTCTCTTTATTTTTTAACAAAATATATAATATAGATATTGTAAGTAGAAAGCAAGAAACGCTTTCTTTCAAAACTCTGTAATTAAATCTTATTCAGGTGGTGGAGCGAATAATTTAAATATCATAGTGAAACCCGACTAAATGACGGTAGCACTGCGAGGTTAGTTTAATGAATTTCATTGAAGTGAATCCCAGGGTTTAATTAAACTTATAAATTCACTACCGACCACTCGCAGCTTTTTTTGCCTCAATTTGAAGCTGAGAAAAGTTGTAGAGGAATCTTGAGTCAACATTTCATTACATTAGTGCGAGTTAATAGAGGAAACTTCGAGGAAATAAAATTATTAAGGCCCGATTTTACCAATGTCAGATAAGGAATATTCGTAGAATATAATATTAAAGTTTTATTTAAACTTCACCTATTGTCGGCAATAATTTATGTAAATGTCATTTTAAAAAGTCGATCTAAACCTTTCTAGTCGGATAAGTCCTCTCTGATATTGCTAAAAAGGTATTAGCTTTGTGCAAAAACCCGAATCGATGACAACGCTAGCAATGACCAAAAAAAAACAACGTCGGAGGACGTCGGTCACCATTAGTAAAAAAAATTACGTATTCCTACATTGTATATTAATAATAAGTATAAATCGACACAATCGTAACGTAATTCAATATAATAAATGGATAATTACAATATTTCATTGAAATCACTTTGGTTTAACTAATTTTCGTAATGACAGGCAGCCATTTGTCATTGCAACGTCCTCCAATAGTTTGTAACGCTATCGTCACGCACGGTCCCAATAGGTACTAAACTGCTCGCGTAATGCAAGCAGCCTTATTTTGTTTTGTGCTGAAAAATTAAGTACCTACGTTTTTGAGACCAAGTTGAGTTAACTTTGACAAACCAAAGGCAATTTTAATAAGTTAAGTAATTCAAAGATTTACATGAATTTAAATATGTCTACTTACTTTTGAATTACTCAAATATTGAAGATTCGGTACATATTTGTGTCACTTATTTACCTTAAATAGAAAATAATTGGCTAGTGTACATAAGGTTAATTGACACCATTTTAATACGTACCTACCGCAGTTGGCAAAGTATCACAAATCTCTACATCAGAAAGAAAAACATTATCATAAGAATATCTACAAGAAAATAGTTTTTGCAAAATCGGAAATATTTTCCAAGTAAAATACTGTTCAAGATATACCTGAACCATTATAATAACATCGCAAGGAATCCGAGATATAAATTATACTAGTGGATGGTTATTTTGCTCCGTCTGATGTGTTCCACCAAGCGTGTGAATTTATTGTCTGGTCCTGTATGTATTCGTAGTACCTAAAACAATATGTTATTTGGCACAAAACATGCTGTGTGCCAACCCAATGTCTTAATAGATAGGGAAAGTTATATTATGGACAATACGAGTTGGTAGAAGAAAAACCTAATTGTAGGAAGGTAAAGTGAAAATTACGATTACTTATTTATTTGATGTCATAAGGAAAACTTAACAATCATGCTCATGACCGTGTTAAAGTTAAAGTTCTGATGGTCAAATTTACAGCCAAAGTTGGCGAATATGTAGATAAAATTACGAGCTAGCACAAACTTAGACTCACAACAGTAAAAAAAAATGAAACAAAAAAATTTAAAACTTAAAAAAATTACTATAATAAATATGGTATGTATGGATAGCCCTTGATGTAAAGAATAAAAAAAAATTTGGACGTCACCGTTTGGGCCACACTATTTAAAAAAAAATCAACATGAAGATTATGTACTTACATAATTATGTAGAACTTAGCTTAGTTTTGAGTTATAATACAACTAGGACTCCGATTCTCTCAAGGGCTTTGCTTTTTTAACAAAATGCTAATATCTTACAAAATATCGAACTTATAAGTATGGTTATATTCGACAAAACGCAGACAATTACATGAAAATATAATACGAGTACCACACTTGCCTAATTTATGACATGACGTGCATTATTTACTATGAGGTCCATCCCCATAACCCCTGGGAGGGGAAAGGATGCCTACATTTTGGTAGGACTCGGTAGATCCTGATCCTAGTGCCAAGATGAAGTTATAATCCACCTGTAACAATGAATACGAGTATCATCTTAATATGCGTATAGAATAAATTGTATTGTATTTTCGTAACGTAATTGAGCATAAAACATTTGCATTAAAATTTGACATTATTTTGATGGAGCCCTACGTGTTGCATTGAAAGAACGTTATTATTTAACTTTTTTTCTTGACAAATATTTACAAACAAACAAAATTCATATGGTTTTACGTGGAGCCCAAACTTGAAATGTCGTGTATATCATTTTTGTTTTAATTTATTGAAAATGACTATATCTTCATGCTAAATATAAAAAAGGACTTAAAATGCCTTCCAAATAATAGCAAACTCGATAGGTTTGTGAGTTTTTTTTAAATATATTTCTCATATTAAATGTTTGATGACAACAATAAAAGTTAACTTTTTGAACAATGCTTGTGCAACAAAGAAAAATAAATTCAATATACGTTCGGATCAAAACCAAACATTAAAAATTAAAACATTTTGCTATTAATTGGAGCTGTACGTCATGGATTATTTCTTTGAGTTTTGTGTATATTTGTTTTTAATAAATCTCTTGTGGGTGTATTTTTATGTATTATAATTATCTCAAAAAATTTAATATACGATTTTTACGCAAGGTTACGAGTACACGACTAAAATGCCGTAACAAGGGCGGATAAAATTGTAATTATCACTTGTTTCAGTTGCTAAGATTTATATAGTAAGAGTAATGATAATTTCATTCAGAACACTTTAGTGTTCTTTAGTCAAAAGGGAAAATTTTATATTTCCTTCAGTATTGGCTAGAATTATGTAGGCAGATATTTTATAAAAATAAAAAGAACGCGGACGATTAACCAATCTCGGCACTTATTGAAAAATTGATTTTGTTTAGCGAATTTATCCATTGAAATGATATTTGAAATTATTTCACCAATGTTTTAAGAATGTTTTCTAACACCCACAGTGTCATACGAAATAAGAAACCAAAAATCTCAAACCTGAAACCTGAAACTTCGGGCTAACCGGGCCAAACGCTCTTCCAATTGAGCAACTGTTCTGTCAGTCCGACCGTGCGAAATTCTAAGCTTGAAGCTTTGTCTTCAGCTTTTTGAATCACCCGCGTCGTGATGGTGAGATGGCGTGTGCTATTAATTGTATCATGTCCAATTTTTCAAATAAAAATATTACTATTTCACACAATATCAACCTACATTATTTCGTCAAACCTGAAGGATATCTTAGGGGACGCGATAGCATTTGATTGGCTTTTGTATTTGGAATCTCGGTGTTCGAGTACCTAACGATGTTATCTATTGAACTGATATTTAAAATTATTTCTCTCGCAACCCACATTCATTTCGAGTTATATAAGCATAAGTATTGATATAATATTAGGAGCCAAGTCCATAACCCTCTTGAGTAACTCTCAAAGTAATGATTTTGACCAATTGGACATACTCGTATACGGGGTCAATTACTGTATCAGTCGACCCTCACGGTTTCTGTACGGTTATGTTGGTTACTTGATTGGAGTATACGAGAATTAGGGTATGCTTTTACTAGACGTCCTCTGAGGTTACTCAGAGGTCCCACAATTAAAAACACACTTGCTAGCTTAAGCTAGTATTTTTTTTTATAATTATATTCTTTATTTTGCTCGAAAAAAAAGAAGTTCAAATTGCGGACTTAATGCTTTAAAGCATTCTCTATCAAACCAATACCAACATAAACCATAGGGTATAGCAAATACTTGCATGAAATAACCTCATTGCCGTGTTAAGTGGTTTACTGAACACAAAGGTACACATATTAAATGCTAAGGAGCCAATTGGCTAGCTTGATTCGTCTCCAAAATTTAATTCAAGTTAAACCATTATTTTATTACTATCAGTTTCTTTAATGTTGGATTACCGAAAATCAATACAGAATGGCGTGAAAGAAAATTGACTTAACTCCTGTTAACCATAGTTAATTTGTAAAATCTGGCCTGCGCAATTAAATCAGTGGCTTGTTACATGAACACAATAGCCTTGTCTTATATGGGTAATTAATAACTTTTAGCCATGTATTTTAATTATGTTGGCTGGCAGTCAAAACGCTTACTACTTTCGACAGGTAATTTCGACTGGACATTGAAAATTTACGACCATAATCCAGGATTCAACAGTAGGGCCCTCGTTGTGGTTAATACCTTCTATAACGACTCCCTAAATGACACACAGGTGGCGTTTCGGTCGCCCATTCATTAGTGGGGTCAACATAATTGGGATGTTGATAACATAAAATAAATCCCACACGCTTCGGAACAGAAGTCACTTGTAGGCCCCTAACGGTCACGCAGGTGTCCGGTAATATTAATCCGGTTTATGTTAAAAGCTTTACGCAGTATTTATAATGAATATGTGAATTTCAGTTTACGTAAATGCGTATCGTATTTATGTGATCAGTCGCTGTGGAAAACCGGTGGGGGCCTCCCCACGGTTTTCCACAGCGACCTATTTTCAGCAATGGGCGTTCATTGGTCGAAAATTATGATGATGATGATGACATATGCGTCATAATCAACAATAGTTTTAAATGTTATCTTAAAATGATTCCTTTAGTATAGTAATTGCTACATTTTGTTAAGAGCTATCGACAAATAATAGTCCCCCTAGCCGATTTCGACTACGGTGGCCAGTCACAACGACTAAAAAACTGTGCGGGACATAATACACATATAGTGCACAAGTGTTTTCGAAAACACAGGTGCACTCTCTATTCCTTGCACTCTCATAGCCCGATGGAACAGCAATCTGACATGACCGGAGAGCGACCAGGCGCAGGACCAACAGCTTTACGTACTTTTCCGGGGCACGGGGGTGAAACACCGCAAATTTCCAGGCTACCCTAAGAATTTCTGAACAGAAAAATTCAGGTATATATTTTTGACCCGACCCGGGGATTGAACCCGGTACTTCTGGCGCTGCCGTAAAGTTTGAGGCAGACAGTCAACAAACAAGCAGTAACCAACAAATAATAATAATTTTCTAAATTCGTATGTCATTCAGTATGATGTGTCTAGTGGCTAGCACTAAAAATAACTTATTAGTATTCATAAAGATGTAATAAGTAACCAAAAATTGCGCAAGGTCGAGAAATTTTTGGTTTCTTATTTCATCTTTATGAATATAAAATATGAAACTGTGAGTGTTAAAAATACTCTAAATTAGCTTATTAGGATGTTGCAAGACAGACCGTAAGTATTTTTTCTTTTTGTACATTGTGTTATAGGTGTGCAGTGTACAAATGTTAATAAGTACCTCTTTTCGCATTGTTTTATATCATTTCAGTAATTTCACGGATGGTGGGTTATCTTAATACTTACATAGAACAGTCTTAACCTGTTACTTAATTACTCCAGATGACTAAAAACTTGCCTTTATAGATTGTACACTATAAAAATTGCATGTCTGTCATAAAAAAATTAAACAAAACACTTTACCTATATATTACATTTAAATAACATAGTGTCATAAATAAATATGCGGCATGCAGCTTATCTTAGTGTTGAAGTTAGGTTTTTTCCATGCGTTACGAATACCAGACAAGTCCGTAAATACTTAAATACAAGTGTAAACATCCATGACTTGGGTACAAATGTGCGCGCTTATTACACAAATATGTGTTTTACATTTTACAAAAAAAAAGTTTGAATAAACAAAAAAGGTAATTTTATTTTACACAAAAAAGGTCTCTTTACATTTTTGACCAAAGTTAAAACTTTTTGACTTGAAGCTTCATAAAAACTCAAACTCCCGTTTTTTTTGAGTATATCTTGAAAACTGAGGGTGTTAAAAAAATGATATGAAATAACGATGATTAAATTATGTTACTTTAATCTCAAAAATTTTTTTTTTCTAAAGCTTCTCGACAATTTTCGTGGACTTGGAAAAGGTTCCGCGTATCTGTATACAAAAGTATTATAAACATGTACAGTTTCATGTATGTATATTATTCAATAGCCTGTTGATCCTCAAATTGTTTTTTGGACGTAACGTCAGCAAAACGAAGTGAAGAATTATTAAAAAGAAAGAAGAAAGGAAAAAACAAGAAACCAAAAAACCTTTCCGGTCAGATTAAGAGAACCCACCAACATTTTTGTCAGATTAAGAAAATATGCTTTCAGGATACCGAGATGAACCTCCCCTATGAAAATCTGACGCGCTCGAGTATTTCAAAACAACTATTTTTTTTTGCATTTTCAAAAATTCATCGTAACTTATGGTCACGCCAAAATCGTCAGTTTTTTTTAAGGGAGCTTCCTTGGGGCCTACTTAACACCCCTTCCAAAAATCTGACGCGCTCGAGTAATTTTATTTTTTTTGCATTTTTGACTACTTTATATGCCTACCCCCACCACGCAAACCGGCAGATTAGTATACCGTTGTTATCAGAGGCACTTGGGGCATACGTAGTATGAATATCTGACGCGCTCGAGAATGCCCAAGTAACTGTTTTTTTTTACATTTTTGAAAAACCGTACACGCCAAACCCACCGCTAAAATAGTTTTTACCATACGAGCTTTTCTTTTCGAAATTATTTTATCTTTCGATTTTGATAGGTCTCGACGGCGCCGTTGAATTACGCCATTTAGCTACCTCGCCTCCCTAACTATTGTATTGGCTGCGCTCGGCCCGAGTCGGCAAAAGCGCCTATCTACCATTCACGGTACTGCGGGTGCACTGCAGAGTCTCACAATATTAAAAACTAGATTTGATTGTTTTTGCGATCACACAATATGTGGATAAAGTTGTTGGTTGTGCAATAATACTAAACATTTTTATTAAGATTACTTATTAAGAGGATTGTACAATTGTTTTTTGTCCTAAATAAAATAAAATAAAAATAAAATAAAATAAAATGTGCCCCGTGCGGGATTCGAACCCGTGACGGCCGGCATAATAGTCAGGAGCGCTAAACACTAAACCTAACGCGTCGTCGTCATATGATCATCGTACTTTTGTACATTTTGAGACTATACGTTCGTTACAAAAGTAGGTGAAGGAATATGAATGCGTGAACAACATAACAAGCTGAGGAAACGCACGGAAGGAATAAGCGTTTATTAAATCATATCGGATGGAGTAGTCGAGAACGAGTGTTTTATTACAGATCCCGCGTGGCTGCAAAAACAGCGTTTTAAAGATGTTTTTCCATACAAGTGAAGTCACACCATGATCCATCCTCGGCGATTTCATCACTTACAATAAGGCGAGATTATGGCCAAATACCTGGCTATCGATTAAAAAAGTTAAATCGTTCGTTCTTGTACTTGTAATTTAATAAAGAATTTACGCATCCGTGCATTATGTTTAATTAATAAGCTGAAATTGACTCCAAAGATTTGATTTTAGTTTCGTCCTTCTACTTTTAGACTAAGATAAGGTAGTCAACTTAAGGTTGAATCAAACCTACCCACCCGGCACGGGAACAGCACCAACCAGGCGTCAACTTTACGGAAGCACGTTACGTAAAGAGAACATCAACGCACCGGATGGGATCGGCACCGGATAGCGAACACCTCGCCTCGAATCGTGCTTGCTACAACTAATGACAGTTCATCTTGTGAATGACAGCCCGTTTGACAGGGTGGACGGATAGTCGTCAACCAGCGGGCGACGCGCCGCAAGCGCGTTACAACTTATGCGCCGCTGGTCGAGAGTAGGTCCCGAGTTGGTCTCGATACGAGGTGGTGACGTTACGAAGTTAATAGATGTGCGTTGAAGTATTGAGTTTTGTACAAAAAATACTGAATGCCTCGAGTTGATACGGTGCAGTCGCCGTGAATAGGTTGATTAGTGGGCTTCGACCTTTGTAAGTTAAAAAATCAACGCGTATTTTGATAGACGCGCGATGATAGAGACCTATCATCAATTTTTCATGAAAAGACCTGACACAAAATAATTATGACCTTAACACATACGCATTTTAATATAATGTAAACTTAATTGATTTGAAAGTGTTAATTTGATATATTTTGTTGCATAATAAATATATTAACTGTATACACAGGATGACGTGAGCTGGATGTTTTGGTCAGTGACATCCAGCTCACGGATGATAATATGAGTTATGCTTATTACATAAAAAAAACTTTGAATTATATGCAAGTTTAAAAAAAACAATGGAACTTTTGAATTATATGCAAGTTTAAAACGACACTGGAAACTCGCACCCTCGCGCATATCTACGAAATACTACGCCGTAGCTACGAAGAGGCGACCTGCAGGATGATTCAGAACGTTCGATAAGCCATTCGACTTGGGTTCCGATAGATTTTCTATTCATTTTTAAATTGATATCATAGTTTCAACATGATATGTCGATGTGTAAGTTCTGTAACAAATAAAATAAAAGAACAAAATAAAATAGTTGCATCGGATAAATCTACGTTATTATAATTTTATTATCATGTGAAAGATCGTAACTGAATCGGAGGCTGGTGTTAGTTTTGACTCGTTCGCTATTATCACAATAATAAATTGATTTTGTGGGTCTTATCCATAAAAAATATTTTTATTGGCATCAGTATCGTTTCTACAACCGCCCCTGAGTCGCTCGTCGCTGACCAAAATTCACCCTGTATCCTTTGGACATTCCCACACATCAAAGTAAGCTACTCAAAGCTTGTGTTATGGGTGCCAGACAACGGATATAATACTTAAAAAACTTTTTATTTTGTAAATACATACATGATATACATAGAAAACACCCAGACCAATACAAACAAACATGTTCATGCACACAAATGTTTGTATTGTGCGGGGATCGAACCCGCAACCACTTCTCTCTTCTCGACCACTACACCAGATGGGTCGTTTTTTGTATAACGATACAAAAAAGCGAGCGTCGTCTAATACAGGTTTTTATAGACTTAACATAAGATTCCCAACACGGGTTATAATATTTTATAAAAAATTAACTTTAAAAAAGTAAAAACCGACTTCAAAACCAAAATGCACTAAAAAGTCTAAAATAAACTCTTGACTATTGAAAGGAAAGAAACCCATTTTAGGCAAACAATTTCTTTTTGGAGTCGGTGCTGTGATAGTTGATGCTTGATGGTCAAAGTGGCACCGACTCCAAAAAGAAATTGTTTGCCTAAAATAGGTTCCTTTCCTTTCAATAGTAAAGAGTTTATTTAAGACTTTTTAGTGCATTTTGGTTTTGAAGTCGGTTTTTACTTTTTTAAAGTTAATTTTATTTTTTCATTTTTAGAGATTACAGGAGAATGGGGGGGGGCACCTTATGACTCTGTTTTTTAAGAAGCTACAAACTACCTATTATAAGTTCTGTCATTATAATTACTGAAATCCTAAGCGTTAAGGAGTTCCACCATCAGCTCAGCCCCACAAGATGTTGACTATTAGACGTAACAACATGTCAACATTAAGATTCAAGTAAAGAAACACTATACGTGCCTTTAAAATTTGAGGGTTTCCCTCGATTACACCAAGATCCCATGATCAGATCCCAAAATGGAAAAAATGGGACCAACTAGAAGGTACACCTTCTAAGTGGGTGAAAAAAAATTTCGATTCGGTCGACAAACGACTGAGATATGAGGTAACAAACATACAAAAAAAAAAACATACAGTCGAATTGATAACCTCCTCCTTTTTTGAAGTCGGTTAAAAAGAAAATATGAATTTAATAACTACTAATGTATTAATTTTCATTTTATTAAAGTGTACTACCAGAAAGTTTTATGGCTCAATGTAATGTACGCGTTATATGTAGCGCACATAGCACAAAACGCCGAAATTACATTAATACTGTATAAACAAGCTTTTTGTTTGCGTAAAACCGCTTTTATTACTTAGTCCTTCAATTTATGTTATTGCTTTGTTTTTTCGTATCTTTTGTATACGTCAACTCGTGTATATTCGGACTAAAATAAAGTTACGAATATTGTGTTTTTTCAGAAAAAGAATAGCTTCAAAAATAATAATCTATAGTATAAAAAACACTTACGTTGAACTAAGATTCATTTAAATATTTGTTTTTGGTTTTATGTTTAAGAATCCAATATTGTCTTTTAGATACCATGCGACATCGAGGCACTATTTCATTAAATAGTTTCTTTAAGCGATTTAACTATAGGGAAATAAGTATCCAATTTAGTAAAATAATCATTGGCTATCAGTTACGTGAGTCACAAAAAGTTTGTTCAGTGGAAATTTAATACAGTGCCCAAAAGTTTACTAGTAGTACCTCGAGCCCGGTGGAAACTCGTTAAAAATCAATACGTGCCGTGTTTACACGTAGTCATAGCGAAACGGACGAGATTGGATATCCCCCAATAGCGGCCGATATTTACCGAACGCCATGACAACCGGCGCACCTGTCCCACAAATATTTGGTCAATACAACAAACTTTTCACATAAACGCGCCACTGCGATGAATCAAGACGCGAAGAAAAGTACAAACATTTACGGTAGAGTCAACGTACCGCCAGTAGAAAGATGCCGCGTAAACTTTTGCACCGATTTGGAGAAGTCCGTCCTGATGAGCAATTTCGAGAGACGCGGCTGGAACCAAGTCGGCCCCGACGACGAGTGGAACTTTTATTGGGCGTCAACACAAACTTGCAGAAACCTCTTCAGTGTCGAAAGCGGCTACAGAATGAACGACAACCAAATGATTAACCACTTTCCAAACCATTACGAACTCTCAAGAAAGGATTTGCTGGTCAAGAATATCAAGAGGTACAGAAAAGAACTCGAAAGAGAAGGCAGCCCTCTCGCTGAGAAGGCCGAAGTTATGCTTCACGGGGGACAAGTTGTCACTCGATACGTTCACCTCGACTTCGTGCCTGTCACGTTCGTCCTCCCGGCAGACTACAACATGTTTGTCGAGGAATACCGAAAATCCCCGCAGAGTACTTGGATTATGAAGCCGTGCGGAAAGTCTCAGGGCACGGGAATTTTCCTCATAAACAAACTATCGAAGCTGAAGAAATGGTCCCGCGAGGCGAAAACTCCTTTCCACCCACAACTGAGCAAAGAAAGCTACGTGATTTCCCGATACATAGACAATCCTCTGCTAATAGGAGGCAAAAAGTTCGATCTGAGACTATACGTGTTAGTTGCATCGTTCCGACCTTTAAAGGCTTATCTGTTCCAACTCGGCTTTTGCAGGTTTTGCACCGTGAAATACGATACTAGCGTTACGGAGCTAGATAACATGTACGTTCACCTCACTAACGTCAGTGTGCAGAAGCACGGAGGTGACTATAATAGCATTCACGGCGGGAAAATGAGTGTGCAGAATTTGAGGCTATATTTAGAGGGGAGCCGGGGCCGCGCCGTGACGGAAAAGCTATTTGCCGCGATGCAGTGGCTGATAGTGCATTCTTTGAAGGCTGTCGCTTCGGTAATGGCCAATGACAGGCATTGCTTTGAGTGCTACGGGTACGACATTATAATCGATAACCAGTTAAAGCCATGGCTCGTCGAGGTGAACGCGTCGCCCTCTTTGACGTCTACCACAGTGAACGACAGGATATTAAAATACAAGCTAATAGATAATATTCTATCGTTAGTGTTGCCACCCGATGGGGTACCTGATGTGCGTTGGAATAAATTGCCGAGTGCAGAGGCTTTGGGGAGCTTTGATTTGCTGATAGACGAAGAGTTAATGGAGAAGGATGAACCGACCTCCAGTAGCCGTGTAAAAGGTCGTAAAAGTTAGTGAAACCTACACAAATATGTTTCCGAATTCAAAACAATTTCTACTGATTTGTAACATGTAGTTTCTAAGAAACTTTTGAAAAAGGTCCGAGTTAACATTTCTCTCGTATCCGAGATTAACACCTACGCGCGGGCAACGTTCGTAAACAAGCTCATGAAAATGTTGCTTCAAAGTGCATCAAAGGAGGCGTTTGTGGAGGTTGTGCATATGCCGCCATTTGCATTTTAATGTTTGCCGCCGCGGAAAAATAACACCGGCCGCCATTTTATATGCTAAACAGGAGTGAACTCCGCACCGATTAATGTTGCACGAGTTTTATCTGCCGTGGGAAGTTGCCGTTGTCACAAAGGAAGTTCATAATTTGGCGCCGCCCCGGGACAATCGGAACTTCTGGAATTGGCCAAAGATGTCGCGGTTTCTTACCAGTTTTGTTTTACAATGTTACTGGCGATATCTCTTTGGACTTTCGCGAAATTACACTGTTTGTTTTGATGAAGTTGAGTAAAGTGCTCATTGTCAGCGAACCCCACTTAATATTGTTACTACGCTTTTGTAACGACTTTTTAACCATTTACAATATAATTTTGTGAAAATAACTAATTCTGTAGATTACTATTTACTTTATAAAAGCAATGTCTTTTACTATCAGGAAAATAATAAAAATACCTTTTTTAAACATAAAACATTTAAGTATAATCTCCTTGCTTTGATGTTGATAAATATTGCTTTATCTTGTCAAGATAAGAATATAACTGTGTATTTTGAACATCACGTAAAACGGATTTCAATCGTGAATCGAAAATTCGGCGGGTAGACTCGTATGTAACTAAGCATTTTTTCCTTTTGAACACACCTACAGCCTACGTTATCCATCCGATTTGGGCTTCACGTGAGAGAGCGCTATCTCCTAAATAAATTCAAATAATAGCAGAGCACCTATTGTGCGTGTACAATGGTACAGTACACCGAAGAGTTGTTTGCTATTTTTCGCTTTACCCTCAGTTATAAGGGTCTGAAGTGGATGACATCTATACTTTTGCCGACGACTATACTTCGTGAATGGCCAGATTACGTGTATTTATCGGAGGTCCTTTCATTGACAAACACTCAATTTCAACTCTGTAGTCGTTAGAAATGATTAAGCAGAACTAGCTTTGGTAGAAATCCAAGTTCGCGGTGGAATTGATTTTTCCACATCGCACTACGTTAGGTCAGTGATAATTACGATGATCCTGGTATTTTTAGTAGAAAAATATAAAAGATTGATTAGAAAATATTATGCAGGAATGCATAACATAACTTTAACAAATTATTACAACTAATTTCAGTTAGTTCTGAGTGATCATCTTTTTATTATTGTTATTTAATCCACACCTCGCATTATTAAGGTAATCTTAAAAACTAAACTGAAAGCCATTATCGAATTTGACATGCATTATTAAGACATACTTCTTACATAAGTTGTAAATTTCTAGGTTTTGATTATCAGATTAATAACAATGCATTATTAAGACAGTTAGAATCATCATGAATAAACACTACATACTAAATTAACGACTGGTTTTTGATCATTAACGTAGGTAAATGAAATGTTTCGGTGGTAACAAAATCTCTACAATTTCATTATTTTATTATCATTACCACAGCCTGCAGCATAAAATTTACAAAATTTTACTGTTATGATCGCCTCATGATGTCATCGGTAAACATAATAAAATCACAGAATATGAGAAATAAAAGCGGTTCCATTTTACGGCATTTGGTACGGCCGTGTGTGCCGATGGACCGTCTGTAAATATTTTAATAACCCATATTTTCCTCATTCCGAATGTTCCAATAATTTCAACTGATAAATATATGAGATACTTGACATATTTTGTTTTGGGCAAAAGGACTGGATATTTTTAATAAATTGATTGATATATTTGGCAACAAGTGTGATATGGTATGCATTCTTTTCATTCTGATATCGTATCATTAATGGTGTTTTTTTAGATTATAAAATAACATTACTATTATATGATTAATCCTTAATGCTTTAATTACTACTAGGTCAGGAAAGGAAGGATTATAGAGGGAAAAGCTTAAAACAAACTTTTTGAAACTTTGTTTGGACTAGTTACAGCTCGTACCAATTGAGCTAGGAAGGCGAGGGTTAAAAGGTATTTTTTTAGGGTTTTCGCATTTAAATCGAAAACTTTGAGTCCTAGTCACTTGAGAGCTTCTACAAAGTCAAAGCTACCATGTCGTGTCCGAGATATCCGTGAAAAATAATACAATTATACAAATATACAAATATCAAACATGCGAACCAAATTCAGCACACATTTTTAGAAACATTAATATAGCATCATACTAAACGACGTATATAATCCAATAAAATAAATGTCACTTACATACCAGTCAAATTGATAACCTCTTTCTCAAGGGGATCCATAGCCGAATGGCAAAATACGGAACCATAATAGTTTTGTCAAGTCTGTCTGTCCGTACACTAATAGTTTTAAATAAAGTGTCGGACAGACAGACACACAGACCGCTTTACGATTCTCATACAAAAAATAAAAAATGATGATCCTATACATGAAACTACCTCCTAAAAAAAGTTTGCTGGCAAACCCATGCGTGTAGTTTGTCAATAGATAGGTCTTTTAAAATGACATTGCGGATCCTGAAACCATTTTCTCTAAAAGTCTAACGTTCGTCAGATAGAGGCTTCCAAAGTGGTAAAATTGAACGAGATCGAATTAGTAGTTTTGAAGATAGAGTACATTTTCAATAACCGCAAACGTAATTGTTGAAATGTTATTCATACAAATATTATGAAAAACAAAGTTGTATTTACTGTCAACAAAATATTGTGGTATTTTGACTAAGTGGAAGTAAGTGCATCATTCAGTTAAAATTGTCACGAAACCCTTAGTGTGCGAGTCCGACTCGCACTTGGCTGGCTTTTAAAGTCTGTTTTGAACTTGAATAAATTAAACTTGTAGCAAATTTTATCAAGTTATGTTTTGTTTAATGTCGCTAAAACGCAGAGTTACTGATAATTAAGCGAAAACCAAAAAATAACCTTCCAACCACCTTCCTCCCGGCTCAAGGGCTACGGGCTGGGACTTTTGGTGTGATACTTCCTGGCACGCATAAAAGCAATTTTAATGAAATTTGGCAGATGAATTGTCCGCAAATAGTCCTATCCTATTTTGTTCTTAGTTTTAAGAAAAATGTTCTATAATTTCAATTTTGTTTTTATAGCGTTTTGCCACTATACAAACTTAATTATATAAATTGCACTTGTAAAAAGCAACTTTGGCTGGGTGATAGACGTTCGTGTTATTTTTTTTAAGGAAAATTGTTTTAAGCCTAAGACTAAGAAGGACTCATTGAGGACAATTGCTTTGCCATATAACATAATACCCTTATAAAACGCCACGCCATTAATTTCATTCAATACTTATGAAACTTCGATAGGACTATTTTATAGGATATTAACCAAAGCCGGTACCAGATTGCGTCTTTGTAGGTTATATTTCAAAAATCTAGTTTGAATTATAATTGCACTGGTATTTTAAGGGTAACTTGTTTAATAAGTATTACTTTAACGAATTACTATTAAAGAATTACTTTAGTAAAATATAACAATTGCCTTCTGAATGAATCGAAATGAATGCAGGTGAGGTGCATTAACTCTACAATTACAAAACATAACCTCAAAATGCCTAATATTCCATTTAATTCCTCGTAAACCCCTGATTATTTTTCCAAACAAAAAAAATGTGTTTATTTTTTCAAATATTTATATATTTTATCCGAACATTCTGTAAAGACGCATGCTGACCCAAAGTGGGCCGAGTTTCTTTAGAATTTGGTCAATATCCTTTAAGGATTAAAAATGACTATTTAAGGACAATTATGGTGCCTTAATTTTATTTAAATTGCTTTTATGGCGTGGCAGAGAGTATCACACGACTTTTGATATGTTGACCTCCTAACTAGGCTCAACAAAGTTACAAAGTCAAAAATCGTGTTATTTTTAAAATCCTTCTACAATGTTTAACGATTCTTATTTGACTAACCTATACAGATGTAAAAAGTTGCCTACGCTTACAAAACAAAAACAAAAAAAAAAAAACACTTTCAAAAACTGACTAAATTACATAGGTATATTATTTGTGCTCCTAAATGTAAGACAAATGCGTTTTTAAGCTTTTTAATAAGTGTATGAATGAGGTTTTAAAATATTTCATAATTTTTAGTTGTAACCCATATGTCTAAATCGAGTCGGCCAATTTTTATAAAACTAACACTGCAACCTTAATTAGAATTAAACCTAAATGAACTAACCACTTTAAACTATAGAACCGTTCTTTGAAAATAAATTACTGTTAAAAGCAATCAGTGGTAATAGCATTGTTATTAATATAACTATATCAACCATTCCAAAAGCGCAAAGAAGCTACAAAATTTCTAATTCTACTTTAAAAAAAACGGAGGAATGTTTCTTCCGTCTCCGAATAGCCATTGCTGTAGAAAAAAATTAATTCAGCTAACTTAACGAAGGCACAGTAAAGACGACTTAAGACGATAGATTCTTCGATAAATTTTACTAAGATAGGAGATCTGTCATTACGATGTGCTCTAAATTCTTGACTTCGTTTCAGGTATACGATACAAGATGCCTAGTTGACTTCGATTACTAAATAATTCCAAGATAAAGCTTATTTGCGTTCAGCTTTAAAAGTAACATTACAAATTTGATAGCAGCAAGGGATAAAAGAGTCCTATTAAGTAAAGTTAACCTGTAACGTCCCACTGCTGGGCAAAGGCCTTACCTCAACTAGTAGGTACTATAAAGAATCCTATTCGTTCTCAATTTAGGTTTTAGGATATAAGCATTATATCTTTATGAAATTTATGGTCAGAATAACTTTACCAATTTTTATAGACTCACACGAGCGGTCCCCACATATTTAATCAGTTCTCGAGATAAGAGTGCAATGAAGTAGGTGTAACTTAAACGACTTTCTTTTATGTTTTTAACTATCACTGTAATTATCTCTTATACTTTCACCAGCGAAGGTACTTTGTTTTACAGGGAGTGGTTATCCGTATTTGCGATCATTTGTCTGTGATGTAAGTGGAGTCAAATTGCAGCGCGAATTCCAGTTCAGTCGCGTCGCGTCTAAAATACCCGACATATTCCGCAATTCCGCCAATGAACGGCGCGCGGGATTGGCGGAAATTGCACTCAATTGGCGACACCGTCACGTGCCTACGAATCACGAGGACTATGAGGAGAATATCAGATAGGATCTACATATTGTGCCGCATATTGTATTCATAAGTTATGCTTTGTATTGAGCGAGTTTTGGAGGATGCGCCGCTCGGAGAATATGCGGTTTCATTTTAGCAAAATAAGCATGCCAATATTTGGATTTACGCTTGAATAGCTAGAATTGTTGATATAGTCGAATCTGAATATCGTCATATCTATCTAGGTCTACTTACATAATAGCGTTGTAATGGTTAAGGGCATAGTGTAAAATTACTATTTACCTAACTAATTTATGCCTAGTTATAAACGTTAACAAGGACTTATTTTTTCGCCATGTCGGTCCTACAATTACTGATTGAAGACTGTACTAATTAGGAATTAAAATAAACTCTACCATAACGACAGAACGGTAAACCATACAGGTAATAACCGAGTTGGTATCGCTATAAACCGGGTTGCGATCGTAACTTGGCCGCACGTGCCACTAACGCAATTGAAGAAACAGAACGCGCAATACTTTATAACTGCACCAACATTAAAAACTTTGATTTCCCAAGCAAGAAGGTTGTGGTCTGATCAAAGGCGCAGTTTTATAGACTGGAAGTCGTTAGCGTCAATTTTAAGACCAAATATAAATATTGCTGAGAATTCTAAATGTAAGTGGCACTGGCGAACTGGCGGGCAACATTACGAAGTCAAACTCTTAGAGATGTTAAAGGACGCTTTAGAACACCAGTTTTTGACATCCAACGAAATTTAGTGAGCATTTTGTAACATAATAGAAACTTATCGTACAAAATAAGTGTAGATATAATATATTATCACAGCCAAGGGACTGCTGAACATAGGCCTTCCCCACGGTTTTCCACCGCAACCTATTAGATGGGTACAGAAACCTAAAGAAGACCTTCCTATTTAGATATGTATGGACATACTAGGCATCAGCACATTTGTCTGTAACTTTATGTTGAAAAATAACCTTTACGACAACTTTATAAGGTACCTGAGTGCTTAGGATGACCGGGTTTCGTGGTACATCAGACGTTAGTTGCGTAGAAAGAATCTTTCATTTAACCTCCTTATTTTATTAAGTGAGCTATCGGAGTGTGTAATGAATGGAATTTGCTGATAACGTCGGTGCTTCAAAACCTTTATACATCGTTCTTATTTATTTCGGCTTGCTTAAATTGAAATAGCTCACATTCACCTGTGAAAGGCGAATTTGCTATATGGATGGCTTTCTTAATGTGTTTATATTCTTTACCCGCAAATTGGTTCTGTACTGTTGGACACAGCTGATTTTATTTATAAGTTTTAAAAATGTTTTAAGCTATTATTTCGTACTTGTAAGTTATTAAAAACATAGTGTTTTATCCAATTTCAAACATAAAGTAGTAGTTTTACCTATTTAGAAATCGTAAAATACAAATACTAGCACGTAAATATTGGTGCCATAATGACGTCAATCATAACGGTGAATTCAAAATTTTTATACAAAAAAGTGGACAACGGATACTAAAACCAGGGGAGTATTGTTTTCTTTTGTCTTATTTCTCAGTAACACAATATTGCAAGTAATATTTATTTTTTTTGATTAGTGAAAACATACATACATACTAACGAAATAAAGAGGTTAAATTTTCAAAAAACATACCTATTTATTTCGTCACTACTCATTTCGTGTGTGTTTACTGTCTGTTCATTGCTGTATACACAACACCAAACACATTACAAACCTCACAATAGTGAGTCACGTCCATTCCCATAACATTTGGCTTGGTTGTAAATCTCCTTGCTTGGAAAACACAAGTGAAGCTTGATGCAACAACTTCATGCCGCAGACAAAAAAATATTAACACCTGACAATACAAACTAACATACTGTCTCAGTATTAATGTTTCTCTTCTTGCTTAACATAGTGTAAGTAAAGCTGATGATAGCAATTTAATGCTGTTGACCACAGTCAGACAAATTTTACACATATCTAGTTCTGCAGTAGTAAACAAGTAGTCAAATACACTGCAAATTATTTTCTTTGCTAGGGATATTAATGGTGTCTGATTTTAGTACCTAATTAATTATGTGACATAAAACAATAGTTAATTGTATGATAAACCAACTCTAAGTAAATATAACCCAAAACTGTCTAATATAATTTAATTTTATAAGATCCTCAACTATTTTTGGCAGTTTTATTTTACTAGCAGTTACATATTTTTATGTTTTCTCAAAACAATACAAACCCTACTTAAATATCTGCAATACACTCCTGTGTTGAATAAATTCCAGGTGAAGTTTAGCCCAAATAACAATGACTACCCGTACTGGAACCATGACCCGCAAGATGTCCTCCAGGGAGACTGAGCTCAAGCTCAAACGAGCACTTGAGGAATTAAAGGAGAAAAAGGACTTCTGTGACCAACTCCTTCAGGAAAGAGATGAAAATGAGGAGGAATACAAGAAAATATTAGATTTAAACTCTAATCTAAAGAAAGAATTAGAAGAACTGCATGCCTGCTTGCATGAAGTCACTGAACACCGCGACCAGCTGCTCCACACCATCAGCACCTTCGACCAGTGCAGTAGTGTCTTTGAGCAGACACTGGTTCGTAATAATGAATTGGAAAGTGAACTGCGGGATGCCAACAGGACAATACTGCATTTGGAAGAGGAAAAAAAGGATCAAGCGCACTTACAAACCTTGAACCTATTTGATGAAATTATTGGTAGCCCTAATGGTCATGCAGCAGTTACTGAGTTAGGTTTAAATTGCAAATTAGATCAGTCTGTAAATATTTGTAATCAAATTAGATTTTCAAGTAGGAATAAAGTAAAAAAATATTTAAAAATTAATAAAATTATAACCAAAACAAAACAGATGGTTAAAAAACAAAAATGTTTTTATAATAATATAAAGTTAAGAAAGGAACGGTTAGAATTATTAGACAGTTTCGAAATTTATAATAACAAGCTACAGGAAAGTAGAAATAGATATGACATGGACATTAAACAACTACAGGCCAATATCTCAATGTTACAGGAGTATTTAAAATCAATGACATCTAAATACAATTCAGCCCAAGACCAAATATCAGAACACATCCTGGCAGCAAACAAACTTTTAGAACTGAGAAATACAGCCTCAAATACTTGCAAATCATTGCCAAATATCACATTGAACTCAGAATTTGACTCCAATAAACAAAGAGGAGTTGGCCAGTTGTTGTGTTCGCAAGAAACATTTTCTATGAGCCCTAAATCACATGAAAACTTAAAAAATGTTAACAATATTATTGCCTTCTCGGATAGACTAGGAGTTGGTTATGGTCCATTGTTAAGTTTACAATTAAATTGTAATATTGTAAATAATTGTATGCCTGACGCTTCCCTTGACCAAATAGTTAAATGTATTAAAAATAGTGACCTTGACTGTAATTCAATACTAATTATAATGTTAGGAAAAAGTCGTAATTTGTCGAAATCCAATATCATAAAGAATTTTACAATTTTGTCAGGACTTAATGTGAAAAGAATTTTATTCTGTGCCTTGCCATTTTGTAGTAATTATACGGCATCAGAAAATAACAGTATTCATTTACTGAATACTTTATTATTTAACTTAATTGTGCGTCATAATGACAAATTTGTGTTTTTTGACACAAATAAATTTATTGACAACAGATTTAGTTTGACAGGCGGCTCTTAACACCTGCCTTATAAATATAAAAAACAAATAGCTACTTTGTTAGCCTTTAACATTAATTTTTTTATTAACAATAAGATGACATGTTCTAATAATATTAGTAGTATTACTAATTTTGATATTAATCATTTGACAACCTCTAAGGATTTAAACTAAGAGGTCAGACAAAAGCCAGGCCTACATTCAATATTGTGCATCAGAATATACAAGGCTTGGCCGGCAAAGAACTAGAAGTATCTCTATTTTTACAAGATTTTGATGTTCAAATTATGTGTGTAACGGAACATTGGTTTCTTAAGCATGAACTAATGTTAAGCATAGATGATTATAAAGTTGGTAGTTCGTTCACTAGAGAGACAACTACTAGAGGAGGGTCACTCATTCTTTTGAAAAATCAATTAAACTATAAAGAGCGTAAAGATATTGTATCACTTACTATTGAACGAACTATTGAACTTGCATGTGTTGAGTTAGACCAATATATTATAATAAGCGTATACAGTCCTCCCAATGCAGATTACGGCCTTTTTGAAGCTACAATGGAAATAGCCTTATCGAAAGTTTCTAAGCAAAGTAAATCTTTGATAATATGCGGTGATTATAATGTAGATATACTTAAAAAAACGCAACAGTCAATGAGTTTTCTTGGTCTCTTTAAGTCTTTTAACTTAGTGAACGTTTTTAATGATCCTACGAGAGTGACTCCTACAACAGCTACGTGCTTAGATAACATTTTCTGTAATATTAAAGTAATTGATAAATCAATTTTACATTGTTTAAGGTCCGACCACAGAGGACAAAAAGTCGCGTTTGAACACAGTCCCATCTCAAATGCTGTGGATATTGTTTATAGGCCAATCACTGTTAATAGAATAGATAGATTTAAAAGTAAGATTGGCGAAGGTATTCAATCTTTAATTCACAGTAATAGTAACAACGCTGATAATCTTTATGAAGATTTATTCACTTTGATAAAGAACGAATATAATCAAATATTTACAAAAAAAACAGTAAAGTCAAATCAGGTCAAGTTTAAATTTAATGAATGGGCTACAGTTGGTATTTATAAAAGTAGGAATAAATTATACGAACTATATATTAAAGAACAAAACGTCGTTCGCTATTTGTTGGAGACAGACGTGTCGCTTATCGCTCCTCAATTCACTTTCGTAACTACAAGCTATTACCGCCTCCCTGTATACGCATTACGTATTATAATCCTGTGCGAGTTTGTTTGTTATTTTCTATTAAAATTTAACTTGCGCCGGGCTTTCGGGCAAGTTCGCGCGTGCTTCGTGAGTGTTCGTCACCTGCGTGTGCCCATCTCGACTCACCGACTGCGTGTGTAAGCAAGGGACAGACGCATTCTACACAAATCGTAAGCCGTGTGGCCTTCACTTCAATACACAAACAATGAAGTCGTGCGCCGCTTGTAATGAAACTGCACTAGATAATGACTATTTAGAATGCACTCGTTGCGTGGAAGTATACCACCACCTTTGCCTAAATTTCACCCCCGAGGATGTACAGAGCATGGACGATCAGGCCAGGTACACATGGTTGTGTCCCAATTGCAGAAATAAACAACCAAAAGGAGATAACTCCAATATTTGTGTACGCCCTTCTACACCGACCGGCATGGCTGAAATTACCTTTAACGTCACTCGCCGTAAGGTTCACAGCCAAAATAAGCTAGAACTGGCTCAGCCAACTACAGGTGGGTCGTCAGACTACGTATCTCGTGCCGATATAAAGCTGTTAATACGCGACGAAATGCGATCTGTTATGAGTGAATTTTCATGCGATTTAAAACAGACGATAAACAACAGGTTCCGTGAGGTAAACGATCAGCTGAGTGAATTTAAGGAATCACTGAGCTTTTTGAGCGAACAGTTTGACATTTTAAAAGCTGATATTGACATTCATGGCACCAAAATAAGTCATTTGGAATCAGAAAATAAATCCCTCCGGGCGGATCTATTAACTTTATCGAATCGAGTCCGCCAAATGGATCAACTGTCAAGGTCTACGAACTTAGAACTCCAGTGCGTACCTGAGCATCGATCAGAAAACGTGATCACTGTCATCAAACAGCTTGGTCAAGTGATAAACTTCCCTATCAATGACTGCGACATTTCGTATTGTGCCCGTATCGCTAAGGCGAACCCTAACTCACCAAGACCTCGCTCGATCTTAGTAAAATTCTCCACTCCACGTATCAGGGACTCTGTGCTGGCCGCCTCGATTCAGTACAATAAGCGCCACCAGAACGAGAAACTTAATACGAGTGTGTTGGGTCTGGATGATAAGAAGACGCCACTATATGTGGTGGAGAACCTATCAGTTGAAAACAAGAACCTTCATGCGGCGGCGAGACTGCGTGCTAAACAACTGCAATATAAATATGTTTGGGTTCGCGGCGGCCGTGTTTATGTGCGCAAATCGGACACCTCGGAAGCAGTGTTTATTCGCGATATTGACACACTTAAAAATCTAAATTAAGTTTATTTCTTTATAAATTATGCTTTGAGTACGGTTTATTTGGTATTAAAATTCAATAGTAAAATTAAAATTTTCTATCAAAATGTTAGAGGCCTAAAGACGAAAACTAATATTTTTTTTAGCAATATGTTAACGTGTGAATACGACATAATAATAATTTGTGAATCGTGGCTGGCGGACGATGTCCTTGACTCGGAATTGTTTAGTAATAGGTATTTAGTTTACAGGCGCGATCGGGATCCTAGTTGTTTTTATAGCGATAAGAAGGGCGGAGGGGGTGTTTTGATAGCTGTGTCTAAGCGTCTACCTTCACGTAGGCTTGCACAATACGAGAGTAAATGCGAAGATTTATGGGTCTGCGTAGACATTTGCATTAATAAAAAGTTAGAAAAATTAATTATCTGTAGCGTTTATTTCCCACCACCAACAAAAAGCAGTATATTTGAACACTTTTATGATAGCGTTAACAAATTACCTTATAATTATTGCAAGAAGTTAATAGTTGGTGATTTTAATATGAAAAATATTCGGTGGCATGGGCCGCCTGGTCAGCCATTGGTTTCTTCTGCCATCAAAGATATTAATCTTGAGAAAATGCTTTCAGAATTTTCTGCTTACCATAACTTAGCCCAATTTAATTGGGTCACTAATTTTCAAAACAATATACTTGATTTGGTTTTGTCTAGCGTAGATGTGTCAGGGTTACGACAAAGTACAACTCCACTTGTAAAGATTGATCGTCTTCACCCAGGTTTGGAGTTTGAAATACAGTGTGAAATTGCTGACGCTACTTTACTGCACAATCATGAGCCTAGGTTTAGGTATTATAAAGCTGACTACACAAACATATTAGCAGAGTTGGAGCATACTCATTGGAATGACATATTTGCACAATTTTCCGAAGTGGATGAAATGGTGGACACGTTTTATAATATAATTAGGGATATTATTCGAAAATTTGTACCTATGGCTAAATCAAGTAAACATAAATATCCCACGTGGTATAGTAAAAGTCTGATTAAAGTTTTAAATGAAAAAAATAAATATCGCAAACGTTATTCCAAATATAAAAATCCATTAGATGACATAACATACCGATTGCTCAAAGAAAGGAGTTTAAAACTAATTCAAAATAACTATAAAAATTACCTTGAGTCTATTGAATCCTCTCTTACATCTAACCCGAAAATATTTTGGTCATTCTTAAAACAAAAACGTAATGCAATAAGCTGTTATCCCTCTACTATGCATTATAATTCTCTGATAACTTCACATAAATTAGAAGTCTCAAATTTATTTGCTTCATATTTCTCCTCTGTTTACGATTATAACACTAGCAATAGCACTGATGTTTCGCAAGTGGAATCGAATAACATTATTAAGCCTAATGTTTCCGATAATCCCAAGTCAAGAAATTTAAATAACATATTATTTACTAATGAAATGGTCGAAAATGCCTTAAAAGGACTTGACCCTTGCAAAGGTGCAGGATCAGATGGTATACCCCCAGTGTTTTTAAATAAATGCAGTAAGTCATTGGCTGAACCACTCTGTATGATTTTTAATCGCTCTTTACAGGCAGGGCATTTTCCAACCCTTTGGAAGGAAGCTTTAGTTGTCCCCATACATAAGAGTGGTGACAAATCGGCTATAGACAATTACAGACCAGTTTCAATTTTATCAACTTTTGGAAAAGTTTTTGAGTCTCTTATTTACCCTATCATATTCTGGCATGTCAAACAAATACTGTTACCTCAACAACATGGTTTTATCAGTGCTAGATCCACCTCCACAAACTTAGTGACTTTTTTGACTGACGTTGTTGATGCTGTTGACCGTGGTATGCCTGTTGATGTTATTTACACAGATTTCAGCAAAGCATTTGACAAAGTCAACCACCAAATCCTAATCAACAAACTTTTCTGCTGTGGAATCACAGGTAACTTACTAAGCTGGTGTGCGTCTTACCTCGTTGACAGGTTTTCGAGAGTAGCGATTGACGGTTTTACTTCAGATGCGTATATGGCGTCATCAGGCGTCCCACAAGGCTCCCATTTAGGTCCATTATTTTTTAATATTTTTATTAATGATGTTGATTCTTGCTTTCTAAACTCAAAAATATACTTATACGCAGACGATCTCAAGATTGCCATGCGCCAAAATAATGATAGCGCCAATCGCTTACTTCAGGAAGATCTAAATCGTTTTTCAAGTTGGTGCGAGTCTAACAAAATTAATCTTAACGCTGAAAAATGCTATTTCATACACTTTTCACGTAAAATAACTCCTAATACAAATACATACAATATAGGTGGCCAATTTATTCAAGAAGTGGAAATAATTCGAGATTTGGGGGTTCACATTGATAGTAAACTTCGTTTCAATGTGCATGTTGACAAAATTGCTAAAAAAGGCTTTAAACTTTTGGGATTTGTTTTGCGTAATTGTAAACATTTTAAACATAATTCTAGTAAAATAACGGTTTTCAATTCACTAGTACGGTCAGGCTTGGAGTACGGCAGTGTAGTCTGGACTCCTTTATATGAAGTCCACAAACAGCGGCTGGAATCCATTCAAAGGAAATTTCTTTATCACTTGTCTTACCAGTGCAAGTTAGCAAAGCGTTTGCCTACATATGAGACCCGATTAGAACACTTTAAACTTTTATCATTAGAAGATCGCAGAAAAATATTGGACTTTATGTTTCTTCACAAATTAATTAATAATAAAATTGATTGTGCTGACCTTTTGTCAAGGATTAATTACAATGTCCCAAGCAAATTAGCTCGGTTATCCAGATATTTGCCTTTTAAGGCAAATACTTTTAGGACTAACCTAGGACATTTTTCCGCCATTGATAGAATTCAATCCAATTTTAGTAAAGTTTCTCGTTCGTCCGAGGCCAGTGTTGACATGTCTTATTCACTACGTAAATTTAAGTCCTCAATCATTGAAACATTTACAGTTGAGAGGTTGTAAATTGTTTAATAATGTCAAGCCGTTTTGTCTATCTGTAAAATAATTTTTAGCTATATATCTGTTTTCAGCAGTATTTTTGTGAATGTCGTGGCAGCCTATAAGTAAGGCAACACTGTAAAATTGTGCTCTAATCTTAAGTATGGAATTGTGTGGTGTATGCTTTGTTGGTTGTCCTTAACAAATAAAAATAAAAATAAATAAATAAAAACAGACCCACGACCCACACATTATAGAATATGTGAAGAACTACTCAAAAATCTTTAAAAAAGTATGTGCACAGGCTAAGTCTAACCATATTCGAAGGATAGTTACCGGTTCCAAGAATAAGGCGAAAGCTACCTGGAACATTATAAACAAGGAAACGTGTAAAAACAAAACAAAAGATCATTCGTTTTCCTTAAAAGTTGGAAGTAAGATAGTTAATTCTAATTTAGAGGTTGCAAATGTCTTTGAAAATTTCTTTACTAATATTGCAACATTAACAACCAAAGATCTTGCATCATCTCCAGAACAAGCCCAATCTATTCTTAGATCTAATATTGATGAATGTCATTCTTTACTGAACTTTAGGCATCTATCCTCTGAGGTTATTATAAAAACATTCAATGAACTTAATTTGAAAAAAACTGAGGACTTATGGGGATTATCTGTTTATATAATTAAAACCATTATTGAATTTATAGCTCCGCGTTTAGCGATCATATTTAATAAATGTGTCGATGAAGGCAAGTTTCCAAATTTAATGAAATTTAGTAAAATTGTTCCACTTTTTAAATCAGGAGAAAAATGCGACCCCTCCAACTTTCGACCAATATCAATTTTACCCGTGCTTAGCAAAATTTTTGAAAAGATAATTTTTAATCAACTTCTATTTCATTTCACAACTAATCAATTATTACATAATAAACAGTTTGGTTTTACAAAAGGTAGAAGTACTGCTGATGCTGGAGTTGCTCTCTTGAAACATGTATTTGATGCATACGACGGTAGGTGTGATGCTATAGGAGTATTTTGTGACCTCTCTAAAGCATTTGATTGTGTAGACCATGAGACCTTATTGAAAAAACTTCAACATTACGGCGTTTCGATCGATGCGCTAGGTTTATTGAAATCTTATGTTAGTGATAGAACTCAAAAGGTTTATATTAATGGAACTGAGTCTCCTGGAGCACCTATAAAAATGGGAGTGCCCCAAGGATCGATATTGGGACCGTTGTTGTTTCTGATATATATAAATGACCTTCCATACTTTGTCGATGATGTATGTGAAATAGTACTGTTTGCAGATGATACTTCCTTAATTTTTAAGACTCCAAGGGCCAAAGAAACTTTTGACGATGTAAATGGTGCTCTTTCACAGGTGCTTCATTGGTTCACCGTTAATAATTTAGTGCTTAATCCGGGTAAAACCAAATGCATAAAATTTACAATGCCTAATGTCAGACAAGTCCCAACGCAAATCATGGTTAAAGATGAGCCACTAGATACTATACAAAGCTCAACATTTTTGGGAATAACCGTAGATCATAATCTTCAATGGGGTCCACATATCGAGACCTTGTCAGGGAAACTTAGTTCGGCTGCCTATGCCGTAAGAAACATAAGGCTTTTGACTGACGTTGAAACGGCAAGGTTAGTTTATTTTAGCTATTTTCATAGTATCATGTCTTATGGTATCTTGTTATGGGGCTCGGCTGCAGATATTGAAACAATATTCATACTGCAAAAGCGAGCTGTACGGGCTATTTACAATCTCAAATCTGACGACTCTTTAAGGGATTTGTTTAAAGAAGTCAAGATACTTACAGTATATTCACAGTTTATTTATGAAAATTTGATTTATGTTCGTAAAAACTTGCACTTATTTCCTAAAAAAAGTGATTTACATGATTTCAATACTAGAAACAAGAATAAACTTGCCGTTCCAAACTTCAGACTTCAGAAGGTTAATCACTCGTTTATTGGAAGATGTATTACTTTCTTTAATAAATTGCCTCAAAATATAATTGAATTACCTTTACATAAATTCAAATCTATTGTTAAACAATGTTTAATGACTAAAGGATATTATAGAATAAATGATTATATGAACGATAACAATGTATGGTCTAGCTTGTAAGAACATTTAATTGTAATATTTTTAAAAGAAGCATTGACAATAGTGACTGAGTTTGTTGCGCAGCTTCTTCTCAGCACTAGCCCACAATTGTCCCGAAGCTGTGGTAGGGCCAATGTTGGGACGTGTATAAGTGCTAGCAATAGCCTATGTACAAAATAAAGTAATTTTGAATTTTTTTTTTAGGGATATTACCTACTTGATCATTTTTTGTAGAATCGTTTGTGACGTCGTGACATTGTTAACAAAATATCGAAGAAAGCTTTTACCAGCATTTACTAGCGAAAAATAATCTGTTTGGAAAAAAAACTCTTGGAAAAGACGCGTGACGTGCCACAGTCCGACAAAGTAGCCTATGCAAAACTCTCCCTCGATTCAGGGAGTTCAGAAAGCTGTTCAAAAAACTATTTCTTTTTACTTCACAATGGCAAAGTCAAGGAGAAGGGTTCTTATTTAAATCACTTTAAGCATGATAGTACAGTATATCCACCACCGATTTGAAACGCAAAGAAATTATATAAACAATGAAAACCATTAAAAATTATAACTTTGTTTAAGAAGCTTAGCTTTACGGTATTTATTTTAAGCAAAAAGAGTAACGAAAATGAAACATCAGGTGACATTAGGAAAAATGGGATAATATCCTGTAAAATTGGGGGATCTGGCTACATTAGATCTGACAACCGCATATTTTAAACCACGGCGTTAGTTCTGAATTTCGCCGTCAGCCAAAAGATCCATGTCGCACTGTATATAGCACATTGGCATTGCGTTGCATCAATCCGTATCACTCACAACTGTTGCTTGTGTGGCATACCATTTAGATAGATGTATGCAAAACGATAAGTGTCTTAACACTATGCCGAAGTTACGTGACCAAAGTTTCGTGGCTGTTTTTACGTCCCGACGTATTCGGCTGATATGACACATCATAGGCGCCAATTTACTAAAATGTGTGCTCTATGCCAACGTTCCGCGGCTGATTTTACGTTCTGACGTTTCAGCTTAAAGTGTCGTTTGGCATATTGTGTTTAGACACTAGAGATGCACCACTCCGAAGTCGCAGTGTCGACGCAACGGAACGGAAACGCTACGTAATGTGGCTACGCTCTTACTCCCGCTATATTTTGCCCTGCCCATTGCACGATAAATCGCTATTTTGATTAATTAAAGTAACGTGATAGGTATAACCCTTGTTGACTTAGCTCAGATGCTTCCTAAATTAAACATGACGCGCTTTTGATCAGTTCTGTGTGGTGTGTGCTTGGAAAACTTTGTGGATTTCATTACTGGCTCTAACTAAACAGTGACCAACTACAAAATTTGCTGTACGGTGCTGGATACTAAGTTATACTATTTTTTACACACTTTTGAGGTATTATAGGGTTTAGACATTGGGTTAATATGACTGAAAAAAATCAAATAAGAAACCAAAAATTGCGCACGGGCGGGATTCAAACCTGCAACCTCTGGCAAACCGGGTCAAGGCTATTAGGCTATACACTTTATAAGAAAACAAAATAACGCTGTGACTAAGAGACAAAAAATAATTGTATTTTACCTTCTTCCAACTAGAGAAGCGTTTTTCTTTTAGTTTTTGAAACTGTTAAACAAACACTCTTTGAAACTTCAGATTTATAAGAACCAAAAATGTAATGAATTTCAATGTTTTCGGGTATTTTTAAAATGCAGTTCATACTTACAAATCCTTAAGTACATACTTAGTTAAATACATACTTCTAGTATGTTCATGCAAACGTTTAATCTTTTTGCATATTTTGCCGGCATCCGTGCAAAGTTGGTCATGTGCGGGTCTCAGCTCAAATGTCCTACTGTGAATTCCCTGAGAAACGCTCAGACCATTTCACCACAGTCTGCAGTACATTAAATATAAATCAATTTATATTGTCTTAGATCTATTTTAAGGTACAACAATAAACACCTTTCACAATATCCTTATACGTATAGTAAACAGCTTTAGCCTTTAGCTTTTTTGTTCCTATAAAACTTTTGGCAGTAAAAAATCCTATCCCAGATCGAGGATAGCTATCCACTTTTGACTATCTGTCTGCGAGCTTCACGAGTATAGCGGAAGTCATAGATAAATGCAGCAACCCAGCATAAGAGGTTAATACGCAAAGTTTTTAAACTTGTTTAACCTTCTATATCTTATGCTGACATAAAGTATGTAGATCAGATACTACACCTAATAGCCTGTCTCAACTGCAGGTCTGCCGATAAATTATTATGTAAGTGAGCCGATTGCCCTAAAAGGAAGACGTATCTATTTAGGTAACTTGCGTGAGAATTCCATTATTATTATATCGGTTATTTTATTATAAAAATTATATAAAGTATGAATTTATTTTTATCGGTTTATCTAAAGACTGGTAAGAAATTAGAAAAAACTGGTTGGCAGATGGGAAACCGTCTTGTTATATTTTGTACATGGCAGGCATTAGTTGACGATAAATCGAGCTAACCCAAAAGAAACAACTGACATATGGGTTGTTTCGCAACCACATCACTCCTCGTTATTATTTTAATCAGTCGGCATATACGAATACGCCTTTGTTAGTTTATAAATTTAGTATAAATTGGATAAAACGATGTATAGATAAAAATAAGACACTACTTATTACATCGTCACTGTATCAAATGTGGTAGCACCAATACCACGTGAATAATCTTACGTGACACCGCGAACGACATGACATCAATGTAATTTTTGTTTATCATGTATGTATGTTAGTCAGTAAGGTATATATTATTATAATTTTTTTTTTCATATATTTTAAATCTTGTTGCCGAACTTAAAAAATATCTTATTAAATTACTACTATCAATACTATTAAAAACGCAACGCTAGGAGATGATTGTCGGAAACTTACAAATACTTAAAAAAAAAATAGGATTTGTTTGTTTGTTTTTATAGTGCTTTGTCGCTATTCAAACTTAATAACATAAATAAATTGCACTTGTAAGAAGCATCTGTATCAGTCAAGGAAAGGTCTTATGCTATCCGATCACAAAGAAAAGAAAGCAGTTGAAAAATTCAACAGACTTGAACATGTGTCGGTGGCCGAGTTGTATTGGCATGCGCCCGGATAGCGTAAGATATAGGGTTCGATTTCTCGTCTAACATAGTTGCTTTTTACAAGCGCAATTTATGTTACTTAGAAAAGCTCTGAAATACTAAAGAAAATTATATTAAAAGTTTCTATAAATACTGATTTTAATTTAAAAGTTGCTGTTGTTAGGAATTGAATAACAAAACATTTATAACCACGCGTTAAATAATAATGACATAATTATTTTATTATTAGCATTCATTTGATTCAAACTTAGAAAATGTGATATCTTAACTTACCTTTTTCGGAGAACCATTCAAATATTGCGTGGAAACTTCAAACATATAAACTTCGCGCAAGATATATTGAAAAGTGTTGTATCCATCAAAATAAAAATAATCCTTCTGAAATACAGCTCGGCTGCGAAAATGCAGCCGCAAAAGATTTCAAAAGTGGACAGACAGACGTGGCTGATAACACTAGCGCATATTCCACTTGAATTTCTGTGAGTTAGATCACTTGCAAAGCGCAGTGGCATCGTAAAACTCATCCGCGATCTGTTTTAAAGAGTCACAGTGGTTTTTGATGCTTTTACTTTTTATTTTTGGCCAGTTGGTTTATGCAACTGGACATACTTTAGTTGTTTTTAAAAGCACCAATAAGCCGTCCATGTGTTTCTCTATTGTTGTTATATCAGATATTTATTGGTAGTCTGAATGAACCATGTAATACACCAAACATACGCGTTTATATGGTGGTTATTAAAAAACGGAAATATTTTCTTTTATAACCAAAAGGAGATGTATGCAAATGATATACCTTTCTCGCTAGAAATAATCTTCTGAATGTTCTTAGAAAAAACGATTACATAAATTAAATTCAATATAATATATTAATCATGATACATTTATAACAAATATGAATACCTAAATATTTGAATATTAAGTTCAAGGACACCAATATTAATACTAACTTGTATCTAATACCTTCAGACATCAATATACTTTTCCTATCTATGATGTAATTAATCTTCATGATATTAAATCGCTACTCGATGATGATAATTTATTTTATAAAGAATGCTTTGTTTACCAAAAAAATTATAACCAAAGAGGCCGATTCTTGCGGCAATCGAACTTGTTTCGTGTGGTAATTCTATTGAGAGTTTAACCGTTTTACCAAAGAAATCAATTTAAACATCTACATCTAAAAACTGTTGCACAAACAAAATCTAAATACGTAGAAATCGTGACCTTAAGATATTTTTTGGTATCAATGTGAAATCGACTATGCATTGTTAATGTCATTACATAAATGCTGCTATTATAGTTATAACATATGTTGTTTAAACATAAATTCGTATTCTTATCTGCAGATAAAGTGATTATAAGAGCGATTTTCGTATTTTTTGGGGTAGTTTAATGGGCTCATTTATCATTTCACAATTGAGCCACTGAGTGCTTTGTTTATGAGCTAAAAATAATTATTTTAAAATCACAACCCAATTTGCCAAAGTTAAATAATAGCATCATTTCTTAACGACGATGATATAGTGAAGGATTTGGTTCAAAATTCAGACGTGAAATAATCAAGTAAGTATTGTAAATCACTACAAAGTATATAACAAAGTTGTTCCTTATATGTGTAATACATGCAATAATATAGAATAGATTTCTAAGTAAAGTCGTAAATAAATTTAATTTTTGCGCTTACATCTTATACGCTGGCTTAGCCCTACGAGATGTATCAAAATAATGTACTACAGTATTGTACACCTTGAAAAGGTCTACAAAAATGCTTGCGTTGGAACCTATATGTCTATCTATTAGGAATAACCCACAATAACCATTTTTATTCTTTACTGTTTACGAGAAATAAAGGCTTAGGTATCTACAAACCGATTTTAAACATTTTTGCAATAATTTCGGTATATGATTTGCACAAGTTTCTCATTGAATAAATTACAGTTTACGTCAGTACTAAGTCAGTACGTTCCAGTCAATGAACGAAATGAAAAAAAATGAACGTTTACATAATCGACTGACTCAGCTGGTGTGGGCATACAAGAGAGGAGGTCATTTGAGTTTGTACTTGATTTCTTCAAATTTACCACTTCACTGATAACATTCCGGAGTTTTTAACGTTCAAACCAGCTTGATTTATAAGATAACTGTCATAAGCTATCTTTACTTTTTTCAGCAGCGAGTTGCAAAAGTTTCTGTAGCGGAGATAGGTGTAGGATAGTGATCTTAATACTAGGACTTATACTGTTTCGAATACACCTGACAAAACCAGGCAATATAATAATATATACCAATAACCAGGGCTTTAGAGTTCGCCGGCGGCGAGGCACAATTTGGGTTTTAGTATGTTTCTCTATGGCAGATTGAAGTATCTGGATAAGAAGGTTGGTGGCTTGATTTGCGTCATTTGACCAAAGTATGTCTGTCTGATTCAGGGTTTCATAGATACCGTTGTAGTCAAAAAATTTCTTTACTAAGAGTAAGGGGGACGGTCTCTTCATCAATGGAGAGTAAGACTGCCTCATGATCTGTAATAGATGACTGAATGACAAAAGACTGAGCCGGCGATAGGTGCTTTCAGCATTATGTGATCCAAGCAAGATTCGTCTCGGCTGGGAAACGTGTAGGCAGGAAGAAGCCCATGGGAGGCGAGCATCTTGATATAATCACCGGTATCTTTATCAAGTTTAAGAACTTTAATCAAGGAGAAACAGGTATGACTTGGGATTATAATGATTCTTTATAGTTTGACTATACTCGTATTGTTTTGTTTGACATTATTTGCTGAACTCGCGGTAACGATTTAACTTCTTCTGGTGCTTCCTGTAAACTACGTGGATTGTTAAAATTATACTGTAACTCCTTTTTTACCTAAGGCTCTAATTAGGGTTGCGAAGGCGCGGGTGGGAATCGGAGGATTTGTTTCAAGGGTCATCACGACTCGTCTTGCACGTAGGTTTGATGACTTCTAGCTTCCCGAACAAGCTGGTTCTCAAAACTACATCCTTACGCTTAGGAAAATTAAACAGAAGTCTGAGGAGTAAAATACCAGGCCATTCAGAAAGTATTGCAAAAAAAAATATATATATGGGAGACCGGCCGATAAGAATCTTTTTCAAAAATATTATTTTTATAAGTTAATAGGTGTGTTCCATTTTCAAAAATTTCCTCTACATTTTTTTCGAGCCAATTCAATGTATCGTATCTGACTGAAAAATTAATCTGCGCCGGGAACATTACTGAGCAATGATTTTTTACGATTTCAAGTGTCGCCTGAAACCGGAAGAATCATTCGATAGACTTCAAATGGTATTTATGGATGAAGGCGCCTCCAAGGCCACCGTGTATCGTTGGTTTAACTAATTCAAGCGCGGTTGACCAACCTTAGGACATGAAGAACGAAGCGATTGCCCTTTGACGGCAATTACGAAAGAAAACGTGCTAGCAGTGCAAAATTTAATCCAAGATAATAGACCAATTAGATATCAGGAGATTCAACACTTTTGAGGATTGAATTGGATTGGAGCCGTTTACGAGATACTACACGGGCATCTTCGCGTGAGGAGGATAGTATGACGCTGGCTGCCGCACAACCTCTGGGCCTGCTTCTGAGCGTGTCGGTACATGCTCAGAAGCAGGCCCAGGTGGAATGGTGCCGTGATATGCTGAACAAGTTTGAAGCAGGCTCGTCTCGGCGTTTTTACGACATTGTTACAAGTGATGAGTCCTGGATTTAGCAATAAGATTCAGAAACTAAGTGCATGTCGACAGTTTGGGTGATTCAAAATGAACCAACTCCTACCAAAGTGAAGCGAAGATTTTGATCTCCAGTTTTCTTAATTTGACTGGCCACTTGGTGTCGATTCCCTTACGAGAACAATGAAACATCAACGCCGAATAGTATATACTACTAAATGTTTACTAGAAGTTTTCTCTGTTGTGAGCAACAAGCAACCAAACACTGGGCTCTGCGGACTATTGCTCCACCACGACAATGCACCTGCACACACAAACGAGGGACTTCCTAGATAGCACGCCAGTCGACCTCCTGTGTCCCCCTTTATACAGCCTTGATCTAACTCTGTGTGACTTCTTTTATTTCCAAAAAAAAACAGCTCAAAGGTATACAAGTTTTGTCGCCGAAAGATGCGCTGGCTGCGTCCGAGCAGGCTGCAAACGCGGTGTCTGCGGCGGAATAAAAAAGGGTTCTGATAATCGGTTCAGACGCATGAATCTTTGTAATCAGGCTAGTGGATATGACTGTGAAAAGGTTCAATAAAAAATATGTACGTGTAAAACATTTTTTTTTGTGTCGTGCAACTTTCTGTGCGTCCTACGTATGCCACTATGCTTAGCGTTTGTAGACTTTGAGAAGACCTTTGATTCGATTGAAACTTGCCGCGCGATGCTTCAGTCTCTGCAGCTGCTCTGCATACACCATAGGTATATAGAGGTGTTAAAGTGCCTTTACAATAACGCCACCATGTCGGTCCGAGTACAGGAGCCGAACACGAGGGCGATTCCACTGCGGAGAGGTGTGAGACAGGGAGATGTTATATCTCCGAAACTGTTAACAGCGGCATTGGAAGACGCCTTCAAACTTCTGGAATGGAAAGGAATTGGCATCAATGTAAGTGGCGAATACATCATACACCTCCGATTTGCCGATGATATAGTCGTTGTGGCAAAAACACTGGACAATCTTGGCACTATGTTCGAAGACCTTGACTGAGTCTCCCAACAAGTGGGTCCTAAAATGAACATGGAAAAGACGAAAATTATGTCGAGTTCCCTTGTTGTACCCACTCCAGTATCCATTGGAAACTCAACTCTCGAAGTTTTCGACGAGTACGTCTACCTGGGACAAGTGATCCAATTGGGTAGGTCCAACGTCGAGAAAGAGGTCAATCGACGAATCCAACTCGGCTGGGCATCGTTCGGAAAATTGCGCAAGAGTGTCTTCTCATCCCAACTAACTTAGTGTCTGAAGACGAAAGTCTTCAACCAGTGTGTGTTACCAGTGATGACATACGGATCCGAACATGGTCTCTAACTATGGACCTTATAAAGAAGCTCAAAATTACACAACGGTTGATAGAGAGGCTATGCTAGGTATTTTGCTACGGGATCAAATCAGAAATGAGAAGAACTAAGATAACGGACATAGCCTTGAGAATAAGTAAGCTTAAGTGGCAATGGGCAGAACACATAGCGCGAAGAACTGATGACGGTTGGGGTAGGAAAGTTCTAGATTGGAGACCCTTCGCGTAGGAAGTCCACGGACAAGATGGATAGACGACCTTGTAAAGATCGCAAAATAAAACTGAATGCAGGCTGCTAGTGATCCGTCGCTGTGGAAAGCCGTGGGGGAGGCCTTTGTTCAGAAGTGGACGTCCTTTGTCTGATAATGAAGTGTGCACTTCATATCGTGTTTGGAAATTAAAAAAATGAAACCTACAAAAGTAAGCGCCCTGGACGTCTGCCTCTTCGTTTTTTTTTGTGTTTAAAGGGTGACTGCGATAATCAGCCCCAGATGCAGACATGTGCTCATAATATTGCCCATCTTTTTTTACATTTTTTCGCTGAAAAACGCTGTAAATTGATAACGCATTGCTACCATCGCGGCAGAGGTCATTTATGTTTCTTAGGGTATAATTATTGCTATTTGTAACGTGTGCTGATCATATTGAAATTTTACTTACTAGCTCGCTAGCTAGCATGTCATTGAATGAATGAATATTATCCAAGATAATGCATTACACCCGTGCAAAGCCGGGGCGGGTCACTAGAATCAAATAATTTACTCGGAAGTCTGCTTTTTTCAACATTCTTTTTTAACAAAACGATTTAGTTAAAAATAAGTTTAAATAAAAAAATAAATAATTCAATTCACTGATAATATTTAGAAATTTATAAAATTACAAGCGGACCCAGCGAACCTTGCTTCGCCCCTAGCATCGTCCCGCCCCGCCCAGCCTCGTAATTTTAAAAGTTAAGAAAAACACTATAATTGATCAGTTATCGAGCGGGATGAAAAATGATCAAATTACTAAAATGGCTATAAAAAAATAGGGGTTTGTGATAGAAAAGTGAAATTCTGGGGTCGTATGCATTTTTAATGCCACATTATAAAAAAATTAAAACTTAAAATTTCGTCCAAAAATTTAAAAAAATATATTTAAGGGTGAACAACCTTTATCACTTAGGGGTATGAAAAAAAAAGTAGCCGATTCTCAGACCTAATGAATACGAATATAAAATCTGGTAAGAATCGTTAAGCCATTTCGGAGGGGTACGGGAACGAACATTGTGACACGAGAATTTTATATATAGGAAGAAGAAGATGTTTTATTAAATTGGCGTAGCAAAGTGAACTATATACCTTGTTTTGCCATAAATATTGTTACAAAGCAAAAAAAAATAATAATGCAAATAATATTTATTACTGTTACAGTGTGTGAGTTTTATACATAAATATAAAACAATTTAAAATATAAAAAGTTTATTCGAAGTGGTCTCCATTGGCTGCAATACAGTCCTTTAAACGTTGAGGCCAGTTATCAACAGAAGCACGCACTCTTTCCATGGGAAAATACTTCACTGCCAATCGTATGGATTGTTTTAGGGACTCCAAATTATCACGGCGTTTAGAGCAAGCCGTACTCTTGAAAACTAACCATAAATCATAATCCAGCGGATTAAGATCGGGACTAGACGACGGCCAGTCCTCAGCTCTGATAAAGTCCGAAACGTTCGCTTCTAACCAAGACTGCGTGGACCGAGCTTTTTGACCCGGCGCCGAGTCTTGTTGGAAAGACCATGTTTGGTTATTGATCATGGTGTTATTAAGGGGCTTAAATACCTTCTCAAGAATGATATCTTGATACACTTGTGCCGATGTTATGATACCATTTTCTCAAAAATATGGCTCAGTCACTCCTTCATAGCTAACACCCCACCAAACCATCACTGAAGTCGGGTAATGCCCACGTTGCACTCTGCCGACTAATTGGGAAGATTCTTTAGAGGTTTGAGCATAAATACGGTCATTTTGTTTGATAAAATGTTGCTCAATTGTAAATATTTTCTCATCCGTAAACAAAATTTTTCAGTGACCTCCCTTTGCGTACCGCTTTAGTAGTTTTTTCGATTTTACCATCCTATTCTTTATTAAATTATCAGTTTAAAAATGACCAGTGCGTCTCTTATAGGCTGCAAGTCCTGAGTCATCTTTTAAAATACGCGACATGGTTCTGGGTGCTATCTTCATCTCCCGAGATAAAATCTTTTGCTTTCGGACAGGATTTCTGCGAATTATTTCCCTTACTGCTTTGAACACCTTTTTCGTACGAACACTACGTGGACGGCCAGATCTTTTTCTGTCACAAACAGAGAAGGTCTCATTGTACCTATTGATAGCCGGGTACTTAAACATTTGACTAATACTTAGCATATGGAGAGTTTTAAAAATTGCATTTGGCTCCATACCATTTTTATGTAATGCAATCACAGCGATTCGGTTCTCTTTATCACCCCACTCCTTTTTAATATCGCAAAATATTATAAAATGTATTGGTACCAAAATTTTTAAACACAATGAGCAATCGTATAAAAATGACAAATACCAAATTCAAATGTAACATCTTTCTTATATTCAATTGTAACAGTATTTATAGCCAGACTGTGTATATCAGATTTTTGGTTGTACCTTAATAAATTGCGGTTGTTATCAGAAAAAAAACATTTAACACTTCAGATATTCTTGGTACCAAATACATTTGACAAGCTTCTAAACCAAAATACACAGAAGAGCGCAATTATATCGATGATTTGCATGTTATTATAAAAAAAATGCTGACAACTGAATCGAAAGCCACTCCATTTGAGCTCGCAATCAGAAAGGATTTATGGCACGAACCATTACCCAGACCCCCAATTTGAAGGCTTTTTACAGTACATTGACAGATTAATAGATCCATGAGAGCGAAATAATATGATATTTTTTTTACGTTTTCGTTGAGGGTATAATCTAACAACATGGATGAGATAATGTGACATACGCGTTAAGTTAGCAGCAACATTATCAGCCCCACGAAGTCCGCTACGGTGTGTAACAACCACACCCTGTCAAATTAAAGTTTCTAAAATACTTTCTGATTTAATATTACATTGGTTATTATTTAGATTTAAATATTTAAACTATCATTACAATGTCGCAAATACCGCATAGTTTTGTCTCAAATTCCAAGAAATAAATGTGTTGCGCAGGCGACCTTTTTTTAAGTACCTACGTTGCTTTGGGATGACCAGTGGTAGCCAACATTTGGCTAATAAACAAATACAAGAATTATGTTGCTATAATTTCAATAGCATATAATCATTATATTTATTAATTTATAGCGTTGATAGGTAGTTTAAGACATAATATAACGATATTTTATAAGTCAATATTGAGGAATGTATTTTATCATAAATACGGGAAAATCATTGACTTGATAATAATAGACGGTTACTGTTAAATTTCAATTAGAGTACTCAAAAATATGAGTGGCTAGAACATTTATCCTTTCAAACTTTAAATCTTTTCAATACAAATAAGTAATCTTTCACCTAAAGTTGAGAACCGCTGCTAATGAAGTGAGTTGCTTAGAACAGTTTAAAATCATATGTAAGGGCGCGGGGGGGTCTGAAAGAAACAAAACTGATTGGCAAGATAGTTCAGGGACAGTCGATTTCGGAAAGGATTAGGGAGCGCTCAATAGATGCGCACGCGAGTGTAATAAGGAGGAGCTGGGTGTGGCAGGACTTCAGGGGAAGAATTGGCGCAGCATCATCGTCGAATAGCTTTAAAGTTATTGAATCCGCGTTTCCGGGTATTTTAGGGCTTACGATAGCCTAGTTAGGTTTTGAGTTTAGGTATGCTGATAAAAGAGTAAGGCGTACTTTCTGGTAAATGATTTTATCTAGTTAAGATATCTGTTGAAGAGATTATTGATTTATTATACAAGTAAGTGAATATTTTTATGTTCGATTCCCGTTGTTGGTATTTTGAGTCTAGAAATATAGAAAGTCAGCCGTATGGTGTTTTATTAAGGACTCTAGGTTTCAGTCCAAGCTACAAATATTATTGTTGAAATTAAATTTCTAGAATAAATGCAAGTGGTTTGGGTTCGATTCTCAAATATTTAATGAAATTACCAATCAAACGTCTTATTTTAAATATGTCTGAATTTATGGACGAAGTCAAGTGGAAATCGCTATTTCCATGTCTTGGGTTCGACTCCCTAGAGACAATCATAAAAGTTATTAGAAAGGAGTTTGTTTATTTGCAATATTATTACCTCACAAGTTCCTGTATGTAGGTATGTTTGTATAGATTGAATTTAATTTAGTATTTAAGAATTCAATAGATTTCTTAACATTTTATTTTATGTTATCACTGGAAAATGGAATAGTTTACAAGCTCGGTTGAAGTGCTTAAAATATATAATATTGAGGTTACTAAGTATTTATTTATCATTTTCATAACTATTTGATTGTAAATAATGTCAAACTTGTAATTTTTGTAAATTCCTTTCCACTTTCTTGTGAATATTTTGTAAATTGCTTGTTTGATTTCTTTTGGTTTGAAATAGTTTTATGTGTATTTTACAATGTTATGACTTTCGTGTTTACGGCCAAATTTAGTTAAATATTTGCGGTATTTTTATTGACTTTAAATATTTATTAACATCCGTGTTTAACTCATTTATTTCGGAATTAAATCATCGTTTATTTAAAAAAATAATGAAAGTTATAACTTCTTTGAAACTTGATACATGACATTATTATTTAGTACTAGCGGTCCCCCGCGACTTCGTCCGCGCGTTTTGAGTTTGCTCCCTCCCCTCCCGTCGCAGCGTGATGTTTTATATCCTAAAGCCTTTTTCAATAAATAAGCTATCTAACACAGAAACATTTTTTCAAATCGGTTCAGCAGTTCCTGAGATGAGCGCGTTCAAACCAACAAACTCTTCAGCTTTATAATATAATAAACGCAAGCGCACGTTGTACTTGAGCTGCGAACATTATTTTGGTGCGGAGTTATGTTAAAACTGTTATAGCTCCTAAGATATTTATTGGAATCAAATGATATATAGGGCAACTTTGTTCTAATTGAAATGCTCGTGATGATGGATGTATTTATTTTGATAAGAATAAATACCTGTGTGTACAATACACCTCTAAAAATGATGCATTATTTTTTTACAAATTTATTAACATAAAAAAGGTTGTAGTAAGTCAACCATAAAAGATAGACTTATGCTGTCCCTGACTTTATTATAGAACTCTTAATGCTGAACAATCCTGTCATACATGATTTTTGTGTAACTTTAGCGGTTTCCGCAGCGTACGCAGCGGAAGCTCTCAAAAGGAATATCTTTCTCCCGTTTTCACAACATTTTTCATTGCTGCTGTGGTCTTGTGAGTCGTATCTTTATGTTATATAGCTTAAAGCCTTCCTTGATAAATGGACTATCCAACATAAAAATAATTTTTCAAATCGGGCCAGTAGTTTCTGAGATTAGCGCGTTCAAACAAACAAACAAACAAACTCTTCAGCTTTATAATATTAGTATAGATTGATATTAAAATGACAAAATATTGATAATAAATTCAAATTCTTGTGTCATCCAAACTGACTTCTGACATATTATTTCATTTATGACAATATTATTTTAGAGCAAATTAAGCTGATTTATAGAACTAGCAATCCTAATTTAGAATGTTCATAGTTTAAGTTTAGGAGATAGATTTAGGGGATTTGCTTAGCAGTCGGACGTTGTGGACTAACTTTATTTCACTTTTACTATTTAAAATATTCTCATTTATAATTTAACTTACAAAATATCTAGTATTTTAATCTTCAAACTGACTATGATTATATTTTACTTTTACTTTCATCACCATCACATGATTGTCAAACAAATAATTTCAATGTGATCATTATTTATTTTGATCTTTTATCATATATAATATGTGTTGAGTTTGTTGCGCTGCTTCTTCTCAACACTTATTTTAATTGTCCCGAAGCAGTGGTAGGGTTGGGACTAAATGAAAATCAGATATCATATCCTAAGAGATCAAGAAAATAAATAAAAGAGCGAATGGATCCAATACACTTTGTCATTATCTAATTATTGCTGTTTAAATATACAAATATTGAAAGTTCAGGATGCAAATTTAAGAGTCAAGTCAAGGCTCGCATTACTGAAAAGAAATAGTAATGTCATATTTTAATAAGAGGTACTGTACACCTAACCCTTTAGATTTGAGCCAAACATTTAATGTAAATTTTGATTGCTGTATGTAACAGTATTACACAGTTTCGAATTCAATAATATATCATAATTTTGATTTTCATGAATAGTTTGCCAAAACAAGGATCAACGTAGTGCTGGTACTTCAAATGTAAATAATATGGACTAATGTGGGCATATCAATGGTTCCAAAGAGCTCATGCAGATTTCAAACCGCTCTTTAAAGGAGTCATTGGTATTTTTGGATTAGCTCTGTATTATTAAACGACAATAGACAAACACACTTCCAGAGAATTCTCTTGTAGCAGAGAATCCTTTGGAAGTAAGTATAACATTTAATAAATATGCGCTGCTGCTTTTGAATGCGCCCGTATTGGTGCTGCTGTAACATTTGATGGTCCAAGATCACTGTGCTTTTCTTATGATTCCTGTGTGTGTTATTGTTAGGGGACGACCACCCTCTCTCCAGCAAGCTATAGGGTGGACGTAGTGAAACCTTGGCCTCGGGGGGCAATGCCACACACAATCATGGCGAGCTTGGAATCTATAACAATTGTCACAGATGTAGATAGTCGATGGTGCAGCATTACATAATACGTAGTTGTATTTGAATTGTGGTTTCAGGTTGCATTTTCTTAGGGATCCTTTGGTTAACTTAATATGAAGTCACTTAGGGAAAAAGGGTTAGGAAGATATTTATATTAAATGTCTTAATGCTCAGGTCTTCCCTTTAGCGCATATTTCACGTTAAAATACGTAAATCAAGTAGGATCCATTCCAGGGAAAGGCGAAATAAAATTGGGGGCCATCATGTTGGGGGGCGGTGGAGGAGCCCCCCAAGCCTAAAAAAAACCCACAAGGTCTTAACTAATGATATTTTATATAAATAAAGAAAAAACAATTTAAATTATGAATGCAAGGAGATTGGTTAGATTTGCTTCAATTAGTATGAACTATTATTACTTATAATGACCAGCGGTTTTGCGGGTTTCCATTTTCCCCCTTCTTTAAATGCGCACACACCCCATAATATTTCTTGTTAAACGTATTATTATTTTTAAACATCCACGTACCTCTAAAAGAATTTGGTTACTATATAAATACACAACGTAAGGTCCTACCATTAAACTAGACGATCACACTGCCAAATTACATCTTAGTTAATTTAATATTAATCTTCAATCATTAGGTCTGTTTTGATAGTAGAGAGTGTTTCTACAGAGTCGAAAGGGGTGAATCGTTACAGGTGCGTAGACCTCCATAGTTGTCCGTAGCAATCTGTTGAAAGCGATCTCAAGATCGCAATTTGAAGTCATTAATGACGGCATGTATTTACCACTGTGACAAATTAATCTAAATTTAATAGGGAAAGACTATGGGCCCTATTTCTACCAACTTCAAAAAAAAAGGTAATCAATTCAATGTGTAAGTATGTGATATTGTTAAAATTTGATAATATTTAAGTTTGTTTCTCTATCAAAGCTCCAAACCCTTGTATAAAATTTTGTAAGTGTATGTATGTTTGTATATGTGGCTTGACAAAACGAAAAGTCATAGCGAGATGACTCTTTTAAGGGGTTCCGTAGGCAAAAATATAGTTTCGTAAAGTCTGTCTGTCTGTCTGTATATCTGTCCGTCCGTATATCACAGCCACTTTATTAAGCATCACACTGTTGAAATTTGGTAGGAAAATGTATGATATTCAAGGGGGGAGAGGGGGGGGGGTCCCATACATGAAACTAAAATTAAAACATTTTTTTAGTAAAACCTATGCGTGTGTGGATTTGACGATTGGTTTGGACAGGATCGAAACAGTAGTTTTTGAGACATAGAACATTTTCAACAACCGCAAACATAACTTTGTTCTTCATACAAACACTGTGAAAAACAAAGTTGTATTGGCTGTCAACAAAATATTGTGTTAATTTAGCAGTGGTAAGTGGAAGTAAGTGGACTCCCTAATTAAGTTAAAGTTGGCACGGAACACTCAGTGCGCGAGTCCGACTCGCACTTGGCGGTTTTCTGGTGTTCCGTAGCCAAATGGAAAAACGGAACCCTTATAGTTTCGTCAAGTCTGTCTGTCCGTTCGTATGTCAAAGCTACTTTATTCTGAACCTATTCGCAATACATAGATAAAATAAGTACTTAGTAGTAGATATATTTTGATAACTGCTTTACGATTCTCCTACAAATAGTAAAATAAAAGGACATTTGGGGTTGGCATTGATACATGAAACTAAAACAAACAAAAATTTTAGCTCTAACCTATGCATGTGGTGTCTATGGATAGGTCTTTAAAAATGGCATTGAGGTTCCAAAAACGTTTTTTTCGGAAAGTCTAAAATATTGGAGAAAGACCTTCCTTTTAAAGTGGTAAAAGGGGCAAGTATCGATTTAAAAAAAACACTCTAGTGCTTTACAAATACTTGTTCAACGAAAATTGGTATGAACGAGATCGAACTGGTGGTTTTTGGGATAGAGCACATTTTCAGCAACCTAACTAAATATAACTTTGTCCTTCATACAAATAAGAGTACTATAAAAACCAAAGTTCTTTTGCTGTCCATAAAATTCTGTGGTATTTTGGCTAAGTGGAAGTAAGTGGAACCCTAATTCTGTTAAAGTTGGCACGGAACCCTCAGTGCGCGAATCCGACTCGCACTTGGCCGGATTTTTGATTAATCATGTACATTTTAACTCAAAGAGGGCAAATGTGTTATTTTGAGCTTTTTTGTCATTTTTTTTGAAGGAGGTTTAATTTTACTCGCGTCATCAATATGGCGTGTAAATGAGCTAATTGGAATACTGCTTCGCTTAAATGACATATTAATTTATCCTGCAGAGTTGCACAATATTTACACCTAGACTTGTTTTTTTTAACCACACAAAATGTAGATAAAGTTGTTATAGAGTAATGTTAAAAAACATTAATTAAGATTACTGATTAAAACTGATTGATACTGATTCTTTTCAGTGTTCTCCCCAATAATAATTGTTTAAAAAATATCCATTCTATAAGAGCGTAAGTGCAAATATTCGGATTTTACGAGGTCACGACTTTGCTATATTTGTTAAAAAACATTTAACGTCTAATATTGTTGTGGTCTTAAGCAAATGTGGATATCGATGGTATATGCATAAAGGTTTAAGTGAATTTGTTATTGTTATGTACCTAATTTAAGTTATGTTAACCATTACCAGTAACCAAACAAAGATAACAAAGAATCTTTTCTCATTAATTATGATAACTCATATTAGTAAAATATCTTCTCATAACTACATAAAATTCTATTAATCATATTCCGAAGGAGTTCGAATTATGATGAGTATTTCGTATCTGCGGTCGAAGTCTGAAGCATAAAAAATGACAAATTAGTAACATTTCGCGTAGATAATTATTAAAGCTTTAATATTGTACTGTTTATTTGTTATAAAATATAAGTTAAAAAATATTGATGGTGGTACCACAATACCCAGACCCGAGACAATAGAAATATAGAAAATTATGATTTCTACATTGACCCGAACGGAAATCGAACCCGGGTCGAGCGGCAACGCCTTCAAAACCCAGCATACTTATCCACTACACCACGGGGGTCGTCTATGTAATGTAATGAATATTTATTTATTTTATTTATATATTCTTTATTGCTCAAACAAAATGAAGTACAAATGGCGGACTTAACGCTTTAAAGCATTCTCTACCAGTCAACCATTGGGTGAGACAGCAACAGTTGAGGCGGCGTAAAATAACAAAAAAAAAATGAATCTAAATGAATGAACTACATATACTTACATAGAAACTTTTTAAATAAACTTACATAAACATACATGAATATTTTTAATTTATTTAAGCTTAATTCAAAAATTCTACTCAATAAATACACGAAAATACCAATTTTACTTTTGCGCCTGGAACGTTTTTCGAGGGCCGTGTTTATTTCTACAAGAAAAGTATGTCGAGACCTCCGTTCCGTTTCTAATAATCTTCAATTTACTTTACTGTTATTATTGCAAAGGCGTAACAAATTCAACATTTAACTATGAAAATGAAGCGCTAAAAATATTTTTACGTGTTTAGGATCGCTAAGTCTTGATATGGTTTTCGATTTATATAGGTACCTTAATAAAAATGAAACATTGTCAATTATAAAACCATTTATAACTTCAGGCATTAATTTTGCAAAGGACTGACGGTACCAAAGAAATGTTCATAATGTTCATGTGGGTCAGAAATTCGGATCATTCCTCGGTTTTTATACGTAATGAATGAAAGCCCACCTTCCAAAGAAATTGAATGGTGCTTTACATCTTGAGATTCATTAGTACAATCTTTTTATGGTTTGCATCATTACTGCTTTTTTTGATTTTATTCTGGTCAGTGACTTTGAAAGAAAATGAGGACAACTCCATTTGTAAGTAGATGGTATGATGAATTAAAGTAAGTACATACATGTTGTTGTTATGATTTCTATCTATCTGATGGTTGTGCATATGGTAATGAATAGAGCACGGCGACTTTATGTATTAAATTATTATTCGAGCAACTAAAATGTAAGTACACCCAATTTTATGCCTATTGTTAAAAAAAGTACTTCCTGACATTTAAAATATTTTTATCTGCTAACTATCTGTATTTTTATTTGACGATTGTTTTTAGTTTGACCAAAAAGACGAAATAACTGTTTCTTACGAAACAGCGGAATAGACAAAATATAATACAAAATATCTTGCATATAAATTGGTGTAAGTATAACAGGAAACCAATAAGAACAAGATGTGTTTTACTCCCACGAATAACATAAATTCAGCCAACGCTTCGCCCTGTCATTATAAAAAGCTCATAGCGACAATATGAAGCGAGGGCTGATCGCGGCGTAGTTTAAGAAAATGATACCAACAAACAAAGAACGGAAAATATTGAACGAGACTTCCTCGGGGGATTGAAGTCTCTTCCACTAAAATTGGATGGTAAACTGAAGGTACAATAGATTTTATTCTTTGTACCGTAACACTCGAATTCATCGTTTGTTTGGATCCTTTTTTAATACACTAAATTTTTATTTAATATATGGACTGTAATTTTCATTGTAATTAATATGTTGAACTTGAAGACGTATTTATCGTTTTAATAGCATGTTGTACATACTTCATTTTAGTTTCTGTTCATTTTTCAGGGAAAAATTAAATATAAATATAATTAATACTTAAAAAAAACTTTGGGTGATCAAAGATAAAGACAACTTCTTGTGCGACTCTGTGGTAGAGATTTTTATACATCAAAATGACAGTGTGTTGTCCAACACAATAATTTATATCGCAGATTAATAAGAGTATATTTTAGTATATTTTGGTTGTTTTTTTGTTCCAATCTTCGTCGGGACTTACTTGTTACCACCCTCGTCTGATAAAGCTATTAATTACGATGGACTTCTCAAAGTCTGTACAGAAACTGGCGCGTTTGTTATCAAATCTTGAGTTATAGCTGCGGCTCGTAGTTAAGGTAGATTTTTTGCCATAACAAGCCGTTGCGTGGTTCATAATATTTAAGTATTTTTATCAGTGAAGATTATTCATTTTTTTTAAATTTTCCACAAAACACAGTAACAATAAGCAGTAAGCTGTCATACGAAACTTTGGCATTGACACAATCTCGAGGCCCTATTTTGAATCACTCGCGTCAAGATGGCGTGCGATAGTAATCATTGATTTGATTAAAGTCCAATTTTGGAAACAAAATCAGTCGTTATCCACACAGGAGTGATTCAAATAATTAAAGCTTAATTTTGTGAGTAATCATGCTTCTATTTCGAGAAATTATGGTTGATTTTTTATTTGTTTGTGAATGTAAATCACACGTCATAACCAAGCGAGTTATTCAAACATAGAGCTCATGGATATAACGAAAAAAAAAGAAAGTATCTTTGAATATCTGTTTAAGCAGTTTCGTATAAAACTACTTACCAGTTTTGTATGAGACTTATCGGATAATTTCAGTTTCATCAGTTAATTGAAAAATTATGAAATAAATAATACATTAAATTATATACCCAAATGCAGAGGTACAACTACATATAAAACGCATACAATAAATAAGTCAATTACAGTAGATTGTTGACCTGGGTGTGAAACCTGAATTATCTATGGCAGGTTCGCTCGTGAGGCAGGTATAACTGCCAAGGTTGGGTCATGTTGTCTAATATTCATGACGTTTGCCCATTAATACGTGTTAATACCCTATCCCTTTACACAATGATCGCTTAGTTTCGGTAACGGGTCAAGTATCTATCTATGACTCCGTGCAATCCTTATATGGCGACAGAAGAAGTGCCCAAATTCCATTTAATTGCTTTACACTATTATCTGTGCATCATGGTTCTTATTTTTATTTCTCATAAAAGTACCTTATTAACGACCTATAAGCAAAACGATTCGTTTCGCGAATATAGCATCCCACATGCGCCACATATAATAAGGATGGCCAGGTTGCCCAGGGTAGCAGCTTTAGAACGGTAGTTAGGACGATTGATATCTAGTTTATTTGAACTGAATAAGTTGTATTTATAGCAATTGTATCGTGCGTTAACATGTTAAGGTTTATGCTTGTGTGCTGCCCGTGTGAGTGCCGACGATGCTTGATGAGTCCATCGGTCAGCCGCTGCGATGTAGGTTGCTGACGCCGTGGTTGTCGCAATGTACGATGCTAGCTCGTACACTAAAATCATCATATTTGGAGACATTTCGTTTAGCTAATTAAAATTTCACATAGTCGAATTTCATGTTTGAATGTAAACGCGTCTTAAACGTCGATTATGGATGGAGGCAAGAGAGGGTAAAACGTTTAACTATGCCAAAGTTGCTGGTAAAGCCTGTTTGCGCACTTAATTTAGAAATCATTTCACGGCCGGCACGTTGTTAGGTTTGTACGAAGTTTAATCACGCGCCTAATAAAAAATCGCGCGCGAAAATCATCAGGGAAGGGTTACATTTTGAGTCTGTGGACGTGATAAGAAATCATTTTTTTATTGGCGATTGCCAAAATTTTGTGATAACGGTAACTAAGTAAGGTTGTTTTTAGATTGTTTTTTTTTTAAATATGGCTTAGCTGGTCCAGCTTTTTTCTAGATTGGAACATTTGCAATCCATTGGTAATATTCTGCATGGTATTATTATTTATTATGTACCGAAAGTTAACAGTTCAGTTCCTTTTCATATCAATATATGATAAGTCATCATCATTATCATTATCAGCCAAAGGACGTCCACTGCTGAAACTAGACCTCCCTCACGGCTTTCTACAGGGACTGATCACTAGCGGTCTGCATCCAGTTTGATCCTGCGATCTTTACAAGGTCGTCTGTCCATCATGTAGGTGGACGTCCTACGCTGCGTCTTTGGTCGAAGGGCCTCCAATCTAGAACTTTTCAGCCCCAATGTGATATGTAGTAATAATAAATCAATGATCTGTTAAAATATTTATATATTTCAGAGAATTCAATGTTTATGAAAATACCTGTGCTATCTACTTTGTTGAAACAACAGCTAATACAAACAAGTTTTCAGTTACTTTACGAAACGAAAGACGGCGGCGAAGCAAACAAATCAAATGCGGTGTAAGATTTACTTCTCACTGTAACTTTCGCTTCATTTCCCAGATGTTGAATAATGGACGCAGCCGCCGCGGACCCTACTATAGAACTCGAAATCAAATCGGACGGAATCGTTTTAATTGCGTATCTAGAAAATAAAAAAGTGTGGTAACACGATATCCTTCTAGTCATCCTTGTCTCTCACGCCAGCACGACTTATGTGTACCTACATGCTAGCATCATTAACTCGTTTAGTACCGCGCACTAGGGCCTTTATTTATACGGTTTGTAAATTATAAATGTTTATAAGGTCACCTCGTTTTAAGTAATAATATTTTATGGGCCGATTCAGCACAATAAATAAATCATTTTTTGTAATAGACTTTGTGTTTTTATACGCAAGTTTTTAATAAAATCACAGATTAAGGTAATTATTTTGTGCAGATATTTATTGTTTGATTAATTAAGATAAGAGAAAAATTGGGATTAGTCGTTGAAATGAGACAGGTGAAGCCGAGGACGTGTTTTTTTTTTTTAATTATTAGGTAACTGTTTAATAAAATGTTTTCTTGGTTCGAGACAATACAAAAATTCAAGTGTCGGTTTTCCAAAAAATATTGATTGTGCCCTATTTCTATGATGTATACAAAGACACAGTTATAATATTATGACTTAAAACGATTTCACCTTATATTATTAAATTACCTACATAATATTACATTATGTGACTCGTCACATAAAAATCAAAGGGCACATAATAGCTTAGATGTTAGGTATCTTATTTGATTAACCTATTTCGAGAAACGATACGTTCTAAAATGATGTTCGTATATTCGAATAGTGGTAGGGGCTTCGAACCTAAATCAACTGCGTGATTCTTACAAGTTTGCTCCTTGCGTAACTATTTATCTACGTTTCAATGGTTTTCGTGGCCTTTTCTATTTGTTTTCTAATTTCCTTCAGCTATTTGAAAGACAATGTTTGTCGGAGACACTACTGTCTATTGTTTTCGGCGGCTATTGTTGTGGTTCTGTAGGCTTACATCTATTCATTGTGTCAAATACGTAGATCAAACTGAGATCAAGCATTTCGTGTTCTTATATACGAATAAAACTCACGGATACAAAAGAATGAAATTCTTTCGAAAAAATTGGCTCCCACTACAGTAAAAAATATATAAGCTTAGCTGATAAAGAAAAATCATTTAATTAGCATCAATAACATTAAACAATGTTGAGTACCTTAGGTAGATAAAACTAGTCTTAAATTACTTTCTAAAATAAGACTGAAACAAAAAAAAAGGGTTTTGTACTCCTAATCTCTTAGACCAATTCTCAGTAATTGTCCTTTGGTAAACAGGTTCAGACATTAATATTACAGTTTTTCGTGCTGAAAAAAAAAACTTTTTATTTAATGCTTTAGCGGGCTAAATCCGAACATTAATCATTCTCGAAACTTGACGAGAAAAACCTTTCTGAACGTTCATCGTTTGTTTATTTTGAGGAGCATTAAGGTAAATGCTACATTCAGGTTAAAAAAGTGCCCTTTGGGGACCTATTCACTTAAACGAAGGTTTCCAATTTGCATTTTCTTCGCCAAATTACATAAAATAACCTTACTCTGTCAATTTTTTTTTCCTTGTGTAAAACGATTTGTTCTTCCGATTATTACCGTAAAGTGTCAGTTCAGAAAATATTTTTCATGTTCTTAATAAATAATTATAAAAAATTGCGAGGCACATAAGTAATGTTGTCTAAGCCTTTGTTTTTCTTTTCTTGTGTCAGAGCAGAGTAACAATTAGCTCTAACTATAAAATTTCAACACTGATCCCTAGGCTACATAATAAAAATACTGAGGTGGTAATTAAAACAAGAACCTACAACAGAGCACCTAATTAACGAAGTAATTATTAACTAATTACCACTTAAGTAAAGAAATGTGTGGAATCTTTATTAATAACAAACAAGAAAAAATTAAACTAAGACATGCAACATAAAAAAATAACTTAAAATTAATACCTATTCAAACACGAAACCATTTCCTTGCGGCAAGGAGGCTATGATGCTGGCTGCGTTGCCGCGTTGGATAGCTATGCTGATCCTTTGGGCTAGGAACCAGCCAGCTTTATTATTGGCTGTTAAAGAATTTAATTTTGGCGCAATTTTTCTAAACAGTAATTTAGCAGAGGGTCCCCACGGCCCAAATGTTTCAACGCCAAACGGCGCAAACACATAATCACTTACAAGTGAAACGTACTTGCGACGCTTGGCGTTTTCAGCCAACTCCGCTGCTGCTCCAGCTTTAAGGGCTGATTCTCTGAGATGGGAAGGGGCCAAAGTATCGACACAAGTTGCATCCCAAACTAAGGCCCGACCCCGTTCCCAGGGAATAAGCGTTAGGCCATCGGGTCTCTTGCCATCATCACGGACCAAACCACGTGGTTCCAACGTGGAAGGAACATTAATGGTCGCAAGAGCTCTTCTGATGGCGTCATTAAGGGTAGCGTGACGGGCAAAACGCCCAGCGCTTTGCTGGCAACAAAGGCAGTGGAGACCAAATTTATCAACCTCCTTGCCACATGGACACGTAAAAATTTCACATATAGGGGTACCAAGGCGGAGACCCACACACACCCGGAAAGACTCACTATCGAAAAGAGTGCCCAAATTTTTCGACGGTAAAGCATGAAGCCAATGACCAGAATCTTTGCAGGAAACTGCCAAGAGCCTTGCGCGACCACTGTCACTGACGGAATTTTGAAGTAAATAATTGAAGGTCTCTCTCGCAAGAGGGACATCCCAAAGTTTTTGCTGGTGACGTTCCTTTGGGATGTCTTCTCTAGGACAGAGGCCTTGCCAAAACTCCTCCGCCTCTCTCACCTCAGAAAGTTGGCGAGGATGTTCAAAGATTTTTCCGGCTAAAACGGAAGTGCTATGCAAAGAGGAGAGAAAAGCGGGGAGGGCTATACTAGAAATTTGGCGAATTCCGATACCACCAAAACGAATAGGAAGCGAAGCCTGAGCCCAAGAATTATTATCGAAATGTAAATTTAAAATTTTTTCCAAACAAGAAATGTTGATTTACTAATCGGGCCAGATTTTTCACGAAATACAATTTTGAAGGTAGAAACTGTTGGCCAAGTGCGAGTCGGACTCTAGAAAGAACTTTTTTAATAAACAATTGATATCGAGCAAAAAAGGCCAAAATTTCGCTTTTTTGTATGGCACCCCCTTTAAAAACTCTTTTTTGTTTTTTCGTATTTTTTATAGCGGTCAAAGAAATACATAATTTTATTTTGTGAAAATTTCAACTGTCTAACTATCGAGGTTTTTGAGATACAGGTTGGTAATAGACAGACGGACGGACTGACACACATTGAAATCTTATTAAAAGGCTCCGTTTTTTACCTTTTGGGTACGGGCCCAAACTCATGTTTTTATTAAATAAAAGTCAGCAAAGAAACAAAGTACATTTATGTAGAGAAAGGATAATCTAGGCTTATCTTTAGTGCAAAAGTAATTTTAAGCACGAATTAGTCCTAAGTACACAATACAAATCAATCATTTTAAGTAAAATTGAAAATGGCAATTTAATTTAATTGCTGAAGATTTAGACTGTAAGAGCATTAATGACTCTCGTTTTACTCATGATATTATAGCTTTTTTAATGTTTGAAAAACTGTAGTGGTCTGTCATCAAAATTACGGACAAAACTACATAATACTTTTTTTGTTGTTCAACACTCAATTCAGATTATTGTTGAGATTATGTAACTACAAAATTCCTTAAACGTAGTTCTAAACGTAACTTACGCAAAATGACTCGTTTAAGAGTTGTCTTTGAATCAATGATTTGCTTTAAATCCCCCGCGGCCTAGTGAAGAATAAAGTCGCAGTTTGTTAGAACCTCATTCATTCGCATGTGAATGAGCTCTTAGATTCTTCATGTGATATGTAAGCTCTCTTGCACAGAACTTCTTTAGTAGACGATTTATATTGAAAGCTCATTAAACTGAAATCAAATGACGCCACATCATATGGATCCGGATATTATTCTCGTTCTTATTTCTTTATATATAATATCATATCATATTCATGATTGTGGGTGTTTTGAAGATAAATAACCTTAACCAATGGTCATTGAATTTTAAATCTAATCTATATATTTATGGCAAACTTACATCTAATAACTATGAAAAGATTAAAACTTGACGTTATCAAACAAAACTTCCGAATGACTTTCTATTGTGTGGGTAGGTGCGAAACTCAACTACATTTTTTCATAGCTCATATTCAGCTGATTCAGATTCATCTTTATTGCATACTACATTGTGGTACACATAGTATAGATAAGGTACAAGGTCTTATAAATACAATGTAGCACCCCGTAAGGGCACAGCCATTACATAATAATTATTACAATATTAATTATTTTATACATAGCTGTATTCGACATAGTTTGCTCATCACTGTTTTGAGCCGTCATATTATTTAAGTGTTTTTTTTTTAAGTTTATTTTTCTCTAGTTTCTATAACACAGTTTAACTCAGCATAAAATGCCATCCCATCAACATAGACAAACACACGTTTTCATTTTTATCCCCTCACCTGGGGTCATTGACCGTCTGCGCTCCATCTTCAAATCGATCGACTTACATCGAACAGATATGATAAGAGGAGGGACTATTCCAACGTTATTATAAAAAAGCTATTGAGAAAATGCGCAGGAAAGAGCGTTGATAATTTGTATGAACTGAGTACTGACTAATTTGCTGCTACTGAAAATAATTCTTAAATAGTATTTTTCGTTATTTTTCTTTTATTTGTTTATATTACATTGTGTTACCAGTGATGACATACGGATCCGAAACATGGTCTCTAACTATGGGCCTTATAAGGAAGCTCAAAATCACACAACGAGCGATGGAGAGGGCTATGCTGGGTGTTTCTCTACGTGATCGAATCAGAAATGAGGAGATACGTAGAAGAACTAAGGTAACGGACATAGCCTTGAGAATCAGTAAGCTCAAGTGGCAATGGGCAGGGCACATAGCGCGAAGAACTGATGGCCGTTGGGGCAGGAAAGTTCTAGATTGGAGACCCTTCGACCAGAGACGCAGCGTAGGACGTCCACCAACAAGATGGACAGACGACCTTATAAAGATTGCAGGATCAAACTGGATGCAGACCGCTAGTAATCGGTCGCTGTGGAAAGCCGTGGGGGAGGCCTATGTTCAGCAGTGGACGTCCTTTGGCTGATAATGATGATGATATTACATTTAATTATTTTCGTGTACCATTACGAGATTGTATTTTACTAAATAGTTTTAATAGAGTTGATAGTTGCACGTTGAAGTAATGCAGGTCTATACATTCCATAAAACACAGTAATTTCAAGCTTCATAAAGTCATTTATATTATAATTATGTTTTTAATGACACACGATAAGTATCTTTTTAACTTTCTAAGCTCAAATAGTAACATTACATTTCCCTATCAGAATATTCGTTTCTTATTACCGAATCTGGGAATTACGAATACAAATGCAGCGGCAAGGGAGAATCTGTCCTATTATATCGATATGTATCGTTCACTTTGAGAATACGTATTCGTCTCTTACAATGTACGGACTGGTTTATTTGATTATGGAAAGGAGCTTTAAAACATAGCCTCATCCCGGCGAAGGCGAGTTATAGGAAGCGAAGGAGGGAAGGTGAGATATGGATAAAAGAATTTCGTTAAAATATCTTCTGAGTCAGCTGATTTTTTGTTAGCATGTGAAAATTAAGTTATGGCAGAGTACTATATGGTGGAGACTACATTGCAAATAATAATAACTCTATACCAACCACTAAGCACAAGCGATGCAAAAAGAGGAAAATTTAAATACTAACATTAAATTTTACATTTGCGTGTAGATCTACTTCTCAATTGGAAAATTCAATATTGACTCGTAGATTTGTATATATTTTTTTTTAAATACTTTAGGTAATAACAAACAAGAAAAAAATAAAAACACAAAAACTAACATACCTATTCTAGAGTTTAGGTTTGTTCAATTTAATTAATTATTATTCAATTTTAATAAAACGCTTATTGTTTAAAACACTGCGAATTGATTTCGCGTAGTATTTGCGTACATTTCAGAACCAAATATTATGAATCGCTGTTAAAGATGGATGTGACAAGTCTAAAGTTCGACTCAAAAGAACGTAGAGTAGTAGGAAAGGTAAAAAAATCCCGTTTGCTTTTACAAGACTCACCTTGTAAACATGGAACACGGTAACGTTCAGTCAAGGATTTTTCTTTCACTCTGAAAGCTATTCATTCAAGAAGCCGTACAATTGAAAGTCCTCGTAACAATACTATTTGTGAAAGTATACGATCTGGATCAGAATGTTTTATCGTTAGGACTAAAGTTAAGTAGCGTGTAGGAGACGGGATTTCGGTTGCGCCATATGACGCGTTATAAGATTCAAATCACTGGACTGCACTTCTGGCGACCGTGCAATTTGAAATGACAACATTGTAAGTAAGTAAACTTATTTTCATCATCATTATCAGCCAAAGGACAACACTACTGAACATAGGCATCCCCCAAAGTTTTCCGCAGCGACCGGTTGCGAGCGGTTTGGATCCAGTGCGATTATGCGACCTTTACAAGGTCGTCCTTCCATTACGAATAACGAATAGTATTAGTGCCTACTTCTCCGCAGAGTTTTCTTTTAACAGGCATAGCTATATATTTTCATGTCTATGATTGCATATATAAAACTTATAAATCGTAATATCGTAATAGATAAAGTCTGTTTTTCTTTGGTGTAGCACTTGACGATATCTGTGACGTGTAGCGTTGGCGTCATGCAGCTAGCCACCATCCGTGTGTGTGTCACAGCTCTTTAATTCAACATCAACTATTTCTTAATCGCCTCTTTCACATCACAAAATACAGACAGTAGCCACTTGCTGCAATTGCATTGTGCAATCACTAATCGCCAGCAATTAGATCGATAGCTATGCTATTATTGCTATTCTTGAGATCAGTGACCGTTTGAGCGCGTACGGTCTGGCCCACTCACGGCCCTTTATTTATTCAAAAATACATGGTTGGCTTATCGACTAATACAGATTAGTTAAAAACAAGGAAGGACACATAACAAACATCTGCGTATTCCTCCTTACGGTTTTGTAATCTACCTACATTAATCGTCATAAAATCCTACCCTCAGAAAGTACGATATGGGGGACAGGAAATTCGAAGGCTTTACCGGACTCGCTCCACGAGACAGCCCCTCGCTCCTGTACCAAACTACCTACATATGTCTTAATATTTCCTAGCTAGTTAATTGTTACCCTACCTGTCTACCTAATTTGCAACTGGGAATTCCTAACTAACAGGTTTCTTATTATTGATAATTAACGATATAAGATAATAAAACGAGCCCTAAGCTAATTACAATGCTTACTCGCTATGGCCCTAACAGAAAATCATATTTATTTTCATCAAAAATCCTTATAAATAAATATAATTAAACTTATTTCTAATACATGATTGGGTGTCCGTAACATCTTATAAAGATTTCCTAATAAAATGACAACTTGGTGCGATCAAAATCGCGTTGCTTAGCAGCGTGATAAAATACTCAGGAAGGAAAGCTCGGTAACATAGTAATGGTACGTCCGTATTGCACATTCCTTAGAATATTCAGCCTATTTTGCGGCCATTCATCTTACAAGCTCCAGAGGTGGCAATAAAATTATATATTTGCTCCTTAATATAATTTGGATGCCGTGTTCTTCCTGACACCTGTCCTGATAAGTATCAATTTGTATTTGAGAACAAAAATATTCTGTTTGAATACACGGTCTAGGCGTTTTTTTTTTACTAATTCATTTTCCCATCGATAATAATTGATACCGTGTTAATTTAAGTATTTAAGATTAGTTTCACAAAATATTTTATACATAAGTAAAAGTTTAAATGTAACACGGATATCGTTGGTTATACCATATGATTAGTGAATTCAAACTTATGTACAATAAACACAATATGTTTAATCGAATGTGTGAAAGTAGAGCAGATTTGCATTTGGCTTTTACTACGAATTTAGTAAAGCTAGAACTAAATTCGTAGTAAAGGCCAAATTGAAAATCTACTTAACTTACAAATAAGTGAAAATGACGGGACTTGGGGAAGCGTCATTTAATTGTGAGATTAGTTGTCGGCCGCAAAGCCAGCTACTATAAAGGGACTGGGGACATCTTGCCATGAATTTTAATGAACGAGATTCGGAATAACTCCTTTCACGCGGATGAAATATTATCTTATCTTTGGATATGAGCAAAGCGTTTGATTTTGTGAATCATAACAGGCTTATAGAAAAAATAGATTTCTATGGAATAAGGGGATCAGTTAAAGACTGGTTTACCAGCTATTTAAGTAATCGGTCTCAATGTGTGGTAATAAATAAAATAGAAAAAGATGGCAATAAACTAAAAAAAACGGAATATAGGTCAGATCTCAAAGAAAATAAATATGGTGTGCCACAAGGCAGCATTTTAGGCCCGATATTGTTTGTACCATACATAAATAATCTTCCCAATGTAACTAAACACAAATCGGTACTGTTTGCCGATGACACTACATTTATTATTAAAGCCAAAAACAAAGAACTTCTAGAAAAAGAGTTAAACTCGACTTTGAAAGCAGCAATTAACTGGTTAAAAGAAAATAATCTGAAAATAAATATAGATAAGACAAAATTAATACAGTTCCATACATACCAATCACCCAAAATCGACACTAATGTTAAATGTGAAGGACAACTTATTCAAACTGTTAATACTATTAAATTTCTGGGCATAATTTTAGATGCAAATTGTTCATGGAAGCCTCATATAGAGCATGTTTGTAGTAAACTCAGCCGTTTTGTATTTGCCCTTCACCGATTGCGAGAAACAGTATCAATTGACGTAGCGATGCAAGCTTATCATGCATATGTAGTTTCTGTTTTGCAATATGGCCTTATAATCTGGGGAAATTCCGCAGATGTCAATATTGCATTTAAAACGCAAAAAAATGTATTCGGGCTTTCTCTGGCGCCGACTTTACTGATTCTTGCAGGCCCCTTTTTAAACAGTTAAAAGTCCTAACACTCACCGGTTTATACATAAAACAAATATGTAATTTTGTAAAACAACATCCAGAATTATTTTCAACCAGAGCACTCTTAACCGAAAGATCACTCCGAAAGTGGCCCACTAACCTTTTACAGCTTACAGGCTATCTTTATTTAAAAACAATGCTTATGCTATGGCCATAAAGGTATATAATGTTTTGCCTGAAGACCTAAGAAAGCTCTCAGGAACCGCAATCAAAAGTAAATTACATTCTTGGCTTATAGAACGCACATTTTACTCGCTCAATGAATATTTTGCATTTGAGTCCACTTAATTAGATCCTAAGTTATGTACTTATGTAATTTTTTTAATAAAATTATTTTATTCATACTTTTTAAATAATTAGATGTAGTTGCAAGCATTATGCTATAAACGCTACATAGATACACATTTACTGCTTACTTAAAAGGTAATAATTTATGTTAAATATTTGTACGCTTCATGATAGCATATTTTGGCGCACCTTTTCGTTTACACTTAAGAACACCTCAATGTACTTGTACCCAAATTACTGCAAATAAACTTTTGAGTTTGAGTTTGAGTTTTGAAGCCAGCGTAAGGATCTACAGACCATTGTTCCTTCGAACGGAGACCAACAATAGAGAGCTTTTAATCTGATGGAAATATCAATCTCAGTAAAATACACAAAAATAAGGAGTACCCCTTGTTTTCAATAAAGAGAGTGGATGGCAGTGATATTTGTATACATTTATTGAACGAAAAAAAACATGTATGAAATCTTAAAAACAATTTAAAATCATTTTGAGCGGTTGTATAATGTAAAAAAGAACATGCATTAAAAAAGCGATGCATTAGTGAGTTTATCATGTTTAGTGACGCGTTGAATTAAACTAAAATTAAAAATCTTTCATTATTATCAAGGCAAGGACTTTATTTGAACTAAAAAGAAGTGGGTAAGTAGGTACGACACATTCATTACAACTACACCTGCTGTATAAAATATTTGGTCTTTTCTTTTGTTTTAATAAGTTAAATTATGTACACTTTGTTTTAAGTCCAATTTAAAATCTTTCATCCCATTCAAAATAGCGGCAAAAGGGAGTTTATTCGTATTATCTTTGGGATTGAGATCAAAACAAATTTGGAACCTTTCCTTTATGAATGAGTCGGCGACAAAGCAGTTGTAATCTTGATTATGGGGGTCCGTAATTTTCCCCTTTCCTTGTGTTTATTGTTTTCGGAGTTTAATTATATAGGATGTTTTTGTATTGTATGTAAGTCTGAGGATTTAGCCTCGTGTACTTTGGATACGTGTTTTGTCGTAACTTTTAGGTACGTAAAAATATGATCAGGAGTTCGATTATAATATAAATTATATTCCTGCCTGTATTTTCTCTGATAAGACCTATGATTAACTGGTAGATAATTATTTTAGCATTAAGTTCGCCGTATGTCCCATTTGTTTGTGCATGAAGTTTTTTTTTTCTTTAGATTAGAACGTTTTTCCTAGAACTTTGCATGATGTTCCATTATCATACAAACCTCGCAAGTTAATATAATAAAATCCTCTTGTTCGTAAAACTTGTAACGCGTTTGCTAGATATTGTTAAAGTAATGAGCCCCACAAATTCTATCCCTTCGTTCCATTGAATCCGACTAAATAAAACGCCTAATTTCAACTTTGTTGCAAGACAATAAGAAATGTTATCATGAAAAGGTTTTGTTAGTGCACTTTATTCTATACAATACTCAGCTGTTAAAATATTCGTAAATAGATTATTCACTTGTGTATGAGTGCTACAGATCTCCCGTTTACACTGTTCATCCGCTCGGGCGCAACTGTCAGATGACGGGAACAAGTAGTGCGCGTTCCTATTATGCATAGTTAGTGCTACAGGTAAATAAAAGTAAATTTCACCGCATTGAGGCACAAGCCTCGGACAAAATTTAAATGTGTCACTGTATTCAAATCTAAGGATTCACGATATATGAAAGCACGTTTATGGCTTCATTATTTATTCCTTGTTATAGGAATGTAGGAATAATAATCAGCAACTTATTATTTTAAAAGTTATGAAACGAAAACGAGTAAATTCTGGAAACCGGACTCCATTTTAGGCCAAATTCTGTCCGTTTTTGAACTTTCAAATTTTTTGTAAACCGTATGTACAACCTGGTGGTCTCCTTGATATGCTCTTCATTAGGCCAAGAGTTGTATAAATACGTGTGATTTTTTTCAGACACGTTATTTAATTTTAAAGGTAGGTTTTTTGCTCCAGTCGGTCAACCAGTCGTTTCTGTAGAAATGCCCATAAACATACAGGCATAAAACAGAACATCCGGAATCTCTGTGTTCTTCATTCACTGTATACTTAATAGTAAAATATTATTTATCAGAAACAAAGGAAAAAATATGGCTTAGTAAGAAGAAATTATAACTTGTCCGTCCAAAGAGATATAACTCGACAAGAAATCTCATTTCAGCATCACAGTGCAAAAGCTTAGGTCAAAAACACAAATGAGGTTAAATAAAGTTTAAAAAAAATTGCTGCGTCGCGACGCTTGTAGCCACAACGGGACAAAATCGTTTATCTTAATATCCGCAGTAGGGGTAGTTTGTGCACGTCGGAATTTATTTATATAGCAGAATCTAGTCTGCGGCGGCAAGTCATGAAATCCATATGCTCCGGGAATCGTGCTCAGAATTTAAATGACTTTTGTATATTTAATTTTTTATCAAGCTTTATCACCTTAGTTCATTTTTCAGTATTTGCTAAGGTGTAATTTTAAGATATTTGCTCATTATATATTTGAAGTTAAAACACGTAGATGGCACTTTACAGGAATGTCGAAGTTTAAACGAAATTAAATTGTTACGTTAAATAAAAATAATTGCACGCATGCTACGATCTCAAGTTGTGTGTGGTTGTATCTTACGGAAGTGGTATAAGTAGTTGTTATATAGTTCGAACGTAATAATATTTTGATTAAATTTGCTAAGCCTACTTGAACTGTCTGATGTTTACTTTACGGGGCCCTATAGGCAGACAACCTTGAACTTTGCTTGAATGATGCTATTTGTAACGTGAAAAAGAATGTAATTTTAAACATTTTTAAAGTAACACATTTAAAATATAGTCTTACATGCTTACACATTTCATAATCATAATCATTTTTATTTGCATGATATCAAACATGGTATAAATAGATCTTTGTTTCTTAATATGAGTCACATGTTAGGCTTCAGGAATAGCATAGAAATATGAAAAAAGAATAATACAATTCACATTCATCAATTTCAGTTGAAATGTCAAAATAATAACATTATTATAATTACAGCCTTACATTTTTTATACTATAATTTAAATGTCACAATGAGAAAAAAAAGTCAATATTATAAGGTTTGTTATGTCCAAGTTACACAAAAAAATAGACAGATTCACCGATTTATAAATATAGTCTAATGTGTTCTTACGCTCTTTACTAAAGTGCTCGTATAAATTATACAATTAATTTTAATTTTGCCAAACAACGAATGCTATCTTGACGTTTTCAATTTTGACACAAAATGTACGGTAAAAATTTTAATCTTCCTGACTTTCACAATTTTTCATGTAAACTTTAAAAATTTAGAGCGTTGAAATAACATTCTCTGAACGGCTAAATTAAAGTGACCAAATTCTGAAATAAATACACACCAACTGTCATAGCTTCGTGGTAAGGATTCTTCTCCCTTGTGTTACCAGTAAATGATAATGACGGGGGCGTCTCCCATACTTCAATACATATATTAATATCTATGACTTAGACACAAATAATCGTGCTCATCACACAAATATTTGCTCCGTGTGAATTTTGAACCTGCGACGGCCGACTTAGTAGTCAGGAGCGCTAACCACTACACCAAAAGCGTTGTCAAAATAGAAAGCGACAAAAGCCAAAAACGCGCAAAATTCCGCATATTTCATAAGTTGTAATTCTTTAAGATGATCAATAACATCACACGGCATTCTACATGACACGAAAAATAATGAGAGTCCGTGTGAAATGATAACGCGCACTATAAAAGTGACCTTCGTCATAAGACGCGTGGAAGGGTAATAAAGAAGCATTTTGAGGTACATTGACGTAGCGAATACTTGACTTCGTTTATCACATTTTCATTTTGCGGAGAATCAGACCTTACTCTAGTGCTTAGTTAACAGTTATAGGCCTGTAACTTATTGCGCTATATGTGGTTCGGTCAAGCAAAATATAATTAAATTAATAAAGATTTTTTCAGTTGTACCTACAAAGTTTAACAAGAAGTAAATAGTCGTCTTATCTATTAACATTATAACGTATTTTGTGAATTCCTAGCAACTACTCAATCTTTACAAGCAATTGTAGTACTGCAAGTGTAGGTATAACACACTTTATTGACGGCTTGCGAATCTACAGTTATGCGTGATACTTACAAAACAGTTTTCGTTATCCTTTATGACTTTATGAGTTGACACTACATTTACTAGAGAGAGATATATATCTGTTGAAGAGAAGTATTGGATTATTCAAGATTTTCACGTCCATATTTATAAAACGCTACATTCTCTACTCTAAATGCATTCTGTTCAATTTGGCTTAAAAGGCAACCCTGTAACGATTAAACCGCATCGTTCGCTCCACATCGGCTCGTGCTATCCCAAACTATACGCGATGAAATCAAATTATCAATTACTCCCAATTTTCAATCAATATTGACTTTACAAATGAGTCAGGAACGACCGGCCGTGGTGGTAAAACCAAACGCCGCTCATATGATATACTTGACCGTGATTGATCGATCGTATTTAATTTTCAACATCACGTACAGTAGACTCGTTTATTAAGATTGCTTTTTTTTACTGCAGTAATAAAAAGCTGCTCCAAAGATGTGACCCCTCACATTGAAGAACACATTTAATCGGGGAATGAAAATGTATCTAATCTTGTGGAAGATTTAATGAAGCGCCCTTGCAGGTTACAAAGTAACGAGAAGCTTTTCTCAAGACATTTTCCGTATGTGGAATTTCTTCGATCAGCGAAATGTAATACGAAGAAAATTTAACATGTTCACGGATAGTACTCCAGACACAATAGAAATTTTATTGTTATCCCGCCTATAGGCGGTCACTGTCCGTGAAAGAGTTAATGATGTAATTTCTGAAATAAAATATTATTATTATTATTAATTCTGTAAAAAAACGTATAAATGCATTTTTTATATGTAATAATATGAAATATGAATGGCTAAGGTTTGGTATATTCGAATGGTTTATAATCAATTAACCTCAGAAAACTTTTAATTCATTCCAATAATTTGAAAATACATTTGAGTTTTCGAATCAGCTGAATGTCAGGCAGAAAAGCAGATTATACGAGACTCGCTACTGGTCATTCGAAACATTCTTTTCAGGATTCCTGAATAAGGAAATGTAACCTTGCAGCCCATTCAAAAGTTATTATGATTAAAATAAAATTCTTCTTTAACCAGAAATCCTAGTTATGTTTTATGGTGACTCTTTAAAGGGCATAGAATAACATTGTGCGTTCTTTTACTAGATGTTATAACGTTATGATATTTTTTGTATTTGTTTCAGTATATTTTACTTAGTAAGACATTGTCATCTACAAGCAAAACGCAAGGGCACTACCTAACTTTTCTTCATCATCATTATCAGCCAAAGGACGACACTGCTGAACATGGGTCTCCCCCACGGTTTTCCACAGCGACCGGTTGTGAGCGGTCTGATTCCAATGTGATCCTGCGATCTTAACAAGGTCGTCCGTCCATCCTGTCGGTAGAGATCCCAAGCTGCGTCTCCAATTTAGAAATTTTCTGCCCAACGGCCATCAGTTCTTCGCGCTATGTGCCCTACCCACTACCACTTGAGCTTACTGATTCGTAGAAATATATCCGTTACCTTAGTTCTTCTACGTATCTTAGGGACGCAGCAAACTCAAAACACGCGAACCATGTCGCGGGAGACCGCTAGTTAAATATTAAGGGCATCACGTCGTCTTTAATGGTACTACTTTTACGAACTCAAATGAACAGGTAATCAATTCAATTTTTGTGTCCGTGATATCGTTAGAATTCTATAATACATGGGTACATTATGATCTAGTAAGGCTTCTAAACACGTGTACTAAATTTCGAAAGTGTGTTAATGTGTGTCCAATGATTTCTCGAAAACAAAACGACATAGCGAGATGATTCTTAATCCAATAAGTTTTATTCCAACTTAGGGTAGAGTGAAAGTTTCCTCAAAATCGATGTAGTATTTTTTGAGATATGTGCAATAACTAAAAGCGATCAGTGCATTAGCTACTTCCTTTGGGATCAGGACATGATCCAGAAGGAAGTAGCTACATTTATGATCGGTGTCCTATATTTATTATTAATATTATTACTCATAATATTATATTTTTAAACACAACGCAACTCAAGTTTCTCCCAACACGCGCTTCACCATTTTTTTGCGTTTCGCTTCTCTAATGGTCATGAGTCAGACACAATTGTATTCAAAGCTGTATTAGTATTCTTTTTGTACCAGTAAAGTTGGTACAAATGGTGTGTTGCCGTACAAAAACTACATACGTGTTTCAGATAGGTGCGGACTTTTAATAAGCTTTTGCGGGAAAGAAAAACCTCTTTTAAATGGAAATGGTCCTTTTCGTTATTAGTTTTTACGCTACCTGGGTACTTGTGGTAAAATACAATGTTCTTGGTAATTTTTGCTTGTTCCCAGCGATACGATTGTGCGTATTTTAAACAAAAAAGACCGCAACCAATTAAAATTGCCATTCTGAATTTTCAATAAGGTAATGCACGCAATCTTGAATATCGAACAGCTGGTAACGACATTTAACCATAACTTGAGTTAACTAACGATCACGCAACCGGGCCTTAGTAGCCTTACATTCTATGATATTATAACTGAGCATGCCTCAAAAAACTACATAAACTATCAGTATCTTAACATCATCATCACTTTTCATGACAGTGAAGGACTATAGCTGTAATACAATAAAACTTCTATTGTTACTGGGATACTGCTATGTAAATTATAAATAATCAATACATTTTCGATGAATTAAATTCATTAATGCTTTATTTATGACGTTACGGAGACAAAAACTTAAAAAGTTATTTGGTTGAGTTATGGTTAAGAATGTTTTTAACACTTACAATGTATTTTTTTTTAAATTACGCAAGGGTGATACTCGAACCCGCAGCCAAGAAGCTAACGTGAAGTCGAAGTTCCAAACTTGATTGGAAAGAGCGTTGGTTCGAGTCCCGCCACCGAATTCTGGTTTCTTATTTCATCTAATAAGTTATTTATAGCCAATGATTTAACTTATTTCAGATGGTTTTATATTTCTTCCCGTCTTCTTCACCAATAAAAGCTTTTTGAACATTGATTTTAACCCATTAAATACGATATCACACTGGCAAGGTTCAATCTCTGGCTGATAATTTCCGATTTATAATAGAATCAGATATAAGATTCAATTCAGTACGTGATCGAAATCGGTTCATATGTGCCAACTGTATTTTGTGTGGACTGATCAGGCAATAAGTGGAAATGTTAATTTCCATTTCCAATGTGATAATGCTGCCATAAATGGTTTTCATTTATCTGAATTTATTCCAAAAGCCATGGGTGCTATTCAGGCGGCTTTCCAATCAATCTAATGTAATTTTTAAAAGATTTCCCGTTCAAAGGCTGGAATAGAAGTTATTTGTTTTTGTTCGCGTGACGAAAAATATTTTTTTTCCATTTCTGTTTTGTTATTTTATTCCCAAGTAAGACCGTGGGCTGCGCCCTGTCAAGTGTAACTTCATTTTTAATCCCATTGATCTATGCTAAGCGTTCGGAAAGTTCAACGTTCACAACACGGAAAAAAATCTTATGTAATGCTTGGATCGTGAAAACATTTGATTTAAGACTAATTCATTCGTTCGTTATTCAGTCAAGTAAAAAAAATGAGTATTACGTTATATTTTGTAAGCTTTCAAAAGATGTTATAAGCTACTGAATATTTTTTTATTTGCAAGTCAGAAGAAATATTGTTCTTTTTTCAGATGTTATATAATATTCTTGATATTTTTTGTTCTCTTTACGTTGAATGTGCTTACTACACCATTCATTAGATCGTGCTACAAGCAATTTACTGAAGGTGAGCCACCTAATCAAACTATAACAAGGCGCCTGTCTATACAGGACCGCACGAGCGCCAAAAACACGTCGCTAGTTCCGTCGATATCAATCAGTCAACCACAAATGGCTCTGCTCGTAGTTTACGCGGAAATTGCATGTGCACGACGCATTAGTGCCTCCCGCAAATTATATCGCAATCTTGGACCATCTACGCCTATGCGGGAGCCGCGGTTTTATAACCGCCATGAAAGTTTATGAGCATGGCAATTTTGTGAGTGCCAGGTATCGTTTAAAATGCTATTAAGAATACTGTGATGAGATTTGCTTATTGCTCTTTTTTCCTGAGGATATACAATATTACGAAACGCTTACTAAACATCGGTTGAAGTCTAAAGCAATTTTTTTGACATTTCGAGTCGACAATTTTATTTTTTCTCATATTCTGTTTCATCAAATATTATTTTTACTTACGTAGCTATAACATTATAAAATCTTTTAAAATCAATGTACTTTTTTAAAATTTATTGATAAATTCATCTCAAGCAATAATACATGAAAACACCAATTTTTATAAGAGTTGTCTACGCGTAATGGCAAAAATTTTGCTATTGTACAGTCGACAGCACATTAGGTTACCCAGTTTTGTTGCAAACTGGCCCTTATTACATACAGGATGATTTTGTTATCGTTATATATTTGTTATAGTTATGAACAACTTTTACTATGGGGGCAATAGTGAAATCGAGAAAAAAAAAACCGGCCAAGTGCGAGTCGGACTCGCGCACTGAGGGTTCCGTGCCAACGTTAATTGAATTAGGCAATCCATTTACTTCCACTTAGTAAAATACCACAATATTTTGTTGACAGCAAATATAACTTTGTTTTTCATAGTGTTTGTATGAAGAACAAAGTTATGTTTGCGGTTGTTGAAGAAGTGCTATATCTCAAAAATTTCTCGTTCGATCCCGTTCGAACCAATTTTCGTTGAAAGTATTTGCTATAATCTACATTATATATTTTTTTCAAAATTTACACTCGCTTAGTTTAGAAGTTAGATGGGGGGGGACGCCCATTTTTCCACTTTGGAAGCGTCTAGCTAAGAAACGTTAGACTTTAAAAGAAAACGGTTTTAGAAACCTCTATTTCATTTTTAAAGACCTATCCATAGACACCCCACACGCATAGGTTTGACTAAAAAAAATTTTTTCGGTTTTAGTTTCATGTATGGGAGCCCCCCCTTAAATATCATTATTTTTTTTTTTGTATGAGAATCGTAAAGCGGTTAACAGGATACATCTCCCTACCAAATTTCAATAGTGTGATGCTTATAGTTTCAGAATAAATTGGGTGTGACATACGGACGGACAGACAGACAGACAGACAGACAGACAGACAGACAGACAGACAGACAGACAGACTTGACGAAACTATAAGGGTTCCGTTTTTTGCCATTCGGCTACGGAACCCTAAAAATCAGCTGTTCCATACATTTTGACCGCACCAATTGAACTTTTGTATGAAACAGCAGTTTTTTTTTTCTCGATTTCACTATTGCCCCCATAGTAAAAGTTGTTCATATTCATCAGTGGAGTCTTGACACAAAATTTCAGTACTGATAACAAAGTCACCCTGTTTGCTAAGATACCGCAGTGTTAACCTTGACGTGCTGTTGTCCGTACATACATTGAGAGAACCTAGTAGCGCACAGTGTATTTGTAAAATGTTTAACCCATATCGCAGCTGCGAGATTACAATTTATTTGGTTAAATTAGCATTTTCAGGTTTAAACAGACAAGGAATCATATTGCTTTTTCAAATTAAATTTAAAACACGATAAAAGGCGGATTTGTATTTTGCCATACATGTAAAAAATCGAACGTTTTCCTTGCGTTCTAAATTGGAACACGTTCAATGAAGGACTTAAAACAGTTTTCTGTGCAGTTTTGGCAAAAAAAAAAATTGAATTTATGAATAAGTACTTTTCGCTAATACAGAACGAATAACTGTTCTACATTAGAGGAGTTGTAAGTCCAATGGTTAAGTACAAATAATTAGTTTCTGCTTTACTACGAGCTCTTTCAATTGTAAACTTAAGTAAGAAACGGATATCTATCATAACACAGATTTTTTTAGTATCGAATTTCATTTCACAGAAAACTATTCAATAAATGTTAATATCTTTTTTTCTTGATTAATCGAATAGTTTATAATCGTCGTTTCATAACATCGAATAACAGTTCACCAAAAAAATGTTTTGCAACTGTTTTGTTAAGCAGAATAACGATATATCAAACTAATGTATCATAGAATTATTAAGTTATTGATATAACCTTTCATAAAAACTTGTTTCAATGCGTAACGGTTCCCATATATTTTTGCATACGCATGCAAGTAAGAAGGTATGCATGCAAGCATACAGGCATGCATGCAGCAAGCAAGTAGGCATGCAAACAAGCAGCATGCATTAGGATTTCCTCGTCTCCGGCGCTGCGGGAATAGCAGCCTCATCGCCCTTGCGTAACAAGTCACCTTGTTACAGCGGGCGGAGGCTGCTATCCCTCCGTGCCTTCGGCTTTTGAATTACACTCTAGTATCGGGCAGACTAGTACCACGGCGAGGAGACCACGGCGAGTCGGGATTAACGCAGTTTATTTATTAGATCAATGTTTATTACATATTTATATCAATTATGCTTTAAATTGTCTATTAATAACATATGCAATATAATATTAGTAACAAATTCGTTTGGAAATACGGACTTTGTGAAGTAAAATTCGATGTTTCAAGAATTCTGCATATTGAAACTTACGTGGAAATAAAATGATGGGTAACAAAATAGAAAGCTAACGTTACTATAATAAAATACGTAATTTATGAAAATAAGTAATGATGAAGTAAGTTTGTAGATAAAAAGCATTCGACCAAATGAAATTGTGATGTAACAAGATTCTAGAATTTGTTGAATATTATTTTGAAACATCTGCGAATCGTTTTGTGGGGAATGAAAATTGATGAAGAAAATTGCGATTAAGTGATGGGTTCCCGTAAGAAACGTTCATTCGTATTTCAATGAAGTCTGAGTTATACGCTTTCTTTGTTTTAAAATAAATACCTATTAAACTGAAATAATACTTTCGCAACCGCAAACAAAATTAAAAACATAGTATTATTTTTATAAAAAAGTATAGACCGTCTTCAAAAACAAAATGCACTAAAAATATTAAATAAACTCTTGGTAGGACTCCATTTTAGGCAAACCATTTCTTTTCGTCAGTGCCCTGGTAGATGATGATTGAGATGGCCAATGCGATGGCACTGACTCCACGCTTTGCCTAAAATGGAGTCCTTTCAAGAATTTATTTATAAACCTTTTTTTTTGAGAAACTTAATTTTATTTTTAAATGTTTGGTGATTTCTTAATGGTGGAGGGGGTGCACCTTTTGACTCTATTTCTTAACAGGCTACAAACGTACAAAGTTTTGGCATATATTCAATGAACTGTTAAGCGTTAAGATGTTCCACCATCAGCTTAGGGCCTCTATTTTTAAATCACACTTCGCTTCAAGATGGCATGTGATATAAGTTGATTGGGTTTCCCGCGATTACACCAAGATCCCATCATTAGATCTCAATTTGCATTACCTAGATGGGAAAACCTCTTAGCAGGTAAAAAAAATCAAATCGGTCCACAAATGAATAAGATGTGAAGTCAACATAGATACAAAAAAAAAACATATAGGTAGTCGAATTGATAACCTCCTTATTTTTGAAGTCGGTTAAAAATGTTATTATAACGCAACGTACTTCATAATGCTGTATTACTTAGAAAAAAAATTTAAAAAACTACATCTTATTTGAAACAAATCCACTGCAAAATCTCAAGGAAACCTTTTGAAAACTACCCCATTTCCTTAAACGGTGTGTGTCCCGACTTATCTTCCGCACCTTGCGTTTAGTTACTTTGGATGCCGAGCGAATATCAAACGACCTCGCCGAGAGCGAGGCGTAGATCTAGCGCGACTGGAAACTTTATTGTAGCTGTCAGTGGTGATTTAAAATGGATCTGGTAGACTAAGTTGACTGAAAACTGAAGTAGTATTATCGGGCATTTCAATTTCAGGATGTCTATTAGTGTTCATAGTAGGGTTTAATGCAGGACTGACGGTTATATAACATCCAGTGCAACCGAACAGAGTAGCGCATTATCCTCTGCTCTATATGTGAACAAACGTGAACCGTGTAAGTTGATCATAATGTTTTTTTATTATTACTGAGTTACCAAAAATAAATAAAATTATAGCTTTAATATTGTTACGGCATGTTTCTTCAGTATAAAAAAATAGTTTAAAGTCCTCAATTTAGGAGAAACAAATCCTTTTGGAGTCGGTGCATGATGTCAAGCTTAGCAGCAAATTTGAGGCCGAAAGCTTTGTTTTATGCTTTTTAGTCAGTCTTTTGAAGTCGTTTTTTTTTTGATTATTAGATACTACCCTTATCTCAAAAACTACTAGACTGATTTTGATAAAACTTACACTATACCCTAAGTAGTATATTTGATTCGATTAAAAACAGTCATCACGCTATAGCTTCTCGTTTCGAGAAATCCGTGGACAAACATACATACACTTACGAAATTCTTCATTTTGTTGGAAGCCTTAATAGATCAATATACTCAAATATTAATATATTCTAGCGATATTGTATAGACACACATTGAATAGTTTACCTCCTTTTTGAAGTCGGTTAAAATTAAATATGTTATACACGTGCAGTAGTTGCCCTGTCTCCAAAACATTATTTTTTCGGGTCTCAGCAATGTCGATGGGCCTATTCGTCACTTTACCACGACAGATTTTATATTAACGACGATCCGTCTGGTGTAGTGGTCGAGAAATCGCCTACTACGCAGGGGGTTGCGGGTTCGATCCCCGCACAATACAAACATTTGTGTGCTTGAACTGTGTGTTTTCTATGTATATCATGTATTTATTTACAAAAAAAAAAATATTTAAGTATTATATCCGTTGTCTGGAACCCATAACACAAGCTTTGAGTAGCTTACTTTGGAACTAGATGGCGATGTGTGGGAATGTCCAAAGGATAAAGGATAGTAATACCTTATAAAGCAAACCTCTATATCAATGTAATTTTCCAACTCATATACCCTCAAGATGATATTAAAAGCCTCACGAATAACTTTCCGGCTAAATGCTGAATTTTAAAACGGTCTTGCTCGGCTGCCTCATATCTCGTACGGTATGAAATGGACGAGTGCAACTAACTCAATTGAGCTCACTATGGTAAACGTGTTTTTTTTTCTATTATTATCATTAAATTTAAGAACTAGGATTTTCTCGGTAAAGTATTTCCATCTTTGCTCTTTTCCCCATTCTCTTGACCTCCTGATACGACACGACTTTTATCTTTTGTTTTATTTGATGTATATAGCTTATTCTTTTACTTTTTCTTCTCCTTCTTTTCTTCTCTCTATTAAAAATACATTTATTAAAAAATAAATATAAAATAAGTTTAACACACGCAACGTCAAAAATACAATTCAGCAACAATTGTAAAAAAATACAAAATAAATAATTTAGCTTTACGCGTCCCTAGTCGGTCTAAAGGTCCCCATTGTACTCGATGCATTTAATTATGCTCTATTAAATTATGGTTCTGATAAAGCTGAGCCGGTACCAAAGTCAGATTATTTATTACAGATACTAAGATCTTAAAATTTAATATTCTTATCTCCAGCTTCAAGCCCTATTTCCAAAATCTGTTCAAATCAAATCAAGTTTATTTCTCAACACCAACAAAACACATGTTATATTCAAAATGTTACTTTTACAAAGTGGATTAGATATTTTGTAGTCAAAGTTGCTAGGTGATTGTTTTAGTTGCTTTCTGTATATTTTTTACTCACATATAAATCTTGGCTCCATTTTTACTGATTCTGAAACAAAAAGAATTGCACAGCAAACTTGTCAGTGCTTCATAGCAAAGCAATTAAGGCGATCGTGCACTTAGTCTGGCAGATCCTGTGTCATGACAATAGTAGAACAGCAATTTCTTTCTTTTTCTTGTAAAACAAACAAAAATAAGTATTTTGGCAGTAGATCAAATTGTAAAGTTCGTATGTAACATACACACACATACACGTACACATTGCCTTTAGAAGTGTTAAAAGCCAATTTAATTAATACACCCTCTTTTATTTTTTATTTTTTCGGGGGTAAAAGTCGTATTTTCTTTCTTTACTTTCAGTTCGCTACTAAGAACTAACAACTAATTGTATTCAGCACTGAAGACGTGAAAGGATAACCGTAATGCCTGATAATTTTCTTAGGGACCTCAATATTTTTTTAATATGTGACGGCTCATTTTGCTAGTCTGTGCCAGTATGTTGGATCGCTGTATCTCAGATAGACGTTCGGAGCCATATTAATGGGCCTACCTGCGCCCCGACTGAGACAGATCGCTCGCGGCGACTCGCGTGACCCGACACCTTCACTCCCTACCCTATTTGTTTTTGGCCCAATTTCGTAAGTGATTTTCGTACCACGACCTCATTTGATAGCTGATAAAAGCTGGTGTTAATATATTGCTACGGTAGTAGAGCTGGTTTTAATACTTTTAATTGGCTGTTTAGCCACTGGTGGTATTTTCCCGTTTCAGCATGAATTCCTTTTATTTTTATCATGGCATTTTTGTCTGTCGTTGTAATTCTACTCTTATTCATTATTATTACGTGCGCCATCGGGAGTCCTATTCTTAAATCACTCGCGTGAATATAATTTGTGATTTTCTTTGAATAATACACGATTTTTGAATAAAAAGATGAACTAAATAACTCTTTACATTTGGCGTGAATTTCGTCACATATAAATTTATTTTCGAACGAAAATCATTATACTGACGCAAGTGATTTAAAAATAGAGCTCCAGAGGTGTAAACAAAAGTAAGTTGAAATAAAACTTGATAAAGATATACCGGGTGGGCCAGAAAGGCGTGCGAATTTCAAAATCGCATTACTCGCGACAGGAACGCGGGAGCGGGGTGCGGGTGGTGGGGATAGATAGCTTGGTTCTCGGAAATTCAGTTGCCATGGAGCGTTTTACCGGTGAGCAGCGTGCGTTTTGTGTGAAAGCGTATTACAAAAATGGTGATTCGTGCACTATTGCGCGGCGTCTATTTCGCTCTAAGTTTAGTTAACATGATTTAAACCTATGTCCGAGTGAAAGTGTGATCAGATCGTGGGTCAAAAAGTTTGAGTCTTCGGGTTCGACATTAAATGAAAAACCTGCGGGGCGTCCAAGGTCGATAAGAACGGAGGAAAATGTAAGCGATGTCGCGGAGTCTGTACGGCGCGATCCCCAGCAGTCGTCCCGAAAGAGATCAGCTGAGCTCGCCATATCAAGAACATCATTAAGGCGTATTTTGGCCAAAGATCTTAAATTACACCCGTATAAGCTTCAATTAGTACAGGAATTGAAACCAAATGACCACCATTTACGTCGTGCATTTGCTGAAACAATGTTAGAGCGTTTTCAAAGTTTGAACAATATCCTCTTCTCGGATGAAGCTCATTGTCACTTAAGTGGATTTGTCAATAAACAAAATTGTCGATATTTGGCTAAAAAAATCCCCAATTGAAACATCAAAGACCTTTGCATTCGCGTAAAGTTACAGTTTGGGCGGCCATGTCGGCTCATGGAATCATCGGACCCCATTTCTTCGAAAATGAGCGAGGCCAGGCAATAACAGTAAATTCTGATCGTTACACAGCAATGTTACGTAACTTTTTCTTTCCACAACTGCAAAATTTTGAAGCCTATAACAGCAGGACTTGGTTTCAACAAGATGGCGCGACATCCCATACCTCCAATGAGTCTTTGACAGTTGTTAACGAAATGTTTAATGGAAAACTGATATCGCGTCGAGGGGACATTCCATGGCCTCCCCGGAGCCCAGATCTCACGCCATTGGATTTTTTTCTTTGGGGGTACCTTAAGAGTCGCGTTTACGCCAATAAACCGACGACGATTGCCCAGCTCAAAGACAACATTCGCGAGGAAATGTCCGCTATCCCACGAGCGATGTGCCAACGAGTTTTCACGAATTTGAGGGCTAGATTGGAAGAGTGTGTACGTGTAGATGGCACACATCTCAGCGATGTTATTTTTAAAAAATAAAATTCCCATTTGTCTTCTTTATTACTATTATATTTTTTCTTTCCTAAGCCTTGTAGTTTTTTTTATATGATTTTTTAAAATCCGCTCTACTTTATGGCCCACCCTGTACATGGAAGCGAATACAAAAGAATTTTGTGTTATTACATGTTACATATTATTCACGTATTAAGTAGATATAAACCGAGTAATTAGTGGCAGATTATTTGCGTGTTCGTACAATTATGTTATTTAGTAAACGCTTTTCATTCTGCTCATTAATTTGTTTCGCTTTGAAATGATGCGTGAGTAATCAGAACTAGAAAAGAAATTCAATAATATAAATAATGATTAAATAATGTTTCGTCATATAAATATGCTAATAGATTTCACGGTAAGATGTACGAGAGTCCAACTGAAAGTTTAAAAAAAATGAATGATGTATTTACATGTTATTATTTATACTGTTTTTTCAAAATATACCCCATGCCTTTCTATGCACGGTCGCAAGCGGTGAATCCATTTTTGAAGCAGTAGGCTCATACTTCTATAGGGGTCTCCTTCCACGTAATTTCCACACGATGACATGGTGCCTTCGGCGTCCCTATACCGAAATCCATGAAGTTCTTTTTTAACTTTAGGCAGCAAATAATCGAGAGGGAGAAGTGCTTCTTGGGCGCTGCTGTCGATTTTTTAAGCACTTAATACAATGATGCACATAACAATCAGTTTTCGCAAAAGGTACGCTAGAAAAAAAAACACGGTTGCTTTTATTTTCTAGCGTAACTGTTGCGAAATGTCCCGTCTTTCCAAAAATAAGAGACAACTTTTTCCTTGGAGTCTTTTTTCCTTGGCTCCTGCCCTTCTTCACTTTTGTTGGCAAACATCTATTCAACATTCAACAGACTGTCTTTTGCTTTCGGGCTCGTAAAAAAATACTTAAAAAAAACCGACTTCAACAATTTTATTTCTTCATTTTTAGAGATTACAGGAGTGGGGGGGAGTTGCACCTTATGACTCTGTTCTTAAAAAAGCTACAAACTACCTATCAGAAGTTCTGTCATTATAATTACTGAACTCCTAAGCGTTAAGGAGTTCCATCATCAGCTCAGCCCCACAAGATGTAGACTATCAGACGAAACAACACATCAATATTAAGATTCTAGTTAAAAAAACTATATGTGCCTTTCAAATTTGAGGGTTACTTCGATTACACCAAGATCACATCATCAGATCCCGAATTGGCAACAATGGGACCAACTAGAAGATATACCCTCTATATACTAGGAAGGCGAACATTTTTCGAATCGGTTTACTACCGACTGAGATATGATGTAACATAGATACAAAAAAAAAACATACAGTCGAATTGATAACCTCCTCCTTTTTTGAAGTCGGTTAATAAATCCAGCTTTCATCACCTGTGACGATGTCAAACACAGCATTCGAGTCACCGCCGTTGAATTTACTGAAAATTTCTTGGCACCAATCTAAACGCCGCCGTTTTTGGTCTTCTGTCAAATTGCGGGTACAAAGCCTCCTGACACCTATATGTGCGTGCAAGATTTTGTGTACTTGACTCATACCAATTCCGATACTTTTCCGGACCTCGATAGGTCCGTAATAAAAGATGAAAAGAGATCGACTTACCGATGTAAGTTACTCTCTTTTCACCTTTTATTAGTTGTCGGACAGCACTGTCGTTTTCATTATGGCCATGGCCTATTCTGAAAACTGTATTTTCGAAAAAAGTAGGTACAAAAGCTCTTATGTGCTATCCCAACGAATTACTTTTGTACCTAACAGACATTCTAGCTTCCTTTCAGCTTATAAATAAACCATACAAACGATACAAAAGAGATGAAAAGGACTAAGCAAATCCCTAAAGCTAGATTTACTAAAAATGACTATGTCTGTTCGAGCATGTAACCCAAGAAAACTTATTACGACGATTTCGTATTCTATTACAGTGCTATTGGATGGTGCGAAAAATTTGGATATCGTGAAAGTACATGGCAGTTAAATATTCTCATCCCTTCTTCATTTTTTCAATTCAACTTACGGATTACGTATAATACTTGTTTTTTTGCTTCAAATTAATTGAATTATTGCACAAGAGTTGTCACACTGTTAAAATTGTAACATTGTCTATTGAAATCACATCACTTACTTTTTGTAGAATAAAAACTGTAAAAACTGAGTTTAATTTTCTTTAACTTGGTCTGGCACGCATCCGTGTACCCATTTTATTGTTTCCGTGAAAAATATTTTACACAACAGTAAGCCAAACCTAGTTTCGTGTTTTGTACACAATTAATGTGCTTATTGTATCGCTTTCTTTACAAAACTTGGTTTTGGCAAACGTAGATTGCCAAACTAGAACTTCTGTTCTATTGTTAGTTGAAAGCTAGAACAAAGGGAAGAAGATTTATGGCAAGCAAACAAATAATTGTACTATCGATAATTATTCGATAAGAAAGAAATGTAGTGTTAATTTTGCCCATACTGCTTAATGAAAAATAAGCTACAAACGAAGTCATCTATCTGTATTTTCAACAGAAAAAAACTGCTATTAATTATTAATTAATCAACCTGTTATTAGATAAGTTGTAGAAAAATATCTCCTATCTCCCTTCATAAGCAAACAAGCCAAACTCATGACATTAAATCAATAATATCTCTGACATCTTAGCGTTAATTAATCATCTACAATACACGTGGACTTAATCTATAGCTGCTAACAGCTTTGCAATGTTTAAGTAAACATAAGCAAAGTAATAATCAGATTAATTAAGTTTGTTCTCCCATGAGCCGCATGTGTATTCTTACTCCGTTTCATTAATAAGGGAAACGAGAAATTTTATCAATAATAATATACACTCCCTACAGATACTTCGTATTTTATAATTAGTTTTTAAACCTGACGTTTCGAAAATTTTACAGCGTTTTTTATCAAAAATAAACTGGTTATGGAGCAATATACTTCACAAAATAATGTTTTGCATCTGAACTACATTATAATATATGTGATTTTATTAATATTGCAATAATAATGGAAAATAAAAATAAATCAAAATTGCTCGATTGGTAAGAGCGTTGGCCCGGTTTGCCATAGGTTGCGGGTTCAAGTCCCGCCCGTGCGCAATTTTCCTTTTTTTTCAATTTTGTTTGTTTGTTTTAAAACATTCTAAACCATCTTCTCACAGAATCCATGATGTGTTAGTATGATGTTAATACAAAACAAAAGCAATAATATATCCATAAGAAGCACAGAAGATTAATCTCATTAGACATTAAACCTTAAGGAGGTAGTCAATTCTACAAGAAAAATATTATGAAACATTTTATTAGATGTCAATTCCGATCAAATTTGCAAATGATTAGTAGAGTTCATAAGAAAATTTCTTAAGGAACCTACATATTTTATGTCAAAATGGGGGAATTATGTTAAATCCACTCAGCCAAAGTAATTATTTGCTTTTCGTAAAATTCAATTCTCGACGCAGGAAAATGATGTTTTGCATTTATTTGAAATAAAGATTTTATTTTCGTGTCGCTTTTCAGATAGCAAATTATATTTGTAGCTCGTTATGTACATTTTATCATCATTATCAGCCAAAGGACGTCCACTGCTGAACATAGGTCTCCCTCATGGCTTTTCACAGCGACCGATCACTAGCGTTCTGCATCCAGTATGATCCTGCAATCTTTACAAGGTCGTCTGTTCATCTTGTCGGTGGGCGTCCTACGCTGCGTCTTTGGTCGAAGGGTCTCCAATCTAGAATTTTTTGCTCCATCCATCCGGCCCAGGCCATCAGATCTTCGCGCTATGTGCCCTGCCCATTGCCACTTGAACTTACTGATTCTCAGGGCTATGTCCGTTACCTTAGTTCTTCTACGTATTTCCTCATTTCTGATTCGATCACGTAGAGATATACTCAGCATGTATATTTACGCGCAAGATATTATTACTGCTTACTAATAGATTTTTGCATATAAATCATTTGCGTTTTCAAAAATAATGAAGATATTTTTAGCAATACTATTACACATCCCTCATATATAGTATTTCTTACGCGTAGATCAACGAAAATTGTTCATAAAAAATATCTATTCAATTCCAATTATTTATTTAGCTTCGTAGTTTCTGCGACCAAAAACAATCATAGCGAGATCTGCAAGATTTTACCAACGAGTTCTTCCCGGAACCGAATGGAGTACTCTGCATTTAATTTTAGAGGAACTACTTTGAAGCTTTTTAAATATAACCGCAGCTATCTCTTTTCTATTCTCTCAGTTGCTGGCAAGTGCGAGAGAGATGGCTCGAATAGTAAGTAGAAGCAGTGTCTTATAGAGTGGAGACTTTAAGCTCTTGAACAAGTTTCCCGATTGAATAGTTGTGTCTCGTCTCCTTGCTGTATCGCATGCTGAGTATTGCTGAGCTCTCCCATTGCACGTGACAGTATTTTAGTCTATGGCATTGCATTGCTCGTCATTTCATACACGTAGAACTAATGTATTTTATGTATCCAGTTTCACTGTTTTAACTGTGCACTGAATATAGGTAGTTAAAGGGTATGCTCTTTACCTTTGATGAACCATGACCCTTATCTACACATATCAATACTACGGAGGACCTCTAATCACGCCTTCCACTTTAGTGTAATGAATAGTAAACAGGCGGAAATACGACGAATAGCTAATTTGATTTGCAATCAAATATGTTTGATCACTGGTTCGATTGCCGATTGGCAGTTTGTACAATTAATGAAACGATACGTCATATTCTTAAAAATAACTGTTTTTGTTTAGTTTAGAGTACGGTTGTCTGTATCTATGCTTCAAATAGGCACTTATGTTTTTCTTTGCTAGTCCAATAATGTAAACAATACTTTCATAACATTAAAAATAATATCAGTGAATAAAATTATTTACTATTTGATTTGAAAATATCCAAGTATTCAACGAGAAATTACATATGTAACTTGTGGGTTTTGTGTTTATCTTATTTTAAAATGAATCATTTGGTTGAAAAGAAATGTTAAGATTGACTATATTTGATTAGCAAAAAGAAACGGACCAGAATCACAAACGAATATAACGTATTGCTATGTAATTCGTTTCGTTTCGGGTAAAAAGTTCAGCTTAGAACTTCTATCCTGGAACTTGGGCTTTACTCTAAGTTCATGGACAGTCAATTTCTATATTCTTATGAAGATAAGAACGCATAATTTCCAAAGATACAGCTGATATATTTTTACTTGTAAACATAACAATATGAGTGACTAAAGGTTTTTGTTACGCATCTATAGTTTGTTCGTTTGTATGAATGCGATAATCTCAGGAACCACTGAACCAGTTTTTTTTGTGTTGGATAGCTTTTTTATTAAGGAAGGGATTTGGCTACAAAATATTACGCTGCGACGGGAGAAAGGGAGCAAAACGAGCGGCAGAAATCGCGGAGGACCATTTGTTTTGTAATATGAAATAAAACAAGGTAATCTATATACATAAAAATGAATTGCTGTTCGTAAGTCTCACTAAAACTCGAGAACGGCTGAACGGATTTATCTTATCTTAGTCTTGAAATGTTCGTGGAGGTCTAGGGAAGGTTTAAAAGGCAAGAAAAAATCGAAAAACGCGCGGACGAAGTCGCGGGGACCACTAGTTGACAATATATTATTGAAATCAGTTTTAATTTACATATGCCAATTTAAAAACAAGCACGCTCGTAATCCCGCTGTGATCATTTACATTAGTAAGTATGTGATGGTTTTAATTTATAAAGCACCACAAAAGCAATTCATGTATAATAATAAAGACAAGTTTAAATTATTCCATTTGTACACTTAATACAGTGCGAATTGTATGATGTGTAGGAGTAAAACGATATGTTAATAAATTCAGGTACGGCGAACAGCACGTTGTGGTTAACACGGCAATATCTTATAAAGAGTTATAATAAGGGTTAGTTTTCAACAAAAATGTAAGACCTGATGTGCTTGCGATTGCGACTGTAAATGTATAGGATACACTTTGTTATATAAGTATGAATGTTTCAGGGTAACTTAAACCATAAAATGGTGACATTACAATAGAATAGATGCAGCAGGCTTTCATTTCAGGGGCCCATTCTCATGTAGTTCATGTATGAAAAATGTTTTAAATTATTGCTTTTATCAGGGTCAAGATTTCTAGGTATTTCAATTTCTTTCACAAAGGTCGTATATCGCAAGAATCTGGCCTCAGAAGCATTTATAATGTTAACATGACTTATTTACCCGTTTTGTGATGATTTTTTGAACTCGACTTCATTTTTACGTGACGTGTTGACATTTTTACCTCGTATTGGCTTATGAACTCTGGTGTGTGCTAGTAGGCGTAAACATTGATAAATCTTTTAATGTTGTTAATAAAAATAAACAAAATTTCCTCTCACCCCAAACGCATAGACGGTCTGCGTTCCGTCGCGGGTAGAAATGATAAGGTATATGTGCGGGCAGGTGTTTTCTGCACCCCCAGTCCAAATGAGACATATTGGAGACAAAATGCCTCTTGGTCCTACTGCATGTCTAATCAATTAGTCGTAAATGCTTATATACAAATAAACAAGGAGTAAAGCCAAAAATATATTCGATACTCTCTTAATACGATCAGGGGCTCTATCACAGAAAATATAATAGTACTACGTACAGAAGGATCACTGTGCTAAGAATGATAAAGTAAAAACAACTTTCGCTGCAACGCAATGAAGTGCAATTCACTTCGCACGATTTTAATTCAAGGTTGTTTTATCTACCTATCTATACCCTTCTCTTTCTAACACGTAAGGCTTTCCCTGTTTCGCGGCCTTGAATGTGTCAGGGTTGCAAGCGGCGCGTGGTACGAACATACGCGTAGGTACACTACGCGCTACCTACTCAATAAAATAAATAGTCTAGAGGACCTAGCACATTTCTTGACTGTGTTCTATCGGAGAAAGTAATTGATAGTGTCAGCGTTTGTTTAACATTAAAATAAGTGTTTACTCTGTCTAATTTAATTATTTGGTACAAATTTACTGAATTTGGAGAAATGAAAGTACAAACCAAACACACTTGTATGTACAGACAACAGCACGTCAAGGTAAACACTGCGTTATCTTATGCTGGTTCTCAGTTGTCTATCCAGATTTTCTAAACTATTTTCACTATAATGCCAAGAATTGACTTCTTATTAACTACCTTCTTAGGAAAACTTTGTAACTTTACTTTTGACGGACTACGGTTTATATTGCACGTAACGCATACATTAAATAATGGCGCAAGATTTTCCTGGATAGATGTTCATTGATAAATCAATATTGACTTATTGAAAACAAACTGCAATGAAATATTGTTATAAGGTGATATGCAAACCAAGTAGGTATTATTTTGTTACAAAAACAGCAGGTAGACAACAACTTAGAAAGTTAGCCAAGTTTAGTCAAAAGTAGAGAGAAAAGAAAGACAGAACAGCTTAGGTGCTATGAGTTTGGAGGAGTTATCACTATTTCAGGTACAGCGGTAGTATAATGTAGTCGAGTAACGTTTATTTAAGACCACAGTAGATCATATTGCAACTTTGCAGCGCGAGGCACAGAAATGCATATGTTTAGTTAAATATTCTGGAAATTGTTTTCAGCGCTACGAAAATAGAAAATCATGACTCGTGACGAGCTCGCATTGCATCCGCTTACTTATACAAAAGTTTTGCTTCAGCCAAATAAATCTTGAAACAGAAACATGAATATTTGGAAAATCGTGCCCATATAAGATAATTATAGAGATTGGCAATATCGGCCAATAGCCGGTAACAGATAGCCGGCTCGTTCCGTAATTTGTTTAAGTGTTGTGCTGTGCCTAAGCTCATTTTAACCGTTTGAACGATGGTCACATTACCGAAGCCGCTTTGTGTGTGGTTTCCGATCTGATACCAAGAAGAAGTATTGAATTTGGGTGAGCGGGATTCGAGGTCTTGAAGCAGATGTTTGTGCAGTCGTTATTCACGCTTTGAATTGTTCTTTCAGGCTTTTAGAGGATTGTGATTCTAAAGAAAAAATAGGACTCAACGCGCAACGCAGTGCTTTTAGCTCAAATCCAGAGTTGCCTTGCCTATTTATTCCTGAAATAATGGCTTAACCTGGCTCTTATATAAAGCCTCAAAAATATTTGAAATTTAGTGGAAGTAACATACTAGCATTCAGTTTAGTGATTTCTATATTCGCAGCTAAATTATGCACGGATGTTGTATCAACATCCTTATGCTTTTGTTTTGTAATTCTTTTGTTAACGCGACCGCCGACGTCCTGTAGATCCGTGATCGTCTACGCAAAACGATGAATCACATTGAACAAAAGGTTTCATGGGGTTGGTTGTTGGCAAGTTTAAGCACCGATGCTTATTTTTTAATCTGAATTTTGACCGATGTATTATTTTCCTGTCCTGGAAAAATATTGCTTTTCCCTTATAGTTACAAAAGTCATTTTGAATACTAAGTTTCAATTTGTACAGTAACTGAAGACCATCTAGCAGATGAGCTCTATAGAAGTCTGCTTATTGCTATACTAAAAGAGGAAGAAAAAAAAGGTATCATAACATAAAGCACAAGTTCCTATACAGTTAACCACCCACTTAAAGTCAGTGTCAAGTCAAAAATATTCCCGTGTCGATACGTAGAAAGCAGAAACTTGTCTTCATTCAGTTCTGTAATCAAGTCGCGGTACGTTTAGAATTGGGTCAAAAGACACCGTTTGTTATATGCGGACCGGTCTAATAGGGACAAATTGACGCGTTTTGTTAGGGTTGAGTGAAAGTAAGAGGTGTCACTCAAGGAACACATCTATCTCAAGAAAACAGGTCAAGTCTTTTTTTTATAAAATCACGTTAGTTTAAGTGATACTAAGAGCTTTGAATACGATAATATTACAGTCAAAACGAAGATAATTTACTCTTAACCTACAAATTACACCTATAAATATGTTATTTTTGTTCAGAGGTAATTTTATTCATATTGACGCTTTATTGCGCATTGGTACTTCATCATTCAATTGCGTCGTATTCACGTTATAATCTCTCCATACGATTCGAATTCATAACAGCTGGATAGATCGCGCCAAACATACCGCAGCAATACGCGAGCTCAATTGTTACGCCAACATTATCATACGAATTATGATGGCTAAAACAATTCCCTTTTGCCTGAAATATCTCTGATTTCCAATCCGACTGATGTTTGTGCACACCAACGCATTCGCATGCGGCAGCGATGCGGCTGAACGATACTGACAATGGCAATGGGGCGTATTGCGATCCAACTTTAGCATATATAGTATTATATAATATTATCTATGTAATACTATTATAATTATACTAGAATGGTATGAATAATAATATTAATGTTGTTTTATTATATTAATAATATTTTAAATATCAAGTAAAATCGCAATACGAATTGCTAATTTGAAAGTAAAGCTGAGTCGCTAACCTTTCAAAACTGTATCGCAATACGCGCCAAGGATGCAACTATCACATGTAGCTATGTTAGGAGGCAAATATAACATAATTATGCGAATTTCGTATGCCGTATGCGAAAGCGTTGGTCTGCTGTCGACTTTAGCTGCACTATTTGACGTATAGGTACAGCAACGTTACATTTAGATAAGGTTTGAATGAGCTTAAAAGTAAAAGTGCGCCCCAGTGAGCACACTTGCATAAACAAATGAGTTTGTTATGACTTGTTTTACTTTAGGCTCTAAGGCCCGTGTGCGTAGTCGATAGCTAACTCAACTAATGGTTTAATGTCGTTTCCAGCGTCTGAATATTTCCGATTAGGCGTATTTTAAAAAAAAAGTTTACCAAATGACAGAATTTTATTAGACATTTGTTGAGATACATTTATCTAAAAACACATTTATTCAACAGCGGTTACGACATTCAACTAAACGATACTACAGAAAATATAATAGTACTACGTACAGAAGGATCACTGTGCTAAGAATGATAAAGTAAAAACAACTTTCGCTGCAACGCAATGAAGTGCAATTCACTTCGCACGATTTTAATTCAAGGTTGCTTCATCTACCTATCTATACTTCTCTCTTTCTAACACGTAACGCTTTCCCTGTTTCGCGGCCTTGAAAGTGTCAGGGTTGCGAGCGGCGCGTGGCACGAACATACGCGTAGATACACAACGCGCTACTCAAATAAAATAAATAGTCTAGAGGACCAAGCAGTTTTCTTGACTGTGTTCTATCGGAGAAAGTAATTGATACTGTCAGCGTTCGTTTAATATTAAAATAAGTGTTTACTCTGTCTTATTTAATTATTTGGTACAAAATTACTGAATTCGGAGAAATGAAAGTACAAACCAAACACACATGTATGTACGGACAACAGCACGTCAAGGTAAACACTGCGGTATCTTATGCAGTTGTAATAAGGGCTAGTTTGCAACAAAAGTGGATAACCTGATGTGCTGTCGACTGTACATCACACTTAACCAATAAAATTGTATAGTAGAATTATTTTCTCCGTGCAGTTTGGGTCATAAATCATCGCTCGGCCTCAGCCCGGTTAGGGTGGTGAGTATGTTGCACGGGCGCACCGCCGTTTTAAAATTTATATTATTTAAAAATTTTAGTGCATTATTAATAATTTCAATATAATATACAATTTTATATTAATTTAATTTTTTATAAAAAAATATATAGTACATTCGCCAGCATCTTAGGTTACACACACTTTTGTTGCAAACTAGCCCTAATGTCAAGCATAAGATACCAGTGTTAACCTAAATTTGCTGTTGTCCGTACTTAACTACAAAAAGAGACTTTTGTTTATGTGAACCTTATCTATCGTACCTTTATAAATGCTATCAATTTCAAGATTATTTTTATTGGAATACCTAAAAATTAGGGTGATATTATATAGCTAAAGTAAATTAATGAACTGTAGCTCTTAGACTATTAGATTTTGGACTACGTAAAATCCTAACACAAAATTACTGAAGTAATTTGGTAGGTACTTATAAATATTATGCTAAATATAAAGTAAGTTTATTGACCTTTTTCCGTTTATTTTAAGTTAGATTGACGTAAGTAACTGGGTAGGTATCTGAAACTCAAACCTATTTCTTTGATCAAGAAATGTTGAATACCTACCTACAAAATTTGTTTTGATAAATAATGTCATAATTAGGAACACATGCCTCAAATTATTAACAGTCATTTCGTTGTAACGATGTCAGTCACAGGCTGAGAAAATAAACACAATCACAGGCGCGTGACGCGGTCCGCGAGCGGTAGCCCCGCGCTCATTTATGCTCGGCGTACCGAGTCGCTCGAACGTACCTAAACTTCGGAGTGACGGGGTGTCACGATACTGAGAAAGTGAACGGGCTAGCTGAGTAAAGGCAATACTCAAATATTGGAAGGCTTTTGGTTTTGTTTCCCAAATGGGATTTACAATAAGTTAACTTTCTTTAGGTTTCCATTGAAAAATTTGCATATGGTAACCGATTCTAGTAAGTTCTATTTGCTATGTCAAAACGAAGCAGTTTGATTTCGGTATTTATGACCCCCGAAGCAAAAGAAGTATTTGTTTGACCGTTATGTTGGTGGATCTGTGTATCTATCCGTGGCACTGTAACATCTTGTTGACTGATCCGTTTTGGATGCCTAATCACCATCTTTGGATATTTATTATTTGAATAATCAAAAGTGAACTATATGTCGTGTCCCAAATGTTAAAAGAAATTACCACAAAACACACACACAAAACCACAAAATAAACACACGAATTATTTTGTGGTCTGTGATTGAACCTTTGTATTTTCAGGTATTGGAGGGTTTCCACTAATGAACAGACAAGCTAATTACGGTACTACTAATATTTGTAAGTTAATTAATTAATTAGACCCAACTATCTGATGTTATCAAGTTTAAGATCAAACACGATATTGCGGATTTGTGTGTAGCTTGGAGTTAGTTTTTAGAAATTAAGAGCGCTTCCACAATAAGGCGACTTTACGGAAAATCATGTTATTTATCGTCATTTATGTATGAAATTATCAGCAGCGCGACTTACGTTCGACAGTCGCGCTGCCGATGATTTCATGCTATACACGGCAGCGCCGCAGCGGCGCGTAAGTCGCGCGAGTCCGTCCCACTATACCCATTATCTATTGCAGTGGTAATACTATCTTCGTATTAACACTGAAATGGGTGTAGTAGAACTGATCCAGTCGCGCGACCGTCGCGCTGCTGATACTGTAATATGAAAGCCCACTAAGTGTGAAAACGCTCTAAGCCTTCACATAAGAGCGACAGCAGCACGTCAGCAGCGCTGTGACTCTAATGTGAAGGCGCACTTAACAAGGTAATACTTAATAAAAAGTACAGTAAATAACGTTCAGAACCCTAATAAATTAAGAGTCCTGCAGTCTACAAACAACCAAAATAACATGGTTTTTCGTGACTTCTTATTGCCCGTCCATAACATTGCTTCTAAAAACTACTACTTCTATAAGAAGATTGCGCACAGACTCAGTGGCAAGACTGGGTTTGATTACCGAAGACGAGGGAAGACTTGCAACAAAAAAGTTTACTTTAGTATCAATAGATATATTGGTCTGAAGATGAAGTTGCATAGACTAGGCATAATTTTGTTTGTAAAATCAAATACTAAATAATGCAGCAAACCACTCCAATTTCTTATTCAAAGAAGCTCATCTTTCATCCTGCGTCTAAGTTTCCAATGCATTCCTACATGAATACCGCTCATCAATATTCGAGAACTAAATTCACAATTACTCTATTGTTAGTCAAGAGTTGGACTAAGTTGGGCTTCAGAGGGCATTGAATGGCTTTGCAAATTTGCCCGCCCTGTCTGTGAGGTACGGACAAACGCATACTGCCAGGAAATAAGATGGCTGACCATAAATAATTGCTGAGCTGCTCCTGCTTGTTTTGGCTTGTAAATGGATTTGGTCTGTGGTCATTTGACTGAATTATCCTAAGAAGAACTATATACTATCGGAAAAGAATTATTTTTAAAAATCTTCCAATCATTTTAGTCAGTTTTTTAAGGTGATTTATTTTTTTACTTATATTTTTATTATATATTTTTTCTGTTATAACCTTTATCTCAAAAACAGATGTTGATAAAACTTACTGTATTTTAAGTTGGAATAAACCTAATTGAACTATAAATAATCATCTCGTTTTTTGAGAAATCTGTGGACAAACATTCAATTATACCTAAAGAATTAGAAGCCTTATTTTTTTTCGACTGGGTAAATGCTTCACACATACCCTCTGATCCAAGAGGAGACCAAAGATGTGGGACTCCCCCACCCGATGCGGGCGGGAATACCCACTATAAACCAGTCGGTGTCCTTCAGTGCCAAATTAGGGGGGTGCTGCGGGTTATCGCCCTAGGTGGAAACCTGGGCATTCTTCTACAGGCCCACCTCTGGCTGTGGCTCGTAGGTTTTGTGAGCACTTCCCGGTTTAAGGGAATATAGTATTCCCTTGATCATCAGGATATGGCGTGCGGGACACACACGCTGCCTGGGACCCATAATGAGAACCCTTACTAGATCAACATACTCAAGTAATATACAATTCCAATGATATACTCGTACATACACATTGAATTGATAACCTCATTTTTTGAAGTTCGTAAATAATGATTTATTCTTCATCCAAAAATATCAACTCTATGTAAAGTCAAAAGAGTAGTAATCAAATAATTTTTAGTTGCTACTAGTGTTTTCATTCACGTTACTTTAAAACTTTTTTTTGAAAATACCCAATCCTGAACATTGTAAAATGAGTTTTGACCACACTAACATTATTTGAATAACCTAATTCACTTATAACTTAATTAAAGTGCAAACATGCTTCAGAAATAGGCAAATCTTCAAAAGCATTCACGCTGTAACAATAGCTCTCGAGTTAGAATCTCCACCTTTGAGATGCTTAATGAGTATATCTGCAGTTGATACAAACTTTGATAGAGAATATGTATACGTTATTATAGGAGGCAATCTGCTCGAGAGTTAGCGCGGCGTCGGTGTCAGACACACGTCCTCTCTCATATTTTATTCCCTTAAGAGATGGCTTATTTAACCATATCATATTTCAGTAGCTCTATACGAGTCCAGAAGCCTTATTCAAACATCTTTGATGCTAAGTAAATCATCATTTACTTCCTTTTCGGACGAAATGTATGGTTTCTTGGCAAATTTCGTATAAAAAAAGCCTACTGCCGGGTTCCAACTGAGATCTATACAGCGTGTTGTTTTGATTAGCGACGAGCGACTCAGGGGTGGCTATACAAACTATACTGATGCTAAAAAAATATAAAAAAATTCGTACATAAGCGCTAGCTATGCGCTAGGATGCGAGTTTTCCCATTCGTTTTGTAATTTTTTTTAATGTTGTGAAGAGGTTTTCTTTTATAAAACTTGCTCAGAATTTAAATAAATTATTTTTTTAGAATAAGCTTAACTCATATTATCATCCCTAAATTGAATGTCACTGACCAAAACAACAGCCTGTATAAGTAGTCAAAAACTGCTATTTATTTACTTTTCTTTCTCATTTTTACCGAATTCAGAAAAGGAGGTATTCAATTCAACCTCTATGTATTCACATACATTATATAGTCAAAATTGGAACAAATTTTAGTATTTTCATCTATTACCTAAGGCTTCCAAACACGTGTGAAAAAAATCGTAAGTGTGTATTTGTGCATCTATATTTATGTATGTTTGTATGTCTGTCTCTAAAGTTTCCGAAAACGAGAATCGAGATATGATTTTTTTTAGTTCCATCAGGTATATGTTAACTTAGAGTACAGTAGATATAGTTTTATCAAAATTAGTCTAGTAGTTTTTGAGATATTGATAAAAAATAACTTAAAATCATGAAATAAAAAGATAATTCAAAAAATTTAACCGCCTTCAACAAACTTACAGAAAAGCGTAAAATAGCGCATTGTCTTTTTTTAACGTACGCCAGTCTACACACATCATGCACCGAGTCCAAAAAAAATTGTTTCTTCTAAATAGAAGACGAACGCGTTACTTAAAGTTTTTTGAAGGCGGTTTAATTTTGCTCGTATTGCCTTTCCATATTGATAAGTAAGCTATACTTATATATAAAAGAAACAAAAATTATCAAAATCTGAACAAAACACGGCTGACAAATACACTAACAAATTATTGCGTTTTGTATCTTATATTACATACAATAAACAGATTCTAAGAGAATCATTTACCATTACAAAAGTGAATAAACCAAACATACTTCTTGAAAGTGTTATGTTTTCAACGGAAATATTGTTTTTGCCATATTATGACATCACAAACACTACAACGGAAAGGTTGTTTGTCCTTCCAATTTGTGACGGCTGAAATAGCAAACTTCCAAGAAAAAACTGTTCATGTATCGACCATAGGGAAAAAATAAGCTTCACTCGACAGAGTTTAGGTGATATTTTCCTGTGACATAAATGTATATGTAGGTAAAGCATAGTTTAAATAACTTTTTAAATAAACAATTAAGAAAAACTTAAACTAAAACAAGTAGCATTAAAAAAATATACTATAAAATAAGTTAATCCTGCTTTTATTTATAACAAACAATAAAACTAAGACATGCAACATAAAAAAATAAAAAAATAAAAAAATATTGCACTCCGGGAGTGCCGGCAGAAGTGAAAACTTGAATATCAACGTTGTGCATTTTTGATTTTTTGGAATAGTTAGGGAATAATTTTGAATGAATTGCTCTTATTATCAATATAAAAGTACTATCATTTTTGTGATAGAATAATAATAATAATAATAATACAATAATAATAATAATAATAATAATATAATATTTTTATAGAATACAATATTTATTTATTGCGCTATCGTACACAAACATTACAATTTATATTATATTAAATTACATTAAAAAGTTTATATCTCAGAAAAATCAACTTACATCCATAATTTCGCCAACCGTCTTACGGTTTTTCGATCAGCCCACGTGTCCTGACGCGAGTTTCACATTTTTCCCCCATCCCACAAAAGTGCTCAACGCCGCTAAAGATGTTTTCACTTCAATAAAATCTACCTATTCAAAAACGTAACCATTTCCTTGCGGCAAGGAGGCCATGATTCTGGCTGCGTTGCCGCGTTGGATTCGCTATGAAGCGAAGCCTGAGTCCAACATTTTTTATTTTTTTTTTCAAAATATTTTTAAGTGTGGTGTCAAATAGTTTTAAATCATTATTTCTTTTCCGTATTGGACTATCACGTAGGAAATATGTAAGTTTAGGCACTTAAAGACACGATTCAAGTAAAGTAAAAGCAATGTATAAATTTGGGTGCTCTAATCTGGGGACTGAAAGGATGAAATCATTAAAGTTTTATCAAGAAAAGGTTCAATGCTGGAATCAAAATGAAGTGTTAAGAAATCGATTAAGAATTAAGAATTTTAATGTTAGGAGCAAGGGAATTCAATTTATCAATGATATCCTCAAGGGAACCAGACGAAACGTGATCATCAATAAAAGTTCACATTTTGAAAGGTTCAGTTCTAGGCCTAATTTCGTAAATCCTTCTATAATCAGGACAAGGTCTTGGAAAACAACATCTGCTTCACCTCCAAAGGAGCCGTCATCCAGATATCAGGCATTGAATTTAGAATTAAAGGATGAAATGACTGACAGGAAGGATGCCTAAACTAAAAAGGGCTGGACCTGAAGGCTGGCCTTGCTAAACACCGACTGCAGAAACAATGGAATGTTTATTGTAAAGTCATTTTGATTGATTGAGGTGTCTATGGATAGGTCTTTTAAAATGACATAGAGGTTTCTAAACCTATTTTCTATTAAAGTCTAACGTTTTATAGATAAACGCTTCCAAAGTGGTCAAATGGGAATCCTCTCGCTCTAACCTTTGAACTAAGCAAGTGTAAATTAAACATATCTTTGTTCTTCATAAAAAACACTATGAAAAACAAAGTTATATTTGCTGTCAAGAAAGTATTGTGATATTTTGGCTTGGTGGAAGTAAGTGGACCCCTAATTCGTTAAATGTAGGCACGGAACCCACAGTGGGCGAGTCCGACTCGCACTTAGCCGGTTTTTGACTTCGTAACTTTTTTTGGACTTTAGTTAGACGGTTAGCATATCAAAGTTTTCAGGCCGCATTCCTTGAGCCAGGAGGACGGGGAATTGGCTTTTATTTGAGAATGATGAGCTACGAGTATTAAGGCTTCTAAACAAAGATGCTAAATTTTGTTAGTGTATGCAGGTATGTTTCATATTCGTATAATTCTATTGTTAAAAAATCTACACAGTCTGGCCATAAATACTGTTACAATAAAAAATAAGCAAGATATTACATTTGAATTTGGAATCTGACATTTTTATACGATTGCTCATTGTGTTTCCTAATTTTGCGATATTAAAATGGAGTGGGGTGATAAAGAGAAACGAATCGCTATACTTGCATTACACAAAGTTGGTATGAAGCCACATGCAATTTTTAAAACTCTCCATACGCTTGGTATTAGTCAAATGTTTGTATACCGGGCTAACAATAGGTACAATGAGACCTCCTCTGTTTGTGACAGAAAAAGATCTGGCTGTCCACTTAGTGTTCGTACGAAGTAGTAAGGGAAAGAATTCGAAGAAATCCTGTCCGAAAGCAAAAGATTTTATCTCGGGAGATGAAGATAGCACCCAGAACCATGTCGCCTATTTTAAAAGATGACTTAGGACTTGCAGCCTATAAAAAACGCACTGGTAATTTTTTGACTGATAATTTAAAAAATAATAGGGCGGTAAAATCGAAAAAACTGTGCGCAAAGGGAGGTCACAGAAAAATTTTGTTTACGGATGAGAAAATCTTTAAAATTGAGCAACATTTTAACAAACAAAATGACCGTATTTATGCTCAAACCTCTAAGGAAGCTTCCAAATTAGTCGGCAGAGTACAACGTGGGCATTACCCGACTTCAGTGATGGTTTGGTGGGGTGTGGGGTTGATTTTTGTGAAAAAGGTATCAAAACATCGGCACAAGTGTAACAAGATACCATTCTTGAGAAGGTAGTTAAGCCCCTTAACAACACCATGTTCAATAACCATGCATGGTCTTTCCAACAAGACTCGGCGCCGGGTCATAAAGCTCGGTCCACGCAGTCTTGGTTAGAAGCGAACGTTTCGAACTTCATCAGAGCTGAAGACTGGCCATCGTCTAGTCCCGATCTTAATCCACTGGATTATGATTTATAGTCAGTTTTAGAGAGTATGGCTTGCTCTAAACGCCATGATAATTTGGAGTTCCTAAAATAATCCATACGTTTGGCAGTGAAGAATTTTCCCATGGAAAGAGTGCGTGCTTCTATTGATAACTGGCCTCAACGTTTAAAGGACTGTATTGCAGCCAATGGAAACCACTTCGAATAAGATTTTTATATTTTAAATTGTTTTATATTTATGTTTAAAACTAACACACTGTAAAAGTAATAAATATTATTTGCATTAATTTTTTTTTCTTTGTGACAATATTTATGGCAAATATTGGACACAAATCACACAAATTGCTCAGATTTCAAAGTCAGTAGCCAATTGCACTTGTGTTATGGAAATCAGACAAAACGGCGGTACCACAACACCGAGACCCGAGACAATATAGAAAATTTTGTTTTCTATATTGACCCGGCCGGAAATCGAACTCGGGACCTCAGAGCGGCTACGCCTTGAAATCAGCGTGCTTAGCCACTACACCATGGAGGTCGTCATTGTATGTTTTGTTTTCACGAATATCTTGGATACGATTTTGTGATTTAGATTTTTATTATTGAAGCATATTTCAATTCAGGCATCAGTGTTACTTTCATCAAAATCGGTTTAATAGTTTTTTATGTGTGCAAAAATAAATACTATAGAATAAAAAATAGTATGTTGAACTTGTAACCTGCTTTTCATTAAACTCCATATGACTCCAAATGAATTTGTTTTTTCTAATTAGAAGAGAAATTTGTTTTTACAGCTTTTTTATTAAGATTTTTGAAAGCGGGTCAATAGTCTGAACATGTAATTTTTTATTCCACAGTATTTCTTTTTTCCATATCTCAAAAACTTATGAACTGATTCTTCACTGGTCCTTAAGTCAAAATATACTTAATTGATTAGAAAAAAGACACAGAAAGACACACAATATCTTGTTTTGAATATAATAGTTAACAAACACAAATTATACATAATATCAAACAAACGAACAAACACACGAAATTTTATACACTTTTTTGGAAACCTGTATAAATCATCATACTCAAATATTATCTTAGTCCAACGATATCGAAGAAATCCTGGGCGATTTGAAAACCAAGGTTCAATATTTTATTGAGTAAAACTTGCAGCAAATCTTATTAGCTTTGGTCTTATGTGGCTAAAACGCATAGTTTCCGATATACGAGTTTATCCGAAAAACCTAAAAAAAAATCCTTCAAGGAGTACCGCCTGGGACTTTTGGTAAGTAACCTCTTTACGAGTCCAAACAAAGTTATGAAGTCAAAAATTGTGTTCTAAGCGATTCCCTCTAGTATCCTTTCTTTCCTGATCTAATTTATCTAGCTAGCCTTTGAAAAACAATATACGCAAATTCTGTTTAGAACAAAAAGTGGGCACCAAATATAATTTCCATATAAAAGGCGATAACGGCGATAAAGACGTTCATTTGTATACAGAACATTGTATTTTGGGAACAACAAAAAGATATAGGATCGTGTAATGTCATGAAATTGGATCCCTAAAAGAAAATCACATTTCGTTTGTTTTATTTCAGCTGTAACTGTACCGGCTTAAGCGGAACGATAAAAAATATGCGAATTTAAAAACGCAACGATAAAGTTTGTCGGTCCTTAATTAAATTGGAGGGATTCGGGATTTTTTCTAGGCCCTTTCGGTTTAGGGACAAATGAGAAATTCGCCATTCCACTTTATTAAGAAGCGGCTCAACGCGGAGACTATATTTTTATTAATTGTCCATTTAGATTACTTTAGAAAAATTCGGCTTTTAGTTAATTGGCACATTGAAGCGAAGTAGCTGTATTACAGCGGCTCTTTAAAGCGTTCCATCAAACACCTTGATGGTGATTAACTTTGATTAGAGCTATCAAGTTCAGTGTCGCTATCTTTGCTTTAATCGAACACTTTATGACTCAGTATTTTATAGGGCATGTTTTGTTGAATTTATATGTTTTGCTGAGTTGATAGGCATAAAATATAGTACATTAAGTTTTTTTTAATGATACTAATTGAATTTGACTCTAACACTTTTTGCATTGAACCTAAATAAACAAATAAATACATGTGAATGACGTGGTACATAATTATGGGTGACTTTTATACGAATCTTCTCAGAGAAACTGCGCAGTCCCATAACCTCCGTTTATCTCTTTCACTTACTCCAGCACCGACCACTACCTGCTACTGGGTTCTCTCAACACGATCTTATTTTCATCACTTATTAGTTTAATACGATCAAATTAAACCCATTGGCATTGCGTAACTTTGTTGACGTTAATATTGAAGAATTAAAAAGCGACGCCGCCACCATTGACTAGACGCCCGCGTATACCACGAAAAATAATTGCATCTTCAATTGATAGAAAAGTGGAAATTTCAACTCGACTCTCCTAAAATTATTTAATGCTCGAAATTGGTCTATAAAACTTAAGCGTATCCCTGTCTCTTGTTACCTATGCGATGTGCAATACAGAGTTATCTTATCTTATTAATTATTTGTGTAAGATTGGTATGTGTATTTATATGTTAGTGAATTTTACTGCTTATTTTTTGTACAACTATTCTCACTTTTTATTAATGTTCCACCACTGATTAAAGCACTACCAAACGGTTGACTAGTAAAGACTTCCATAACGCATTAAGTCCGCTAGTTGTAGAATTTACAATGCACTAAAGTTTACCTATACGACTATGTGCAATTAGTTAAATGGATTTTCCAAACTATCTTTGAATCTTCCATTTTACTCGCTCAGATTTTTCTATCTCGCAGGATTATCCGTGTACACACACGGATAATCCTGTCTGCACATCCAGTCCTCTTGCCATTAAAACAACTTATTATCATATTTTAATAATTCTGTAAATAGAAGTGGGGAAAGATCTGTTCGAATGAAAACGAACACTAAGAACTGTGAATAATAGAAACATTTTCAAGGTATTTAATAAAAAAACGTATCATACAAATGCTAATGTAGATAGAATTCAGTTTTTAAAAGCAAAATGCTGATAAAAAATACATAGGTACAAAATATGTTTGCTGTGTTGAATGATGTTATAAACATTTTCGGGTAGGTATATTGGTTCACACGGTGAAATCGACGTGTAAAATTTTGAAAATGGTGAAGGGCAATTTTCATTAAATCGTTTAGTGATGACAACGCATGTCGTTGAATTCACCAAATCTCCACTAACTGGAAGCAAAGGTATATTGGGTTGTTTAAATAATTACAAAAGATTAGAAAAACTAGACTACTCGAGTCGAAAAAGCATATAGTTTCAAAGGCTCAGCATAAGTCGTGGCAGTGGAACGCATACCACGACGCTGGTTTTAAGCGGGTGCCTTTGAAGGTATTTGCCCAAAAAACCCAAAAAAAAAACCAGTTCCTTTTTGTGAATTTCAAAATCGCTGATTGCATTGTTTATCCGGAATAACGCGAGTAGGTTGACTACATGCAAAACACTCTAAGTGACATTATACTTACAAATGATTCATGTAACGTTGAGTGTTTCACGAACTAGAAATCCGCTTTGCGTAAACATATTATGTTAATTACGTAATCCTCTGTAAACAAAGTTTATTGGGCAAAATTATGTTTTATTAAATGGAACGGGGAGCCAACTGAAATCCGGAGCGTAGTCTATTTGGCAAGATTCCATTTTGAAACCTTGTTTATACATCCAAATTATCTTTCTGACTCTTTATGAAGAGTCAAGATACCTATTCATAATTGCAAAGTATTTGAACAAGCCGTCCTCCCGCTTTGCGTGGCATTAAGAGATGTACAGAAGGTTTTGGTGCGCTATATATTTATAGCAGCACAATGTCTTATTGTTTCAGTTTGGTCTTTTTAATGGATAGTTGTTTTAGAGTTTCAACTGTTAGCAAGAAGGTTCGCGAAACGTACGAGATTGTTTTTAAGTTGCACACCACGAATCTTAATGAACGCCATTGATTTGCTTTAGGTATTCTTACGCATTTGTGAGGCTATATTATTGTTTTAAATTAAAAATGAAAATAGAATTCAAAATGTTTATTTGGTAATTTCAAATTACCACGACAGTAGTAAATCAAGTTTTGATCTTTTGAAAGTTTTGAGACATAGTATTATTAAGGAATTTATATTCAAAGTAGTTATTAATAGAAATGCTGTTAAGTTTACAGACTGCACGCAAACTTTACTTATTTCTCACAACTTACATTATTTTTTCTAAGCTTGGGTCATTTTAATAATTCTGGCACTTAGTCTTTAGCAAAGATTAATATAAGTTTTTGATTAGGTTTTAAAGATTCAAATTAATTGAAACATAAATCTTGCTTTTATACATTGATTTATGCGGACACATAAGTCGTTTTGTGATATATCAATAGTATGGATATCATCAACTTTACGTTCTAGTGTCCCAAGAGTTCCCCGCAATCGTAGCTAAATTAGGTTCTATTATGTATGCTGATATCCGTAATTCAGATTTGTCCTATCCCTGTTACTCATGCTTTGTTACGTGCGAGGGATCGCGATAAATAGTTCCGAACATAATACTAACTATGAACTTATTTGTACACGTGCTGATTCTGGGAACACATGCCGTCTAGTAGTATATATAATGAATTATGCCTACGGTGCAGTATCTCGTAGCATCGTAGCACTTGTAGCTGATAGACTACGATCTACGAGTATTGTTTAGTGTCGCTATTGTGTATGTGCTGATAAAGAGATATTCTAGTTGATATTTTTTTAGAATGCTATCTTGATTTTGCCACTATTCTTTGCATAAGAAGAGGCACATATTTTCCTCATGTCACTAAACGTTTGATTAAACCAATCAGTTACTTCAGTAAGCTTTACACAACCATAATAGGTAATAATTAATCAACTTATGTCCATTTTCATAAGGTTCCATATCAAGAAAAGCATTGGTTTTCTCCATTCTTCTTTAAAACAGTTGTGACATTTTATTTTATATTTTTGGAAGTCAAACAGCTAAAAAACATTTCTTACTTTATAATTTAAAAGTTAATTTTAATAAACGGACACCTAAATTAATAAATAATATACATGATAAGGTCGCAAACAAAAACCACTGTAATGTAAATCTCACAGTGAAATTGAAACGCATTGCAATGAAGCCATACCCGCTGTCCAAACAAACATGGCGTTTTTGGATGGCAGTAGCGAGCGTCTGTCTTTGTATACATGCTGCTCAAGAAATGGAACCAGGGGGGCAATTCTCGTGCAATTCGTATACAGAAAAAGTTCACCGGTCGAATTTTCTTTGTTGAAGAAAAAATAGTTTTGATTTCTCAGGGTCACGATTTATATGTATTAAGATTTTGTTTGTGCGATAGTTTTTTTACGAATCGGTATTTTACTTGTTTTTTTAGGTAAAACGGTTAAACTCGCAATTGAATTACCACACGAAAAAAGTTCGATTGCCGCGAGAATCGGCCTCCAGCTTTTAGATTTGCCTCTATTTTTTTCTCTAAGAATAAATTTTCAAAAAGCGATTCCAATGTGACATTAAATTTATATATGCTTAAAAACAACAAAAGATCTAGAGCTCGTAGCACGAAAATTTTGTTAATGCTGTGAAAAATTATCGTCTTGACGGCACGACGACGGCTGCAGCCAACGGCACTTCGATAGAATGTTGGCGGCAGGGGGAGGACTTCTTGTCGACAGCTAATTATGTATCGTCCGAGTAAAAGATCCTTGAAACGACCATTTACTTACATAATACCTATTTCAAACTCCTAACCATTTTCTTCTGTAAAGGCTTTGTTAGATTAAACATAAAGACAGTAAGGTAACTAATTCGGACTACCTGTATTGACTAGCGTAAATCTTTTCCGTCCAAATAGGTTGTATATTTTAAGATTTCCGAAAACCTACCTTTAGCTACTGCAGCTGAATTGAACATATTTTATATTGGAATGTCTATTGTACTGTTATGAAGCAAAAGATTTGTGAGATCCCGATAGGAGGGCAGAGAAGGTTTGAAATTCCTTTTGTAATATTGTCAAATATTGTCATTTCACCGAAAAGATTTTGGCGAGGTTTTTCGCAACTCAGAGTATTTCGAAGAAATAAACGGTTCATTTATTTTGGTATTCGTATTATTCGTGTTTCGCTTTCTTAGACAAAAAAAGTCTATAATAGTGTCTGACAAAATTAAAAAGCGTAATTAGGGATATAATGTATGGTTCTCATGGCCTTACGTCTAATTAGGATGTCACATACATTTTAAGTTATAAAAAAAACGCAAAATGTGAGGTGAATACCGACTCAAAATGCGTTTTCAATAAACACAATGACGAACGTGTTATTTATCCTTTTTCGGGAGTTTTATACTTTGATAAAAAATATGTTTTTAGTTATTGGCTGTCCCAAAAACTGCTGAACCGATTGAGATGAAACATACATACAATGAAGAAGAATAAGAATCTTCTCGATATAATTACTCTTTTCTGAAAAAAAATACAGTAATCTGAGGAATAAAAGTAATAGGAATTTTGTAGAGTCAGATGCCGTCAGCTGTTAACTTTAGTACCACCGGCACTACAAATTAATGTTAAGTTTCATATTGTAACTCATAAAACAAGATATACATTTTTTTAGAGCTTTCTAAAACTCCAGTAATGTTTCTAGGGGAGATGATAGGGGAAGAAACAGTAATTTCTGAGCGTGTTTTCATATCGGAAATGAATTACACATACGAAAGCTGCAATCGTGCTATAATTCATGCTTTCTTTCGGGTTGGACCATAGAGGTATAACCAATTTTTGTTAGGAGCAGGAGACGTACTACTTTTACCTTTTGAAAATATATTAAAAAAACTTGCTGTACACTTATAATAATAATACTACTTAAAAAAACTATAGTTTGAAAAGGTAATTGTGCTTAGATAAATTCATGGTCGTCTCAAAACCATCTTTATAAGATCTAAAACAAAAAACAGGATGGTAGGGTAGATTGGAATAGCTACACCGAGGGCATAAAGTATACTCGTATTTGGCAACCGCAATAAAACGCTACGCTCACAAAAACGAACATGTAAATTTCCCCGTTCGCCATGTTGTAAATGCAAGTCGTTATTATGAAAGTTCCGCTGCGCCTACCACAATGTTTAGCATGGTTCCTAACAGCAGAGAGTATGATGGGGAAAAATATACAACAAAATATTAATAAATGTTAAGTTCAAAAGCAGTATGATTATGACACAGCCAAATGTCTTAAAATAGATTTTTATTTCAGAATTACGACAATCTGTATCATTGTATCAATGAACGTAATAATCTTTGTTACGAATTTATCAATGACAGAGATTTATCATTGTTTCTTTCCCTTTTTTTTGTAAAATCAATGTTACCATGTAACACAAATATCAATAAACGGAGGAGCATAGATAACCCGACATACAAAAACCAAATTATAGATGAAAAATCTTGAAATAATAATTGCAACCAAATTAACATCCGTTGAAGGCAGACTTCTCTCTGACACTGCTATTTTAATAATGAAATGAATGATTAACACCATTGATTTGTAAGAACCTTCATAAAGATGAAATAAGAAACCAAAAATTTGCGCACGGGCTGGACTTGAACCGGCAACTTCTTGGCTGACCGGGCCAAACTTACCAATTGACCTACCGTGCTGTCAGTCCGACCTTGCGAAATTTGTGGTCTCTAATGGATATGTCATTGCGTGCTGGTTCAAGTCCCGCCAGTGCGCAATTTTTTTGGTTTCTTATTTCATCTTTATGAATATAAAATATGATACTGTAAGTATTAAAAAAACAGCATAAACCATTGTAGAAACCTATTAAAAACGTTAACCTATAATATTTATAGGTATACTGGGAAATACTGTCTTATTTCTCTTAAGACAGTATTTCCCAGCCCACCCCCGTACAACAACACTTCCCAGTGCAAGTGGTATGTATTACATTTTCGGTACTCACGTCTGCGGTGAAAAGTTCGCCCGAGTTCCGCGACAGGAAATTAAAGTCCGCAATATTCTACTGCTTGAGGTTAAACTTCACTTTCAGATATTTAAAAAGTTACACTAATATTGTACAAATCCTTTTGCAGACGGAACTCATCCGAAAGTCGTTGGTAACCGTTTTCTCCACTTGTCTTTCAAGTTGACGAGTGACGGTGAATAACTTTTCGCGATGTGATTGGGTTTGGATCTTTGTAATGGCATGTAGCGGCATGGCGGTTTAAATTATTTTGATTAGTTTATAACTTAAACTTAAATTAAACGGTCAAAGTCACAAGGAAATATAAGAGACAAGAAGATGTGTAATACAATGTTCAAAATATTCCAAAATTAAGTTTTGAGAACGAGACCACTTTCGTGCGCGTATTCAACTAAGTAATTTATTTTAAGTAATTTAATATTAGAGATATTCAATTATTGCTATCATAAATTTAACCATATATGCAGAATTTGCGTGTCATCATAATCTTCTATTACCACTAACAATGCCAACAAACTGCGTCATATTTCTACTGTTTGATCATTATTAATTAAGGTAGGTACTTATTTGTACAAATTCGCTGCGTATTCTTCAGGCTCTAATTTCCATTACAAGCGAATTATACGTCGCTCGCATTCAGATCACAACGTGATATCGTGTGACAACAATAGCGAAAACTTCGAAATGACCATTAATCATGGGTTAGAATGATACAAATTTGTCAGCAACCAGAAGCCCTGCGGCGTTGAGTCACACAATATTAATGAACATGAAAAACGCGAATCTCGTGAACTATGAGATCGTGACGCAATGTGAGCTTCTTAAAATTACGGCCCAATGCATTCGTATCCAAGAGTACGTATGCGGTCCGAGAATTTCACGGGAAAAACAAAACGTTTCTTAAATCGGGTGGAGATTTAAATGCGCACTGTAATTAATGGTAGTAGATTTACTGTAAAGTATGGTTTCTTTGCTACTCGAATATTTTAAACAATCTTTTTGTAACTATTAAAATGATATCAGCGGATAAGATGATTTAACTATTAGAATTAAATAGGTCTTAATTATCTATGTAGTGTGTGTTTGTGTTTATCATATTTTATAATTAATCATTTCGTTATAAAGGAATGACGAGATTGTTAACAATATGAGATCAGAAAAAAACGGACTTTAAACTAATTTGGTCGCAGAAGTAATAATAATCATAAAGTTATTGTAGTTACCAAACCAATAATACAACAAAACTATCATTTTATTAATTAAACTCAAATCATTACCAAAAGTTTGATATTGTGAACAAAATATCATACAGTCCTTGTTGTCTGAAATATTGAATATTTATTTATAGACCCAGGAATCGAGGCAATTGTGAAATATTGGATAGGTCAAGATAATAAATATTGCGGTGACAAATATTGGACATTATAATAGTTATTTTGCGTCGTACCAAATGGACGCGTTTTATTAAGTGCCTACAGTTTTTCATGAAAGCTTATGCTTTCTGTTCAAATTCGCTGATCTTGCTTTCCACAATCTTTCATTTACATAAGCAAGCAATCAGAATAACAAAGGATGCTATAATGAAGCTCATTGTCATAATTTTTCACTGTCGCTTGTCAAGAAAGGAGTTTTCTTTATTAAACGTATGAATATTATTTCAGTAGCTTACCTTGCATGTATACGAGTACCACATGTGTAAGAAGGTACTTTCGACGTCAAATTAGACTAATTCATGAGAAATTTACATAAAATATCAGATAGTTCAAATGGTATATGTGTGTTTAATCAAAAGACTTTGTAAATTAAAACTGTTAGTTTAATTTGTTGAATTAGTTTCAATTTATCCAACTAATTTCAATCTAAGCCTATTAAATAGACTTTTAAGAATAGTGATTTAAAGAACAATGGCAGGAATTTACCTGAGTTTATTTTGAGGCGTCTAAAAATGTGACCTATGCAAAAACTAATAATTTATTTAATATGTTTTTTTCATGAAAATGGTTTCTCATTTAAAAGCCGGGCTTAAATTGTAAATGTAATAAAAAACTCTCATTTGAATCCTATAAGTAAATTCACTGGTGCTGCCATTTAAAGAAAAAAATACAGTATGCGTCGTATTTTTATCAATTCGATTGTACTCTTAAGAAAAATATGAAATAGAAATAACTAAGGTTTTCAACACAGAAAGATGTGAATGTATTTTAAAACAATATAACTTGATTGCAAAATGATTTATTGAAAAAGGGAATAGACTATGAACACAAATTGTAAAATACAACAGCAACACTGACATCCGTCTAAAAAATCAAAAGTCAAACGTCACTTTGACAGTAGCTTGTCTTGACTACTTCGCTACCTGCGATGTTATTTAACAAAAAAAGTTGTTTATTTTGAATGGGTTTTGGATATGAATTATCTTTATTATCGACTCTCGCTTAACTGTTTTCGGGCATTATTCTTATATTTTGACTGCCGAATTGCCTCTTAGGAACGTTTTTAGTAGCTTTTTCAGATTTTTAATATATTAGAAGCGTTCATTTCGATATAACCTAAAAATACAAAAATAAAGATAACCTTTTTTTGTGGCCTCGACAAAACGAAATTCTTATTGATTATGATAATTTAGTGCAACTGCTATCATTTAAACATTTTTTCAATCGTAGACGCTTAAAATATTTTTCAGGTAAAACATTGTATGGGGCCTTGCCATTGTTCTTTGGAGGCACAAAATTAGTTTTAGGTAGATTTAATCATTTTTTTGTAACAAACTCAGGCTTAATTAGGCTCTTATTTTCTTTGAAATTATTAACTGGAATTATTAATTAGGTTTTATTGACCGTTTCTTTTTGCTTGTGAATATTGTAAACAAGCTTGACATTCCTTTTTATCGAAATAATTCGTTTTAAAATTAAATAAACTTAAAACTCGCCAACTACAAAGGTAACTCGTCGTATACGGCTGAGGTCTTTTTAAATCAAATAATAAATGAATTTTATTCACTGATATTATTAAAAAGTTATAAAAGATTGTTTACATGATACGTCTAGCAAAGAATAATGGACTCTATGAATTTCACGAACCTTTACACTAGATACTAAAATATTCAACAAACAAAATTGATATTTTATAGAAATATCTTTAGATCCTGGTCATACAATAAAAAGTGTATTATTTTATTTCATCTGCTTAAGTCCGTTCAATTTGGTGTATCGTACTTGATTCATTTATTTACGAATATTAAAATTTATGTAATGCAGGAAATGCTCTCATAGTTTACACGTTACGTCAATTACTTTTATTAATTAAGTCACATCATCGTTAAAGCTTAAAATATTGAAAAGCATTGCTTCCATGTTTCAATGACTACGTATAAAATTGGATCGGCGTCATTTTACGATAATTTAATGGGTTGCTCATTCCTGGTCAATTTCTCTTACAAATAAATTAATGATATATTGTTATTTATTGTAAATCGGTGTCCTCGTGTCCCGGGCAATTACCCTGCAAAGCGTTTTTTTTCCTTGATTGCCTTTACGGTCTAGCTAGTGCTCTCACAGAGAGCTATGGAGCATAGTGCCGCTCTGTATTATACACGAAAAATTTCAAAATAAACGTGTAAATAGCTGTGTAAATACAATACTTCATTGGTATTTTGAGTGGTAGGTATTTTTACTAGTTAATGTTACTTTGTTATTTTATTTACTGTTTTTATAGTGTTTTTTTACTTAACAAACTTAAAAACATCAATTGCACTTTTAAAAAGCTGGCCAAGTGCGAGTACGGAACCCTCAGTGCGCGAGTGCAAGGACTCGCGCACTGAGGGTTCCGTGCCAACTTTAAATGAATAAGAAAATCCACTTGCCAATGTGTCGGTGGCGGGGTGGTAAAGGCATGCGCCCAGATAGCGTAAGACACAGTATGATTTGTTGTCTGACACAATTGTTTTTTACTAGTGTAGTTTATGTTAAAAGGTATCATTCTTTAAAATTGAGAGTAATTACTTACCCTTTTAAATTGACCTTGGCATAACAAAACTAAACTAAATGAAAAGAAATTACTAAGTCTACCTTTTCAATCATATTAATTTGTTTCCTTGAGTTGTTTGTATCTCTGAAAGTAGAACACATTGCCGTAGTAATAAATGGCATTGAAATAAAATATTACAACATTGTGAAGCTAGAATCGTCTCAAGCTGTATGTCTTCTAAAAGCTATCGTGTAAACTTTATACAGCAGAGATAAATTACGGCACAGCGAAGCTAGCTAAATCCTGGGGTTGCACTGTGGAAAACGTTTGCACTCATATTTTTAGGTGAATTTTCACGTTCTCTTTGTCGCGTCGATTATACAAACGTCAGATAAGGAATATTCGTCGAATATGATACAAAACGCCTAATTTAAAAACGTCACCTCTTGGACAGTAATAATGATAATGACATTTTAAAATCGGACGTTTTATACTTATTTGATCGGATAAGTTCTATCTGACGTTAGTTAAATCGACTCTTACTACAAAAAATTAGGGGCAGCTAAAATAACTGTGAAATATGCGGATTATTGCTGTTGGACCGCAGTTATCCAGAAGAAACCAGTTCACTCTAACTTTTAGGGTTTAGGACTCTACTACCTACTTGGTCATCGTTAGGATGGACCTGCTACTGTCACTGCCCTTGGGAAAAAGGTGCAGAAATGATATCGACATGAAACGGTGAACGCGGGTGGATGAGCGGGGAAGCGGGAGGAGTTTGACATGTTGACGTCCTTTCTTATGATAACCGAGTTGTATAATTCATTAAGAATCAGCGACGCGAGTAGCGATTTCATCACGCATTTGCATTATTAATATTGGCAAGAAGCGCGTTCATATGAGCGGAATATAAACGCATAAAAAATATCCTGTTGAGCGTCACACACGTATGTTTCAGAATAGAGCCCCAGGTTAGGTCTAAATGTAGGCGTGTGATGGAGGCGCCTAACATGCGAGGTGGCTGTGATTCATTTAGTGCAATCGCAAAAGAGCTTGCAATCGCGTCACGTAAGCCCATCCGGCATTGATAAATCGCTTTTTTAAGTACCTAGTAACTCATCTCAACTTAAAATAATATAATGTGAGTGTTTTTCGACATGATCTGCATATTACGTTAGTACATATTTAGCTTGGTGTATTTATTTAAAATGCAGGGTATAAAAATCGGTATTTTAAAACAATAATAGTTTAAGGTTCGATTTTACCAACGCCAGATAAGACTTATCCGACTGAATAAGTATCTAACGTCTGATTTTAAAATGTCATTTACATACATAATTGCTTACAATTATTAGATGACGTTTTCAAACTAAGCGCTTTGTATTATATTCGACAAATATTCCTTATGGGTTAGTAAAATCGGGCCTAAGCCATTTTGTAATCACTTATGACAAGGTATATTTGCGCATGTTAGTACTATTTTCACGTACTACCAAAGCCGCCTGAATGTTCAAAAATCGCTCGCACTTTTCGTCGTCTTAAGATTGAAGTGATGGCCGTTTCTATGTCCTATTCAACGATACATTTCAAAGTGTTTAGGTGGCAAAGACATTGAATATGTATGCATTCCATTTACCTTACAACAGGGTTGGTAAGATGGTTTCAAGATAACCTACAGTTAGACCAAGGCTCATTTGAATACTAATAGCTGCGGAGGATTACAGTGTTAGTGTGTATGTACAGTGTATGTAGTAGTACGTAGATAACACTGACTCGACCGTGCGTAGATACTACATAATTGGATCGCGGACCGCGCGGCCAAACTATGTAGCGTTTGGTACGGTACAGTCTATTGGAAAAATAAGTTTCGTTTCCAATATTATTTCTTGAATAGACGATTTATTAGGCATTCAGTAGGCCAATTGTACAACTTACAATGGAATAAAGTTAATTAAAATAAATAATACATTTACGGTTTTTTATATATTTTACGTTAGTTGAAAGTTTTATACGCGAATGGAAACAAGTTTCAGTTTATTTTCCGTGTAAGATATTGCTTTACTTTTAACAAATCTAGAGAAATTACCGCAGGCTTTGGTTTCATCGTGAAATCTAGAAAAGCAAAAGCGGTCAATAAATTAACTTACTTTTTATTAAGCTGAATGAACATTTAATACTGGAGTAATTTTACATAAAGTCATATTTTCTGCCATCTATTTCTCGTACCTATCGCACAGGCTTACATTGTATGTGAAACATGACCTAGATTCCGATTCTGATGAAGATGGAAAGGTCAGTGCTATTCTTTGTTCGCAAATGACAAGGAATTTTAATAGATTTTTAGAACGAAAATAACACGAAATATTATCGTGAGTGATTAAAAACTAGAGCTCGGGATATTACTAAAAATATCATTCGTGAATTGTAACTAGGAGTGATTACAACTCCTTAAGAAATAATTATATTGCATTTTGTCAGATAAACTGCTATCTAATTAGTATTTGTATTATTATTATATTATATTTTTTCATTAAATTGCAGTAGTTCCGTCGTATGCTATATACTGAGCAGACTGTACTTCCATATGTCGGGCGGGACATTATTGTGACTGTAGCAGGAAGTTAATTGCGTGTTCCTTGTCGGCCGGGTTTGCGGATGATTTAGGTATTTTAGGGCCTCAGTGCACAATATACATGAGTATGAAATCAGTAGGCACTATTCTACTCCAATCTAGCTTTAAGTACTTACAAAGAGGTGATAGAGTACAGTTTACAAGCTAGTAAGGCGCCTTTCTATAAAATAGTTGAACTAATTTATCCCTAACACCAGTAGAAAGATACACAATTTCTGACGTGCAAAGCCGAGAAGGATCACTACTATCGTATTAGTCGACTAATATAATACCTAAGGTAGTACCTAAGTGATGTTAACAAAATATTTGACTTCTCATCGTAAGGAAATAGGTTTTCATTATTTATTCGTAGAAAAATAATAAACAAAAGCATCACAAGATTTCTTCTATTGCAAAATGAAACAAAACAGAGATGATTTCAATACGAAGCTATCGTGTCTTTAAAAGGTAATGTTGACGTTCTTTTTGGCCGTAGAATATCAAATACAAACAAATCATCAATCTATTCACCGTGAACGATAGACAGTTCTGTCATAAAATCGAAGGACCAACAGGCCTTTCTGCTGCATTATTCATTCATCAGTCATCACTAACAATAGAATAGAAGCATCGGGATTAAAACACAGGAAAACACAGTATATATGGTTGCATGAATTACCTACAAACCTTCTGTATAAGCGGCCGTATTTTCAGTTTTGGAGCTTGCATTCTATGCACCCCGTGCGGTTGGACTGTGTGACAACTAGAGTCGAAATACCAAGTGTCATCTAACGAATTTCGAATTTATGAACTTCCAAGCTACCTTTGATTGAAATAGATTTAAAAAAAACCTATCCCAAAATTGGAGAATAGCATTTACATACACACTTACACTTTTGATGCTGTTTTGATAGTCCGTATTCTAAAGAACGTAGTATGAATTTTAATGCTCGGATTGATTTGGTCAATTAATTGTAGTCTTCGAAAACAGGACCTTACTTCTTTATTAGCATTTAGTTAGGCTCTCTGGAGCTTTTTTATTTTGTGACAGCAGGCTTCGTTTCATTTAGTATAAAACTTTACCGCATAATTGACATTTGTTATATTAACTCGCCCCAGATCGCTGTGACCTTTTACGGGTAAACCCTTATTTTTTGTATGGGCGTCAAAACAAACGTAGGCCGGTCTCATTGGGTAACAATTTAGGGTGTCATTATACAATTTATATTTTAGTCATGTTACATAAAAAATAAATTTAAAATCTACCTATTCAAAGACGAAACCATTTCCATGCGGCTAGATGCTGGTTGCGTTGCCGCGTCGGATATCTATAATCCTTTGAGCTAGGAACCAGCACGATCGTAAAAAAAACAGCCAGCTTTATTATTGACCGTTACAGCATTTTATTTTGGCGCAATTTTTATAAACAAAAATTTAGCAGACGACGATGACCCAAATGTTTCAACGCCAAACGGCGTGAACACATTATCACTTGCAAGTGAGACGTACTTGCGACGCTTGGCGTTTTCAGCCAACTCCGCTGCTGTTCCAACTCAAAGGACTGATTCTCTGAGATGGGAGGGTAAAAGGCAAAAGTATCGACAAAGGTTGCATCATGTTGTATTTTACTTAAGTAAAAATTAGAATTGATATCTTGGTATAAGTACGAGGCAAATAAAACCCAAATCTGTCACATTATTTATTTATTTATTTAATTCGTTAAACAAATGTGTAAAAATCCAAAAGGTACATAAAAATGTTAAAAGGTTTAAAACAGATATTGGAAATAAAACTGCCCCAATATGACCAGGAATTAAAAACCTATACTCAAGATCAAGACGTGTACATTGCAATTACTGAACTAATGACATATTTTTACGTCCGAAACCAGTACGTCATTATGCACGCTGCGCGCTGGATACAAGGGAATTCAGTCAATAAGCGCAAAAACCACAGCTAAGTTAAACACGGATTATAACAAAAATAGGCGCGTTTACTGCTCCGAGTTCTAAATATCGAACTCCTGAAAACCCAGCACGTTCTTCGTCTTGTGCACCCCACGCGCGGGCTGTTGGGCGCGCGGTACGATGGACATTCGCCGGCCGGCTGGCGGCGGGGACGGCTCCGTGCGCGCGCCTGGCATTATTGAGAAGCGCCTGAAAGACATTCTAGGGGTTAGTTAGATTTCTATAGCTCTTTTTTGTAATACAAAAATTTATTCTATATCAGCAGCCGAGCCCCACAGTAAAATACCGTAGGACATCAAGCTATGGAAATAAGTAAAATAAACTAACCTAGCTGTTTCTATATCAGTCAAACGTCGTATCTTTCATACAGCAAAAGCAGCTGATCTTAGTTTCCCTGAAAAGGCCTCTATTTTATTTTTATTTAATAGGTTCACCTACAACTAGTACATTGTTACTTAATATAATACATTTCACATAATTAAAATTTGCTAAATGTACAGTCTCTTACAGGCGAACACAGCATGCACAAGATAAAGTCACTTATACGATTATTTAAAGGTAAAAGTCGTTTAAGAAAAGAAAGTGCTACAAATGTAAAACTAAGACAATTCAAATAATCTTTTGCGAAATTTACAAAGAGACATCGAACATATGTCAATATCGGAGCTTTGCCTCATTAGGTTATACTGCCTACACAATCTAGGGATAGGTGAGTGGGCACCCATTACTGTTCTCCTAAAAGGAATACTAAAAAGGCCCAGCGGACGACGGGGTAGTCGGAGAGGAACTCTAAGTTTCAGTCTTAGTAGCAATTCGGAACAACATGTGTGGTTATTGAGGGCTTTGTAGAGGAAGACCATATCGAGAAGGTCACTGCGCTTTTGAAGGCTAGTCATTTTAAAGAAAGCTAATCTGTCCTCGTAACTGAGTCCCGGTCTAGCCACAGTGTAAGCAAGGTATCTGGTGAACTTTCTTTGAACTCGTTCAACTCGCAAGGAATGGCGTACTCAAGGGTTGATCTAACGAGACAATTAAATAGTGTTATTTTTGTTTCCACATTTGTAAACCCTTTTGAATTACGTATCACAAATCCCAGTAACTTAGCTGCCTTTTTTAATAATATGATCAATATGCGGTACAAATGATAACTCCCTGTCCATCAGAACTCCCAGATCTCTAATTACTTGAACTTTACTCAGGCTAACCCCGTTGATGTAGTAATTAGTAGGTACAATATTTTTCTTCCGAGCAAATTTAATTAAAGAGCATTTTTCTACATTGAGACTCATTCCGTTACAATGACACCATTCTTCGAGCGAGTCGATGTCCCTTTGAAGCAGTGTCGCATCCTCCGCTGATTCAACAACTCTTGATAGTTTAAGGTCATTCGCAAATAAGTAAGGTATAGAATAGCGAAAGCGGGACGGTAAATCATTCACAAAAATATTGAACAGGACAGGGTCCAGACGTGAACCCTGTGGAACAACTGACGTAATTTTGAGGGTGTCGGATGCAAAACCATTCACAACAACGTAAAAAGACCGCTCTATGAGATATGAGTTCAGCCACTTTAACATGGGCCCAAAGAAACCACACTTAGCCAGCTTTGATATCAGCAACCTGTGGGGAACTCTATCAAAGGCCTTACTAAAGTCTATGAAGACCACGTCAATTTTCCTATTTGCATCAATAGATTCAACGATACCTTCAGTAAATGTCACCAAGTTTGTACATGTTGATCTACCTTTCAGAAAAATATGCTGATAATTAGAAACAAATAGTGAAAAATAGCTCTGAATGTAGGGACAGACCAGACTTTCCAAGGTCTTGGCCAGCTGAATAGCTATTGGCCTATAATTCTTAACATGCTGGGGGTCGTCAGACTTGAAAACTGGAACAATTTTCCACGTTTTAGGAAAAACGCCTGTTTCTAGCGATTTATTGTAGATCCTACCTAAAGGCTCCGCCAAATTAGTGGCGCAATTTCTAAGAAATATCGGACGAAGCCAGCCATTTACTTATGTCCAGAGATTGAAGTTTCTTGAGTATAGTAGGCTTGTCGAGTCTCATAGGTGCAAAACTAAAGCTATCGGACTGTGAGCTAGTGGTAGAAGATGCACTATCAGTAAACGTAGCAGGCTGGGAGCTATCATAAATGGAGGCAAAGTGTGAGGCAAAAATATTACATATAGTAGAGCCATTTGAATAGGACGTGTTGCCATCAGTTACTCGTTTTTAATACTCTGCTCTACTTTATGCATATAGGATTTGTAGCAAGCCCTAGTAAGCCAACTACATCGATCAGACAACTACCTGTACGTAATTTTGTCAAGCGGGTTCTTGTACTTTTTATATCTCTTTCGGTACTTTTCTTTTTCATGCAAGCGGTTGATTAAATTGCGGCTAAACCAAATTGGAAAACGAGCACTACGGGGTTTATGTATCGGTACGAATCTCGTTAGTGTGTTCTAAATAACTTTGTAGAAAGCGTCTGACATTTCGTTCACTTCTGATTCATTTACAAACACCTGGTCTCAGTCAACTTGTGTCAAGAAATTGTTAATTTCAGAGTAGTTCGCCTTGTGAAAATTTCGTTTAACTGAGTCACTATTTGGCAGAAGAGTGCCTCCATTGTCCAAAGTCAGATCGATGACAAGAGGTGGGTGCAGTGGGTCTACTTTACTCAATACATCGGTTGCTCTCGACACAGTGCAAGAGGACAGATCAGTCAAAACAAGATCGAGAAGCCTATTCATAGAGTTCCTCTCATAATTGAGCTGGGTTAAGCCATTCACGGCTATGAAATCCATTAAACTTTGGTTTAATGAAGATAATCGCCCGTTATCATTTGGATTCCAGTTTATGTCCCATAGATTAAAATCACCTACTATACATAGATTATTCAAGTTGTTCTGCTCAAAAACTCGTTTGCAGTTATCCATGAACCTCTCGACCGTAACTTTCTTAACAGGCGACGGCAGGTTCGCAACGCACAACGTTAGTGATATCGAGGGCTTTGTATTAGGTAACAATACTTCTACCCAAAGATCTTCGCATTCACTCTCCCAGTTGAACATTCTTGAAGATAAAATATTTTTAGAAACCGCTATTAATACGCCACCGCAATCAGTTTTCATGTATAAGCTAGTGATGCCTCTATCGCGTCTATGAATTACATACCTACCGTCGAACAATTCTGAACTAAGTATATTATCATTCAGCCAAGTTTCGGTTAAGATTATTATATCATAGTTCGAATTCGCTAGGTTACAATAAAAGTTATATGTTTTGGTTCGCAGACCACATGTATTTTGATAATAATATGTGTTCGATGAAATGATTTTATAATAAGATAAAAAGAGTAACATGCAATTAAAAATAATTTCAACTATTACTTAAGATTTTCCAGAGATTTGAGGACCTCATTGTAGTTTGGAGTCTAAAGTGATTGCCAAGAATGTTGTGGAGTGGATAATATCAAGCGATTTGTCTTTCATCTTAACCCTTAGCTACCTACCCCTTGTTTCAGTCCGTTAACTACCTACCTGGAGTCTCTCAGACTCCTCTCTTCTCGGGACTCTAAACAAAAAACTAGGGTATCGTAAGGTACTTAAATATATAAAATATTATTTTTATAGGTTTTTATTTCAAAAAAATGTATTTAAGGCGTAAACAATTTAAGATATTTATTTTTAAAAATGCCATAATCACTGAGACTTCAAAAAACTAACAAAATAACTTTTTATGATATTGAGCTCCATTTAAAAAAAAAATACTAAAAGTAGGAACTTTTCTTCATTAATTTATAAAAAATTAACAATCAACTTATAAATGTTTTCATAAATTATAACTGAAATGACAGAATATAAACAAAATTGCAAGCCCTAAACTTTTACAATTTTAGTCTACAAAGCCCATATAATATATAGGAACATTTTAGACAAAAAGGGTTTTTGCAGTAGCAACACAAGGATTTTCACTGGATTTTCCGTTTCTTTTTAAGACCACACTGAGAGCAGTATTTGCGGATTTTCAGCCTTTCTGGTTGTTCAGAACTACTTCCTGCAGCACCAGAAAATGTCTCTGTGTCCAGTCGCAACACAGTCACCAACGAAACCAGTTTTTGCCAAAATAATTTCTTTTTATTGGTCAAGATTGCAATTGTTTCAAGGGTGTGTCAGCTTCGTCTGATGAAAAAAGAACTAAAGACGTGTTTTGGGGGACAAAATTGGTAGTATCTACCACTTAATCCGCCACTTCTTCACCGTCAATTTCCGAATCCGATCTGGACTGTTCGCCCAGCATGAAATCCTGACCAAAATTCACATCCTCATGACTGCATTCTGCATTTTGTATGTCGTCTTCAGTAGCATGTTCTTGCTCTAACCAGCGCTCAATAATTGTATCACTAAATCTCATTTTTTACTAAAATAATAAAAACTACATGATTAGAAAAAAATCCTTTAAGTACCTACCTGGAGTCTCTAAGACTCCAAAAAATTTTAAATACTCACTAGAGAGCAAACGCGCGCAAGTGTAACCTCGACGAGCGCTGACGTGATGCTGCGGGTAGAGGGCGGAAGGTACATGAACGCTTAAAGACTAAAGACGCGCATGCGATGAGTTAAGACAAGAAACAAATTCGCCAGAGTCTGAGAGACTCCTGGTAGGTAGTTAAGGGTTAACCTGAGTTGATGCCTGTCGGACATTGGGCAATGTGAACTTTACACATTTAGTTTTACTTCCATTAAGAAGGAGATTGTTAATTGTAAGCCAATGTAATACTTGTGAAAGAATATTATTTAAATCGAAAAAATTTTCTTCACCCCTTGGGATTTTAAATATAAGTGAAGTATCATCTGCAAACAATACTTTATCCAAACAAAGATTCCCTACAAAATACGGGAGGTCATTTATATACCTATATCAAAAAAAAAAATTGGTCCCAATATAGATCCCTGGGGCACACCCATTGTTGGAGGTGCTCCAGAAGACTCAATTCCGTTCACATATACTATTTGCGTTCTACCTGATAGATAAGAATTAATTAAGTTTAATGAGTTTAATGATGCCCCGTAATGACGTATTTTTTTGAGTAATGTTTCATGGTCCCCACAATCAAAAGCTTTGGATAGATCACAGAAAATTCCTAAAGCATCATGCCTATTATCAAAGGCATCAAAAACATGTGTTAAAAGAGCAACTCCTGCATTCGTAGTGCTTCTACCTTTAGTAAAACCAAATTGTTTATTATGTAGTAACTTATTTGATGAAAAGTGAGTTAAAATTTGGTTGAATATAATCTTTTCATATATTTTACTCAAGACTAGCAAAATCGATATTGGCCTGAAGTTTGAGGGGTCACATTCGTCACCCGATTTGAAAAGCGGTATTATTTTACTAATCTTCATTAAACTAGGAAAATTGCCGTCATCAATACACTTATTAAAAAAAAAATTGCTAGTTGAGAAGCTATTGTGTCGATAAATGATTTAATAATATGCACGGATAGTCCCCACAGATCCTCAGTTTTTTTCATATTCAACTCGAGAAATGTTTTTATTATTACTTCAGGTCCTACATACCTGAAGTGAAATTGAGAAATACATTCGTTGACATAAAGTTTTAGAATAGATTCGGCTATTACTGAAGAAGAAGCGAGTTCTTTAGTTGTAGTGGGCGCAATATGTGAAAAAAAGAACGATTCAAAAGCAGTTGCAAATTAAGTGTTTTATCAATGATTTTTAATACTTTTTGAGCCAGCGATGATATTAGTTGCATTCGTAAATTGAACTCTAAACTTTTGATTTTTAGTCTAGTATCAATAAAAATACGAGTTATTTTGGTTTTAAGTGTTCTTTTTTTTCCTGTGTTGTTAGTATTATTGCTATTTTCTTTTTCTATATTTATTTGTATATGTACATATATTTTTGTTGTATTGTTTTTTTTTTGTTATTATTATTACATATTTGTATTATTCTATAAGGTTTTTGAATTCTATTATCCTTGTGATTTTGCTATACAATATTAAACAATATTGCTCTTATTCTAGTTTGATTTAGTGATTGTGTTTGTGTGTGGGGAGTAAAGTAATCCCTCTACGTCGTCGCCTTTAGGTACTAAGATGTTCTTAGTGACTGAGTTAATAGAGTTAGGTATGTTAGTGGATTGGCCAATATCTTGTTTCGGACTTGCTCGTCGCCCCTGCGCATGACCATCCGCAGGTTGTAGTCCCGGATTATTGTTGGTGTGGCCTTCTCTGCCCGGATTATCAGACGAGCTGTGGCGTCGTCGGTGGCATTGTCTGTGTAATAAACACAAGACTTTGTGTGTCTAGAGATGGCCACAACAGCGTGGGGAACACTCTTTAGGAGATGGGATTTTTGATACTGTGCGCACTATCACCACTGACTCAAAAGTCTGCCCCTGTGCTTCATGTATGGTAAGTGTGCGTGATCCTTCGTCTTTCCCGTATCCTTGGCTGATTAGGCTTGCCTTTTCAGCTTGGGTGTGAGTGAGGTATAGGGTTCTTTCCGATTTTGGGATCACTGTACCTGAGCAGCGCTTGAGGGAAAGTGACTGTACTTGAGTATTGGCTGAGTATATGCCGCTGTAGATTTCACTAAGGGCATACGCTACATCTTGGGGGTTTTGATAGGTGCACAGTAACTCCTTAGTAACCTCTGTGATTTTATTAGGTCTGTTGTATTCCAAAGTGAAGAAATTACAGCGATCTATGTATGGGACTTGGTTATTATCTCCTAACAAAGTCACCTCTCTGGCTTTCGCTATTTGGATAGCCAGTACAATGGATCCAAAATGGTTCATGAGGGCTTCATCCACCATAAGGCGTGTGCACCATTCTCCCTCACTCATACCATTTACAAGTAGAGATGCCATTGTTCTGACTCTCCTTTTCGCCCTCTCTTCCCCTATTCTCGTTGCCAGTTTCTCTCGGAGGTCCTTTGCTGCTTCAGTCGTGGTTGTGATTATTATGTCCTGTTCGGGGTTTATTTGGGACATTACCCACGTGGTTTTGCCACAACCAGGGACTCCATTGACCCATGTAATTGTCGGTATAGTCCAGTGTTCCGGGACGTTACCTTTCGACAGATCTCCCGATATGGTCTTAGCCATTTCGATTATTCTGTCGTCGAGCATGACCTTCGTACACTTTGCGACTACGACTATGGGGTCTTCGGACGGTGTTTTGAAGACAAGTTTTCCCTCCTCTAAGTTACTTAGTTGTTCGTCCTGTCCCACGAAGCCACACGCGTTGCTGTATGCCGCCATATACGACCCCGACATTTGTCCATGGATAACCTTGGATTGTTCGCTGTCGTATATTGCGGCCTCTGCGTCCTTTAATTTAGCTCGCAGCAGTCCCAGATTGTCAAGATTGTACGCTTGCACGATGTCCTTGCAAGTGTCTTCGTTGACTTTTCTAGTGGCTTTAGTTACCGCTACGAACTCGATAAAGGCATTTAGTGCATGGGCATGTGCTCCTGTGATTGACAGGCTGGTCTGAGAGTCGGTGGAGCTAATTGTCCCATGTCTGCCCTGGTGCGTCCCACTCTTGGGTTTGTTTCCTCCTCTGGTGGTGGTGAGGTAAACTTTTCGACTGCTTTCTCGATCGCTGTTATACTCCTTATCCTCATTATTTTTCGGGTGATCATCTCCGGGATCGCCTTGAAAGCACTGCTGAGTGCTGCTGTCATAGTGGAGAGTGTGTCTGTGGTTTTAAGTGTTCATATTACCCCTTAACTCAACTTACGCAATGTCAATGTTAGTTTATTAACCTGCCTACGGTATGGCGAAGATAATTGTGTTACTTTAATAATTAAGCTAGAAATTACGATTGTAGTAAGTATATCAGTAATCGATCTTTTGATAATCTAAAAAACATCTAACATGTTTGGGATTTTCAATATAAACATTACCACGATGAAGCGTATTAATTACGCTAGTTTAATCAATGAAACTTAATTAACTGAAGCCTTCTTCCCGTGAAAATGCTCCCCAAAATTACGCCAGATCACTTTACTGGAACCCAACTCCGTCTGCCATAGTTTGTAACCATGCCAAAATGCATACTGATCGGTTTATGTCTAGACTCCATGTTGTTAAGCAAATTAGGTAGACATTATGTCATGATAACTAGACTGTAAGAGCTTGCCTGATTCGCAATTTTTTCGTAAGTTAGTATCAGTTCTCAGAAAACCGTTTTTTTTTTTTGCAGAAATACTAAATATCAACGGTTTCATAATTATAAAGGATAATTCTAAAATTCAAAAAAAGCTACGATAATGATAAATTAAAAAACTTTTTTTCTTTTATGAAACATCACAACAGTAACAAATTATAAGCCTCCTCGCTGAAGATGGAAGATGAATATTAAGAGAAATCGCATTATAAGGGTACGTCTTATAAGGGTTTGTTTCAGGGGATTTTTCTTGTCCCTTTTATTCAGAGGATATTATTCTAATGCTTCATTTTTGAGCAAGTCCGCCAAAAAGAAACAGAACTTTCTGGCCCTTTGTGGCGTCATTTTTCTAGTTAGAAGTGATATACAGTAGCACTTACGTTTCGTGAGTAAGCTAATGTAGACTATTTTTTTCCTTCTTTTAACATTTTGAGGCGGCACAATGCAAAAGCAATTGTTTTTCCTCTCTACCTGCCAGTCTTTACTTTCGTTATTGCAACGGGCCGCGGGTAAGACTGACATGCGTCGGAACAGATGCTCCGCCGCGCTGCGGAGGTCGTCATCCTGCATCAGGCTGACCATATCCTTCTCTCGCTTCTCTAAGGTCTCTTCTGCTGCGCCTACTTCGCCTTCCAGTGATACGTTTACACACTGAAAACAATAAGAATTGTTCTCGATGTGTATTTTAGTCATAGCTTGTCTTGTTGTTTTTTATTTGGTTACTGTTTTCTTAATGAGCAGTTTTCACACATCATTTATATCTCATTAAATAGCGTTAAGGTATTTAAGAACTTAAAAAAGGCTGCACATAAAGTAAAAATTTCAAATAAAATAAATAAGTTTTTTATGCCAAATACGCATACGCCATAATGTGTGCGTTGAAAATGGAGGCGAACACTTTTTTTTTGTAAGATTTAATTTTATTGATTATGTACTATCACAAGTTTTACTTATTCACCATTATGAAATACCACTGATAATGTAAAATAATGAAGTAGCCATCTAAATATGACAATGATGTGTTGCTTGACCTGTGAATGATTTTACAAACCTATACTATGCTCATCACAATAATTTCTGCTGGACGTACTAGCACGCATTTTACTAACATTATTTACATAAGACAGGACACACCGCGAGCAGAGTGGTAATTGAATTACTTTGTTTGAAACTAAAAAAACTCAAAAATGCGAATGCAATTAGCATTATATCCTTAATTTTTGAAAAACAAAAAGAACACGTTGTATTTTTTTGTTACTGTTTATCGCATAAGTAGGTATTAGCAGTGTGCTTTGTTGGTTTTTTCGTCACTCTATACAAGAAAGATAAAACAGAGGGTGTTTCTTGAATATCATGTAAATGTGTCAGTAAAAAGTTATTAAGTTAAAAATATGAAGACAAAAGTAAATAAAGACTTCAGACCAACATTTATTTCCGACCTTCTGCAGCACATTGCTCATGATAAATGTTCCACAACTGTTCTCGACATACACTGTGTACGCAAAATCGGACAGTGCGGTGTCACACTGCACGACGTTTTGTCATCGCTTGCAATATTGCACGCAGCACACTACGCATCCGTTTCCCAAGGGTAAACTTACGTGCATTGTTAGAGGAAAAACCTTGGCACGCTATAATACTAAACCAGGCTGAACTTCAGTGGTGACTGTGCGCTTGGGGTTGTGTACCGTTAGGTAAGTATGTTTTCTATTTTTGGTTTTGTTAATACATTTTACAATCAAAATATTTTTTGCCTATTCTTGATCCACTTAAATTGAAATCCCTTCCGATACTGTAATAATTAACTACTCGATTCCGTTGCAATCGAATTTTATCTGCGAGTATGCATTCAAATCAGTTCGAAAGCTTTACGGCATCGTCGTGAGGTTTATGTAGAATAATAATTTTACGATTCCCCGAAATTCTTGATGCCGCACAATTACCTACAGCCTTGTTATATTAACGAGGTCAGATAGGCACAGAGGTCAGATTTATGAGAGCACTCAAGTAAGGCTCAAGAGGCTGGGGTATACGGGTGGACACGGTAGGCGTCTAATGTAATTCCCATAATCCGTATTAAGCCACGTTTTCACAGCCCAAATTAGAAGGAAAATTGGAGTCACCCAATCTCGAGTGGTTACGTGTATTATTTTTTTCGAAAACGCTTACAAGCAACGCTATTCCGCAAAACGTGGCTTTTAAAACCCGCTAAAAGTATTATGAAACTTATGCTAGCACATTGTGTGACCGTATAAATATTGTGTTAATCCGTTATTAACGCTCAATTTTTCCCTGCGGGTTACCAGTTTTGCTTGTTAATTTATTGCGGGTAGATTAAAAAAGAATGTGGTGAAAAAGGATACTTAAAATATGACGTGCGATTGATTCGATATAATCGTATATTTTTACGTATAAGAAAACAGAAGAAGAAAAAAGCTATAGGCTTTCGTTAAGTTAAGTTCGTACATTAACTCATAATAATGTATATTTTTTTAATATGTTGAAATGGACTTAATTCTTTTGATTATGATTTTGGACTATGATGCGACAGATCCAAGACGAGGTGCTCTTACTTCTTTGAAATCAGACTGCTATTTGTGATACTTTCAATCTTAATGCATTTTTAACTTACCGTGTCCATAAAAGAAGCAACGTCGGAGTAGCCAAACGAGCGAGCAAGCCCAGCTGCTTCGATCAACGCTGCGCGTGCTTCGGGCCTGTTGTTCTGAAGGAGGTGGCAGCGAGCCAGCAGGAAGGTAGAATTGAGCAACCAGAGACGTTGGTTCGCTGCGCAGGATTCTGCATCAAAAGGAAAGAGCTACTTTGGTAATAGACATAAGAAGACGGTAAGCTATTCGAGAAAGTCAGTTTGGCCAGCCAGCAGCGACGCTAAATAGCCACTCGAATTTTATGAATATGGTGACAATATTATATCAAATTTACAATGTGGGAGCTCCACATTGTGATTTTTTTATTGAATATTGTCACTGGCGATGGTAGGTAGATTTTTCTAAAGAGTAAATTCTAAACTTCTGAAAGCTATTATTTATTTATGTGGTTATACCAGTTGTAAATAAGTAAGTAAACATTTTATAAAATACTGCCTAGAACCGTTTATAGTATGTTAAAAAGTTTGGTTGAAATGAGTATTAACTATATTGTGATTAAATTTGATAAAATGATATCGATAAAATTTGTTCAATTCGTCAAAAGCAATTAATATTAAAGATTTCGAGCGAACATAGTTGAAGAAAAATCCTTCTTAACTTAGAACTTACTGGAATTGCATTACCTAAAAAGTCCAGCTAATGCGCCGTCCAATCTAATTCCAAAGCTAAAACTTAGATTCATACCTAATTGAATAGCAATAAACAGGGCTGAGTGATCCATTATAACCAAATTGGAGATGATTAACGTTGTTAGTCACGTATAACAGTAGCGTGTATCCCGTCTAATTACGTCCCGATAGAGTGAACAATCAATCAGCAAGGCGACAGTTCTGCGAACTCAATAGTTGATATATCTTAATGATTCCGCTATTGACAGATACACCTCAGGGGGTATCTGTGAACTGTAAACTGAGGTTCAGAGTGATTTATTCAGCGTTAAGTTAAAGTTTGAGTTACGGCCGATAGCGAGGGGGGTGACGGAACATGACTAATGACACCTTAATGCTTTTACTGGATTATTACACTGTAAAGAAGATTCTTCCTTCTGTACTATTTTCTAAAAGTAATCTCTTTTTTAAATGCTCTATATTTTATGTAAACGATAGATCAAATATTGCAAGGGAGAGAACATCTCTTGTAATATGTAAACGAATAATATTCAATCTTAATGGATCGAATCACATATTTTCTCTTGCGGTTAAAAAACTAGATCTAGCAAAAAGCTCAATAAAACACGATTGTAGAACGCACTACCCCTATCCGCTTTCTACTCAAATGATGTTATTTATAAATGCTATCCACTAAAACTTGACTTCAAATACCTGATTGGCATTTCAAAGCAAAGAATCTAGCTCGGTGCGCTTGTTTACTCTCGTTTAGAAGACGAGCCAGCTCATGAAGAATATAGCAACGTTCAGGAGGTCGTGTGCTCATAACCAGAGAACGTTCTAAGGTGCGAATACGCGACCTAGAAGAAAACACATTAATACAACTTATATAATTTTATTGAAGATGATTTAACAGCATAGTGTAAATTGTTATTATAAAATAGTGATTGTTAAGAGACTATCGAATAATAATATTGATGTATTACTAGTGTTCTTTAGTGCTGATTGATTAAAATACTTATTAATATCGTGTCATATAATATATTTTGCTGCTCAAATTCATATATTTAAGCTAATTAGGACTTAAATGACCATCTATGTTGAAACAAGGAAGCTTCTTCCCGCTTACAATAGATGGCGTCAGTATCGTGTCTGGTTTCAACATAGATGACGGTGAACATAATGAATATTTTCACTACTTCTTATTGTTGATTATATAAAATAGTACAACTAACGTTTTAAATTATTTATTTGTTGTTAGAATTGTTTATAAAATAATAAGAACGTAAACGACCCTCTATGTTGAAACAAGCACGCTCTGCCCCACTACCAATAGATGGCGCTAGTATCGCGTGCTGTTTCAACATAGAAGGCAATGAGTTACAGCTTGGTCACATTTTATTCAGTCTGTTGATTACCATCGAAGTGTAAAGAAGTGTCCTAATCAGTGATAGTGTGAAATAAAGTACAAGTGTGTCTAAAGTGCCTGCTGTTTAATTTCTCCGCAACTCCAACATATCAGAATTGGGATTAGTAAGTTATTTTAATAACTTATTTTACTTCGCTCACAATCTCGCTGTAAAAATAATTTTCAATGCGCATGCTTATGAAAGAAAACAAGGAAATAGGTCACACACAATAGGTAACACCCTATTGAGGTAAGAATACGGAAAAATTTTCCTTTGCAACTGTATTCAAGCGTAAAGAATAACAAAAACGATTCCTGTTCTTAACAAATGTTTTATTTCTTTATTTAAACGCATAACAACCTATTGAATTCAGAATATTATTATGGAAAACTTTCCCTTGTAACTGTAGTCAAGCGAAAAGAATTACAAAAACAATTGATATTCTTAAGGAATGTTAGGATGAGAAAAACAAAAATGCAAGGTTTTTTTTTATTCATTTTCTTTCTTTCCCTATCTAATGCCTTTTTTAGTGTAGTTTAAGATAAGGTAATCCTCAATAGTGTCAATATTCTGTGGCGAGTTTAACTTTCTGTACAGGCAATGAATGGTGAAGAGTGTTCGAGGCAATCGCGTGACCGATGTCGACGATCGCAACAGGCTGGGTCAGAAGACAGCAATATGGTTCGTCGCTCGCGCAGCCCTATTCTGAACTGCGTTACAACGGGCAGCCAGCGGTGCCACACGTCTGGCAGTAAGCGTGACCGCCGCGGCCCCGGAAGCCAGCGAGGGCGCAGCCCTGCAAGAAAGCCAGGCAGTAGCCCCGCAAGCCAGCGAGGCCGCAGCCCAGGCAGCCAGCAAGGCCGCAGCCCTGCAAGCAAGCGAGGCCGCAGCTCAGGCAGCCAGCAAGGCCGCAGCCCTGCAAGCAAGCGAGGCCGCAGCCCTGGCAGCCGACGTGGCCGCAGCCCCGCAAGCAAGCGAGGCCGCAGCCCTGCCAGCCGACGTGGCCGCAGCCCCACAAGCAAGCGAGGCCGCAGCCCAGGCAGCCAGCGAGGCCGCAGCCCCGTAAGCAAGCGAGGCCGCAGCCCAAGCAGCCAGCGAGGCCGCAGCCCCGTAAGCAAGCGAGGCCGCAGCCCAGGCAGCCAGCGAGGCCGCAGCCCCGCAAGCAAGCGAGGCCGCAGCCCAAGAAGCCAGCGAGGCCGCAGCCCCGCAAGCAAGCGAGGCCATAGCCCAGGCAGCCAGCAAGGCCGCAGCCCCGCAAGCAAGCGAGGCCGCAGCCCGGTCAGCCGACGTGGCCGCAGCCCTGCAAGCAAGCGAGGCCGCAGCCCAGGCAGCCAGCAAGGCCGCAGCCCCGCAAGCAAGCGAGGCCGCAGCCCAAGCAGCCAGCGAGGCCTCAGCCCCGCAAGCAAGCGAGGCCACAGCCCAGGCAGCCAGCAAGGCCGCAGCCCCGCAAGCAAGCGAGGCCGCAGCCCGGTCAGCCGACGTGGCCGCAGCCCTGCAAGCAAGCGAGGCCGCAGCCCAGGCAGCCAGCAAGGCCGCAGCCCCGCAAGCAAGCGAGGCCGCAGCCCAAGCAGCCAGCGAGGCCTCAGCCCCGCAAGCAAGCGAGGCCACAGCCCAGGCAGCCAGCGAGGCCGCAGCCCCGCAAGCAAGCGAGGCCGCAGCCCAGGCAGCCAGCGAGGCCGCAGCCCCGCAAGCGAGCGAGGCCGCGGCCCTGCCAGCCGACGAGGCCGCAGTCCTGCAGGCAAGTGAGGCCGCAGCCCAGGCAGCCAGCGAGGCCGCAGCCCCGCAAACGAGCGAGGCCGCAGCCCTGCCAGCCGACGAGGCCGCAGCCCCGCAAGCAAGCGAGGCCACAGCCCTGCCAGCCGACGTGGCCGCAGCCCCGCAAGCAAGCGAGGCCGCAGCCCAGGCAGCCAGCAAGGCCGCAGCCCCGCAAGCAAGCGAGGCCGCAGCCCAAGCAGCCAGCGAGGCCGCAGCCCCGCAAGCAAGCGAGGCCGCAGCCCAGGCAGCCAGCAAAGCCGCAGCCCCGCAAGCAAGCGAGGTCGCAGCCCAGGCAGCCAGCGAAGTCACAGCCCCGCAAGCAATCGAGGCCGCAGCCCTGCCAGCCGACGCGGCGGCAGCCCCACCAGCCAGCGGAGTCGCAGCCCCATTAGCCGGTGGAAGAGCAGCCCCACCAGCGAGCGGAGGTACCGCTCGACCAGTCAGCAGAGGCACAGTACCGCTAGCGATCGAGAGCGTAGCCCTAAGATGCAAAAGAACGTTCCGCAACTAGAACCTGCAGGTATGGTAGACAATAACTCAACTCTCATTAAATTAGCACAGGTTTTGCATTCATTAGGAAGTAGCTCACATTGTCATAACGAAAAATTATCTTATCAAAACACTATTCCTGAATTTGATCCCAGTCGAAAAGAACAAACAATAGACATGTGGCTGCATAAAGTTAATGAATGCTCGACAATTTATAGTTGGACTGATGGACAGACTATTCATTTTTCACTTCCCAAATTAAAAGGTTACGCCCAAAAATGGTACGAGGGTCTCACGACCGTTATGAACACCTGGCAGGAGTGGCAGGAAAAGTTAAGATTAGCTTTCCCGTGTGACGATAATTACGGACAGTTACTCACAATCATGCTTAATAAGCGAGCAAAATTTTATGATTCTTTAGAAGAATACTATTATGACAAAGTAGTTCTTTTAAATAGGTGTCAAATTCAAGGCAGAAAGGCAGTAGATTGTATCATATTGAATAGACGATCGTAGCATACGTTTAGGAGCCGAAGCAGCAAGGTTCGAGTCACCTGAACAGCTATTACCTTACTTAAAAAGCGCAAAGAGTGTTGACGCCTATACTCTTGATAAAAGACGTGCTCGACCCGTGGATACAAAGTTAGACAAAAATACGGGTAATAGGGATTCTAAAAATCGTTCCGTTCAATGTTTCAATTGCTCTCAATTTGGCCATTATAAATCGCACTGCCCTAAACCGCTTATCAAATGTAATAAATGTTCTCGATTTGGTCATACAACAGACACGTGTACAGACACGGGCAAGGTCAATGCTAATAAGTCTAAAGTTAATCCACCTAAGCCTGTTCTATTAGTTACTGGAACTGATTTAAGCGCTTCAAAATACCATAAACAAGCTGTTGTCAACGGAGTCCCTAAATCATGTTTCGTCGACTTTGGAAGTGCCGCGTCTCTTATTCGGGTGTCAGATGTATTAAACATTGGAGTTAGCTGGGAACAGGAAAACAATTTGCCCACTCTAAAGGGTTTCGGTAATTCCATAGTCCAACCATTGGGTCAATATCTAGTTGACATTAAAATAGACGAAGCACGTGCCCGCCTGAACCTTCTTATCGTTCCAGACCAATATTTGAATGAACCATTGTTAATTGGAAGATCCTTTACAGAGCAACCCCATATACTCGTTGAGAAAGATAGTGTTACTCTTCGTATTTTTCCAGACATTACGTATAAAAGGTCGAAATTAGATTTACTGTGTTTAGAAGAAACAAAAGTTCAGGGACTTACATTAGTCGATTTTAAAACAGTACCTTCATACACCGGTGATATTTATATCGAGGGTAGCAATAGATTCGAGCTAGGGAAGGAGCATTTCGTTATGCAAGGGGTATTCAAGGTGGTTAATAGTATTGGTTCAGCGTTGTTGCAGAGCCAAACTTCACAACCATTTACTATCCAAAAGGGTGAAATTGTAGCTAGGTGCTTACCAGCTGACATGGAGACGGGCAGTGATAAATCTTGATACAGGGTTACAGAAAAGTATCACCTTACAGGACATTAAAGTAAACAACAGCCTTGATAGTGGAACCTCAGAAATGTTAGTGAATTTGCTCAATAATTATCGTCGCTGCTTTGCGTTTGACTTGCGAGAGTTAGGTAAAACTGATGTAGCCGAGATGTCCATCAATCTAAGAGACGATAAGCCAGTAGTATATAGACCGTATAGATTACCGGTGAGTGAAAGGAGTAGGGTTCAGGATATGGTTCAAGAGTTGATAGATTGTGACATTGTTAGGCCTTCAACTTCACCGTATGCTAGTCCCATCATGCTCGTTAAAAAGAAGAGTGGCGACGTAAGATTATGCGTGGATTATAGGGCCCTGAACCGTAAGACTTTTAAAGAAAAATTCCCTCTACCTAGGATAGATGAGCAGTTAGACGATCTTGCTGGTTATAAATATTACACAACTCTCGATTTAGCCTCCGGCTATTACCAAATAGCAATCAAAGATAGTGATCGACACAAAACATCATTCGTTACACCCGACGAACAATTTGAATTTAACCGAATGCCATTTGGGCTAGCAAACGCTCCAGCTAACTTCATGCGGATGATCAATCTCGTTTTAAGTAATTCAAAGGGTATAGCCTCAGCTTATATGGACGATATTATTATCCCGTCAAATACGATCAATGAAGGACTAGAAAAACTACAGACAATCTTAGAACTTTTGAAATCTGCCGGACTTACATTGAAACTAAGTACGTGCTGTTTTTTTTGTGAAACTGTTGATTACCTTGGATTTGAGCTTAGTGGTAAAGGTATCAAGCCAGGGTCTAGGAAAATAGAGGCTGTTCGTGATTTTCCAGAACCCAAAAATCAGCATGGGGTAAGACAATTTGTAGGGTTGTGTAGCTTTTTTCGGAGGTTTGTAAAGGGATTCGCGATGATAGCTAAGCCATTGACTAGTCTTTTAAAAAAAGATTCTCAGTGGGTTTGGGGTCGAGAGCAAATCGAATCATTTAAAACATTAAAAGATGAACTTTTGAAAAAAACAATATTGACATTATATAATCTTAAAGCTACTACCGAATTACACACTGACGCGTGCAAAATCGGGATTGCAGGAATATTAATGCAAAAAGACAAGGATAATGTTCTTAAGCCCGTAGCGTACTACAGCAGACAGACTACAGCTGACGAGCAACATATGGCAGCGTATGAGCTTGAAACACTTGCTCTTGTTGCGTCTTTACAGCGTTTTCGCGTTTATCTAATAGGCATTGAATTTAATGTTCTTACTGACTGTAATTCGTTACGAGCTACATTTCTTAAAAGAGATCTTATACCGAGGGTTGCTAGGTGGTGGATTTCAATGCAAGAATTCAACTTTTCTATTCAGTATCGTCCTGGAAAATCTATGGCATATGTTGATGCATTAAGTCAAAATCCACAACCTAACAACGACAATAGCGCCAAACTAGTTGAGCACGGTAATGTAATGCTGATCACATTTGTTGACTGGTTGAGTACAGTTCAACAGGCGGACACCGAAATCCAACGCAAAATTTCAATTATTCGCGACCCATCAGTCAATATACCAGACTTTAAAAAAAACTTTGTAGTTCGAAACGACAAGTTGTTTCGGGTTACAGAAGAGGGAGAACGTTGGGTAGTTCCAAAAGGTGTACGTTGGCAAATTCTCAAGCAGTGTCACGACGATATAGGTCATTTTGCATTTGATAAAACATTGGCTAAAGTAAAACAGACCTTTTGGTTCCCTAAAATGAGGCGTTTTATCAAAAAATACGTAGACTCTTGCCTTGAGTGCGTCTACTCAAAATCGTCATCAAAAAGGAAACCCCCATTGCACCCTATACCTAAAGTCGATTCACCTTTCGCAACATTGCACATAGATCATGTAGGTCCATTTGTTAAGAGTTCGAAAGGTAATACACACATGTTTGTTATAATTGACGCATACACAAAGTACATTATTCTAAAACCAGTAAAAAGCACCAAAACTTCAGTTGTTATAGAAAAGCTGAAAGATTTCTTTAGTATCTTTGGTGTCCCTAAGCGAATAGTTTCTGATAGAGGCTCTTCCTTTACCAGTGCAAATTTTAAGATGTTTTTAGAAGGGCTAGGAGTCAAGCATGTTCTTAATGCGGTAGCTACACCACGTGCGAACGGACAAGTCGAGCGCTATAATCGCACCTTGCTCGACGCTCTTACGGCAAAATGTGCCGGTCAAAATGAAAAGAAATGGGACCTTCATGTTCCGGACGTACAATGGGGTCTAAATAACACGCACAATAAGGGCATCGGTCGATCTCCTGCTGAAGCCCTTTTTGGCACTACACTATTAGGAACTACTGAGAGCAGGTTAAAGGCCGCGATTGGAGATAATTGTTACGTCAGCAAAGACTCGCTTTCTGAGATTCGGCATAAAGTTAACAATTATATTGATGAGTATCAAAAGAAACAAAAGACTCAGTACGATAGGAATACCGTTCAACCTAAGAAATTTAATATCGGTGACCTAGTAAGTGTCGAAAGGGAAATACCATCATCAGGTCAAAGCCGTAAATTGGTCCCCAAATACCAGGGACCCTATCGCGTAACTGCCACCTTCGATAATGATAGGTATCAGATAGAAAGTACACCACTTACTCGTAAAAGCGGCCAAAATCACAAGTCAGTAGTAGCAGTAGATAAAATAAAACCTTGGTTGATATTTAACCGGTCGGAAGATTCTGAAAATAGTAGCGAGAGTAGTGATACTGAAAACACTGTTTGCGAGTAACAGTGCGTTATCGAATACCTTATTGCAACGTTATATTTCACAGGTTTATTGACTTTTTTTTCTATTCACTAGCACTATCCCACGGCTTCAGACGCGTAATGAATATTTCATCTTCGTTTTTTTTTATAAATTTTTCATTGCAAGCAATTCCAATATACAGGCTGTACCCTCGTAAAGTTCCACCAATATCTATTCAGTATTTTTTGCGTGAAATAGCAACAAAAACCGTTTATATACGTAAAGTCATAAGATGAGACAGTTATACTATATTTAAACGACTTTCGGTCATTAAATTAAGATAAGGAGCCAGTGCAAATTAGCCTTAAACCAAAGTTTCGCATAATAAGTAACGATTGGAAGTCAGTGCAGATCAGCCTGTAGCCAAGAGTTTTGCAAAAAGTAACGATTGGGAGTCAGTGCAGATCAGCCTGTAGCCAAGAGTTTTGCAAAAAGTAACGATTGGGAGTCAGTGCAGATCAACCTGTAACCAAACGTTTTGCAATAAGTACAGATTGGGAGTCAGTGCAGATCAGCCTGTAACCAAACGTTTGGCAATAAGTTACAATTGTGAGTCAGTGCAGATAAGCCTGTAACCAAACGTGTTAGCTGAGCAGCGATCGGGAGTTAGTGCTGATCAGCCTGTAATAAATCGCTTTTGTTAGTAATATTTATAAGTCACTGCAGATTAGCATGTAACCAAACCTTTTCAATAGACAGGAACAGTCTAAGACAAATTGTTTTGTTTCTTAACACGTTAAGCTATGTTACTATTGATCATCATTGTCTATCACACGAGGACGTGTTATGTATGAGTCGGATGGCCGAATGTAAATTGTTATTATAAAATAGTGATTGTTAAGAGACTATCGAATAATAATATTGATGTATTACTAGTGTTCTTTAGTGCTGATTGATTAAAATACTTATTAATATCGTGTCATATAATATATTTTGCTGCTCAAATTCATATATTTAAGCTAATTAGGACTTAAATGACCATCTATGTTGAAACAAGGAAGCTTCTTCCCGCTTACAATAGATGGCGTCAGTATCGTGTCTGGTTTCAACATAGATGGCGGTGAACATAATGAATATTTTCACTACTTCTTATTGTTGATTATATAAAATAGTACAACTAACGTTTTAAATTATTTATTTGTTGTTAGAATTGTTTATAAAATAATAAGAACGTAAACGACCCTCTATGTTGAAACAAGCACGCTCTGCCCCACTACCAATAGATGGCGCTAGTATCGCGTGCTGTTTCAACATAGAAGGCAATGAGTTACAGCTTGGTCACATTTTATTCAGTCTGTTGATTACCATCGAAGTGTAAAGAAGTGTCCTAATCAGTGATAGTGTGAAATAAAGTACAAGTGTGTCTAAAGTGCCTGCTGTTTAATTTCTCCGCAACTCCAACAATAGTTACAATTAGAGAGATATAAGCTCATCATGATGAATTGGAAGATATTGTAAATAAGCTGAAAACTCATTTGTAATTTGATTATACACCGCGTTTCTGAGGATATACATTAACTTTGAATAACAATTGTATAGCTCTTGTTAAACATATCATACATATGTAAACAAAATTACCTAAGTTAGGGGTATTCTGTGTTGTGATGTGATAAAATGAGTTTGTAATATAAGATTCCATGTTTCCATTCCAATTCCATGAAAAAAATATTATTTTTATTATTGTCTCAATGACATGCCGAAGTTAATGTACAACCTCACGGACACTGTATAAAAAGAATGCCATATGGCGTTATATTCATATTTTCTACAAATTTTGGTTGTGCAAAGAAGTATAAGTAAAAACACTCAGCTTTTAATTGTATGTTACTAAGTGGTATTTGTATTGAAAAACACTCCATGATACCTCTTATAATTATAAGCAGTAATTTAGTTTTACATCAATATACATTGAATTATACGAGAAGAATGTGAAAAGCGATCTACTTCATTACATTTCTAAAAAAAACTCGCTAGCTTTCGGATCCATTCGTGAGTCACGTGAATACGCTTATCCGTTCCGACATTTTGTTTTAAAAGTCCAACTGAAATTAAATTTTAAAATGCTCACAGGTGGAACTTTACTTAAAAGTTAGCGAGGTAGTTTTTTAAGGGAATTAGGTAGGATGGTAGACTTACTTTGCGTCTCGCGGCGGGGCCGGCGGCCTGTGGCGGAGCACAGAGTCCCTACTTGGCTCTCTCGACATGTACATTCCAAGGAGTATGAAAGCTCTCTTTTCCCGGTCCGATTCGCTCATTGTGTCCTTGACACGTTTCTGCGAGTAATAAAAGGGCTGTGAAAGTTTATTGCTTGCGAGGTACTTTCCTCCGGCCTAACATGTCACGATGTAGATACTCACTTACATAATTGTGTTAGCTGCCTACGTTGGAGTTAAACTTTTTTACGAATTTATAGTTTTAACGTCATGCCTTTTGTTAACGACCCATCTTCGCAATTTTTACTTTATCAAATTATTTGTTGTGAAAAGATATCATAATTGAATCTTATGTAACAATAGGTTTATTATAAGAAAACGTTCAAACATGTTTATTGTTATAAATATTATGCGCCTGGAGTGCGTTCCATTCCTTGTCTGACACAGTTTTCACATTTTCGTTGATGATGTATATTTTTGATAAAAATTGTATAAAATCCGGGAAAAAAAGATAACGCGATTTTATAAGTAGTAGTGTCAATATTTTACTTGATTGTCGTTATTAATTGATTTTCGTATTAAAATCTAGCAATATTGACGCGAGCGATTCCAAAATAGAGCTCCAGATAGCCATTTTCTTTTTCTCCTGATGCGACCTGACATTTAACTATTGCTTAATTTTCTGAAATACCTTTCAAAATAAATCAAACAAGAGCTAACTTTCACAATTTTTTTTTCTAAAGGATTGTTTATAATCCTTCCAGAATTTCGTAAAATAGATACCTGATCCAAAAACGCGTTAGCAACTAGATCATACAGCTGCTGCAGAAATTACTCTTTCGCTGGCAGCAGTTTACTCGTCTTCCTCGAAATTTGATCCATGGCAAACTCCACGCTCTCCAGACATTTGGCCGTGTCTCTTTCTTCATAGGTCTGCTGGGTGGATTTGACGAGTCGTTTGGCGTCGATTGCATGTTGGCGTTGCGCGCGCGTCTGTTGTTCCTTACGCGCGCGGGACAGACGTGCGCGGGCGGCGGCTTCAGATGCGCGCGCGGCGTAGAGTGGACGTCTTTAACGGAGAACTGCCTGTAGACAGTTAATTGTACTGCCAATTGCATAATGTTGTATCGATAAAACTGATCTTATTGCAAAACGTATTGACAATCAACCTATTTTAATTTTGAGGCACAGTTTTGCATTATTGCTGTGCTGAACATTTATTTAAATACTTTTATTTACCTTTGTCTTAACCGAGAAGGCGCTTACTGGCCGAATTCGGCCAGCACACGTGACAAAGAATTATTAGTAATTAATCAGAACTTCTCTAAAAATAAGGATAAATTTTAGGATAGCTCAATTTTGAAACAAATTTGCCTTCAGTCGTGTTACGCCTAGAACTTAAGAATAAAAAAAAGAAGAAGACCTTAGAAATAAAAGACTGCCTAAAAACCTTATTCAAGTTCAAACTTAACTTTGTGTGTGAGGAGTGAAGTAATTTAAATACCTTTATTTACCTTTGTCTTAATGAAGATATAATATAAAAATAAATGATTTAATCGATTTGATTGGCGGTGGCCACGCAACGTGTACATATCTAATGATACTTCATTATTTCAATATGCACCATCATGCCTGACTTTTGTTTACAATATAGGTATAATACTTAACGCTGAGCAACATTGATCGGAATAAAAAGCCTCATTTCAAAACTTATTTGCTTAAAAAAATAACTTGCAGCTTATTTGACGGAATACTTTACTGCATCGTAGACTTGTTTATACGCTTTGCTAATTAGAAACAGGCTGTTATCTACCTGTTTCTTTTACACATCAGCGAGGAATTGGCTTTTAATATTCTTCGCTTATAATAAAAAAATGTTTTTCTCACCCAGTCTCCCTAATTTCCACGTCACCAAGAACTTTATTTATTGTGCTTTTCGCAAAAAACTCTGTCTCAAAAAAAAAGGTTCTTAATTCTTGCTGTAAATTTGTTTTGTTTTGCGATTATTTTGTGTTCAGTTGTTACATTTTAGGGCTAATATGTATTTTTTTTAACTTCAAAGTCTCTACCTGTCTCGTTTCCACATCAGCAAGGGCTTTATTGGCCAGCATTTTGGACCCTTGTTTATTAGCAGAACACAGTCGCTCATCCTTGCACAGAGCTGTGAGGAAATATTTATCGTGTGCCATCCGCTCCAAATATTTTGACGCCATAAGACGGTATATTTGTTCTGCTCTTTGCCGCTCCGCACGAGATATTTCTTGCACCTGGAATAAAAATGTTCATGTCACTGAATGATATTCCAATATATTGGAAAGCTTCACACAAACTTCCGTATTGCACTGTTTTGAGCGGGGCATGTCTAGTATGTCAATAGTTTCCACTTATTGCTGAGTCGCTGATTCTTAAAAAAATAAAGATAGGTACTACATGATCACGTGGCAAAAACACAGTGATTTAAGTTGTGTTGATTTCAAATACCTTCTGAATTATTGAAAAACAGATCTCAACAGTAAGTATGTTTTTTCAGACATATTCGTATATACTACTAATATTATAAACGCAAAATTTTGTGAGCATGGATGTGATTGTTTCTACTTCACGAAAACACTACTGAATAAATTTAAATGAATCCATTCACAACCAATCAACATACTGATGCCATTTTTTTTTAAAGAAGAAAAAAAAACAATTTATTAATGCGGTCTTGCGAGTGAGTCAAAACTATCAACACCAGGTCGCCTCTTCGTAGCTTACTAGCTACGGCGTAGTATTTCGTAGATACACGCGAGCTACACGTGAGGGTGCGAATTTCCCCATTCGTTTTGAATATTTTTAGAATGTTGCGAAGAGGTTTTTCTGCATAAAACTTACAAATAATTTAAAGAAAATACATTTTTTAGAATAAACATAACTCATATTCTTATCCCTGAGTTGAATGTCGCTGACCAAAACACCCTGTATTAGCTACACAAGATTTTAACATTAATGGAATCATTACATTGGTAGGTCTTCACCGCCTACCTAACGTTGCTGTATAGAAAAGCTGCTTCCAGGTCACTAAGACCTGAAAGCAGCTCTTCTATCATCATCATCCTTATTATATCTTACACCTGCTAAGGAAACGGAGCAGAAGATCACCTACCACCTGGTTAGCAAATAAGCTGTTCTATAGTGACATCAACTATATACCTTCACAGATAACCCAAAATACAGCTCTGTTGTACAAATGTAATAGGAAACCCGATCCCGATTCAGACTGGAGCTGATGAATTTTTTTTATGACTAAATTATATGTTACCTATTAAAATGTATTACTAGCGGTCCCCCGCGACTTCGTCCGCGCGTTTTGAGTTTGCTCCCTTCCCTCCCGTCGCAGCGTCATGTTTTATATCCTAAAGCCTTTCTCGATAAATAAGCTATCGAACACAAAAATTTGTATGTTTATGTTAGTGCATTTTACTTCTTTTTCTTACCACTCTTCTCACATATTATTAATATTCCGCCACTGATTAAACTCTCTGCATTACCAGGTGGTTGACTGGTAGAGAATGCCACTAGGCATTAAGTCCGCCAATTGTACAACTTACAGTGCAATAAAGTTTAAATAAATAAATAAAAATATTTTTTCAAATCGGTCCAGCAGTTCCTGAGATAAGCGCATTCAAACAAACAAACTCTTCAGCTATTATAATATATTAGCGCAAGCGCACGTTGTACTTAAGCTGCGAACATTATTTTGGTGCGGAGTTATGTTAAAACTGTGATAGCTCCTAAGATATTTATTGAAATCAAATGATATAAAGGGCAACTTGGTTCTAAATGAAATGCTCGTGATGATGAATGTATTTATTATGATAAGAACAAATACCTGTGTATATAATACACCTCTAAAAATAATGCATTATTTTTTTACAAATTTATTAACATATAAAAGGTTGTAGTAAGTCAACCATAAAATATAGACATATGCTGTCGCGGACTTTAATATAGAACTCTTAATGCTAAACAATCCTGTCGTACATGATTTTTGTGTAACTTAAGCGGTTTCCGCAGCGTATGCAGCGGAAGCTCACAAAAGGAATATCTTTCTCCCGTTTTCGCAACATTTTTTCATTTCTACTGTGGTCTTATGAGTCATATCTTTATGTTATATAGCCTAAAGCCTTCCTCGATAAATAGACTATCCAACGTAAAAAAAATTTTTCAAATCAGGCCAGTAGTTTTTGAGATTAGCGCGTTCAAACAAACAAACAAACAAACTCTTCAGCTTTATAATATTAGTATAGATTTACATTACGTTTTATCTTAATTACGTACGAATAATACTGAAAACGAAAATCTGTTTATAGGTAGTTATATTCCGTATTCACTAACCGTTTTTAAACATGGAAAAATTAAAATTAATTAGTAATTTTCATGGGAGACATATACAAAACGTATTGGACTAAACTAAAATGAGACGCGCAAATCTAAACGGGGTGACAGTTTTATAGCAATCTCAAATCACGCAGGTGAAACCACGGGGGCTGATAGTAAGCTATATTTACCATCATGCTAGCTTTGTAAAATGGTGATACTTCATTTTCCTTATCCTCTCAAGAAAAAAAAGGCACTTTAAATTATTACATACATTCCAGAGCATTTTATCTGGTTCTACAGGAGTGCCGAGAAAAAGACAAATAGGAATTCCGGAACCCTTTCACGTCCAAGGTTAAGGTAAGTTATGTATGTACTTATTAGGACATGAGCTTGGTACGTGACACCCATGAAGATGTCGTAAGTGGAACGCTAGAGGTGTATGAATAGTTTAACGTGATGTTTGAAAGAAAGAAAGAAAGAAAATGAGTTTATTAATTTAGGACATCACAAACACACACACATTTAAACGAGTTTACAGAACAATAACATACACAATCACACAACGAATTTACAAATTACAAAACAGACAAATACAACCAAAAAGAAAAAGAAAAAAAAAACTAAGTAGAAAAAACATTTTGACCCTGTAGTGCGTGCCATAGTGTGCCGTGTGTCGGTGATGTCCAAATCAAGAGGACCTCACTCAGCATAAGCCAGGTACCCGGGAGGCCCTGGCGCTGGTTTTCAGTGGACCCTTGCTGAGTGAGGTACACGGAAAATGGCGCCAACATCACGTCCACACTGAATGATAAACATAAATACAATAGATAAACGAAATTAGAAATACAAATGAGATGAACATATACATATATAATACACAAACATAATAAGTGTGCACAGTAATTGTGGAACGGAACGGAATTGTCAAACGGATGAATATTTGAACCGCAGTCCGCAACTGTCCGCAACCAACAACATCGTAGGGTGGTGAGTCATCGTCATTCCGGGCGCAGGCATTGCGCGCGCATGGCGTACCATCGTCTAACTGTGGAAATCGGTGATGTAATCGAAATCATAATAATGTTTAGGAAAATGTCAAATTTGTGTAAAAATAATAATAATAAAATAAAGTGGAATCAATGCTGAGTGAAATTGGAGGAAAAGTTTATAAAATGTGAGTACGAACGAATTTATCAGTAATTATATTAATATCAATAACTAGGTATATCTATGTCAAACATGTTTTAGGTACGTGTTATGCCATGGTACCGATTCTGTTTGCTCCGATTAGCAGCCGCGTCCAGCGCTGTGATGGATAAATGCGTGTTTGGATTTACTCACGATCACCTACTTCCCTTCTCCCGATGACTAGACATTCTTGGTATGTTATTTATCGTTTGTCTTTTGAATGCTAAGTAAATGTTCTCTGTAGGCTTTTTTAAACGTATGACTGGTTTTTTCTAGGCACCTTAATGGAGGCGGAAGATCGTTCCAGCACTTGGACGCGGCAAACTTAAAGCATCCTTTGAATGCCACTGTTCGATGAGGCGGCAGGACCAGGGTAAAGCTGAAGCGACGTGTTCTGTGAGACTGCACGTTGCGCCTCCACTCCAGCCTCTCAACTAGATAAGTTGGGAAATTATTTTTGATTACGCCGAACAATAGTGTACCATAGTGTAGTTTTCTGCGAGCATTCATTTTCAATATATTGGCACCGTTTATGTATGGGGTTATGTGCGACCGGGGCGGTATATCAAAACAAAACCTAGCACATGCATTCTGCACACGTTGAATGGCATTTTGTGTTTTAACAAGTAATCGGGGGCCATAAACTGTATCCATGTAATTAAACCTAGACAGTACCAGTGAATCACAGAGCATTATTCGGTTTTCCAGGTTTAAGAATTTCCTAATTTGATACAAGACTTTTAGCCTATAGAAGCAACTGCCTATAATGGTGTTGACGTGAGTTTCAAATCTTAGATTTTCATCCATAATGAGACCCAAATTTCTAGCTTCAGACACGCGCTCAATGGTTTGGCCTTCAATCGCAACATTTACACCTTCTTCAGTTATTTTTTTGACTTGATCTTTTGAGCCCAAAATGAGGTATTTGCATTTGGCCCCATTAAGTACCAGTGAGTTGTTTTTTGCCCATTTTGCTATACGATCTAAGTCCTCACTCAGAAGCTGAGTTGCAGTGACTGTATCCGGTGGCTTACAAGAGGTGTACACCTGCAAATCATCCGCGTAAATGTGATATTTACAGTTATGTATATGATTCGTTACATCCGCGCTGTATATCACAAACAAAATCGGCCCCAAAATGGATCCCTGTGGAACGCCTCTGGTCACGGGTTCAGCTTCTGAAATTCTGACATTCCCTCCATCATCTCTTGTCTGGACCCTTTGCCTCCTGTGTTTGAAATAACTATGGAACCATTTTATTGAGGGCGTACTAAAACCATAATAAGCTAGCTTAGAGAGCAGTAAAGGTATATTTATGCAATCGAAGGCCCTTGAGAAGTCAAGAAGTGCGAGAAGAGTACCTTTACCGCTATCTTGAGCAGTAAGAATATCATCAACGACACTTAATAAGGCCGTTGATGTGCTTTGTGACTTTCTGAAACCCGACTGTTCTTTTGGTAAAATGCTGCAATTTTCTAAATAACTTTTAAGTTGGTCGGCCACAATGCGCTCCAGGACTTTTGACAAGCACGGCAAGATGCTTACCGGTCGTAGATCAGCTAGCGATGTCGGCAGACTCTTTTTAGGGATTGGCTTAATAAGCGCCTCCTGCCAATCTTTAGGATATGTACAAGAAAGTATAGAAGTATTGATTATTGCCGTTATTGCTGAAAGCGACTGTGGCAGGGTCATCATAAGCATGTCCAAAGATAAACCATCTAGTCCAGTAGCATTCGATTTTAAGCACTGTAGATTTTTTAGTACTTTGTCTTCTCCCACAGTTTGTATCTCAAATGTATCACTTACAGCACGATGAAACTCGAAAAACGTTAATCTTGACATATTAACATCCCGAATTCCAGGTATATTTAGGAAGTGCTCATTGATCTTGTTCGGATCAGTAAACATATGTCCCGGCAAGTCTGACTTAGCTTTAATACGTACATGCTGTTTAATGTGTGTCCACATACTACGCGGATGGTTTGACGTTTTGTTCACATATTGATCAAAATAAGCCCGCTTCTCCCTAAATAATGCCTGATCGACACTACGCTTGAGGTCTTTGTAAAATTCTTTATGTGCAATTTCCCCAGATTTTCGAGCCCTGACGTATGCCTCATCCCTTTCTTTCATTAGTAGTAGCATATTATACGTAATCCATGGATACTGACGGTCTCTTACGTACTTACATCTCAAAGGAGCGTGAATATCAAATATACCCAGAACATAATTATTAAATAATAATACCATATCGTTTACATCAGTAAGGCCCTCAATGCGATGTTTGTGAGATAGTAGTTAGTTAGTTAGTTAGTTTGGCCGGGGTTTTATCCGCACTTAGCCACACGATTGGGCCATTGTACGTATGTCCCTCTTTTTTTATTCTAACCACCCTAAACTTTCCCAGAAGGCTAGCAATCTGCCTAGATTGCTAATGGCGTCCGGGAAAGTGGCTGGGGATTTGAGAATATTTGCCCGTTGTTGCATCACTCCTGTGCACTCCATTAGCACGTGGTGTGGTGTTTCTTCTGCCTCCATGCACCCTCTGCATAGGGGGCTGTCTGTGACACCTATTGTGAATAGGTGCTTGTTTAAAAGAGTGTGGCCAGTTATAGTGCCTATAACTATGCGTAGTTTGTCTCTAGGTAAGCGGATGAGGTTGCGGGCGAACCTTTTCGAAGCTACCGGGACTGCGTTCTTTGTTTGCCTGCAGCCTTCACCGTTTCTCCACTCTGCTTGATGTGCTGCTTCGGTTTCTGCACGTAGCCAAATTCTTATTTGGGCCTGCGGTATGGGCAGTATAGGTTCCGGTCCATATACTGTTGTTGCTGAGCCTCGCTTGGCCAGTTCGTCAGCTGCGTCGTTACCTAAGGAGTTGCTATGTCCTTTGATCCATTGCAAGGTAACCTTATTTGTGTTTGCTATGTATTGGAGTGCTTTGTGGCACTCCAAAATAAGGACGGATGTTATACTATTATTTTGTAGGGCCTGGAGCACCGACGCACTGTCCGAGACGATTTTAATATGCAAGTCTTTGACGTCTCTGGCTGCGACTACCTGTGCTGCCCTAGTTATGCCGACACATTCTGCTTGAAAGATTGTATTTAGTTTGTCTAAAGTGGTTGATATTTTTATATTAAGATCATTTGAGAATACTCCAGCTCCAGTACCCTGTGGGGTTTTGGAGCCGTCTGTGTATATCCGAACCTCCTTTATGCCTGAGCTGTCTTTAGGCTCTTCAGTGAGTTGGATATTGTACCTCCTGTCAAAGACATGTTGGCATGGTGTCCTGTCCATGGGTGCGTCCAGAAGTGGTTTTTCTTTCAGGATCGCATTTAGGATTTTTGAATGAGTGGTCACTGTGTTTTGCTTCCATAGTCCGTTCGCTCTAAGTCTGAGGGCAGCTGCCTTTGCTTCCTCCTGAATTACCAGATGTAACGGTCTTAGATTCAGGAGAAACTCTAGTGCGGCTGATGAAGTGGTTCTAATGCATCCTGTGGCTGCGATGCTTGCTAATCGTTGTAGGCTTTGAAGTTTTGATTTGATCGTGGTCAGTTGCGTTCTGGGCCACCATACAACTGATCCGTAGGTAAGAGAAGGCCTGATAACTGATGTATATAGCCATAGTGTGATCTTAGGGTTGAGGCCCCATTTCTTGCCAATAAGTCGCTTACATTGATAAAAAGCTATGCAGGCCTTCTGCAATTTGTCATCGATATGACTCCCCCAGTTCAGTTTACTGTCTAGAGTGATGCCCAGATATTTCACTTGTGATGAGAGAGCTAATTCGGTGTTAAACAGTTTTGGTAGCTGTAGTACAGGTAACTTCCTTTTGTTTGTGAAAAGGATGAGTTCTGTCTTTTTCGGGTTTACTGACAGTTGGTGTTCATCACACCAGTTTTCTACTATCTGAAAGGCGGAACGCATTATGCCACATAGGAGGTTTTCCGCGTTTCCGTTTATCAGTATAGTTAGATCGTCTGCATACCCGATGGTAGTGTATCCTCTTTCATTTAGTTTACTCAGCAGGCTGTCTACTACTATGTTCCATAGAAGTGGAGAAAGGATGCCACCTTGTGGGCATCCTCTGACCACCATTGCCCGCATGGTGGTGTGTGTAGTAATTTGGACCGCTCTTTTACTGACTAACTCGTTAATCCATTTCGTTATCACTGGTTCTACCCTTAGTTTACTTAGGGCAAGGTTAATGCTGTTGTGCATGGTTTTGTCAAAAGCCCCTTCTATGTCTATGAAAGCGGCTAGGGTTGATGCTTTGTTGTTTATGGCAGACTCTATTTTATGCACTACCATGTGTAGGGCTGATTCAGTTAATCTGCCTTTCCTGTATGCGTGTTGTTGTGGATGAAGTGTTTTGTTAATCAGAACCTCATCTCTTAGGTATCTGTCTATTAGTCTTTCTAGCGTTTTCAGGAGAAAAGAAGTCAGACTGATTGGCCTGAAGGATTTGGCTAAAGTATAGTCTCCCTTTCCGGGCTTAGGTAAAAATACTATCTTTGCCTCTCTCCATGGCTTAGGTATGTATTTGAATGCTATACATGCTCTATATATTGGTAGTAGGTAGGTGATAACTTCCTTCGCGTTCCATTGCAGAAGGGCTGGGAAAATCCCATCTAGGCCCGCAGATTTGAATGGTTGGAAGCTTTTTAGGGCCCAGCTTATTTTACTTGTGAGATAGTAACTTCCTTACGTACAAGTAATCCCTAGAAAAAAGTCTTGCTAGGTAATTTTGCTTTGAAGATTACATGATACTTTTATTAAAATACTTAGGGTAGGACAGCAGAGTACTCATGAATTATAGAAAAATAATTATTTGAAGGCAATACAACCTCTATCAGAAATCTTTGTAATTTTTCACAAAATAAGTCAACATAACATTTACGCTCGTGGGTTAGTAGTGTATACAAAAAAAAATGTGCTTATGAATCGTCTATCAAATAATGAGTAATGTTCCTTATAATTCACAAAATAAATAGCACCTGAACAACTCAAATAAATCAGCACCTCCGGGGTGTGAGTACAAGCGAAAGATCTTGCATGCTTTTTAAAATCTTTACAGTTTGCTGTTGCAACCAGAGCAGAGCATTGCTAGGAATATATGACTCCATTACATTAAGTCGTTAGGTGCATTCGGGTAGCTCGGGTAGAGCGACCGAACACGCCTTTGACATAGCCAAGTAAGAAAAGATAATTAATACTTATTTTTACATACTAATATCCCATGTACCCTCATTTAAAAGAGCTCCTCCTAGACAAAACTTAACGCAAAACATAACAAATGAGAAAGCAAAATTTTGAGAGTACCCAAATTAATTTGTACAATAACAAGGTCAAGACATCATACTTATGAGGTCCTAAAGTAATGAAAGTCTTGAGATTGTTCGCAACTTTTGATATTTTTTCTTTCTTCTTTCGAGTGGGATAATAAAGTTAGATTAAAAAGTACAAGATTTAGAGTAAGCTTGAAACGGCTAGGCTTTTTGTCGTGGGTAGTATACGATATACATAAAGAAAGACTGTCAAGGGTTTCCATCGTCCGTATACTTGATTTCCAAAACACGAATGATTATTTTCCAATACACCGTGTTTACAAGTTTAATCAATCCGTCCGTCAGTCTGTCAGTTCAAATCGCCAGTCATTTTCTACACCATGAAGGCTGAACGCCGCGACAGAAAGGCATGACTAACAAGATCAAATTTTCCTATCAATCAATTAAAAAGTGGACTGGCTACATTGTCCATGCTGTTGCATATTCGTGTTTCCCGTGGAAACATTAAGACCATTTGGCATTTTTGCTCAAACACTGAATGCAGCCATCTCGACGGAAAACTACACATTCCAAACATCTGCCTTCGGAAGATGATGTATGAAGTATCAGCTATGTTCCACTTTTATTTACTTTGTTTTAGTGATGTATTTTTTTGAAATCAATTTCACATCCAAACAGCCTCCGATTCAGAACCATCTGGTTACAATTTTCGGTGAAGAACTTTCACTCATTAATAAAAGTTATAATAACATGGATTTATCCGATGCAAGAATTTTATTTTGTTCTCCGTATATTTGTTATCGAACTGACAAATTGACATCCGATCAAACTAAAACATTAATTCATAAATTGATAGAAAATTAAAAAAAAATGGTAGCCAAAACGCAAGGCTTGTGGAACGGTTCTAAAACGCCCTAGGTTTAATAGATAATATGAAGATGTACGTGAACAATTTTAAACGCATTGATATGTGTTTGTACCAACGCCGAAACAACAGGTAGTTAGATTTAGTAAATAACCTACTGATTAAGTGGTTAATAATAATCAAAAGTGAAAAAGTCATATAATATTTACTGCCCACCTACCAAAATAACATGAAACAACAACAAATAAGAAGTTTCATCGATTTCTTTGCCCCCAATTAAGATAACTTTTACTTATCTTACCTGTTGCGTAGGTTTCTTTTCCATGCGACTTTGCCTGACTTTTACCAAGGGTGCGTTGGAGTCAATCGATTCTTTCTTCAGTTCCACTCGACGGTAGAGTGACGCGGCTGATGCGAGCATCTTTCCAGCGCTTTTTCCTGTACATTCTCGGACCTGACAAAATTATAAGGATAGATAACAGTCATCTAACTGAAATATCATAATACTGTTTTGCACTCTATGTAGCTGAAATAATGCAACTTTTAATAAACAACATGTTCAGTCGATTGCGCTGGACCAGGCTACTGTCTTCACGAAAAATCAGTGCGGTACCGTCACCATGAGATTACAGCGGTTTTACTCGCTAGCGACGACGTAAAAAAAGTCAATGGAAAATTGCACATCGCCTCTAGCGATCATTTGCAGAAAAAAATCAAATAAAATTTTCAATACACTTTTTTTACGCCGTAAACTCATGATAATGGTCCGGGATATAGAAAAGTGTCGACTTTATATTTTAAGTCGTCATCACAGGTGACCGAAGAGCTGGCAGCTACCTCGGACAAAGAATTAGTCTTGCTATTTTTAGGGAGAACGCTGCCAGTATCTTCGGAACCTCACCTAAAGAGACTCCTTTTAATTGTTTAATATAAATTAAATTTATATTTTTAAGACCTAACATTTTTTTTCTTTTATGTATAAAAAAAAAAACTTTATTTCTTAAAGAGTTTACAATATTTAATTGAGTTTTCCCTTTAAGTTGTCAAGGACACTTGTGTTGGGAATAACTCGCTATATTAAAACAGATTAAAAATATCTATAAGTTATAAGACTTTACAGACAATTTATTCATAACTATTAACTATGTATGTACATAACACTTAGTAAGTGTCTATGACGTCATCATTTTCGATTTTACAACTGGAGTCTTAAAATTACAAAACATTTAGCATATGTTTATGACGTCATTATTAAATAGTAAATGATAAACACTTTTAATCAAAACTTTTTCTGATATCCAATTTTTCATTTAGAATGGTTATTAAAATATTCAGCATAGGTAGTCACAATTAATTTGTAAATACAGGTTATTTAAATTTTATTAATGAGACGAAATTAGGTCGATTTCGGTCCCAATTGGTGGAGTATGCATACACAATAGTAAGTAATTAGTAAAATGACTATTGTTAGTCGATAGAACATAAATAGTTATGTCAAACATTGACTCTGGTTTAAAGTTCTTTTGCGTGAGAGTTCATAATATTTTTGAACGATTACTTAGAACTATGGCAGATTGACAGACTTGGTGTCATTTAGTAGACTACGTAAAAATTGTCTGAGAAATAACTATCAATCTTGATACTTGTCAAATCGTCAAATGTAGGCTTGCTTATATTGCTTCTTATAGTGCTTCTATTTTAGAGTCACAATCTTGCAAGAGTAGAGTGTTAAAGCTGTAACTTTTGATTTTTATAAAGAGAATTCATTTTGAAGTTTGATCTATTTGTAACTACCTACCTAAGTTATTGTATAGTATGTATCTGAGCAAATAAAATTACTATTGTAGCGGTTAGGTTAAATTATGAATCGCTATATTTGTGCAGCGCGGCGCTTTAATTAACGGCGCCGTCTCAAAATAGCCTTATTCATTTTTGTGTTTATAATTTATAGCTCCTGAAGGCATCATATTTCTTCGAAACTTCAACGAGTTCTCTCAACAGATTTAATTAGATTCCGTTTTACATTAAACGCCGCCGCTTCAATGGATATTTACGCTAACGTTTATAAGTTAATCCGGGATTCTCTGGAATTGCTTAATATTCAATAGATAGCTAATTGAATTCGGTTCCAATAAAGGGAAATTGCTTAATCACAGCTTATAAGTTGCCAAAGGGACGTGTCGGAGTTAACGGCCGGGTTGAAAGCTCTGACCAAGGAGCAATATTAGTTTTGCTTTTGTTGCTTCGAATTTGATATTTAAGATTTTCGTTAGTCAGTTGTTTGTAGATCGTTATAAGTAAGGAAATTGGAATTATGCTTTTTTGATATCTTGTAGTAAGCTTTCTAAGTGATCCATTGATAGATAATTAAAAATAATGAATTGAAAATGGTTAAGAAAATTTGGCCAAAGTCCTAGTTTCGTGATTGATAGTACGGTCTACGGTCTAACGTACTCAATGGTTAAATTTCGTTACCAGTGGTAAAATATTTACAATTGTGCGTGTTTTAAAGATAAATTGCTATAATCAAACGAAAAATTTAGCATTTTTACGAACATTGCTTAAAATTACCATGACCAAATGTAAGATTGGGAATTTTAACGACCATTGCCTAGGGTATTTTTTTAAAAAAAAAACGCACATAAATCAATTAAACAAAATTGACAGTCAGCATTTAACCAATAGTTGTCCAACTATTCATCACGAAACCGGTTCTACGACTACAGTATACCGTTTCCTCTGCAAGTCTGGCACACTGCGAAAAGTTAGGCGGCAACTTGCGCACGCGCTGCCCCTGATGAGCGAGCAGCAATGCTCGTTCAAAAGTACACTTCTCATAGTCCGTCTGCGCTCTTATTTGCAAGGCTGTAAGGTTGCCGGGCTCCAGTTCTGCAAGTAATATAATATTTAGTATACCTTTATGTTAGACCACTTACACATCATCATCATCATTATCAGCCAAACGTCTACTGCTGAACATAGGTCTCCCCCACGGCTTTTCACAGCGACCGATCACTAGTAGTCAGCATCCAGTTTGATCCTGCGATCTTTATAAGATCGTCTGTCCATCTTGTTGGTGAACGTCCTACGCTGCGTCTTTGGTCAGTACATTATTTGTCAATTTCCAGCTTCGGCATCGCGAGTGTATCGATGCTAATTCGCGTTACCATCGCGACTGCATCGGTGCTCAAAGTGGCACACTGTATAAAGGTTGACATTTTGCTGACGTGCGTTAGCATCACTGCTAAAAGTTTCAGTGTGTGAAGGGTGTTTACGACAGACTGTATCTATCAAGAAATTGTTTGAAAAAGGGTAGCCGACTACGAATTAAACATTTTTGTATATACTAAAAAACTATATGACGATATAATATCGAAAACTTTTTATTTTTATGTTCCGCAATGTACGCCAAAATAAACACATCTTGCCACTGAACTCGTTTTACACTTTAGTATTAGTTTGAGTCCAACTTTGTCGGTTTTCTTGCTCTTCAAAATGTGTACCATAGAGTACATTGAGAACATTGCGTGGCACTGGCACCTAAATATCTAATATCTCATCACTAACCCTTAATGTGAGAAAATTAAAATATTTTTAAATATAAGCCTATTTTTTTTTAAAAAAAACATCTAATTATACATACCGTTAGCTTTTTCAGCATCTGCCAATGCTTCAGCATAGTGAGTTGACTTGACACGTGCCAAACTGCGTCCAAGAAGTGATCGCACATCGCTGTCCTGGTAAGTGAACGAGGTTATTAAAACGAGTAATCACCGTAAGATGATTTTAGTGTTAGTTGTGCACAGCGAATACACTATGCCTCCGACGCAACTGTATTCTTACATGTATTCTACCAGACGCTTTAACTACTGTCTAACTTTGATGGTCAACTACAATCTAAGTACTTATATTTGTAAACTGTTACTAATAACTATACTTTTAACTTAACTATATATGTATAGTATCTAATATTAATTCTGCTAAACGTTATTACTACTGTCCAACTTCGATGGTCAACAAAACTCTCCAGAGATATTGCTGATTGTGGCGGTACTATAGTTTGAGTTAGTGCGTCAGACGCCGCCGGTCGCTTCACGTACCGCCTCACTTTAAATGTCCGACGCGCCGCGCGAAACCACGCGTCGCGTCACCTTGCAAGAGGCCTTTTAGATGAGAGTGTACATAATGATGCTCTGAGTATACAAGGTACATTATTACTAATTAAGGTACCTTGTAATTAAGCAACGTGTCTTAATAGCAAGCAAGATAGCATATCATAATCATGCAGAGCAAGTACTTTAAACAAAATTTGAACATCTCATATTTTATTTGATCAGATGTACAAAACAGGTTACAGCCAAAATACAGTTAAAAAATAGTAATATTGAAAACTTACGGTCTAGGTTGCAGCCCTTAATAGGTACATACTTTTACACAATATGCAGATAAAGCAGAGTACAATTAATTATTAAGATTAAAATACGATGAAACCAAATGAATCATATATTAACGAGCTGCTGTTACTTAGCGTCCAATTCACTAAAAGCTATCATCAACGTTGATTTATAACCTTCAATCGTTTATGACTGAATGGGTATAAATGGTGCTGTTGATCGATTAATGCACACATTAACTCTAAGCGATCCCCAGGCGACAGTGGAATAATGGCTATGGGTTATTAAGGTGATCTCAAGGCAGCGGTTAATGGGTGTCAGCATTAATTTAATAGGCACTAACTACGACGCAATTGTGTTGAAAGCATTGGAATTGGAATTGGAATTGGAAAGAATATTGGCGTTTTATGAATATGCTCGAATGATCATCATCATCGTTATTGGCAGCTAAAGGACGTCCACTGCCGAACATAGGCCTCGGGACCACACAGCGACCCTTTGCAAGAAAAGATGTTGGCATGAAATAACTGAGAATTTACCAGAAATTTTAATGACTTTACAAGAAGAAAACAATAATAATCTGCTTATTTTTGTTATGTTTCTACTCTAATATACACGTACATAAATAATGAGGCCTGAAAAAAACCTCTACAGGGACTGGTATTTCAGTATTTCTAAGCACTTTTTATTTTTAAAAATTTGGATGAAAACGTTGTTGTTTTTTAAAATTTTGTATTTAAGCTATTTTACTTTAAACTACTTTGGATGATAAATTTTCTGAAATTTATTTATGACAGTTAACACATAGCTTTGGCTTTGGCATTAATAGCTAGCTTTGCCTTTGGCATTAATATATATCCTTTTAAAAGTTACAGAGGAAGCAAGTATTGGACAAAGTTAACGAATATTCTGATCTCTTTGCTTGTAAGGGCCATAAGCACTTGCCACGGTACACACGGAAGTTAATCTCTATAGCAACCACATGTTAGGAAATACTCCTGCGAACGGGCTATCCGAAAGAGCTCAGTGTTTTCTTTTCATTTTCCGTGATAAAATATTAGGTATCGCGATATTGAAACCTTAGAAAATGAAAATATCTGCACCCTACGAGTATGTGTCAGTTGTCGACTAGTATATGAACTAATTTTTGTGAAGCTAAATTTTTGTCTGCTGTAAAGTTGTAAAGTTTGTCAGACTGCCAACAAAAGATAGTTATGTATGTTTTTTTTGTAAATGATTATTCCTATATAATTTAGAACGATATTGAATGCTTTGTCAATTAATACAATTAATCCTCCTTATTCTGTGATAATTTCCACTTAAACTAATCATAGGGTTCCGTAGTCCAGTAAGGAACCTCTATCCGCACATTGTCTGTCTGCAGTTTAGCGCGAGACTGCGATACAATAAAACTGTTATTACTCGTATTCATGTGTATTACTGTGTTTCTCATGAGTATTTATTCTAATCTCCTTCCCAAAGTGGTAAAAAAAATCTTGGATAAATATTTTATTATTATTGTAAGTAACGTGGGGATGATTTATTTTCTCTTGGCAAACCGTGTGAGGTATGGTTGAATAAGTCTTTTGAAATTATTATGAGTTTGCTAACATCATTTGTGTAAAACGTCGCCTGTATTCGTAGAATTCAGTTTTAAAAGGTAAGCTTTAGGGTCCCGTAGCCGAATGGCAAAAAACGAAACCCCTTATAGTTTCGTCAAGTCTGTCTGTCTGATCGTCCGTATGTCACAGCCACTTAATTCTGTAACTATAAGCATCAAACTGTTGAAATTTAGTAGGAAGATGTATCCTGTTAACCGCTTTACGATTCTTGTACAAAAAATAATGATATTTAAGGGCACCCATACATGAAACTAAAACCGATTTGGGTGGGTGGGTGTATTTGCATGGATAGGTCTTTTAAAATGACATAGTTCCTAAAACCATTTTCTTTAAAAGTCAAACGTTTGATAAATATACGCTTCCAAAGTGGTAAAATGGGCGGTCTGGGGCCTTGAACTTCTAAACTAAGCGAGTGTTAATTTAAAAAAATATGTATTGTAGATCTTAACAAATAATTTCAATGAAAATTGGTTAAAACGGTGAGGCCGAATTTTCAAAGCGATGGCACCGACTCCAATAAGAAAATTCCTTTCCTTTCAATGTTCAAGAGTTTATTTGAGACTTTTTAGTGCATTTTGGTTTTGAAGTCGGTTTTTACTTTTTAAAAGTTAATTTTATTTCTCCATTATTAGAGTTTACAAGAGAGGGGGGGGGGGGGGGGAAAGCTGCACCTTATGACTTTGTTCTTTAAAAAGCTACAAACTACCTATCATATGTTCTGTCATTATAATTACTGAACTCCTAAGCGTTAAGGAGTTCCACCATCAGCTCAGCCCCACAAGATGTGAACTATCAATTCTGATATCAATACGTCAACATTAAGATTTTAGTAAAACAACACTATACGTGCCTTTAAAATTTGAGGGTTTCCCTCGATTACAACAAGATCTCATCTTCAGATCCCAAATTGGCAACAATGAGACCAATTAGAAGGTATACCCTCTAAGTAGGCGAAAAGAATTTTCGAATCGGTCGACTAACGACTGAGATATGAGGTAACAAACATACAAAAAAATAAAAACATATAGTCGAATTGATAACCTCCTCCTTTTTTGAAGTCGGTTAAAAAACTATGGTATTTTAGCTAAGTGGAAGTAAGTGAATTCAGTTAAAATTGCTATGGAACCCTCAGTGCGTGAGTCCGACTCGCACTTGGCCGGTTTTGTAAGAGCCAAAGTCCCACCCACTCCCAACTAAACGGCAGTAGGTACTCGTAGATACGTTAAAAAAATATCACGGCACTAGCATAATATTATGATGAATTTAGAATGAAAACCTTCACGGCTATGGTAAGTAAACAAACTACAGAGTAGTATTCAATAAGTTAAAAGAAAAATAATTTTCCTCCAAATTTTCGTAAAAATTGTTTACTTCCATAACGTATTAAGATATTATGTAACTGAAACTGTAGTCAAATATAAATTTTTATTGTTTCTTTTAGCTGTTATAACATCAAAATTGTGAGGCATCGCCATCGAAAGATAAAACTTGTTTTAACTCATAATTTCGGATATTTTGTTACTTTAGGGAGGAAAGGAATGAAAATGTGATAAAGCAATCTTAATCATGGTTCACAGGACATTTTTTTGGCAAGTTAAGTGCTTACATACAATATTAGATACGGGACCCATCTCGAACGAGTTTGACTCGCACTTGGCCGTTTTTGTACAAATGCGCAAATATAACATAAGTGTGCACTCATGACTGTTAGTTTTATTATTAATACTTGTGATTTCTACCAGCTGACGTCAAACACGTAAAACCTTAAATAAGAATTTGTAGCGCCCCAGTTGCTTTTTACCGCCAATAACAACACTGCTAATTAAGGAAAAAGAGTATTCCCTTTGCTGACCGGACTCCGTAATAGTGCGATAAATTGCAACAGTGAGCGAGAAACTTCTCCACGGATCTGTAGTTAGGAGAATGATAACGATGCGGATGCAAACATTATCAACGTTAGGACCCTAATTGCATGTTTGCGAAGTGTATTTGCGTAAGGCACAGGCGAAAAACCCGACTGAAGGTAAAGACGGTAGGAGGATTAAAATTTGGTATGGCAATTATTCGTGTGTGCAGTAATTGATAGTGAAACGTTACATGTGTTTATTACAATTCACAGAAAAATATACATACTTAATCGCGTATTGATATGCAATTATAGTCATAAGCTTATATACGTATTTAAAAATCGGCACATTCACATAATTCAAAGCTCTTGAATATGGTAGGATTTTTGTTCGAAAACGAATGAAAAATCAATGGAAATCACCCGAAATATAGACTTATATACTCACAAAATTCAGTTATATCTTTTTTTTATCACTCCCGTGTGAAATTATATATTTTTTTTTAATTTTAATTATAATTATACTAGCGGTCCCCCGCGACTTCGTCCGCGCGTTTTGAGTTTGCCCCCTCCCCTACCGTCGCAGCGTGATGTTTTATACCCTAAAGCCTTTCTCGATAAATAAGCTATCCAAAACAGATATATTTTTTCAAATCGGTCCAGCAGTTCCTGAGAGAAGCGCGTTCAAACAAACAAACTCTTCAGCTTTATAATACATATTATTAGCGCACGCGCACGTCGTTCTTTAGCTGCGAACATTATTTTGGTGCGGAGTTATGTTAAAACTGTGATAGCTCCTAAGATATTTATTGAATTTAAATGATATACAGGGCAACTTTGTTCTAAATGAAATGCTCGTGATGATGAATGTATTTATTTTGATAAGAATAAATACCTGTGTGTATAATACACCTCTAAAAATAATGCGTTATTTTTTTAACAAATTTATTAACATAAAATAGGTTGTAGTAAGTCAACCATAAAAGATAGACATATGCTGTCGCAGATTTTATTATAGAACTCTTAATGCTGAACAATCCTGTCATACATGATTTTTGTGTAACTTAAGCGGTTTTCGCAGCGTACGCAGCGGAAGCTCTCAAAAGTAATATCTTTTTCCCCTTTTTCGCAACATTTTTCATTGCTGCTGTGGTCTTATGAGTCGTAGCTTTATGTTTTATAGCCTAAAGCCTTCCTCGATAAATAGACTATCCAACGTAAAAATATTTTTTCAAATCGGGCCAGTAGTTTCTGAAATAAGCGCGTTCAAACAAACAAACAAACAAACAAACTCTTCAGCTTTATAATATTAGTAGTAGTTTATAATGATGGTCCTAAGATTTACTGAATTCGATATTAACGTAGATACTAATAGATTGCTTTGAACATCTAAGTTTGCAAAGTTCAAATAATAATTACCTATTCCCCAAAGATTTACTTGAAAAGCTCAAAAGTCAATGATACTTTACCCAAAGGTCAGAGCAAGACGTCTCTTTAACTTATCTTATTGATCGTATCATATACTCGTATGTACGAGTATACTCTTACTTTTAATTAAATAAACCAAAATTATATTTGGTGGATGGCCACTTTTGCGTATGTTATAAATAGAAAAAAAATCATAAATAATCTATAGTACATTTTATTCAATCGTTGTTTGCATTCGATTATAAAATAATGACTTAGTCGTAGTTTGAATTTGTTTTGTGCACAAGTATGAAAGCATGAATTGTAACAGTGTTATGTCACAAAAAACTTCAACGATAAAATCTGTTTAAAAATCGTGTTTTCTTCAAATGTAATTATTATTTCTCACAGTAATTTATTTATAGGAAGTAGTAAAAAACCAACTGTGTAAAATCAAACAAGACGTGCTATTGCAAGGGAACAAAATGACACAATCTCATTTATTTATTACGTCGAATTATAGCTTTATGGCTCGTTTTCGATGTATTTTTCAAAACAACAAAATACATATAACAAGTTCAATAATTCGCGCACAATTGAATTGTTACAACACTATTGTTAGTACGTTTGCAAAATTAAAAAAGAAAAAGTGAGATTGAAGCTTTTATTCTGGTCTATGTAATAAAAAATTTGAATAAGTATATTAAACTAAAACAATAATTAAAATTAAAGAACTTAATTGTAGTCTCAAATAACATATTTTTGTGTTAATGTTTTTCAAACATACGAAAGGCATTATTAAATGTTCAAACTAAACATGTTTGCAATCTGGGAATAGATATTATCTACTTCTAAGGTTCCGTAGTTACTACGAACCAGCCTTTCCGCTTCTATCGTGGCTATAAAGGAACTGCAGACTACCATATTATGCAAATGAATCTAGTATCTTTGAGTGTACATTGTTGGCACTTCCTTTGGAAATTCAGGACAAGTATCCATGTGGGTAGTTATATCCACCTACATTTGTTATTATCATTAATGATGCATTTGAATTTTTACGCCGCTAGGATACCAACATATTCGCATGAGGCAGCAATGCGAAGAAACGATACCGATAAGGATGTAATCGCATCAAACTATGTAAGAAAGAGACATAGCATATGCCAATGCATAAAATTATTATCCCTTAATTTTATGTACCAATGTGACATGCCGAAATCAAATGTCACTTTCCACATGGGAATGCGGCGGTGGGCTAACGGCGTTAAAGGTCTATCGTCTTAAATCTACCAACCGCACCAACCAGAAATCAACCATACGGAAGCACGTTACGTAAAGGGAACAGCAACGCCTCGGCATGAGATCGGCACCGGATAGTTAATGCCTCGACTCAAATCGTGTTTGCTTACTTATGACAATTATGATCTTGATCTAAGGTGGTGACGCTACGAAGTTGATAAATGTGCTTTGAAGTTTGATGTTTTATAAAAACAATACTGATCGCCTAGAGTTGATACCGTGCTGTACCCGTAACGGGTGTCTAAATGTGCTACCATCTGAATGCCTATAAGACACCCAATCATGTATTAGTAATAAGTTAAATTCACCGATCTCAAGAAGAAGTGTTTTATTTGGAATCTACAGTCTACTCATCGAAGGAAAAGATCGTCGGAAAATTGACCCTGCCTGTAGTCAATAGTATTTTAAGAAACAATAGGTTTAATCTTCTTTTTTATTTTGTTAGCGGCTAGAGAAAATTCTTTTATTTATTACTTCTAAATTATTCTAATTTTTATTTGCACATTAAACACCATCAACTAGTAAGATTCTAGACGCGCTTCACAAGTAGAGGTTTCCTTTTGCAAGTATTTTCTAAATGCTTTCCCTCGTTTGTATTCGCTACGGCCTACATTCTCACTTACTAACACGTGTGGGTTGTCCATTCAGTCGACCTTATTAGACAGGATCGGAAACGTTTGATAATTAAATCAGAATTTGTATATTCTGGAGGAGATTTTTTTAAAGTTGAACGCACAGAAACATGTCTTCTGTGCGTTTAACTTCGAAAAATTTTGGCCACTTTACTGTTTAGTTTTACTGCGCTGAAATAGATAGATCGATGGTGCATTTCATTAAAATTGATATTGCACGTACAAAATCTTTCTTCAGGTCTCAGTCAGGGGGAGTCGAGGGACATGTAGGGACGTTTCCTTGCCGTTTTAATGTGTGACCTTAGTTTGTTTCAATTGAATTCTGATTGTTACCTACGTAAAGAAAATTACAAAAAATACATAAAATTGCTAAATATGAAAAACATACCCCGAACTATGTCTCGGCTTTTGCAAGCTCGTGACGGACTCGTGCACACGTGCTCGGGGGTGTTTTGAGGGGGAAGGTAAGTTTTTTTTAACTACTAAGACACCAGAGGCTTCCAGAAATTAACTAAATATCAAAAAATCTAAGTTTTCGTGCTGAGAGGGGTGTCTGCATATTCCTCTATTGACATTGTGGCCTCACGACTCAGCTAACGCACATTTTCAAATAATATAACGCGAATTCCTGACGACAATACAAGGCTGACAGTTGTAGCGAGTTTAAAAGATTATAGAAGATGCAAGCTGAATCACCGTTAAGTGACTAATTCAAAGCACTTTTGCATTTGTAGGATGGGTGAAAGAGTAGGCTACTTTAATAACATTCTTTTTTATAAAATAGCACTTGTCTCCAAGCCAGTTGCAGTAAATCGTCTCAGTTATTACTCAAAATAAAATGTGAACTCACGGCAGGTGTGTGTCATGCTCACTTAGGTTGCAGAATACCTTGTTACTTCCTTTATGGCTAGGTGCAGGGTTGCGGCGAAACTGGGGCCCTTTTTCAAAGGATTTTACGTGGTTTTTCTAGAGCATTTTTTAAAGGTTAGAAAATTGAGTAACGTGATTGGCAAAGAACTCGGGAGTTATTTATCTCATGTCTGAGTGACTCATACAACAAGTGTCTTTGCAATGTATAAAAGAGTGGAGTGGCTTGTCTTTCCTTTCTCTATTGTACACCCTTGCAACCACTAAATACACCCTTACATCAAATTTTCCTCATGATGTTTTTCTTAACCGATATACAGTAAAAAAAAGACTAAGGGGCTGTGTCATCATCAAATAAGTATTAACTAACGAATAATAAATCACATATGGAACATCATTGACTATAAAGCTATGAACAGATATCGTTATTGGTTATTTATAAGGAGTTAGGACATTGTGGAATAGGCTGAAAGTATACTGAGATTTTGTGGTGAAACATTGTTACACGTTGGGGATACAGTATTGTCTATTCTATTACGTTACTTTTTTACTACCTCCGTTAGATAATGATAGAGTGCAAACTGAGAAATAAGACTAACTTTCCTTAAAATTGTGGAATATTAAAACTGGTCAAAAATTACATCCGCGATATCTGCATCTGTATCACAGTAGATTTATCTGTAACACAGCAGACTGAAAACTTAAAAATCGTAAAAATAAAAGAGTTCATTGAACCTACTTTTAAACTCAATTTTTAAATGTGGCCAATATTTAAATACTAAAAATATTTATTCAGTTGTTTTATGCTTACTACTATTATTGCCACAATTACCCTAATGTTATTTGCAACATATCACAAAACTTTGTACCACAATTTCTATCATATATAAAATATTCTTTTCCAAAAGAATTTCAGGTATCTGTTGATATCCTAGATACCGAAATACTTACGTACTATGAAATATCAAATGGAATGTAGGTACTCACCCGCGTTCCCGAAACACAGCCACTGCGTTACATATGGCACTCCTCTGGCATTAATTTCTTCCTCATTCTCGTCTCTCCGAAGCGTCGCAGTGACACTTGTCACGTGTGTTTGTACGTTGCTACGTACCGTGGAAGCAATCTAGGTTACCTCGATCTCCTGTATTGCGAGATGCGAAATTCATGATAAGGTTTTAAGTGCTTGTAATACGTACTTAAGAATTTATAGATTCTTTTTGTGAAATATAGTGGTGTTCAGGTTAATTAAAAGAGAGAATACTTATTTATATTTTTATGATTTTCTGTATTTTACCTGACTACGCCAGCTTGAAGGCTATGTTATCGTTTTGTAAATACTCTACAAGAAGATTGCGAAAAAAAACTGATCCTAAACAAAACTTTCTTTGATGACTTTACAAGTGGTAAAGTTTACTTTACTGGCTGATTTTTATTTTATTTGCTCTACTGATAAAGATAAATCAACTCATTTAATAACGATCATAAATTGAAACTTGCCATGTACATATATCATGGAAACTTGTAGTGTAGCACGTCTTGTGAAAAGAAATTGATAATATTGTGCTAGCGTTAGTACAAAAGTTTTGAGAACCTGCTTTCGGCACTTTAAGAAAGTCTTAGCGTAGTACGAGTATTTGTCTGGGGCAAGTTTAACTTGTGTACGAGTACATGAGCTTTGTAACAGTCTCGAACAAGTTGGATCTTTACTATAACGAGATTTTGACCTAAAACAAACTATTGAAAGCGATTTGTATAAATAAAATAAGATGATTTTTTCGTGTTCATAAAATATATTTTTTGATCTTATCACGTTTGCTACAAATCCTGTGTCCTATGACGTCACCAAATTATTCGGTTCACAAAGAGTATTTTGATCATGTTTTGCCATCCAACACCCTTATGACAAAGGCTTACAAAAGGCAAAACATTTTCTTTGACTTTTTAGAACGTCACTATAGAACTAACGTAAAATTAGGTAAGTTACATACGAGTAAATTTTAATTACCTACATTACAAGAATATTGAGTGTGTGAGTGATAGTACGTAAAAATCACATCGCTCGAGAAACAGTACGCTCAAGAACTGATGGCCGCCTGATTATTGGAGACCAAAGACCGACCAAAGAAGTGGCGTAGGATGTCCTTCGACACATGATGGACAAATGACCTTGTAAAATCGCAGGATCAAACTGGATGCAGACCGCTTGTGATCGGTCGCTGTGAAAAACCGTAAGGGAGGCCTATGTTCAGCTGTGGACGTTTTTTGGCTGATAATAATGATGATGATGATGAGTAATAGTACAAAACTTAGTTTATGTTTTTGAGAAGATACACTATAGTATTAAAAATCAAGTATTTTCCTAATGTAGGTTAGTAATTTTCTAACCCTAAAGTGTGGTAGACCCAAAGAGTCGCCAAGTTGCTCCGATTTGATATAGAATATTATAGCTGAAACTTATTTTCTGCGCCAATTATAGCTGAAACTTATTTTCTGCGCCAATAAACATTAAACAGCATTTTTTCCGAATTCCAGTCGACCAAAACATAAAGCTAATCGCCTGTGCTATTACAATAAAAGAAGGCAACGATCCTATAAAAATATAAGGTAACAATTTATAAGGCTGAAAGAAAATAATTTTCTGAAAGAATCTTAAGTTTGTAGGAACAAAAAAGAAAACAAATTGCAATCTCCCCATTAAAGTTAAGGAAACAGATGATTCCAAAAAGTTTGCTTGTTAGAATGAAAGAATTAAGCAGTAAAATCCCTGAGGAATAGAAGGGTTAACTACAGTACAAGATGACGGGCTCTGATTAGAGTTCCTGAACCCTTCATTTTATGATAAAGGCGGAATAATGAGGGCTTTGCTCAGAATGGGCCACATACTAAAACATACACGCATTTGAAAGGGTTTTTCCGTGCTATCTCTACCTGGGGACAACATTTACTGTCTATATTTACTTATTATTTTGTGGAAGATATCAAAGTTAAAACTATAGAATTACGCCATAAATAAATGTGAATGTGGAGAGTAAAGTTCAATTCAATTAGGATTTTTTTAAAAGTTTGAAACAAAAAAGAAAGCGACATACATTTTTCATCAGTGATTCATTCAAGCAAAATTTAGGCGGTCTAGTGAGTATACAGTCTCTTCAAGATAATCTTTCTAAGGAAGAGTTAATAAAAGTTAAGACAAAAACACAGAAATAACTAACTGACTGAATAATAAAGTAAGGTTTTTAGTATCTTGCATGTTTAAAAAAAACCCATAGTAACATGCTTACACAGAATTTGCACAGAATAGTAGGCATAATCATAATAATAATCATTTATTCCTTCATAAACATAGGTACATACAAAGGTTGTGGGTTGTTTAAATGCGAACTCTATACTTTACCTTTTCAGGCATACGAAGTAGGTATTTACATTTTAACTAAAACATAGCGTGACAATATTTTACAAAAAAATGAAATTATAAACATTTTATTAGTATCATTATTAAATCTATTTTGATTATACCAATTTAATCATAATTAAATTATATCTATTGAATCAACATTATACATTATACATTTAATCATTACTTTCTGGGTCATAAACAGTATAATAGCATTTTTCAATGAGAAACTCAGTCAACTTAATTTTGAAATGTCTAAATGTTCTATTCTTTATCATTTCTGGTAGATTATTAAATATTTTTGAACATGAAACACAGTGCCATTTCAATGACACTGTGTTTCATGAGTGCAGTTTTTCATAAAAGCAGGTCCAGCAAAATTATTTTCCCTGGAAAACCTGTTACTTTTTAAGCTACAATCGCATTTTCTAAGAAACCCTTGATATCGAAGTGCCGTGTGTAGGCTATTAAGCAACATTGCTTGTATTTCGTTTTCGGTGCACACTCATAAGGCTTTCTCCGCCTCACGCCATAACTTATTACCCACTCTACGCCATTTTGAAACGTGTCAAGAAGCTGTAGACTCTTGTGATTAAAATAAAAACACACCTGGGTATTGTTGTAATGTGTAATTCAATAAAACATGGTTTGTCAATCCATTTTTTGGCAAATTCGCTGCTCGCATTGATGAACATTATATTTCAGTAATTTTTTTTTTGTCAGAAAATTACGCCTACCGTTTAAATGGGCGGGTGGTTTTATTTCACATTTAAAAACAAAAACGCAATCAAAAATAGTTAATTGGTCATTTATTTCCAAAGAAAAACTGTACTTATTGCCTCGTTTTAACTGGAGCTTATGAAAACAAACATTTAAAACATGGATGGCTTTGTTGCACTAAATAATAATAACAAAACCAACACTGTCTTTGTCATTTGAATATTTCGAAGATTTTATCACTTGCTCGTTTTAAGGCGATTAAAAGCAGCCAACATCAATTGATTGTAAAAAAACATAAACATGGAATATTCTCAGAACAAAAAAACGTGTGTTACAAAGTTGTTTTCGTTGCAAGTAGAGAGAGAACGGAGACGAGAAATAATGAAGGTTGACTGTTGTATAATCAGGCGCGTTATTTGTAGTCTTGAGGTGATTCACTATTGTTTCTCTTCCTACCACCTGCGGGAAAGGAACACAACTTACTAACAGGCACTCTAGTCAACTGACTTTATCTCCTTGGGCAGAAAATTTATGATTGCTCATTTGAAACTTGTTTGTGTCTTATCGTAAACGAATTAAGAAATAAAGATCGTTTTTAATCAAACTAACGAACCGTCTTAGTTTCTTTTGGATGCAATTAAGACTTACTTATTCCTATTTTGTACTTTTACACCTTAAACTTCCAGATGAATTACTCATTTTATTAGCTAAACTGGATAACAGATGTGTACCTTTTTTTGAGTTTTCGTGAAAAAACAGAAAATGCATGCGTCGGAGGACCTGGTTTTATAATTTAAGTAGCAATGCAATTAGTTTTTCTATCGAAAATGAAGTGCATGTTTTGTTTTGGAACAAAAATAGATACGAAGATGGCTAAGAATCAAATCTAGATAACTTATTTGCTTAAGCAGCAGCTAGCACTCAAAAACAGCTAAGACCATAAATTAATTACATTACAAATTATTTCCCTAGCCTAATTACTTATTTTGTTGGGCTAATTGATTTGACCGTAACTTTAATCAAGTTCTTGAAATTCGGTAAAGCGATTTGTTTGAATTTATTACCTATTAAAGCAGTTAGGTTTATATTTAATTAAATATACGTGCCCCGCTCCTTTTTGATGGACTTGCAAAAAAACATATAAGGATTCCGTGGCACATTTTTAGCTTTGAATTTGTATCCAACGATTAATATTAAATGCGCAAAACCTGAAAATAATTTGATTGGAATAACGAGTAGAATTAATTTAACCACTTATGATATGGGTCGCAATTTTTTAAACACTTCATCTTTTTTATTTATTTATAAGACACGCCATCCCTTGCACAAAAAGTAACGCAATGGTTAGTTCTATGAGCGGAGATAGGTAATAACAATAATGTTAGCACAGCGCAGCGGCCTCGGGGCTTATTCTCATGCAATACAATGCAATGCAATAATAATGTATACGAAAAAGTTCACCGATCTAATTTTCTTTGTCGCAGAAAAAATAATTTTTGATTTCTCAGGGTCACGATTTCTTTGTATTCAGATTTTGTGCATGCGATAGTTTTTTACGTGTTTGTATTTTACTAGATTTTTTAGGTAAAACAGTAAAACTCACAATCGAATTAGGTACCACACGAAAAAAGTTCGATTCCTTTCCTTTCCTAATAAATATCATTTATATATTTATATATTTCCTATTGCCGTGAGAATCGGCCTCCAGGTGATATAACTACCTGTCGACTTTTCTCTCGATAGAGCGTCGTCCGCAGAGCAAGAAATTATCAGAAGTGCCAGTAAAACTTAAGCACTACATTAAACATTAAATTATTTTGAAATTGATTTTTATTTATTTTAGAAATACGTCAGTTGAATTAAAAATCATTTGGTGTGTTTTGAGATTTTGCGCACTTAACATTACACGTTGCATAAAAAACATATTTTGTGACGTTTTATAGTTACGATAAAAGTACCTTCGTGCACCAAAGCTCAAGTATCTGACAACATGTGGCTTTATTTGTCTACAAGTGTAATAATCATAAAGAAGATGAATCGTAAAGAGATAAGAGAACAGAAGGAGCTTACTTATTTTACCGTTGATCTCGAGTTTTAACGTTTTCGAACACTTCTTCAATTATACAGGATGTAAAAAAAACACGAACCACATTCACAGGGGTGGTAAAGAGTCGACTCTTAACTCGATTGACAACAAACCCCTTAAATTTGGCTCGTACTTTTTTATACCCTGTATACCTGGCTAGCTACGTTTAAGCCTTCGATCTTTTCCGTCCTCAAGGAACGTCTAATCCGAAAACTCATTAACTTTAATCTCTCTCAACAAACTTGTTGCTTTACATTCTCCGAATAGCAGATGAAGATTACGAATAGTGTACCTTAAAGACCATTCGAGAGTACATATGGCGACACATCAACCCACCCGGACGTGTCAAAACACCCAAAATCATATTAAACCGTATCTCTGTAGCAATTAAGCAGAATTTTAGCTGCAAAAATTGATATATTAAGGTGGGTCGGTGTGACTATGTGTAAGTGGAATCACTTGGAAGGTTTGAAAGGGTTGGTCTAAATACCGAGAATTTGTCCGGTTCGGCGTGAAAAGGGCCGGCTCCTCTTATAGTGAGCCTGATTATAACGGCCCGGGTAACGACGGAGGCGCTTGCCAGGTCAAAGCGCCTAACTTACGTTGAGAGGCACTGAATAGTGTGGATGGCAGACTAAACCCGACACACAAAATGATACCTTCGGACGTTTGAGGACGTTACCCTTGAAAACCTGTATGAACGATTTAGTATTTTATTTAATTCTTTATTTAAAAGGAATGGCAGACATAGGCCAGAAAATATACAAAATATACATTTTAGCGTTTCACAAATTAAAAGTTGTGTAAAAAATATTTCATTGGCTGTTAACCCTTAATCTTGAATATAAGTAAAAACTTCATAAATGATCAAATATATGTATAAGCGTGAACAAGCACGATAATATTTTTGAAGTAACCACCACCATCTTTATATTACTGTTTATCACTGTATGTGTAGCTGTAAGATAAAAAATACTCAATGTTGACCTACTTGTTATGATAGAAACCCACAAATATTCGTTTTACACTAAAGCCTATCAAATGATAATAAAATATACATAAGTGCCCACATTAACAAAAAATATGTTTTCAATTTACACAATATTTTCATATTATTTTATCGTTTTTAATATTATGTTAATAAATTTGTCTTACGAAAATGTAGTTACTTTTTATATTATGTGTCTAAGTTTTTCTCATTTCCATTTTAATAATACCTACTTATCTACGGTTGGATGAGAGGGTTGAAAGGCAGCAAGGCAAGAGCAGCGTCAACTCCCTCTGTCACAAAATGACAGCTCGCTACTTAGTTATATCTATTTTCATAATTGAATATGTCAAATCAAGTTCATAGCCCACCATCAATTGACACAATTTTATTGATACCCGGCCAAGGCGTAATTGCATAAATTAACGCCAGAACACGATCAAAGGAAGCCAAATGGGGTACAAGTGCCTCCCACTTTTCTCATTGAAGCTTTCCATTACGTAATAATGGCTACTTAGTAATTATATCAGTGTTAAGACTGGTGTAAGGAACTCTCCAACAAAGAATTAAGAAGTACTAAATCAAAAATTCTTACCGTTAAGTCAATACAAAGTTGGGTAAAGTTTGAAATAGAAAATTGGTAGCGTTTTTTTTACTGTTATAAATGTTTAACGTTTGTTTACTCTTTTGTCAATTACATTAACTGAAGTGTTGCAACTGACTTTTTACAGATTTTAATACTTCTAATACTTTATTGTGAACAATAGCTACAAACCTCTGTGAGTTCTTTTCTTTGTATTATTGCATCGCATTCGTATGTATTGCACTGATCAATACGTAAACTCTGAAAAAAAAAATTAGATTTGAAAAAATCGATACGTCACTCGGAATTGTGAGGCACATTTCTTAGAAAGGGAAAAATGATTCGCCATTACAGCCATCGAAAGTATAAAACCAAATTGCCTCTACATAGTCTGAACTAATGTTTCACTCGTAAGGCTTGAAGTTCGCTTTACAAGGGTGATTCAATTTACGTACAACGGTTTAAACACATTGTACGCTCCTGTGACTCAATTTCGTAGGATAGGCGTCGACATTGCAGGGATTAGGAGATAGAAGTTTGCGTAACGAACTGTAATTACAGAGTTATTTGCCAGACAATATGACGCCTCAAAGAACTTGAATCGCTAAATTGCTTACTCAATATTTTTCAGCTTTTGTAACATTACATAGGTCTCTACGATATTTTTGCAGTGTACGTTCTTTGGCTGTTAATAATGTTAATGTAACATTACATACATTCACAATTTTAGTTTTGTTTTGTCACTATACGAACATGAGGAATTCGAACAAAGATAGCAAAATTTTGTAAGTACTCACACGTCTTTTTTCGCGTTCGTACTCAGAAGTCTTTATTTCGCGTGTTTTTCGTCGATTTTTTTTGTTTTCTAAAGAAAATCGCACGCCATATCCAAACAAGTAATAAAAAATGAGCTGCTTGTTCTCCAGGTCCAGCCGGGTTGATGTATTAGCAATAAAACTATATTTTTTATATGAAAACATGCTTATGACTGGAAAATATAATGATGCAGCTCTTATAACCCATTAACGCCCGCCGTACTTTACAACAATACTACGCTGTACACAACCTTAATTTAAAATAAGAGATATTATAAACAAATTTTTGACGCCGTAAATATTTTTAAACGGTAAAATATTTTTTATTAGGTAACTGTAACATAAAAAATATCGGAATATTTAATAAAATAAGACTTGTGATCTTTCTATCTCACGTGATTTATTTTGTCTACTCGGGACAACTTGATTTTTTCACTCTTCAAAAAAATGTCTGGAAAAACAAAACAATAACACTCCATTTACCAACCACTGAAACACTTGAAAAACCACTTGCAATATTACAAGGTAAAAAAGGGCATTTACGTTACCCAAAAAGTTGCTTTCCAGATTGTTGAGTCGTAATAGGTTGCGATATAAGATTGAAAACGGAATGGAATCATTTTCTCACTCGGGCTCTCCAAGTCTTGTGGCGCTCTGTTCCGTATCTACTTCGTGTGTTATTGACCTAATTTGTGCGTCTCACAACTCTACAGATATGCGGTTACTAGCGCAATTAAAACTACTCTTTAAATTTATGTACCTACATTTAAATATTTGCTTACTAACATTGCTCATTACATAACATAAGATCATTTGAGATACAGGATTCATCCTTGTTCAGGTATCAATCAGCCCACCATAATCTATATGTACCACAAATTGTTTTTCTTGATATTGAATTTTCTCTATGGGGAGAAATAAATGATTATTAATTATTGATATTGACTTATAGTTCTAAGCCGTATTTACAATAACATTACATGAAATCTCTTTACTTAGGTCTCAAAAAGTCAGATAAAGTGGTATCATTTTAAAAACTCCAAAATACTGAAGCTCTAGATTCCAAAATAAAAGTTGAAGCAAATCTACCCATCCGGCACGGGAACAGCACCAACCAGGCGCCAATCATACGGAAGCAGGTTAGGTAAAGGGAACAGCAACGCCAGATTGCGATCGCCTAGTCTCGAATTGTGTTTGCTACAACTTATATATATACAGATAGAGAGGTAGTTCTTTTTGTAAATGACGAGGATACGATGATACGGTGCTGTCACCGTGAATGACGGGTTGATTGGTTGGCTTCGAACTTAAAAAGGTGTGTTGGGTGAACTCTGGTTTTATAACCAGACAAAAGGACGTACTTATATCGACTACACGCATGTACTTATATAACTAAAGTAAAAACGTAGTGTAATACATATAAAAAAGTCAAAAAAAAATCTGTTTTACTCGTATTCATCAATAAAAGATTTCGTTTATTTATTCCGATCCGATTATACTATTGTTTGTGGAGCTTCACATCGTTTCATATCAGTTAATTAACTAATTAAGTTACCTACATACGTATCCAGCCAGTACGATATTGACCTATTTTATTACTACACTTAGCAACGTGTGCGTTTATACAAACACTCCATATTTGCGCTTGTCGTGGTAAATGTAATGAAAATATTTCATAATCCGACTTCCGTTGTTAGCTGAGCCGTTTGTCTGACAAGGTAATTTTCTTTGTACCAAGCTAGTTGGTTATTAGTTTTATTTTGCTTAAGATTATTAGCAGAAGAGCTGCCTTTAGAAATGAAATAGATTCAGTTACTTACCAGCCAACGTACCGTGAAATTATTTTGTAATCTGTCTTCTTTTATTTTTTTAAGTAAATAATATTGAATTGGGATTCAACATTTATATAAATTACATACGTAATTTTGTACGTACGTTGTTTAAAGTACTTACCCTTGAAAGCTTTACCGAAAACTATTAAAAGTGTATCTTATTGACGACCTCTTAGTTCGTTCGTGCATTACTGTTCTCGTTTGTACAACAATCTATGGGTGCTTCATAAATATTTCTTGCGTCGATTGTACGGACAACAGCACGTCAAGATAAACACTGCGGTATCTTATGCAGTTGTAATAAGGGCTAGTTTGCAACAAAAGTTGTTGTATGTGCTGTCGACTGTACGTCCAACGTCTAACTATAAAAATAAAAACTTTGCAACAATACTTACCCAACGATGTTTAACGACACTTCTTTAAAAGATCTATTAAATCTCGTATACATTGAAGTGACAAAAGAGATGTTTGCAATAAGCCAAAAGAAATAAATAGAAACCTGCATTTACAGAAAATACGATCACTATTCCACTAAGTCACAGCCGTGGTATAAACATCAAAAGAATTTGGTAAAAGTTAAGTCATATTCGCTTGGGCTCGACTTGAGCCGAATGCTACTTCATTTATTTCTGTCACCACGAAGTTGTTGGGTTCGGGTTAAGAAAAGTAAATCTTGAACAAGACTTTATTATTTTCGTAGCACGAGGCCTTAAGGTTCAAAATTTGACGTAAAAAATTGTTTTATTTCAATACTTTCCAAATAATTGAGAGTTACGAATAAGAAAAAATTAAACTAAGACATGCAACATAAAAAAATTACTTAATATTAATAACTATTCAAACACGAAACCATTTCCTTGCGGCAAGGAGGCTATGATGCTGGCTGCGTTGCCGCGTTGGATAGCTATGCTGATCCTTTGGGCTAGGAACCAGCCAGCTTTATTATTGGCTGTTAAAGAATTTAATTTTGGCGCAATTTTTCTAAACAAATTACGCCAAAATAAATAGAAACGCCAGTTACGAATTACTCGTACTTGTGTGATATATGTATTACCTCTGTCTTAAAGAACTATTTTAAGCTTAGTTCACGTCATTCTTCCATTCCGAGAAATATTTTTTATGCTTTATTAATTTGTAAAATTGATATATATTTAAACAACTGATTCATAGATTTTAGACAAACACACGTCTCACAGATTACAGAAATATCTATAAACATGCCCATGATTATTCAATCACCTACACTTGGAAACGTAATAACAGAATATGAAAAATATAAAACTCTTTGCAATTACATTACTGGGAAACATTTTTGTGTCTGAGCGGGATCTCCCAGCGGGAGAACAAGGTATAATCAACATTATTCCAAAGCATTGGGGTACATTTTCATTAGTTAATGCCAATATCGCCGGTATCTAGGCCGCCCGCAAACATTATGCCATCGCAACCATAAGGTAGCGTTAGCCATTTATAACGGTGCGTGACGTGCACAACACATATTATATAAATTGTATTTGACACTTCTAATGCATCAAATTTAACACACCACGCTTCTAACGCATTCAAATAATCCAAAGTCTCTAGCTGTGAATCGGCTTTATCTAAGACTTCGGATGCGAAGTCTTTCAAAGAATTTTAGCCAAACCTTTATCAGATGCTGCTTAACTTGTCTGCGAAATGATTTCGGTGATTCATCAGTGACAGTCACTTGGTTTTATTGTTTAGTAATTTAGTATTTTTTACCGACTTCAAAAAAGGAGTAGATCAATTTAATGTGTATGTATGTGATATTGTTGGAATTTGATAATATTTAAGTATTTTGATCTATATAAGTTTTCAAACACGTATGCAAAAGTTTGTAGTATTATTGTACGTTTGTATATTTGTATGTTTGTTTGTTTGGCCACGAATTTCTCGAAACAAGAAGTCATAGCAAGATGATTCTGTTAGGTATATTTCAACTTAGGGTACAGGGTAAGTTTGGGTGCGTCTCATTTCTTATACAATCATGTGGTATAATTCAACTTTAATAACGATCACTTTACATGAGTCATTTGTTATTGCAACACATTATATAATTTTGTTTATTATTACGTTAACTTAACATAATATTCATTTTATATAATACCATTTAGTATAACGTTCTTACCTTATAACACCATTTAAAAAAAAAGTCATTTTATATATCGTTCATTTGATATATATTTTTGACATTCGCATTATTTCATATAACCGTTGTTTGAGATAATAAACGTTTTAAATATTGAGTAAAAGAAATAACCGTAAATAATTAATATAACCTTCACTCGGTATAATTTCAATTGACATACATTTTAAAAATATACTTATCAATAATATAATTTTTAAACGCTCGTCACTTTGCCGTGGTACTTGTCTGCTCGAAACTAGAGTGTATTGTAGAAGCCGGAGACGTGGAAATAATAATGCATGTGTGCTTGCTTGAATGCATGCTGCATGCCTGCAAAAAGGCATGCTGCATGCTTCCATGCATGCTGCATGCCTGCTTGCATACTTGCTTGCATGCTGTATGTTTGCATGCATACTTCCTGCCCCTGTTTGTTGGTGACATCGAGGTTCGATTAGGTTAGAACAGTTGGAAAAACGATGCGAAACCCAGCAGATACATTAAAAATATTTTTTATATCATATGATATTATATAAATTGGAGGAGAGAGAAAAGGAGAAAAAAAGTATTTAACTATCCGAAGTTCTGGTATATTCGTCTCGCAACTATTGAGCGCGGAGTTTTAAACTGAAATTTCTGCAGCGAGTGAACAAGTGTGAGGTCCGTCGGCGGACAGAGAAAGTGACGTAATAAAATCATAAACTTCGTTTTCCGAATCAATTCGAGTCACGTTCCGCGCGATCACGTTCCTCTCTTTTTTTTTTTTTGTAAGTACCTAATCTATGATTTTTGTCTGTCTGCAACACATGCTCTTGATAAATCGTCGAATCTCGCGGGCCTCTACAAAAACATGTGTATGAAAAATTGATCTCCTAATCCGAATGGAATTACAATATCCTCCGTGTACCCTGGAGGGTTTCTTGTAGATGATAATGTGTTCTTGAGAGCTATGAGTGGGATGTATTATGATAGGAGTCGGATAAACCAAGTACTTAAGTAATTGTTAACCAACAAAAATCATTTGTTTAGTCATAATTGAACGACAACATTTTTAAGTAAACAAAAAAAAAGCTTTGCATCATACTCCAAGTTTTTAACAACGCCAGGATAACTTTAACTACATATAAACAATATAAATTAAACTTTATCTATTGCTTTGTGAAAAAGATTGGTGCAACCTACTCGTTATGATGATGATAATCATTGGTAAGGTATTAATTACTAATATCTACGAAATTGTTTTACATCTCATTACCGATAATATCGATACCCAGTCGCATCTCATTACTCAAACTACGCAGAAACGTGTTAAGCAGTTCATCCAATTATCAGCATATTAATTGAACTCATTAAGGGATTAAAGAAAGAAAGAAAGAAAATGCATTTATTTGACTCAAATAAAATTACATCAAGCTTAATATAATACAAAAGCAGGCGACTTGAGTCAAAAAAGCACCGCTCAGGCAGGCTCAGCATAAGTCGTGGCAGCGGGACGCATACCACGACGCTGATTTTCAGCTTTAAAGATACTGCAGCTTTATTTTTAATCACTAGACCAGGTGTTTTTCTTTCAAATCTCAATTATAGTGCAATCTGAGTCAGGTGTGTAATATATGCTATAACAACATATCATATAAAGTTCAAAACATATATAGTCACATGATATAATGTTCGTTTAATTTAACACTTTTTTTAAATAATGATGGAATGATATAATTTGTAATTATACTCGTATAATTTAAAAACGTATTATTTAAATTTAATAATTTTACAACATTTAATATAACATTTACGTGATATAATAATTAAATCAAATATCGTTTATCTAGTATAAAAACATTTAATATAACATTCATTTACGATAACACTTTTTTTGTATAATATAAAAACATACAAGGGTCACTTTATATAAACACCAATTTAAATAGTATCATATGGTATACAAATTATTTTAAATGCAGCTGCTGGGTTTTGCATTCGTTTTCACGCAGGCAAATCCTAAACTGTTCACCAATAAATAGAGAGATCCCACAGTTCTAACCTAACCTAACTTCGATGCCTCCAATAAAAAAAGAGCAGGCAGTATGCAATCAAGCATACGCAGTATGCTTGATTGCATGCTTGAGAGCACTCAAGCAGGCATTCAGCATGCAAGCAAACATGCAAGCAGACATGCAAGCAGGCACAGATGAATTATTATTTCTACGTCTCCGGCGCTGCAGGAAATGCAGCCTCACCGCTCTTGCGCAACAAGGTGCGCTCACCTGCGCAGCTTCGGCTTTTTGGTCGCGTCGGGTTTCGGCCTTTGACGACCAGCCTCAGCCGCTCCGGCTGGCACGGATGTCTGCACTTTGTTGCTGTGGACGGAGGCTGCTCTCCCTCCGCGCCTCCAGCTTCTAAATTACATTCTAGTATCGGGCAGAAGTGACCACGGCGAGGTGGGTTTAAAATATTTATATTTATTGAGAAGTATATTTTAAAATTGTATGTCAATCGAAAATATACCAATGGAAGTTATACGAATTGAAGGTTATATTATTTGACGGATATATCTTTTAATCATTATTTGAAATGTATTATGATCTCAAATAAGAATTATATGAAATAAAACGAATGTCAAAAAAAATATATCAAATAAACGATGTATAAACTGAGTTATTTCAAACGGTGTTATAAGATATGAACGTTATACCAAATGGTATTATATAAAATGACTATTGTGTTATATAAACGTTATAATAAACTTAATTATATTATGTGTTGCTATAACAAATGATCGTTGTTAAAGTTGAATTATATCAAATTATTGTATGACAAATGAGAGGCACCCATCTGAGTCACGGTCAATATAGACGCAAGAAGTTACAAAATATTAGGTGTGGACCACACTGCCGAATTTCAACCTTTTTGTTCGAAAATCGAACATTAAAATTTTATTCAAAGAAAATCATATGCAATATTGACCCCAGGGATTCAAAATAAGGGCCCCGGTTAGATGACCTGCTTGACTATCCAATAAACAAAGACGACATTAACATGGCAGCAGCTGCTGCATTTTAGTGCAGTTCCATTGAAATTTATGATCCTATAAATAACTAACTCAATATTGCGTTATAAAACTTCGTGAAATACCCAAACGAAGGCGTGAATAAACGTTGTAACTTGTTGTTGAAACCTTTTTACTACAATTTAGACCTTTACGATTTGCAGTTTCATAATTTACTTCAATGTTCAGCCGAACGTAGTTTGGATTGTGATATAAAATGCGGTCATAAACCGACACAGTTAAATTCTAGTGATAACTGCTGGATAGCAGTTTCTGTAATTTTATTATCGCAGTATTTTAAGAAATGGTTTATTTTAAATTGTTATTTAAAACAAAAGTCATCCAGCGCATTTTAAATTGTGCTACATGTTCGTAAAAGTCCTAATTCGAGAAGAAAATAACAACGTACGAACCTTAAAAACATGTTTCTTAAGAGAGTGAGTACTACTTTGACACAGACAATAATTGAAAATCTGATTTCTTCAAGTGAGTCATTGTTATCTTTCGCGCATGTAATAATTAGAACTTTTATGATAAAATAACCTTCTGTGGCAAGAAAATATAATAATTTTCTGTAACTGATTCATTCAGTGTAATGAAGTGTCATGCTGATACTAACTACACAGTCATACATGCAACTGGACATCATCTCTTGTTTTCGTCGAATCGGATCTTTCGTAACATACTCTTCCCAGAAGTAAACACATTTGCATCCACCTGTACATAATTAATCGTTCAAGCCCTCTGTCTACACACACCTCAGTATACAGTCGCAAGCACATCGGGTTACACAGTTTTGTTGCAAACCAGCCCTTATTACAAATGGCATAAGAAACTCCTGTGATCTTCACGTGCTGTTGTTAGGACATCGTACAAGTGTCCGCTTCAAAAGCTATGAGGATATTAATGTTGACTCAGGTCTTCGGACCATGAAACGCAAATAGCCCTGTTTGCACGAGACTTACTTGAGTGTGCTGAGAGATCAGCTGCTAACATCGAGTGTCAAAGAGCACTCGGTGAAAAAACTCCATTGACGCAGGAAGTAATTAAGCGGGCTGTATCTACTTAAGAGCGGATGCAGTAAGACTGCCCAAGATAAAAAATTAAAAGCGTTTGCATCAAACAAGTCGGGTTTTATTACCTAGCTGGAGAAACAACATGGTCCAACTTGGTATCTCATATGAAATAGGTTTTGTAGCTCTCCACTACAAATCAGACCCCTTGTCCATAAATTGGGTAATCAAAAATTTTATTCGTTCTTTATTACGGTATACAATCCAAAATATGTACCTGGGTTTTTTTGTTTAGAAATTCTTAGGGTAACCCGGAGTTTGGATGTTGGCAGTGTTTCACCCCCGTGTCTAGAAAAGTAAGAAAAGCAAAAGGTTGATCGTGCGCCTGCACTCTTTCCGATCATGTCACTGTCATAGACAGATGTTTGATATCCATAAACATCATGTCATAGACTCTTTTCCACGCATCACAATGCAGAAGAGAACCATATAAAGCGACATGTGATGGAAATGGATGGTTAAAAGAGCAGAGGCCGTCTTTCAACTATCTTGATTAGAACCATTTCCAAGGATATGACGACGCTTGGCCTTACTTCAGCAATGATCCAGGATAGCTATCCTGATACTCTACCTGATACCCTCCTGATACTTGATCGCCAATTAATGCTGACGGACAAAGTTAGATGGTAAATTGAGCTCTTTTTTATCAATAATTAACTACGATTATACATATAGGGCAGCAATTGATGATGCAGTCGAGTAATGGATGTTCTGACATGTTTGACCAGTAACGTCTCTTATAAGTGGCCAAATAAATTCCTTTTAGAATTTGTATAAATATTGATGACAGGTGTACCTACACCTAAGCAGATAAGATGTTCTTACGATTTTCTACGTGCTCTACAGCAATAGGAACCGTGTCCAACCCACCCTTACTGTATGTCGTTTCACTTGTGTCTTCTTAGGTGTTCACCTGTAGTAATTATCGGACACTCTCGTCGTCTTATTTGGGAGATCGATGTGTGTTTAGGGCGGCCGTTAATGAAACGCGCCTCGGAAAGGACCCAAGATTATACTTACGTTGCAATTCCGTTTCCAGTTGTTCCTACTTACTTTGCGTAGGTGAGTCTTCTTGGTTTTCTGTGTGTTCTACTTCAACATTAGTATTTTAGGAGTGTTTAAATACAAAACGATTAATATCCATAATTTGGTAAGGAATCAATCCTAATAGTAGCTGCATCCCTTTTTATAATAAACATAAAAACTTTTTTTTTGTTACCACGTACTATCGAGGTCACTGCCTTACCTCAGGTGGTAGCTATAATTGCTTATTCCTTGCGTCGTCTTTTGTTTGAAGTGATGCCCATTTCTCTGTCGTGTGTGTCTATATATTTTTGTTTGAAAGTAGTAAGACGCCAGTGACCTCAGACGCACGAGTAATGTTCGTAGATGACATCATAATATTACTTATTCATTATTTTGAGTGGAATGTTAATATTCCGACCTAATTAAATTTTGGGAACATAAGCCGCTTTTATCGACAAATGCGGCTATTGAATAACGTGTTTGTTTTAACCGCAAAATTAATTAAAAACGTGTTGTTTCAAATATACTTGAACCGTTAAAAATAAATAATTCTGGTGTTCCTTCCTCTGAATTGCATTGTCACGATCGCGAAAGCGGTGGTTTTAATTATTTTTAATCCAAATGTTTATATTTTCTGCACGTTTTTCGAATTTTAATACGTCCCGTTTGTTTATTGTACTTAGATTCGATGCAAATGAATCCCGTTTGAGGATAGCATTTGGGGTCGTGTTAACAAAGCGGCAGCCAGCCGAATTAGAATGTGGAGAAACAGTCTTTGAGGGCTTATGGGACTCGATTTTCATCTCAACCAACGGGATTACGTTGGCTTTTGAAGATAAAACGCTCGATTTTTGTAATTATATGAACACTTACATGAAAAATGTGGAAATTCTTATCGTATTTCAATATTTTTTTCTAGCTTCTTCTTAATTTACTACATAGGAATACTAGCAATTATCTGCGTTTGTTTTCATTTACCTAAATAGTTATCGTGTAGATAAATCATCGTTATTGTAACTTCTACGATTTCTGAAATAATATGCGTGCCTATGTTTATTATAATAATCAAAAGGTTCGGTAGGTAGGTACTCACAAACTTATTCGATGGCCATTGACTTTAGATTTTTATGGCTATTGACTTTAGTATTATGAATTACGTGAAAGGTGTATTTGGATGTATGTTAGCAGAGCGAAGTCATTTAGACCATAGCATTTTTTTATCATATTGAAGCTTAACGACCCTATCGATCACGATGCCTAAAGTATAATAATAATTTATCATTCCTGGGCATACTCCGCGAAATAGCGCGCCGGTGACGTCAAGTTAAGTACCCACCGCTTAAATGAGAAATTCAAATTCAAGATTGTTTTATATTAAGCAAATAGACCTAAGAAAACAAGGTAAGTATACAACGCTAACGATTGACATAATTCAAATTATACGTAGGTACATTTTGTACGATCGAAATCTCAGCACTTTCAAACGGAAATCGCTTCCGCGAGGTGTAAGCGATTTCGGGTTTTAAGGTGATAAGGCGGCAGTGACCTCGACATTTCTTGTTTGTTTGTACAACATTTAATGTCCAGTAAAATCCATTCAGAAGGAACAAAAGTTATGAAATACATCGCTGTATTTTTTGGGCGAAAGAGCGTTAAAATGTCTTATTTACTAGTTTTATTTTACTTTCGTTTTGAATAGAAAAGCTTGTATCGTGAAGAAGTTCATACTCCAGTCAATTTCTTCGGGCAAAGTACTTTTTACCGACTTTAAAAAAGCGGTACTGCATTCGCCTTAGTATGATTGTTATTTTACTAGAATTGCTACAATAATAAATAACATTGAAAACGATGAAAGGAGAACCTACAGAACTATTCAGACATGTATAAAAGAACATAAATTGGAATAAGAAAATCTAGGACCGTTAAAAACCATTACTTTGTCGATGAATTTCAAAGCATTGATCACGCACACCTATTAGTTAGACTATTCAGTATGCCCCATATGATAAATGATGCCTCAACGCCATTTTTTGTGATTTATGAACGCAACCCATGTTTTCAATTCTACGGGTATTGTCCGGATAGGGTGAATTGACGGGACAGGCGAGAAATAACAGAAAAATATTCAAGGTAAACTTTTCAAATTTTCGTGATCGAATTTCTTGACACATTTTTGTAGTTGACACATTTTTTATATATATTTTAAACCGGCATTCCGTTTTATTTATTTTTTTGCAGCTATCATACAAGATACTTGCCTCTTACCGCCAAATCGACTTAAAGCGTTACCATGAAAACAAATGTATTTCAGTAGCGAGCCGCTAAATTGAGCTATTTCGAATTACTGCCGTGACAAATAAAACACTACTCAAATAAAATAACACGCCATATTTACGCAAGTGATTCAAAAAAGGGCCTTTAGGTAGTTTCTAGTAGTACCATGCTTGGATGTGTCGACATAGGTGCTTGTTTTCGAGCCAGCTTTTATATTAGTTTTTTTTTCCAACATATAGTATGTCCAGGTATGCAATAATAAAACTTTATGGTCAATATTTGACGTTACAGGGTAACTTAACTATCTACGATGAATTTTATCTAGGAAAATACCCCATATGGGGGTAGTCACTGCAGTATGGTGGGGTTTTGGAATTGACCCTCCATTTGGGAAATTTTGTTCGATAAAATTCATCGTAGATTAGCCAGTTAGCCTGTAACGTCCGACTGCTGGGTAGTTTAAACCATCCGCACTGAGCCCACCTCAGTGCGGATTCGTAGAGGGGTGTTTTCAAGGCAAGTGACCAACCCTGCTATCAGATGGTATCACTTGACTAGGTTTAACGACTTATGTCAACCGATATTAGCAGGGACCAACGGTTTAACGTGCCTCCCGAAGATCGGAGATGCTCGTGATATACGTCACTTATATGGTCCGGTCACCCATCCAAACATGACCTTGCTGTATTTTTTTATTTAAAGACTTTATTGCACAAATCATAGTGTACAAAGGTGGACTTGCATCTCATCATCGTGGATATTGCCCTTAAAGTTTGATTACTACACGCCTAGACATACTACTCGTATATAGGTACAAAAAGATTTGGTCCCCAACAGAGTTCCAAATCCGAATTCCGAATAGCTATTTAAATTTTTCAAATTATCAGCAGCGCGGCTGTCGCTCAACCGTCGCGCTTCTAAAGTCGCCTAAGTGTGAAACCATTCTTAGTCTTCTAGTCTGTCAATTCACAATTTGCACCCTCTCGCCTGGGAAGTGCAATTGGCAGTGAGATAAATGTAGGGAATAAATCGCCTTATGTCAGACCGTGACAGCCGACTGCGCTAAGAGGAAAACTGAGTAGTGCTGTAACTGAATAATTTCTCTTTGACAAAGCCTTGATACCTGTTCCGTATCATTGAAAATGTAAGTACTAAGGCCACGGCTCCATTCCTAAGACGCGGCGCCGTACCGTGGCACGGAGTATGGCGCAGATATGGTGCCGAGGCCTCACATAGTTTTGATAAAAGTTTTTATTGATGACAAACCATCAAGATTGTTTTATAAAAACCTTAGGCTTGTGCGGCCAATAAGTAAATTTAATATCAAATGACACATAAGATATAAGATAAAAATGAACGACAAAAATCAAATGAACATAAGACTTGCGCCTTGTGAAAACAATGTCATTTGTTCAATATTTCATACGAAATGGAATTTACATGTTTGAATTATTCCTTGGTTGGTGCTTATACGATGAAACACATACCTTTTAACACGTATATCCCTTAGTCCCCTCTCGTATTTTTATTGATTTAATATTTAAAGCGTTCTCTTTGTAGGAAGGTACTTACAGTAATTGTAACTAGCCATAATTAACAAGTAGATGAAAACACAAACACCAGGTTTAATAGATTTTATTATTATTGGAAATATTGTGGTTATAATAACTGTGACAGGAAGAGTGTTATTACATTACGTATCCGAAACATACAAAATACACGTAGGTATTATTTCAGCGGTTTATTGTTTAATTACAAGCATTTGACTAGTCGATTCAGAAAAAATATGCCTTTACAATCATTGTTTAAAAAAATCTAATTTCCTTTCACTGTTTCTGTATGGTGATTCTGTCAATTCAGAATGAAATCAGTAACACTGCTGTATTATCCTTAAACTGAGAAAACTATTACGTATTGCTTAGAATGTGTTTTTGAATGTAATTTAAAATAATTGGGTGGATTAAAGGTTGGTTGGAGTACTGGTGCCCTATTTTTAATAACTTGCGTCAGTATTCCGACAGATTTTTATTCGTAAATCGATCATTAACTGTTGACACGCCATAATGACGCGAGTGACTAAAAACAGGGCTTCTGAATATTAACATATCTACCATATTTAACAGGTAGAACCTTGTCAGCTAATCATACTAATCTGCAACATTAAACTGAAATTTTAATACAAACAAAAATATGATTACATTTTTGTTTTTATAGTGTTTTGTCACTATTCCAACTTTATAATATAAATTGCACTTGTAAAACACAAATTCGGCTGTGACAGATAAGGAATCGAACCCCGTGTCTTACGCTTTCCGGGCCTCGTATGCCTATACCACTTGGCCACCGTCACATTAGCAAACCTTTACTTTGCAAGCGTTTACTTAAACGCGTGGGTTGCGAACTTGCGACACATCAATATAGTAAGAGCAATCTCGCAACATTTAACAAAAAGAACTGAACGATTTATTACAAACAGAAATTTCGTTCAGTTCAAAAGCGCGCTTTACAAACATTTATACAATGGACCTGATTTGGGTACAACTTTTCGCCCTTGGCTCCGTCATCATTGGTCCCAGAGTCTACCAAAAATAGATTCATTTACAATTTATGTATTCCGAAAATAACACAGCTAATATCTATCTCACAGCTGACACCGCTACGACGATATTGCGTCTACTTTTAGGCTTATTTAATTTAACAATTCTATATTGAAACTTATGTTTTTCACTAAATTCAACACTGTTTTCACTCACATTAGTAGTGTCTTTGGTTTTTAATTTCCCTTTCACTTTTATCCATCGGTCGTTTTTCCAATCGTACTTCTTACCCACTTCAAGCAAAATTTCTTCAAATTTAGGCCATCTTGGAGTTTTTAATGTATCTACTGTAGGGTGGAAAACCTTATCTATATTTGTTATCATACTATTATACAATTTCACTTTATCACTATCACTTTGAGTTGTATGTTTCTTGAAGATGTGATTATAATTAACCTTAGTTTTACTAGGCATATTCGGTTCAACTTCATATTTTGAAAAGTTCTTAGCATTATTAACTGGATTTCTTCTATATTTTTGTATCAAACTATCAAAGATTTTCTCTCTTATTTGACTACTCGAGTATTCATCATACGTGTCTTCTAAATCATGTTGGATTTTATCTGAAACAAGACAATTAAAAGTTTCATTTATGAATGTTTTTTTTAAGTTTACTAAAATTTTATAAAAGTCAGTTTGATTCAGTCGTGCATAAGCCATTACTTGTCGGTGACATTTGGAGATTTTAAGGACTTGTTTATTCACTTTTATTAAAATTTAGAAATAAGACAATAATAATAATTTGACTCACCAGCCATCTTCCTGAATAACTCGATATCATGTTGGATCTCGTCCTTTTTTTTCCATCGCCCATCGCCGCTCTCTGGAAACACATTAACGTTATATTTCCCTTAATCTTACAATCATTTCCGAATGAATAGATCCTTTCTAAGGCGCACACGAGATATCTATTTATATCTTGCTTGATTAATATATATTAATGCTCTGAGGAAAAATGTTTCATTACGTACGTATAATCTGCCGACGTAATAACAGTAATAACTAATAAGACACAGATTTAATGAAGTCTTTGACCCTTTACACACAGCGATTCAGCCGCGATGCTAACGCGTGTTAGCATCAATACAGTCGCGATGCAGAAGCTGGAAATTGAAAAATTGTATACTGAATTTTCATTGCGTGAGTTGCAATGCTGAAGCGCGTTTTTCAAAACGCGCGACTGTATCGATGCTAAAAGTCGCAGTGTGTAAGGGGTCTTTACTATATGGATTTAGTGTACCTAATAAAAATAAAATAATTCAATTAATTATCCTGATAATATAAGTTTTATATTAATTACAGAGAAATACATAAAATATTCAGTTATTTAAGATAAAAATCAATGATGTTAATTGAATCTTATTTTGCAGTACTATGGTTTCCGGAATTTCACAAAAACTATGGCAATCTATAGAATATCTTGTAACGGGATAGCTACCATGAACCGTAACTATGCACTTGCAACAGTGCCGAAATATCGGGAACTAAAAAAAAACAGGTACATGTTAGCAACCATGTAACAATCTATTCTAATGTTAATGACCATGTAAGTTTAAATCAATATACATAACATTGTTTTGGTCAGTGTCGAGCGATGTGATTATATTACCGATCATGTGCAATTGAATAAACGATACTGATGCCAAAAAAAATATATTTTCTGAGAAAAACCATAAAATCAATTTATTATTGCGGACTAGGGAGCGTCAAAGTCAAAACTACTAACACCAAGTTGCCTTTTCGCAGCTTACTAGCTATGGCGTAGTATTTTGTAGATTCGTAGTATTTTGTAGATTCGAGCGAGCTACGCGTGAGGATACGAGTTTTCCCATTCGTTTTTTTTAAAATGTTGTGAAGAGGTATTCTTTTATAAAACTTGCCTATAATTGCAAGAAAATACATAAAGGGTTAAATTTTAATCAGTGCCGAAATTTTGTGTAAAGACGACTGATAAATATGAGGAACTTTTACTATGGAGATGGAGGCAATATTGAAATTGGGAAGAAAAAAACAGCTGCTCCATACATTTTGACCGCGCGCCAATTGTTTTTTGTATGGAACAGCTGATTATTTTTTCTTGATTATACTATTCATCAGAGGAGTATTTACACAAAATTTCGGTACTGATTAAAATTTCACCCTGTATATTTTTAAATAACCATAACTCATATTATTATTATCCCTGAGTTGGATGTCACTGACCAAAATAACGTTCTGTATGAATTGCCTCATTGCTTAACATGCGCTCTGCTTAAAATTCACAATTCTTCTGGGAATATTAGGTAACATTGATTGCTTTGCAAAGTGTATATTAATTATTATATTTACCTACTTTTACTATGGACACTAATCTAAATCATCATCATAACAGGGACATGTCGTTGTTGACAGTCTTAAAGACGCCAGTGACATTGAAAGGTAATACAGGGGCATTATTTTTGAACCACTTGATTTTTGTTAGAAAACGAATTAAAAATCAATGGAGATCACGCGAAATATAACACGTTAGTACTCTGAAAATTTTGGGTTTTTTTAAATCACTCCCGTGTTAAATTTGTATAGTACATTTTTTTAATGGAAAATCAATTAATATCACACGCCATCTTGAGACAAGTGATTCAAAAATAGGGGCCCAGGGCCCTGTCACAATATGTTGGTGCACAGATTTAATCGCTGCACGGATACAGTCAATATCACGCTTTATGAAGCATAACCTGTATCTTTTTATTCACGTAGTTTATGGACTAACTATATCAAAAAGGCCCACAGCGCCCAGCGTGTCTAATATGATAACGCCCTCAAGGCTTAACGCTTTTGAGGCATTTGTGCGATGTTTGCACTGGTGGGAGCGGATAGATAAAAGTTTTGAACCATAGTATGCATAAAAGGACCGCGTCATTGCTGCACTAAATATGCGGCAGCTGTCACAGCATCCTGAAGGAGATGGCCGACAGTGGGCAATTTCCACTGTCCATTGATCGGTCACATGATGTCTTGATCATGCTCTATTTATAAAATTTTACTGACGTAGCCATAAATTCATTCATTATTCTTACACTTTTTTTGTACAATTTGTTTTATTTTATTATCAAGCTGCAAGATGTCTACTGCTCATCATAGGCCTACCGCATATTTTCCATAGTTACCGTTGGTATAATCAAAATAGGAACGAACAAATAATAATAATTTTACTGATAATGCTTAAAACTTTACTTAGTTAACACTGCCCAAATTTTAAATGAAGACTCCACTATTGAATATAAACAACTTTTACAATTTATCCCGGAGTTGCAGTTCTTTATATCCAGAAGTGTAGTCATTGGCCCTCCAGAAACAATATTTCTATGGATATATGTGTTATAGGATATACATATTATAAGGTGATAACTTACCTACAAAGATCATGAGGACTATCAAACAGCATGTTTGGAAGAAACTATTCGCCATAAGTAACCAAACCAAACGTATCTGAAACAAACAAAATATTTGGTTTGAACACAATTTTTTCATAAATTTAGAAACCACTAGTAAAAAGAGACTGTGTCAGATAAGGGGACGCTTATTGCGATGCAGTTGTGATAGGTAAGCGGCTCAGCTTAAAATATTAAAACTTCGCATTGCGATTACGCATGATATTGATAATATTATTATAATAAAACAACATAAATATTAATAATCGTACAATTGTAGTATCATTATAACATTATTATATTGATAATATTCTTTTACACTGAGTCGGAATTGAGCTGCCTGGAAATTGAACAGCTAGTTGGATCGCAATACGCCCGCCGAAATTGAACTCTGAAACTTTAATTATCCGGGCGTATGCCTATACCAATCCGCCACCGACAACTTAGCGAGCCTGTCGAATTTTGCAAGTTTTTTCTTTCCCGAAATTTAGTCATAAATGATTCAATCATTGTCATGTGGAAACTTTAAATAGTTTAACGATTTTTATTCGAAAATCAAACATTCGAGGTTAAAGCCCATTTATCCACCCGTGATGGGATCAGCACCCTGTGTCGGAAGTCTCGACATAGTTCCGTGTATAACCACCAGGTGGCGCTCGAAAAATGCTGAGACAAAATTGGTGTTTTCGTGTATTTATCGATTGAGAAGAATTCATGAATGATGCTTAAAAAACTACAAATATTTTTTTAAGATTTATTAAAATTATAGCTACGTAAGTTAAAATGATATTTGATGAATTAGAAAATCATAAAATTGAAATTGTCGACGCGAAATGTCAAAAATGATGCATCAGACTTCGCCCGCTGGTTGGTGCGGTGTCAACCATACAGAAGCATGTTACATATAGGATTTATGAACCCAACCATGGGATCGGCACTGGATAGCAAAACCCTCGCCTCAGATCGCGTTTGCTACAACACGTTTGCTTCTTGTGACTGACCGCCCGTTTGATAGTTGACAACCATCGTGCGACTCGCCGTAAGTGTGTTACAAGTTAGATCACTTACACACTGCGACTTTTAGCATCGATGCAGTCGCGCGTTAGCCCAAAATTCTGTACATAATTTGTGAATTACTAGCTTCTGCATCGCGACTGTGTAGATGTTAACGCGCGGTAGCATCGCGACTGCATCGATGCTAAAAGTAGCGCAGTGTGTAAAGGTTGACATTTTGCGATTGCATCGATGCTAACGCGCATTAGCATCGCGAATGCGTCGCTGCTAAAAGTCGCAGTGTGTAAAGGGTCTTACAACGCATGGCGCTGCTGGTCGTCGAAGTGGGTCCGGAATTGATCTCGATCCGAGGTGATGATGCTACGAATATGATAAATGTGTGTAACACACGAACACTGAACGCCTCAAGTCGACACGGTGTTGGTCTCGTAACAGGTGGATAGATGTGCTTTAAAATGTACCTAAATCATCACATTATATACACATTTTATCATCATAAATGTGTATGTAACAAAAATCATAAGCCAATTTAGTGCAAGTGATTTGGAAATAGGAACTCTACATTAGCATAAGAGGCAAGCGTTATCAAATATCTGCTTACAAATTTACTAAAAAAATTTAAACAGATATTTTAATTGAGTTGGTAATAAGAAAAGAAAGCTTTAGGATGTATGGAATTATTAAATCACCGTTTAGGTAGGTAGACACTACTGTCACATGTGTGGCATTACTGTCTACCTACTTAAATGACAGATTGTGTCTGTTACGTGTCAACACACGTTATGTATAAAAATACATATCTAGAGATAAAATTCACAATAGCCGATTCATTCGTAGGTTGCTTAACTCATGACTTTGAAACGTATTACTGAATCATTGAATATTTATTTGTTTGCGCTTTAAGTAATGTCCAAGGAATTCAAATCTTAATTTTCAAGTAGACTCGTGAATATTGATAGAGGGTTTGGAAACTTTGTTTATTATTACACAACTAAAAGCGTTTCGTATAGTAAAATTGTTTTAACTTGCGATTTTCTAAGAAACCGTTCAAGACACAGCAAAATTAAAATGAATAAAAAAGGAACATAAACGGAAAAAGGGTTTTTGAATTATTGACTTTGTTTTTGTTTATAAAATAAAGGCTCCGTATCCAAAAGTAAACGGTCGGATCGTTCTTAATTATGCGTAATTATGAATGCGGCGCGGCCTCTGTATAAAAATATTCCTCTAGAAAAAATGACCCCGCTCCTTTCTTTTTAAGGTTAGTTTACAAATGAGGTCTATGTTGTATGCGGATGATTGAGAAGGGACTTTTAAGCGCTAAGGTTTTTTCGCTATTACATAAGCTATTTTCACCTTTGCGTGAATATTCTGTGTCTTTATGTAGGACGAAACCAATAAAGATATTTTGCAAGAGCATAGCTATTCCAATACTTTATGAAGGAAAACAGTGCACTGCGTTGATCACTTACGTTTTGTGTCATAAAACTCTTGCGATAACCTTTTTTTTTAGATCATGATACTAATAACAAATGCACTTAAAAATGGATTAATATTTATAAATATTTAAGTTCAAACGGGAGTGTAATGACATAAAAAAATGCGGGCACTTAAAACCGCCATCTTATAATCCACACCATACCAGCAAAACACAAGTTTACTCTGAAACTGTGTTACTAAAATGTCCCCCTTTCGCGTTTACTCACGACAACTCACAGAAGTAGAGCATGAATATTGAAGAACATTTTTTTTTTCTAATTAAACGGCCCGTCTACGAGTCTTCGTGGAAGTTATAACCATAGAAAAAATGAATAAGGTTAGAATGGCCCCGGTCAGTGCGGCAGCGAGCTTAATTGTAGGCATATGCCTGCATTGAGCCGTAGCTACTTCAGTCGCGTGACAAGAGCGTTGCATTATGTTTTTGTCAAAAATGCCGTCTTTTGCTATAATTACTTGAAGAACGTGAAGCCAGGTCATAAAAAATGAGAGAGAAAGTGTATTTTTTCACCGGTGAGTAATAATACGTAGTTATTTCTACATTATTTGCAAAAAATCACTTTTTAATTATGATATTTCAAATGATAGCGGTTTTCTTGCACTAAGTTCAAAAAAAATATTCATTGATGACTGTCCACGCATATTTTTAACGAATCTGCTATCTTAGCACGCAATGTATCGCGTCCAATTTGCTTTGTTCGCTTGTATACGCATCACTAGGGATGTAGCTCACAGCACAGTAAAATTATCGATAAATGGTAATTTCCCTACTGATGTATTAAAAGATAAAAATAAGTTTTGTTTATTAATTATTTGAAACATAATAATGATAAAATAAATACAATAAAGTTGAAGAGTTAATACGTTGAAACGCGCTTATCTCAGGAACTACTAGAGCTATTTGAAAAAAAAAATGTATTATATTCTAATTCGTGCTACCAAAATAACGTATTCCTGCAATAAAAATATAACTTAGCAAAAACGCACTGCTTAATCCTCAACTTTTTTACTTTCGCTGTTATTATCTTCGATTTTAATTTATCGTTTGGTCTATTTATTTGTTTTGTATAATTCACAGTTTAAAATCGATATGTGTTCAATACTCTTTCACAAGTTCTACATTGGTTTACTGTCAACAATCTACTCCCTTCGGCAGTGACACTGAAGTTAAACAACTTACGGCGCGATCGTGTTTTAATGAGTGACCATACCGACCATATTTAAGTGACCTAAACAACGAGCATCTCCGTGCTTCATGCTGCACGTTAAGCTAGTATCGGTTGATATTTTCTTACAGCATCTAAAAGCATTCGGTATTAATTTTATCATAATTTCGAAATCTCGTTTTCCTACAAAAACTTAAAAAGAAAATTTCCTTAAAAATGGTTGAACTTTGGAAAGTATATTCTGGGATCAAGATTGTCCCAAATGAGCTCGCCCATCAACTCTTAAAAGGATCCGGTCATATTATCAACTAGCGGTCCCCCGCGACTTCGTCCGCGCGTTTTGAGTTTGCTTCTCCCCTCCCGTCGCAGCGTGATGTTTTATATCCTAAAGCCTGTCTCAATAAATAAGCTATCTAACACAGAAATATTTTTTCAAATCGGTTGAGCAGCTCCTGAGATAAGCGCGTTCAAACCAACAAACTCTTCAGCTTTATAATATAACTAGCGGTCCCCCGCGACTTCGTCCGCGCGTTTTGAGTTTGCTCCCTCCCCTCCCGTCGCAGCGTCATGTTTAATATCCTAAAGCCTTTCTCGATAAATAAGCTATCCAACACAGAAATATTTTTTCAAATCGGTCCAGCTGTTCCTGAGATAAGCGCATTCAAACAAACAAACTCTTCGGCTTAATATATTAGCGCAAGCGCACGTTGTACTTAAGCTGCGAACATTATTTTGGTGCGGAGTTATGTTAAAACTGTGATAGCTCCTAAGATATTTATTGAAATCAAATGATATAAAGAGCAACTTGGTTCTAAATGAAATGCTCGTGATGATGAATGTATTTATTTTGATAAGAATAAATACCTGTGTGTATAATACACCTCTAAAAATAATGCATTATTTTTTTACAAATTTATTAACATAGAAAAGGTTGTAGTGAGTCAACCATAAAAGATAGACATATGCTGTCGCGGACTTTATTATAGAACTCTTAATGCTGAATAATCCTGTCATACATGATTTTTGTGTAACTTAAGCGGTTTCCGCAGCGTATGCAGCGGAAGCTCTGAAAAGGAATATCTTTCTCCCGTTTTCGCAACATTTTTCATTTCTGCTGTGGTCTTATGAGTCGTATCTTTATGTTATATAGCCTAAAGCCTTCCACGATAAATGGACTATCCAACGTAAAAAAAATTTTTCAAATCGGGCCAGTAGTTTTTGAGATTAGCGCGTTCAAACAAACAAACAAACAAACAAACAAACAAACAAACAAACAAACTCTTCAGCTTTATAATATTAGTATAGATAACCCTGCATACAAATATTTTTGCAAGAGTTATTTGTAGTCAGCTATACACCTATTGTGAGTTTGTGTATAATTTTGTAATTTAACAAACCTCTGCAAAGCCCCTTTGGTGATGTGATTTAAATGCGAACAAAAGCACTGCAAGGTTAACTGTTGTATCATGCAGCTGTACATTTCTTTAACTTAACCACCATACTAACTTCGGTTATATTTATTTATTGAAAACTTGCACATGCACGAAACATAACATTGCACATGTGGCATACTTAATGCCAAAAGCATTCTATACCGGTCAACCATACGTGTATAGATATATTGTATTTTTTTAATTGTAATCTTAACTATTTTCGATTTGAGTTTGTTCTCTCCCCTTCCGTCCCTGCGTAAAGTTCAAGCCTAAAGTCTTTCTCGATAAATTAGACATCCAACACAAAATCTTTTTTTTAATTGGTCCAGCAATTCCTGAGATTAGCGCGATTAAACACATACAAACTCTTCGGTTTTATGGCATAAGCTAAGAATACAAATGAATAAATAGCATGGTAAGATATAATACCTGAATAATGTAGACCATGGCCTTTATGCTTTTATACCTTTAAACATTTTTCTTTACATTGGAATCTAGTTGTCGTATATAAGTAATACTAGCGGTCCCCCGCGACTTCGTCCGCGTGTTTTGAGTTTGCTCCCTCCCCTCCCGTCGCAGCGTCATGTTTTATATCCTAAAGCCTTTCTCGATAAATAAGCTATCCACACACAGAAATATTTTTTCAAATCGGCCCAGCAATTCCTGAGATAAGCGCGTTCAAACAAACAAACTCTTCAGCTTTATAATATATTAGCGCAAGCTCACGTTGTACTTAAGCTTCGAACATTATTTTGGTGCGGAGTTATGTTAAAACTGTGATAGCTCCTAAGATATTTATTGAAATCAAATGAAAGGGCAACTTGGTTCTAAATGAAATGCTCGTGATGATGAATGTATTTATTTTGATAAGAATAAATACCTGTGTGTATAATACACCTCTTAAAATAATGCATTATTTTTTTACAAATTTATTAACATAAAAAAGGTTGTAGTAAGTCAACCATAAAAGATAGACATATGCTGTCGCGGACTTTATTACAGAACTCTTAATGCTGAACAATCCTGTCATACATGACTTTTGTGTAACTTAAGCGGTTTCCGCAGCGTATGCAGCGGAAGCTCTCAAAAGGAAAATCTTTCTCCCGTTTTCGCAACATTTTTCATTTCTGCTGTGGTCTTATGAGTCGTATCTTTATGTTATATAGCCTAAAGCCTTCCTCGATAAATGGACTATCCAACGTAAAAAAAATTTTTCAAATCGGGCCAGTAGTTTTTGAGATTAGCGCGTTCAAACAAACAAACAAACAAACTCTTCAGCTTTATAATATTAGTATAGATTACTTATTCTTAATACAAAGAATGATTCAATTCTACTAAAAGAACTATTTTATGGACTACGGTCCAGTCTTTTTTGTGTATTGTAATAATTATAGTATGTGATGACTGTATCATGTCTGTATACCGAATATAAATAAATAAAAACTAATGTTTAAAGGTATAAGTTACTCCATTTCAAGTAACGTTTAGCAACTCATTTTTTTCTTCTATTGTTTTTACCGAAAGGCAATAGTAGTACCCTTTGTTGCGATCAAATGAGCTGTTAAATTATCAATATCATTAATAATTATTTCAAACTTAAATCCTACATGTTTATTCATAAAGAGAAACAACATTACATCGGTAATTGAATTTATAATAATCGACCTTTACCACATCACTAGTATTTTGACATAAAAGAACGAACGTATCTGAATGATGATTGGAGGTTTCACCGCTAGAAGCTCTGTGATTGGTAGTTGGTTTCAAGTACAAATTACACCAATCACAGAGCTCCTAGCGGAAATTGTAATTGGTTTGTGATATTGGTGCGTTAATTCATTGATTGGTACTTTTATCACTGCAGCAACAGCGCGGTAACTCCCACCGGCGACAGAGGTTCCCATACAAACGAACGATCAAAACCATTCTAACCTTATTCATTTTTTCTATGGTTATAACCAGCCAGGCGTCGAGTGTCGGTTAAAATTACATTTTTATGAAAAAAAAAACTCAACACAAGCAGACGTTGAACAGCTATGGTGACTTTTTAATTTGTTTTCGCGTTTTTTGTTGCCGGGCCCGATATTAAACTGTGCCCTTCTTTCTAATGTTCGTAGATATTTTGCATCTGTGCACACCGGGTCGGAAATAATTTCCTCGATTTACATTTAAATTGTGTATTTCTTTCATTCCAGTGTACTCTCACAATTCGACTTTTATCATAGTTGCTGTCGCTCGTTTTGAAAACTCATTTCTGCATCGCAACTCACGCAATGAACAAATTTGATTTAGCATCGAAGCAAACGCACGTTAGTATCGATGTACTCGCCAAAATACAGTACATAATTTGACAATTTCCAGCTTCTGCATTGCGACTGCCTTGATGCTAAAAGTCGCAGCGTAGTTATAAGGGGTCTTAAGTATGAAAATAAGCAAGCATCACGTCTTGCTTATAGAAAAAGAATCACCCAGAATAGGTAAATTAATCAGTAATGCAGTGTACATATAGGCAAGCTTCTTCCTATAGCAGTTTTATTTGCTCTGCCAGTATGTCCCTCTACATATGTCACGGCCATCTGATTAAACCAGCCAATGAATTGGATGCCTAGGCAATTCATTGAACGTCTCTTGCTCTGTCAGTATGTTTATATGTCGCAGCCGTCTGATTAAACCAGGCAATTAATTGGATGCCTAGGCAGTTTATTAAACGTCTCTATTCAATGAAATGGCTTAACGCCAAAGAGCCAAGTTATTATACGAAATTTTTAGCCAGAAAACTGAACGAGGTATAGTCATTTACTAAAATACTATACCGACGAATTTATGATGTTTGGTCAGGGTGACTTGTTTAGTCGTAGTTAGATTACTTTTTACATGCAAACTAAAAAACGATGCAAAATATCACCTAGCACGTACGAATAGTACTCAAAGATAATATTAAACTAGCCTTAATATAGTTAGATAACTTGGATATTTAGTCGTATTTACATTTTAAGTTTAGGAGCATAAGTACAGCAGCAAAAGTATTAACTCTAAGCTTTGCGCTAGGTATTGTTCTAGTAAAACAATGCAATTCATTAACGCATTCTATTGTGCAAGACGGGCTGCACCCGAAGTTTGAAGAATTCCACTAAGTTTAATTATTTCACCATTCAATTCGTAACAACTTTGCGAAGGCTTCAATGTATACGATTTGAACGAAGTCTCAAATAAAAAAAATCATGACAAAACTAATAAAAATTGTTAGATAGTTGATTGAACTACGAGTATGTCAGTATGTGTTTGATTTTCCACCATTAATAAATACAAAAACGGAATTCTCACTGAATGAATAACCCGAATAATTTATAGTGGAAAACAACAGCTTTCCGCCCACGGTTTCAACAGCGTACTACGTTTTAGTGCACTTAATTTATTAAACCCTCTAAAGCTCAGTGTAGTATGCACCAGAGGCATCTAACAAGAAGTTAAAATGTCTATTAATCAATCATTTAATAATTCATATAGAATGTCGTAAACAAAGTTACTCAGGTACAGCTATCATTGACAATTAAAGTACCTATAAGTAAGTACATTTCATAGAAGTCATGTCAACTATTTTAATTTATGTCAACATCAAAATAATATATTGTTACTAGTAGTCCCCCGCGACTTCGTCCACGCGTTTTTGATTTTTTCTTGCCTTTTAAACCTTCCTTAGGCCTCCACGAACATTTCAAGACTAAGATAAGATAAATCCGTTCAGCCGTTCTCGAGTTTTAGTGAGACTAACGAACAGCAATTCATTTTTATATACCTAGTCTTGCCATAAATATTGTTACAAAGAAAAAGTATTTTTTAATGCAAATAATATTCATTACTTTTACAGTGTGTTAGATTTATACATAAATATAAAAATAATTAAAAATATAAAAAGCTTATTCGAAGTGGAAGAAGTTTGAGCATAAATACGGTCACTTTGTTTGTTAAAATGTTGCTCAATTGTAAAGATTTACTCATCCGTAAACAATTTTTTTCTGTGAGGTCCCTTTGCGTACCACTTCAGTAGTTTTTTTCGATTTTACCACCCTATTCTTTTTTTAAATTATCAGTTACAAAATGACCAGTGTGTCTCTTATAGGCTGCAAGTCCTAAGTCATCTTTTAAAAACGCGACATGGTTCTTACTGCTTTAACCACCTTTTTCGTACGAACACTACGTGGACGGCCAGATCTTTTTCTGTCACAAACAGAGGAGGTCTCATTGTATCTATTGATAGCCCGGTACACAAACATTTGACTAATACCAAGCGTATGGAGAGTTTTAACAGTATTTGTAATAGTATTGTAACAGTATTTATGGCCAGACTGTGTATACACATATAGATACAAGGAGAGAAAGTGACTCATCTCACTCGAGATGTTTCTGGCGCTCAAACAAAGTGAGAGCGCCAATAATTCGAGTGTGAAATGGTTGCTTTCACCCGATTTAAACATACTAATTTTCATTTCGACTGTGAGGAAAACCATGAAATTTGACCTAGATGATGTCATTTCATTCTGTCAGTCATTACTCGTAAGTTTAATGTCAGTCGTTAGCTTTAATTAACTCAGATACAAAACAAAACGTTTTTGTTTTTATAAGATGCACTATGAGTTTAATACAAAATAAATCCATACACCTGGTAATTAATGCCGCAAGACAGTCATTGAATTACTCTATTAATTAACGACGAACACCGTACACGAACATTATCATAGCGCACTATAGTATTACTCTATCGAGAGATAATCCTATCAGGAGAACTCAGAGCCTATAAACTAATAAACAGAGCTTACAGTTAATATTTAACTCGAAGATAATTTCCATTTCATTATAATTTGGCGTGTTTGATCCTATCAATTATGTAAGTACGTTTTTGGTTTGTAAGAACCTAATTCTGTCTTTAAACAAGGCGTACTGTAAAGCGCAAGCTGAATTTAAGAGAGATTGATAAAAATTAAAAGTAAATAAATAAATATCCTTTGGACATTCCCACACATCGCCATCTAGTCCCAAAGTAAGCTACTCAAAGCTTGTGTTATGGGTGCCAGACAACGGATATAATACTTAAATACTTTTTGTTTGTAAATACATACATGATATACATAGAAAACACCCAGACCAATACAAACAGACATGTTCATGCACACAAATGTTTGTATTGTGTGGGGATCGAACCCGCAACCCGCTGCGTAGCAGGCGATTTCTCGACCACTACACCATACGGATTTGAGTGTTTTTGAAGCATTTTTTGTCGTCTTACATATCTAATATTTCAGTTAACTTAGTATTGCTTTTTGCCAGTTATGTGGTTATACAAATAACATGTACTGATTTATTAACATTTATCTACGTAAAAAATAATACACTTATAATGAGCTTAGCAATAACCTTACTATTCAAGCTTGGTAGCATCAATAACCAAATCTAAAGTCTTTAGGGTTCCGTAGCCAAATGGCAAAAAACGGAACCCTTATAGTTTCGTCAAGTCTGTCTGTCTGTCCGTCCGTATGTCACAAACATTTTATTCTGTAACTATAAGCATTACACTGTTAAAATAACGTAAGAATGTGTATCCTGTTAACCGCTTTACGATCCTCATACACATAAACTTTAAAAAAAAAAACGACTTCAAAACCAAAATGCACTAAAAAGTCTTAAATAAACTCTTCACCATAGAAAGGAAAGAAATCCGTTTTAGGCAAACAATTTCTTTTTGGAGTCGGTGCTGTGATAGTTGATGCTTGATGGTCAAAGTGATGGCACCGAATCCAAAAAGAAATTGTTTGCCTTTTTAAAAGTTTACATTATTTCTTCATTTTTAGTGAATACCTAAGAGGGGGAAGGGGGAGTTGCACCTTATGATTCTATTTTTTTAAGAAGCTACAAATTACCTATCATAAGTTCCGTCATTATAATTTCTGAACTCCTAAGCGTTAAGGACTTCCACCATCAGCTCAGCCCCACAAGATGTTGACTTTCAGACGTAACAACACGTCAACATTAAGATTCTAGTAAAGAAACACCAAACATGCTTTTAAAATTTGAGGGTTTTCCTCGATTACACCAAGATTTCATCATCAGATCCCAAAATGGAAAAAATGGGACCAACTAGAAGGTACACCCTCTAAGTAGGCGAAAAAGTTTTTCGATTCGGTCTACAAACGACTGAGATATGAGGTAACAAACATACAAAAAAAAACAGTCGAATTGATAACCTCCTCCTTTTTTGAAGTCGGTTAAAAATAAAAAATAATGACAGGCCTCTCATACATGAAACTAAAACCAAAAATTTTTTTTAGTCAAATCTATACGTGTCTATGGGTAGGTCTTTTAAAATGACATAGAGGTTTCTAAAACCACTTTCTTTTAAAGTCTAACGTTTCATAGCTAAACGCTTGCAAAGTGGTAAAATGGGCGTCCCCCTCATCTAACTTCTTAACTAAGCGAGTGTAAATTTTGAAAATATAATAATAATGTTAATCTTAACAAATACTTCAAAAAAAAAATTGGTTCCGACGGGATCGAACGAGAAGTTTTTGAGATAGAGCGCCTTTTCAACAACCGCAAACATAACTTTGTACTTCATACAAACACTATGAAAAACAATGTTATATTTGCAGCCTACTAAATATTATGATATTTAACTAAGTGGAAGTAAGTGGATTCTCTTATTTAGTTAAAGTTGGCACGAAACCCTCAGTGCGCCAGTCGGACTCGCACTTGGCTGGTTTTTTTTAACTCTATTTAAATAGATAGACTTGATAACAAGCCAGTCCTTATTCACTTTCTTATTTTTTTTGTGATTTGTTGATAGAGCAATCTCGCAACATTGATGACAACACGCAGCTTACGCGTTAAAAAAAGCACATGCAAAATTCAACAGTCTTGCTAATGTTTCGGTGGCCGATTTGTATAGGCATGCGCCCGGATATAGTTAGAAACAGGGTTCGTTTCCTTGTCTGAGACAATTGCTTTTTGAAAGTGCAATTTGTGTTACTTTCTCTATTTCACACCCTGTATACGCAATCACTCTCAATCATCAATCTCGTTAGAGAGGCCTCTTCATAAACATCTTCAAATAGTAAATTATATGCCGCTAAGTTACAAACGAGAGCCAAAGATTTTATCATTCGCCCCACCCTTGTCAATTCAGATTAGAGATTTGTAGCCTAATTTTGACTTAAGCATTCAACCTGATTTGAATATCCTTTAACAGCTTACAGATGCTGATTTGAATAAAGCGCGTTTGAAAGCCACTTTATCTCTTCAAAGCTTAGAAGGTAATTGCGAACGGCTGTAAACTTCATTTCAATTATGGTTAATTTACAGATTATTTTAATTTTACTATGTCAATTTATCTTAAAGACCACATACACACTGCTACTTTTAGCATCGATGATGTCGTGCGTTTTGGAAACGAGGGACATCATTGCGACTCACGAAATGGAGTGATTTAATCCGGTATCGATACTGTCACGCGTAGTATCGATGTAGAAGCATCGAGTATATACTCGATGCTTAGAGAAGCGCAAGTGTGTTAAGCGCAAGAGTGTTGACCTTTTGTGGCTGCATCGATACTATAAGTCGCAATGTGCAAAGTGTCTAAGAGCCTACTTACATCTATCGAAAACCTCAAATGACAAGAATTGTAGAATGTATACCATACAAGGTTAACAGGTAGCAGTTTTCGTTTGAATGCGTAATCAGTCTCTTTGCTTACACATATTAGTGTGGTCTTTAGTTGAAAGGTCAAAAATATTACGACGAGGAAAAAAACCGTCTAGGTACTAGTATCTTTATCTTATCATCTTTTTTGAGATTAAACTTCCTAATTTTATTCCAAAAAAACATGAATGTCACGGTTGAAGAGGTCTTCATTACAGGTGAGTTGCTCAAAAATAATTTAAAACAAAAGAATATCCGGGCCCGAGGAACAATTTCTAAACAATATTTAGCCGGTGAAGAGGCGAGGGGTAACGTATAAAAATATTCCAAGCGCTAATTGACGTTGCAGGAGAACCCTTGACAACGTGCCCGATGGTATCCGACAGTTTCGAAAGCTTTTGGCTCAAGCCTTCACTCGTCTCCGTGTGGATAAAAAAATAATGAACGGAAAAATCATTCTGTCAACAGAAATCAGCGATGCAGGGTGGTAGAATGCCATGTTCTAGCAATTGATGCGAACTTCTTGATGTTTTTATATATTTATTGACATTAAATTAGGATTGAATAATGCATCACACATTCATGTACGCATACCACAATAATTAACATATATAAAAAAATAAATAATAAATAAATAAATATATATTGGACACCAATCACATACATTGCTCTGATCCCAAAGTAAGTAGCCAATGCACGTGGTTATGGAAATCAGACACCCAGACCCAAGACAATATAAAAAAGATCGTTTTCTACATTGACCTGACCGGGAATCCAACCCGAAACCAGCGTGCTAGCCACTCGACCACGGAGGTCGTCAAATTATTATTATTATGTTGGTCATTTTCCTATCTCAGGACCACAGGGTCCCGGACCTATGGTAGGCGTACATGGGGCCGAAGCCAACACACAGAGCCCTTTTTGACAACATTAATCTAAATGTGGTGTTGAACGAGCTGACGATTATCCCTGTACGCACCATGCAAGTGCACCCAAGGACAGCCCCCGGATCGTATAGATCTATTGCAAGATATGAATACTGTGTTATGGATGTACGTGATAGGTGGACTGGGTAATTGGCTCTATGGAAGGACTAAAGCCCCTGCCTGACGCATATTTCTCAAACGGGTAAAACGGCAGGGGGTGACTTGCACACTCAGTCGATGGGCTCCCCAAATTAGATGCTAGTACAAAGTGTTATTATTATTATAGGCTGTGGCGCATGAAAACTCCATACAAAGTTTAAGGACATCCACACTCGTATCGCCAATAAGCAAACAAAATATTTCATATGGCTAGTCGCTAACGTCAGTAAACGTTGACTGGCAATGTCGAGGCTCTTACCAAAAACGACGTTTGACGACGTTCTTCATGTGTGTGGGTATTTGTCAATATGTGTGTTACTTATGTTCAAGTAACGAAAAACTCATGTATTGGAGCGCTATAACTTTGAAAATTTGACATGATGCGGCGCAATGACGTAGCTACCTGAAGATTATACAGAAATTGGACGTCGCCAGCCGTAGTGCCTTGAAATTAAAATTTTCTTAGGACATAGTTGGACTATGTGCGTCATCAGGAAGATCAGTTTTGAACGTTCTGTAACGTTGTAAGAACGAAAGTGTTAAATCATACTGTTTTTCCCCTTTATAGGAGAACTCTAGGTACTGCGTATTTCGAATACCAAAAATACATATTTAATTTAAAAACCCACTACGGTAATGATTCTTCCTAATTGAAAATATATTTAAAAAAAAAACGATCAAAAGTGATCAAGTATCCGCCTATTTTTTAATTGCAAGACCAAGAAAATCCGTCGTGGTTGCCATGAGCTGCCCCATAAGAACATATTTTCTAGTTCTACGCGATTATGGTTACCAAATATGATATGGAAAGTTCTTGAAATGGAGACAGATAAATACATAGGATTCTCAATTATCAATTTTGATACCTATTCAAAATAAAACAATGAAATAGCAATAACAGCCACAACGGATTTTCAATTTCGTTTTGCAATTGATAAATAGGCGGTTATTGGTTCACATTTGGTTGGCGGATTTGAGAAAACACGTTTAATATTTTTTTCAATTATCAAGCCATGTACACCATTACCGTCGTGGGTTTTTTCATAATTTTCAAATTTTGTTTTTTATTTTACAATTTAATAATTTGCCGCATTAAAAGCTGACACCAACAAAGTGATAAATCGAAAAATGTTAACGGCATTCCCCATGCAATTAATATTGCAATAACTATTTTAGAATTTATAAGCGTCTCAGTACTTTCCTCATTACTAAAACTGCATCAACAATGGCCCAATTATTACAGAGATAAATCCCAAACTATGTAACTGCAGCGTCTCGTAGCTGTAAAATACTATATTTATCATGCCTATTTCGGTCGAACCGCTCTAGAGATACATGAGAACATTCGATAGTCCATTTACGAAAGAAAGCATTAGAAACTGCTGTGCCCCCTTAAGAGTCAGATAAATCATTGGAAGATGTATTACTTTCTTTAATAAATTGCCTCAAAATATAATTGAATTACCTTAACATAAATTCAAATCTATTGTTAAACAATGTTTAACGAGTAAAGGATATTATAGAATAAATGATTATATGAACGATAACAATGTATGGTCTAGCTTGTAAGAACATTTAATTGTAATATTTTTAAAAGAGGCATTGACAATAGTGACTGAGTTTGTTGCGCAGCTTCTTCTCAACACTAGCCCACAATTGTACCGAAGCTGTGGTAGGGCCAATGTTGGGACGTGTATAAGTGCTAGCAATAGCCTATGTACAAAATAAAGTAATTTGAAAGAGACAGATTTCAAAAAATGACAGTTACGTATGATTCCTGACAATTAGGTGACGTTTTCAAATTAGCCATATTGTATTTTGTTCGACGAATATTTCTTATCTGACTATTGAAAAATCAGCCCTAACACTAACATACCTATCTAAGAACCACCGCCAATAAATTACAAATCCAATGCAGAAAGCTGCATTTCAATCGGTCAAGCCAGTCTTGAAATACATGGGAACATTCGTTTATAATACAAACCCACAAACATCCTATTACCCCAAACGCATGCTTTCTGTTCGGTCGCGGGTTAAAATAGCATTTAAAAAACATATTTTTACCACAAATAACTTTTCTACATACTGCTACGGGCAGCGTAGCAATAGCTACGAAGCTCATGACTACGACGTAGTACAAAAGTTTCACTAAGCCCAACTATTCTTAACGTACTGAAATTTTGATCTTCCGTGTTCCTGTATAAATATAATTCCAATAGTTATTTCATTCGATAAATATCTACAGTGCATTTAAAATAATTGCAATGCAGTACCATAAAACGATAAATAGACACATCTCTTGACAAACATACTAGGCCCGTATATTTGAATCACTCGCGTCAAGATGGCGTGTGATATTTGACTGATGTCCGAGTTTCCTAGAAAAAATATTATATGGAAATATACTATAAACTCGAGTGTTTAGAAATTAAATGACAAAATTTTATGAGTATGTATTTCACGTGATTTTCATTCATTTTGTATTTGTTTTCAAACAGAGCTCATACGGCATATTCAAGCAAGTGATTCAAAAAGTATGCTCCTGATGATTAAACAAAATTGACCTCAAATTTAGATAGATACAGTAAAATAATTAACTCATATATAATTTCTATAAAGCATACTATGTTAGAAAGATAAACGTAATTGGGATCTACCAAGTTAAACACAGTTGAGTATACTGTAATAGCAAACAGATAACGGACTCACAAACAGATCAAAGTTAACAACAGGACTATTGACTCCCAAATACTCAACGCCTTATTTACTTTAGCTTTCCAAAGTTCCGAGAACACACAATATGTCAATGTAAATAATCTTGTAATGTTTTGTTTTCAAGGAATTGACGTTTGTTACGTATATACTGAAGAAGTGGTGGTATTTTTTAAACCTATTATCCGATTCTACTTTTTGTGTTAGTGAAAAAAAAGTTACGAGTTCATTTTTTTAAATACTAATGTATTGAATTAATTATACCGAGTCATAACTACATACTTGAAGCCTTATATTTTAGAAAAGAGTTCTTTTTCTGACTTTTTAAAAGGAGTCTGTCTGATAACCAGACAGACTACTAATTATTTTTATTATTTTAAACGTTATCAATTTTATTAGATCGCTATCTAAAATTTAAAAAATATGTGTATTCATTCTTTTGATTACATACTCGTAATAAGAAGCATAGAAGAATATGATAAGAAGCTTTGCAATTTTTATTACAGTCAATAATTAGATGTGCAATAATGTATGTAACGACTTCGTACATTTTATGACATCCTGTATAAAACTCTGTAATGTATAATTATAATGTTGCTATTATTGATACTTCAAAATTTCATTTAGGTAAATAATTAAAAAAACAGACTACGCAGAATTATACAGAATGAATTACAACGTACCTTTGATTTGACTAACGAACCACTTCCAAGCCCGTACAAATTAACAAACTTTTCTGATGATGCCTTCTAACCAGAAAGGGTACGAGTTCACAAAACTTTGTAACGAGTCTTCCTCTAAGGACGAAATACACGCGTTTACCCGACCGCGTCTCGATCGCAACTGCCTGAATCCACGGACGACACCAGGTTCTCTACCTTATTCCACCCCTAACTTTCGGCTTTTAATCCAGTGCAACGGATACATCTCTGCTTTGAACCACTAGCGAAAAATACCCTTCTAAATCAAACCAGCGATGTATGTTGAATGAATAGAAGTTTAAGCTACCACAGATATTGGTACCAGCCGAATCCGTCCATGGCATAAGCTAGGCTATTCACTTGTATTTATTTCATGTCTGCTAGGTGGTCTTTTCAATCAAACGGCCTTTCAAGCTGGTATAGAAATTGCTTAGCGTATTATGTTTGAGTTAATTAACCCACTGCAGATACCTTTCATATTGCGGACGTCATTTATAAATCATGCTCGGGTGAGAATAAAAACGTATCGAAGTTTTTTTATCCCTTTTTACTTTTTGTTTGTGTAGGAAAAGCTGTCGGTCGGGACTTGTGTATAGAACGTGATTTGCTGTCCGCTTTTGTGGGTTCTATGTTTGTTAGATTTGTTTTGACAACAAAACTCTGGTAAACCATTGTACTAGTTGAATGTGTTTAATAAAATAAGAGATCTTGGAAGTTGCAAAATTTCATAAGAAATTTTTTTGATATGAAATATTTTTAAACACATGACTATCAATTTACGAAATTTGGTCAGCAGAAACCTTATTAAGTAGGTTTTAATTTCGAAAATTGTGTACCGATATTTGGGCTTTCATTCTATAGATATTATTTATAGTTATTAAATTATTTTGAGTAACATCGTAACCAAATCAAACTGAATTCGAATGTGTATAATTGCGAAGAACTTGTTTTAAAATATGCAGCTGGAAAATATGTACGCGTACAAAGTCGCGGAAAAAGCAAGACGTCTGTAATTCTAAATATACTCTATTGTTTCCAATCCTCCATTTCAGTTTTGACTGACTGACTGACAGGAGTTTTTATCGATAATGGCTAAACGAAGAAAGACCCGCCGTGCATTTTTTTTATATGTTGGAGATTTTGAGTTTTTCTAATTGAAATTACATTATTTCTTGTTGCAGCGAAGCGTTTTATGGAAGCTATATGACATTTGCCTGTTAATGTCATCATCGAAGTACCTTTATTTGAATACCAACTTTTCCTCCCGACGATCATTGTTATTTTTTTTTTTATTTCTAAAAACTTTACAAAAATAAAAATAATAATAATGAGGTTTATTTTGATTTCGGTATAAATAAACATCCCTTTGATTCATTTACAAAAAACATATGCAGCGAAAATGGTAGTCCTTACCCAGGCACAGGTATTATGTTTTCCCACATTTATTTACAGGATTATCAGTATTTTTCAGGCATAATCTAAAAAAAAAACATTTGCAACACTTAATTTCTTCCAGCAGTTCTCTGCGGCCTGGTTAAGGGTTAATATTTTCGAAGCAAGAATTGAATCTCTTAAAAATAAAAATATAATTATCTTATTGACGCGTCTGCAATCAAATATTCATTTGAAATTAAGATCCTTTAAGTTTATCGCATTCCTTTTGAAAACTGCTTAAATGAGCTATCATTTAAACAGAGATCTCCCGCCATTTCAGAAAACGATAACCATTTACCCTTTCAATTCAACGTATAGAAGCGACTCCGTTATCATTTCAGCGTATAAACAACGAGATGAATGAAAAGGAATCATTAAAAGCGGCTACAAAAATGTCCATTACATCTACCCTTCTCAAACTCTATCTAAGCTCAGGGCTTTGTCTCCGACGATATATTTTTTTCGTGCCACTTTTCGGCACCGTCGACTTCTGTTATTCCTCTTCTTTGTAAAGCCCAGCACGCAAATACGGGATTCTGAGATAAAGCTCGGATAATTTACAGTGTACCTGACGTTGTTCGTTTCTTACGACGATATTGTAGTATTTTATGCAGAGTAGGTATATACCGATCAAGCGTATTTATTAATATGTACTCGGCTCACAGTCCCAACCCCAACTTCCCTTGGTGAGGCAAATTCAAACAAAATCGTTTAGTTTTTTGTTAGTACTTAACAATATGTGAAAAGATTTTCTATGTGAGTATTAGAACAAATTTTATTTTTGTGGACGAGGGAAAAATAAGTAGTGTGAAGTAAAATCAAATGCTTTACAGTTTCAATCCATGACAATTCAATTCACCATTTCGCATTCCTCTGTTTCATGAAATAAATAAAAAGTAGCAATTCAGAAAAGTTACAAGTTCATTACCACTAAAAACATTTTGTCATATAAAAAAGGTAGGATTTTATTTAATCACAACTATTTCACTGCAATTCTGGAATAAATAGTAATAAAACTAAACAGGGGACCACTGGGTCAAAATCTGCACTGAGTGGATCCCCTTAAATGAAGGATGGCCATGCGGTAGACCCAGGAAAAGATAGCGTGACCAGCTGAACACATTTTTCAGGGACTGGAAGGCAGTTGCCCAAAATCATGGAGAATGGAAAAGGGGTAAGGAGGCCTTTTGCCCTGCAGCGGGACACTATGGGCTCATAATAATTGAGGTAATCCGACATATACCATGTCTAGTATTACACAAAAAATGCAAAATTATAGGTACGCGCAAATAATTTTTCAATTATTGATGCTCAAACAGCAAAAAGAGAAGCCAAACGGACAGAATGGCATTTAAATCTTTAAGGCTTTAAATCTTTGATAAAATCATCGCAGTTTACAACAATACATAGTTTTTCTTATATACCGTTACCAACCCTTCAACTGTACTTCTGTCTGATAGGCTGAACCCGAAACCTATTTTCGTAAATCGTTAATCAGTATCCGAAGCGTAAAACTGATAAGGCAGACCTTTTGCCCTGCAGCGGGACACTATGGGCTCATAATAATTGAGGTAATCCGACATATACCATGTCTAGTATTACACAAAAAATGCAAAATTATAGGTACGCGCAAATAATTTTTCAATTATTGATGCTCAAACAGCAAAAAGAGAAGCCAAACGGACAGAATGGCATTTAAATCTTTAAGGCTTTAAATCTTTGATAAAATCATCGCAGTTTACAACAATACATAGTTTTTCTTATATACCGTTACCAACCCTTCAACTGTACTTCTGTCTGATAGGCTGAACCCGAAACCTATTTTCGTAAATCGTTAATCAGTATCCGAAGCGTAAAACTGATAAGGCAGACCTTTCACCAATTAACTTAATGGTGATGCTTTTTCGGCGGCATCAGTGTAAATGGCCCTTTTATTCCGCCAGCTGAATCCATATGTCGCCGAAATAGATGGCTGATATAATCCTAAGACACTTACACGTTGCGACTTTTTGTAGCGATGCATACGCGTTGCGTTTGACTGTGTTCTGAATGTTGCGTGAATGTATCGGGACTTGGCAATCACCATATATACAGAGTGTTAATTTGGTCAGTGTCATCCAACTCAAAGATAATAACATGAGTTATGCTTATTCAAAGAAAATATTTTCTTTCAATCATAATTATGCAAGTTTTAGAATAGAAACCTCTTTACAAAATTCTAAAAAAAATCATAACGAATGGAAAAACTCGCACCCTTGCGTGTAGCTCGCACGTATCTATGAAGTACTACGCCGTAACTAGTAAGCTACAAAGAGGCAACCGGGTCATTGTTTTAACTTGTTTGCTAGTATCGCATTTTTTTTTTTTTAAATATTTTTTGTGTATTTTTTGGCATCAGTATCGTTTGTAAAGTCCGTTTTTCTTTGCTACATTACATTACACGTATTTTTGACGCGCTTTCTAAAAAATATAAACACAAAACTTAAATCCTACATAGGAAATTAATCGTCAATCACTAAGATCTTTTTCAATTAGTAAGTTTTTTTACCTGAATTTGATGTATATTTTCAGAACCTGATGTATGTACACAATAAGCTTCTAAATATATTTTAAATATTTCCCATACAAAATATTTGATGACTCCATCGTACCTAAGATTTTGTAAATACTTCGGGTCAAAATTGTGTTTTGACTTATTGGATGCGTGTGCCGAACGGCTGATTTGAAAATTTATTACCGTTTTTTGTGCGTACAGGCGTTTTGTATACGTTCATTTACAGTTTCAAATAGATGTAACTACCACATCTAGACATGTGATAGCGCAGCTTATGCGAATTTTACATGCCGCATGCGAATACGATAGTGTTTAAAGGTTGACGTTTTGCGACTACACATAATACTCAATCGCGTTAGTATCGTTGCAAAAAGTCGCAATGTAAAAGGGTCCTAAGCTATAATATGGGGGTGAGCAGCAATCAATTGTGTTGGGAAGAAAGATTGGATAAAGCATTGATTAACGATCGATGACGCTAATGAAATAGATTGGTATCTCTACTATCTCAAGACATGACGCATGACATTTACCGCTTTAGGTGATCTTTTACAGAATCCATGATTTACTTTGAGCGTTTACTTCAAGTTCTATCGAAACAGTGTTACTGTAGTAAGCTTACAGGGTGAATACATTTACTTGTTTGACTATGGATGGACACGTGAGTAAAAATATAGGTACGCACCTTAAAAACAGTAAATTATATTTTTTTAAATGTAGTATTATGATAATAATAAATATGAAATTTTGGAACAAAATAAATCGAACCAGCATTGTATTGCAAACAACTGTGTCTATTTATAAAACTTGACATTGTCATTTCCTACAACGAGTTAGCGACTTTGTTATACATTGATTAGGGATTATAACTTCGTATTACTATATCTATGAGTCAAAGTATTTTAGAGCACTATGACCAGGGCGCGTATTGCGATGCAGTTTTGATAGGTAAGCGACTCAATTATCATAATAAAACCGTAAAAATATTAATATTCGTATCATTGTAGTATTATTATACTATTAATAATATTGTTAACACTGAGTTTGAATTGAGCTGCCTGGAAATTGAACGGTTAAAGTTGGATCGCACTACGTTTCCTGGTCAAAGTAACTAAGTGTACTCTGTAGACTCATTGTTTACCACACAACCTGTATATCGATGTGTTTACTTAGAAATTGATTTCTGTTGGTGGTTGTATTGTCAGCTATTTATTGGACAAACTTAAAACCAAACTATTACTGGTTGTAGATTATTATTAATTTTAGGCATAAGATACCTACATGTCATATATACAAGAGTAGCACAATACAAGTAAAGTGGACAGTATAGCCTAAATATAGTCAACAAGAAGTCATTATTTTTTTACCCAGTGCAATATACAGTTAAACGTTCATAACACGTGCATTGGGTCTATACGACCGCATCTATCTATAGTGTATATGACTGTTTATTTTTTTATGCTGTACATGGATTATTTTATTTTCGGTAATAAGTATTTATTTCTAGGTGTAACTGCAACAAAGTTCTCAACTACGTAAATTATCAATAAAGTTCAACAAAGTCTTTGCCGTCATGTTTTCCACTTAACATCGAAGGGTTAAACAAATAATTCACAACTCTACTTTCGCTCTACGATACCGTATTTTAGAGGGAACGTTAATGTAAGAGTGTAAGTAGGTGCTTGCCTCTTGGGCGTTGCGAGTGATAGCGTAGGATACTTGAAATATTGCTACTACACGAGCTGAGACCCTAAAGAATTCAGAACATTGACTGTTTCATTGCAATTGACTTGAGATAAATAGTTGCTTTACGTAAATGTATTAAGATACTCGTAAACCCAGTTGCAGATTTATTAAAGCATTTACTACTTAACACTTTCCCATTAATTACTTATTTATTTTATTTGATAATAATAGCATTATTAATCTTACATTATATTTGAAAATGGCAAATATTATGTCACACAATGTAGCGCATGTAAGCAGATTTTACCTAGTTAGTTTGGCTGGGGTGTTTTCCGCACTTAGCCTCACGATTGAGCTATTGTACGTATATCCCTTTTTTACCTAAACAAGGCCCTGTTTCTGAATTATTCGTGTCAATGATATAGTACCTATGTAAAGCTTTAATTAATACACGAGTTTCGAATGACATTAATATCACTCGAAATCCGCACACACAATTTTTAGACTACTATATGTGAAGCGTGATTTTGGTTGTCATTTAATTGACTTTCGACGAAAAATCACTTGTAATATTGACATAAGTGATTTTAAAAAAGGACCTAGTACAGTAAGTATCAATATTAGGTTGCTGAACACTTAAGCACCATGTCCTAGTTACAAGACATATTACTAGGTGAATTTTAAAAACTACTTTTTCAACGTAACGTTCTTTAAACTCATATTTTTAAAATAATGTAACTGTTATATCTCTCCCACTACAACTATTAACTCCGTTCATTATCCGTTATTAAGTCTAAAGTTTGATCCTTAAATCTAACAGCGAAATCACAGAAGCTATTTCATGAATAATATTATCTAGAAGCAACTAGGATTGCTTTGTTGAAACTGTACCTACCTGTGAATTGTATTTACCGTGTAATTGGTTCGTAATCAGCCAAATTGAAGCAAGTTTCATGCTAAAATTGCATTAGTATTATGCAATGTTTATTGAGGGTGGAAGCCCACTTATCAACCCCTCACGGTAACAGCACCGTATTAACTTGAGGCGTTGTCGTGAAGCGACAAATGTGAAGAAGTAGAAGGTAAAAGAAAGAGGTAAAAGAGGGAATAGAATTTATATTAAAACAAAAAAAAAATACAGTACCGAAAAATGAGATGAGTTGATGTATGTATGAATGTAAGTAAAGTGCAGTGGGCGTGAGTTAGTGTCTTCAGATCTTCTATAAGTATTGTCCTGGAGGCAGCAAAGGGCGGCGTCGGAGTGCAGGGCCGACACAGCGGAGGTAGCAGAGGGCGGCGTCGGAGTGCAGGGCCGACACAGCGGAGGTAGCAGAGGGCGGCGTCGGAGTGCAGGGCCGACACAGCGGAGGTAGCAGCGACGCCGATGTGCAGCGGTGACAGGCGCCGTGAAGGAGTAACTCACAGCAGTGATGAGGGTAACGGGAACTATGTAGAAAATGTTATGACCAGTTGGAGTGCCAGAAGTACTTGGTCTCGGGTCCTCTTCCGAGAAGGAGACAGGTCCCTCCCCTAGAGCGAGGAGGTGTTACTGCAGTCAATGGGCTTGGATACTCCTCCGGTGTCCGGTCCCTCCCCTAGCGTGAGGAGGTATTTCAGCAGTCACCGGCGGTTCTTCAAGACTTCTTGAGGGAAAATGTAGAGTGTTAAAACTTGAAGTATATTTGATGAATAATAGAACTGTTCGAGCTTAGAACTCGGAATCGAATCAATTGAATGAAAAAAATAAAGGCTTATATAGGGGCCTGGGCCGTTCAAATTTAGATAGAGGTAGGTTCAAAAATAGAACATGAATACTGGTGGTTTACAGAGGATTAAACCCGAAGAAGTAATAAACTTTGATAGAAATTGTCAGACTTTGAAAGATATTGTCATAACAACCATGTCAATAAAGATATAAAAATTGTCAAAAATCAAGCAATTTACATAAATAATCTGGAAAACGAATCATCACCCAATGCAAATTAAAGGAAAATTGCAAACAAAGGTAAAACACGGCTATTTTTACAGTATTATGTACAGAAAAGTAGAATATCAGAGCTTTGAAAGTTTGACGTTTTTAGATTCACAATAAATATTGTTCAAAAAGGATTAGAAAACAACAATAATCCTAAAATACAGAGTAATAGTATAAGAAGAGTAGAAAAGGCAGGTAATGCCTATAGTTTAATGTCTACAGTACGACTTTTTAGGGAGAAAATACGAACTGCGTTATGGTAGATAGAATCTATGATTAACTCTATGTTCGTGTTTACAGCAAATGAACCAGCAATCTTTGGATGGAAAAAGGAAATGAAAGCATGGAAAAACAAAGATAAAATGATGAAAATGTTAATGTGGGTCCGATGAATATTAAATATATTAAGGTACTCAATTTATTACACGTAATACATGTACATCGGTACAGCGTTTGGTATTCTTTGTATGAAACTCCATACTTCAACACACATACGAGTATATCAACTTCGTGACGTCACCACATCGGATCGAGACCAACTCGGGACCCACTCTCTGCGGACCAGCGGCGTATGCATTTTAACGTGGTTACGGCGCGCCGCCCGCTGGTTGACGACTATCCATCCACCCTGTCAAACGGGCTGTCATTCTCAAGAACAACTGTCATAAGGCACTAACGCGATCTAAGACGAGGCGTTTGCTATCCAGTGCCGATCTCATACGAGGCGTTGCTTTTCCCTTTACGTAACGTGCTTCCAAACGGTTGACGCGTGGTTGGTGCTGTTCCCGTGCCGGGTGGGTAGATTTGCTTCAACCTTTAGAGGGAGTAATGAACTATTACAGTAAAACACGTAATAAGAAACATATGGGAGTATGAACGTAACATGCTGTTCGTTTTTCCATTTTCTTTCATGACCATTATCATTTTTTTCTTATAGATCTTCACAGTCTTTTTCGCCGCGCAGTGACAGAGACAGGACCATTCTTATGATGACCAGATTGTTTATTCTCGGAATTGTATCATACGGACAGAAAAAAGAGATAAGGTAATCCAGAACTGACATTATTTGCTATTTGTAAACGGTCTAATATACGAATGAATGTGTAATAATATAAAGCTGAAGAGTTTGTTTGTTTGTTTGAACTCGCTACTATCAGGAACCTGGCTAATACAGGACTGATATGAAAAAATATTTTTGTGTCGGATAGCTTTTTTTATTGAGGAAGGTTTTAGGCTATAAAATATCACGCTGCGATGGGAGGAGAGGGAGCAAACTCAAAACGCGAAGACCAATTCGAGGCGGACTGCTATTACTTTTACTGACTTACTTTTTCAGTGAGTCAAAAACTCTTTCACCAACTTATAATGAAGTACCTTCTTATCTTTACGATCTGCATTAATTTTCATTAAAATCATGCACGAGTCTTGAAAGGGTTAAGGCCAGATTATTGTTTTTGTTAATGACTGGTTTAGTTTACTGTTATAGGTGTCTCAAAACTCGCGAGATAAACCTCATCTTTACAGCTTTGTTATGGCACAAATTTTCATAGCAGACTCTACAACAGACGATATATAGCCTTGCTAAGATAGAATTGTAATTGGAAGTGGTAAAAGAGCAAAATTTTTGAATGAAATATTAAAAAAAAATGAAAATCTTTCTTTCCGGATACTCACGCGTTTAAAAACTGTTTAGAGAAGACTGAATAATCAACGTACAATGTCGAATTTCTTTCGTTTAATTAAATTGAAAGCGTATGTAGTAACTCTAGTCAAAAAAATACGTGAAACTTTACTGAGTAAACTTTTCGTAACTTAATTGTGTATTCCGAATGCCCTTATATACTAGCAAACCCACTGAACCTTTTTATTTTATACAGTGGCTATACCCTTAAGGGGGTTTGACATGGCAATAAAAGTGTCAATTATTAGTACCCTCATCAAATTGCTCATAAAGTCCGGACTTTACTCCGGGGCACTTTACAATTTAATGAACTCCTTTACTGAAAATATATCATCATTTGAATAAAGTTACCCAAGAGATAATAGGCGACCCTTAACATTTATTGTTTTTTTTTTAAACTTTTCCGTAGTGGCGAAAATTCTTGAGTAGATTTTTTTGTGTGTGTTTACAAGACTTACGACCCATTTCAAAATATCTGAATAAGATTTCAATACAGTTATCTGCCCGATACTTCATTAGAAAAGACATTTCATATGTATACTATTCGTTGGTTACTGCTCATTTGCCGATGAAAAATCCAGAAAATTAACACCTTAATTATTCCCCTTTGGGTAAAACAGGCTCTTGAAAATTGAAATCGTAAAAGTCCGTTTTGTAAGCATATGCCTTATGTGAATATGTCTCAAATAGTTAATAATCGAACACGATACCGGCTCTAAGGGCCAAGTTGCGTGATCGATAGTTAGCTCAACTAATGGTTCAATTTCTTTACCAGCTGTTGAATGTACCATTGGAATATCTGCGTCCAGTATCTGTTGGGAACTTGATTCTCGAAGTTGTTGATGAGAATCATGTACTTGGGACAATTAATCTAATTAGGTAAGTCTAACTTTTAGAAAGAGGTCAATCAAATAGGCCTTATGAGGAAGCTCAAAATCACACAGCGAACGGTAGGAAGGGCAATGCTCGGTGTTTCCCTACAAGATCGAATCAGAAATGCGGAGATACGTAGAAGAACTAAGATAACGCACATAGCCCTGAGGGTCAGTAAGGTCATTTGGCAATGGGCAGAGCACATAGCGCGAATAACTGATGGCCTTTGAGACGGTAAAGTTCTTAATTGGAGACCTTTCGACCAAAGACGCAGCGTGGGACGTCCGTTGACAAGATGGATAGACTATCTTGTAAAGATTGCGTGAACGATCTGGATGCAGACCGCTTGTGTATGGTCGTTGTGGAAAACCGTGGGGTAGGCCTAAGTTCAGCAGAGGATGTCCTTTGGCTGAAAATGATAATGATTATGATATGTCATTAGAACAGCCAGCCGAACTGACATTCGGTTTAGGTATTTTTTCTTTGAAACACACATTTTTGCCATCCAAACATTGTAACTATCACAAAAGTAAATATTTAACCGCTAGTAATGACATGTTACTAATACTTGAGTTAACAATAGATCACGCAACTGTTTTTCTATGAGCGCTATTTATAGTCCGGATTTTCTAAAATAACTCTGCTTAAACAGTTAATATTATAAAACCCGATACGCTCGGTTTATTATGAGTCTACTAATAATAATATGTGGACGGAATCCTTAAATCCTTGTTCAGATAAAGAGCAGCGTAGAAAATCCGCTTGGGTCAGATTAATGCCTTTTTATGCATATTTTAAATCTGCAGCGCTCAACTAATAGCGAAAAATTGCTGGCTCTGACTAAATTATGAACAATGAAAAAAGTAGGTACTCATGCTATCCGATATTTTAAATTATGAAAATGAAATTGGTGCAATTTCTAGTGTATCTTTATATGAGAATTAAACAATGTTGAAGGATATTATCAACTTTGATACGAGCATATGATACTTCTATTAACGCATAAACACCGAAGCGGTCGCATGCGACCGCATAACAATAGAATATCCATTGTGTCTCGTTTACATATGCTTGAGGGATTAAGGGTCGATTTTCCAACGTTAGATAAGACTTATCAGACTGGGGCCTGATTTTTACTTCGTCATATAAGAAATATTCGTCGAATCAAATATAATACGCCTAATTTCAAAACGTCACCTATTGATTGCTGACAAGCAATCATATATGTGAATTTCATATTAAAACCGGTCGGTTCATGCTTTAATGGTAAAATCGGCCCTGAATAAGAAAAAAAACGATCGATTACTAGTTAATTGAATCGCATTAGGATGTGTATAAAATAGAAGTGCCTATATTGGACAAAGAAGCGACCAATCGCTAAAAAATCTAGGATCAAATTTCGGCTGTTAATAATCTACAGGCTGATTAATCTGCGATAGCCGAGCAGCTGCTTACTTCAGTCCCTAATCACTGCATATGGAGCTTCATGACCCAATCAAGTTTCAGTGCTCTGTTCAAAATTATTTTAATAATCAATTATTTTCGCAAGTTATTTTTACTTGCTTCTCAATAGCTCCTTAAGCCTAAAGATGTGTGCAAGTGTGTAGGTTGTAAATTATTTATTTAATTTAGATTAAAAAATAACAATCAATTAACTCAGTGGCTAAAGATGAATGTTTTTAATTAGTGTGTGAGACCAGTGATAACATAGTGATCTGAAACACGGTCTTTAACTAAGTAAGGACGCTCAAAATCACGCAACGTCGAGCGAGAGAGCTATGCTTGGTATTTCTCTACGAGATCGAATAAGGAGATACGTAGAAGAACTAAGGTAACTTAGTGCTGAGAATCAATGAGCTCAAGCGTCAATGGTAAAAGCACATAGTCAGATGAACTGATGACATTTGAGGCAGAAAGGTTATTGGTTTGAGACCCTTCACTTAAAGAGCAGCGAAGGACGTCTCCGACAATATGATAATGATGATGATATAAAATAATACAATCCTTTCCTTTTTTGGGCCTGACATTGAATGCGCCTTCACATTAGAGCGACAGCAGCGCCGTCGCTTTAATGTGAGGGGCTTACTGCTGTCATTTATGTATTAAATTACCAGCAGCGCGGCTGTCGCGCGACCGTGCTGCTAAAGTCACCTAAGTGTGAAAGCGCTCTAAGACCCCTTACACACTGCGACTTTTAGCATCGATGTTGATCGATCGCTAGCAGACTCGCGTTTTGAACACACGCATCAGCATCGCGACACGCGCAATTAACAAGATTTAATTTAGCATCGATGCTAATGCGCGTTAGTATCGATGCAGTCGCCAAACACAGTACATAATTTGTCCATTTCTAGCTTCTGCATCGCGACTGCATCGATGCCAACGCGCGTTGAGATCGACTGCATCGATGCAAAAAGTAGCGCAGTGTGTAAAGCTTGACAGTTTGCAACTACATCGATGCTGCATCGCTACTGAATCGATGCTAAAAGTCGCAGTGTGTAAAGGGTCTAAGGTACACTTGCACAGAGTTAAGATTTAAACGGCAATGGACCGAAGTTGAATATTTCAACCAACTTGGACACTAGAACTTAACGGTCTATCGAGTGTATTCGCTTACTCAAAGACATTAAAGTCCCAAATAAAATAAAAGTTTACTGCAAAATCAGTAGCTCTGTGGTCTAACTCCGCCGTTTGTCTACTTCACTTCGAACGAGCGTGGTGGTTTTTAATTAAACCGACTCGCAATGGAAAAGTCAGTCGGACTTCTTGCTACGTCATTATAGCCGGCCCAGGGACGGACTCAGTTTGTCTTGCTATGAGTTCTTAAAAATGTGACATCGGACTAATCAGAGTAGATGTTTAACAGCAGTGTAACGGAATTAAAACCGATAGATTGTAATCACGTTTTTTTATTAAACTGTACCTTAATTATTATTATTTTTGCATACTTAATTACGTTTTTTTTTATTGCACACTTAATTACCTATATTTTAAATATTATATATATAACATAACATAAAAAAGGTTATTGAGTGTGTACTGTTCAATTTATAAATGATTGAACATGTGTCACTTTTAATATGTATAATGTATTACTCATAGTATTTTAGTGCTTACTTACTAATTTCTAGATAAGGGAAATCTGTTATTGGCCATACCCGTGTGTCAAAACTAAACGCAAGTGATAAAAATGTATGTGCTGTTGATTTCCTCAATAAACAATAAACGCGGTTTTCACAATATTTCGGCGACATAAACGGGGTGTGGCGTAAAAATAAACGTTATTTTCGTAACCAGTTAGTAAGCACTAAGTTATTATCGTGTACAAAGAAATTCAATTTTATTTTTTAACAAACAAATCAGATCAGCAATGTAATGCAAACAAATTAGTCCAGTCAGAGAACTTGATATTGTCTGTTACTACAATGAGTTAGCCATTTTGATAAAAAATAATATTAGGGCACAAAACTTTGGATTACTATATCTCTGAGTTATAGCATTTTAGAGTACTATGACCAGGCCAAGGTAACTACGTATACTCTGTAGAATCATTGATTAATTTTTTTGCTCCTCCACATGCTGTGTATACTTTACTTGACAAATTATGAAGGTTTTACATGGTTATAGACAAGCCAATGTATAAAGATGTAGGTTTCAACCTGTGAAATGTTCTTTAAATATCTTATCAGTGTTCAGTTCAGTTCAGATTGGTCCCTGAGAACTTTGAAGTCACAATCTAATTTAGGTAGTCATTTTCAATGTTTAATTTTCTTATACACACTGTATAATATCGTCTCCTCAATTCTGAACACCTTCATTATCCTAAAAGCGGTTCGTTAAGGTAAAATTCACGTTTCACTGGTAACACAACTAAGTTAGGAGTCGATTAATGTGGGCAAGTTAAATTGAGTTGTTATTAGGTTTTGCTCTTATCGTCGTGACTAATAAGAACATAGTTCAAATTACTTCAATAACTTGGAGTTGCAAATAAGTTTTGCCTAAATCTATTTGGTTAAGAAAATTGTACATAATTTTTGAAAAATTTTTAGAGCAAAAGTTTGGTTTAAATTTTTTCACGCCATTTTTTATCCAACTTATCGGATAAAACCAATTTTAACCGCGTAGCCAAAAACTTAAAAGGACACTAAATGTGATAGCAAATCTTACACTCAAAAGGAAACTAGAAAAAATGTAATCTATCGCTTAAGGCGAGTTCTCACTATGGAGAGCCAAATATGAACAAACCTTAACAATCCAGCCTTTCTAACCACCTGTTTCTGGTGTTCCAACCTAATGACTCCCTGGCAGACGAATTCGATGTGTACGCAGTTCTCAGCCACAATTTTCAGCTGCGCCCTTCAATCCAGCTTACTTTTCCAAAAGAGAAAGCACGAGCTATTAGATCACTGGACTTTAAGAAGGCACCTGGCTTTAATCTGATATATCCAAAGATACTTAAAGAATTACCCAAGAAAAGCATAACATATCTGGCTTGCCTATTAAATGCTATCATTCACACATCCTATTTTCCGGAATTATGGAAAATATCACAGATAATACTCATAACAAAACCGGGCAAACCCCTCCACATAACATCATCATATCGCCCAATCAGTTTGATTTCTGTACTAACTAAACTATGGGAGAAAATATTTCTTAGTAGACTGCAGTGGTCAAAAGATTAATGCAATATTATCCCCATGCACCAGTTCAGCTGTGAGAAGAGTCATTCGACAATTGAACAAGTGCACCAGACGGTTAGACAATGTTTTGAGCAAAGAAAATACAGTTCTAAGGCCTTCCTACACGTGCAACAAGGTCGGTGCTGGGCCTGGTCTTGTATATTAATTTACCTACACCTCCAACCTTTCCACATCTGACGATGTCGTGGTGGCTACCTACGCAGATGACGTTGCCTTTCTTGCAAGCGACGTTGATCCAGCTAAGGCGAGCGCCAAATCACAATACCTAGTCTTGCCATAAATATTGTTACAAAGAAAAAGTTTTTTTAAATACAAATATTTTTTGTAACTTTTACAGTGTGTTAGTTTTATACATAAATATAAAACAATTTAAAATATAAAAAGCTTATTCGAAGTGGTCTCCATTGGCTGCAATACAGTCCTTTAAACGTTGAGGCCAGTTATCAATAGAAGCTCGCACTCTTTCCATGGGAAAGTTCTTCACTGCCAATCGTATGGTATTTTTTTAGGGACTCCAAATTATCATGGCGTTTAGAGCAAGCCATACTCTCTAAAACTAAATATAAATCATAATCCAGCGGATTGAGATTGGGACTAGACGACGGCTAGTCTTCAGCTCTGATGAAGTCCGAAACGTTCGCTTCTAACCAAGACTGCGTGGACCGAGCTTTATGACCCGGCGCCGAGTCTTGTTGGAAAGACCATGCTTGGTTATTGAACATGGTGTTGTTAAGGAGCTTAACTACCTTCTCAAGAATGGTATCTTGATACACCTGTGCCGATGTTTTGATACCTTTTTCACAAAAATATGGCTCAGTCACTCCTTTATAGCTAACACCCCACCAAACCATCACTGAAGTCGGGTAATGCCCACGTTGGACTCTGCCGACTAATTGTGAAGCTTCCTTGGAGGTTTGAGCATAAAAATGGTCATTTTTTTTTTAAAATGTTGCTCAATTTTAAAGATTTTCTCATCCGTAAACAATTTTTTTCTGTGTCTTCCCTTTGCGTACCGCATCAGTAGTATTTTCGATTTTACCGCCCTATTTTTTTTTAAATTATCAGTTAAAAAAATAACCAGTACGTCTCTTATAGGCTGCAAGTCCTAAGTCATCTTTTAAAATACGCGACATGGTTCTGGGTGCCATCTTAATCTCCCGAGACAAAATCTTTTGCTTTCGGACAGGATTTCTGCGAATTCTTTCCCTTACTGCTTTAACCACCTTTTTCGTACGAACACTACGTGGACGGCCAGATCTTTTTCTGTCACAAACAGAGGAAGTCTCATTGTGCCTATTGATAGCCCGGCACACAAACATTTGACTAATACCAAGCATATGGAGAGTTTAAAATATTGCATTTGGCTTCATACCAACTTTGTGTAATGCAATCACAGCGAGTCGGTTCTCTTTATCACCCCACTTCATTTTGATATCGCAAAATATTATATAATGTTTTGGCGCCAAAATTAGAAAACACAATGAGCAATCGTATAAAAATGACAGATTCCAAATTCAAATGTGATATCTTTCTTATTTTAAATTGTAACAGTATTTATGGCCAGACTGTGTATATGTTAAACATCCAGTGAATGGCTCAAAAGATGACGTACCAAGGCTAGCGCTCAAAAATAAATGCATATAACGTTTTACCTACGTAGAGGAGATTGTCCACCTGTGGAGCTTGGTGGCGATGTCCTAACTCACTCAGATTACATAAAATATTTCTGATTTTATCTGGACTGCCGTCTTACGTGGACAACCCACATAAAACAAAAAAGAGACCAGATTAACGCAAAAGTTCAAAAATCTTTATTGGCTCATTAGAAGACACTCTGTTTTATCAGTCGACAACAAACTCCTGGTTTATATCTCATGCTGAAACCTATCTGGACATACAAGTATGGCAACCAACACTAGGGTGTTTCATCAAGGAACAAGTTCATGTGCCTCTAAAGAGCACAAAACAACGGGAACGCGCCCTTGATCGCCAAAACCGAAGAAGTTCATGACTACACCAACACACCCATAATTGCAATGGAGATAGCTCGATACAAGGATCAACACATAAATTGCCTGACCTCACACCTCTCACACACCTCATGATGAGACGCTGGTCTCTCCTACTGCTCCCGAGGAAAAACCTACAAAAGATCCTGATCTGAAAGATGATGAAAGATTCTGGGAAAATAAAAACATTTGCTTACAAATTTCTAGTATTTTAATAATTACTTAGACTGTGCGTCGATTACATAAAATCTGTCAATTTATATTATTATGTTTTTAGAAGCAACTGATGCATATAACCTGTGCATCAATTACTTCTAAATACGGCCCTGTCTTAAACCGATTCGAATCTGATGTCCGTTACAAGAAACTTTAAACAAGTACAATTCATTAAGTTTTAAATAAAGGATATCGTCCAATAGGACAGTCGCTTTCAAACGCTTGCTAAGATTTATTGGATCCTATCCTTCCAATTCGGATGAGTGTTAAGACTTTTTATGGAAAATTGGATAAAAAAGGGTTGTATTTACCAATTATTTAAATAGGCGTCTGCTTTAAATGGATGAAAATGTAACACGAATCGGTAAATATTCCGACGCGCTCTGAATTGGAATGGCCCCGTCAGGATTTGGGACTGAAAGTATCGAATTTACTTATGCTAATCTTACGTCACCCTGAAGACAAGTCTATTTCGGCACTAATTAACTTTCCATTATCCTTGACAACGTTCGTTCTTCTGTTTATCGTAAATATTTTTGTATTGTGTAAAGATTTTAGAGTGATACGTTTTCGGATACATTGACGGGCCATAAGTTTTTTTTATAAGGGGCAATATCCACGTGTGTCAATGTATTCCACAAATGCCTTGATATTATTACTTATTTTTGGAAAAAGTTTTAATTGATGACATAAAATTTCAGTAGAAAAAAGTTCAGTTGAATTATCTCTAGAGATCAGAGCTAAAATTTAGATAAAATGTAATATGTAATCGTACCAGCATTGTTTACAATGTTTAATATCGGTATAATATTATTTGCATAATCATGTGCAACCACAAGATTTGAACAAAGCCAGTTCGATGCAAATGTCGCAGACACACAATATGGCAGAAAAATGATATCAGTTAAAGGAAACTTGTCAGTTATACATTAGTTCTACAAACACGAACGCCATCAATTTCGCGGGCGAAGTGGATATCAATTGCCTGCCCCACTTCCCTCGAACTAGTGTTGTGATTCGAAACTCTTGTGTTCTACGGCCGTTTGTGTTTTTATTTTAAGCTAGCCAGTCACCTGTCCGCGCTGTCAGACTATGATGTGGGAAAACCGTCCGGGGTTATCGCTCGACAGGTGCAAAAAAAAATGCGTGACATGTCCCAATAAAAGCGATTATTTAAAGAAAAGTATAGTTGTATTACGAAAAAATATACTGGTAGATAGGTAATAAAATAAGGTATTCATAAAGTGGAAAATATATACTTCGAACTTACAATTTCATATAAAAAAGAAAATGTTTATACATAATTGTACTTTTTTGTCAGATTTTATGGCAATTTTATTTTATTAAAAAAAGTTATGCACTCAACTATCCTTTTAGTAACTTATATTGAAACTAGACTATAGTACCTTTAAAATAATAGCTTTATAGAAACAAATGATACATGATAAGTCTAATAAGTAAGAGTATTAATAAAACATCGAAACTATCAAAGCTTGGTAGTACCATCTTATTCGACATAGGCCCTTACCTCAAGCATGAGATAATAAGAGCCATACTCCACCGCGCGGGCTCAGTGCGGATTGGCGGAGTGATTTGCAAAGCAAGCGACCAACCCTACTGTCAGATGTTATCAAGCAGACCCTAAGAGGACCTAGCCTTCGATTAGGCTTGATGACTAATATTTACGAATATTAGGCTCGATAAAGCCGTCACATTATGGTCCTGCGTAGGTTACTAAACTCCGAACGTAGTATTATATTATCTGGGTCCGAACATACGAAAAAACTGAGTTAGGTTCAAATATAGCTGGTGAATTAGGACGGTACCACTTAACTTTACTATTTTCAAAGCTTCAATCAAAAACATCATATTTTCCACACTATTACTTTATATTCCTACAGCAAAAATTACACAAATAATACCTTATTATCAAGTTTTAAAAAAATGCGCGTTTATATTGGCCTCATTTTCTGATTTACTTTTCTATCACAGTTAATAAGAACTTGCCACATTTCTACTCGTTGAAACCTTCGGTAAACGATTCCTAATAGTGATTTCAACTCACATTACTGCTAGAAGCGTAATACTGTAAGAAACACTCTATTCTTGGGTCGCAATTCCGATTCGCAAAGTTTTAAGTTTCAAAACATTAGTGTTGTGAAGAAAGAGTTCCGAGATAATCTCACAAAGAATGTACCAAAAGCATTAATGTTTTATGTCCCGTTCTGTTCGCGGATCTTCTGTCCACCCGTTGCTGCGGATAACTAAATAAAAAGTAATCGCTGGGGAACTCCAAAGGCACAGGAGCTCTTAGAAGTCAATTCCTATTCAGACCCGAGCTTAACTTATGTGTGCTTAAGTGAAGCATTCAGCTTCAGGCCTGAATAGTAGTTTATTGGCATTAAAATAAGTTGCTATAGCGTTTCTTCACTTAGGAACACGCCGGTTAGGCATAATACGCTGTGCTATTGAATATTGAACGTCAAATCAACGTCGTTGCTTGGATAGCTAACACATATTTTTTCACAGTATAGCATTTATCTAAGAAAATACTATTAACAAATCCTATTTAAATAAAAAAAAACTGAATTTATACTTTAACGCTTATCATCACTTATTCATATTTGTTATCACGTAGAGTATCCAAGGTTGACGTTTCCTATGTACTTATTGTACATATCTCTTGTAAAATAATCGATGATAATAAAAACGGAAACAAAAGACAAACACTCTGATCTCCATGATCAAAAACATAACCCTTATTTTGATTCGTACAAGGGTCCAAACCTTCTGCTCTTCACAACTGTGTCTAGACGCGAGCCTTATTTTCCCCAAAAAGAAAGTAAACGGCGAGATTTGTTTTTTTAAAGCTAGAGCAAAACACCGCCGCGAAAATGGCATTTTGATGGATTAGGAGCATCTGTCCGAACAAATGAGGTTTGCAGAGATAAGGTAGCGTCATCTTTCACTTTTTGTTTGCCCCACGTTCGCACTCCGAGCTATTCTTTAGAGGATTCTCGGGGACGTTGAATTTTATTTCCGTTATAGTCACTGTGACTAAATTATCTTGCGTTTTGACAAGGGTTAAGGTTTTCCGCTCCGTGATAAAATAAGGGACCTGAAATACGGTTGTGGACGTTGCAGTCATAAGATTCTGCTGCGTTGGTAAGGTTTTACTCGTACTTTTAATTTATATTTGTGTATGGGTCCACTGTCTAAGAATCTCTTGAACCGTAAGTACGTAATGAAACGGCCGAAGCGGTATTTTGAACAAAGTAAACTGACTTTTTAAATTTGCTTGAGTGGTTTTGTAGGTTCTAAGCTGAATTTAAAGTGTTTCGTGCAACAGACTTCCAAATGATAATAAAGAAAGTGTCAGTTCAAAAAGTAATAGTGAAGAACTCGTAAAGAAATAGTGAAGTAAATAAAATTCAATCATCCACAAAGTTTTCTTTTAAGTTTACACAAACATAGTATCTTTATATTTTAAAGTCAGTTTGTGTTAATAATAACGAAGTTCGCTTAAAGTTTTGGCTGCAGTAAGCACTTATTCGAACTAGAACTTGGCAGAAACTGAAACTGCGACCGTCAGAATGCATTTGAATTTCCTTTAGCAACCCCAGAATCATATAATTAGAATAATAGCGGTGAACTTCGTAATATTATTATTTAAGTCTGTATTCCACAATTTGTAAGTCCAACCTTATTTTGGTGAACAAATATCTATAAGAGAATATATAACGTAATATTCAGTTTCAACATGACCGCGGGGCGTTAATTATAGGTATATGTCACTAATCGTTCAAACTTTTAGTAGCAACGTTAATAAGTCTTTTTAAACCCGATACAAAAAGAGACGGGTGTTATAATTTTAACGTGCCTTTCTGTGTATGAGTTAATCTGTATGTTCTATATTAGCTCCCACACAGCTGAACCGATTTTTGCTTGTTTTTTATTTGTGTCACAGATAATTGTATCCTGAGTGTTTTTAGCCATGCTACATGAAAGTGTTTATTTTTTTAAAGACTTTAGTTCACAAATCATAGTGAACAAAAGTGGACTTAATGCTGTTTATAACTTTTGAAAAAATATATGTATTTGATTTTATATGGCAGTTATGGTTATATATGTTACATCAAAAATAATAACATTCGTAAGCAGCCCGAAGCACAGAACAGGTTCAGTTTCAACATGAGTACGAGCGGAGCTCTATTAATAACACGGATGCTACTAACTTTAATAACTTCAACTATCTTTGCGGAGACGACCCATTACGCTCAGTGAATACCTAATTATAGAGCTTTGTAGCTTGTCATGGATATGGTGATGAAAGTTTCTGTCACGAATTAAATAGAGGGAGGGAGTTAGAGGGATTCAAATAAAAAAAATAGTTAAATGGTTTCTTGAGACAAATATTTTTAAATAATTTATACTCCTACAATAACAGATTATAAAACTGTAAGGCTTTTGTGATATTTATTATCGATCCTTTTCCTGATAAGAATACGACTAGATCCGTGTATGTTTCTTCAAAAGATAAATAAAGTTTGAAATCGAAAGCAGTATAGTAATATGTCTCTGTAAAGTAAATACCTAGCTAAGATTCAAAAGCCTTGCTCGCCGAAAAGCTGCACCAAAGCTCCGGCAAAGTTTCGCGAGCTTTCGACAAAACTTGCATATTTTCCTTTAATCCGGAAACATGGCGGAATCCTTAGTATTTGTACGAATAAGGTATTAAATTTCAAGTATAATAGCTTAAGTATTTATTTGCTGCACTGTTTAAATGAATAGTCTCAGTAATTATGCTGAAAATAGTAGTAGCTTTATTGTGAATACGTTACGCGAATGATACAATAATGGTGCTTTTAGCGCATTGTCTTTGGATAATCTAAACCTTTCATTTCATTTTTACCACCTTCCGTCTTTTGATTGACCTAATTTGAAATGAATTTTATTCACTGTTATTATTTTAAAGTTATAAAAAGATATTTACATTATTCGACTAGCAAAGAAAAACGGACTTTAATATTCATTTATAAGTTAATTGTGTTTAATTACTAACCACGATAAGCTGTGATTGCTTGAAATAATCAAATTTTAATTTATTGGAAGTGCGTTTTCTCATTTTCTCGACAATAAAATCCTACAGACTAATCCAATGCATTGAATTGTATAGTACGATGTTGTTTCTTCTGTTATCAATAGACATTGAATGACGTAAAAAAGAAAATATTTAACCAACATTTCAAATACGCCAACAACAGGCTCGCTCACGCTGATTCAGATTCAGAATTCGTGTTTATTTCAGTGCGTCCCCAAAGAGAATTATGTTCCCGCCTATGCCATAATATTGTTAGGAAGAGAAGAGAAACAAATTATGTCAACCAACAGCTTGTTATGGTACAATTTTCGGGTGCCCCGGGGACTGAATGGGGGTTCGCGACGTGTGGCACAGTGTTCAACTCGATTTGTGGTTCTTCGATTGGCGCTCACAAAAATAATCGGCCGCGTAATTTTGTTGAAAGCTTCATGGGTACCTGCTGTAAGATCTACGAGTAGGTCGTCATCACATGTAGAGGTAAGGGTACTTTGTTTTATTTGTTGATGTAAGGAGTATGGTTTTTGAAATGAATTGATTTTAACACGACTCGTTACTGCAATTTTAAGAGTATTTTATATGTAGTATGTATATTTATTTTTTCAATTGATAATTCGATAGAGAACCTAAGATATGGCTATATGATTTATACGTTTTACAGGGCGCTCTCGCCGCAAGTATTACTTTGTTACTTACGATTCGTAAATCAAGACTTCAAACATGTCCGGACGCGGTAAAGGTGGCAAAGTTAAGGGGAAGGCAAAGTCGCGGTCTAACCGTGCCGGTCTACAGTTCCCGGTCGGTCGTATTTATAGACTTCTGCTTAAGGGCAACTACGCCGAGCGCGTCGGTGCTGGTGCGCCTGTCTAGCTCGCCGCCGTGATGGAGTATTGGCCGCTGAGGTCCTCAAGTTGGCCGGCAACGCTGCCCGTGACAACAAGAAGACCTGAATCATCCCGGACATCTCTAGCTGGCCATATGCAACGAAGAGGCGTTGAACAAGCTCCTCTCTGGCGTGACCATCGTCCAGGGTGGTGCACTACCCAACATTACTCGTACCACAATTAATTACAAACAAGAAAAATTAAAACTAAGACACGCAATATAAAAAACCTTTACACACTGCGAATTTTAGCATCGATGCAGCCGCAATGCAGCATTGATGCAGTCACAAACTGTCAACCTTTGCACACTGCGCTACTGTTAGCATCGATGCAGTCGCGATTCAGAAGCTGAAAATTTACAAATTATGTACTGTATTTTGGCGACTGTATCGATGCTATGCGGTATCTAATTTGATTGTGAGAACTTATCCAATTCACATTACGTTTTATTCAGCTGAAACCTTAATGCATTTCGATTCCATTTCTAAATTCAAATTTACACCGTCATATACTATTAGCCCTGAAACTTTTCATATGACAGTGATAGTGAATAAAAAGGATTTGAAAACGCTTTGATGGGCTATTCTCGTTTGAATAGAAACAGTTTGGTAATTGCATTACCATGTCGCGTGTATTCTGTACAAAGGTAACGGTTAACTAGTCACTGCAGCCAAAATATAGTTTGTATTTTTAGTGTGAAAGCCAAGTTGGGATTGACGTCGGGTTAAAAGTTTCGTGCATTTGATACCCTTTCGGTGCAATCGTGGATATAGCTTACGTAGCTGGTACTAGTTTCATAGTGAAATGTTTTCGTTTTATTTTAATATATCCGGATTTGGTCAAATACAAATCACATGAGTACGCTATTACTTAAAAAAAGGAGATGAATGGATGTTGTATTATAAAAAATATCTCGACACGTTTTTTGTTTTTGACAGACCTTTTTAAAAATAATATTATAAAAATTAAACGTATCCGTCTTTTATTTAGGAGATACAAATTCTTGCTCTTCGATGCATAATGCATGTGAGATTGTTGGCATAGGTAAGCTTGACATAATAATATGCACCAACTCCAAAACTATTTCATGATTTGTAGTGATCATACATATCTCAAAAACTACCTACTGGGCCGATTTCGATGAATCTTACCCTTTACCCTTAGTTAAATTATTGATTGAACTTAAAAATAATCATCTCACTATGACTTTTTGTTTTCGAAAAAATACAAATTTACAAACATAATAAGTTAGAAATTCTTAAATAATAAGTAAGATCACACACTAAAATTTCAGTTAATTCTAACGATATCACATACATTCCCGTCACATTGATTACCTCTTTTTTAATGAAGTCGGTAAAAAGTGCAGACTAAAATAACTTATTTGCACTAAATGTTAGGGAGGTCTTAGTAACCAATAATGTGATTATTTTACAAGTAATCTAAGTTAATAAAAAGGGTTTATAAAAGCCTCCCGTCATGTCAAGTACTTCAAAAACTAAAAAAAAACTAAAAACCGACTTCAAAACCAAAATGCACTAAAAAGTCTTAAATAAACTCTTCACCATTGAAAGGAAAGGAATCCGTTTTAGGCATATTTAAGACTTTTTAGTGCATTTTGGTTTTGAAGTCAGTTTTTACTTTTTTGAAGTGAAAACTTCTTTAGCGGCGTTGAGCACTTTTGTGGGATGGGGGAAAAATGTGAAACTCGCGTCAGGACACGTGGGCTGATCGAAAAACCGTAAGACGGTTGGCGAAATTATGGATGTAAGTTGATTTTTCTGAGAGATAAACTTTTTAATGTAATTTAATATAATATAAATTGTAATGTTTGTGTACGATAGCGCAATAAATAAATATTGTATTCTATAAAAATATTATATTATTATTATTATTATTGTATTCTATCACAAAAATGATAGTACTTTTATATAGATAATAAGAGCAATTCATTCAAAATTATTCCCTAACTATTCCAAAAAATCAAAAATGCACAACGTTGATATTCAAGTTTTCACTTCTGCCGGCACTCCCGGAGTGCAATTTTGTGTTTTTTTTTAAAGTTTATTTTATTTTTTCATTTTTAGTGATTACATAAGAGGGGGGAGGGAGTTGCACCTTATGATTCTATTTTTAAGAAGCTACAAATTACCTATCATAAGCTCCGTCATTATAATTACTGAGCTCCTAAGCGTTAAGGAGCTCCACCATCAGCTCAGCCCCACAAGATGTTAACTATCAGACGTAACAACACGTCAACATTAAGATTCTAGTAAAGAAACACTATACGTGCCTTAAAAATTTGAGGGTTTCTCTCGATTACACCAAGATCCCATCATCAGATCCCAATATCGAAACAATGGGACTAACTAGAAGGTACACCCTCTAAGTAGGTGAAAAAAATTTTCGATTCGGTCGACAAACGACTGAGATATGAGGTAACATACATACAAAAAAAAACATACAGTCGAATTGATAACCTCCTCCTTTTTTGAAGTCGGTTAAAATACCGCACAAATTCACGCTATCGTTTCGATCAGTAAACGGTCGATCAACTCACACTTGGTTTTGAACTTCTGAGGGGTCAGGAAGCGAGTGAAACAACTAACGAGAGAGGTGGAAAGCTTCAGAAAAATTCAATTACCTACGGACGCTCTACGCATTGTTTTGTTCTGACAACTGACTGCATTGAAACTACGCTATGATTCAGGATGGAGTGGACGACGAATTTTAGTGAAAAATGATTTTTTGATGAAAAAAGTCTCGCTTACACTATTTTAAACGAAAAGGGTCGTTCAAAGGTTTGTGCCTACATAGCATTAATGAATATCACAGATTGAAAGGTCTAAACGTTTTGCAATCATTTTTGATCGATCCCGCCGTCTGCGTTTTATATTGTCTCCTTTGAAAGAAAGCACATTACCTATCAAATTACTGACATTTATCTAAACTTTCTTCACCGAGCTCTGCCTAACATGAAATAAGGCTAGGCCTATACTGGTATCATATTTTTATAATGAATATTTTCAACCACTACGTACATTTATTTTATGATGATCGCTAAAACGTCGTCATATCGACATTTTAAGTGATGTAAGCCAATAATATTAAACCAATATTTTTTGGCCAAAGTTATTGATTAGTATCTAATGTTTTTGCGTTGTAATTTAATGTTTTATATTTTGTGTGTTTCAAATTCTTTCCAGGCTCAGGGCCTATTGGTAACAAATAATTTTGACAGATAATTATGTTGAAAACAAGTAGAAAAACACTGGTAATATAATATTTACAAGTAAGATACCATTCATTTAAATAAATAAAGCATACTAATCGATGAAGATTATCTTTTTATGCAGTTATCATAGATAAATACTGTGTTTGATTATTACGGCCATACCGAGTATTCGGACATACACGATTTTATACCGATTAGGTTTTGTCAATCACTATAGTTCGAGTTTCACTCCATCACAAGTGTGATCGCCTCTTTAAGATACCTCAGTGACGATACTTTTATTCGCTAAGCGATGTCATTAATTAAAAGTTAGACGATTAACGCCGAATACGCATTGAGAGCAGCTTAACCCTTTGTCAGGCATAGCCGAAACTCCCTTTTAATTGATTCATTTATTACGCTTTATTCTGAAGTCAGGCACATCCATCGATTATTAGCTTCGTTCATTATTTTGACTACTGGAGGAAATAACCCTTAATCTAAATAGGGATGTCCAAAATGTTTCTACTGACGGTTTACTTTGAGGTTATCTTAACTGCTATAATATTCGTAAAAATGGCATAGGCTCTTATGCACCTGTGCAAAGCTATAATTTTCTTTAGAACCATTGAACTACTAGTATTAGCGTATGAAAGTGACACCACAAACAAATTTCGTGCTCCATGAATTGATGACACAGACATCAACTCATATTACAGATACATAATTCGAAATTCAAATTTCAAGGAAAAGTCCATAATATTGTCGTCGTATTTGCGACAATTTTTTTGCTTCACATAGCTTCTCTATACGAAGTAGTAACAACTCAATGTTTAGAACTCACAATTTCAATGGCAAAACTATCATTTCTCTCTCGATAATTTGATAATTGCATTTATATGATTGGCAGGCTTAACAGCGGGACTAAACTAGTCTGATAATAATATCGATAGATAATGAATTTCGAGGAACGTCGAACCTAAATTAATTTAAAGATGCCGCTCTGTGCTACGGAGCTCTAATCACAAATTGCAATTTGCCGGTATCAAGGTGCTTTCCAAACTTTGTTAACGACCACTTTTAATTGGTTTTCTGTTTTGGTAAAGTGTTCCAATTAACTCGTTCGGAATATTGGATTAAAACGATGCATCTCGTAAAGTTAGAGCGGTAACATTATAGCGTTTTAGAGCGGTGAAGTATAATTTCACACGGGAGTAATTAAAATAAAATAAATTATCTGAATAAAAAAAAAAAAAAACACACGCCATATTCAAGATAAATACTTTATGCTTATTATTCAAGCGGCTCTTCTCTCCATAAAGCCACCAAGACAGAAATAATAATTCTAAAGTCCGTTTTTAAAAGAAACCCCTAATTGCTGTAAAGCAGGCAGCGACGCCAATTAGCAAACTCAGTGACGTGAATAACCGCCCAGACCGACGCACAGTGGGACAAATGTACTACCTAGTATTGCCATAAATATTGTCACAAAGAAAAAACATTTTTTTTAATGCAAATAATATTTATTACTTTCACAGTGTGTTAGTTTTATACATAAATATAAAACAATTTAAAATATAAAAAACTTATTCGAAGTGGTTTCCATTGGCTGCAATACAGTCCTTTAAACGTTGAGGCCAGTTATCAAGAGAAGCACGCATTCTTTCCATGGGAAAATTCTTCACTGTCAATCGTATGGATTGTTTTAGGGACTCCAAATTATCATGGCGTTTAGAGCAAGCCGTACTCTCTAAAACTGACCGTAAATCATAATCCAGCGGATTGAGATAGGTACTAGACGACTGCCAGTCTTCAGCTCCGATAAAGTCCGAAACGTTCGCTTCTAACCAAGACTGCGCGGACCGAGCTATATGACCCGGCGCCGAGTCTTGTTGGAAAGACCATGCTTGGTTATTGAACATGGTGTTGTTAAGAGGCTTAACAACCTTCTCAATAATGGTATCTTGATACAGTTGTGCCAATGTTTTGATACCTTTTTCACAAAAATATGGCTCAGTCACTCCTACATAGCTAACACCCCACCAAACTATCACTGAAGTCGGGTAAAGCCCACGTTGCACTCTGCCGACTAATTGTGAAGCTTCCTTAGAGGTTTGAGCATAAAAACGGTCATTTCGTTTATTGAAATGTGGCTCAATTGTAAAGATTTTCTCATCCGTAAACAAAAATTTTCTATGACCTCCCTTTGCGTACCGCTTCAGTAGTTTTTTCGATTTTACCACCCTATTCTTTTTTAAATTATCAGTTAAATAAAAAACCGGCCAAGTGCGAGTCGGACTCGCGTACTAAGGGTTCCGTGCCAACTTAAACTGAATTAGGGAATCCATTTACTTCTACTTAGTAAAATATCACAATATTTTGTTGACTACAAATATAACTTTGTTTTTCATAGTGTTTGTATGAAGTACAAAGTTATGTTTGCGGTTGTTGAAAATGTGCTTTATCTCTAAAACTACTAGTTCGATCCCGTCCGAACCAATTTTCGTTGAAAGTATTTATTAAGATCTACATCATATATTTTTTTTCAAAATTTACACTTGCTTTGTTTAGAAATTAGATGGGGGGACGCCCATTTTACTACTTTGGAAGCGTCTAGCTATGAAACGTTTGACTTTCAAAGAAAATGGTTTTGGAAACCTCTATGTCATTTTAAAAGACCTATCCATAGACATCCTACACGTATAGGTTTGACAAAATTTTTTTTAAGGTTGTGGTTTCATGTATGAGAGCCCCCCCTTAACTGTCATTATTTTTTATTTTTTTATGAGAATCGGTAAGCGGTTAACAAGATACATCTTCCTACCAAATTTCAATTGTGTAATGCTTATAGTTACAGAATAAAATGGGTGTGACATACGGACGGACAGACAGACAGACAGACAGACAGACTTGACGAAACTATAAGGGTTCCGTTTTTTGCCATTCGGCTACGGAACCCTAAAAATGACCAGTGCGTCTCTTTTAGGCCGCAAGTCCTAAGTCATCTTTTAAAATACGCGACATGGTTTTGGGTGCCATCTTCATTTCCCGAGATAAAATCTTTTGCTTTCGGACAGGATTTCTGCGAATTCTTTCCCTTACTGCTTTGACCACCTTTTTCGTACGAACACTACGTGGACGGCCAGTTCTCTTTATCCCCCCACTCCATTTTAATATCGCAAAATATTATGAAATGTATTGGCGTAAAAATTAGAAAACACAATGAGCAATCGTATAAAAATGACAGATTCCAAATTCAAATGTAATATCTTTCTTATTTTTAATTGTAACAGTATTTATGGTCAGACTGTGTATTTAATGAAATATATAATATTATACATTCATTTTGTTGGATTCATTAGTCACGAATCAATTAATTGATCTTCAACATAACCCAGGCCAAGACTAAATCTATCTTTACACAATGACTGAAAAATCTACATTTAAATAAATTCTTCTCTGCTGTTATAAAAAGTAAAGGATATAAAATGTCAAGGTAAATAGAAAGGTGGTATCATGAAATAAATTTTATCAACAATAATGTAATTTTTGATGTTCCCGAATAAAACGAGTCAATTTTTTATCATTCAGTTTTGTATGAATTATTATAATTCATCTTTCAATATGATTATACTGAAATAAGGAAGTATTAATAATATAAAATATTGTGAAACCTTGCATAAAAATTGCATCCTTCATAACATATCATTTCCAGCGCAAAGGTGAAACAGTATATTTGCGTTTTTGTAATTTGACGCTGATTTAGATTTCACTCCCTACATAATTTTTATTCCCTATTTAAAGGTAAATATAGGTAATATTACCCACTGTGCGGTTGTACCTGTGGCTTTTTTCAGCCTGGAATTTCTTTTCCGGTAGCCGTTTTGATCGCGTTAGCCACGGTATTTTATTCGTATCCAGTTTTTTTTTTTTAATTTCCTCTTATTATTTTCAAAGGAAAAATCATTAGCATATCAAGCATAATTAAAAAAGCTTAACTTTAAATAAGATGTACTAATGGCTGAGTAATTATTTTCATTTTTAGGTTAGAAAAACCGGCCAAGTGCGAGTCGGACTCGCGCACTAAGGGTTTCTTGCCACCTTTAACTGAATTAGGGAATCTACTTACTTCCACTTAGCTAAAATACTACAATATTTTGTTGACAGCAAATATAACATAGGTATGGTTGCGGTTGTTGAAAATGTGCTATATCTCAAAAACTACTTGTTCCCTTCCGTCCTAACCATTTTTTTAAAAGTATTTCTTATGACATTACATTACATATTTTTTTTATTTACAGTTGCTTATTTTAGAAGTTAATGGGGTGTGGGAGAACGCCCATTTCACCACTTTGAAGCATCTATCTGTCGAATCTCTATGTCGTTTTAAAAGACCTATCCATAGACAACCTATGCGAGGTTTGACAATTTTTTTTTCGGTTTCAGTTTTATGTATGGAAGCCTCCCTTAAATATTATTATTTTTATTTTTTTGTATAAGAATCGTAAAGCGGTTAACAGGCTACATTTTCCTACCAAATTTCAACAGTGTGATGCTTACAGTTATAGAATAAAGTGGCTGTGCCATACGGACGGACGAACGGACGGACAGACAGACAGACAGACTTGACGAAACTATAAGGGTTCCGTTTTTTGCCATTCGGCTACGGAACCCTAAAAATGACCACTAAGATAAACAACGATAGGTAAATCTTTACCCTGCTGCACACATAAATCTACATCAAACCAAACGTAACTCTTGAATAAAACATTTACAAACTAATATCAGCCTAAATGAGGATGTAAGTCATCCTATTTTCACTAACGACATTCGGAACTCCCAGAGTGGTCGAAATTTTCCAAACTATGTCACACCCGCTAAAACAAAAGCGCTTACATAAACAACGTTGGTAAAATTACTTGAAAATAACGAGTTTACTCCTGAAGATACTGTCGAAACAAACTTGGATCGTTTGTGGACACGATGGGGACAGATGGTGCCAAGATATACCACAGTGGAAGCAGGTTTAGAAAGCCTACAATTGTGTGAGAGATATGTACAGTCGACAGCACATCAGATTACCCACTTTTGTTGAAAACTAGTCCCTAATACAACTGCATAAGATACCGCAGTGTTTATCTTGACGTGCTGTTACCCGTACACATTCTCGTACCTTTGGCACCTCAGTACAAAATGAACTCGTGCGATTGATTCAACTCTAACGCACTAGCCAATCGCAATTATCCACAGAAAATTCCAACGTGTACATCAAAATCTGCGTTTTTGCTTTGCATTTTACAAAGCATTTGAAATTAGTAGAAAATATTTAATCGTATTTATACTTTCAATGCATTAACGATCCTACCATCTGCTTATTGACAAATTGGGTGCCTTAAAATTTTACGGAGAAAAAATCCGGCTTAGTGCGAGTCGGACTCGCACACTAAGGGTTCCGTAACAACTAACTGAATTAGAGATCCATTTACTTCCACTAAGCCAAAATAACACAATATTTTGAAGTCCGCAAATATAACTTTGTTTTTCATAGTATTTGTATAAATTACAAAGTTATATTGAGGTTATTGAAAATGTGCTCAATCTCAAAAACTATTCATTCGATCTCATTCCAACAATTTTCTTTGAAAGTCTTTGTCAAGATATACATCATTTAATTTCCCAAAATTTACACTAACTTAGTTTAAAAGTAAAATGGGCGGGACACCCATTTTACCACTTTGGAAGCGTCTTTCTCTCAAGCATTAGACTTTTAGATAAAATGTTTTTAGACCTCGATTTCATTTTAAACGACCTATCCAGAGCCACCCAACACGCATTGATTTGACAAAACTTTTTTTTTGTTTTAGTTCTAAGTATTGGGAGCCCGCCCCCCGGAAATATCCTTATTTTTTTATGTATTGTATGAGAATCGCAAAGCGGTTAACAATATAAAACATCTACCTACTAAGTTTCAACTGTGTACTACTTATAGTTTCCGAATAAAGTGGCTGTGACAAACGGACGGGCAGACAGACAGACAGATTTGACGAAACTATAAGGGTTCCGTTTTTTGCAATCGGCTACAGAATCCTAAATAAACTTAAGAAATGAACATACAATTTTTAAACGTTTAGTTTACTAAACTATACCTACATTAAAATTAATAAATATTTGCGCTTATATTATTTAAAAAAAATGTATTCGAATGGTTGCCACATATTGTGGTGGACTAGCACTCAGATCCGAGTGCTAAATGTATTTAAATGACGTCAGAAAAATGACGTCACCGTGAACTCGTGAGTGCGCGGCAACACTGGAATGTCACTCCTCGCGCCCTCGGTGGACACGAGTGACGGTAATAGATGTGATAACGGAGACGTTAACTCTACTTTCTAGGTAAATTTAACAATTCGAAAATTAATCCTATATTACTCTGAAGACCAAGCAACAACATGGATGGGTATGAGGAATAAGGAAGGTACGACGCATGAATGAGACTGCTGAATGGGCTTCCTTTGCAGGGATAGTTTCCTTTGCACCCTCTCTTTATAATGCGACATAAAAGTGGCAAGTAATTTTGAAGAAACGAAAGTTTTGATATAAAATGACGACCAGCTGTTATTTGCCTTACGATCGATTCGAAGGATGTATAAGGTTGATAGATATTATTACTTTGAACCGATAACATTGTGTTTTGTTATTGATTGCTGAAATATGAATTTGCTCTATTCTTAGGCTTGTTTTTTCTGAGCTGTGAGAATCAAAAGAAAAAATCCTTATTTTCTGAAGCAATTATTATGTCAGTGTTTATGCTACGAGTATATTTGAAGTCGTTTTTACATAAAAAAAAAACTATTTTCGTGGTTTTACATTCGTTATTCATTCTGATTCGGGGCGCAGACGAATCAACAAAGTAAAAATTATGAAAATTTGACCGACCTTTCTTGAGTAAATGGTGTGACTAACACGAATTATAAGTGTTGTAAAAGAACTGAGTCTTTTAGTCCTCATTTTGCGGCTATGAGTTCTTTTTGCAGAACTTAAGACTAATTAGTCGTCCGAGTCCTGAGTCTTGAGTTCTTTTGAGTCTTTTTAGTTCTTTCAGTCCTAAAATTTTTTAAGTCGAAAGATTTATTCTATGTCTTTTCGGTTTTTTTCAGTCCTTTGAGCTATTTGAGTCCTTTGAGTTCTTTCAAGTCCTGTGAGTCATGAGTGATACAGTAGGACTGCAGTCCAATCAAAAGGACTTGGGTCATGAAGCCTATGAGTTCTTTGATTCGTAAAATTTAAAGTAGAGGACTGAGTAGGTAGCCTAATCAAAAAGACTCGCATATTATGAAGTTTTTGGATTGTTTGAGCAGAGGACTGCAGTCTTAATAATCAGAAGTGTCGGTCGCTAGCGTACAAAGCAGACGTGCAAGCAAATTATTTAAAATTAAATTTCTTATCGGCCACGCTAAACTTATCCTTATTAGTAAACTATAGTGCAAGTTATCGATTGGACTGTGCCCATACCTTAAGACATTGTGGTGTTGTGAATCAGTGCGTCCGCTTATCTATCAACACAGGTGCGCGACACATCTACACGTAAGAAGAGGATAGCTACAATTGCGTTTGTCACGAGTTACACTCAGCAAGTGGTTCACGCGCACACACAAATAACAATCTACTAAAACTACGCACTGTGTTACTGCTTAACTTGAAATAATGAGTTTACTGCGTTCGCCTACTAGCACAGGGTCTCAACCAGATCTATCAAAACTTAAGGAAGGACAAGATACACAAATAACTTTCTGTAAAAGAAAGCAACCAGAACCTGACGTCCATGACTGCAGCTGTGCTAACGAGATGCAAAACCTCTGTACCGAAATGACCCGTATCACTTCCCTGCTAGAAAAATTCATTGGCTCAAATGAACGAAACCTGAAACAAATGCAAGAAGGAAAATCAGACGTCAAGAACCAGATTCCTGATATAAAGACCAATAACGAACATGCTATGAACTCAATCAATGCCAGCATGCAGGAGGTTAAAACACAAATTAACGATGTAAAGTCAGTAATCTCTTTCATGGGTGCGGAGCAACAACAAATAAAAGCTAATATTACCCAACTTGAAACCAAAGTGTCTATGGGCGAGACGAAGCTGAAATCAATTGAGACTGAAGTAAATGAAATGCGTGCTACAGCTGCAACATCTAAAGCCGATGATTTACTACAACATAACGGAACATTGCTCCAAGAAATCATTGAACGCAAAGCTAGAAAAAATAATATCATTCTGATTGGTATTCCTGAACAAATATCACCTAAAAAAGATGAACGTATTTCTAAAGACAAGGAAGACGTTATCAAAGCTCTAGCAAACATCAATGAGATCCCCTGTCCTAATAAGATATACAGAATTGGAAAATACAGCCCTAATAAAAGCCGTAGCATCAAAATTTGCTTTGAAAGTGAAGTACATGTAAAAAAATATTGCGCAATAAGAAAGTTTTACCAGATTATATCAAGGTTTATTCGGATCAGACACGCTTACAACAACAATTACTTCAAGATTTGAGAAACGAATTAAGTCAACGTCAAAAGAATGGAGAAAATAATATTACCATTAAGTATATAAGAGGGTTACCCAAAGTAGTCGAAGCTAATCCAAAAAACTAACTACGAACCTGCAACAAGTTGTCTATGAAGATGACGTAACATTTCAAATTGCTAGTAATTACGATGAACTCCCGAGCACTCAGTCATCTCTAAATTTCTTGTACCTGAACGCACGCAGCATCTGCAATAAGTTTGATGAGCTATGTGCAATACTTAAATCCATTTTAACAACGACTCATATCATCCTTCTGGCAGAAACTTGGTTCAAGTCTGAAAAACAAGCTATGAAGCACCAATTGCATAACTACACGCACTACTTCAGCTATCAAACTGATAAAACTAGTGGTGGAGTTTCTACCTATATACATAATGATTTGAAGCATAACCTGATTGAATCCACTTACGTCGGAGGCAACAACTATCTTTGGATAAGATTAGAAAAACTCTCTATGGATATTGGGGTCGTATACTACCCGGGCGATACGAACTTCCAAGAATTTACATCTTCACTAGAATTGAAAATAGATCAGCGAAAGAGAGCCATACTATTTGGCGATTTCAACATTGACCTCTTAGAAAAATCAACACACAAAAGAAGACAAACTTACACTAACATACTAAGCGCTTCAGGATTTAAAATATTGAACAAAATCACCAGAAAGTACTACACCAGAAGTGATACAAAGCTATCAATATTAGATCATGTGAGCACCAGCATGAAGAAGGACCAATTTCATTTTTCCCTTGTCGAATCGTCCATGTCAGATCACCGACACCGAAAAAATTCAAACCACCACCCAAACAACGCTTTATGTACAGGGCCTTGAACTATGAAAAACTACATCAAATGGCTTCTACATTGCCACTGAATCAGATTTCTAACTTCACCATCTTGGAGAACCGACTCAGAGTGCTTGTAGATCAAAACAAAGTAACAAAGACTAAAATTTTAAATCGCCCCCAAGATGATTGGATTCATAAGAATATTATCGACGGAATTAATCAAAGGAACAAGTTGTAGGCTAAAACGCAAAAAAACTCACAAAATAAAGACCTAGAAGATAAATTCAGAAAACTGAGAGATGGTGTAGCCAATCTTATTAAGAAAAGCAAAGATTCTTACTATTATGCAAAATTTAGCAAATGTACAAAAAGTCCAAAAAAAATGTGGGAACTCATTGACTATCTCTCTATAAATAAAATCAAAACTAAAACTACAATCCCTAAACTCATACTCGAAAATAGAACGATAACCGATTCTACCCAAATATGCGACGCGTTGAATCACTTTTTTTCCACCATCGGTGCTATACTAGCTAGCGAAATATTACCACACTCTCACAACGCTCTCCCAAATATACTTCCTTAATCACATAACTCTTCCAAACTCTGAGTATTTGAACAAACTACAATTGATGAAGTATCCAAAATAATAGACAATCTAGATCACAATTCAAGTACTGGCCTGGACGACCTTAGCACTAAGGCTATTAAATGTATCAAACATTTTATATCTGAGGCACTTACTAATTGTATAAATAATTTGTTCTCAGAAGGTCTTTTTCCTCAAACTCTGAAAACTGCGAAAGTGAGTCCAATCCATTAATCAGGATCCAAAACTGACCCAAGCAATTATAGACCTATTTCAGTCCTCCCCGTCTTATCTAAAATAATAGAAAAAATATTACATAAGCGTCTAGAGACGTACCTAAACTCCATCAACTATATTTCAAATCGTCAATTCGGCTTTCGCCCTAAAAGCAATACACTTGCGGCAACCGCTGACCTTATTACTAAACTCAAAAAAAACATTGACAACAAAAACATAGCTCTGGGGGTATTTATTGATCTAAAAAAAGCCTTTGATACTGTTAGTCACAATTTGCTTCTCATGAAACTTAAAGCAATCGGTATCGAAGGCCAAGCCTTCAAAATGTTCGAATCTTACTTGACAGAAAGACAGCAAATAGTTAAAATGACAGTCCATCAAAGTAACGCTCTCCCAGTATCTTTCGGTGTACCCCAGGGCTCAATATTAGCACCACTCCTATTTTCCCTTTATATCAACGATATACAAGAAATAGGTCTTCATGAACATTTGACACTATACGCCGATGATACTTGTCTTTTTTACTTCGGGACCAGTATTAGTCACATTAATAGTTTGGCTCAAAGTTATCTAAACAATCTTTTTAAATGGCTACAATGCAATCTTCTAACGGTCAACATTTCGAAAACTTCTTACATCATATTCAAAGCCAAAAATAAGATCATACCACCATACCAATTACTTACAATAAATAACATCCCAAAAGAGCAAAGTACCGAAAAATACCTTGGTTTACTGGTTATTATCAACAACAATAGATTATCATGGAGTGTCCACATTGATCACATTAAAAAAAAACTAAGTTCTTTAATCGGCTCACTACGCAACGTTGTACGTTGCCTACCACGCAAAATTCGAATGACCATATACAACTCTTTAATCAAATCTCACCTAATCTATCTTATCGAGATCTGGGGCACCGCATCGAAAACAAAAATAACTGAACTTCAAATCATTCAAAATAAATTAGTCAAGATGCTCTTTCACTATCCTTACCTAATGCCTACGACATTGATCTACGCAGAAACTAACATAATGACAATTAAACAACTATACATTTACCACACATGCATACTAATTCGCAAAATTGTAAACAAAACCATTTACACCTCAATAACACTCACACAAGTAAAGCACACCACCACACGCTCATCCCGACGAGCCAGTTTTCTAGTATTGCCAAAGGTTCGCACACAATCCGGCAAAAATATGATAACCTTCGGAGGTGTACAATTATACAACCGTCTACCCACCGATATAAAAAAGTGAATCGCTCGAAACATTTAAAAAAAACTTGGCACATTAGGTTAAAGAACATTTTTTATTATAATTTAGTGAGAGATACTCAATAATTTACCTACTTTTTTTTCTCAATAACTGACTAATAACATAACCTACTTAGATTGTATACGTTTATTGCAATGGCTCAAACTAACGGATACTCACCTATTTATCGTAGCTGCGACTCGACATGCTTATCTTGTAAAATTAAATAAAGTATTATTATTAGTTTTAAGTTTCCATGTAAGTAACATGTAATGTCTTGATGGAAATAAAGATTCTTTAAACCCAATCATCACATCATTCACAGTTCGTATAAACAATTAATCAGGCTCAAAACAAGATATGTAAATCATCGTGACGTTTTTAAACGATTTCAATACAATACATTTATTATAAAAATCAACACCCCGCTTGCTTTAAAAGTAAACTGAAAATACAAAATAAGTTCAATAGTCATTTAACAGTCGGGACCCTGTTTTTGCGTCAGGAAAAATGCTGTAATGCATCCCCGCAGGCCCTCAGGGGAGGCCTTTGGTGTATGTGGTGACTCCGGGCTTCGAACGAAACGAGGCCCGCCTACTCACTTTAAAACCTGATGATGTCCTCTGGTGCCATTGTGGGATAGGAGGGGTGAGTAATCACCCAGGGAAATCCTAGGCATTCGTCCGCAGCCCCAACCCTGGCCGTGACTTGCTGCAGCAGCGAGCGACTTTAATCACTGTTTCGTATGACTATGGAACTTGTTTATGTCTTTTCAGTTTAAAACAACCTCCTCCCCCCCCCCCCTCCCCCTTTTTATATGCTTGCGCCATACCCAAAATTTATGATGGTAGTGATGATAGTCCCTCTAGCTGATTTCGACTACAGTGGCCAGTCACAACGACTGCACGGGACATATATAGTGCACAAGTGTGTGCGCAAACACAGGTGCACTCTCTATTTCTCTCACTCTCATACCCCGATGGGACAGCAATCTGACACGACCGGAGAGAGTTCAGGCGCAAGACCAACGGCTTCACGTGCTTTTCCGAGGCACGGGGGTGAAACACCGTCAACTTCCAAACTCCGGGCTACCCTAAGAATTGATGAACAGAAAAACTCAGGTATATATTTTTGGCACGACCCTGAGATCGATCCCGGGACCTCTGGCGCAGCCGTCGCTTTAAAGTGCGAATCTCTTACCGCTGCACCACCGAGGCATTTAATTTATATAGCCTTTAATGTCACTACCACAATTCTGACAAATTAAATGACACCTCAAATGTCAAAATCGGTCCAGCTAGTCCAGTCCAGTTTGGGCTGTAGGGCGTGTCAAAGAAATGGACATACATACATAAAAACATACGCTCAAAAAACATAACCCTCCTACTGACGCAGTCGGGTAAAAAAGGGAGGATGCTCTTAATTCATTCACTTACACATTTTAATACAATACAAAATTAATATCGAAATAAAACAACTTTTTTACGGATTAACTTTTCGCGAGTTTATTTATTTTATCCCAACGTTTCGATCACTTTACAGCGTTCGTGGTCACGAGTAGACTAAGATGTTATATGTCATTTACAGAGTTTTTGAAAAATTACACTACCGTCACTCAATAATATTAATTAACGTTCCTATCCACGCAGAAAGAGCTAACTGTGTATTGTGATCTTGCAGTGAGTGGTCTAGCTTGGGTCCTAGTTAGAACTGGATCCCATGCTGGTGGAATTTTCCAACCACCTTCTCTGTTAAATTTTGGATGTTTTCTTATTTCTATAGCTTCGCGTAGCATACGTGGAATGAACCGACGTTCTTTTGACAGTACTTTGGGTTGGTGAAAACGTATGAAGTGGTTGGGTTTGTCTAAGGCATGTTCACAGACTGCAGATTTTGTGTTTCGTCTATGTTTGATGTCAGCGATATGTTTTTTTATTCGCACGCCTATACTTCGTTTGGTTTGTTCGATGTAGGAAAGGCCACAGTCACATTCCAGTCTATACACCCCTGCATCTTGAAGAGGTATGGTGCACTGGACAGGTGGTAAAAATTGGTAAAAAATGGCAAAAATTGGTAAACAATAAACTAGCTAACTTAGACGTTTTACTTACTAGGAATTCTGATAACACACTTAGCCACACGGTTTTTAAAAAAGGCCACCTATACAGACAAATATCTCAATGGTGCATCTCACCAGCATCCTTCACAGTTAGCTACTGTGGGCAAAACTTTGTTTCAGAGAGCGTTGGGCATCTGTGACGACCGACACCTGGCTGCTGAACTTCAGCATGTAAGGAAGGTACTACGGGACAACCAGCTTCCAGTACCACGACGTTGCAGACCCCGTGCCAGTGCCAAGCCCATGACAGTTGAACGCCCACCTGCCGTACTACCTTAAATCAAGGGGGTCACTGACAAGATTGGAAATATCTTGAAGCGAGCTTCCATCAAGACATAAGTAAGGCTAGACGCGGGAGACACAATAAAAACAAGTGATAGTGCCCACTGTTGGTTTATTAAGAGCTAAAATTACACTAGTTGAAGCCTTATATACTAATTTACATAAGTAATATGGGGTGAGGTAGCGTACACACTACACCTCCCCCGTGTTTTTTTTTTTAAAAAAAAGGGAGTATTGTTGTTTTTTTTGTGAAATAATTAATTTACTGTATTATTGTTAAAGTAAAAGTAATTTTGAATAGGTATAAATAACTAACCAAAACATCCAACTGATATTAAAATAAAACAGATTGTAAATAAAGTTGAATTACAGACATTGTTATTAAACTTTTACAAAGAAAACGTTTAATAAAATTCTGCAAACAAGATTTATTATAACCATACAAATGCAAGAGTTTATAATGCATAAACTGTTATATTTGACCAATAATTCTATGACACAAAAAATATAATCTGTACTATTATAATGCAAATGCAATATTGAGCATCATATTAATCAAGACAGCGAATCCAAAATGATTTTTACATCAAAATTTAGTTATTTTAGTTACTGAAAAATTCAATACTAAAATTGAAACTACACATATTTGAAAAATTGTTTCATTATTATGTTCGAAAATATTGTTTGATACTTTAATTTATTAAAATATATATATTTTTTTATTAGTTTTTTTTTGTACTGACAATACCAAGATTATAATGCTCTTCGGTGCTTGTTGGTGGAGTTTTTTCCATTCCTCTCTGCTTTCCGCCTTTCTCTTAACCTCCTGATACGACCCGACATTTATCTTTTCCTTTATTTGCTGCATGTAGCTTATTCTTGGTCTTCCACGCTTCCTTTTCCCTTCTATTCTTCCTTCAATTATCGTTTTAATAAAATTGTCGTGTCGAATCAGGTGGCCTAACATTCGACCCCTCCTACACTCTATTGTTTCCATCAATCTCCTTTTTTCCCTAACCATCATTTGTTTTCTTCTCCGTCCAACTTATACGCTCCATTCTCCTCCAGCACCACATCTCGAAGGCTTCCAGTCTCTCTCTGTCCCTCTTTGTCAATGTCCACGCTTCACATCCATAAAGTGCTATACTCCAAATGTACACTTTAACAAGTTTTTTGCGAACTTTGCTTGATATTCTGGCCTTGAGCAGGTGTTTTTTTGCATTATAAGCTTGTCTCGCCATCGCTATCCTTGCTTTTATATCTGGTGTACATCTGGAGTCACTAGTTATCAAGCTACCTAGATATTTCAAGGTTTTAACCTGTTCTATTTTTGTGTTATTTATTGAGATGGGGCTATATTTTTCCTTTTTAGAAGCAATTAGTGTTTTTGTTTTATTTATGTTAATTTTGAGACCAAATTCTTTAAAAATAATGTCCATTTCTGTAACCAGTTCTTCCAACTCCAATCTGTTTTCTGCAATGGCTGCAATATCGTCGGCAAAATGAATGAATTTAAATATGGCCCCATTAATTTTGACGCCCCCCTTTTTTGATTCCGTTATTCTGCGTATCGCACATTCTATGAATAAATTAAAAATTAGCGGTGAAAGTGGACATCCCTGCCTAACTCCCTGTCTTATTTTTGCCTTTTCGTTTTCCTCTCCTACTTCTATTACCGTTTCTTGGTTTTTATATAATTCATAAATAATCCTTGTCTCTATAATCCAATCCAGCTTCTTTGAGTACTTCCATCATTATTTTCCAATTGACCTTATCGAACGCCTTTTCTAAGTCGATAAAAGCTATATGTGTGTCCATGTCAAAATCCAGTCTGCTGTCTATTACCAATCTCAAAGCTAGTATCGCTTCTCTAGTTCCCTTCTCTTGCCGAAACCTGTGAACTTCTTCTGTGTTGAACATCTTGTTTTGAACAACATTAATAATAAAAAGTTTTAATTACCTTTTCATGGTAACATTGAGATGATATCTCGTATTTTTGTCATGTCCTATTTAACAATAATGACCACCTCGTCAGGTGTTCTTACTATTAAGCAATTCTCCTCATCTATCTCTTTTTAATCATCACAATTATTGTCATCGCTGGTAGCTACAGCTTATTGTCATTTTTCGTACGTACGTACATCATATTATATTATATCGATATTTTAACTTATATTTATTAAACAACATCTGGACGGCCTTATTTATTTATTTAACTTATTAGTACATTATACATTTTATTTTATAGTCGACTTTTAATTAAGTTATTAATTTATTTATAACATGGGTCGTGCACGCCCTAATATTAATATGAAGGTCACGATTTAAGCCTCTACTGGACTCCAACTTATCTCACGGAGGAAAACTCGTTCAAACCATGATCTAATGGAAGGAACTGACACTTCTTGTACCTATTTTGTACCTTTTTTAACATTATTTAATCACATTGAAATCATAGAGAATCACGAATTAAGACCTTATGCTTAGTCTCCAACAGGCTTCAGCTATGAAGTTCGTTCACAATGCTTTTACCCTGAAGGAACTGATCTCCAACTAATCTTTTCTACCTCAACTTGTATCAATATTTAAATAACAAGTAAATATTCTCATATTTTCTATATTGGGATTAATCAAATCGATTTCCCTATCTCTGCATTAAACTTCACATTCACTTCCAAGAATATTTTGCTTACAAAATATTGTACTGCTTTCGGATTATCAGTCCAATTGAACTACTTTACTTTGTTGACCAAATTACTCGCACATCTTTATAACTAGCTAACATACATAAAACTTAACTATATACTAATAAACATAGTCATTTATCCATTTCTTTATGTCATTCCTTACAAACTTAAGTATGCCTTTATCCTTAGCCGTAAGTAATCGCAAAATTCTGCAGCATTTGCGTCGTATAGATAGGTCTTATATTTTTACGTCTTCTAAGTAACTCGTGTCAATCCAGGTAAAAATATAGGTAATTTGTTTATAACAGTTACGCAAAATCTCTTGATAGCTACTTGATACTAACTAAATACATAAATAGAAATCAATTACAAATATTTTATCAATGACCTGATATAAAAATAGATTTTTTATAAATCAAACTCAACCCGGGTGGCATTGTTTAAGAGAATGTCACCGATACTTTGCTCTGTATTCTTACTAATAAGGTGTGCATCTGTTACCTTCTACTTACAAATACACACGCATTAATTAATCACAATGTATTTCGCCTTATTTGATAAAACATTTCAAAACATTGCGTTCTTATTACTGAGTGCATATTATTTCCGATACATATGAAAATAGCTGCAAATGGTTTTAAACGTAAAAATAACGAATTTTTTATTAAAAAAACGTTATTTCAAGAGAACCTCTAATTTAAATGCATTGACGTATCTCAAACTAGCTTAGTCATTAAAACTTAAAAATTTCGTCATAACCTCTAATTCCATAACTACGAGTAGCTATGAAGTAGCGTGTTGAAACGTCATCATTGCAATTTGAAAAAATAATACTAGTAGTTTTTAAGGTGTAAATTATGTAAGAACGTTATCATTTTGAATGAAAAAAAATGCATGCCTACCTTAAGTAAAGTAACTATATATTATTTATTGTTGTAACGGAACTCCGCCTCCGCCTCCGTTACTGCGTAACTTCCACAAGGAATTTAACCTCCGCCTCCGCATCCGCCTCCGCAAAATTTATGCGGAGTCATATCGAAAGTTCATTTACGATCACAAACAACGCGCAAGGAGCGACGCTAGGCGACGCGGCCGCTTGGCTGCGTGTTTTCAAGTGGTGAAATATTCATCATCATCATATTCAAGTGAAATGGTTGAGAGTTTGCTTAAGCTGCGGGAACACGGCCAAGCGGGTGGTGGGAGTGTGAGTGAATGAATAACAGGAATCAACTTGTCAAAGCGTTCGGTACCGCGTAGTTGCAATTGACATCGTCTTTAACACCATTGCAGCAAGCTAGACGGCAATTGTCTTTAGAAGAATCCACGTAAAAAAATCAAATGTGGGATACTTCACACCCCAAAGCAAAGAAAATGGATGATGTTATCGGAGAAATGATTGCTTTACAGAATCTTCCGTTTCATTTTGTCGAAGGCATTGGTTTTCGCCGGGTTATGCAAATGGCTTTACCAAATTACCAATTAAGAGGGCGTCAGTTTTTTACAGAACATATATGTGATGAAATATATACTAAAATAGCTACCAAAATTGGACAAAGTCTCAAACATTTTTTAAAACTCTCATTTACCACCGATATTTGGTCTGAGCCAAGTGCTAATGTATTGCTTTTGAGCCTTACTACACATGGGATAACTGAAGATTTTACCCGTAAGCAAATTGTTTTAAAATGTTACTCACTTCATGGTCGACATACCAGTGATATAATTTGTGACTATTTTAAAATGATGCTGCGGGACTGGAATATTCAGAACGAGCAATTGTACTGTTTTATTAGAGATGGTAGATCGAATATGGTAAGAGCAATGCATTTGGCTGAAATACCTGACATAAATTGCACAGTCCATCAACTTCAACTGTGTGTTCGTTCTGCACTCGACGAAACTCAGGTCAAGGACTTACTCGCAAAATGCAGGAAGATATCAGGCCGGCAAGTTCAGTCCGAACTAATACGTTTGCTAACCCTTTATGACTCGAATGTTGCAAGCCGAGTTGACGATGATGAACCTTCTGTGGCCAAGAGAGCGAGATTAGCATCAAATGCAAGTAATGTTGACCCAAGCACAAGTTTTGAGATTTTGTCACCAATACAAAGTGTGCATTCCAACCTGGCTGATATGTTGAAGAATTGCAGTGATGAAGAGGAATCGGAAAATGACAGCATGGATACCAACAGCAACCTCATGATATGGAAAACACTAATTAATGAATATAATAAAGAAAATAGACTCCAACTAAATGAAGATCCCTTATTGTGGTGGAGATATAACATTAAATATAAAGTTTTTGCTCCCATAGTTCGCATTTACTTATCGGCGCCACCAAGTTCAGTGCCAAGCGAACAGTTATTTAGTGCTGCTGGTTTTATTTACGAACCCTCGAGAAACCGCTTAGAAGGCGAAAAAGCCGCAAAGCTTTTGTTCGTAAAATATAATTTGCCTCTTGTCAATTTTGATTACTAAGATGAATCATGAACATGTATGTAAAATTGTACACATTATATATAATATAAATAAATACTGCTGACTCTATTAATCATAAATTTATTTATATTTTCCCAACAAATTTCACCTCCGCCTCTGCCTCCGTTAACCTTCGCATCCGCGGAGGCGAACCTCTTCACCTCCGCATCCGCCTCCGCCTCCGCTAAGTAGGTCTCCGTTACAACCCTAATTATTAGCTTAGTGAAACAAAAATACTGAAAACTCATCTTGTTTTGATTGAATGTGATACTTATTTTTGGAAATTGTTCTGCCGCTAGACATAGTACGGATACAGAATTATAATACAGAGTGTATTAAATATGTCAACAAATAAAAGGTATTCGATTGGTTAATAGGTTTACAGTTTTATTGCATAAAATAATGTAATCCACGAGTAGTAAGCGCTGTAGGTATATGTCAAAGAATTATTATAATTAATCTTATGGTATAAGTATGATTTGAGAAAGACTTTATTTGTCAAGTTAACTAAGACAAGCGAATAACTGTTTAAAAAATCTCAAAAAATAGATACACTTTTAAAAAAAAAAAATGGTGTAGAGTATGCATGCGACAAAACATTAATCATTTAAAACTTCCCAAATAGTCGTAGGGCTCAGTGAATAGTTTAAAAATATAAATGATTGTGAATTACCTACTTTGTGCAAAACTCGAATTGTTGATAAGTACGCTGAATAAATACGAGTATATGAATAGCATATTTCCAAATAGTATGAATATTATATCTTACCATGGTAAGTACCGGTAGTTACATGTGTACCTGTCATTATAAAATTATAAAAGACAATAATATTCAATGATTTGGTTTAGACTCGCCAAAAATATTTCTATTACATTCGAAACCAAATCATAAAATAAAAACATTACCTTTTCGACACAGTCGGGTACGGAGCACTTTGCAACTCGCAAAAGCGAATCAAGTTTCAAGACGAATCTACACGCGTCTCAACATCAACAAATTTTTCTATTATCACTCGTCATTGTGCATGATTTAATGAAATTAGGTCAAACAAGATTTTAAACCATCAAAGTGTTTTTTATCAAACATATTTCGGTTTTGAAATAAATATACTTTTATACTAATTATAAGAAAACTTTATGAAACTAATGGTTCCAAAATATTTGTTACAAGTAATGATTGCCATTATTAACTTATTATATTAGTATGTATTTGATAAGGTTTCATTGGTATGTACAACTGCATTTTTTTAAAATTCTGAAGATGAAATAAAAAATTTTTACTCACTCTGAAAAAAACATGGAAGAAAATAAAAATAAAATCTGAACTGATTGACGTCTATATACGAGTAAATCCTGAAATTTTTAAATAAATCAACTTTTAATTTACATAAGTAATATGGGGTGAGGTAGCGTACACACTACCCTTATTTCAAGCCGCCAAAGAAGATACCACCAGAACCAATTTTTACCACCTGACAAGTGCACCATACCTCTTCAAGATGCAGGGGTGTATAGACTGGAATGTGACTGTGGTCTTTCCTACATCGGACAAACCAAACGAAGTATAGGCGTGCGAATAAAAAAACATATCGCTGACGTTAAACATAGACGAAACACAAAATCTGCAGTCTGTGAACATGCCTTAGACAAACCCAACCACTTCATACGTTTTGACCAACCCAAAGTACTGTCAAAAGAACGTCGGTTCATTCCACGTATGCTACGCGAAGCTATAGAAATAAGAAAACATCCAAATTTAACAAAGAAGATGGTTGGAAAATTCCACCAGCATGGGATCCAGTTCTAACTAGGACTCAAGCTAGACCACTCACTGCAAGATCACAAGACACAGTTTGCTCTTTCTGCGTGGATAGGAACGTTAATTAATATTATTGAGTGACGGTAGTGTAATTTTTCAAAAACTCTGTGAATGACAAATAACATTTTAGTCTACCCGTGACCACGAACGCTGCAAAGTGTTCGAAACGTTGGGATAAAATTAATAAACTCGCGAAAAGTTAATCCGTGAAAAAGTTGTTTTATTTCGATGAGTAATATTTGCGTAAACTTCAGCAACAAGTACAAAATTAATATACAATTTTGACGCAGACGAGTTTTTGGTTTTTTTTTACATTTTTAAGTGATTAATATCAGGTACCTGTATTAAAGTTATTGACTACACATACTTGTCCTTTTTTTGTAGCTAACCACTCACTATAAAATTAATTCCACCTTAAAAATAGACCTAGCGCGCCATACAGTAGGTACAAAAGCATGAACATGGCACATGAAGTTCATTTCATTGATACCATACATACATACATATAATCACGCCCTTTATCCCCGAAGCACTAAGCTCCTTCAACCACTTTTAACCAGTGGTCGCGAGTTCTTTTTTTACGATTAAGCTCTTTTTAAAAGCACTCAGTCGCTAGTTATTTTTAGAAAAGCTAAGTTTTTAGTTCAAGAACTTAGTCTTGAGTTCTTTTTATAAAGAGTGAGCTCGTTTAAAAGACTCTGTATCGAGTTCTCTTCGGCAAGACTGGAGTCTTTTAAAAAAAAACTCAAAACTCAGAGAGACTTGGGTTTTTACTTATTCTTTTTTGACTTCGAGTCTTAAAAAAGGCCTGTAGTCTCAATATTAGGACTAAAAGGCTCAGTTATTTTACAACACTACGAATTATAGAAGATAGACAGGTAGAACTATACATATAATTAATTATATATGTATAGTTATAGAAGAAGATAAATGAATATTAAAAACAAGGAAAGTACTAAAAAAATAATCCAAGCGTTTCTTTTAGTTAAGGAATAGGGGAGCGAGGGGCTTGTTGTAACAGTTGTCATAAAAAAACAATATATATTGAGATGTATTGATTAGATTGCTTCTAAATAAAGATGGATGGATGCTGTAACTCTTGCTGTACCAAAAGAAGTAAAAAAAATACCAAAACTTTTGGTAATTATTTTACAATCAATTATTTTTTTGAAGAAGTGCGGTGTTACAACCTACCTCGTGCTTGGGGCAAGTTGTAACGTCTACTGGGGCAAGTAGTAACGATAAAAAAACGACAGTAATACCTCTAATCATTTATTCTTTCTTTATTTTTAACAAAATAGAGATCTATCTAAATTAGGTATTATGTAATTCTTATCAAAAATCAACTCAAATAAACTTTTTAAGTATTTAACACCTAACAATTAAATAATTTAACTTTTTAATTAAACAGTCAGTATTTAAATTCTTTATATATCTTACGTATACTTCGTAATTATCTCTTTATATCTATCTAACAAAGTATTGTACTTATGTAAAAATCATCATATGGTGGGTTTCATTATAATTAAATTTAGTCTTCGTCTGAGCTACAATTAATACAAATAAAAGATGTAGAATCTCCTGTAACACATCTTACATATACACTCTACTCAATCTTCTTTATTTGAATCTGCGTAAGCTTCACCACATACCAGACAATACCACTCTTCTGATTCAGATTCAAAATTTGAACATAAAATCTTTTTTTAGCTCTTGCCACTCCGGTTTTATTTTTTGTTGATTTTTCTTTCTTCTTATACTTTCTTTATTACACCCTCATTCTAGAAGAAAGGAAAAAGAAAGAAGTAGGTATCTACATCATAACTTGGAGCATGTTGTAACACGTTACAACAAGCCCCGGGATTTTGTTACAACTAACCCTATGGTATGATTTTTAACATTTATCAAGATAACTATTTAATAAATTTTGCTAACTTAAAAACTGTTACACATTATCAGAGATAGATAAAAATGAATGTAAATAAGTTTAAGAAAGTTAGAAATTAGTCGATAATAATAACGCAAACCAAAATTTTACGACAGTACAATTTTTTATTACCTGGCAAAAATGAAGCGCGAGCACAGTTCTGATCACTGTGCCGGCCCGCGGAACACTGGCTATGGCAACATGATGCGGCTCGGTTTATAGCTCAAATCAAGTTATAGAAATACGTTAATAAAGTTTGAGGTCCTAGTGAAAAGAGCCTGTTACTACTTACCCCTGTTACAACAAGCCCCTCGCTCCCCTACGAACTCATAGTTACTGTTACACTCACGAAGATTAACCGAATTAATTTAAAAGGTACCATACAGAGCGGATGGGGTCTGGAAGTGAGCCAGGAAATTTTACAATATCTTGGTAACGGCTCGCGCAGAACGATCAAGATAATTTTTACTTGCGATGAATTTTTTTTAAACCTTATTGTTCTCGCCGTCTTTGGCTGCCGTCATATCATACTCCGTCGACTAATACAGTATTTTCGTAATTATATATTTTCTTTAATACTGAGTACTGTTAATGAATGAAAGAATAAAAAAATATAAGCTTGTGGTGAGCTTAATTTTTTTTATAATTATTGATCAAGGAAGCTCAACAGCTATTTATACATAGATACGTATGAAATCTAGCCAATTAGAGAGTTTCACGGCAAATATACAATTCATTTAGCACCCACATCCTGTAACATCCCACTGCTGGGCAAAGGCCTTACCTCAACTATGAGGTAGTTCGAGCCATATTCCACCACGCGGGCTTAGTGCGGATTGGTGGAGGGAGTTGCAAGGCAAGCGACTAACACTGCTGCCAGATGTTATCAAGCCGCCCATAAGGCCTCTGACTAGGCTAAACGATTAATATAAACCGATATTAGCCGGGACCAACGGCTTAACTTGCCTTCAGAAGCACGGTGATGCTCGTGATATACGTCACCTGTATGGTCGGAATGGTCACCCATCTAAACACGACCGCGTCGTAGATTGCTTAACTTCTGTATCACTATCAAAGCGCTGCTACCACTGCGCTACGAGCACCTTATTTATATTTATATTTATATATAGATACGTATGAAATCTAGCCAATTAGAGAGTTTCACGGCAAAAAGACATGTCATTTAAGTATAGCAGATATTAAATTTGAAACCCATTAAGGCAGCTAGTTACGACACATATCATAAACAAGAGAACGTATAAATAGGTCTGGGAGACGATTCTCGTGTGTGTATGTGTGTGTGTGTGTGTGTGTGTGTGTGTGTGTGTGTATGTGTGTGTGTGTATGTGTGTGTGGGTGGGTGGGTGTTTTTGTGTATATGTGAAGTATTTTCAAGGCTTTCTACAACATAATGGGAATCCCTCTGCACGCACGCACAGCGAAATCAAAAATTAGATTAATATTGATAACCAGCGTGTAACAAATTCATGTTACATATCATTATCTAAATGAAATCGTTATTTGATATGATGATAACCAACTGATTTGTTTTTCTGCCCTAGTTTTGATTCAAAAAGTAGATGCCATTTTTCCGGGACGAAAATACGTTACAGCGATGATCTACAGTTCAGCGATAAATAACCGTATATCGCACGCTTCACGTCAGTACGTAATGATTTATCGTGTGAGAATTCAACTCACGGGCGAGCTGCGTGATTGTGGTCTCGCATCCCCTAAATAAGGCGTAAGGGAATATTTTCTGGGCATTACCTACGAGTATAGTGATGTCGCATGACCTCGACAGCTCACGCATAAAACATTTTTGATTTAATAAAATGAGTAATGAGTCATCAGTTCAAGTATCATATTTTCTATCATCATATTCATAGCTTCTTTACTTTATATTAAGATATGGAACAGTTTAGGCAACGAAACAACGAAAATATCTGAAGGTAGCTATTTTAGTTGCCTGTTGAAAAAAAATGTGAACACTAGCATTAATTCATGTAGATACACTAAACACATTATATTCATCGATAGGAAATCATAACGGCGAGAGAAATAGACGGCACTAAACTTATTTGGAATGCCATAATGATGGAGCCCTTTTCTTGATAATGACGCAGGAAATGTGAGATAATGCGGACGCAATTATTACCTACCTGTGATTTGGGAATATGAACAAAATTCGTCTCGGTTAGCAATAATATGATGTGAATGAAATGATGAAAAATGTAAAGAAGACATTTTTTTTGGACACAATCTCTTACATTGCTCTGATCTTAAAGTATGTAGTGTTATCGAAATCATACACTCTCTCACATAACGCTAGCATCACAACACCCAGACCCGAGACGATATAGAAATTTATGATTTCTACATTTCCCGGTCGGGTGACCGGGAATCGACTCTTTTGTCTTGAAATGAACATCTTAGGAACCACAACGACATGGATTTTCGTATGCCATGTTTTCTACGATCTAATTAATAGGAAGAATATAATTGTTATTTTTGATAGTAAACTAGCACTTCCGGCGAACTTCATTTCGTCACCCTCGTCGGTCCCATCCCCGTTCCCTATATGTTATAACCGCTTTAACCTTTCCTGACCGTCCTTAAATATTTCAAGATCAAAATCAGCCAAAACAGATCAGCCGTTCTCAAGTTTTAGCGATACTAACACAAAGAACAATTTATTACAAAGACACATACATACCTAAAGATTAATCATAATCTAAATGCTAAAGTCCTTAATTTAATTATTCGACTCCAATGGAATGTGCCATCTTAAATAAACTTTCGCCAGTTTTATTTACTATTTTGGGACACTACTATTGAGGCCGAAAAGTTGTAAGGGGTAGTCTGTTTTATTGGGCTATGAATTAGTAAAGTTGAAAAGAGAAGCGTCGACCGCAGATGGCGTAGATATAGTTCCGAAGTTGGACAGTTGAGTTCTTTGTATGGGAAAAAACAACATTTGTTTGAGTTTCAAGGACTTCCACGCCGAAAAAAAGAAGTCTGGTTTTGGTTTACATAAAGTGAAAGTTATGCTTATTGCAAGACTGGTTGTCCAAAGCTTTAAATAGCAAAACATTAGCTCATAAGCAAAATCTCAATATCAAGATTGAAACATTCTGTTTCACATCGTCGATATGTTTAGGATAGCGTGCGTTAGCCGAACAGTGAGACTTACAGATTCTACGGCACTGGATGCGCCTGCACACCTTCAAAGGTGTATAGGCACCTTTGAGGGTGTGCAGGCACCTCGTCTGCGTCACTTAATGTTTTTGACTAATAAATTGGTATAAAATAAAACTAGGTTTTAAGATTGCGTATACTATTAACAAGCTTTATATAGACCAAGTCTAAAATAAAAATATGTTTAATTTAGTTATTCGTTAGTTAGTGTTTATTTGTCTATGGTGAAAGAGCTTCCCATAACGATAACTAGAAAATCTTCAAAAAAAGTTTCATAATAGTAACCTTTTTTTAAGACGGAATACGGATTCAGTAATATTCAGTCAGAACTGACCGGTTTTTTAGTCGACAGTCCCCTGTGACATATGGCAGTGCTTATCCCTCCCAAACTACTGCAATCTTGAGATCCAATTCTGAGATTGAAATAAAGACGAATAGATATTTCATTTCAAATGACATCATTTCAGGCATTCAGATAATAAAACTGATTATTTTATGTACAAAACAATACGTGATCTAATCAGATAGATCAGTATATGAGATTTTATAGCCTATTGCTTAGGTACAGTATTCACGACGGATACGAGGGAAGAACCGCATTTCCCAAAATAGGCAAAACATATAATCATCACGTAATTCAGTTTTCTCGCTCCAATATAGCCGTGTCATAAAAAGACTGTCACGTGGCGACATATCGACTGTGACAGTTTTATTGAAACTCCACGAGATGGAAAAACGAAGTCAGAATTCTGTGTTGGAAACACGGGTCTCCACCCATTTCTTCGCAAACTTCAGTTTACAGTTCAGTGTACGCGTTTTTTGTCGTATTGGTTTATGATCTCACAACTACACACAATTCTATTATCCCTTTGTAAATAAGGCACCTACTTGAGTTAAAAGATCTAATAAGTGCTTAGTAAAACTACAAAATAATGTATTACGCCCATGGCTTTTACATATATTTGATACTAGCGGTACCCCGCGACTTCGTCCGCGCGTTTTGAGTTTTCTCCCTCCACTACCGTCGCAGCATAATCTATACTAATATTATAAAGCTGAAGAGTTTGTTTGTTTGTTTGTTTGTTTGTTTGTTTGTTTGTTTGAACGCGCTAATCTCAAAAACTACTGGCCCGATTTGAAAAAATATCTTTACGTTGGATAGTCCGTTTATCGAGGAAGGCTTTAGGCTATATAACATAAAGATACGACTCACAAGACCACAGCAGCAATGAAAAATGTTGCGAAAACGGGAGAAAGATATTCCTTTTGAGAGCTTCCGCTGCGTACGCTGCGGAAACCGGTAAAGTTACACAAAAATCATGTATTACAAGATTGTTCAACATTAAGAGTTCTATAATAAAGTCCGCGACAGCATAAGTCTATCTTTTATGGTTGACTTACTACAACCTTTTTTATGTTAATAAATTTGTAAAAAAATAATGCATCATTTTTAGAGGTGTATTGTACACACAGGTATTTATTCTTATCAAAATAAATACATTCATCATCACGAACATTTCATTTAGAACAAAGTTGCCGTTTATATCATTTGATTCTAATAAATATCTTAGGAGCTATCACAGTTTTAACATAACTCCGCACCAAAATAATGTTCGCAGCTTAAGTGCAACGTGCGCTTGCGCTAATTATATTATAAAGCTGAAGAGTTTGTTGGTTTGAACGCGCTTAACTCAGGAACTGCTGAACCGATTTGAAAAAATATTTCTGTGTTAGATAACTTATTTATTGAGAAAGGCTTTAGGATATAAAACATCACGCTGCGACGGGAGGGGAGGGAGCAAACTCAAAACGCGCGGACGAAGTCGCGGGGGACCGCTAGTGTTTTATGATTTCCAAATCGGTCCAGTAGTTCCTTACATTATCGCGCTCAAAGAATCGATTTTTGTACCTAGCATATTCATAAAATTTTCAGGACATAGATTAACATAAGCTTATTAAATCCCTTCTATTCACTATTTATTCACACACAACACTGATTCTTACTTTTATAATAACAAACAAGGATTAAAAAATCATTCGTTCTCAAAAAGATATTGTATCGATTACGTAATTACGGGTATTATAATAGCGTCATTAGCTGTGGTATAAGTATATCTAGTGCGGAATCTTGTCAGAAATGTAATCTTGAAGTAATAAATGGTCCCCACCGTCGTTCTCAGTTCCTTGGGGAAGGGTTGTTTTGTTTATTTTAAGAATTTCCACCCAATTTACCATTTTGATAACCCTATCTCCCCTTTTTGCTGTTCATCGATTATAAAACCAGAAGTATTATTTTACATGTTTACCTTTGAAATGATGATTTACATATTTCAAAATTTGCCTTTAATTTTCAAATACAATATTAAATAAATAAATAAAATATTTTAATTTCTCTTTCAAAACCATAAGATGATGCTAAGTGAATCAAAGCCTGTAATCGAATAAGTATAAGATTTACCTACTACTTGGCCCTATTCTACCGATGATAAGACACCAATTGCATGTTTCGCAATGTGTAAAAAAGTTCCGGGAAGTGTTTTCTGCCAGATAATTAATTACGAAATGATGGTCTTTATTATATTTTAGTTATCTGATGGATATCCAACATATAAACATAGGATGAGTATGTACATTGATAAGTATGTATCATACATAAGTAGGAGTATATACTTGTCAATTGTTAAGCAGGTCTTGCATTCTTAATTTTCCATTGTATTTGAGTGCTTATATTTCATGTTATCCTGTACTCATCTGTTTAATCCCTCAAGCGTATGTGAACGAGACACAATGCAAATTCTATTGTTATGCGGTTGCCTGCAACCGCTCGGTTGTTGATGCATTAAATCACCAACCTATTATTATTATTGTTTTATAAATATTCAGTCTTTATTTCAAATATTGTCTCCGTTTTTCATTTAGCTGAGATCTTTTACTGCTTGGCCACGCGCTTCTGAGATTTGAAAAGTGGAAATCTAATTATAAACACGGTTTTAAAAGTTTTTACGAAATGAAGCCGTATTAAGATTTTCTTCAATTATTTGCCAACTTTGAAGACGGAATTTCAGGTCACATCTAAGAAACAACCTTTTATTTGTAATTCAATATAATTTGTCACATTATGTCATTATTATTACAGCTGATAACTAAGAATTGTAACAGTTTAAACCTAATAAATAGTGAAACGTCACCCCTCAGTGATATAGCTAGAAAACAAAAACGACACAAAAAATCGAATATCTTCGTCAGAAAAGAAAAAAGATAACAAATAATTTACTGCGGACTGATTCCTTTTAAAGAGTATGTAGGTATTTAATAAAGGGCATCTGTACGTTGCGGCCCTTAGCTCTCTGATTACAAACAACAAAACATTAAGTATGTTTTTGCTTCAGAAGATACTGTAGTAATTTACGTGGCCCCGTTTTTAGGAGAAACAAATGTTGGTAATAAGTTTGTGGTGAACGCCCTTCTTCTTATTATGAGTCGGTAATATGGAGTGGCAAGATTTGTTTTAATGTGATTCACTCAGATCACACTCAGAATTGTGGTCATTAATATTAAGTAAGAACAAGTAAGACGGAAAACCTAGTGAATTATTGTACAGTAGATTTAAAGATAAGTTTATTTGCGATCATCACGTTATTTGCTTACTTATTTGCTCCAAATCTTAGAACACCTTAGACCCCTTACACACTGCCATTTTAGCATCGATGCAGTCGCGCGTTTTAAATACGCGCTTTAGCATCGCGACTCACAATGAACTGATTTAATTTAGTATCGGTTCAGAAACGCGACTGCATCGATGCTAACGCGCATTAGTATTGATGCAGTCGCCAAAATTCAGTACATAATTTGACAATTTCCATTTTTTGCATCGCGACTGTATCGATGCTAACGCGCATCAGCATCGCGACTGCATCGATGCTAAAAGTAGCGCAGTGTGTAAAGGTTGACATTTTGCGACTGCATCGATGATAACGCGCGTTAGCATAGCGACTGTATCGCTGCTTAAAGTCGTAGTGTAAAGGGTCTTACACTTATATATATGCAATTCGACAGATTTGTGATAAAAAGTATTATAAAATTAGATAATACAATCAAAGTACATATTAATAGGTATAGATATAATCGTGATATGAAAAAAGCACAATCATAAAATGTTTAGAAAAGTTAAAAATAATAATGATTAATTTTCAAATCCATAGATAAAACAGAGCAAAAAACTTCCAATGTCGGTCTTAATCCTAGTCTTGGACAATCTACATTTTGCGTATCCATAAAAGCGTACTAAAACCACATGGGCAATTCCCACGATGTTCTCATATCGGACAAACGTCGCTACACTTGTAAATGGGATCACATTCCAATTTGGGAATTCCAGAGAAAAATAAAACAAAGAGTCGTTCGGTGGTCGGGCGGGATAAACGATGTGTTCATCCTCGTTGAAGGGTAAATCGACGCATTCCCGGACGGGAGATATCTGCAACTCTCTCCAAATTGAAATGCCAATCATTGCCCCTAAAAAACCTATAGATGCGATGTTAAACCTTAAATTAAGCAGAATTTTCGATTTACATCATTGTACGATGGAAACTGGAGGTACAAAAATGATTCAGTTGTTTGAGAGATGCAATTGTACTGGGCACTACACATTTAACTCTATTCACCACCGACACCTAAGAAGAATAGTGTTTGTTCACCTTTTAATAGAATATCACACAAGAAAGAAAACGCTTTGATTTGGTAGGATTTTCATTTCTTACGTCCTATCTATTCGTTCGGTAACTAAACGAATTAGGTACAAAATTTGTTTTCATGAGATTAAATTATACTGAGATTTGGTAGAGTATTTTTAAGCCAATATTTAGAGTGCTTATACATTCTTTAGCAGTGCGACGGTCGCGCGGCAGCAAGACATATTGGGCATCCGCTGCTGTCGCTGTAATTGTGAAGGCGCACTTATACTTATTGATCTAGGAGGCGATTCTCGCGTCAATTGAAATTAATTTGTACGGTAATTCGATTGCGAGTTTTACCGTTTTACCTTAAAATTAAGTATTCAATCCACACGTAAAAACACTACCGCTCGAACGTAGTCGAAATGCATAGAAATCGTGACCCTGAAAAACCAAATATTATTTTTTCTTCGGCAATGAAAATTCGATCGGTGAACTTTTTTCGTATACGAATTCCACGAAAACTGGCACCCTGATAAAAACGTATTGATTTATTTTTAACTGACGTTCTCGTATTTAATTCAGTCAGTCATCATGCATTTCCAATTTCGTTGGAACAATAAAAAATGAGTGGGCAACGAACATCGTAAATGGGAAAAATCGAGTCTCACAATTAAGGTATTGCCTATCTCTGTGATTTTACCTCGCTTTGTCAATTATTCAAATCGCTGACTAACAGAAAGTTTCTTTGTGTCTCAATTCGCACCCATTGAACAGATTTCAGTATTCAGCAGATTAAAACCCGGCCAATTCGATTTTTTATTTTATTCTTTGGGAGTCAGATTCTGATAGTCCCTGACCTAAGCAATATTTTTGCTCCTCGCGTCGTTCCGATACTGTATAATATGTATAAATCTATAATAATTATTTTTACACAATGACACAGAGAGAGAGAGAGAGAGTTTACAGCATAATGATGAATGAGAGCAGGAGCTCTCATGCGAACCTTACTAATAGAACCCTGGGAGGCTTGGACAGAACATATTTGACATTTTCAGACTTTGATTAAAATTTATTTAATTTTCTCCGCTGTAAATCAATTAGTGACATCCATTAGTCTGAATTTCGTTTCACTTGCAGCGATCTGTTTAATTTATTGCCAATGAAGCTATATGTAATATTACAGAAAATCAATTTCATGTCGTCACAACTTACGTACAACGCTCACTTTTTTTCGTTTATTAGCTGTAAACATTAATTCATATTACAAGATCACTCGGATCATAGAGTAATAATTATCATCATATTTGTCAGCCAAAGGTTCAAAGCCAGTGAGCTTGGGCATATTGAAAAAGTTTCCCATTATATTTTAATCGCTATTACTTTGCTCTGAATTATTTTCCGTATAAATGATAAAGTAAACCTAACATATTACCAAATTGTCAGCACCGTCTGTTGTTACAATTACAATTTATGTTCTCATATTTATAGCTGACTAACTTAATGCTAGGTTTACTGGTCATAAATTCGTATAACCCCTTTCCTCTGGACTACTTAAATTAACTGGTAACTGTCTTTAATGAACAGGCACTGTATAAAATAACCTTCCCTTCACGCTACGATAAAGTTCTATATTTTCTATGTCCACATACATTACTGGGACCCCTATTTTTATAACACACGCTTCAAGGTGGCGTGTGTATGTTAATTATTGTTCGACTTTTCATAGAGGAGGATCAAAGATAAAATTTTGACATTGTTCTTGCTGGCGTAATCAAAAGCTAGGTTATACTTATGGCTCTCGTGGTTATCCAATTGTTTGATCAGGGCAAAAATTAAAAATTAGATGGTAGTAGAAATGAACCAACGGCATTACAACAACCTATGCTAGTCGTTAATTGACTACTTTCTGCACTGGCAATAATGCCCACTTGTTTGATACCACTTTTGCAGCCATTTTGTGGTTGTAGATATACCAGTTTCATCCATGTTACATAATCTTGATGCATCAATATCATTTTCATTTTCATAAAAACGTCCAATTTCATGTCTGATAAATCCTTTTGCCCTTGCAACTGATGTTGACTCTGGAGTCCTGGATATTTGATCGTGACAAGACAAAAATATATATAACCAATCATCTCCAGCTTCTTATCCCAGTTATTCGGGTTGTTCAAATTATTTTTCTAGGCGTAGGTGAACGCTAAATTTTTAAATTCTTTTCGAGTCAAGCCAAAAAATACAGATACCATATCATTGAGATATGTCACCAACTTTATTTCCTTATTTTCAGCGAAAACAGGACGGAAACGACCAAGTTTTGAAGTAGGTTTTTACATGCCTATGCAAGGTTTCATAAGCTCAACTTTATAACCGACTTCAAAAAAAGGGGGAGGTTATCAATTCGACTGTTTGTTTTTTTGTAGGTATCTATGTTACCTTATATCTCAGTTATTTGACGACTGATTCGAAAAAAAATTGCCTACTTAGAGGGTATACCTTCTAGTTGGTCCCATTTTAGGCAATTTGGGATCTGATGATGGGATCTTGGTGTAATTGAAGAAAACCCCTAAATTTTAAAGACATGAATAGTGTTTTTTTTTTTACTAGAACCTTAATGTTGACGTGTTTTTACGTCTGATAGTTAACATCTTGTGGAGCTGAGCTGATGGTAGAACTCCTTAACGCTAAGGAGTTCAGTATAATGACAGTTATAATGACAGAACGTATGATAGGTAATTTGTAGCTTCTTGAAAAACAAAGTTATTAAGTGCAACTACCCCTCTCCTGTAATCACTAAAAAGTAAGAAATAAAATGGGTGCCATCACTTTGACCATCAAGCATCAACTATCAGAGCATAACTCCAAAAAGAAATTGTTTGCCTAAAATGGCTTCCTTTCTTTTCAAGGGTCAAGAGTTTTTAGCGGTGCATTTTATTAGTTTTCTAGCTTTGCACAAATTAATAGCCGTTTGCATAGCAGCTTCATCCCACGTCCCTTGTTCAGCTTTTTTTATATATTTATTCATCATCTGCAACAAATACAAGTCATTTTTACATAATAAGTCACCAATGAGAAATGGCGGGCAAAGTGTATCCACCATATGGACATTTCTACAGAAGGGCACTTTTTTTCTCAATTCGGTGGTTGATTTTTAATTTGGATTTTGTTGTAGTTTAAATAATAAAAAATGAAGTTTACTCCATCCTGAAACATAAAATAACGATTTGCCTAAATTTTGTTGATTGATCTATGAGAGAAGTTAGGCTCCGAATTGAGAAAGCACCGAATTGAGAATAGATGCAACATTATCTAATGTATTGTATTGTATTGCATTCTATTGTGTATATATAATGTATTTGAATGATCAAAATAAAAAATACCTAAAGCGTTATGTTAACTGACTGCTGGTCTATCGGTTTAATAGTTTATGTGCCTATCTATATCAATAATTCTTTGTAATGTTAATAATAAAAAAAAAACTAATCAACATGTTTGTTTTTCGATATAACAATAATCAGTCTTTTTTTAAAACTCAAACAATTTAAACATTAAAATTTTCAAAGAGGATAACACAATGCTATTTATTATTGATATATTCATATCTTTATTATTTTATATATTTATTTTGTCTTTTTATCTTTATTGTCTTTATTGTATATATTTATATCTTATTCTCATCCTTATACTTTATTGCTTTACTTAATTGAAGCGCTAAAGGAATCATTCTGCTAACTGAACGAAAGTTCAAATTCACCACATGGGAGCCGGGTGGGGAGTTTTTAAAAACTAACTAAATTAATTAAAATTAAAATGCGAGTAATGTCTGCACCGATTCGAAGATGATTTATTACTGGCTAACTAATTCTAAATACAGGCACGGGCCGTTGAGGCTAAAACGGCTAAGTCGATAATAAAATACATGAGCTTGCCCTTAAATATGCTTAGGCAACCCTAATCTAAGACAGAAGGAAGAGGGGGTTCCATAACTCCTGCTCCCTAAGAGTGAAACTATCAGAACGATCATTTTCAATATCTTTCCGATCATTTCGCAAAATTTTCAATAACCTTTTACGCCACACATATAAAGGGAATACAATTAAACATAATATTACAAAATAACCTAAATTAACACTGAAGTTTATGTCTTTTTTATCACTCAAAACACTTTCTACTTCTGCACTGTGCTTTAGAGCATATGACATATATTTTTTTCTCATCCAGGTTAACTCCAACCATGTTTAGTGCGTGTGTGCTTGATAGATTCGTATGACCGTGCATCACAGGTAAGTTTATGATCGGGATCGGTTTCGCGGTATCTAGCGACTCGTAGATATGGTGATTGATTTTGAGTCCAAGGACTTCTAGGTTGCAGGATTCATCAATAGTAACGAGGTAAGTCCCAAAAATAGGCTGCTTACTGTTCTGGTCGTGGTTATCACACAGACTAGTTATCGTTGTTGGTCTTCGACTATACAAGTTCCAATTGTTGGTATTAACCCTCTGGATTCTTACTTCTTCGATTTGAATTTGATGCTGGTGACAATGTGTGAGAGTATTGTTAAACTCCATAAGCTGCTCCGCACAGGTAGGTTCTTGGTAGACAGCTTGGTTGTCTGTAATACATAAGAAGTGGTCGCCAGCAGCGAACGCGCGGCATGGCTTGGAAATTGGTAAGTAATTAGACTGTCTCACCAATAGGTAAGGAAATTCAGGAAAGATTGATATTGTGATGTTTTGTGACTCGTGGAATATTGGTAAGGAATAAATCTTATAATACCTATGTCGTAATTTTCAAATAAATAGCTGCTATCGTTTATTCGAACTGGTATTTATAACAGTTACATTTAAATTTATTTCCTGGCAACACCGATATATTTTGGAGGGGAGTTTTGTATTCGGGGAGATCGCAGAGTCCGGCAGTTCAGTTGGTTTGCGGCATCAAGTTGAAGAGGTTGTATCTAAAGTTGTACCCTGTTCGAAGAATAAAATTAATAGCCGTTTGCATAGCAGCTTCATCCCACGTCCCTTGTTCAGCTTTTTTTATATATTTATTCATCATCTGCAACAAATACAAGTCATTTTTACATAATAAGTCACCAATGAGAAATGGCGGGCAAAGTGTATCCACCATATGGACATTTCTACAGAAGGGCACTTTTTTTCTCAATTCGGTGGTTGATTTTTAATTTGGATTTTGTTGTAGTTTAAATAATAAAAAATGAAGTTTACTCCATCCTGAAACATAAAATAACGATTTGCCTAAATTTTGTTGATTGATCTATGAGAAAAGTTAGGCTCCGAATTGAGAAAGCACCGAATTGAGAATAGATGCAACATTATCTAATGTATTGTATTGTATTGCATTCTATTGTGTATATATAATGTATTTGAATGATCAAAATAAAAAAACCGCTGTTCGAAGAATAAAAGTATTGTAAAAGTCTCAGTGTTATAATTTCGTTACAAATCAGAAGTGGTGCTGTCTCACGAGCTATGTCCGAGAGAAACTGTAAGTAGTTTTTATTATTCTTAAAGTGATTATAACGCTTCTCAGATATTAATAAACGAATTCTATATACAAACCACACTTCATACACTGATTTCACACCCATTGCTCTCCGGAGTCACAGGCACCCCTTGTGGGCACTTTACACGAAGAGACAATGATGGTATTGAGTGGGCTAGTGCTTGCGCTGTTTTTGGTCGGGGCTACTCTCCGATAAAATAGGTGCAGCATTTGGCTCATCCATAACCATCAGATTAGACTGTTTCATTTTGAACATTGTATTTAAATATTAGGTTTAAAAGAACTTGAAATAACCTTACATTATTCTCATTAACCTCTCAAGCGTGTGTGAACGAGACACGATAGATATTTTATTGTTATGCCTGCAATTGCTTGGATATTGAAACGTTAATTGCCATCAGAATTTCAACAGATTCATTTTATTTAAAGGTTATATGACCTTCAATAAAGTTATGAGAAGTTCTGTTGTCATGTGATATTAGTATTTGTTTAAAATGAAATTATTTGAAGGCCATGAAGCCATGTAGCCATGTATGTGTGCTGCGAAGAAAAATAATAGCCATGTAGGTGTGCTATTAAAATATAGCCATGTGAAGTGATCTTGGTTTTTATTTGAAGTGAATCTGAAGGCCGTGTAGCCATGTAGGTGTGCTGCGTAGAAAAATAATAGCCATGTAGGTGTGCTATTAAAATATAGCCATGTGAAGTGATCTTGGTTTTTATTTGAAGTGAATCTGAAGGCCGTGTAGCCATGTAGGTGTGCTGTGTGCAAAAGAAGTAGCCAAGTAGGTGAGCTGTAAAAATATAGTCATCCGAATTGATAATGATAGCTGTGCCAAATTAATGTAAGTTATAGTCGTAAATGTATGCTATTAGCATAAAAAGTAATATAATGTATAAGTGAACTCAGTTTTAGTTTCATTGCTAGATAAGTTTAAAGGTTTTGTTTTGTGCTATGACCCTGACGAGAATAATTTGCCTTAGACTGATTAAGTGTGTCAGTTTGTACTTTAATATAAAATGATTTCGGAGCTAATTATGCTACTTTATTGTTTTCTTTGTTAGGGAATAGTTAAGTGCGCTATGGCCCTGACGAGAATAATTTACCTTAGACTGATTATGTGTCAGTTTGTACTTTAATATGAGTTGCTTTCGTAGCTAAGTGTGATACCTGGTTGCTTTCTTTGTCTGGGATTAGTTAAGTGTGCTATGACCCTGACGCGAATAATTTCCCTTAGACTGATTAAGTGTGCCAGTTTGCACTTTAATATAAAAGATTTCGTAGCTAATTATGCTACTTTATTGTTTTCTTTGTTAGGGAATAGTTAAGTGCGCTATGACCCTGACGAGAGTAATTTGCCTTAGACTGATTATGTGTGTCAGTTTGTACTTTAATATGAATTGCTTTCATAGCTATGTATGATACCTGGTTGTTTTCGTTGTCTGGGAATAGTTAAGTGTGCTATGACCCTGACGATAATAATTTGCCTAAGACTGATTAAGTTTGTCAGTTTGTACTTTAATATGAATTGATTTTGTAGCTAAGTATGCTACCTAGTTGTTTTATTTGTCGGGGAATAGTTAAGTGTGCTATGACCCTGACAAGAATAGTTTGCCCTAGACTGATAAATTGTCAGTTTCTACTTTCATATGAATTGATTTCGTCACTAAGTATCCCAACTGGTTATTTTCTTCCTCACTGGATAGTTTTATGCCTATCGAGAATAATTTGCCTTCATACTGATAAGTGTGTCAATGTCAGACCAAATAAGATGTACTTCGATATGAATTAATTTTGTAACTAAGTACGCTATTTCATTTTTTTCCATACCGAGAAATAGTTAAGTGGGCTATGACCCTAATAGGAATTATTTGCTTTAGAGTGATTAAATGTCACTGCCAGACTGATAGTCACTGACAACTTTTATATGGATTGGTTTTGTAACTAAATATGCCGAGTGGTTGGTTTTTCGTCGGGGAATTGTTAAGTTTATTACTTTTATATGGACTGATTTTGTAGCTAATTGTGCAAATTGACAGGTTCCTTGTCAGATGATAGTTAAGTGTGATATTTCTCTGACGGAGGCAACTGTGGCTGATTATATGTCCGTTTGTACTCTAGTATGAACTGAGTTTGCCATGCGGTTATTCTCTTAATGACATAGTTTTTTTGATACAGTGATATAAGTTAATGGTAAACTTACAAGTGGCTAACATAGCCAGATAATAATCTTGATGCTAGGCAAAGTTATAATGGTGATGAAATTTTGAGTGCTATATTAATTACCTACCATAAATGAAAGATATTTTTATATGTAAAAGTTAAATAAAATATGCAATTTTTCATAAATATTACCTTATGCCCTTGTGCTAATTTTTTCATAATTGCTTTTATTTTACTTCTTAAAAACCCTTGAGAAAAATACTTACTCATAACTTCGAATTCATAATTGAAATTTTCTGGTTCAAAATTAATATTCTATTAATGAATAAATGTTTTCTGCCTACTTGATTAAATTCAAATCATTTACTAGCAAAAATGTGTTAAAATATAAAATGCTAGTTAAAAGCACAGGTTCACAGGTTTTTACAAAAAGCAATGCAAGGCGTGAAAACTTTATTTAAATGTCATACAATATTTTGTCCCGTAGCGAAATCTAATTTATCAATACATGACAAAGTTTTTCATATTTTATTATTATAAATTATAAGTGTATTATTATTAATTTCTACTAAGTTATGAAGACTAATGATTATACAATAAAGGCATCTGATGAATCCTAATGATTTTGTTTCATGCGATCTGATGAGTCTGCATCACACGCGATGTCGCGCATGAGCTCGAAAGAAGCAAAGACCCCACGGTGAACGATGGAGGATGTCACTGAGAGGCAGAGCCGAGAAGGAAGACGTGTAGCTGGCTGGACCCACTCAAAACTCCAAATTATACCCTAATACAGCTTTGGGGCAATTTTGGGGGGTACCTAATGCTGAGCAGCACAAGAAACTGTCACTGTTTTCAATGCCTCTTTTCAAGGAGTTGACTATGTTGTAGTAGGTATTCAATTTAAGTCGGTACATTTTATTAGCCTTGAAATAATTTTCTGCGTTATAATACACTTTTGTAATGACCTACCCTCTTGAGGGTTTCCTCTTTGTAACAATTGTTTTAAGTGTAGTATTGGTAAGTCTATAAAACATTCTGATGATTAAAAAAAAAAAAAAACATTTCCCCATGAAATAATCAATCAAATAATCCCAAAGAGCAATATTAAGCAGCTAGTATAGCTGGAGTTTAATTTTTCTAAAGACATTCTTATGAATAGGCTATTTGCCTAAGCTTTTAAAATTTTAGACGAAATATTATTTGAAATTTAATTTAAGTAAATCGTAAAACAAGTACCTATTATATATACTGCCTTAGGCTCTATTTTACTGTTGTAGTTATCAGAACACGATATTTGACATATTTTCATCAAATACTGCATTATATGATTACATTCAGAACAACAAAAATAATACATAATAGCAAGCTTTCATTTTTAATTCTTACAACTTATATCATTTGTATATATTTTTTTTCGATGAGTTTTATAAACATATCATAGTGTTTCTGTTACTAAACCGTCTTTGTTTTCATACTATGAAAACAAGTACCGTATCTTACCTAGGTCTCAGTGGATTAAATTAGTAACACTAGAACCATTTAATATAATTTCCCCATCATGCTAAAAAACTATTACTTGATTCAGAATAAGGTTAATAAATTTGGGAAAATAATGCTTATTTTGTGTGTATTCATCTTAACTTGCAATTTCTTGTGCGCACAACCAACCATTCCCTATCGTATGGGTTGTTTTTGCTGAATTTTTGGTTCACAAAAAGGGTATGATTGTGATTTCTTTTTTTAAATTAAGTAAAAGTACACCACAGCTTTTTGCTTGATAAACCTTAATTATTTATTGCTCCCAAAGAATACAATTCACTTGACCAAAGATATACAAAACACAAATGGTATTAGGAATTGCAAACAGGTGACATGTTACACGAATTATTTTTATTTTTACTTTTGGCTAAACTTTAAAAAGAATCGAGTCATTCATTAAGTATCAATAATGTTGCGGGTGGTTTTGATAAAAGTTTCGTCCTAACCGGTTCTCCGTTCGCATTTGAGAAACGCATTACGTAACTGTAAGTAACTGTAATTGTTTTTTTTATTATAATTTTATAAATAATAAGTGTTATAAACTTTTAATCTAATTTGATGATTTATTGGATTTGAAATAATTTATACACTATTAAATATCGAGATCTTTTAGAAAATGTTGTATCATGCTTCTTTTAACAGATAAACTAAATATGATTTAGTTTTTAAGCTGTCTGGCAAATGTTTGGTACATTACACCTTGATAATGTAAAAGCAATACACTGCACTTTTTATAAATAAAATATTTAGGTTACATTACAAAACTTTATTAGCTATGTTTGAAGGTTAGTAAATGTAAGATCACTATTTACAGACGAATAACATTACGACTTAAACTCTCAAAACATTCTAAAGCGTATTTTATTAAATTTAATTCTTTCTACTGTGCACTTAGCGTTACATAAACTATAACTTAATTAACAAATTGCACTTTAAACTTAGTTACCGGTAGTTAATGAGTAAAACTAAACAGTTTTAATGTAGTGAATCTACAAGTCTGGTATTAAGCAGCCGCTTATAAAGTTACAAGTTACGTTTGTTGAGAACGTTTTAATGGATTTTGAAAGTTATTTAATTTTTTTATGAATATTCAGAGTACGCAAAAGTAAACTTACTATAGTTGAAATCGCCGCTTTTGATGAATGATTAGATCAATTGACAACCTTAAATAAAAACACTGAGACGGTTGTAAGCTTGAGTCGAAGTAGTACACAAAATCTGCAAGATTTTAAAATATTTTTTTAAAATATTAGTTCTACAGCTTATAATTACTCAATGTAGACATTGTTGCTGTATAATCAAATCAATGGGCATTTTTTTTATAATTTTACGAATTCATAGCATTTTATCACCATATCCATGAATGATATCTAACATAAATTTTCGCCATCTAGTGATGGTGTTGGCGACGCTGTAAGAACAACATTTAACAATGTTTGCTGGCACAAATATTTTATCTGCCATGTTTAATGTTGTACAATGTTTGAATTATTTGCTTTATTTTATATAAAATAAAATAAGACCCAAAGAAAACTAAATTAATATTGATTTACAGTTAAAATTATTACTTAATCTTGATAAATCTTACCAAAATGGTATTCAAATTATTTATATGCTGTTTCGAATGGTTAAGTAGATCAATAAGAAGATATATTTGTATTTAGATTTAACTTTAGTACTAGACGGTCTGGTATATACAAAATGTTGAAATATAATGTAGAATATTTGCTATTACTGCGCGAATGTCGTAATGACTCAAGGAAATTATTAACAAATTTTATAAATACTTTCTTAGCATTTTGCAACCAAATTTTCATTATTATGAGTGTAAAATGAAAATTTCATGTTTTATTTATTACACTATAATTTTCTTGGCATTAATAATTATTCATGCACATGTTAAATTATTTAAATTCCGTTTGAAAACTTTAGATTGCACTTAGATGCTATTTTTACTATTCAAAATCATAAGGTAATGTTTGGTTATTTGTGTACTCGTTTCAACCCAACTGAACTGCAAGCCATTCGAGCGCCAGAAGGCTGCTCGATGTAGGACGGCCGAATGTCGTAATTTTCAAATAAATAGCTGCTATCGTTTATTCGAACTGGTATTTATAACAGTTACATTTAAATTTATTTCCTGGCAACACCGATATATTTTGGAGGGGAGTTTTGTATTCGGGGAGATCGCGGAGTCCGGCAGTTCAGTTGGTTTGCGGCATCAAGTTGAAGAGGTTGTATCTAAAGTTGTACCCTGTTCGAAGAATAAAAGTATTGTAAAAGTCTCAGTGTTATAATTTCGTTACACCTATAAGTATGATTATCAGTTATTGGTATCTCCATTATAAATGTTATCTTGTCTTTCTTAACGTATGATTTGACATAAATTGTTTCCTCTAATTTAAAAAAAATCCTCTAATTTAATACCTCGTTAGGTAAATACATAAGATTTGCAAATTGAGCTATCGATTTTAAATGATTTAGTAATTCTTTCGAATTAACTATGGATTGATGTAAAACTGACAATTTACTTAGGGCTAGAGCTGTTTCAATCTCCCTTAATTGTGAATTTAGACACACAGGGAAAACGTGGAAACTCCTTGAAAAATCCGATCCGGCTGCGCCAGTTACGTATCGGGAGCCGGGTGGGGAGTTTTTAAAAACTAACTAAATTAATTAAAATTAAAATGCGAGTAATGTCTGCACCGATTCGAAGATGATTTATTACTGGCTAACTAATTCTAAATACAGGCACGGGCCGTTGAGGCTGAAACGGCTAAGTCGATAATAAAATACATGAGCTTGCCCTTAAATATGCTGAGGCAACCCTAATCTAAGACAGAAAGGCGAGGGGGTTCCATAACTAGCTACTTGGTGCAGCATGTTTGTTAGTAAATTATGTTTAATATTTAAATTCAATTAATCACATAAAATATTTTATAATAATTTAATATTTAAATACAATTAATCACATAAAATAGGAAATTGAATATGTTTGGTACGTTCGTAATATAATATTGTTGAATTGTTAATTTGTCAATTTTAAGACACTTGTTAGTATTTTTGTACTAACTTACTGATAATTTATAGGGAGATCTGTAATTGGCCATACCCAATGTATTAAAACGTGAGTTATAGCAATGAATGTGCTGTTGATTTTCTCGATAAACAACAATAATCAACAACAACAATTAGCTAAATTAATAATATAAAAGTAAAACCTCAATTCGGTGTAAGTTTTCTCAATTCGGTGCACCATTTTCCACAGAATTGAGATCCATGGAATTGAGAAAATAACACAATACATCAAATTACCCAAAAATGTTATGAGTTACAGTAATTTCTATTAAACCTAACGATAGAAAGCTGTAAAACACTCAATAGTTTTAGCACAAATCTCATAAAATACTTTAGATACATAATCGAAGTGGCACACCAATTTGAGAAATTACCCTGTACCAAAAACACTGAACGATTTCGTACCTTTGAAAATTGCTCCTGAGTGCTACAGATCTCCCGTTTACACTGTTCGTCCGCTCGGGCGCAACTGTCAGATGACGGGAACAAGTAGTACGCGTTCCTATTATGCATAGTTAGTGCTACAGGTACATAAAAGTAAATTTCACCGAATTGAGGCACAAGCCTCGGACAAAATTTAAATGTGTCACTGTATTCAAATTAAAGGATTCACGATATATGTAAGCACGTATATGGCTTCATTATTTATTCCTTGTTATAGGAATATAGGAATAATAATCAGCAACTTATTATTTTAAAAGTTATGAAACGAAAACGAGTAAATTCTGGAAACCGGACACTCCATTTTAGGCCAAATTCTGCCCGTTTTTGAACTTTCCGATTTTTTTAGACCATATGTACAACCTGGTGATCTTCTTGATATGCTCTCCATCAGGCCAAGAGTTGTATAAATACGTGTGATTTTTTTCAGACATGTTATTCAATTTTAAAGGTAGGTTTTTTGCTCCAGTCGGTCAATCCGTCGCTTCTGTAGAAATGCCCATATGCACTTTATAAGTTCGATTGTCCCGAGAATCAGGGGTCCTATTTTGGTATTACTGGCGTCAATATAACGAGTATTTTTTGTTCGAAAATCTATTTAAATACATCTTAAATCAAGCTGAGTGTAGACGGAAGTAGTAACAATATTATATTAATATAATATTTTAAGTCACTCGTGTAAATTTCAGTCGAATTTCATTCAAAAATCGAAAATTAATCAAAGCGAATCACAGGCCATATTAAAATAAATAAATATCCTTTGGACATTCCCACACATCGCCATCTAGTCCCAAAGTAAGCTACTCAAAGCTTGTGTTATGGGTGCCAGACAACAGATGTAATACTTATATACTTTTTGTTTGTAAATACATACATGATATACATAGAAAATACTCAGACCAATACAAACAGACATGTTCATGCACACATATGTTTGTATTGTGCGGGGATCGAACCCGCAACCCGCTGCGTAGTAGGCGATTTCTCGACCACTACGCCAGACGGGTCGTCCAATACTGGTGCGAGTGATTCCAAAACAGAGCCCCTGGGCCTAAACACTTCTTACTTATACATGTCAACAGGTTGTATACAAGGTGAGTTCAAAATATTAGGTGTGTGTATCTTCAAGCACAATAGTTTATATTAAACAACATTGTTGGTCATTGCTCGTTTCGCATGCGGTCGGTCACATTCATTGTGATCTGTTATTTTAAAACTTCAGTTTGGTTCATACGTGTCTTAAGTCAATTATTTATTTAATTTTCACTTGTGATACTGACAGGTACCAATAAATCACACAAGATAATTATAATTCGATCTAATAATTCATTATTTTGAAAGACCACAAACAACTCTTTTGTACGACTAGGGTAAATTCAAAAATTTACATGTCCTTTAATACTCCACAATCGCTGAAAGAAGACAGAGTTCTGAACCGATTAATCAAAGATGTAATACTTATATCCTTAATTTGTATGGTTATTTTGAGTATGTTTGACAATAATTATTCACGTATTCGTGAACCAGACCCAAATGCTGAACGTCAATACTATTTATACAATACAACTGTGGAAAGATTTTACCAAATGCGAAAGGTATGATACTTTTTATTGTCATTAGGTATGTGTTTTTTATAAAAGAAATTTATGATTTTTTAATTCATTTCACAGACATGGGTGACATCAAACTTGGGTTCGATGCTATACAAAAACCAGCCTTATAACTATGTCCAGAAAAACAGGACTTTTGAAGTTTTAATTTATAGACACCAGTATTACAATAAACAGCATTTGTAAGTATATAACCAGCAGGATGATTCAGGGGTGCTATTTTTGAATCACTTGCGTCAAGATTGCGAGTGATTATTCATTGATTAAAATTATTAATTCGAATGAAAGTCAGTTGAAATCAACGGAAAGGATTTGAAAAAAGATAGTTCAATTCTGTGAATACTCAAGTCAATAACTATATTTTGCGTGATTTTTTGTGTTTTTTTATCAGTTTTCGAAAGAATATCACACGCCACATCCCAGCGAGTAATTCAAAAATAGGACTCCAGAACCATTCGATAAGTCATTCGGCTTAGGTTGCGGATATTATTTTTATTTTTATAATATTTTTTCACTTATAAATGCATGTCGTAGTTTAATCGGATGTCGATATGTCAGTTCGATAACATAATTATGACTATAATTTAAAAGGTTAAGGTAAAGTTTCAAGAACGCGCGTTCACTATTAATAGCTTTGTACTCAGAAAACCTAAATGTGTTCACAGCAATGATGCTCTCCGAAGTTGTCCAGTGGACAACTGCAAGTTTACAAGTAACGAAAGCATCCTTCTTATGGCCGATGCAGTGGTTATAATGTATTCTAAATCAAACGATTTGCCTTGGTTGCACAAGAGAAATACATCTCAACTGTGGGTGCTATTGACTGTGGAGTCCCCTATTAATGACATCATATTGTATCCTTCAACGATCAAGAATAATGATCAGAAGCGTTTCCTTTCAATGATACAAAATGTGGCCGGTGTCTTCAATTGGACGATGACGTATAGGTATGGTTAATAAGGAATACTGTATGTGTTGTGATTTCTCTACTGCTGAATTTTCCTTTGTATTTGATTTTTAATTCATCATTTCAATTTTAATCCCCATTCCATTCCCAAAGAAGTGAATTAGGATTTATTTTGTGGCCTCTAGTAGGAGTAAGATAGATAGATAGATAACTCTTTATTGCACACCAGAAAGGTAAATAACTATAAACGATCTCTTCCAGACAACCTTTGGGTAAAGAAATAATGAGCTTATAGGAAGGGGTATTATGTGCATAAATAATTAAGACAAATTATGTTATTAATAATATATAATATTAAACATTTAAAACTTATATTTAAAACATAGGCCCTTTATTAACTATAAATCATCTCGAAATGGTTTTAATTTATTATACTGTAAAATAAATTTATTGTTATTTACAAACAAAATAAATCGAACCATCAATGCACTGCAAGCAAATGCGTCCAGTCTTAGAATTTGACATTGTCATTTACTACAAAGGTTCTTACTAGGAATTATAACTTTGAATTACTGTTTCTCTAAATTAAAGCATTTCAGAGTACTATGACCACTAAGCCCAACATAAGCGCCTCGATACCGTTTATCGCGTCGATATAATAACTTTATTTCTTAAACAACCTGTTTTCCCTTATTTTTATTTCTTTCTTATAAGGTAATTCTAATTGCTTTTAAAAACAAATGATACATTAAAGTTAAGAAAAATCTTTTTAAACACGATAAAAATGACGTTTGAAATTTATCGATCGAGTACAGATCAAGGTACTCGTAACTACGTATACTCAGTAGAATTATTGTTTATTTTTGCTCCTTATACAGGGCACACGCTGTATATTGTCTTACGTTATAATTACCTATGTATGTTACAGAAGCGATTCAGATGTGCCCATCCCTTACGGCCGCGTTGAGCCTTTACCAGTGATCATGGTGAAAACGCAGCACAATATACCCATAAAAGAATTTATACCCTACTGGAAATTCAAGCAGAGGGAAGTACTAGCGGTGGTCATGATATCACACTGTGCGATCAAAAAACGACTGGACTATATTTATGAACTGCAAAAGTACATAAAAGTGGATCTTTTCGGTCTTTGCGCAAAGACTGTGGCCATGAAAGCAGGGTAAATGAAAACTTATTAATTTTTAATTATACAGCTATGATGTATTAACCGCTAGTTGAATTCTGAAGCAATTTGTTTTTTTTATTTTGCGTAGACAGTTTCAATTATCTCATTTTATGCTGTATCAAATATCCTTTTAATTTACGTGAATAACCAATTAATATTTTAAGCTAAATTACTCTCAATCAATAAAAACATAGAAACACCAATGTGTCTCAGCATTGTCTACGCGAAATGACAAAATTCGATTCAGATTACGCCTGATTTTTATTCTTCACTCCCATTAGCCCGTCACTCTTATTATTTGTCCGCTGAGTCAAAGTAGGTAACCCTAGCTAACCTAACAAGATAGTAAGGCTACATAGATAAATCAAATTAACTGCTGAATGCTAGGTGAATAGTCAAATCTATCTAGGGCGTAAATTGGTGGCTTTAATCGAAGAAAGCTTAAGGATTGTAGATTTTTTTACAAACCAGCGCGTAGTAGTGGCGTTCGATTTTCGAACTATCTTCTCTTCGCTGGATATTAGTACCGTTATCGCGTAATGGATTTTCGTGCAATATTTCGACCCGTGAGCCGAGATGAGTCACTTAAGGTCAACATTACATGACATGTAATTGAACGTTGCCAATCAGATACCCTACTTTTGAATCACTTGCGTCAAGATGGCGTGTGACATTCATTAATTAATATCCAATTTTCCAATGAAAATTAGTTTAATTCCACACGAAATTTAAAAAAAATAACTGTTTGTGAGTACTAACATCTATATTTCGCGTGATTTTCTTTGATTTTTAATTCGTTTTAAAGCATAATTCTTACGCCAAATTCAAGCGAGTGATTCAAAAATAAGGCCCCAGATAGCGTGAAAAATCTTTTTTCATTCTGTTTATTTCAGATGTCCAGGACACGTGCACCAAGACTGCAAAAGACTAGGGAATTATCTTTTCTATCTTTCCTTCGAAAATTCAAACTGTCGACACTACATCACTGAAAAGGTTTTTCACAACGCGTTCACCAAAGGCGCCATACCCGTTGTAATGGGAGCACCAGTATCCGACTATGAGAAATTGTTGCCCCCTCATTCATTTCTGCATGTCAATAGTTTCAACTCGCCGAGGGATCTTGCTATGGAAATGATAAACTTGAGTAATAATGACGAATACCTATTGGAGTACCACCAGTGGCGGCGTTACTTCAAGATATTAAACGAGCACGGCACATTTGGCGGACTGACGTGCTCCTTCTGCAGACTGTGCCAGGCGCTAAATTACAATGACGATGCAACCAAAATTTATGACATGGACATGCTGAGACTATTCTTTGATCCCTCATTGATATGCGAGGTGGACTCACCATTTTTTACCGAGAACTCTTCGTACACTCAATCGTCGAAACCTAATACGCGTGCCAAATGGAAAGCTCCTAAGAAGACTTGTCGTCTTTTCCCTTAAGCCTCATTCATTCATAAGTACTAATAAATAAATAAAACACTTTGAATGTTTCAAGGTTCTTTTTATTAAATCTACAAAAAAATGGTAAGATGTCGTTTAGTTTTTTTTAAATCCTGTGAGTACTCTCCTGTATTCCGAATATAAATATTATTTTTTCATCTTACCTACCTTCAGCGATTGGGGCGTATTGCGATCTTGCTTAATCCATTCAATTTACAGTCAGTTCAATTCTCACTCAGTGTAAACGAATAATATCAATATAAGAATACTACATAAATTTAATTATATAATGTGTGTTATTAAATTAGGAATAGCGTCCCCTGCGGCGTTGCCCTTATTAATTTTGGATTCCCCGTAAAGTATTTTGAAGCAAAACACATATTTTCTTTGACACTGACAATTCATAAAAACATTCCGATTCCGTGTGCCAAAAGAAAAAGTTACACAATACAATTTTTTGAGCACATCAAATCTATGAAATAGCACATTTTCAAACTACCGGAAAACATAGTCGGAAAAGATAGCCTAAGGGGTCAACTCCCAAATGATGTTAAAAAACAAGGGGGCAATTCTTGTGCGATGCGTATACGTAAAAAAAAATCACCGATCGAATTTTCTTTGCCGAAGTTTTTTATTTTTATTTGTCAGGGTCACGATTTCTATGAATTCTGTCTGTCTTATGACTACTTAAGTAGTTAGTAGCTTCTTAAAGAACAGAATCATAAGGTACAACTTCCCCCACCCCCCCTCTCCTGTAATCTCTAAAAATGAAGAAATAAAATTAACTTGACCATCAAGGATCATCTATCACAGCACCGACTCCAAAAATAAATTGTTTGCCAAAAATGGATTCTTTCTTTTTAATGATTTCTTTCCTTTTAATGGTCAGGAGATTATTTAAGAATTTTTAGTGCATTTTGATTTTGAAGACGGTTTTTACTTTTTTTTAAAAGTTATTCGTATCGGAACATGGATATACTTAATAAATAATATTCTGAACTTTTGGTTGGATTTGGTATTTAGAAGTATTAACATTAGGGAGATAAGGTACTTATAACTAATCCAACCTATGACTACCTGAGTGAGGGTTTGTGGGTACCTATTACAATACCGAATTTCATAAGCCCTACGAACGGAAGACCAAATTTTAGAATGCCGAATGCTTATATGATCGAAAGTTCTAAATACCGAAAGTTTGAAATCCCGAAAATTCGAAATACCGAATTTCTTAAGACCTATAATTGGAATGCCGAATACTAAAATGCCTAATTTTAAAATATCGACTATTGATATGACCAAAAATTCAATATGCCGACTGTTTATATGACCAAAAGTTCAATATACCGACTGTTTATATGACCGAAAGTTTAATATACCGAAAAAATTCAAACCTGATGATTTAAAATACCGAATTTTACAAGACCTATGAACGAAACGCCAAACAAATTATATACCATTGAGATTGAGGTTCATTTAGAAAAACAAATTTTGATTGACCCCGACTCGCCGTGGTCCGTCGCCGTGGTACTAGTCTGCCCGATACTGTTATTCAAAAGCCTCAGCCGCTCCAGCTTGCACGGGAGCCTGATATTCGCTATGCTAGGGCAAAAGGGCTGCTCTTCCTCCGCGCCTCCGGCTTTTGAATTACACTCTAGTATCGGGCAGACTAGTACCACGGCGAAGGACCACAGCGAGTCGGGGTCATTCAAAATTTGTTTTTCTACTACTACTGCTCGCCTCAGCCGCTCCAGCTCGCACGGGAGCCTGAGATTCGCTACGCTAGGGCGAAAGGGCTGCACTTCCCTCAGCGCCGGAGAAGAGCAAAACCTATGCATGCTTGTTTGATTGTTTGCATGCTGCTCGCCTGCTTGCTACGTGCATGCCTGTTCGATTGCTTGCATGCTGCATGCTGCATACATTGAGTTAATCTTACTTTCGGGATTTGGAACTTCGGTATACTAACTGTAGGTATATTCATCTTCGGGATTTTAAACATTCGGGATATGAACTTTCAGTATTTCAAACTTTCGGGATTTCGAACTTTCGGGATTTTGAACTCACGGTTATTTGAAATTCGGCATATTGAGCTTCGGTTTATCGGGTATAAGCATATCATTCGTTCGGTATTTTGATTTTCGACGTTTCAAGCGTAGGTATTTCATTTGTAGGTATTATAAACTTTCGATATTATAACACGTACCGGGTTTGTAGGGTATCGAATTGATTATAATTCCTCTTTAGACGATACCTACTATGCAATACTTACATATACTATGCTAAGGGAATAAATTAAAGATGAAAATATGAAAACGTGTGTAAACGCTTGTCCGGAATGTTTTTATGAATTGTCAGTGTCCAGGTATACATATACAATTTTCAAACAATTGATAAGATCTTGTATTCATTGCATTCATAGAATTGTGTACGAACAATGATTTTAAACTCTAATTTCCATGTTGCGACAAGGTCGCAACCTGATTTCGATCAATAATGCTAATGCATGACCATAACATGTTTTGCTAAAGACAACTTAAAAATAGAGGCTATTTTTAAATCACTCGGGGCAAGATGACGTGTGATATTCATTTATTAATTTCGAATTTTTCAATGAAAATTAGTATAATTAATAAATATTACTGAATTTTGTGAGTACTAACATCTATATTGGACACCAATCACATACATTGCTCTTATCCCAAAGTAAGTAGATAATGCACTTGTGTTATGTAAATCAGACACAACGGTGGTACCACAACACTCAGACCCGAGACAATATAGAAAAGTTTGATTTCTATATTGACCCGACCGGGAATCGAACCCGGGACCTCGGAGCGGCGACGCCTTGAAACCAGCGTGCTTAGCCATTACACCACGGAGGTTGTGGTGTAGTGGCTAAGTACACGTCATCTATATTTCGCGTAATTTTCATTGATTTTTAATTTGTTTTCAAATTAAATTTACACGCATTTTTTTGATCATTCAAGCGAGTGATTCATTTCAGGGTAGTAGTACCAAAATATGTAATTCACTAGAATACGCTATTAACGTTAGCCCAGAGACAGGTAGTTTGGCGGAAAATAAGAGTTGTGTTTTTGAAAACAAAACGTTTATTAATAACATGAATACGCAGTAGTAGTTAAGAAGGAAGGTTTTCTTCATACCCTCCTCGAGTTGTCCCGTATTTCAGCTGGTATTGGCACCTTCCGGACTTTCCAGGAATTCATATTAATCGATTCGGTAGTACTCGGATACATCGTTACGGTCGGCAAAACTGGAGGGCTTGTTCCTAATTGCCCATAGCGTATTTCACACACCAATTTGGGATCAAAGTGAAGTCTTAGCAAATCGATATCATAAATTTTAGTTGAAATATCATTGTAATTTAACGCCTGGCATAGTCTGCAGAGAGGGTAACTGTTTGCTTCAATCGAAATTTTGAAGAAACGACGCCACTGATGATACGCTAGCAAATTTACATCGTTTTTACTCAAGTTTATCAATTCCAAGGCAAGATCTCGCGGAGAGATGAAACTGTTAACATGCAAAAATGAATTAGGGGGTAACAATTTTTCACAGTCCGATACTGGTGCCCCCATCACTACAGGTATTGCACCTTTGGTAAATGCGTTGTGGAAAACCTTGTCCGTAATATATTGCCGACAAAAGGAATTTTCAAATGATAAGTGAAACAGATATTTGTTTAGTTTCAAACAGACATAAGGCGTATTATGCTCCGGGCAACTGAAACAAAACAAATACAAATCCAATATTTTATCATGTTGCACCAAGCATCAATGATCATAGTTTATCCATAGTTGGTTCTAGTTTTTTACATTTGGTCACAAATGAATATTTGTCTAGGGCAAACTCAACTTCATGCAACGGTTAGTAGCTATTTTGTTGCAAGGGAAATGTAATTACTCAACATTTAGATGTATTCAAGCATGTAAGAGGTACTAAGAAAAAAAAATACCCCATTTTCATGGACGCATTTGTTGCACATTTTCCATACAGATCCACCTTCATGTACTTCTGCAGTTCGTGTATATAGTCCAAACGTCTTTTAGCCCAACAATCTGATATCATGGCTGCCACCAGTATCTCTTTCTGCTTCCAATTCCAATAGGGTATATGATGAGTTATGGGTTCATTATGCATCTTCTTCACCATTAACTCTGGTAAAGGCACCACGCGACCATAAGGAACAGGCACGTCTGAGTCACTTCTGCGGGTAAAACAACAAATTAAATGTATAGCCGTTTTTGACTACGGTGGCAAGTCACAACGACCAACCGACAGCGCGAGACAAATTGTTATGCACAAGTATGTGCGAAAACACTGGTGCACTCTATATTTCTTTCACTCTCATAGCCTGATGGGATAGATGGGATGGCAACCTGACACGACTGGAGAGAGATCAGGCGCAGGATCAACGGCCTTACATGCTTTCCGAGGCACGGGGGTGAAACACCGCCAACTTCCAAACTCCGAGCTACTTTGAGATTTTCTGAACAGAATAGTCCAGGTACCTATTTTTTCCCCGACCCGGAAATTGAACCCGAGACTTCTGGCGCAGCCGTCGCTTTAAAGTAAGACTCTAACCGCTGGCCACCGAGAACCATATCAATAGCAACCAGAGCGGGCGTAGTGAAGCAAAATTTATGACATTTTGCGTATTCAATGCTGAGACAAAATTGGTGTTTTCGTGTATTTATTGATTGATAAGAATTCATGAATGAAGTTTTTTTTATAAGATTTATTAAAAATAAAGCTACGTGAGTGAAAAGAGTATTTCACGCAGCAGAAAATCAGAAATGAAATTATCTACGTGAAATGACAAAAAAATGTTACAGACTTCGACCGCAGATTGGTTACTCTGGTAAAACACAACTTTTTGTCTAGGCAGATAACATTAGTTTCATACATTTCGATACGAGAATATAACCTTGTTCATTTTTTTTTCTTGTGAAAAATTGTAGAGTCTCTAATCGTATATCGTACCTATACGTCATTGTCCAATTGAAGATGTTAGCGGCATTCTTCAACGTTTTTCTCAATGTGTAGTAATTGCGGTGTATCTTCATTTCATTAACTGGTGACTGTTGAGTTTGTAGCACCCATATTTGGGAGGGTTTTCTTCGGTGCACCCACGGCACATCATACAAACTGGTCAACATGATAACTACTGCATTGGCTGTAGATATTGCCCTCTCGTTGCTTGTAAACTTGCAGTTTTTCACTGGACAATCCCGAAGACTTTTATTTCTGTATAAAAATAAAAATAAAGAATTAAAAGATTTTTTATTATTAAGGAGCTCCCCGAATTTTGAACGCGCACACTAGCGCCACTTTAGTAGAAAATCATAACTCATTAAATAAAAGACCAATCGAAAATCTGATTGATGCGATCGTAGCTCTGGTTATGTGGTTTAGATACAATGTTTAAGTTCAATAAAGCAGAGTTATCTGCCGTTACAGTTAGAAAAATTGGCAGAAATGACCATATTTAGCAGTTTTTCTAACTCTAACTACAGTAAACTACTTTTGAAACAACTAAACGTACGAAATAAACTATAGAACCTGTACTACAATCGTGTCTACCAGATTTTTGATTGTTTTTGTATTTAAGGAGTAATAATTATTTTAAATAGAGTGGCGCTAGTGTGCGCGTCAAAAATTCGGTGAGCCCCTTATCAACTCTAGATAAGTTCTTTTGTACTCACATTTTTTCCTCTGAGTAATGTAAGTGTCTATAAATTAAAACATTAAATGTCTTATTCTTCTGCCCAAAGTTTAAAGGCTTGTTTTTGAAAAGGGCCGTACCTAAATTTGATGTCACCCAAAACTAAAAAAAAATGCACTATATTAACAAACACAGATGTCAATTAACAAAAATTACCTGACTTGTGAAATAAATGGCAGTTTATTTGCGCATTCGATCAACGAAAACGAAATAGAGACCATTATCATATATATATATATATATTTTAATTAGTTAAAAGTATGTGAGTTACATAAGAAATTGATGTAGCAATCACTGCTTTTGGTCGATAACTTCAAGAGTTATTAACGATTAAAAGTGCCCCTTTACTTATAGTTTACTTTTTTGTTTATTTTTACCAGTAACATAATAAATATTTATTTGCATAATTCTGCCAAACTGTGCATTTCAATATGTATTGTGTTACTTTTGAGAAATAAAGTAAAAAATAAATTTGAATTACTAAGGTCATTTTACGTAAGTATATGACGACGTAAAACCCAAACCGCCGTATATTTTTAAAGTTAGGTAAATTTGTAAAAGTATGAACAAAAAAATTGGTTGCCTGTAAAGTCGGTATACGGGCGAAAGTTTTACGTGACAACGACTTTTTATGTCTGTCTCTCTCGTTCTTACGCGTGCCTCTCACTCGCTCTCAGTGCTGCGCGCGCGGCAGACCGATCATAGTTGAGTGGGAGAGAGACGCAAGGCATTCGGCGGGCCTCTCTCTCGTTCGGTGACTCATCGTAACGTTACCGAGCGTTACACTTTTTCATAAGTGACTCCCAGCCGCAACCTAATTTAAGACGTTGTCACGTCAAAAGTCATGCAGCCCATATGAGGTATTTTCCTCGAAGAAATTCATTGTAGATATTGTGCTCAAAGTTGTATTACTACATACTGCACGCTGTTGAAGTCATTTTTGTTTATTATACGTCTCATAACTCTTAGATCACGAGGTCAGAACAAAACAAAAGGTTGTTCTTTGTTATCATACCAATTTATACATATAGATATAATTTTAATACTATTTGTTATGTTGGCACAACATTTTGTTAACATCATACTTTAATCATGTTATATCTTTCCCAGAATATCATATCTAATCAAAAAAATGATACAGATCGCTCAATTTACTGCAATGTCAGGGCGTAAAGCAAATTAAAAAAATTACTAACTCACCTTTCGCTTTTGGTAATATTCATCTACTGTTGTGTTGTATAATGAGTAATGACGCTCGCTAGGCTCATGTGGCCTTTCATAAAGAAGCGAGTCGTAGTCAAACAAATTCAGAACAACCAAACAAAGCAGAGCTGTAAGTGAAACATATTTAAAGATTCCATCCAAAACATTGTTGCTTTTCAGATAAGTTGACGTTTTCAGAGACATGTTTTAACTGAGTTCCTCAAATATTTGCTCGTTTTTACACGATAAATAGAAGTAAATCCATTAAGTATCCTGACATTAGTTTTTTTTGTTGATTATTATATAACAATCGAGCGACTGTAACCGCTTCCAAATAAAAGTAACAAATGAAAATGATCGTCGTGATCTCTTTGATTGTATCTATTATGATTAAGTATTCATGTTTAGTTTTTATCAACAGAAACAATAAAAATGTTATTATACATTTGTACAATAGCATTACGATTGTCCTGGGATGGAACCTTTATTCGCATGAAATATTATACAGGGTGCCTTTGCAAGTTGTTGCCAAATTTAAGAAGGTGAATGAGACCATCAATATCTACAGCTTTTACTATGAGGCCATCATTCTCATTTTTTTTTAACCGTTTCATAGATTTACCGTCAATGTATCTAACTGATTTGTTTACGGAATTTTTAAAGAAAGAAATATGTAATGTACTGTATGTATTGTCTCGTCACCTCCAAAAGTTAGCAATACCTTCCAAAGTCACCCTGTATTATAAGTAGAACTAAATCGAGGTTTGACATCAGAAATCTGCATATCTTGTAGACGGGTGCTATAATTTTCGGTGGTTTAATTCAAACAGTATCAGTCTGTAATTCGTTTGACACATTTGTGTCAATTAAAAACCAGTCATTGAGCTAGTATCATTTTTTCAATTATTGAGCTAAAGGCAGTTTATCAAGGGTAGTATGCATGTGTTTTTAAAATGCAGTCTGGGCAAAAAGAGCAATCTCCGGATGACGATTTAAAACGACAGTATATGTTTTGAAAACATTAACGTTTGTACGAGTAGTTTGGTTGTTTCTGTTATCAGTGTTGATAATCATGAATAGTTAAACTACATAATTGACTGTGACTTCCCTACACAGAGATACCTACTTCCCATATCTTCATAGCGTTGTGTCTCACTTATAGCTTAGCAATGTTTGGAGCTACGGCCCAGATAATATAATACTAATATACGGTAATGAATATAGGACACCAATCACATATATTACTCAGATCCTTCAGAAAGTAGCCAATGAACTTGTGTTATGGAAATTAGATACCTACAATGGTGGTACCACAAACCCAGACACGAGATAATAGAAAATTATGATTCCTGACATTGACCCCCGACTGGGAATCGAACCCGGGACCTCGGAGCGGCGACGCTTTGAAACTCAGCGTGCTTAGCCACTACTCCAAGTCCTGAATCATACTCGTGGTTTGTCATTACACAAGATAAAATTTGAACACAAGATAGAATACGAAGTAATGCAGGACAGTAAATAATTTCTTTCGTAGTTTTAGAATAATATCGCAGTGGTCTATATTCACAAATATAAAAATAACAATATATACAAATTCACGACAGCTTAAATCTATACTAATATTATAAAGCTGAAGAGTTTGTTTGTTTGTTTGTTTGAACGCGCTAATCTCAAAAACTACTGGCCCGATTTGAAAAAATATTTTTACGTTGGATAGTCCATTTATCGAGGAAGGCTTTAGGCTATATAACATAAAGATACGACTCATAAGACCACAGCAGAAATGAAAAATGTTGCGAAAACGGGAGAAAGATATTCCTTTTGAGAGCTTCCGCTGCATACGCTGCGGAAACCGCTTTAGTTACACAAAAATCATGTATGACAGGATTGTTCAGCATTAAGAGTTCTATAATAAAGTCCGCGACAGCATATGTCTATCTTTTATGGTTAACTTACTACAACCTTATTTATGTTAATAAATTTGTAAAAAAATAATGCATTTTTTTTTAGAGGTGTATTATACACACAGGTATTTATTCTTATCAAAATAAATACATTCATCATCACGAGTATTTCATTTAGAACCAAATTGCCCTTTATATCATTTGATTTCAATAAATATCTTAGGAGCTATCACAGTTTTAACATAACTCCGCACCAAAATAATGTTCGCAGCTTAAGTAACTTGCAACGTGCGCTTGCGCTAATATATTATAAAGCTGAAGAGTTTGTTTGTTTGAACGCGCTTATCTCAGGAACTGCTGGAACGATTTGAAAAAATATTTTTGTGTTGGATAGCTTATTTATCGAGAAAGGCTTAAGGATATAAAACATGACGCTGCTACGGGAGGGGAGGGAGAAAATTCAAAACGCGCGGACGAAGTCGCGGGGGACCGCTAGTTAATAAAATAAATGATCATTTATCAAATATTGATTGTACAGTGGTCATCACATCAGGTTACCCTTTTTGTTGCAAACTAGGCCTTATTCCAACTGAATAAGATACCGCAGTGTTTACCTTGACGTGCTGTTCTCCGTATTAGGTACTTGCCAGCGTGATTTTAGATACAATAATATACGTTTTTTTTGATTACGATGAACTCGAATGATAACGATGACAACTGATATACTGATACCAGCGAGTAGTAATGCTAATACATACCTAAGCACGTGTTGTTGGTATGGACATTGCGCGTTTGTGCCTTATCAGATTCGTCATTATAGCGTTGATTGCGATTGGTATACGACGCGGCCTGAAAAACGAACTAAAATGAAACAGTTACGCGAAAAATATGTGAAAAACAACAAATGTTTGTAAATTGTGATAGAACATTTTTTTTTGCTATCATGAGATATAGAACGAATAAGTTTTGGAAAGGGTTTCGAACGATTGCAATCGTTTTAATTATAGTTTTAGTTTATAGAGTAGCAATGACTGTACTTGAAGATGTGTATTATAATACTAGCGAAACTTCAACGAAAATCTATGAAACAAAAAATACTGCGAATCTACACAACCAGACTATTTCCACATATTACGAGTCAAGAAAGGTGAGTTAGTTTTTTCGTACAAATGGTTTTAATTTTAGTGGGGTTCTCGTTTCAATCATGTGCTGTTCTAAAGCTTGGCTTTATTATTTTTAATGGTGGTTTGATTCTCAAATTAGTAGGATTTTAGTTTCATTTCATTCGTCTTTATTTTTTTGGGTCTTGACAGTGTGGCCACTAGTCCCACAAAGAAATTAACTTAATAGTTAAATCTTAGTGTCTTTGAAATTAAATGTATATATCAGCAGCTTCTCACTGCTTTATCCGCATAAATATCGTATCTTACAAAATACCATTACAGCCTATATGTTATTCCAATGTTTAACTATATTATTTTAAAGTTTCATCAAAATCCATGGAGTAGTTTTTAAGTTAAGGAGTAAGAAACATACATACATCCATCCAAACAAACTTTCGCATTTATATAAGTACAATTTGAAATATTAGTTACATTCATCACAATATGTTTTTTTTTAATATGGAGTTAGTCAATCTTGTCAACATAATAGTTTTTGGCAAGTATTGGCGAAAATTTTTTAATCGTAATAATTTGCTATTTTACATTTAAAATATCTAATCTTTGCAGTATTGGATGACTTCAAACTTAGGTACAATACTGTTTAAAAACCAGGCTGTTGATGTGAAACAAAAAAATATAACTTTTTCCGTACTGATATGGAAATACTGGGATTGGCTACAATTGCGGCACCTTGGAAGTCATATCAAGTATGTATTACTTAAGTAATATCTATTTCTACTTCAGATAAGGATAATTATAATTAATTGATAGCCATCGTAAAAGGAATGAGACCAAATGGCAATTGGCATGTCTCCTGTGTCGGAAGTCTCGACATAGTTCCGTGTAAAACCACCAGGTGGCGCTCGAAAAATGCTGCATCAGCGGGCGTAGTCTGATGCATCATTTTTTGCATCGACAATTTCAATTTTATGATTTTTCTAATTCATCAAATATCATTATAACTTACGTACTATATCTTTAAAAAATCTTAAAAAATATTTGTAGTTTTTTAAGCATCATTTAAAAATTCTTCTCAATCAATAAATAGGTACACGAAAACACCAATTTTGTCTCAGCATTTTTCGAGCGCCAGCTGGTGGTTTTACACGGAACTATGTCGAGACTTCCGACACAGACTACGCCCGCTGAATGCAGGAAAACTCGTTTTATCACACGTTGGAACTAACAATTGTAAATGAAAAACAATTGATACTAAAATTTTATTTTTGGTTATACGGTGTTTTGGTTCTATAACACTATTGGTATTTACGATAAAAAACACAACTTTTTAATTTGTCATCTTTAAAGGCATGTTAAAATGACTTTCAAATGCTTTACCTTCGCTCATCAATTAATTTGTCATACATCTCTCTCTCTCTCTCTCTACATATTTTTTATACTTCTTTAGTTTTATTTCGCAAAAGTAATTATTTTCTTTAAAATTTCTACAATTAAAATAAATTATACAAAAAACGAGAAGGCACTCCGTGGTACAACTACAGTTTAAATCAGGGATTTTATTTTTACCTCAATTGTCTTGCCCAAGGAACTTCTTAGTATTGTAACAGCTGTTTTATATTTTGTAAATATTACGGCCATGCTCATAAAAACCGACCGTTTAGCATGACATCATTTCTAACACATACGCTGCGTGAATACAAACTAGTCATGCTTAAATATTTCTTATGTGTTTACATATAATAGTCGTTATACTTAAATGGTTTCGTTTAGTGCTGGCCAATCAAATGTTTTACTAATTTTGAAAACATTTTCATGGTGAATTGAACTTCTTAAAACTTGTTGTTTAACAAACAAAAAATCCCTTCCTTCTCTTACTTGAAATTTTTTCACTTACTTATTTGAACACCAATAATTCAATAGTCAATACACATTTCGTTAGATTTAAAACCAAAATTCTAGCAGTTGTGTACTCTTAATTAAACTAAATGAGTTTTTTTTCCTCAGCGATGATCCTCTAGATGACTGCAGTGTAAAAAACTGCATATTTACCGGAGACGATTCTCGAATCAACACAGTCGACGCTGTGATCGTTCACATTCAACATGGAATCTACCCCAACGTCACAACCAGGAATACCTCCCAAAGATGGGTATTTTTATCCGATGAATCTCCTTATAACTCTTTCTCAATGGCAAAATCGAAACCTACCTTCTCCAGTTTAGCCAACGTCTTTAATTGGTCCATGACTTACAGGTTAGTCTTTTATGGTGTCTTAGTTATTAACTCTTAATCATGAGATTACGTTATCTTCAATTTCATTTTCATTAATGACCTCACCATGAGGATACGTTCTTGAGTCACGTCACGACCTACACCATACCAACTTTATGATTAACATTGAAATTTAAACTTATATTAGTTAAAAGTTTAACTAGCGTTTTGACCTAAAAATAATATTTTATTCTAATGGCGAGGTTTTCTGGCGACACATGATTCCTGCAGCCGTCATTTATTTTTACAGCCCTTTACGTAAATAATACAGGGTTATTGGTAATTTGACCGGACCCTTGAGGCGATGGGGGTGCTAATTTTCGACAATTTTGATTCTATAATGTACTATCCAACAGTCAACCATTTTGAAGCTACTTGATTTTAAGTTTTTTTTTTAAACTAGATTTCTTTCTTTAAATATATTTTTTAAACTCGAATTAATGCTTAGTCTCTTATGTAGTTCTGTTTTCTAAGAGTATACATAGTAGTCCTTTACTCCAAATAATAAAATCACTACAATCTGTATCCATTTCGAAATAAGACGCGTCTAAGCAGGTGTATTTATGGACTTGTAAGAAAAACACCTTCTTGAGATTTTCTCACCAAAATCTTTTATCACGAAATTTGCTCGTAAATTTTGCAGCATAAGGTTAATTATTTTATCTAGTAGGGTAGCTGAAAATACGTAGATGATTTTTAAATAATTCTCCGACTAAATTCAATAGATTTTTTTGATAATTTATTTACAAGGTCCTGTAACTTCGAAATGGATACATATTGTAGTGATTTTATTGATTCAAGTTAAAGAATAGACAAAAACTTCTTACAAATCGGAATAAAATAACAGACAGATCTAGCATTACTTTTTTAAATAATTTTCAAAGTAAGAATACTTTTTTTTTCTAAATAAACCTTTAAAAGTCAAGTAGCTTCAAAATGGTTGACTTTTGCATAGTACTTTATGGTATCAAAATTGTCGCAAATGAGCTCGCCCATATATCGCCTCTTAAAAGGATCCGGTCGAAATACCAATATATATATATATATATATATATATATTAACAAATCTGTTTTCCCTTTCCGCTAGATAACGAAAAGTTCTATCTATTCTAATAACTCTGATATCATTTTATGATATTGTATATTTTGCAATCACTGGGTTTTAGTCTATTGAATAAAGTATTGGCATTTGTGTTTTGGTTTTCTGATCCGCAAAATAATATCTTCAAAGGAAATTGCTGAAAAGATGGAAGGATCCTCCGGGATAAAACCAGAGTCGACACCTCATTAGTTGATAAATTCGGCACTGATTAGGCTTTTTGTGCCAATAAAATGGATTACTTAATCTAAACATTAAGATGGTTTTGATAGGGTCAGGAGGCATATTGAGATGCAACTTTAGCCGTTTAATTTCCAGGCAGTTCAATTAGGACTCAGTGTAAACGAATATTATCAATATAATAATAATACTTGTTTCTGAAGTTTACGCGAATATTACTCATTGAAATAAAACAACTTTTTTACGGATTAACTTTTCGCATCTCTGTGTGAACTCATCTGCAGTGTGTGAACATGCCTTAAACAAACCCAACCACTTCATACGTTTTGACCAACATAAAGTACTATCAAAAGAATGTCGGTTCATTCCACGTATGCTACGCGAAGCTATAGAAATAAGAAAACATCCAAATTTTAACAGAGAAGATGGTTGGAAAATTCTACCTGCATGGGATCCAGTTCTAACTAGGACCCAAGCTAGACCACTCACTGCAAGATCACAAGACACAGTTAGCTCTTTCTGCGTGGATAGGAACGTTAATTAATAATATGAGTGACGGTAGTGTATATTTTTCAAAACTCTGTAAATGACAAAAAACATCTTAGTCTACCCGTGACCACGAACGCTGTAAAGTGTTCGAAACGTCGGGATAAAATTAATAAACTCGCGAAAAGTTAATCCGTAAAAAAGTTGTTTTATATCAATAATAATAATACTACACTAGTACGAATATTAATATATTTGTTGTTTTATAAATATCATGCGAAATCACTATACGAATCGCTAATTTGACAGTAAAGCTGAGCCGTTTACCTATCAAAACTGCATCGCAATGCGGCCCAGGGTTAGTAGGGTTAGTATGCGCACAATAATAAACGCCTCTCGCTTCATTTATATAAGACATCACATTTTTATTAAGATTTGATATGTTCTTCACTGCACGCTTTTATATGATATAATCTCAGTATTAATGGGCCGATGAGATAAAAATAGTTTTAGTTTCAGAGTTTATTTGTAAAGGTATGCTAAAGACTCAAACATCACTCCACGATATTTAAAAGTCGGATTAAACCAATTCGAGTAGACAACGCTGCAAGGGATCGCTCGTAGACCGCATAATTAAAAAATACCCCACTAGTATTGGACAAAATCAAAGCACTTTTGAAGTACATTTGAAGCGTTCTCAAACCGTACATGAGATGTTTTTGTCAATTGTGGGTATTTGTATATCCTACTCCCTTAAACTACGTGAATTTTAGAACAATGTATTTTTTCTCTTACGTTGTATTTTAACATCAAGCCGCATAGAGATAAACTAAAGAGCAAACGGGCAAAGAGCGCCTGAAGTTAATATTTTGACTCATTTTTGCGTCAACGCTTTCAATTAATTAAAGTAGTGCCTACTTTTTAGTAACCGAATTAAATAATTTTACTGTAAATTAAAGCATTCCAAATAATATGCTGCTTTGGAGACTGCTTATGATTTTGTGCCGATCACTGTGGAGACGGCTGGGCCCTGGGGTGATGAGGAACGCGAACTTTTTAGGGAGTTGGGACGAAGGTTGAGAGATAGGGGCAACGATCCTCGCTCTGGGTCCTGGTTGGTTCAACAGGTTTCCATAGCTATTCAATGTGGTAATGCTGCTAGCATAATGGGAACCTTTGGATCAATCGGGGCGCGGAGGGGGGATTCGTTGTGGTCGAGAAAAACCATAGAGCAGCTGTTTTTGGTACCTATTTAATTTTTATGATATTTTATATAGAATAGTTAATTTGACGACGCTTGTGGCTGAATTTGTTTGTAATTCTCGCATGTGATTTTCTTTAATAAATAAGTTAAATTCTTTACTAAATAAAATTTTTACTGTTGACATCGTCATTTGAATTAGAATCAAACATTTTTACGAAAATTGAATCCTTCACGTTTCGCGACTGCATTCAGCTAATGGATAATTTTGAGTATAACTTACTTCCGTTCAGCCGCAACACTGCCGCATACGAATGCGGCGGTGGACTAACGGCTTTAATAGTCTCGCACACACGTATCGTAGTAGTTTTGAGACGACATCAAGTATGCCCATAATGATACATTTGGCGTACATGACTGTGACCTTGCAGTATTTAAATTTGGATATTTTAAATTTTATTTCAAGCGGTCAAGGTCATTGTTACAGAAGCGACGCGGATGTACCTGTTCCATACGGTCGCACAGTTCCTCTAGCCAATGCCACCTCACCATCTATCCCCAACTGGGAGATTAAACAGAAAGACGTGCTGGTGGCAGCGCTGATATCGAACTGTGGAGTCACGGGCCGCATGAAGTATATACGAGATCTACAGAAGCACATCAAAGTTGATGTTATTGGAAAATGTTCTGTTGATAAGAGAAAAAGGTAAATAAATATCGCATACACTTCTCTGATCTGACAGTAGCTTTTAAACTCGTTTTATAGAAATCAGAAACAACAAAGGCGCCAAAAAACTCTACTAACCCAAAACCAAGATGGTGTTCTTAACCCACATGCAATGCGAATCACTTGGCTTCGGAGATATTTGTCCTGAAATCAATACTAATGTTATAAATCTGAAGAGTTTGATTGTTTATCAAATTGCGCTAATGTCAGGAATTTCTACTAGTTCGATCGAAAAAATATATTAGGTATGTGCTGAATAGCTTCTTTATTGGGGAAGGCTACAATAATAAAATATTTCAATTTGTTTCAGTTGTCCTGGTTCGTTCAGAGCTGATTGTCCAGCAATAAACGAATATTACTTTTACCTTGCGTTCGAGAATTCAGGGTGCCGTCAGTACTTCACCGAGAAAGTCTTCCACAATGCATATTCTAAGGGATCCATACCAATTATAATGGGACCTCTTTTGTATGATTGCAAAAAAATATTGCCTCCAAAATCATTTTTACATGTGAACGATTATGCTTCTCCAGAAGACCTAGCAACTGAAATCTTAAAAATAAGCAGAGATACCGAATTATTAACCAAATATCATAGATGGAGAGAACACTTCAAAATAGTGAACGAACACGGTTATTTTGGAACAAAATCGTATCATTTATGTAGGTTATGCGAAGCTTTAAACGTTAATGATAATGAAACCAAAGAATATGATGAAGATGATCTGAGATTGTATTTGGACCAAAAAATATTATGTCTTAAACCTTTTACATAAAATTGTTTTAATTTTAACGTGTACTTATTTCCGAAGGAGTGAGTGAGGTCCAACATAATTAAAGATTAAAAGTCAAAAAGCAGACCGCATATAATGCGTCTGTTCCCGTGAAAAATTCAACAAATCCAATTTCAAGTAAAGTCAACAAACTCGGCTGTATTAATAGCATCTTACGCTTACTAAATCCAATTTAACCTCTCTGTTCTCAGCAAATATTAACGTAGAAACATCACTAACGAAGTAGTTTAGCTAATCCTCTAAAGAAGCGACAGCTTTGTAAAGTCGTTTGGAAGACTTCGCCCGTTGTTACTCTGGAGTATGGAGTAAGGGTAATTGTTTTAAGAAACAGAGTCAGTTAATAAAGGTTGAGATAACATTACAGTAGGGCTGCTATGCAAGGTCCTAGGGACGAGTGTTCTAAAGTGTCTTTGGTGTCACACTTTGATGGTATTGCGTACTACATGCCGGCATTATAGGTTAGTACGAATTAAAGCAAGAATATTTTTTTACAAAACGCGAAATTGCATTAGTGGGTACGGTAAACGCGTAACCTACACTATTTATACACATTACATTTGAGGATCATACATTCACATTTGACGACCTCAGTGGTGTCGTGGCTAAGCACGCTGGGTGTTAAGGCGCGTCGCCGCTTCGAGGTTCCGGGTTCGATTCCCGATCGGGTCAATATAGAAATCAATATTTTCTATATTGTCTCGGGTCTAGGTGTTGTGGCACCACCGCTGAGTCTGATTTCCATAACAGAAGTGCATTGGCTACTTACTTTGGGATTAGGGCAATGTAAGTGATTGGAGTACAATACTTATATTTATTTATTGCATAATATAATTAAAAGAAAAGTACGTTTAATCAGCATCAGCAAAAATTTAATTCAATTGGTCGGCAATTTTCATGATTCTAGATGTGTTGAGTTTGTCTCCGTGATATCGGAATGTAGAGGTAGACAAACCTAACCCCGCTAAGTAGCCGGCTGCACAGAAAATGTTATTATGAAGTTTTCAGTTTTGTCAGAAAATATATAGGAAAATAAACAAAGTCAGGAAGTTTGATATTCTTTCCATATATTTTCTGACAAAATTTAAAACTTCTTAATAACATTCTCTGGGCGTCCGGTCTTTTTTAAATGAAGTTCATTTAAATTTATGTAAGGAAAGAACGTGTTCGGCTGCAGCGAACCGGCTCGACACGATCGGCGCGAACAATGCCTACGGCGAGCGCACGGCCGCCTATCTTGCTCCTCGGCTTATCAAAGACCTACCTAGTAAGGTTCTCCCTTGTTTTGTCGAACAACGTTTGATATAATTTCACTTCACAAACATTTAAAATATCTAATTTCATTTGATATAATTATTCGATTCCTATAATATTTATTTTTACTAATTTTGATTGATATAATTGTTCATGTAATATAATTTCAATTCATCGAATTTTCACTTTGCCTAATATCACATGACATAATGTTTGCTTGGCCTAATGAGTGCTTAATCTAATTTTTATTTAACCGAAACTTTAAAACTGAATAACACTAGATAAAACAACAAAAAAAGCGGTCACTGTTCTAACCTACATAACCTAGATGACATCAAGAAAGGGGAATTCTGGCGCTCGGCGGCCGCTGCCGCGGCACGCTCGCTTCGCTCGCTCGCCTTCGCGCGTTGTCGGATCACTGTTCTAACCTAACCTAACCTAGATGACACTACAAAGGGGAGTTCTGGCGCTCAGCGGCCGCTGCCGCGGCACGCTCGCTTCGCTCGCTCGCCTTCGCGCGTTGTCGGATCACTGTTCTAACCTAACCTAACCTAGACGACACCAACAGAGGGAAGTTCTGATGCTCGGTGGCGCTCCTTTTTTGTGATTAAATGCAAAATATTAAAGCTTTGTTTTACTCAAGTTGCCCTATTTGCTGTCTTTAAAATAATACTGTTTAAATCTTATAATTAAAAAAAAACAATATAGACGAACTGATCATTATACTAAATAAAAGTATGTAAAATGATAATTATACAAAATAAGATTAGATAAAACAAAAATTAGATGAAATGATTATTAGGTCGAATGATGATTATGCCTCTTAAATGTTAGCACAAACGTTGTTATATCAAACAAATATTATCTGTTATAAAAATTATGTTAAACAAAATTATGTTAAACAACCATTATGTTAAGAGTGATTAGTAATGGTGAAATTATATCAAACGTTTTTCGACAAAACAAGGGAGAACCACCTAGTAACCTTCGCAATAGTATCACACCATTGAAAATTAAATATAAACTGAAATCACATTTTTTACAAGTTTTGCTTTGAATGTAGTCACCTCTTCGAAAAATTGAAACATTTAAGTTAATTGAATTGTATTTGAACATAAGAATATTGTATTATTGCAACTGTTCCTTAGTTTCCTTTAGTTAGTATATTGGTTAGTAATATTATTGTAAATAGTGGAGCAAGGAATATTAATTTATAATCAGTAGTATCGATGTGAGTTGTAGCAGCATGAACACAAACCTTAGTGGTTTAATCGTGCTGTTTTTGTGTTGTATCCATTTGTTTTCTATTTATATCGTAATAAATGAAAAAAAAACATACACACAATAACTGAAACATTTGACAGTCGGTGAAATACAGTTCGACAAGGATCTTCTGGCCCATAGATGATATTGACAAGGAGGCGCTAGCATTCAATCAGGGTAGCCGATGCAAAAAATCTCCCTTGATTAATGGGAGTTCAGAAAACTAATATTTCTTTACCCACCCATGGCAAAGTCAAGGAAAAAGGAATGTACTTATTTAAACTAGGAATAAGCATGATGGTACGGACAACAGCACGTCAAGGTAAACACTGCGGTATCTTATACAGTTGTAATAAGGGCTAGTTTGCAACAAAAGTAGAGAACCTGATGTGCTGGCGACTGTACAATATACCATGTATGTACCACCGATTTAAAACGCAAAACAATTGTTTAAACAATAAAAACCTTTGAAAATTTTAACTACATTTTAGGAGCTTAGCTTACGGTATTTTAAAATAATATTTTTATTTAAAACAAAAAGTGTAACAAATGAAACATCAGGGAGACGTTTGGAAAAATGGTTAAATCTCCTGTAAGATTTGGGTGATTTAGCTGCACTAGATCTGACAACCGCATTTTTGAAGATGGCAGCGTCAGTTATTTTTAGGCATGTCGATTCATTTTAAAAAATATCGATCTCTGATTCGATTCAAATCGGACATACTAGAATCTTGATTAAATCGAGCATTAAAAGATCGATTTTCGATTAATCGAGTCAATTTCAAATATGACTAATTGCCTAATAAAGATACAGGACATTATTGATGACAATTTACTGCAAACACAAATAATTGGATAGAAGTATTATTAAATAAATAAACATAATATCAGACCTATATTCTTCATAAAAAATAGGTAGAAGAGGTGGAAATCGAACCCAGGATCTTTTGCTCAGCAGTAGTGCTTGCGACCACTAAACAAATGTGTATTAATTTCTAGTCTCGCCTAAGTACTCGCAAGTCGGTTAATAAATTAATCTTTTTTTTTTCAGCGCAAGTAACGCCACCTTCGGAAGCGTTCATAAATATTAACTTTGCTACATAATGCGTTCAAATTATTGACCAAGTGTAACAAATGAAACAGTTGCTACCAGTTGCTTTTGTGTCCGACAACAGCAAAAAATAAAAATTAAACTGAATACTGCAGTCAATTGAGGAATATTATCGCTAGTTCTTTAAAAGAATCAGTCCGATTCGGGAGGTTTATGAATCGATTCATTGATTCGATGAAGGGTTCAAAATCAATTATATTACTCTAAATAATCGATATTCCGATTGTATAATCGATTTTAAATCGACATGCCTAGTTCTTTTTTCACCGTGTCGGCCAAAATATCCATGTCGCACTAAACGCGTTTGGAATTTGCGTAAAGTAGGTATATGTAGATATATAGCAATATAACTTTTGCGATAACGTCGCCTTTATTAGACATTTCTTTTAAACGAGTTTGTATAATGCGATAAGAAAATATCTTATCTTACTGTGCATAAAGTAACAATGTAATATATTTTCAATTTAAGTCGTACAAGTTTAAATATTTGAAAAGAACAAAATGTAATACTAGCAAGTATATGTGAATTGGATTTTGAACGTTGATTTAAGTTATGAGATAAAGGGCCATAAATAAAAAGTAATTTTAAATGTAAAAGCCTAGACACCATCACATACCATCATTGCGTCGTTAAGCGGTATTACAGAGATTTACATTCAGATTTAATATAAAAATCCCAGTCCCCGCAATATGCTAATACAATGGCGGTATAATAAAAAATAAATCGTTCCGTTTCACGAAAAAGCGCTCGTTTCAATAAATGACTTTGCAACTTGTAGTTGCTCTGGGAAGTGCAAATGGAATTTTTACACCATTTGTTGTAATACGAGTTCTAGATTCCGATGCAGATTATAAACCTGCTGTGACGACCCGTCTGGTGTAGTGGTTGAGAAATCGACTACTACGCAGCGGGTGCGGGTTCGATCCCCGCACAATACAAACATTTGTGTGCATGAACATGTCTGTTTGTATTGGTCTGGGTGTTTTCTATGTATATTATATGTATATGTATTTACAAACAAAAAGTATTTAAGTATTATATCCGTTGTCTGGCACCCATAAGCTTTGAGTAGCTTACTTTGGGACTAGATGGCGATGTGTGGGAATGTCTAAAGGATATTTATTTATTTATTCTTTTCTCGAAATTACACAGCATTTTACAGCTTGAATTGGTAATATGGGTCTTTCTATTATGGGTCTAACTGTTTTATACTACCTTACAATACCATTTTTAGGGTTCCGTAGCCGAATGGCAAAAAACGGAACCCTTATAGTTTCGTCAAGTCTGTCTGTCTGTCTGTCTGTCTGTCTGTCTGTCTGTCTGTCTGTCCGTCCGTATGTCACAGCCATTTTATACTGTAACTAAAAGCATTACACTGTTGAAATTTGGTAGCAAGATGTATCCTGTTAACCGCTTACCGATTCTCACACAAAAAATAAAAAATAATGTCATTTAAGGGGGGGCTCCCATACATGAAACTAAAACCAAAAAAAAATTTTTTAGTCAAACCTATGCGTGTCTATGAATAGGTCTTTTAAAATGATATTAAGGTTCCTAAAACCATTTTCTTATAAAGTCTAACGATTCTTAGCTATCTGCTTCCAAAGTGGTAAAATGGGCGTCCCCCCCCCATCTAACTTCCAAACCAAGAGAGTCTAAATTTTGAAAAAAATATATAATATAGATCGTAACAAATACTTTCAACGAAAATTAACACATTTTCAACAACCGCAAACATAACTTTGTACTTCATACAAACACTATGGAAAACAAAGTTATATTTGCAGTCAACAAAATATTGTGGTATTTTACTAAGTAGAAGTAAGTGGATTCCCTTATTCACTTAAAGTTGGCACGGAACCCTCAGTGCGCGAGTACGACTCGCACTTGGTCGGTTTTTAAACTAACATTCGATATGGAAAACATTGGGTGGAGGGTCTATTTTCAAATATAGTCGTCCATTGGCTGATAATATGACGATTACTATCTCATTTATTCATTAGTAGATTTGGGTTAAAACAATCCAATCGAGGCTATGCGGTAGGCCTATTCTATAGGTACTAAGTGACTTTTATGCAAACAGATATATTTGAATACCTATAATTTTATGTATTTTTTCATTCTTCCACAATTCTTACAAAAGGTGCTTTATATACATTTGAATTCCCGTTTCGTTTCCATATTTCAAGCTTTGCGAAGTTTGTTTGATTAACTCATTTTGCAAACTCCATCTTTCGCCGTCAGTTTATTCGCTTACTACGTGAGAGGATAAACTTTATTGAAGTTACAAAGTATATTTTGAGATGACTACTTCTCTGTTTTATACAATATCTAGGGGTAGGGGTAGGGGTAGGTAGTTATTTATCTTTCAGTTAGCAAGTCTCTTGGTCTTCGTGTCGAGACTTTACAGTCAACTTCCTTACTTTTTAATTTGCATCTGAAGAAATCTGTGTTGAGTTCTTTACTGTCAACACAAGGGCTTTATTAGGCACAGTATTCTAAAACGATAAGCTTGACAACATAGATATGTGCCTCTACCACAGAAGATATGCGTCTACGAGGCATAGTTTCGTTTTATAAAAGCGGTACTTATTATCTATCTCACTTGCACATACCGATGGAGCGGCGCGTTGCATATGTCTATCTCTATTGACTCACGACTCATTAGCTGACGTGTCGGCTACAGCCGATACTTTCGAAGATAAGAAGGGGTGAAAAGCAGCTCGGATTTACGGAAAAAATGCAAAAAATATTGCATGTTGAGAATTTTTGAAAGAGAGAAAATGAATTTATTCGACCAAAATGAATTGCATTAACAAAAATACATATATTTTAAGCTACTAGGCCCTCATCATTGGTTGGTGGCTCAGTATTGGTCGTGGCAGCAGCAGAACGCATACCACGATGCTGATTTTCAGCAAGTGCCTTTACATAAAATAACACAAAAAATATATTATAAATCTATCTTTCGAATAATCCTATTGGAATTTGACATATTGAATTATTAAAATTGCAAATTATAATATAAATAATTATAACATAAATCAAATTGCATAATAATTAATTTAATTAATACTACTAAATATTTGTTTGGCTTTCGGTTTTCTGTATACTGAATAACTCTTTATACTATGAAAATACCTCAAATTCAAGGTATCAGAATTCCTGAACATAACGAAACATATGTCGGAAGCGTATATCACCAATAATGTTCTGGTGACTATGGGCGAAGACTTTCAGTACCAACAGGCTGATATGTGGTACAGAAACTTGGACAAACTAATCCAGTAAGTCGCATGGACTTATTTTTTTAAATAAAAATATACAGGGTATTGTTTTGGTCAGCGACCATGGGTGGTTGTAAGTACAAACTATACTAATGCAAAAAAATAACATATTTTTTTATGGCAAAAAAAGCCCAAAATTTATTTTTTATTGTAAGACTAGAGAGCGAGTTAAAACTACCAACGCCAGGTCTTAGTATTTCGTAGATACGCGCGGGCAAAGCGCGAGAGTGCGAGTTCCCCTACTCGTTTTTTTGTAGAATGATGAGAAGCGGTTTTCTTTCATAAAACTTGCTTAGAATTAAGAGTTTTTTTATTAGAATAAGCATAACTCATATTATCATCCCTGAGTTGGAATGTCAGTGTCAGTGACCAAAACAACACATATAATAACAGATATAACTTTTTACGTCTTTATAAGGGGACGTTTTATCAGCGAAACGACTCTATAAAGTTTAATAGCCAATTAGTCAGAACTTGTGCGCAAGTATGTACTCAGGGGCGATACCTTAACGACTCTCATCGCTTTCAAATGTTGTTCCACGAAGGTTTGCGATCAATTTCCCACTAAAAGGGCATTAAAACGCCATTCGTAGAAACTTTTCTCGAAGTTTTAAGTCATGCGTATTCGTTCGAGCGATTTGCGAAATTGCTCTTAAGACCGAGTTTCGAGTTTGCGAGTTAAGCAGTAGGTTCCTAACTCCGATTACTGTGTAAAGGAAAACATCCTTTCTACAAAGTTCGAATGTATATGGTTTGTGGGTTAATTTATAACTTCGCACATACATAAAGAGATTTGTTTACAAAGTTTCGTACACGGATTCTTAAATGAAATTACGGTCAGTAATTATGTGTAAGGAATTGAGCAATATGTAAAATTTACTGTCACTTTTGAAACTGAAATGTTTCAAAAGTGACAGTAAATCAGAAACGATCTGAAAACATTTCAGCTTGATTATGAAGAAGCCTTAAATGTTTTTACGTGCCATATTATGATGTAGAAATACATTTTGTTTTTATTGCCATTTACGAGTCCTCGTAATTTGTGGGCCAGATGTTTGTTTTACTTTACGGCCGAGCAATAAAAAGTAGCTGTTACACACTTATAGTCTGCAAAACAGAGACGAAACACGACCATTTGGGGACGACCCCCAACTTTTTGTGAAACACCCTTTTTCTTCTCATCAGTCATCGTGTCTAAGGAAGCGTAAGAGGTCTAGGTAAGTTGGCTTTTGTAGGGCTGAATTACACCGCATTGGGCTCGAATGATGAGGTGCGTATTCGTGTGTTTATACTATCGAAACAAACTATTCGTTGTAACAATGCTTGGGATGTGGTAAAGCAGAAACCGATAATGTGTTTTATTATTTTGTTATGATACACTGGTGCAGATTGGGAGTTGAGGAACGTTAAACTACCTGACTCTACAGATAGGATCGGAACCACTATGTATGTGATGTAATCGAGTCGAACTATCCAGGGAAATTGCTTACAAATGGCGCTTAGAACTATTGAAGTTATTCCTATAAATGATTAAATTTTAAACTAATTACTATAGTAGTTAAAATGGAATTACAAATAAGCATCCTAATGTTATTAAGAAGTGTCGTTAAGAAGAAGCCAGACAACACATAATTGACTATTTTCACGATAAGTAAGGTTTTTTTCTTGTGTTACGAAGAACCAGAAAATGTCTGCCATTGATAATAGGTACTAACTAAAATATCTATATAGTGCAATATTCTTTATCGAAGAGTTCAATTTAATATTTATGTTGGCATGTTTCTATGGCATTAAATTAACCTATTTACCACGTATTTGCAATTAAATCAGGAATCAGTTACAGATGCGACATCATTGTCATACAGCCTTTTTTGTACAAAACTCTACCGTAGCGCATAGGAAACTTTAGGTCGTTTATCAATGCGCAGCTTGTACTTATTACAATAACTTTATTAGCTTTCCACGAAACTATGATGGTATCGGGCCACAGAAATTGAATAGGTAGGTAATATTGTAGGCTCACATTTCAATTTCAGGAAATATTAAATAATTGTAATATCATCATAATTACCTGATTAACCCTTTAAAATAAGATGGTCCTGGGCACCATTCATCGTTGGCGTCATAACGGATGAATCATAAGTGTGTTTATTAGTTTTATTATCCTTTATTAGCGAAAATTTTTAAGCCAGCAAGTATTTATTTTTATATTTTACTGTCAAGATTCATCGATACTTATAATTATTATAGACTGACCACAATAGTCACCACCATCATCACAGCCACAGGCGACGCGTTTTCTTCTACTGAACAGAAAACCTAACAGGGTAAATTCCCGTTAACAAAAAACCTTGATCGCCCTAAAAGCCATGCGGCACCAATCAACAATGGCACGGGAGGATGGGCTAGATCGGACGCGGAAAAGGCTGAAACATTCGCAAAGCACCTGAGCACGGTTTTTCAACCACATCCTGAGTGCAGCCCTGACCAAACCACAGAGGTCAATGAGTACCTAGAGTCGGCAAACCAAATGTGCCTACCTCTAAAATGTACAAGCCCGAAGGAAGTTATTAGAGAAATAAAAAACCTGAAGGAAGGCAAAGCACCCGGATATGACCTGATTGACGCAAAATTGTTGAAACAACTACCATCCAAAGGAATAATGAAAGTGGTCAATATTTTCAACGCACTTCTTAGACTTGAGCATTTTCCTGGACAATGGAAGATAGCGCAAATAGTGATGGTACCCAAACCAGGGAAATCACCGAATGACGCGACCTCATATAGACCTATCAGCTTGCTCCCAGTAATTGGAAAACTATTTGAAAGAATTTTGTTTAATAGAATGAAGGAACACCTGCTCAATGTGCTGCCAAATCATCAATTTGGCTTTCGAGAGAAACACGGAACGATCGAACAAGTGCATCGAATTGTAGACATCATCAGTAAAGGTCTTGAAAATAAACTGTATTGCTCCGCTGTTTTCCTAGATATCAATCAGGCATTTGATAGAGTATGGCACGAGGGTCTATTGTTTAAAATAAAAAAAAAGCTTCCTCATTCGTTTTATCAAAGTTTGAAATCTTACCTCTCCAGGAGAAGTTTTCAGGTGAAATGTAATGAAGATCTCTCTCAACTCTATGTGATTAAATCAGGTGTCCCACAGGGCAGCATATTGGGGCCAGTTTTATATCTCATTTTCACAGCTGATATCCCTACTAACTGCAAAACAACAACTGCAACATATGCTGATGATACTGCTTTACTGTCCATCCATGATGACCCAGATACTGCTTCACTCATGTTGCAAGAGCACCTCTCAGAAATTGAAACGTGGCTAAAAAAATGGAGGATAAAAGCAAATGAGAGTAAGTCAGCACACGTAACTTTTACTTTAAGAACAAAGACGTGCCCTCCAGTCAACCTGAACAATAAAGATATTCCTCAAGAGAACAGTGCTAGATACTTGGGTATGCACTTGGATAGAAGATTGACCTGGCAGACACATATATGGAACAAGCAAAAGCAGCTGGATGGGAAATTGCGCAGTCTAAACTGGCTAATAGGTCGCCATTCAAATCTAAATGATAACAATAAAATTCTTATTTACAAAGCCATCCTAAAACCAATTTGGACTTATGGCATACAGCTGTGGGGTTCTGCCAGCAAAAGCAATATTGAGATCCTGGAGAGATTCCAGAGCAAAGCCCTCAGGACTATACTTGGTATTCCCAATTGCATTGCCAATAAATATATGTACCTCGATCTCGGTATAGCCACTGTCAAAAAAGAAATTGTCGAAAGCAGCCTAAGATATCAGGAAAGACTCGCAGCACATACAAACGTTCTTGCCCAGACATTGAGTGGAGACGGCGGCCAACAATACGTCAGATTAAAGAGATATGACATTTTCAACCTTATTAAGAGATTTTAAAAAATTCTTCAACCGCAGAGACAAGGGAGGAGTCAATGGACAAGCCCCTTATGACTCAATCGTTAAACCGGAGAATCCCTCAGTCAAAAAGCTGGCTTATTGTTTTTAAACAGATTGCCAGGAAGCAGAAATACAAAGGAAAAAAAAAAAACTGAACAGAATAATGTTATGTTCTACCCCATTAATGACCAGCGGCCCTATTTATTAATCATTTGCTTGAATATGGCGTATGATTTTTGTTTGAAAACGAATTAAAAATCAATGGAAATCACGTGAAATATAGACAGTAGTACTCACAAAATTCAGTTAACTTAAATAATATCTTTATTAATATTACACGCCATCTTGACAGGAGTATTTCAAAAATAGGGACCCTAGTCTACATCCACTGTCAACCAGCGATATCTTAACAAGATCGTCTGTTTATTTTGAATCAGAAATTTAAAATATTAATTATTGTACTGACATAGCCCTGCGAATCAGTGGCCACCCTACTATACCGAAGAAATTAGTTCCCCTTAACCAGATGGCGCCACAAGATAATAACTCGGCCGTTGGTTTTTCAATAGCGGTCAGCCCACCTCGTCGAGAATATATTGCTGACCCGTCCATTTCTAGGTTTTTAATCTTGATTTACGGAATAACCGGGAAACGATTTTTAAATACAATGAATCCCATTTTCTCTTGTATGCGTAGTGTTCTGTTGGGTTGAGGTGAATTTGTTTCATGGATTTACGGAGTTTAAGGTATGGTTATGTTTTTTTTTATAACTGACTTCAAAAAATGAAGTTTCTCATTTGGACATAAACAACTGTTTAGACCGTTGATCTCCGTTAAGCTTGACATCATGCGCCGAATGTAAAATTAATTTGTTTCTTCTAAATAAAAAACAAGTGCCTTGAAGGCGTTTAATAGTTAAGTAACTTGTTAAGGCACGGCCTTTAATGAAAATCATTTAAGTTTCTAATCTATCTCGCAAGTGATCAAATGGATCATTCAGTGCGCAGCTCTTATTCATTGGGTCATAGTAGGTAAAATATATTTCAATTGTGTCGATACTTTATTTTACTTTGTAAAACGTATTCGAAAAAATAGAAATAGTTACCATAATAAACACCGTCCGATGAATCTCAGCATTAAAAAGTCATATTATCAGCGCCAGCTCATAATATAGCCTCTTGGAAGCGAGTTGGAAATTTACGCCGCCAATGTGTGGCCGATTAGATTAATGGCAGTAATCCGATTTTATAACGTAGTTCCACCGCTGTGGGGAGCGAATTTAATTAACCTTCTTTATGAATTATTCGCAAGTACGGCGGTGTGGAGTTCGCAAATCTCCAGATTTAATTACATAAAAGTTTGCTGAAACAGATTTCCTGAAAATAGCGCCAGACTTTGTTGCTCAAGTTATTTGAATGGAAAAATCAAATCTGCTTCTTATCTTATGAATCTTCATATTTTTTTAGGATGATCAAAGCCGAAATTATTATCAATTCGATCACTTACGGTTACTACTACTTCGCACTTTAGGGTACCCAATAACGACTCCCATACACATAACATAACATACATACATACACATAACTGCTAACAACTGATCCGGACAGATACTCGGTGTCGGTAACCGCTCCACTGGGAACCTCTGACCACTCTCTGGTAAAATCTGTATTGGTATATTCCCCATTCGACCAGAGGACCAAGGCGGATGTGGCGATACAGGTCAGCAGATTGGGATGAGATACGTCACTTTATTGCGTGATTTCCCTGGCGGCAGGTATGCTTTAGTTCAGGAGACCTGACACTACTCGTATGTTCTGATTCTGTAGCCATACGTCAACGAATGAAATACTTCATTCCGTTTCCTGAGTTTGCGATGACCCAAAAACCCACCCATGGCACGATGCTGAATGCTTCCGTGCGGAAGCTCACAAACAGGTAGCCTTTTCTGCCTGGGCCGAGGCTCGAGCTTATAAGCTGCCGGATTCCCGAAACCTGAAGACAGCCTTCAACCTTGCCGCAAGGGAATGCAAAAATACATTACGCAGGGCCCGATTCAACCACATAAGCCGGATTGAATCAAAACTAGCCTCATAACCTACCGGGACTAAGGCGTATTGATCCTTGGCATAAGCGGTTGAACCCAACTTCGATCGACCACCCTACCACCCCTGTTTAAACTCGCGGCACTGCGTTTGCGGATAACTCACGCCTCGATACTGCAGGAAAAATCCACGTATCTCATCACAACCCTCTGACTGCTTGATGCCCAAAGTGCGCATCCATCAGAAGGAGATTTTTAAAATCCTGCAGAGTTTGTATATTCATAAGGCTGACAAAATACCAGCAATTGCCCTCCGTAATTATGCACCTGAGTTGTCTCTACATCTAACTCGTCTGTACCGACTCTCACTTAAGACTAACATAGTACCAGTATCCAAGAAGGGTAGTCGTGCTGACCCTGCAAACTACCGCCCCATCTCGGTCACCTCTATACTGTGCAAGATTATAGAACGTGCACTAAACATTAAGCTCCTGGCACACCTTGAAGATAACGATCTCCTCAGTGACCGCCAGTATGGGTTACGCCTACCCCGGTCGGCTGGGGACCTTATAGTGTATGCACTATTGAAGTGAGGCCATAGAGAAGCACGGAGAGGCTATGGCTGTGTCTCTTGACATATCCAAAGCTTTTGCACCGGGTTTGGCACGTAAGCCTTGTAGGCAAGCTTCCCTCATTTGGCATTCCTGCTGGCTTCTGCAAATTGATTTCCGAATTTTTGAGTGAGCGATCAATACGTGTAGTCCTGGAAGGTAAAAACGTCAAATATTCAAGCTATCAATGCTAGTGTTCCTTAAGGAAGGAGGAGTCAGTACTATCAGTAACTCTCTTCTTGTTGCATATCAATAATCTGCTAGTGCCCAGTATAGTTAGGGATGCAGACAATAACACAGTTATTAACCGACTTCAAAAAGGTGGAGGTTATCAATTCGAATGTATGTTTTTTTTGTATCTATGTTACCTCATATCTCAGTCGTTAATCAACCGATTCGGAAATTCTTTTCGCTTCCTTAGAGGATATACTTTTTAGTTGGTCTCATTGTTGCCAATTTAAGGGTTTGATGATGGAATCTTGGTGTAATCGAGGGAAACCCTAAAATTTTAAAAGTTTGTAGTGTTTTTTTACTAGAATCTTAACATTGACGTGAATTTATGACCGGTAGTTTGTAGCTTCTTTAAGAACAGTGTCATAAGGTGCAACCTCACCCCCTCCCCCTCTCCTGTAACCACTTAAAATGAAAAAGTAAAATTAACCGAAATAAAACAACTTTTTTACGGATTAACTTTTCGCGAGTTTATTAATTTTATCCCGACAATTTTACTACGGGACAACCAGCTTCCAGTACCACGTCGTTGCAGACCCCGTGCCATTGCCAAGCCAATGACAGTTGAACGCCCACCTGCCGTACTACCTTACATCAAGGGGGTCACTGACAAGATTGGGAGAATCTTGAAGCGAGCTTCAATGAAGACTTATTTCAAGCCGCCAAAGAGGATTAACCAATTTTTATCACCTGTCAAGTGCACCATACCTCTTCAAGATGCAGAGATGTATAGACTGGAATGTGACTGTGGCCTTTCCTACAGCATCGGGCAAACCAAACGAAGTATAGGCGTGCGGATAAAAGAACATATAGCTGACGTTAAACATAGACGAAACTTAAAATCTGCAGTGTGTGAACATGCCTTAGACAAACCCAACCACTTCATACGCTTTGACAAACCCAAAGTACTCAAATTCAAAATTCAAATTTCAAATATTCTTTATTCAATTTAGGACACAATATGCCACTTATGAACGTCAACACGTGTACAGTGAAAAATAAAATAAAAATAAATGTGCCCTGAAGGGGCCGAATCATGTCTCCTTATCTTTTGGGCCCTACCAGCGCTTCGAGACAGGACACAGACAATTAGGCAAGTGCTGAGAAGAAACGCCGGAACAAACTCAGTCACCACTAGCTGCCGTAAAATCAAAATCATCATATACCCGATTTATCCTCTGTTTCCTTTTGTTTTAATTCTTTAAATGTTTTTATGATGTCTAAAGGATGAACCAATATTTCTGAATTTAAATGAGGATTCACACCTATGAACACTCGACACTAGAAATGATTTCGCGTGACTTGAGCAAGAACTCAACTGTTTAGTTGTCTCTATAGCAGGGATGCACAGACCGCGGCCCGCGGGCCGCTTGCGGCCCGCCGGTCGAATACTGGTGGCCCGCCGACAGCAAAAATAATACTCTCGTACATTCGAAAAATATTGAATTCTATTCCAGAATAAAACCAAAAAAAATATGTTCGAAAAGTAATTTGAATCTCGCGCGCGCGCTCTTAAGTGCACGAATTCCCGATTGCTCGCGTAGGTAGATACACGAAGCTTCCAGAGTCGGTTTCGAGATTTCTCCAGACAGTTTTCGACTCTATATGCGCGGTATAAAAGCCACGCTAACCGCAGCGACCCATAGTTCGGTTTTAATTTGAGTGAAGTGTCAATAGTTCTAGTGGAGATTTTAACTCGACTAGCCGGTGTCATATATTTTGATCCACATTCAACGTAGATTTCCCGTCAAGTGCCGTGTATAATTGTGTTGTGAAATCGTAAGTAAAACTCTGTTATTAATAAGTGTTTCCCTACCTATTTAAATCAATTATTTTTGCTAATTTAAAAAAGGATGGGTAATTTAAGTAGGTACTGTAATTGTTTTTAGGTGCTGTGTTAATCCTAGCCAGGATTAGAACGCAACGTTAAAGATGAAAATCGGCAGTTTCAAGAAATTTGGACTGAGAAATACTTTTTTGTATGGTCGCATAATAAAGTCGTTTGTTTAATTTGCAAGAATTCTGTTGCGATTGCAAAGGAATATAATGTAAAAAGGCACTATGAAACGCAGCATCCTACTTTTACCAAGTTTACAGGCGAATTAAGAAAGCAAAAAATGTTGTCTTTAAAACGGGAGCTTATTGGTCAGCAAGCTATGTTTACAAAACCCATCCAAGATTCAGAAACAGCTACAGAAGTTAGTTATGAAATTTCTCGAATGATAGCAAAGCGCAGTCGCCCCTTCAATGATGGGGATTTTGTAAAAGAATGCATAGAAATTGCCGCTAAGAAAATGTGTCCAGAAGCAGCAAAAAAGTTTGAGAAAATTCAACTGAATCGTATGACTATCCAAAGACGTATTATGTCTTTGTCAGGTAATATTGCGGAACAATTAAATGAAAAAACTAAGATCATTGAATTTTTTTCATTAGCACTCGACGAATCCACTGATATTACTTCCACAGCTCAACTTCTCATATTCATACGAGGTGTTACTCAAGATTTTGAAGTCTTAGAAGAGTTGTTAGGAATGTGTTCATTGAAAGGTCAAACCAGAGGAGTTGATATACTCAATGTACTTTTGGATGAGTGTTCAAAAACTGATTTGGACTTATCAAAATTATCGGGAGTTGCCACTGACGGTGCTCCTTCGATGGTTGGTGTCAATTCTGGGCTAGTTACTTTGCTGAAAAAGCATCTGCAAGAAAAAAACATAAACGCTGAAGATCTCATGCAGTTTCACATGCATTATACACCAAGAAGCCCTCTGTTCTAAAAAAATTGAATTTCAAAATGTCATGAAAGTGGTAGTTTCGACTGTAAATTTCATAAAATCACGAGGACTCAATCACAGGCAATTCAAACAATTCCTTGATGACATCGAAAGCGAATATGGAGATTTACTGTATTATACAGAAGTAAGGTGGCTAAGTCGTGGATTGACCCTGGAACGATTTCTAAATTTAATAGAAGAAATTGGAATATTTCTGGCGGAAAAGCAAAAGGATGTCCCGGAACTTAAAAATCCTGATTGGTTGTGTGATTTGGCTTTTTTAGTTGACATTACAAATCATTTGAATGTCTTGAACACACGGCTTCAAGGCAAAAATCAACTGATATCCCAGCTCTACGCTCACGTATCATCCTTTCAATGCAAGCTGACACTTTTCAGATCGCAATTGAATTCTGGAAATTACAATCATTTTCCGAATTATAAGAAAATGGCTGAAAAATTCAACAAAACTGCGATTAATTTCAGTTATGTAGAAAAGCTAGATATTTTGATTCAATCTTTACAAGAAAGATTTTCGGAGTTTAAAAAAGTGAAACCTCTGTTGGACATATTCAGCAATCCTTTCACGATTTCAGTTGAAAATGCGCCAGAGTCAATGCAGTTAGAAATTATCGACATTCAAAACGACCAAGATTTACGCAACAAATTCAACGAAGGAGACTTGCTGAACTTTTACCGCTGCATTGATAAAAATACGTACAAAGAGTTGCGCATAAACGCTCTGAAATGTGCCAGCCATTGATATGTGAACAAACCTTTTCAATACTAAATAATAATAAAAAAAAAATTGAAACCGCCTTGCAAATGAAAGTTTGGAAGCAGTTTTACGTGTTGCTACAAGTAAATTTGAGCCAAATATAAAAAAGATTGTAAGCACTATGCAGTGCCACGCTTCAAATTAATAAATTCTTTTTTAATTTTAATACATATTTATCAATTCTTTATTGTCTTTAATTACCTATACTTCTGGCGGCCCGCCATCAGTTCATAATTTGCCTGAGTGGCCCCTACTCTTAATAAGTCTGTGCATCCCTGCTTTACAGCGTTCGTGGTCATGGGTAGACTAAGATGTTATTTGTCATTTACATAGTTTTGAAAAATATACACTACCGTCACACAATAATATTAATTAACGTTCCTATCCACGCAGAAAGAGCTTACTGTGTCTTGTGATCTTGCAGTGAGTGGTCTAGCTTGAGTCCTAGTTAGAACTGGATCCCATGCAGGTGGAATTTTCCAACCATCTTCTTTGTTAAAATTTGGATGTTTTCTTATTTCTATAGCTTCGCATAGCGTACGTGGAATGAACCGACGTTATTTTGACAGTAAGTGACACGAGGAGTTTAAAGTAGGAAAAAAAAGTTTGAATTGTATAACAAAAAAGCATTTAGAAAGGATCTATGGTTTCATGATTACGTTAAGAGGTACTCAATTTTTTTTAAAAGAGTTTGCTATGTAGCTAAGTTGAATTACATACGCGATAAAATTAAAAAATCTAGTAATAAAATCAAAGAAACATGGAATATTATAAATAAAGAAACATGTAAAACGAAATCTCATGATAACAAATTTAGTCTAGAAATAAACAACAAGCTTATTAAATCTGATGACGAGGTAGCAACTTCATTCATTGGCGCTTTTGAGGATTACTTCTGTAATATTCCTATAGAGCAGGGATGCACAGACTTATTAAGAGTAGGGGCCACTCAGGCAAATTATGAACTGATGGCGGGCCGCCAGAAGTATAGGTAATTAAAGACAATAAAGAATTGATAAATATGTATTAAAATTAAAAAAGAATTTATTAATTTGAAGCGTGGCACTGCATAGTGCTTACAATCTTTTTTATATTTGGCTCAAATTTACTTGTAGCAACACGTAAAACTGCTTCCAAACTTTCATTTGCAAGGCGGTTTCAATTTTTTTTTTATTATTATTTAGTATTGAAAAGGTTTGTTCACATATCAATGGCTGGCACATTTCAGAGCGTTTATGCGCAACTCTTTGTACGTATTTTTATCAATGCAGCGGTAAAAGTTCAGCAAGTCTCCTTCGTTGAATTTGTTGCGTAAATCTTGGTCGTTTTGAATGTCGATAATTTCTAACTGCATTGACTCTGGCGCATTTTCAACTGAAATCGTGAAAGGATTGCTGAATATGTCCAACAGAGGTTTCACTTTTTTAAACTCCGAAAATCTTTCTTGTAAAGATTGAATCAAAATATCTAGCTTTTCTACATAACTGAAATTAATCGCAGTTTTGTTGAATTTTTCAGCCATTTTCTTATAATTCGGAAAATGATTGTAATTTCCAGAATTCAATTGCGATCTGAAAAGTGTCAGCTTGCATTGAAAGGATGATACGTGAGCGTAGAGCTGGGATATCAGTTGATTTTTGCCTTGAAGCCGTGTGTTCAAGACATTCAAATGATTTGTAATGTCAACTAAAAAAGCCAAATCACACAACCAATCAGGATTTTTAAGTTCCGGGACATCCTTTTGCTTTTCCGCCAGAAATATTCCAATTTCTTCTATTAAATTTAGAAATCGTTCCAGGGTCAATCCACGACTTAGCCACCTTACTTCTGTATAATACAGTAAATCTCCATATTCGCTTTCGATGTCATCAAGGAATTGTTTGAATTGCCTGTGATTGAGTCCTCGTGATTTTATGAAATTTACAGTCGAAACTACCACTTTCATGACATTTTGAAATTCAATTTTTTTAGAACAGAGGGCTTCTTGGTGTATAATGCATGTGAAACTGCATGAGATCTTCAGCGTTTATGTTTTTTTCTTGCAGATGCTTTTTCAGCAAAGTAACTAGCCCAGAATTGACACCAACCATCGAAGGAGCACCGTCAGTGGCAACTCCCGATAATTTTGATAAGTCCAAATCAGTTTTTGAACACTCATCCAAAAGTACATTGAGTATATCAACTCCTCTGGTTTGACCTTTCAATGAACACATTCCTAACAACTCTTCTAAGACTTCAAAATCTTGAGTAACACCTCGTATGAATATGAGAAGTTGAGCTGTGGAAGTAATATCAGTGGATTCGTCGAGTGCTAATGAAAAAAATTCAATGATCTTAGTTTTTTCATTTAATTGTTCCGCAATATTACCTGACAAAGACATAATACGTCTTTGGATAGTCATACGATTCAGTTGAATTTTCTCAAACTTTTTTGCTGCTTCTGGACACATTTTCTTAGCGGCAATTTCTATGCATTCTTTTACAAAATCCCCATCATTGAAGGGGCGACTGCGCTTTGCTATCATTCGAGAAATTTCATAACTAACTTCTGTAGCTGTTTCTGAATCTTGGATGGGTTTTGTAAACATAGCTTGCTGACCAATAAGCTCCCGTTTTAAAGACAACATTTTTTGCTTTCTTAATTCGCCTGTAAACTTGGTAAAAGTAGGATGCTGCGTTTCATAGTGCCTTTTTACATTATATTCCTTTGCAATCGCAACAGAATTCTTGCAAATTAAACAAACGACTTTATTATGCGACCATACAAAAAAGTATTTCTCAGTCCAAATTTCTTGAAACTGCCGATTTTCATCTTTAACGTTGCGTTCTAATCCTGGCTAGGATTAACACAGCACCTAAAAACAATTACAGTACCTACTTAAATTACCCATCCTTTTTTAAATTAGCAAAAATAATTGATTTAAATAGGTAGGGAAACACTTATTAATAACAGAGTTTTACTTACGATTTCACAACACAATTATACACGGCACTTGACGGGAAATCTACGTTGAATGTGGATCAAAATATATGACACCGGCTAGTCGAGTTAAAATCTCCACTAGAACTATTGACACTTCACTCAAATTAAAACCGAACTATGGGTCGCTGCGGTTAGCGTGGCTTTTATACCGCGCATATAGAGTCGAAAACTGTCTGGAGAAATCTCGAAACCGACTCTGGAAGCTTCGTGTATCTACCTACGCGAGCAATCGGGAATTCGTGCACTTAAGAGCGCGCGCGCGAGATTCAAATTACTTTTCGAACATATTTTTTTTGGTTTTATTCTGGAATAGAATTCAATATTTTTCGAATGTACGAGAGTATTATTTTTGCTGTCGGCGGGCCACCAGTATTCGACCGGCGGGCCGCAAGCGGCCCGCGGGCCGCGGTCTGTGCATCCCTGCTGTAAAGGGTTCGAAACGTCGGGATAAAATTAATAAACTCGCGAAAAGTTAATCCGCAAAAAAGTTGTTTTATTTCGATGAGTAATATTCGCGCAAACTTCAGAAACAAGTATAAATAAAATTAACTTTAAAAAGTAAAAACCGACTTCAAAGTCAAAATGCACTAAAAAGTCTTAAATAAACTCTTGACCATTGAAAGGAAAGGAATCCATTTTATGATAGATACCTTTCCAGGGCGGAAGCCAGCATTGATCAGATGCGGTCTTGTCGAGTCCATGGTTCGAAATCCAAAGTTCAAGGTTCAAAGTCCAAGCATTTGAATGGCCCCTTTAAGGCTAATTGGGGTATGCCAACCTAGTGACGTTGAACGCTACCAAAACACAGGCGTGCTTATTCTCAAAACGGAGTCCTTTCGACCTGACTCCGACTTTCCGGAATGTGCCTATCCCCGTGATCGAGAAAAGAGTGAATAAGCTGTTACTAGGCAAACATGGACCATCATAGGCTGCATTGTAACGTAACATCAGATGCAATTGTGGACAAATCTTTGGCTATCTAAATATATATAAAAAAGCATACGTTAGGACGCCATGTATGACGTATACAGGGCTTAACAAAATCAACTGCATTCCGTCTCGTTGGTGCTTCTGTTGCTGAAATACATTTTTTTTTGTATGGAACCAACATCCAAATCCCAAAATAAAAATTGAGTTCTCCTTATAAACTAGCATCAGCTGATCGACGCTCTAGGATAGGAAAGTGAAATATTTTTTCGGGATTACGTTGTCGGTCCCATACAAAAAGTTGTTGTATTTGAGCATCAGAATAAGCCCCAAGAAGAAAAGCAGTTAATTTTGATACACCCTTTATAAAATGGAGCGTTTTACGCTTCTAAAAATCATTTATAAAAAGTTTATAAGTGATTGAAACTGCTTAAGATTGAAGGATTAATTTATTCAGATCAATTCCTTAACTTATAAAAGAAGAAAACGAATAGAGAAGGGGACAACGAATCTTTAAGAAAATTATTGCATCAAAAATAAAGTTCAAAATATAATACATGTAGGAAACATTAGAAAACTGCGATTGATAAAATTTTCTTCTTGATTGCACTTATAGTCTTTAAGCGCAACCTCTGTTACTTCGACGTCCACCAGATACTTCTACAACTTCGACCTCTCATCACCTTTTACTTTCTCATTCTCACTTCTCTTTCATCTCTTACTACTAACGTTCCATTCCATGTCTATGTATACCCTACAAACATATTATTGCAAATAAAGTGCATTAATCACTGGCTATATTTTATATAGAAATAACCACGTCTTCACTGATTGCGAAAAGTTGTGGAATGAAAAATAGACAAACTAAACTAAAGAAAGTGAATTATAAAAATTCTGTCTCTTTTCGGTTGAGTGGAACCGAGCATAGAGTGTGAGGTGCCATTTTTAGACAAAGGTCCATCTGTCGCAAAGCCACGAGTGTGGCTAGTTGTTTCAGTTCATTTGCATTGCAGGTAGGCGGTACGGACGACAGCACTTCAAGATACACACTGCGGTATCTTAAGCGGTTGTAATAAGGACTATTTTGCAACAAAAATGTATAGTCTGATGTAATGGCGACTGTACATGGCTAGTGAAGTGAAACGAAACTATTTATGGGACGAACGAGGGCCGTTTCGAGGCCGAAAAAGAATACATATTTATCCTTGCGGAGGATAAACCGTACAGTCAATTCGAGTTAACGGGAGTGGCCACTGTTATATTATTATAAAAACCGCCTTAAAATAACGCATTTGTCTTTTATTTGGGTAAATGCGCGATGTGCTTGGACTGGTGGTGTATCTACCTAAGCTTGATATTCTTCACATACATATACTTACGAATACACATGTTGGGAAGCCCTAATAGATCAACATACTCAAATATTATGAAATTTTAACGATATCACATACTTACATGTCGTATTGATAACCTCCATTTTTTTGAGTCGGTAAAAAATTAATAAACCGCCAATGCAAAAATTCAGACACGTGTGTATATTTGTAGGCTACAAAGCGTAACAGGCTATGTAGTTTTATCCGTATTTTAACTACTAGGCAAATAAATGTTTATTTATTTAAGACATACTACCACTACTGCATTTTTAGTTTGCTGTATAATTCGCTTTAAAATAAAGAGCAAAATAAAAGCAATATGTATCAAAATGCATATACCTAGTGGTGTGTAAGATCCAAAAAATATCAGAGACGATCTCTATGTTTTTTTTTGGAAATACTTAGAACGCAAAGACAGTAATTCTTTAGGAAAAACTTGAAGATCTTAAAAATTAAGTCTGTTTTCCCATAAAATTAATATTCCTGTGGGAAGAGAAGGCCAAGTAAGATATGTCATGCGAAACCGATTAAGGATGACAGTAACTAACTTCAGTAAGTAACCTTACGTCCAATTCCTTAATTCTCGTGCAATTCGTAAACGAAGAAGTTTGCCGATCGATGTTTTTTGTCGAATAAAAAATATTTTTCAGTTTCTCAGAGTCGCGATTACTATGTACCCATTTAGATTTTGTTCGTGCAATAGTATTTTTACGTGAAGATATTACTTGATTTTATCTTCTCGTTCTGTTCCAAAAGGTATAATTATTATATGTTTTTTCTGGAACAGTACAACACTACATAGTTATCTCTGCTCGTGCCACGTACGTATAGGAATTAGCACTCGAATTATGGCACCAAATTAGCATGTTACCTAAACAAAGACGCGATACAAAGGAACGGACTAGACCACTTTCATTATGAGCTCTTTCGAGTACTTGGTATACACAAGTTCGGTTTAAACCATCTACACAAGACAGTACAAACACAACTTAATTTAAAAGTAAAGTGATTGACGCTTAACGTAAAAATAGTAAGCGTATTTAATTCCTATCTTTTTTTGCACATTAACAGAGAAAAGCATTACCGCCTTCTGGCGTAGTCCGTTAACGTAGAGATAGATAACTCTTTATTGCACATAACATATATTGATCGTTTCAAGGAAATTTACAATTTAGGCGGTCTTATCGCTATAAGCGATCTTTTCCAGACAACTTTTGGGTAAATAAATTATGAGTTTTATAGGGAAAATTATGAGCTGAATAAGTGAAATTTAAATATATCCGTACGTACGAAACGTACGTATGTACGTACGTACGACCTACTGTTGCCTAAATATTAGTAAGTAGAGGGCTGGACACCAAATCATAAATGGACATATTAAAATGACCAGCTACCTTTAAGGGCACTATACAATTATCGTGAATTTTTCTGACTTATCTTTAGAGACCCCATACATAAAACTAGTTGTTAACCATAGCTGCGCGCCACTCATACTTATGTATCAAGCATTTATCGATTTCGAGCTGTTCACCATTCTGCAATTAACGCTTCCTTTCCTGCATGGTTTCATTAGTAAAATTGAGTAGAAGCCAAACTTTACAAGACGACGTTCGACCGTTTTTCAACTCTGTCTCTGTCACTCATACGGACATGGCATTACGAGCGAGGGTGACGACGCCGGAATTACAGCGTATTACACAGTAGGGGCTCTAAACCCGGAACGCTGTACGTTAATACCGACAAAGTTGTAAAGTAACACCTACCCACCACTCACCTTCTTACCACTAAGCTGATTATTTACTTTGAACAAAAACCCTGTTTCCTTCTCAGGGGCTCGTCTATTGTGGGAATTTTAAGTATCTCCTAAGTAAATTTTACCCGTGTAATCATCTTACTTCACTGTAATTTTATACCTTTAGTCGATGCTTCTAACTTTGTTGGCTCAGTCTTTGATATTACATGGGCAGTTGAGAATATAAAAGTTCAAATTTCTCTCAAAAACACATACCTATCTCATATCAAATGATACCTTTGAGAAGGTAAAATACACGTTGTAGATCATAACAAATACTTTCAACGAAAATTTGAACGACATCGAATCGTTCGTTTTTGAAAGATAGCAGATTTCAACAACCGCACTTAAAGAAATTGGCACGGAATCCTCAGTGTCCGAGTTCGACTCAGACTTCGCCAGTTTTTTTACCGACTTAAAAAATGGAGATAATTATTCAACTTGTAGGTACGTATTTGATCTCGTCAGATTTTGATGAAATTAGTATATTTATCTATCGAAACTACCTAAAACATAGGTTTGCAAAATTTCGTTATAACATTACCGTGTCGTTAGTGTGTGTAGTTTGTAGCAGGCCACTCAGAAAGTATTGCGAAAAATTGTATTTTATATGGGCTGGCCGGTTAGAATCGTTTTCGAAAATATGATTTTTATAAGTAAAAAAAGGATTATTTATAAGTAAAAATAGGTGTGCTTCAATTTCAAAATCAAAGTCTCGTGTCTGACTGAAAAATGAATCTGCGCCTGGAACATTTTGTAACTATGTTTTTTTACGATTTTAAGTAACGCCTGAAACCGAAAGAATCTATATTTAGAAGAAACAAATTATTTTGGAGTCGGTGAATGATGTCAAGCTTAGGCTAGGCTTACCAATAATTGCAGTCCACACACATCATGCACCAACTCCAAAAGTATTCCCTTCTCCTAAATAGAAGACGAATGCATTATTTTAAGCGGTATTTTTTTTAAATTACTGGTCCTAGTTACCTCAAATGGGGAAGATTACGCAAAACTTTTTTGTAGAGGGCGCTGTGTGTTTGTTACATGTCAAATATTGTTGATTTGAATCTTTTGTGGATTTGTGAACTTTTTTTGACTCTGGACTCTTGTTTTGTGGACTTTTGTGGACTCCTGGCGTGTGGATAGGCTAAAGAAAGTGTTGAGAAAACGTGGAGCTTCGTTAAAAAGGAAAAAAGCTGACCTAGTCTACAGGTAAGATAACATAGTGTTTTAATACTTTTACACGTTATGATAGCAAATCTAGGATTAAATTTGATCAAATAAAGTATAAACTCAAAGCTCCTGTAAAAGAAATCCCAGTTTTATCATTTGCAAAGGATAAAAATTTGTTAACGCGACATAACCTTTAAAATATAGTTATGTTTTTATCATTCCTAGATTGGAGGCCTACGACAGGAACTTCAACTTTGTAAATCCTTTACAAGAGTAGTCCTGAACCCCAAATGAGTTAATAAATTAATTTTAATTTTAATTTAAAGTTTCCTCTTCTCAATGTCTTTTCCAATTTTTTCCTTTGCTGTGGTGGATCACGGGGGAATTTGTAGGAACCTATTTCTCCACTCCCAATAGCTGTACAGCGCCCCATTTTTAAAAAAAAACTTACTTAAAACAGCAAAGCAACAAATATTTGTATGGGTTTTGACAATTCCTGTGTAACAAACATAAAATTAATATTCCTATCGGAATAATAATTTTATTGTAACAAACATTTGGCGCCCTCTATAAGGAACTAATTTGACATTTTGCTTCCCCATACGCAGTCAGTTCTTAGTTTACATACTACCTACGGTGCTTTTTTTTTGTAATGTCAGGAAATTATTATGTAGTCTTCTTCAGTCTAGAAAGGCTGAGGGAAAAAAGTGAAATAATGAAACAAAATCTGTTATATTTTTTGATGGCACTGACTCACATTTTTTATTTTGTCACAGCTAAAAGAAACCTTAATTAATTAAGCTACCTACAAAATTATTAATTACCTACGTACAGTTTGAATTGAAAACCTCTTTTTCTGAACTCAGTAGAAACAGTTTATTAAAAAAAAACTTTGTTGTTTGCATCACGGGTAAATTTTGCAATTTGTGACTGCGGTTCATAATGTCCACAGTATTGAGCCATTTGTTATCTAAATGGCCCATCAGGGACCATAGTAATAGTCCCAACCCAGAAATCGACCTAAATAAATTATTCATTCGCAGAAACAAGCGCTTTATGTCTGCTGAAAACCGAATTCAAGGTAGGTGTATGTATGTAAGGTAAAAATAAAACATACATACACTAACGAATGGAATAAAAACAATTTTACGGATATCTACTTTTCGCCCGCCTTTTTAGGGTTCCGTAGGGTTCTCCCTGTTTTGTCGAACAACGTTTGATATAATTTCACTTCACAAACATTTAAAATATCTAATTTCATTTGATATAATTATTCGATTCCTATAATATTTATTTTATCTAATTTTGATTGACATAATTGTTCATGTAATATAATTTCATTTCATCGAATTTTCACTTTGCCTAATATCACATGACATAATGTTTGCTTGGCCTAATGAGTGCTTAATCTAATTTTTATTTAACCGAAACTTTATAACTGAACTTAAATAATACAAAAAATTATCGGCGTGCCGCGGTAGCGGCCGCCGAGCGCCAGAACTCCCCTCTGTTGGTGTCATCTAGGTTAGGTTAGGTTAGAACAGTGATCCGACAACGCGCGAAGGCGAGCGAGCGAAGCGAGCGTGCCGCGGCAGCGGCCGCCGAGCGCCAGAATTCCCCTTTGTTGATATGATCTAGGTTATGTAGGTTAGACTAGTGACAGTTTTTTTTTTTTTTATCTAGTGTTAATTTGTATAATAAAAATTAAAAAAAACTGTCACTGTTCTAACCTACATAACCTAGAGTGCCTGCCGCGGCACGCTCGCTTCGCTCGCTCGCCTTCGCGCGTTGTCGGGTCACTGTTCTAACCTAACCTAACCTACACGACACCAACAGAGGGGGGTTCTGGTGCTCGGTGGCGCTCCTTTCTTGTGATGAAAAGTATGTAAAATGATAATTATACAAAATAAGATTAGATAAAACAAAAATTAGATGAAATGATTATTAGGTCGAATGATGATTATGCCTCTTAAATGTTAGCACAAACGTTGTTATATCAAACAAATATTATCTGTTATAAAAATTATGTTAAACAAAATTATGTTAAACAACCATTATGTTAAGAGTGATTAGTAAAAGTGAAATTATATCAAACGTTTTTCGACAAAACAAGGGAGAACCGTTCCGTAGCTGTTAGCAAATTAAACAAACCGGTCAAAAAAAACAGCAACAAAACTAATTTAATTTGTAAAACTCAAAGATACATCAGTTCGGTAAACGAAACGACACCGCGGTGTATCTAGGAACAGCGCCATCTATGAATAACTTTTAGAACTACATATTATGAATACAATCTTAACAGTAACCTAATGGAAAAAACGGAACCCTTATAGTTTCGTCAAGTCTGTCTGTCCGTCCATATGTCACAGCCACTTTATTCTGAAACTATTAGCATTACACAGATGAAACTTAGTAGGCAGGTGTTAAACCGTTAACCGCCTTACGATGCCCATACAAAAAATAAAAATACTCGTAATGACCCTAATAGGGGGCTCCCATACATTGAACTAAACCATACACTTTATTCTGAAACCAAAATATTTTTATGCTCAAACCTACGCATGTGGGGTATCAATGGATGGGTATTTAAAGTGACATCAAGGTTCCAAACTCCATTTTTTCTGAAAGTCTAACATTTGGTAGATACACGCTTCCAAAGTAGCAAAATAGGGGTCCCTACTTTTGGCACTTTTTTTCATACTGAACCGGTCAGCTTTTCGAGCCTCTTCACACAAAATAAAACGGAATTAAATCATGATAAATACTAAAACTGTGTTTATATCTACAGCTGAGCCTTTTTACCTTTGAACTGTAACCTGTAATAAACAATTCATGACTAATTCATATAGCAAAAGTTACCGCGAAATTGGCTCCGTAAATGCCGATGCTGCATAGAAGCGGGCGCATTTAAAATGTTGTTCACAGCCATGTACGAGTACGTGTTTTACCAAAAAAGTTATCAAAAATAATGTTATATGTAATGAAACCTGGAGGCCGATTCTCGCGGCAATCGAACTTTTTTCGTGGGTAATTCTATTGTGAGTTTAACCGTTTTACTTAAAAAACAAGTAAAAAATCTACACGTAAAAAACTATCGCACGAACACAATCTAAATAAATAATTCCTTCAATATGTCATTTCCATACGTAGTAGTATAGTTTTTTTTATTCTTTATTGCACTGACAAAACTGAAGTACAAATGGCGGACTAAATGCTTATAGCATTCTCTACCAGTCAATCATTGGTTGAAGCAGAAACGATTGAGGCGGCGTAAAATTACCCATAAAAGCAACAAATTAATTTTTAACTACTAATATACTTACATAAATAATAATAAATAAATAAACTTAAACATACTTGAATACATACAATTATCCATATATAGGCTAACAGAGATTATAATAGGGAAAACAGACAAGGACAAACCTTATTAAGCATCATGTGGTATTCTCACTGAGAAAAAGCTCACGAATAGACTTTTTGAACGAATACTTAGACAATGAAGTCTTGATGGTATCAGGGACCATAGTAGTATAGTTCAACGATGATGGGTCAAAAAACTTCTCATTCCCGCTACAACTCCTTCCCCCCGCCTCATTACATTTTTTTTAATAATCGCGTTTTAAGGCTCTGGTTGGCGAGACGGATCCTTCCTCTACATGACAGCCGTCAAACATTTAACAGCTGTCACTGTGGACTTTTGCGCGGGAAACGAAAAGGGAATGACGGATCTTTTTTCTCCGTTTTAGTAATTGGTTTTTTCGGGTCAATTATTGTGATTGTGTGGTGGAATTGTCATGATAATTTGTGCTTTTGAAGAAAACAATGCAATTAAAGTGGGTAATTAAGTGAAGCGAGCTCTGATCGCGCCGTCTTACCCGGATCGCTGTTCCTGCGTTGAGATTCCTTGTTGAACTTTGAAATGCGAACCACCTCGCATTTCAATGGGTTAGGTTAAGATAGATTAGGCTAGGATATAGGTGAGCTGCTGATTCGGGCCTGGACCGGGGTCCTAAACTCGTCGGAGTCGGGTCGAGCCACCCTCGACGCCCTGACCCCGGTCCTGGCCCGATGGCTAGAGAGACGGCACGGCTCCCTCACCTACCGTCTGGTGCAGGTCCTTACCGGACATGGATGCTTCGGCGCCTATCTGCACCGGATCGGACGGGAGGAGACCGCCGCGTGTCACGAGTGCGGTGCTGCGGAGGACACGGCTCAGCACACCCTTGTGTCGTGCCCAGCGTGGGAGTCGCAGCGCCGCACTCTGGTCGCGGAGATCGGCCAGGACCTCTCCCTCCCCAGCGTGGTGGAGGCCATGCTCGGGAGTGACAGAGCCTGGAAGGCCGTCACCTCCTTCTGCGAGGACGTTATCTCACAGAAGGAGGCAGCGGAGAGGGTGCGGGAGGAGGACCCCCTTGCCGCCCCGATCCGAAGGCGACGAACGGGGCGGAGACGGCGGCGTTATAACCGCCTGATCCCCCCTGGTGGTGGCCAGCCGGCGTCGGGTACGGGGGTACCCGCGCCGGCATTGCACGCGCTTCCACCGCCGCCTGACGGGAATGACCGCACACTCCGGGCCATTCCCGTTGCCCCCCCTCATGGGTTGGGCTTGCCGGGCCTGCTACGGCGGGCAATCACCGACGGGGCAGCGGTAGTATCCGACCGGCTTCCCGCAGCTCCGTCCGCCACTCACGAGTCGTCGAGCGAGTCGTCGCCGTCCGATCTCTCGGACGACGACGACTGGCTTGAGACGACTTTTGAACGGCCAGGTGACTGACGGAGTGTCGTTGGTTTTTAGTGGGTATGGGCGTATGAGCTCGAGTCCCACATAACTCGCCGTCTCCCCCGGGCGGCGAGTATGCGTAATGCATTTTCCAACGTAAAAAAAAAAAAAAAAAAAGGCTAGGATATAGGTAGGCTAGTTAAGTGTTAGTTTTAGTTTTAAGTGTTAAAAAACTGAAAAATCACTTAAGTATTGTCTGTATGGCCTAGAGCCGAAGACGTTAAACATGTATTTAAAAAAAAAGCTGTCACTGTGGGTGCGATCCACTTAATGCTCGCCACGACTGTGCTTTTCCTGGCCAATGATGTAGAAACAGTTTTATTCTAGGTCTTGTCACTCATTACTCTTTTTGCTATCAACAGATTACGCCCTCGTACCTTTGAAAATAAAATATAAGGCATGATAAGTGACGGACGATGGTATCATCAACTAACACTACCTTAAACATGAGCTTTGGTTCTGTTCTGGTAATGGTTTAAAATATTAAGTACTATAAGTAACAAAATACAAAGTTTCTATTAAAAACATCATCATCATCATTATACTCCAAAGGACGTCCACTGCTGAACATAAGCCTCCCCCACGGCTTTCCACAGCGACCGATCACTAGCGGTCTGCATCCGGTTTTATCCTGCGATCTTTACAAGGTCGTCTGCCCATCTTGTCGGTGGACATCCTACGCTGCGTCTTTGGTCGAAGGGTCTCAATCTAGAACTTTCCTGCCCCAACGGCCATCCGTACTTCGCGCTATGTGCTCTGCCCATTGCCACTTGAGCTTACTGATTCTCAAGGATATGTCCGTTACCTTAGTTCTTCTATGTATCTCTTCATTTCTGATTCGATCCCGTAGAGAAACACCCAGCATAGCCCTCTCCATCGCTCGTTGTGTGATTTTGAGCTTCTTTATGAGGCCCATAGTTAGAGACCATGTTTCGGATCCGTATGTCATCACTGGTAGCACACACTGGTTGAAGACTTTCGTCTTTAGACACTGAGGTAGATGAGATGAAAAGACACTCTCGCGCAGTTTCCCGAACGCTGCCCAGCCGAGTTGGATTCGTCGTGTGTCGTGTTGTGGTTTTAATCACTTTTTCAGACACATAATTTGCCATTTTACACCCTTGTGTGTTATGTCTGTGGTACATTACCTACGTAGGTATAATAAATAATGCGTTTCAAATATAGATGAATTGTTGCGGCAACATGTAGAATGACATGATAACATGTGTGTGTGTTTGTTTTGTGATGTCCTATTTTAATGCATTTCATTTCGTTTCATTGAAACCTAATATGTCGCTTGTGACCACCACAGTTTGTAAACCCCAACTTCAAAGGCGTCCTACTCCTAGGGATTAATTCTAGCGCAATTTGTATACAACAAAAGTTTTTTAATTCTCAGGGCCACGAATTTTATGTATTTAAATTTTGTTCGTGCGATAGTTTTTTTACATGTAGATATTTAACTTGATTTTTTAGGCAAAACGGTTAAACTAGCAATCGAATCATCACAAAAGGTAAAAGTTTGAGAATCCGCGAGAATCGGCCTCCTTATCCTAAAATGCTGAAGGAGCTTCTGATTTGATCCGATCTGCCTTATCTGCTTATTTGTGTGGAACGAACGGTACAAGTGCTAAAGAGGGCGACGCGATCATAGTGAGTAATAATAGACCGCACCCTTGCTAAGTCAAATCAAAGTACGTCAACAAAACAAACTTTTTTCTTGCAGTTATTTTCCACGAAAAAATAATTTTGATTTCACAGTGTTGAGTTAATTTGTGTTTTTTACTCTAACATAATAATACCATCCAAGTATAATTACGTCCGGCAGTCAAACTTGTGTTGCAAAATAATTTAGTAGTATTGCAATTGCGTACATACTATTACGATTGAAGAGTTGCACACTCAGCCAGCTCATTCTATTTGTTTCCTTTGCTAGATTAAAACAATGGAAACAGATCAAAGTGTATTATTGCAAGAGAATGAAGCAGTTGAGACCCCTGAATTATTGTTGTCTGATGATGCAAATCTAATAGGCCATAACGGAAGCATGATAGGACTATCACCAGTGCAAATCCAACAGGAGTACTTTGAAAACTTGGCCGACTGTGATTGGGTAAAGTGAGTAACCTTAGTTTGTATTTTACTTTTCTCAATTCAATACTGAAATATGTATTTGCATGTAGTTCCCATAAACTTGAACCATGTTGTTGCATTTTGTAAGCATTCAATAGCAATCTCACACCTGAAAAAATGGAAAACATATTGTGTGGGATTTATTACTCAGGTAAGTAAAAGTAAAGTTAAATTAACCTGTAATGTCCCACTACTGGACGAAGGTCTCACTCCCACTCTGAGCTAGTTTAAGCCATACTCTATCCCGCAGGCTCAATGAGGATTGGTGGAGGGGTGTGTTTGCACGACAAATGATAAACCATGCTGCCTGATTTTATACAGCCACCCTTAAGGCCCTTGACTAGACTTAACAACTTATATTAAATTTTACAAATGTTTTGTTTACTTTTTCTAGATATGAAAAGAGTAACAGAAACTTTTTGCTACAAAACATAGCCTTTGCCCTATTTGGAGGGCCCAGTACTGAAGGAGAGCTTTCCAAAGTAGCCGAAGCACAAAATGCACATTTAGAGGGATACACATCAAGACAAAAGGAACAAGTAATGAAAGTGTATGATAAAATATGTGAACAAAGTAAGTTTCAAACCCTAGAAAATTAATATTTGCGTTACATACTGCTTGTTTGAAAAAAGCGTAACAATAGTGTGCCCATCTTAAAAATTAACATTTAATTTGTTACTAAGTAACATAAAAAAACATTATTGTAAAGTGCATAAAGCGTTATAAAATTTACACTTTTCCAATACAAATGATTAAAAAGACACTAACAACAATGTACTCAATAACTTTGCAGGCAAATACTCGCTGAATGATGAAGATATTGTATTATCTATTCTACTAGTTGTGTGTGCTCGACCAAGGCCAGTTAAATTCTACCAAATAGAACCATCTGACTATTGGGTGGACCTTCATCAGCGAAATGACATTGATATTTGGTGTACAGCTGTATTCCGTGTCAGGCGATGTATTCCGACCCTTGTTGGTTGTAAGTATTAAGTCATAAATTTCAAGATTTATTTTTTTAAGTATCAGTAAAAATTACCAACCACATACAATATGAGTGGAAAATAATATTAAAGAATTAATTGGTCATCATATTCTCCTTACACAAAGTTAATTTATCTTTCTAAACTCTTTGTTTATCTTATCATCACTTTATTAAATTAGGTATATCTGAACAATGACCACTTTAATCTAGACTTTGATAAGGTAGCCTATTAAAGTCTAGATTAAGCATTATGTAGACTACTGATGAATATAAATTTTAGCTGGACATTAACCAAATTACAAGTTGTAAAAATAAACAGTGAACTATTTCTTTTAAATGTAGTACAAGCAGACCCCGCGGCGTCGCCATTGTTAATTTCAGATTTCCCATAAAATATTTCAACACAAAACACATATTTTCATTATATCTTCTTTCTTCCATAAATCTTAGAGGTTAGCGCAAATGGGTGTTGTACTTAAGCTGCGAGCATCATTTTGGTGTGGAGTTATTTTAAAACTGTAAAAGTCTGAGTATGAGATATTTATTGAAATAATTTATAAATTTTGGACTCTAATTACATTGCATGCATTGCTCTGATCACATAATAAGTAGCCAATGCACTTGTGTTATGGAAATCAGTCACAAGTCAACAACGGTGGTAAATTAAATAATGTAAAAGGCAATCTTATTGAAAAAAGAATAAATATCCTTGTGCTTGTGCAGTTTTACTCACAGATACACTTTATATTAAAAAGTTACAGTTCATTTTTTACTTAAAAGTTTGTAGTGAGTAAACCATATCAGATTGACATATGATGTTGCGGACTTTATTGTAAAACTTTTAGAGCGGAACAATCCCGTCATACATGATTTTTATGTATCTTAAACGGTTTACGCTGCGTAAGCAACGAAAGCGAAAGCTCTTAGAAGTCGTATCGTGATAATTTATAGCCTTAAAGCCTTCCTGTATAAATAAGCTATCCAACACAAAAACATTTTTTCAAATTGGTCCTTTCTCCTTCAGACACTCGAGGTAATTGAGTATTTTCTAAAATAATCGTGTTCAAACAAACAGACAAACAAACTCTAGCTTTATAATATGAGGATAGGTGTAGTTACTAAAGTAATTCATTTTTTCAAAACCCTATTTTACAGCACATTCTTGCCGAGTATACATTGATGAAAATGCAAGAGTATACCATGACTGGGACTCGTATCTAACCAACAATACGCTGCCGAAGTGCGTCATCATTGTGCCTGAGAATGGCGAGTATAATGGAACTATTATTGAGGTAAATATTCAGTCAAACTTCTTGTTTCTGAAGTTGACGCAAATACTAGTCATTGATTGAAACCCACCAAATAACAGATATTTTTCGCTGAAATTTATTTAACTTTACATCATTTTCAAAAGACTTGAAAACTTTACAGCATTCATGATGAAGGGTAACACGGGTTTGTGGAAACTTTGCAGTGTATAATTAGGACTAGGCAATCAGACTTCTGTTTAAAAGTTGAAGTATCACAATGGATTTAAAGCCAAGAAAGCTTTTAAATGCGCAGTAGACAACAAGTTAAAGTTCTGCAGCGGAGACGATTCAGCCGGTAATTTACACATTTTTTCTTGTAAAATTTGTCAATTTCTTTCTTGCAGGGTGAAGAAGCATTCGCTGTGAAGTTAACAGTGGCTCCGTCACCAACTTTAGGGCTCAAGGCTAGAGTGCTAAGTTCAGTAGACACAGCGAGCACAGTCGCATCGATTGGAGCTATAGGAGTGCTCGGAGTAGCAGCGTTCACACCAGTGGGTCCTGCTGTGTTGGCTGGGGCTGCTGTGGCAACCGTTGCCACTGGGCTGTACGGGCTTGTGCGGTCGACATATCATTTGCACGATAGGACTGTGCATGAACAGGTAATATCATGATCCTTTACTCCAGCACCAAGTTCTATGGTTCTAAAAAGTGTTTTTTTTTAAGGTCACGTTACTACAAAAGCGAGTTAAGCCACTGCATCGAATGCTTATCGGATCTCATTATTTCAAGTGTTTGTCAACAATGAAAGTAATTTCTAAGTTCAAATTGTATAAAATTGATGCAACACTTTTACTAACTTCACTACATTAAGAAGGAGTTCCACATCTCATAGAAAATTGCCCCACGTCATATAGGGATAAAACGTATCTTAAAGAAATAAAATAAAAATAGTAAAAGAATATAGCATACCTAATATTACTATTTTTACGCGCTGACGTACAAAAAAAAATGCTCTAAACATTCGTCTAAGGGCTCCGAGTCTACAAAGAAAAGTCTTTCGCTGAATTGAACCAATATTTAAAATTCTTTATTTTGAATAAAAAATAAACAGTAAATATACAGTTGGTTTCAAATTTATCATTAAGTGACAAAAATCACAGTTCACGCGAAAGACTGTCACAAAGTAAGAGAATAATGTTTCACTTGTTCTGATAAATATTATATTATATTTTATAAATATAGCTTATTATTTATAAAACGGCCCCAAAAGGCCTCTGACTAGGCTTAAAGACTAATATCAACCAATATTAGCCGAGACCAACGGCTTAACGTGCCTTCCGAAGTAATACTTCAACACCCGAGCGGTCGCATGAGACCGCATAACAATAGAATATCTATGACCGAGATATATCTATGAATATATTTTGTCGCTGAAAGTAATTATTCAAAAAGGAATTAGAAATTATTGTTATTGGATTTAAAGAGCTTGACTTAAGATAATTAAAATCCAGACTAATCAATTGGTTGTTTTATGGGTTCTGATGTTGCTGTTTCCTTTTTCTAGGCGCCTTTATCACAGGGCTTGATTTTACGTAACTTATCACCTTTTTAAAACAAATTAGTCTTAAGACATGTGATACAGCTAAAGTCTTTAAGATTTGTTTCGATACCTACGTTTTAATCCACCTAAATTATCCGAGAAAGTTAGCAATTTGCAATTTGTGAAATTTTGTAGTCATGCCGTAAGAAATTGCGTTGCATGCCTTCAAATGATTGATTAAAGTGTAGGCTTTTGAACCTAAGGTTTGGAGTTCGAATCCTGGGCGGGCAACGCAAACAAAGTAAGAGCCACCAACCTACCTACTAACTTACTCTGACAATAACTGGTGGTGGTTTATTTAGTTGATTTAAGGCAAGAACCAATAAATTTAGTTGTAATAAATAAAGTCAGCAAGCCAACTTTTCAATAAACCACACACAGCTACCAGCTGATCGGGTGCGTGCGGTCAGCTGTAAGCTTTCGTCGACCTCGCTCTACGAGTGCGTTGCTACGCAGCGAGGGTACGCACACTAAGACATTATTGTTGTGTGCGTGTGCGCGGTTCATTGCGGATTGCTATCTTTAAATCGTTTTAATTAATAAAGTTCAAAAAATTTGCAACATGTTTCTTCGGGAATAAGATTAGTAATAACAAACAGAAAGTTTTCATGCAGAAATCTGGAAAAAAAAAACACTTTGACCTTCAATATCTCAGTAACCAGGCATTTCCCAGGTATGGTGTCAAGGAAAAAAATGATCGTACAAATGGGTAGAATATCAATATGCTCACAAAATTGAGCATATAAAACATGTTATAACATTCACAAGAAAATATTCACCGATTATTCTTTTGCTTATAATTTAAATGGTATGTTCTTAGATCGAGTGAAAAGTATACGCAATTTGGGTATTATAATGGACAGTACATTGTCTTTTAAATTACACTTTGAAACTATAGTCCAAAGATCTTTCCGAAATTTGGGTTTCATAAATAAAAACCCTGAAACTTTTAAAATCCTTTACTTTTGCTTCGTACGCTCAATTTTAGATTTCGGTTGTATTGTTTGGAATCCACACTTTAAAATAAACATAGGCAGAATTGAAAAGGTTCAAGAGAAATCATTAAAAATATTAGATTATCGCAGTAATAATCATGGCCACTCATACAAGGAATCGCTGAAAAGCTACAAGCTATTATCGTTGGAAAACCGACGAAAGCAATTTGATTTAATCTTTCTCTTCAAGTTATTGAATTCACAATTAGACTGTGCAGATCTCTTATCAAAAATTAATTTTATTGCCAAAGCTCGTCTACCTATACGCTCCTCGCGCTCAATAAATATGTTTGTGCCACCCCCAACACATAGAAAATATACTAAGAATAACTATCTTACCCGTTCCCTAACTTTTTATAATTCAGAATTTTCTTATTTAGACATATTTAACCAGACTCTTAGTCACTTCAAACGTCAATCAAAGCTTTTCGCTTTGTAACATAATATATGTTCTCACCTACTCACCATTTCAACATGGTTCTAATATTATATGCATGCAATTAATTTAGTCTTTACCGCACTTCAATATTTTTTTTTGTTTGTTTTAAATCTGTTTAAAACCCTATATAACTATTTCAATAGAAAGTAATCTTGGGTACTCATTGTCTGTTACATATACATCTTTTCTAGATTAAGTATTTCGATGTAATGACTGTTTTGTACCAAAATAAATTAAAAAAAAATGAGAATCGGTCAAGGCGTTTCGGAGGAGTACAGGAACGAGTATTGTGACACGAGAATTTTATAAATAAGATTTTCTATGTTTTTCCAGACGATCAGTCCTACGGACCCTGAAGCGCGTGGTAGCTGGCTAAACATAGCCGCTTCTAGCGTCGGCTTGGCCGCGGGGGCAGCCAGCAACTTGCTTTCGAAATCAGCAGCCGCTGGCACCAACATGACCAAAGTATGTGTGTAAAAAATCATAAGCGGCAAACATTGAACCTACTCCTTTTTTAAGTCGGTTAAAATGCGGTTTTTAGCTTACAGTAAAGATAATATTACTATTATACTCACTATTACTATTATACCACTATTATTATTATAACCCATTATTATATACCCAAATATTGTAAAGATAAAAGGAGCCTGATTTTTACCGACTTCAAAAAAAGGAGGTAATCAATTCAATGTGTATGTATGAGATTTTGTTGGAATATGATAATATTTAAGTATGTGTGCAAAATTTCTTAAGTGTATGATGTTTGCCCATGGATTTTTCAATAACAAGAAGTCAAAGCGAAAGATGACTCTTTTCAGTTCGATTATTATATTTCAACTTAAGGTACAGTGTAAGTTTAATCAAAATCGGTTTAGTACGTTTTTGAGGTGTGGGTAAATAACTAAATCATGATATAATTCAATAAAATTAAAAATTCAACCACCTGCATAAAACTGAATAAAAAGTTTAAAATAACGCATTAGCCCTCTACTTAGGAGAAACAAATGCATTTGGAGTTGGTACATGATGTTAAGCTTGCCTTCATCATTTTTTTTTAACTTTAAAATCTTGAATTTCCTAGATACTTCACAGATTCCTTCAACTCCAATATGACACATCTTCAACTCCAATATGACCCATTTTAGAGCAAGCTTAAGAGACTACCTCAGGAGTCTTCCTAGAAGTCCATTCCTAGGAATTTCGCACGGTTGGACTCACAGCACGGTAGCCCGCTGTCCCGCAGGCGAGGTCCCAATGAAGCGATCTACCTACGCCTGAAAGGATATTGACCAACGCCGGGCCCAGATTGCGTTTTTGTAGTTTATATTTCAAAAATCTTTTTTGAATTATAATTGTACTGGTATTTTAAGGGTAACTAAGTATTGAATTACTTTAGTAAAATATAACAATTACCTTCTGAATGTAGGTGAGGTGCATTAACTCTGCAATCACAAAACATAACCTAAGAATGTCTAATCTGCCATTGGATTCCTTATAAACCCCTAATTATTTTTCAAAAATATTTTTTCTCTATATTATATTAAATATTTATGTTTTATCCGAACATTTTGTGAAGACGCATGCAGACGCAAAGTGGGCCGAGTTCCTATAGAACTTTGGTCAAGATCCTTTTCATTAATACCGAAATTTTCTGTAAAGACTCCATAAATCATAATGATAAATATGAACAACTTTAACTATGGGGGCAATAGTGTAAGCGAAAAAAAAACAGGTGTTTAATACATTTTCGTTTTTTTTTTTCTCGATACTGATACTGATTAAAATTTCACCCTGTATAGTGCTAGTTCTACATTTAAATTAACTGCATTCCTCCTTGGGGCTAATTCAGATGATATTGCAACAACTTTTTGTATGGGACCAACATTGTAATCCCAAAAAAAACACTTTCCCACACTAGAGTGCCGATCAGCTGATACTAGTTTGTATGAAAAAGTAAAAAATAATAATAGATTACGATGTTGGTCCCATACAAAAATATGTTGTATTTTAGCAACAGAACCACCGCCGAGAAGGAATGCAGTTAATTTTGTTAAACCCTGTAGAGATATGTTGATCCCATACAAAAATATGTTGTATTTTAGCAACAGAACCACCGCCGAGAAGGAATGCAGTTAATTTTGTTAAACCCTGTAGAGATATGTTGATCCCATACAAAAATATGTTGTATTTTAGCAACAGAACCACCGCCGAGAAGGAATGCAGTTAATTTTGTTAAACCCTGTAGAGATATGTTGATCCCATACAAAAATATGTTGTATTTTAGCAACAGAACCACCGCCGAGAAGGACTGCAGTTAATTTTTACCCGACTACGGCAAAGTTTTGCTTTGCCGTACTGCAAGTAAATGGACACAGTAGACTCTACCAAGATGCCTTCGTTGTAAATTGTCAATAATGTCCCGCAGTCACACGTTGTCAAAGTGCTATGGTAGGTAGGTATTTGTAACGTGTGACTACGCCTTTCCAAACATGAAAATTTATCTCTACATAGTAAATATTGGATACTTCAGAATAGTATTGTATGACATTATTGACAATTTACAACGAAGGCATCTTGGTAGAGTCTACTGTGTCCATTTACTTGCAACTACATTAGCAACTTTGTTCAGTTTAGTATTCTGAAAATCTTGTTTTATGCTTTTTCAGCGTCGTTTTTTGTCGTAGTTGGGTTTTATGTTAAACCCTGTAGAGTTTTTTTTTTGTATTTTCAGACAGGACAAGCCCTCGCAGTGTCCGTCGAAGTTTTGCGACACGCCAACATCGTGACAGGTGGCGCTGGTGTCGTCAACAGTCTTGTACACATTATACTCAAGGTAAAACGAATTTCTTTAAGTTTTGTTCATCTGGAATACATAGAGCCGGAGTAAGGCGTATGGAGGCCTCGAGGCAATGAAGACGTAGCGGCGTAATTATAAAACAACATGTTTTTTTATTGTCATAAAATTAAATTTATTTGTGCCATTAGATCCATAGCTAATAGATGTTCGCCTGAGGGATGTAGAAGGTTAGAGGAGGCCTTTGCTGGGCAAACGATTTTGGAACTGATTAACAATGTAATTTTGTAGAATACTATTCAAATATATGTGATTGGAATAACTATGAGGGTTTCAAATTAGGCTAATAAATGAAAAGAAAGCTAAAGAATATTTGAGAAAAAAAAACCTATTTCCCTGTTGGTAACCTAAGCATCATTAGCTATAATAGCGTTAAACAAATTCATGAAATGAGCTCTGTATCCTTCTTACAAAAGCCTAGAGACAAAAAGACCATCCTCAATTCGCCATTTTGAAAAATAGCTTAATATGAGATGAATTCAACCTTTTAATGACATGTTGTAGAATATTTTATCTGGATTAACTTTATCTGCAATTAATGAATTTTGACTAATTGTGATTATCATTTGTAACTGTTATTTCACAGTACCGCAAACACGGCGAGAAGCCAACTAACCTAGAGCTGTTCCAGTTCACGGCAGCAACTCTGTTCTTTTGTCACGCCGTAATGTCCAACAGGACAGCACAGGCTATTATAGAAGACGCACAAGCGCGGACCATCAATGAGTATAGGAACACTTTACGAAGCAACCGCCACAGGTATGTCATGGCATTTTGAACTGTATTGCGCAGCTTAGTTATAGGGCGTAGTTTTAATTGCATTCAGCGTGTGATGCGCAAAACCTCAGACACCCCAATTGATTTTAAATTTAACTGGTCTTATTGTAAGAGTAACTTTAATTCAAAAATTATATTTATTTATTTATGTATGCTTTATTGCACAAACAAAATGGAGTACAAATGGCGGACTTGATGTTTAAAGCATTCTCTACCAGTCAACCATTGGGTGAGGCAGAAACAGTTGAGGCAGCGTAAAATAACAAAAAAAAATTGCACTCCGGGAGTGCCGGCAGAAGTGTAAACTTGAATATCAACGTTGTGCATTTTTGATTTTTTGGAATAGTTATTATCAATATAAAATTACTATCATTTTTGTGATAGAATACAATAATAATAATAATGATAATAATAATATAATATTTTTATAGAATACAATATTTATTTATTGCGCTATCGTACACAAACATTACAATTTATATTATATTAAATTACATTAAAAAGTTTATCTCTCAGAAAAATCAACTTACATCCATAATTTCGCCAACCGTCTTACGGTTTTTCGATCAGCCCACGTGTCCTGACGCGAGTTTCACATTTTTCCCCCATCCCACAAAAGTGCTCAACGCCGCTAAAGAAGTTTTCACTTCAAAAAAAACTAACCAAAAGAATGAACTACATATACTTACATAAATACTTTTTAAATAAACCTACAAAAACATACATAAATACAATAAAATCCATACTTCACGCTGAACAGATATCATGTTATTTATCCTGATTGAGAAAAAGATTGCGTATAGACTTTTTGTACACATATTTTGATGTTGATGTCTTGATCGTATCTGGGAGGGAGTTCCCAAATTATATCAGATTAGGTTAAGTAGTAAATTAGTTTTTCTGGCACTCTGATCATTTTTTTGCTCTGTGTACGACGCTCTGTCGAGAGAGGAATCCTTAGTTATATTATCGGCCCGCTGCGCTGCGCTGACATTATTATTACGACTATCTACGCGATAAAAAACTAACAATTGCTGGTTTTCGCACGTGTTGGCGTGGATAATTATCGTGATAATTATCGTGATAATTATCGTTGATAATTATCATGATAATTACGTGTTGATAATTATCGTTGATAATAACGAGTAACTGTTATTGTACAAAACAAAACGAAATAATATATAATGTGTATCCAAACGAACGCTAAATGTCATTCATCTATAGGGGAATCTCTGTTAATTGTTTTCCTTTTCGTTAACTGTAGTTTGTACGATGCGAAATTAAATAAAGAAAAAAACATTATGCATAGAAAACTTAATCCAATATGGTGAAAGTTTGCCTGCATTAAAAGTTCACAGTTGAAACTAAAAGTAATATCTAAATATAGAAAAAGAAATTATAAGACGTTATTTGATTTGAAAGTTGGATAATTATCAGATAATTATCAGAGAAAATAATTATCTTGATAATAGCCAACCCTGTTGGCACGCCTTATTAACAAATAGACAGGCCAACATTTAAAATGGAGTTTTTTTTTAAATGAGTCCCATATTTAAAAGTGGTTCCATTAATTCTGTTCGTTATTCTGTTCAAATATTTTCCAATTTTACGCATTTAAAGTTACACGTAGTTACTGCACAGAGTCTAGTTACATATTGCCTGGTTTTGTATCGTAAGAATGGACTTGTTACTGCGCGCGGTGACACACGAAAAAGTGTGCAAAAATGAACTCTATTGACACGAAATGGGTTTGTAAGGGGAAAGCGGAGATGACGTGTCATGATTGACAGGTCCGTTCTTATGATATCCGGGTAGTACATGCTGTCTTTAAGATTTTGTCAGTGACACCAAATAGTAACAAAGTTTTATTAAATAGAAACTGATATTAGAACAAGAAAACGATTCCCGTTCAAAACAGTCACACTAGAAAGAAATACATAGTGCATTTCATATAATCAGAAATCTCAAATTTACATACAACATGAACTGTAAAAGTATGCCTTATTTAAATATCCTAAATAAATAAATATCCTTTGGACATTCCCACACATCGCCATCTAGTCCTAAAGTAAGCTACTTAAATTTTGTGTTATGGGTGCCAGACAACGGATATAATACTTAAATACTTTTTGTTTGTAAATACATACATGATATACATAGAAAACACCCAGACCAATACAAACAGACATGTTCATGCACACAAATGTTTGTATTGTGCGGGGATCGAACCCGCACCCGCTGCGTAGTAGGCGATTTCTCGACCACTACACCAGACAGGTCGTCAATTTTAATATTGTGAACTTTGTATTTTTTTATTGTTTTTTTTTTAAATATTTTATGAAAATTATTACACAAATGGAACTTAATCTCGATACCTAATAACCCCTTAATGGGTCGGACAGGGTTTTTTATACACACTTTATAATCAAAAATCTCAATTTACATACAACAGAACTGTAAAAGTATACTCCATTTAGGTATTTCTATCATTCGTTTGTTTAATTGCAGAAAAATATTCGACAAACTCAGTGCGGAATCAAGGAGGGTCCAGGGAGCCGTGCAAGGCAACACCGAAGTGATTCGCGGCATCAAGAGCATCGCGAACAAGGACCAATACTTCGCCGATGTGTTGCGAATCAACAAAGATTTGAACGAGCACAAACTGAGAATTTCCATGACCGCAGACGGCCGAGTTAATCTCAACGCTCAACATAAGTTTGATCCATCCCTCCTTTCAAGTATGGGAAAGGAAGGGAGAACTGAACTGTTCTCGACATTGGGACCGGCGTCAGTGACCACACAGAACGTTGCTACACGCATAGTACCTTCCAATACGGCTGTACGTGGTTATATAGAAGAAGAAGACAGTGGCATACTAGTTGGTATCCACCCGGGCGAAGTCTTACGTATAGGCTCTTTCCTTGTCAGAGTCAGCGCCTCTGGGGCAGAAAACGTTGCTTTATTACTAGAAAACCTCAGCCAGGACGTCTACGCGAACCTCATGACCGTATCCTTTAACGTACTATCCAAACTGATTCCTGAAGAAATTGGCAGGTTAAGACTGTTGAGTCCGGACGAAGATTTGATTGTTCAGATCGTAAAGTTCGTGTTTAACTATATGAAACATCAAAGGCCGTTGGGTGAGCCGTGTCGGGATAGCGATAACGGTATTGTTATTGTACTCAGAGAGTTCTTCCAAGAAGGTGTGGTTAGGCAAGATACGATACTGCTGTTGAAAGAACGGCTAGTCGGGTGGGTCGAACAGCAAATTGATCAAAGACGTCTAGAGTTTCCGAATAAGAAAATGATCGTTTGCGATAAGTGCAGAGGGGTGAGATTCGCTTGATAAATCTGGATACGATATTACTAAGTAAAATAAATCTACTTATTATTTTACACCAATCACATCCATTGCTCTGATCCTAAAGTAAGCCAATCCACTTGTGTTATGGAAATCAGACACAGCGGTGGTACCACAACACCCAGACCCGAATCAATATGGAAAGTTATGATTTCTACATCCACCCGGCCGGGAATCGAACCCGGGATCTCAGAGCGGCGATGCCTTCAAACCCAGCGTGCTTAGCCACTACACCATGGAGGTCGTCAATTCGATATTAGCTGATCTTAAAGATTCATAATGTTGTTCCTAGTTGAACTCTATTTTAAAATACAAAGAGCACATTTTTCGATAAGTATACCGTGGGTAGAATTTAACGATTGCTGAAAAACTTTGTCTTATTGATAGGTACTTATCTTATGAGCAGCAGACTGTTATTTATTACACTTTCTTGCAAATTACCTCAGCGGGCAAACTAAAAATTTTATGTAGTGTAATTAAATTAATATTTATAGCACTTTGATAAATTTGTTCACCTTAAACTATGTAGATAATACCTACACGCCAAGAAGTTACTTGTTCATATTTTTGTAGTATTTTATGAATATTGTGTAGTTTATAGAGTTGTCTCTGCCTCTAATATAAAATGCACCAATCTAAAGGCAGATAACTAAAATTCTAGAAGCTTTATCCATGGTCAAGATTTTCAGACCTCAAATAGTGATACTTTTAGGTTTTAAAATATAACCATACATATCAGAAACGGCCGATTTTGTATGCTTACACGTTTTATATAGAATAATAAATGTAGATTTATACACACATGTTAATGTGCACTTATGTAGTCTATTCGTTTGTAAAACTATTTATGTTCGTACAATATAAACTGCCCATTCTAGATGGCCATATACTTTTTAATTACTATTGATGTGATTAAAGCTGAATGCACACTTATCCGAGCCGAACGAAACGAATTTTAGAATTCTTTATATGAAATCTTATGAAACCTTGCACACTTATCCGCGTCGAATCGTCCGAATCTGGAAGAACCCCAGAAATCCTAGACGATTCGGACGACTCACCGGATTAAATCTTCATCTCACTTTCACCTTAGATGTCGCTCATAGCGCTATCTCATGATTTGTCCGATTCGGTCGATTCGACCGAATTGTATGATTCGTTTCGTTCGGCGCGGATAAATGTGCGTTCACCTTAAATCGGAGAACTCACACCAATATACTACTCCCCAGAAGAACGACAAATAGAAAAATAAAGCGTTTTCACTTTCTATAGTTTGAATATAAATATTAAAATATCCGAGTTTTTCATAAACACAAATATGATACTTATTATTTATTGATTGAAAAATTTACTCCCATAATAATTATTATGTATAATTTATATGAAATTGTTGTAAGTATTTACTTATTCCAGTGCAATGTACAAAATTATTATAGATTTATGATATTCCTAACGTTTTTATGTACAATTTGGCAAACCAAATCAAATATTGTGTATTTTGCCAAAAATATGCAGTCTTTAATTATAAAAGTAACAAAAACTTTTTTCATGTAAATCTAAAAGATATATTTATTATTTATAGTTTGTAAGAGCACATAGCTGTGATAAAATTAGATGGTAATAATAATATATTAAAAGCACACACCAAAGGAGACGGTAACTGCTGGGCCCTAAACGTAACTAGTTGATTTATGGTTTAAAAAAATGGGCATATTTTTCCATCCTAAAATACCAAAACTCAGCCTATTTCTCTTTATGGAAACTGAGCATTATGAAAAACAAGAATTTAAGAATTCACTACATTATCGATTAAATGAAAAATCGATTTGAGTCAATGTGATTACACAATTTAAAAAAAGAATCACTCTTGCTCTATTCGTGGCGATAAACCCAAAAAAAATACGTTACAATAACTATTTTAACTCATAAAACATATATTTTATACTTTAATTGAATTGAATGTAAGTGAATTGAAACATTATTGCTTAATGAAATAAAATCGATTCTTACTTTTTTTTGTCTGTGCACTGATACTGACAGCTGCGGTATCAAATAATCTATGAATCACTCGTTTAGTTTGTATTTTTCGTCTTGTGCGTGTATGCCTTTTGAGTGTTTTTTCGTCGACCACTGCTTTGTTTTACGGATTCTGACCCTGCCTAACGTGCTGTCGTCTATTTTGTGGCCTAATTGTAACTGCTGACGTTAAAATATCCTTTGCAGTTCGGAAATCAGCTGTTTGTTACATAACCTCACATTAACTAAACCCCTAATTATTGGGCTCTCAGATTGTCAAAAAACATAGAATTTTCAGTGTAGGTCTACTAAGTATTAAGCTATTAATTGACACCATTTTCATCTTATTACATCAGGGCCCAAATTTGTATGTAATGGTTTCCGTCTCCTTTGTATTTTCCAATATTATATATTGCTATTCCATTAAAATATTGTGCCTTCACTTGTTTTGCTTTATTAGGTAAGCAGAACTAATAATGTTACTTGTATAAAATGGCTTTTAAATATTAAACAATGCTGTTTCTACACTCGTCTTTTTGCTAGATTCCATTGCCAGTTCCAATATAAATACTTTGTCAGCCGTATTTAAAAATAAAAATATAACGTTCCTCATATCCTCACCCTCACATGACTCCCAAACCGGCTCGCCTCACAAGCACACATATCTATATCCTACGTCCACTCTCGTCCGTGGCTCTCGTGTTGAGACCATAGACATTTAGACTTCTAGAGACTATGGCACTGACGTGGTAACCTATGTGGCTTACCCCTTGATGGTGTAAATCTACTTATCTATAGATACCACAAACACTACAAAAAATATAATGGATTTAAACTTTAATTGTGAGTAGGTATTATGCAACGACCTCTTTATTACTTAAAACTCTATGGTACGAGTATTATGACGTGCAGTTTGAATAACGTTTTAAAAACGTTCGCCACAGTTTCTTGCTTATCATTTGGTTCGGAACAAAAACGAAATTGGTACGTAATGTAAAATCTTATAAAAAATGGATTATTCCGCAGGAAGTTGGAGATAAAATAAAATAATTAAAATTCCGTAGTATACTAATCTGCAAGGTCGTAAAATTTAAATTTGGCTGGATGTAAATTGTTTTTTGTTTCGTACTGCAGGGCGAAAAAATGGGAAAAAAACTGTTAATGGTGGTTAAAAACGTTATATTAAAAAAGAACGATTTAAAATTTCAAACGTAAACGAATCTAAAACGTTCTAAGGTATTTAAGGAGAAAACGTTTCGAAAAATATAACGTTATACGATCCTAAAAATATAACTGATCATGTAATCTTTTTGATTGATTGTTCAAACTATAGACAAAGAAAACTTGCTGAAGGTTCAAATAAATTTAATCTGTAGAGCTACAATAGAACATAATTGCAATTACTACAGCTCACGCGGGAAATCCCTTAATCGTCCTATCATTGCGTCTTTCACTCAGTACACACGACGCACTTTTCCCATACGCGTATCCGAACGTGTAAAAAATAAGAGTTTTGTCTTTGGAAGGGAAAGTCCTATATTTTCTTGTTCGCGAAGTGAAGAAGGATTTTATTTTCTTATTTCATTTTCTTACTAAACTTCATCTATTGAAGTCGTCAGCGGATTTAAACATTTAAATATAATTCAATTAACCCTGAAGTTGCTTTCCAGCCGAATTCGGCCAGCGCACGCGACAAATATTGCGAATACTTTTGGGCCGAATTCGGCTCGTGCCTTTGCTTCTGTTTTACTGGCACTTCCGGTCTACTTTTGTTAGGGGAAGGTTGGCTAAATACAATCTGTGTTGTATATTCTGTGGTGTGCAACCGGAAAAAAAACAAAAGTCTATGCCTCTAATATTTTTTTGACTTGTCAAATGTCGGGTCTCGCGCGGTTTGTTTTGGTGTGTTTTGAAGTGATTTATTGCTGTTATTTCTCATGTAAGTACTGTTTATTGCTAAAGATCGATTATTTTGTGTACAATGACCTATTTACAATAAGTGTTTGTGAGAAATATAACGTAAAAACAGTAGAATCAAGTCCGGAAAAGTTCGATGCCATATTCCTAATTTTCCAGTGATACTTTACGATATGTGATCATAAACACAATGACAGGGTCGTAATAACTATTCACAACTATGTAACATAAGAACAAAACATTCATTCAGTGTTATATTGATAAAACAAAGTTAGCAATTTCGGTGTACAATTGGCCGTGGTCTTGGATAGCGAATTTGATCTTTATTTGTATGACATAATGACTTGTTGTGCCGGTAGCGGACTTACGACCTTTTTTTGTTGATGCATTAGATCGGATGAGGTACAAGTCGATAGTTTTATCGATAAGCGTAGTTTTTATTGGTATCGCGGTTGTAATCTTGTAATAAATCATTTTATTTTAAAACTAAACTTGTAATGTTATTGTATTAGCTAGTTTTTTTATAAACAATTTGTAATATTTTTTAAAAAATCACGATTATATTATTATAGACCATATTAGGTGTAGTCGAAAAGTTTCTTATTTTGATCATTATGTATTTTTATGGTTACAGAATGTGGAACACGACTCGGGAGCCATCTACAGATTTTATAATTCTCTTATTTTCTACGGTTCAAGAGATTGAGCAATTTCATTGTAAGTAAAAAATATTATAAATTATAATGTAAATAAACCATTATAAGTAATGAGATTGTATTTTATTTACATATTCCTATTACCTTACAGAAATAAAGCACTATCGACAACTATCGATAAAGTTACTGAAACTAAACTGGTGCGTCCCTAGTTGTTTTTTGCTCAGTCAGGTTTGTGCGCGTGTCGAGTTTCAAGTGGCGAAACAATAACAATCGAGAAGTCGTTTATCTTAATGGTTACACATTATGATAGCTGTGTTAGTTGCTAATTGTAACTTCTTTTGAGTGTTCATTAGTTTTTTTTTATTAGAGCCTTTAGTACAGTTTCTAAGTTTTGATCTTGTATAATAGGTTTTTTTTGTAATGCGGTCCGTATTTATGTTGACAAAAATGGAAGGAACATTTAATAATAAGTATAATTTCGTTTACATTAAGATTAAATATGATTTCATTGTGGAGTAATTGCGATTTTCCGAGGGGTTGTTTTTGCAACGCCATTTTGCCGATGACGTTATGTCATTTATCAAATATGCCTACAATGTATTACTCTATAGGCAATGTGTGAGGGGGTAGGAATCTTATCGGTGAGTAAGTTTGCTATGCCTACATATTTTTTATCATCCGTGATGATATCAGACTGTGTTAAATATTTTTTTTTTGAATACCTACTTTCTTATGGTTTCATAAATATTATTTATTTATTTCTCTCATCTACATATTATAATAGCAGATAAGAGAAAATACTAATAATTTTACCAATTATCTGCATTTGGGTGGGGCTTAAAATAGTCGTATCTTTCAGGTACAGTGGCCAGCACATCACGCTACCCACTTTTGTTGCAAACTAGCCCTTATTACAGCTGAATAAGATACCGCCGTGTTTACCTTGACGTGCCGTTGTCCGTACATTGACATTATTTTAGCACAAAATGTCTGCGCCTGCGCCGCCACCCATGTCAGCCGTAGAAATACAACAAGAGTATTATGAAGCCGTCGGGGGTGTGGACTGGGAACTGTGAGTCATTGTTGTTATAAAGATGAATAACACATTGTCTTTAATAGCTTCTATACTCAAAGTAATGTGTAATTTAAGTAGCTTAGGAAAGGAAGGATAACATAGGGAACCGCTAGCAACAAATTTTTTGACTTGGTAACTTTAGACTACTTAGGAGGTTAACATTTCGAAAGTCCCAGCCCGTACCTCTGGAGCCGGTAGGATAGGGAGGGTTGAAGGTAATTTTATTAGGTTTTTATCTGTATGTAGTAGATGAATTTCATAGACGAATATAAGAATAAGGTACTTATCTCGTGAAATTTACGGCGTTTTGAGGTTCATGTCGTGTAGTTAGTTTTTGGTGTTATTTTAAAGAAAAAGGTGTGTTGTAACTAATTTACAAAAAAGACGCTATCCCAGATAATATTACTACTAGATACTGTAAAAAGACTCAAGTTTTTTAATTTCCGAAAGGAGAAAGTTTATTTTTACAGTTTTCTTGCGCATCCGGGCAATTCATTCTATAATAGTACTAAAACGAGACCAATGTCTTTAAAACGGTCTTTTAAAGATTTAAAATTAATAGCCGATAAAAAATCTATTCAACACAAAAAAAAAACCTCAAATCGGTCCATTAGTTTCTGAGATTAGCGCATTCAAAGTAACAAACAACTTTTCGCCCTTTTTAGTAGTATAGATGCCTGGACCCGTACATCGGAAACTAAAGTCAGTATTTCTTTGCAAGTCCAATAATGTGAACAATATTTTCATAACTTTTAGAATAATATCAGTGAATAAAATAAATTAACTGTTTTATTTCAAAATATCTCAATATTCAACGATAAATTACGTATGAAAGTTTTTAGTTTTATGTTTATCTTATAAAAATGAATGATTTCGTAAAAGGGAATATCAAGATTCTTAACAATACTCGACTAGCAAAGAAAAACGGACTGTATCTAGCGACACGAGGCCTTGTACAAAATCAAAGCTAGTAAGTTTTACTCAGTAAAGTTTTGAACCTACTTCAAAAAAGGTTCTTATTCGCCTTGTTTTTTTTTGTCCCTGTTGAGATTGGATAATAATTTGAGTATGAGGATCTACTTAGACGGCCAAATTAATTAAAGTAATAAATAATTTCGCAAATGTATGTTTGATATTTTACTTTTTAAAATAATTCACTTATATTTATAAAATTGACCGGAAGCATAAGTAGATATTAATCATAAATAAAATATATTTTTTATTCAAAATGACCACCCTTGTTTTTAACACAGGCCCTTAGATGGTCGGCCAGTCATCAATGGCGACACGAATCTTTTCCAGCGGGATTCACTTTGGTTCTCGGGCCAGAGCTCTCTTCAGTAACTCCAAGTTTGGACTTTCGACAGGTCCTGAGCTCTTTTTTTTTCCTTTGGACATTCCCACACCTCGCCATCTAGTCCCAAAGCAGGGGGGTGTCACTCCGAAGTTTAGGTACGTTCAAGCGACTCGGTACGCCGAGCATAAATGAGCGCGGGGCTAGGGCTGCCGCTCGCGGACCGCGCCACGCGCCTGTGACTGTGTTTATTTTCTCAGCCTGTGACTGACTTCGTTACAACGAAATAACTATTAATAATTTGAGAATTATGTGTTCCTAATTATGACATTATTTATCAAAACAAATTTTGTACGTAGGTATTCAACATTTCTTGTTCAAAGAAATAGGTTTGAGTTTAAGATACCTACCCAGTTACTTACGTCAATCTAACTTAAAACAAACGGAAACAGGTCAATAAACTTACTTTAAATTTAGCATAATATTTATAAGTAAAGTACCTACCAAATACTTAAGTAATTTTGTGTTAGGATTTTACGTAGTCCAAAATCTAATAGTCCAAGAGCTCAGTTCATTATTTTACTTTAGCTATATAATATCACCCTTAATTTTTAGGTATTCCAATAAAATTAATCTCGATTTTGATAGCATTTATAAAGGTAAGGTTCATCTATACAAAAGTCTCTTTTTGTAGTTAAGTACGGACAACAGCAAATTAAGGTTAACACTGGTATCGTATGCAGTTGACATTAGGGCTAGTTTGCAACAAAAGTGTGTGTAACTAAATAATATATATATATATATATATATATATATATATATATATATATATATATATATATATATATATATATATATAAATAAATTAATATAAAATTTTATATTTATTGAAATTATTTATAATAAACTAATTTTTTTAAATAATATAAATTTTAAAACAGCGGTGCGCCCGCGCAACCTTCTCACCACCCTAACCGGGCTGAGGCCGAGCTATGATTTATGACCCAAACTGCACGGAGAAAATAATTCTACTATAAAATTTTATATTCAGTTATCCACTTTTGTTGCAAACTAGCCCTTATTACAACTGCATAAGATACCGCAGTGTTTACCTTGACGTGCTGTTGGCCGTACATACATGTGTGTTTGGTTTGTACTTTCATTTCTCCGAATTCAGTAATTTTGTACCAAATAATTAAATTAGACAGAGTAAACACTTATTTTAATACTAAACGAACGCTGATTCTATCAATTACTTTCTCCGATAGAACACAGTCAAGAAATGTGCTAGGTCCTCTAGACTATTTATTTTATTTGAGTAGCGCGTTGTGTACCTACGCGTATGTTCGTGCCACGCGCCGCTCGCAACCCTGACACATTCAATGCCGCGAAACAGGGAAAGCGTTACGTGTTAGAAAGAGACAGGTATAGATAGGTAGATAAAACAACCTTGAATTAAAATCGTGCGAAGTGAATGGCACTTTATTGCGTCGCAGCGAAAGTCCTTTTTACTTTATCATTCTTAGTAAAGTGATCCTTCTGTACGTAGTACTATTATATTTTCTGTGCCCAAAGTAAGCTACTCTAAGCTTGTGTTATGGGTACCAGACAACGGATATAATACTTAAATACTTTTTTGTTTGTAAATACATACATATATACATAGAAAACACCCAGACCAATACAAACAGACATGTTCATGCACACAAATGTTTGTATTGTGCGGGGATCGAACCCGCACCCGCTGCGTAGTAAGCGATTTTTCGACCACTACACCAGACGGGTCGTCGGCTCTAACTCGTCCATAAGGAAAAATCCAGCGGGTTGAGATAGAGTCTGGAGGAGGGCCATTCGTTCGCAATGAAGGTCGGCACATTTTCCCTCAACCAAGATTGGGCGGTTTTTGCCTTATGAGAACCCAATCTTTGTTGTCAAATAAATGATGAGACAGAGGTTTCACAACAGGCTCTAAAATGACACTTCGATTATTAAATTAATGGCTTTCACCTTGACGCCATGTTGGCAAAAATGGAGCGGAGTGACACGTTTATACGAAACTCCCCACTATACCATCACACTAACCGGATGATGCGTAGATACCTTGGTGACACATTCCGTGCTGGCGGGGACGTCCTTGCTACTTTTGACATAGACTTTATTATTTTGTCGGTTGAACATTTTTTAGACGGTGAAGATTTTCTGATCGGTGAAGAGTATCTTCCTCGCGTCGTGTTCACAGAAAACAATTTACTAAAGGTCGTGTTCCTAAGCAGTATTAGACAACGTTCGCGTCGCAATTTACGAAGGCGATCGTTCAAAAAGTATCATTTTCTACGGCTATACATACGTCCTTATCTTAAGATCATATTTCAGTATTCTGTTGACTGAAACACGTGAAATATAAGTCTGCACAGCGAGTTTTTCTGAGTGCGACATGGATTTCGGCGAAGTCGCTCTCGGATTACGAATAATTATATTGTAAACAAGATATTGTGTCGAGCTAGATAGTCTTATTTTTATCAATTAAGGATATTCCGAAATTAGGACCAGTGCACAAGTAAGTATAAGTATAGCAATAAGTTGGCAAAGCCCATATCTCAAAAACTACTAAACCGATTTCGATGATGAAACTTACACTGAATTGGTACATGCTTTAATGAATTAAAAAAGACAAATTCTGATTCACCGTATCGTATCCGAGATATCAGTGACAACAAAATTATACAAATAAACGAATATCAAACACACACACTACTCTACTAGGTACTGTTTGGGAGCCTGAATAGATCATCATCATACTCAAATATTATCCAATTCCAAAGATGTCCCATACCTAAATACATGTCGCATTGATGATCTCGTTTTCTTTAAGTCGGTGTAAAACTTGAATAAGTTAAACTTATAGAAAATTTTATGAACATTTTGTAGAAGGTCTCAGTCGCTAAAACTTATAATTTCCGACAATTAAGAGAAAACCCTAAAAATAACCTTCAAATCCTCCCTTCCACCCGGCTCAAGGGCTACAGGCTGGGATTTTTGATATTATTATGTTGTCCTCTTTTAAACAGTATTATCTGTGACGATACGAATTTGACTAGCTTAAATCCAGAATCAGTGCCTCTATAGGATCAATTGTATGGTATACCTACACACATGGTGGTTGAAACGGTGACTTCCAAACATAAAATAAATTATATTTTACATCCAGAGTTTTCCAAATAGGGTTTATTTGGATCTTTGTAGATTTTTTATAGTTTTCGAAATAATCAAAGGCAAAGACTGAGTAAGGCTGAGTGAACAGACTTCTTTTGGGTGATCTCGCTCCAACGTCAACTCTGTCTAAGCCCAATTAGGTCTAGGCTCAAGACTTCGGAAATTCGGTTATCATCATCGTATATTTGGATAACCCTAGATAGATGAAAGGAATACAAAAAAAAACATTTGGACGTTGCTGTTTCGACACGCAGTTTCTGTATAAAAGACACGCAGGCATTACCATCACACATCTCGATATGTACCGTTAAATATTATATATTTATTGAAAAATTGCATAAATAGGTATTTCCTTAAAGTACCTTTCTTATTGAAATTGAATATTTAGGTTGGTGAGTACCGTTTATGAAGTCAACAATTCTTTCTTTTACAGATACGAGAAAAAAGACAGAAAATACCTGCTCCAAAAAATAGCAGTAGCTTTACTAGGCCCTCCTACAAAAGAAGGCAACTTGGACTTGGATGGTTAATATTGTAATATTCTATTTAATTAGTTAACTGTCTTCAAATTTATTTTTTATTTATGGGGTACCTAATTACGTAATTTAATTAGATAAGCATGTGAACTACTAATATAAATTTCAACTGCTATTTGAGTGACTCTAGCTAGAGTGCACATTAATGATAATCTGTTATCAATACTCTCTCTATCAATGAATAATTACAAAGCTAACTTATGTTAAAATATTGTTCATTTTACAGGTAAATCAGACGCCTCTGAAGTCAACCTGAAACTCCAAGGGTATGAACTTCGCGACGAAGAGAGTGCCATGAAAGTATTTAAAAAAGTGTGCGAACAAGGTAGGTAATTAAAACTTACATTAGCAGTTACGAGTAAATATATATTACCGTCGAGGTCTAGCGTCTTACCGTTCAAGCGATTTTGAATCTTAAACTGATAATGCGGTGGTTTCCTTGATAGTGAATAAAACACAAAAAAACGTGTTTGTAATTTTTTTAGTTTAGTACTTACCGTACACCTGATTTGAAGTCCAAAGAGTTGACCCATAAAAGATTTGTCACACTGGATGCGTTTAGCGAAAGCGTCCATACATAATTCGATTGCGAGTTTCACCGTTTTACCTAAAAAAATAAGTACAATATCTACACGTAATATAACTATCGCCCGAACGAAATCTAAATACAAAGAAACCATGACCCTGCGCTGGTAGTCTGATGTTGCAAAAATTTGACATATTGTTATCACAAAAAATAGCTTGCAGTATCACGAAATCTGATAAAATTAACCGTATTTATATCGCAATCTTCAAACGTACACATTTGCCACGAATCGTACCCGATACACATCCTCCCATTATCTAGGGTAAACGGAAGATATTTTTATACTGGAAAGCTTATAGTCCTTACTGTCGAACTGATGGTTTTTACTGTCAATAAATATGCAACAATTCATCAAATTTAATTAAAGATGTCTGACTGATTGTAAATAGAGACATACCATAATATTTTGCTGACAGCAAATATAACTTTGTTTTTCATAGTATTTCTATAATTATTAAAGTTATGTTTGCGGTTATTAAAAATATGCTCTATCTCAAAAACTGTTAGTTCGATCTTGTTCAAACCAACTTCTACATCATTTATTTTTTCAAAATTTACACTCGCTTAGTTTAAAAGTTAGATGGTCCCCCTATTTTTTAAGGGAGGACACCTATTTTACCTAGACTTTTAGAGAAAATGGTTTGATGAACCTCATTGTCATTTTAATAGACCATAGACACGCTACACGCATAGGTTTGACAAAATATTTTTTTTGGTTTTGGTTTCGTATGGGCCCCTCCTGAAATATCATCATTTTGCATTGTTTGTATGAGAATAGTAAAGCGGTTAACAGGATACATCTTCCTGCCAAATTTCAATAGTGTGATGCTTATAGTTTCAGAATAAAGTGGCTGTGACATACGGACGGACATACAGACAGACAGACAGACTTGACGAAACTGTAAGGGTTCCGTTATTTGCCATTCGGCTACGGAACCCTAAAAATAAGCTTTGTGATACGGCTATGACGATACACAAGCTTTATTTTAATCATTTTAGTTACTGATATTTTTCGAGATACGCGTGGAAAAACTTTTGCACTCGTACTCGTATATATATAAACCTATACCTTTACATTAAAAAAAAACGCAATAAATGGCAGCCATCATTTTTCTTTTTAAATAACATGGAGTTTTTACCATACCTTATGTCAGTTTGAAATTAAATAAACAACGTTTTGCAAATAATTTATCATTGCAACTTTTAAATTAAATTCCACAAGAATTCCCAGCCAATTATACTAAAATACAAAATCGGAAAATATAAAACACATTATCTTGACTTTCGGTACATCGTTTAATGTAGAGATCGGATAAATAAATAGATTCCATGCACGTAAGTAATAAAATTTTGCAACGTGTTTTTATGTGCATAAGTAGCTAGATATTCAGTATCTGTTTATTGGTTTCATGATTTAAATGTAATATTCAACTAGTGATTATTAAATGGTCAAAATCCCCGCAAGGTAGCAGTTTCAAACCGAGTTTATTATCGGTTTCTCACTTCATAAGATCCGAGCCCCTCATGTATTGCAGAACTATTTAAAAACAAGTTTTCAGCAGATTACAGTTAAAAAGACTTAAAAGACAGAGCAAGAACTTACAAAACCCGAAAAACGAAACCAGAACGAGCGCATAAAGATGCAGGAGACATGTGAAGTGCATTAGGAATGATTTATAATAGCTTTTTCAATTATTTTCAGGCCTTTTTCACGAATTGCTGCAGTTGAAAGTTTGAAGGAGTGACAAAGTAATAATTGCAGTACCTACAATAAAAAATGACGGTGTAATAATTTATTTAAATAACACAAAATACCTTCTAATAAACGATTCTACCCCTCTAATATACGCTATTCCCTCTAATCAATGGTTGTCTGGAAGAGATAAGAGACAAGACCGCCAATATTGTACTTTTTATAATTTGATTGAAATGTTTTTGTTTTTTGTGTCTTTATTTGTGCAATATTCTTTAATATTTGTTATTATTATCATTAAATGCGAATCATTCCAGAATATTTTATTTATCTTTTCTCATACGTTATGTATAGTAACAGAAAGTCGCGTTTGTTACAGTTCTTATAACTCGATACGGGGGCATAACTTTCATTATTTAGAGTTAGTTGAATTCGTCGTAACGCCTAATAGGACATACGACAGCTATCATCATAAAATGATTTTTTACTTAATGTTAGTTTAATAACCATATATTACTTATTCATCGGTGCAACCTAGAACTTTTCTGTCCCAATGACTGTCCTTCGCGATATGTACTCTGCCCGTTGCTACTTGAACTTATGAACCCTCACACACGACTTTTAACATCGATGCACTCGCGCGTGTTAAAAATGCGCTTCAACATCGGGACTCACGCAATGAATAGATTTAATTTCGCAGCGACGCAGTTGGCGTTAGTATGGATGCAAACGCCAAAATTCAGTACATGATTTGACAATTTCCAGCTTCTTCATCGTGACTGCATCGATGCTGCATCGTGACTGCATCGCTGATAAAAGTCGCAGAGTGTAAAGGGTCTATAGTTTCACTGGTCTAAGTCCGTTGCGATCGCAGGATAACACTGTATGCCACCCGCAAACGGTTACTGTAGAAAACTGTGGTGGAGGCCTATTCTAGCTTATACATATAGAATGATGATGGTGACGTAGAAGTATTCGCTTAGATAAAAACCACTCAATTCAAAAGGACGGAAATGTCATTTTAGTTAGTATGATCACCCATCCAAATGCGACGAAACCGTAAATACTTTGGTTTCATAAAAAAATAAACAAGAACTCAAGAGCTTTAGAAGCTGTTATTTATCTAGTAGTCTACCTTTTAGCTGTATTAATGAGAGCCGAATAAGGGTTGCAAATAGTGATCGAGTGTTCTAGTGGTTATCAACTTTCTTTTAAAAATTGTTGCCCTCATCGTGCATTATTGTCTTAAATATACTTTAAAAATATAATTTTAAGTAAAGGCGCAAATTATAGATTGTTTTATCAGCTACATTACTAATTAAATAAATAAACATCGTTTGGACATTATTTCGTAATATAATATTATATGATAATATTAAATATATAATTATTTCGAAAGTGCCTTAAAATTTGAGGTAACGTAAGTAAGAATGTACGTAAATTAAGTAGTAAATACTTTATCTAATTAAAAATATCAATTATGGAGTTAAATTAGGGAATTCCGACGGGATTTCCTATTTTCTTATTATTCAACCCTCAACACAATTTGTTGTATACATCATTGGAATTGTTATCAGGCTTTTGAAAATGATAATTAAAAATACTGCGTTTATTTTAACCTTATTACCGCACAAATGCGACACCTAGGCCACGAGTATTAAATAAAATAATTTCTAGTTACTTATCTTTTTTCGACGATAATGAAAATGACATTAGAAAATCGTGCTTGCGAGATTGACATTTGTAAAAATTGCAAGTCCCGACGAATGGAGTTATCGTCGAAATTAGCCGTATTCAAATACAAATCCTAAGTAAAGGAAATGTATGAAAATTATTTAAAAGCATCATATACTATTAAAAAGCATATCTCTAGAAGTTAGTTCCTAGAAGTATCCGCAAGAGGCTCTTTACATTCGAAAACAATAGGAACACCGTATCTAGGAATTTAACCCTTGAGTAAAGGTAAAAAATACATAGAAAAATCTTTAGATTTTTTTCTAACATAATTCTAGCATAATTTTCGATTATTCTGCTAAGATGAGCTTTTACAGATTTTCATTACCCTCGAAAGCGTTATCGTCAACATCTGTCAAAATTAGTGTGTCGAGTCCTGCAAATTTGCGTTGTCGGCGTATCGACTGTCAAAACACCGTGTCGAGTCTCGCAATTCACGAGTTACTCGAGTTAGCATACGTCACTTCGCGTGGAAACTACCACGCCTGGAGGCCGATTCTCGCGGTAATCGAACTTTTTACCTGTGGTAATTCGATTGCGAGTTTCACCGTTTTACCTAAAAAAATAAGTACAATATCTACACGTTATATAACTATCGCCCGAACGAAATCTAAACACATAAAAACCATGACCCTGAGAAACTAAAAACATTTTTTTTTCGGCAAAGAAAATTCGATCGGTGAACTTTTTTCGTATACGTATTGCGCGAGAATTGCTCCCCAGATTCGGGCTACGTTTTTATTAACCGGATTGACAGTGTGTCAAAGACTTTAAGATTAATCTTTTAGCCTTTTACATTATAGTATTTTGTTTATTGCAGCAAAGTATTCGCACAACGGAGAGAATATCCTGATTTCCATATTACGAGTTGTATGCGTCGTGCCTAAAAAAGAAGATCCTTTCTACAAACCCACGCCTTCCAATTACTGGGTCGACTTACACGACAAGAAAGGAGATGTCGTCCACACTTACATTTTCCATGTTTTTGCTTTAAGACAATGCATTTCTATGAAGTCCGGAGGTAAATATTCACTCATATCTACAATTATAATATTTTAAAGCTGAAGAGTTTGTTTATTTAAAATCAAAAAACGTAGCTGGAACAGCTAGTTTTTACATAACTAGCGATCCCAGCGAACTTTGTTTCGCCCCGGCTCCGTTTTATGGAGTTATGAGTGGTGTACCTAACACGACTTTATTTTATACCTAGTACAGGATATAAGATTACTAGCAGATTCCCGTGGTTTCACCTGCGTAAATATCATATCTCACAATATATCATTGTAAATTATGGCTAATGTGCTACTTCAAAGTATAGGCTATATTTTTGTAAAATTTCTTCAAAATCTATTCAGTAGTTTTTTGTTTGAAGGAGTAACAAAAATACATCCATTCATAGTATAAAATAAAATTAATAATAATATAAAATAAAGATAGAGAAAGATGACTCTTTTTGAAGTTCTGTAAATACGTGTTTAAAGAACATTGCTGTGAAGGTAATTTTTAACCATAAACATCAATTGAAAGATATTTACTATAAACACAGGAAAACGTTAAAATTTCGAATACGAGATAGGTGAGTAAATAAATAAATAAAATATCCTTTGGACATTCCCACACACCGCCATCTAGTCCCAAAGTAAGCTACTCAAAGCTTGTGTTATGGGTGCCAGACAACGGATATAATACTTAAATACTTTTTGTTTGTAAATACATACATGATATACATAGAAAACACCCAGACCAATACAAACAGTCATGTTCATGCACCCAAAGGTTTGTATTGTGCGGGGATCGAACCCGCACCCGCTGCGTAGTAGGCGATTTCTCGACCACTACACCAGACGGGTCGTCAAATAATATATATGATTATGCTTTTCTTTTTTTTAAGTTAAAAGCTGTCGCGTGTACATTGACCATGATGCCCGAGTATACAAGGACTGGGATGCATATCTATCTGAAAATACTCTACCAAAATCTGTGATGGTTGTCCCTGAAAATGGGCAATACAAAGGCACGATTAAAATGGTAAGTCAGTCATACAATAATTAAAGTAATATATATATATAGTAATATTGAACACCAATCACATACATTGCTGTGTTCCCAAAGTAAGTAACTAATGCACTTGTGTTATGGAAAGCAGACAACGGTGGTACCACAACACCCAAACCCGAAACAATATAGAAAATACATTACCACACGCTTTAAATACAAACTTCATAACTTGGCTTATTTTTTACAATATCGCACAATATTAAAATAAACTTGGCGTATTTTGAACAGCCCTAAGGCAATATCTGCATTTCTTTTTTGTCTCGTCAAAAGTTTGTTAAATAATTCTAGATTAATTGTTTCAATTACCTACTTGTACTTGCTTACTTTAAAATAATTTATAAATACTAAGTGTAGGTACTTACTCGTAGATAATATTTACTATTTGTGTATTTAGCATGTATTAACCGTGCCTAGCAAGATTAGAATATACACAGGACAGATAAAAATACTTATAATTTTAGGGTGAAGAATACGATGGTGCAATGCCTCGGGTGAAACTGTCCGTGACTCCATCCCCAGCACTTGGTTTAGGAGCTAAAGTTTTAAGCGCAACTGACAAAATCAGCACGGGTAAGTGCACCAGATGTTCTCATAATTATATTTTTGTTTTATTATTTTGTTGTGTTAAGAGCAGTCTCGCAACATTGTTGTGGTGACGCAGCCTAAGCGTAAAAAAAGCACTTGAAATTTCAACAGGATTGCCAATGTGACGGAGGCCGAGTGGTATAGGTATGCGTCCGGGTAGCGTAAGTAACGGGTTCGGTTCTTTGTCTGATACAGATTCTATATACAGGTGCAGTTTATTAGTTGTAGCACTGATAACATATATTACCTAAAATGATCGCGTGAGTGGCCCCAGCCCTGCTAAAAACCCCTTCCGTACCCCTTGTATACAGAAAGAAAGAAAATTTGGCGATAATTTAAAAGTTATCGCACTTAAATCACCATAACATAAATTACTATATAATTGCATAGGTATCCCTCTATCAGCTCCAAAAATATTTTCATCATTTCGCCAAACACCTTGTTGTAGTTGCATGAACTACGTTCATTCACGAACGAGCCGAATCCCATTTCTTAGAGATATAGTTTTTTTCATCCTAGAAATAGGGTAGTTTTCAGCACACATAAATAATTTTAAAGAAAATACCATGTTTGAGACAAAGCTAAGTAATATTTTTTTTAAATAATTTTGAATGTTATTAACACGCACAGTGTCATATTTTATATTCCTAAAGAGGAAATAAGAAACCAAAATTGCGCACGGGCGGGACTCGAAACTGCAACTTCTGGCTAACCGGGCTAAACGCTCTTCCGATTGAGATACCGTGTCCGTCCAAAATTTCTGGCCACTTATGGATACGTCATTACGCGTGACGTCAGCGTTATCTACCCAACTGTTTTACAACAGCTAGTTTATCATCATATTGACCAGGTAGTTTATCACATGAGAGACCAGAAATATCGCACGGTCGGACGGACAGCACGAAAGCGTGCCCGCTGGCTTACCGGGTCACAGCGTTTGCCAGAAGTTGCAGGTTCGAGTCCCGATACTTACAATAAATTGTAAGCAGTAAAAAAATGTGTCAGTTTGAACATATAACATCAAATTGCAATACCTAGTAAATCTAGGAAACAATTGGTGGTGTCAACTAGCCTGTTATTTCACGACGTTTCGGTTGATAACGCATTTGCCTCCTATTTAGATCTTTTTAAATATTACCAGTGCATAAAATTAATAAACTATTTGATTTGAAAGGTCTTACTGTTTAACGATAAAATACTTCTGTCGGTTGCGCTTTTAACATTTATTTTATTTTGAAATGAATTATTTACTTAAATAGGAATGTCAAGATTGTTAACAATTCAATTTAAAAAAAAATATTACCCAAATCTCAATAACTAAACAACGGATTTTGATGAAACTTACACTGTACCCTAAATGGAAATATAGCTGATTGAACTAAAATCAATCATTAAAATAATAATCTTGCTATGACTTATTTTATCGAGAAATCCGTGGAAAAACATACAAATATACAAACATACAGGCATACTTTTTCGGAATACAAAACAGTACACAAATGTATTTGTGTACTGAATTTGGGAGCCTTACAAGATCAACATACTCAAAAATTATCAAATTTCAACGATATCACATACATACTTACACAGTAAATTGATAACATCCTTTTATCTTGAAGTTTTTAAAGTAACTACTTGCACATTAAGAAGGAATAAGAATATTGAACAGTTCAAATTGTGAATGTTGTTCTAGTGGCCAACATCGGTGCTCTAGTAGGAGTGGTGGGGGCGCTAGCCTCGCCCGCGTTAGCTCCTTTTGCGCTCGGCACAGCCATCGGGGTTGGTGTCGCTACCGGCTCGTACGCTATCATCAGGTCTTCCATCAGCCTCGCAGACAGGAAGAAACATGAACAGGTAACATTCAAAAGTAAAATAAAATCCTCCGCTGGACAAAAAACACACTTGAAGTATGAGTTAGTATGGCCCAGACTCCACCACGGCGGCTCGACGATTGGTGGGGAGCTGTTGCCGGCACGCAACTAAATTACTGGATCTGTACCGTTACCATGGAGGAGAAGAGCGCCAGCTAGATGGGTGGACCAACTCAAGGAGGTGACTAAAGGCCAGATACAGGGAGCGGTACATATGGCGCAGAACCGGACCGAGTGGAGAAGATGGACATACTCGTACAGTCACGATCCTCAGCGTTGAGGGAACGACCAGAAAGAGACCGTTACCATAAGCTTATGACGATTTTATTCGCTAGCAACGAATTAAAAAAAAGTCTAATTTATTAATTAATTTATTATTATCAAACCGTCGTCGCGAAATCTATACTAATATTATAAAGCTGAAGAGTTTGTTTGTTTGTTTGTTTGTTTGTTTGAACGCGCTAATCTCAGAAACTACTGGCCCGATTTGAAAAATTATTTTTATGTTGGATAGTCCATTTATCGAGGAAGGCTTTAAGCTATATAACATAAAGATACGACTCACAAGACCACAGCAGCAATGAAAAATGTTGCGAAAACGGGAGAAAGATATTCCTTTTGAGAGCTTCCGCTGCGGAAACCGCTAAAGTTACACAAAAATCATGTATGACAAGATTTTACAGCATTAAAAGTTCTATAATAAAGTCCGCGACAGCATAAGTCTATCTTTTATGGTTGACTTACTTTTTTTATTTTAATAAATTTGTAAAAAAATAATGCATCATTTTAGAGGTGTATTATACACACAGGTATTTATTCTTATCAAAATAAATACATTCATCATCACGAGCATTTCATTTAGAACAAAGTTGCCCTTTATATCATTTGATTCCAATAAATATCTTAGGAGCTATCACAGTTTTAACATAACTCCGCACCAAAATAATGTTCGCAGCTTAAGTACAACGTGCGCTTGCGCTAATTATATTATAAAGCTGAAGAGTTTGTTGGTTTGAACGCGCTTATCTCAGGAACTGCTGAACCGATTTGAAAAAATATTTCTGTGTTAGATAGCTTATTTATTGAGAAAGGCTTTAGGATATAAAACATCACGCTGCGACGGGAGGGGAGGGAGCAAACTCAAAACGCGCGGACGAAGTCGCGGGGGACCGCTAGTACATAAAATAATATTAATATTATGGCTAGAAAGGAAACTCATGGTAACGGTACTGAAAAGATCTAGATTAGAGAATCCAACGCAGCGTAGGCCGAGCAGATAATATTAATAGTATTGATAGGCCTGTTGATACTATTTTCATTCTATTGATTTTGCTCTACTTTCATTAAGACTTGATAGCGGGCTATCGAACGGCAATACTATAAAAATATGAAACTCACAATGGAAAATGCCTATGTTCAGCAGAGGTCTTCATGCGGCTGTTTATGATGATGATAATGACGCCGTTATCTACTATATAAAAATAAGTCGGATTTTCCTTCCTGACGCTATAACTCCAGACCGCACGAACTGATTTCCACGGTTTTGTATTCGTTGGAAAGGTCGCGAAACGGAGGCTAGCAAACCCAGTGAACTCCGTTTCGCCACCAGATGGCTTCGTTTTATGTAACATTTCGTTTGGTGATTAAAAGAAGTTTTTTTTTTTTTATATATTTGAATGTTCTTTGCTATAAACCTCACGGAGTGACCTTTCCAAAACCGTGGAAATCGGTTCGTGCGTTCTGGAGGTATAGCGTCAGGAAGGAAAACCCGACTTATTTTTATATAGTAGATAGAGATAAAACTTATTAACTGTTTTATTTAAAAATATCTCAGTATTCAACGATAAATTACCTATGAAAGTTTTTAGTTTTATCTATGTATATCTTATTTTAAAATGAATACTCTAGTAGTAAATGAATAATGTGTATTGATTTTGAGCTACTTTCATTAAGACTTGATAGCGGGCTATCGAACGGCAATACTATAAAAATATGAAAATCACAATGGAAAATGCCTATGTTCAGTAGAAGTCTTCATGCGGCTGTTTATGACGATGATAATGACGCCGTTAATGCTTATAATTTTTAATTTCTTAATTATTATTCAGTATTCAGAGGCCTTTCTACCCTTTCTCATATCTCCACGATTTTTGGCATTTTTTATTTCCTAGTCTTTGTACGTCCAGTTACCACGAATTTACGATGGTTTTACTCGCTAGCGACGACTTATAAAAGTGTATATAAAATTTTAATTCTACAAGTGACCGATAGAGGCTCTCTGCATTTCCCCATAACCTTCTTTTAGTTTTAGGTTTAAATATATTTATTCTCATAAATATATACATTCACTTACATGAGAACATCGTTTGCTTATAAAAATTACATTTTTTTCGTCCGAGTTTAACCTGAAAAATTAGTTATAGATAAACAAGAAAACAGTAAAATCAATTAAAACTTAAAAGTACTTTTCGAAAACATCTTCGGCCAGTTTGATTTAAAACACTATCAGAGGTTTTCTTTTAATATTAGATGGTAGCTAGTTACAAAGTTGTGCTCCTTAATACGTGATCATTTTTCTACTATAATTTGTTCTTATCTTTAAGGTAACCAGAAAACTAGCGCGCAGCGTACTACGCTTGTTGATCCATTTGACTTTCGTGTACATTTTTTACGTCGTCGATAAACTCATCGTAGCGGTATAGCTCGTCACGATAATTTCAAAATGTTCCTTTCAGAGCATCGGTTTGAAGGACTCCGAAGCGCGGGCTAGTTGGATTAACATCATGGTGTCCACTGCTGGGCTGTCTTGTAGCGCCGCTGGCAAGCTGCTGACCTGGGCCGCTGCCTCAGGCACTAATGTCAAGGTTCTTAAATTTTCATACCTGATGATAATGAAAGAAGGGCCGTTTATCCCATAGATAGATAGTTATATCATTAGACACATAAATGCGCTGCACCGGTCGCTCTGATTACCCTTCCTTGTTTTATTTTATTTTATTTACTAGGATATTCAGGGTTTACAAATGATAATTAGTGGAAGTAAGATACAAATCATACAATTTTGAAACTACTTATTGGTAATGACAAGAAGTATGTAACACGTTATTAAAACAAACGCACAAATCAAACAAAGTCCAAGATACAACTACCCAGTTTTGACCACACTCTCTAGATGCAATACTTCTTTTATGTGATGAAATCTGTAAGTCAATGGCTTGGGTTAATAACGAAATGAATTTTGTCATAGATTATGATGAACGCAGTGCAATTTCTTCAATACGCAAACATAGGAACTGGATTTGTGGGAGTCGCCAATAGCCTTGGAGATATGATTTATAAGGTCAGTAAGATTATGTAATTAGATAAAAAAAAACATTTTATGGCAGTGCACTTTCGATCACTTTTGATGATTATAATATGATGAATGTAAAACTTCTTCTTTTGTAAAATCGTTACAACAAGCTTTTGTGCCAGTCAAAGAAAGCACAATGATAGGGTTCCGATAATTTCTGATGCGATTTTACTAACGTCAGACAAAGAATATTCATAGAATATAATACAAAACGACATTCGAAAACTTTACCCGTTTGTCAGCAATCATTTACGTAAATGTCATTCTAAAATCGGTCGTTTTATACTTATTCGGGAGAATAAAAGTCCTTTTCTGACATTGGTAAAATCGACTCTTTAGTCACGGATAGCCAAAATAAAAACTATTTTATAGAAAGTAAAGTTTGAATATGTTATATAAAAAGGTTTATGAAAACACTTGTTTTTACAGTTTCACAAATACGACGAAACACCGTCATCTTTAGAAATATTCCAATTCACAACGTCCGCTTTGTTCCTTGGTATTGGCGTGATGTCGAACCGAACTGCGCAGGAGATCGTGCAAGATGCACAGGCCGATACCATCAATAAGATGAGAGATGGCCTCACGAGCAACGCGAAAAGGTAAGATGTTTTTATTTTAAAAATTAGTAAAAGTGTTTAGTCTATTTTAAAACTCTTAATACTAGCTCTCTCTTGTGGTGGTAAGAACTTTGCTTTGTCCTTTATTCTAAAGACGCGCTAGTCGTATAGGTATAGGTACGTACAGGGCACATGATTTATTTTCTTTATTTATTTAATGGCTTTTTATTGCAAATGTTATTTGAGTCTCTCATAAAAATGCTTTACTACTTCAGGAAAATGTTCGACAAAATGTCAGCAGAAACTCGCAGAGTGAAGGGCATGATACAAGGCAACGCCGATGTGATACAAAGTGTCAAAAATATTGAGAACCCGAATGAATTTTTTGCAAAGATTGCAAAAATAAACAAAGATATAAACAGAAATAAGCTGCGTATTTCTTTGTCGCCGGACGGTAATCCTCTTATCAACAATAACCACAAAGTAGCTTTCGGTGATCTCAAAGCGATGGGGGGCAAGGCTCGTGAGCAGCTCTTTTCCAAATACGGCCCAGCAAAGGTGACCACAAAAAATGCACCCACCAGAGTGTTTTCATCGCAAACGTCAGCCAATGGCACTTTGCTGCCACAAAACACGGCGTGCACTATAAGACCCGAAGAGATCATCAAGATCACCACGTTCCTAATCAACTTGAGTAAAATAGATCAAGAATACGTCGCAGAAATAGTTTCACTCATTAGCGCCGACGTTCATGATGCATTTCTGCTGCTGTGTGCAGAACTGATCGCTTCATTGGTACCGGCGGAGATCGACGCAGTTTTCGGCATAGATCAATATTACAAAAGACGTATAATTTTTTACGTATTCAACTATATTCGTTCGAAAATAAGCGTTGATGATTCTGACTCTTTTGTAAACATAGTCAAAAAGTATATACGCGATGGCAGGATTGACAAATATACACTCTTAAGACTAAAGAAGCAAATGATGGAGAAAATCAAAAGTGATCGGGAAAACAAAAAAGTTGATCCACGACTGTTTGATGACATTCATAGTTTCCGTAACACCTATAGCAGCAGATCAACGACAATTCGCACTGGAGAAGTACTGCTAATAGGGAATCACGAAGTATTAATTAGAAATAGCACTGTAGAGAATTTGGACAAATGGCTTGAAAAATATTCTCAGCGCCAGTGTGATATATTTCTGATATTTTGCTTTGGGATAATATCAAATTTGACCACGGATCAGATGCTTAAACTAAGCCTGATAAATCCTGATGAAGACGCCGTTATGCGTGTTTCGTGGTTCTTAGTTTTTAAAACTGAAGAAATATCAGATTTTTTGGCTGAAGAATATTTGGAGACAGATTTTCATAATGATATTGTGTCCAATCTGAAAGAAGATTTGGTGAGATGGTGTTTAAAACAAAAAATTAGACAAAACGAAACATGTAAAGTATGCAATGGAATGCGTTTCAAACAGTAACATGGTCATTAATTAGTATGTATGAGAATAATATTAATATTTAGTGCCTTAAATGAATATAATGGATTTTAATGAAAGAAATAACTAAGTTAGAGGTTAAGAAAATGTAACATTAATTATAATATTTTATTAAACAAAATTTGTGTTTCAATTAAATACACGAATAAATAAAAGCAATGTGTGAGTTAACTTTTGTTATAATTCATTGAGGTAGAGCTTTCACAACATTTTCTTTAACCCGATCTTCGTTAGGTTGCGGTGGATTGTGCTCAAAGAATTTTGCAATAAAGTACCTGAAATAATAAGAATTAGACGATTGACTGCATATTCGCACACCACGACGTTAGGCATCGATACAGTCGCGCGTTTGCATCGACGCTCACGTGCCTCAGTATCGATACAGTTCCAAAAATTCAAATACATTCGTCAACGGCCAGCTTTTGTGTTGCAACAGCATTGTGACTGTGTCAATGCTAAAGAAACGCAAGTGTGTAAAGGTGGAAAAAAAATACAGCTCGACTTTGCTAACAATGAGCAGTTTTAAGAAGAAGGATTTAACCAAACTCGAATCTTTAGTGTCTAGCCCGGCCGCGGCCCTCAGACTACTGACCACTATTGACCACCTCTAGTATCTATTGTTTCTCCGATGAGCACTCCCTACAGCTTATGTTTAGCTCTGGCTAATCATCTACCAACAGCTTGACTTCTGGTAACCGTATTAAGCAATGTTTTTACTTAACCTTACCAGCGTTGCGTGCCGCCTAGCAGCAAGTAATAATGCCGTCAAGCGTCGTGTACCGCGTAGCAGCAGGCAATAAGATATCCGTTTTAAGCGTTACTTGCCGCCTGGCGGCAAGCGCTAGTGGAGCCACAAAACCGTATATAAATCAAGAACTATAGAGTCTTTCTCACATTAACGCATGGCAAACTGTACAGAGAGAAACGGGCTACCGATATTCCAATGCCACATAAACATATTTTCATAGAAATTACAGTCGAAAAGTACTTCAAAGTTAGCTTACTACATTCGTCCGTTTAGTGGCTGTAGTAAAATGTGTAGGATTTCTTTTTTTTTTACTCTGTTAATCCTATTTATTGAACTTATTCAAATAGCCTTTATATTATTCTATCAAATGAGTAAAAAATATAGTATTTAAATGCATTTCATAAGTTTTAAAATGCTTGTCTTTAAAACAAGCGGTGGATATTAAAAAACTTTGTGATTTGATCTTTATTGTTTTATAGTCTACACTTTATGACATGCATTTTATACATACATATAGAATATGATATTTCGTTTCTAAAAATTACAATGGTTACTATTGAAGATAGCATCGATAATCTGACAGTTGGTAGAATCTAGCGCGCCATCAACTCGCTCAACGGCTGTCGGCCATTTATCGATGTTGACACTTAAAAGACCTGCAGCCCTTATTCATTAAAACGCTTGAAAGTTTTTCTAGCCAGGACATACGGATTGACCATTTCTTAGGCGAGGAAAGTTCAGAACAAAGAGTATTCACCAGACTAGTATCTCCAGTGTGACTAGCACGGCCGCGGCGGCGGTCTGCGCGGCCACGCGGGCGGGGTCGCCGGCGCCGCGCAGCACGGCAGCAAGCATCGCGTCTCCGGCGTCCGAAGCCGCTTCAAGCGCAGCCACCAGCAGCGCCGGAGCCGCCAGCCATCGGGCGCCGCGACGCCACCAGGACTGCTGCTCAAGATACATTTTAAATGAATTATTATGACTGTGCGTTAGGGGCGCCGCATACCTAGGACACAAAACGCACGTGTCCTAGGTGTGCGTACTTGCATTGAATTGTACATATGGAGTCGTTAAATGTGTCGTAACACAAATATGGCGCAGGTGTGTCCCTAAAGTTTTTTTTAATATACCGTACCGCAGACCGCACTTAGCATGACAAATCCTTAAGTCATGTGGAGGCAAACGACAACAACGGTTTCAAAAACGTATTTTTAATTCTTCGCTAACGCATATTTCAACTTCGAAAAACACATTCTTGCTAAAACATCGAATTACTAGGTAATGAATTTAGTAACCCATATTAGGACCTTAAAATGCCTTACGGCCTTAAGTTCCTTAACTTGCCACGTCACTATATCGTGTGAAACAAGAGTGTAAAAAACTTCATGTAAAAGATAGTTCAAGAAAAGTACGGGGTATTTTGGCGGCAAAATATGTACCTACATCAAAAAAACAATCTAACAAAATATCGATCCATTAAGTGTGATTACGGTTTTATTTGATAAAACGCAGAATACAACAAAAAATATGATACCACACTTGCCTTGTATATGACATGTGCATTATTTACAATGGGGTCCATGCCCATATCCCGTGGGAGGGTGAAGAACGCCTAATTTTTGGTAAGGACTCCGCACATAGAAAAAATGAAAAACCTTATTTATTTTTTCTATGACTCCGCAGATCCTGATCCCTAGTGCCAAGAAGAAGTTATAAAAAAGGTTTTTATTGATGTACACACTTTGCCACCAAACAGTCATATTTGGACTTAGTTTACTGAGCAAAGATGCCTAAGAAGTATTTGCTAGACTACTAGAGATACAGACACTAAAAACCTTGGACATGACAGCAATTAGAAGCAACAGCGAGGTAGTGGCGGTTACAAAAGCGCTGAGTTTTCCATACCCCATCACCAGACGAATGGTTGGCTTCGTTATTCTGTAAAAATATATAGACAACACTTGATGGGAAAAAAGTTAAAAAAACTTTTTTAAGACTATTGACATAATGAGTCACACGTTTTTAAACAATAAGCATTAAGGTTAATGAAATGTCTTTGTGTCTTGTGTGTGTAAGAGGATGTTTGCTTGTAAACAATTATAACTATGAGCCTCCAATTGGCAGTAGTAAAATGCTGCCGCGACGGCACTGCTGCACTTATCGACCATAGTTTACTTTAAATGCTTTGCCGCTGCAGCTGCGGCATAAAATGTATCCTTGCACACGTGACCAAAGATATTTGTTTAAACTGACGTCTGTCTATCCTTCGATGGTGACTATCTTAACCGGGAACATTGTATCTAGTCAGATTCAGATATGATCCATCCTCGGTTACATTATCTCTAACCATTGGGTAAAGCTGTGGAAATCCATTAAAAAAGTTACCAGCGATGGAGACAAGATGATGGGCCGATATTCTTAAATAACCGGAGACCTATACAGTGCTGTTTACCGTCTAGCGAAGCTGACGTTGTTGAGCCTCTGAGCGACCTCGTCGTGGTCCAGCTCCATCTCGACCGGCTGCGAGGCGATGTGAGCAATGATGATGTGCAGATGCTGATGCAAGGTGCTGATGACAGCACCCCGTTTGCGCTCTTGCTGTTCATTTGTTTTCTAGTCACTGCCTGAGGTGTGTTAGCGGCAGCGCAGGTTGGGCGCGGATGTTAATGAGCACACGTGAACAAAGATATTTTTTTAAAGACTTTATTGTACAAATCATAGTATACAAAGGTGGACTTAATGCTAAAAGCGTTCTCTGCCAGTCAAACCTTTAGGTCATGCAGAGAGATGGCAATGGGTGCAGCGAAAAGAAATTAAGAGAATATCAACAAAAAAGAAACAACTAATATTTATAGTAACAAATAAACCTACTTAAATTACTGCAACAACATATTTTATATTCAATAAATATACTTAAACTTACAAAAAAATACAATATGTTTATAAAAAATACACATAATAAATAAATATTACTTTGCAATTATCTATTCTTTAAGAAAATGCCAGACTTTCTTCTTGAATGATACCGATTTGGCCCTCGTGACATCCAAAGCTAGAGAGTTCCACAGTCGTGTTGCTATGACTGAAAATGACTTGGAGACGTACATGGAGCGGTGTGCCAGCATGCCCAGCTGGAGATTGTCGGCGGAACGGAGAGACCGATCGTGATTTTGGCATAAAAACGGGAACATATCTTTAAGATAAGAAGGCGACGAGGGGTTATTAAGAATAGCATGTAGAATGCAAAGGATTCGAGAATCTCTAAGTTGACGGATAGAGGAGACATGGTCATATTTACGGAGGCCGAAGATGAATCTGATGCAATTGTTGAGGAAACGTTCAAGCTTGTCGATAAGGGCTTCAGTGAAATTAGTGCAGCAAGATTCCACGTAGTCTATGATAGGGATAACAAGAGTTTACATAAGCAGAAGCTTTGTCTTAAAAGGGAGAAAGAATTTGAAGCGGTAGAGACTTCTTAGACAGACAATCACCTTACGGCTGACCTCAGCTATGTGAACAGACCAACTAAGCGTGTAGAGTCTATAGTCAGGCCCAAGTTCTTGATACTAGTAGAGTAAGGTATAGTGGTACCTTCAAACACTATTGGGTCCAGATCCATGACATCAAACCTAGAGACAAGTCCCGGACTACCCACTATAATGCCCTGACACTTAGTAGGGTTGACAGAGATTCCGAAGATATTTGTATAATAAGGTCAAATCATTAAGTGATAATATTTTAACTGTGTCTTTGTAAACATCATAGCAACACGATACTCTCATATTTTTTAGCAACACGATACTCTCATATTTTTTTTATAATATATCCAACAAAGAAATTTTTTTTTAAAAGCCCCCAATAGATTTTAAAAGTCATCTACGTCATCGGCATCACCTCTCCTAATTCAATGCGTAATTCTTATTTGTGTCTAATCTAAACCTTAATAATAAAAAAAAAAACTAAAAAAAATACCTTCATTTCAAATTTTCTCAAAAACTAGCGCATAAAAAACCAAAGTGTTTTCTGCAAAAATGTTTTATTTATCGTGCTGTATCGGCCCTTTAAACATCACTTAAAACGAGGTGACATTAGGTACTAACGTTTGTCTTTCCTCCGATGGTGACTCTGACTATCTTAAGCTGGAACATTGTATCTAGTCAGATTCAGATATGATCTATATTCAGTTACATTATCTCTAACAATTTGATAAAATTGTGGCCAAATACCTAGCAATCCATTACAAAAAGTTACCAGCAATGAAGACTATGACGATAGGCTGATATTCTTGGATAAACCACAGACCTAAACAGTGCTGTTTACCGACCAGCAAAGCTGAAGTTGTTGAGCCTCTGAGCGACCTCGTCGTGGTCCAGCTCCATCTCGACCGGCTGCGAGGTGAACGCGTACGCTGACATGGAGACGCCGAGCAGCGCCACGAGTAATGGGAGCATCATCAGCACCCCGTTGGCACTCTCGCTGTTCATTTGTTTTCTAATCACTGCCTGAAGTATGTTAGCGGCATCGCGGGTTGGGCGCGGATGTCAAGGAGCACACGTGACCAAAGATATTTGTATAGACTTACGTTTGTCTATCATATACCTCCGATGATTACTATCTTAACAGGGAACATTGTATCTAGTCAGAATCAGATATGATCCATCCTCAGTTACATTATCTCTAACAAAGGTAGTCAAGTACCTCGCAATCTATTAAAAAAAGTTACCAGTGATGGAGACTATGATGATGGGCCGATATTCTTGGATAAACCGCAGACCTAAACAGTGCAGATTACCGTCTAGCGAAGCTGACGTTGTTGAGCTTCTGAGCGACCTCGTCGTCATCCAGCTCCAGTTCGACCGGCTGCGAGGCGAACGCGCAAGCAGACATGGAGACGCCGAGCAGCGCCACGAGTAAGGCACGGAGCTTCATACGTACTCCGTCAGCGCTCTCGCTGTTCATATTCAGCTGGAAATATGGTGATAGGAAATTCAAAACTAGGGAATTTCATTAATTTAATGTTAATTAACAAAAAAAATTGCAGTAGGTATTCATTAAGAGTGCAACATTTGTGAGTAAAAAAACGCCGACATAAGTGTCCATGAAATGAAATTACTATGACCCCCATTCATAACAATTTACACTGTTTTGTCTCGTTCTTTCTTGGCGCTGTCATCATTTGGCAGAAAGTGACAAAGCAGTGTAATAGCTAAAATGGGTTTATAGACTGTAAGATTTATTATGAATACGGGGGTAATTTTTAGAACCGCGATAGTTAAGTAAGAAAAGACTAACCTTCATGCTACCTGCACTATTTACTTGATTTGAGTCAAATAGATACAGGCAATCGTAAATAGGGTTCGATATGTAGCATATAAGTAGCTATCATTAATTAACGTTTAGAAATAAAAACTGCCATCAGGTTTAATTATCTCTTAGGAAAAGTAAATGTTGGCTCCAGAGAGCCCAGGGACTTTGCTAGCGGCTTTAGAGGTTCGACAGTCAGACTTTTAAGACTTTGCAGATTATGCCGCGCCGGCCTGACAGTCGGCTTTGTATATGACGGCAATAAAGTATTTATTTTACAGTATTGTAGTAATTACAATTGTTTACATAGTATTTTTAACGATCTTGGTGTCACTAAACATTGTGTTTGTTGTGACATGCACATTCGAGGGTGGACGCTCGAGAAAAACAATTTAACATTACAATTTTATCTAGACATAGTAAAAAGAAAGTAACACTTGCAACCGGATGCCAATAGCATGTAAAGTAATGGGACAGATTAATAAATAAGTTAATTATAATCTACTAAAAGGATGACAATTAATTGTATCTACAAGCTACGGTATTTCGGCGTGTAATAAGAAAGAGAGTAGGTAAATTACATACATCTAACAAAGTACGACACAACTATCTATGACGTTGGTCGCGCACGGTCATGCCGCCGGGTTGTGTGGAGCCACCACATGGGATATAGAAGACACCACGTGGGATATACCTAGATGATTCGCTGGATTGCTGTTTTTTTTTTAATCAGTACCTACCCAGTTCGTTTGTTTGTTTGAACCCGCTAATCTCAGGAACTTCTGAACTGATTTGAAAAAAATGTTTTTATGTCGGATAGCTTATTAATAGAGGAAAACTTTAGGCTATAAAACATCACGCTGCGACGGGAGGGGAGGGAGCAAACTGAAAACGCGCGGACGAAGTCGCGGGTTCCGCTAGTTAGCAGATATAGCTTGCCTTATCCACCGCATTCGCGTGATTCTCATGTTTGAGGCGAAGTTCATCCAACAAGTTGTTGCTTTCAGTTTCCATTGTTTCTTGAGTAGATCTCAAAAGCTGTTCGTCGTTGTCGTCGTTTTTTCATCAGAAGTAAGTAGTAATCATTGATTACTCCATGAATACCGCACGAATCGTCTATCTGGTCGGTAGCTAAATTATTTACATTTTGCCCAATATTTTGCCACTTTCCCGGCCGTATCAGCCTTATAAATAAATTTACAATGGTATCGACTGCTTGCTGATATTTTCCGACATTTACGTGTTTTTTTTTTTGATAGGCCATTTTATGTCAAATGTCATTCTATGAAGGTTGTATTCGAAAGTACAATTTACTATATGTTATTGCCAGATGCGATCATGAAACCTCTCAAAATCGGAAAAGCACCATAATTTATCTAAATAAAATTGTAATTGTCGCACTTAAACTTATGCATTCCCTGTTTGATCTGCGAATATAATGTTTGATATGGTATTCATAATGATGAAATTAGGAAGCAAAAATTTGCGCACGGGCAGGACTAAAACCAGCAACTTTTTGGCTAACCGGGCAAAAATAAATTATTTATATTGGGCCGGTTTAAAAAAATGTTTATTACAACAAAATATTTAATAAAACAAGTTTACAGATCGCAAATACAAAGATACTGTCGAAACACACAGAACTCCTGACACCAGTTGAAGGTCATGAGCACGATTGCTGGTACCTTATGCTTCAGTCTTTTAATGGACTTGAGGTTAACTTCTGCCACCAGCAGCAAGACATTCAGGATCTTCACAGAAACTATAACTATCTGACCTACTAGATGAGGCAGGAACAGTGCAGGATTTTCCTGTGTGATAAAAAATAATCAGTTATTATAATTATAATGATGATTATTAATTGGGACGTCCACTGCTGAAGAAAGGTTTTCCATAGCCACCGGTTGTAAGTGGTCTGTGTTTAACTCCAGTGTTATCTTGCCTTGCTATCTTTACAAAGTCATCGCCCATCTTGTCGTGGACGTCCTACGCTACGCCTTTGGTCGAACGAACTCCACCGATACCAAAAGCCTGATACTGATATTGGACGATAATAATCTTTGAGCAAAGACCTATGAATCTACGAGATTGAATCAGGAATGAGGAGATACGTAGAAGAACTAAGGAAACGGACATAGCCCTGAGAATCAGTAAGATCAAGTGGCAATGGGCAGGGCACAAAGCGGGAAGAACTGATGGCCGTTAAAGCAGAATAGTTCTAGATTGGGGACCCTTCGACCAAAGACGCAGCGTAGGACCTTCCCCAATAAGATGGACAGACGACCTTGTAAAGATCGCAGGAACAAACTGGTTGCAGATCGCTTGTGATCGGTCGTTGTGGAAAACAGTAGGAAAGACCTATGTTCAGCAGTGGACGTCCATTGACTGAAAATGATGATGATGACCATGATGATTAAAGACTTATGAGGATATAAGAGGACCATATTAAACTACGTGTATGTAATGGCCAGGCTAGGCCAGATTTGGTAGAGAAGCATAAAAATAAATACTCTTAATCTACGTAGACATAAGAGTGAAGCTAAAAAAAGAACGCTAGACTGGAAGCTACAAGCGATCTTCATAGCGATAGCAGGCTACACGGATTCCAAATTTTGGTTTAATAATCTTACCCAAAAGTAACTGAATCTAACCTAATTAATGGAATCAGGCGTTACTTTGCGGAAATCCATTATTAAGTTGAAATTTATAAAATTATTTGGCTTTAAATTTCCGCGAAGCTACGCCGGCGCAGGCAACTAACTACACGAACCGTCACCGCGTTTAGTATTAGTTCAGGCAAATGCAGGATGCACCACCCGCCCTCCCTCAATACGCATGCGGCACAGCTGATGCAATTAATAGTACCCAACACCAACGTGCAAAAAACCTCGACGCGTTTCGCCACTACACGTGGCATCCTCAGGAGATGTTGTCGCCTCGGCGGAGCACGGACGACTGAACTGTGTCGACTGGCGAACAGGCCTTTTATACTTTCCGTCCACTAATGAGGTGACGTAATCGTTGTCACGGAAATTTGAAAATGAAGTTAATCCGTTGGTAGTTGACGGTTATTATTAATAGATTGTTGATTTGAAAATATATTTAGAAGTGGAGAGGCGGTATAACTGACCTGTTCGTTCAACAATGTAAGCGTATTATCTTTATTATGTTTTATTATTTCTAATTGTTCCAAAACGGATAGTTTCAAGCCTTTTTCACAAGTATGAAGGACAGAAAATGTATGATTATCAGGAATACTATGTCCTGAATCTAAAAGATGTTTGGCGAAATGAGACCTCTCAGGATGGTTGTTTCGGTAAGCGGAAATATGTTCTTTATAACGTGTGTTGAAGCTACGGCCGGTCTGACCTACATAAATGGCGTTACATGCACTACAGTTAAGCCTATAAACACCAGATTTTTGGTGTTTATCAAGCTTATCTTTTCCGTTACAAACTAATCTTAAAGAATTATTAGTTTTAAAAGCTACGCGGATATTTTGACGTTTTAATGTTTTAGAAATACGCTCCGACACCTCTCCTAAGTAAATCAAACTAGAATTATACCTGTCTACCCTTTCTTCAGGAACAGAGTATAATAAACTAGTTATGATTTTGTTAGTCTTGTTTTTTATTAAGTTGTCAATAATGCATCTCTTGTATCCGTTTGATATGGCGATATGATACAAAATATTAAGTTCTTTATGGTAATTGTCTTTACTAAGTGGTACAGTGAAGAGACGATGAATATATGAATTGAACGCGGCCATCTTATGTTGCCACGGATGACAAGATGATGCATGAATGACAGTGTCAGTATGTGTTGGTTTTCGATATATTTGAAATTCATGTTTACCCTGCACCCTTGTTATAGTTAAATCTAAAAAGTTAATACTATCGTTTTGTTCTATTTCTAATTTAAATTTAATTTTAGGATGAATGTTGTTAATTTTAGAAAGAAAAATATCTAACTGTCTATTAGTTCCGGTCCAACAAATCAAAATATCGTCAACGTATCTATAATAATAAAGCATTTTTCTTTCTTGAATTAAGTATTTATTTTCAAAATAATCCATAAAAATATCTGCCATTAATGGACTTAAAGGAGAACCCATTGCTAAGCCCTCCTTTTGTCTGTAATATAGATTGTTGAACCGGAAATAATTTTGTTTCATGCATAATAATGTTAATGATATGAGATCTTCTATCTCCCCCGGATGCAATCGCTGTTTTTCTAAGTGATTCTTTAAAATATTAAGGCATTCTTGATAAGGTACGTTGGTAAATAAACTTTCTACGTCTAATGATATCAACTTTGCATTCCGAGGGAGAGAGACAGATTGTATTTTCTTAATTAAATCTAAGCTATTTAATAAAGAATATTTTGGTTTGAATGACGATTTCTCCCTTAATATTGTATTTAGTTGTTTAGCTAATTTATATGCCGGTGCGCCGATGTATGAAACTACAGGACGCATCGGCATATTTTCTTTGTGAATTTTTGGTAACCCGTATAAACATGGACTACGTGGATTCATTTCTAATAATTTGTTATTATGTTTATACGGGCCATCCCGAAACAAAAATTGAGTTGAATTAATTGCTTCCTTTATATCGGACGCGAATGTTTTGGTGGGATCTGATTGTAATAGTAAGAAATCGTCACTCTGAATTATATCTTCTACTTTATGAATATAATTGTTACGTTCCATAACCACCACCGTGTTACCCTTATCAGCTTTGGAGACAATCAAATCGTTTTCAGTAATTTTAACAGACAGTGATTTATAAATATGAAAATCCTGATTAGGTGACCTACGATTTGATTGTCTCAAAGCCGTTCTAATCTGATCAGCTGTTACATTAGTGGCTAAGGATTTAACATGCTGTTCTTGTTTACTATATACAACAGCAATTTCCACGTCAACCGCCAATCTTTCTAAAGTTTTTTGATTAATTGACGGTCTTAAATTATATTTTAAACCTTTACTTAATAATGAAACTTCGTCACTGGACAATTCAACATTAGATAAATTTTTAACGCGAGGGTAGAATGTATGTGATTGCGGCTGTTCGTGGAAACCCCGCTGCATGTTATCAAGAGACTCGCGCTTCAACACACGTATTTTTCTACATTGAATTATGTATTTTTTGTGTGCTTCTTGTGAAGCAAGAAGCCTAGCTTTATGATCTAATAAATCGAATTCAAC